>CM062816.1:1887385803-1888867053 GCA_031772625.1 Pinus tabuliformis
TGAGCTTGCCACATGTCCACTTTCGCTCAGCGCAGGTAGCCAGTGTTGGCTTTGACATTCAACGCAGACAGCCAGTGGAGCCATTGACATGATCCTGAATTGACTTGTTTTTGAGCAATTTCTGGTGGAGAACTTCTGTGAATTGCTGTGGTTTGTTAGCCTTGTTCCTCTAGGGGTAGGAACAACATGTTTAGGAACTTTGGATCCCTTAGATTATGGACATTTCATGCTCAATGCTGTAAGGCACAAAAATGTCTATAACAGTTGCCCCCTAAAGTATGAGGCCGTTTATCGGGTGAAATGCTTTATCCAGGAGGGTCCGAAGTTCATCCAATGCTGGGAGGAGACCTGTAATAAGATACAATACAATACATTATTTTTCATACTGCTTTCATGATCTAGCTGAGGCGGGCATTCCCATGCTCAGCTTTATAAATTCATTTTTCCATACATAGAACAGATACTCGTCTGATGGTAGACTGATAATTTTGATGAAATTATCATCCTTTGAGTAGGATGATTATCTTCTGCAATGATGTACATGTCAATGTCTTTATCTTTCCTGAATATATATCGCAGCCCAGATGGATGAAACTAGATCCGGGGTCTTCAAACTTGTTCAATCTTCACTCTAAGTACAAGTCGATCCATGTGAGAAATGTTCTGAAGTCGAACATGGAAAGACATCGCTTGATTACCGGTCAATGAGGTAAACCGTTAACAAGCGCGAGAGGAATCACCGATAATGATAATGACCCTCAAGGTACTACAGTACAATTCACGTGGTGTGAATAAAGGACTTGGCATCGAACACCACGCAAAATCTTTCGGTCGAAGGTCATTGATGTATACCTGTCGCCAGAAGTGAGAAACTTGCCATTTAGGCATGCAAGCTTCAAAGTACTGAAGGGGGTGTTCCTAGATCAACTTCTTGGATAATGAGCTGATGTCGACAAGAAGCGATCCGTCAAAGGAGGGCCTTAATGAATCCCACATCAGTGACACGGAACGGAGCTAATGATTTTAATGGAGGTGAAAACGATCTGTGACATATGATTCAGGGTGGCGGTCATGAAAGGATGAAGGATAATGTATGGCAGTGGATGGGACACGGTTGACTTTTCTGAATGACTTCTCTTGAACATATGGCAACACTGATGCGATGGATCGGTAGCATTACCCCAAATATGGATGGTATGGCGAGACCATGGTGATGTGACCGGTGAATGAAACAACCCAACCCGATTGTGGTACGGAGGAAAAGTGTGGTACGGAGGATAACATATGCTTGTTCTATAACCTGCCCTTCGGGCAAGCCCATCGCTATGTTTTAACGAGCCTAGCGATAGTGAAACTCGTTCTCATCTAAAGACAAGTTTGTCGCTATTTAATGATTTTAACGAGTCTAATGACAAAGACAACTCGGTCCCTTTTCATTTTTAGAGAGTCTGAAAAGGTACGTAAAGATAACTCCAAAGTTCATTTTTCGTCATCTAATCCCTTAGGTCCGAAAAAGTATAAAACAATACAGAAGGGATGAGTTTTCGATAGTTTTAACAAGCCGAACAAAACAAGCGCTCGATCTTTTTGTGCAATAATCCCTCAGGTCCAAAAAGATTAAAATCTAGAAGAGGGATAGCACTTCCGGTCGCTTTAACGAGCTGGAAGGCCAAAACTAGGCAATCTTTTCATATTTTACGAGTCAGATGAAAAGAGCTTAAAGAAGACTCGTCTTTTGAGGAACGAGTGATAAACAGGGTTAGCAGCTGATTCCAGGTACGGGTTGGAATTTTCCAATCACGGCAGTGTCACAAGGATGGCTAGGTGAAATCACTCTTCGCAGCTGTTCCTCAAAACGGGTAAACAATCATATGGAGGTGAACGATCGACCAATGGAAAAGTGGAGGTGACGGTGCAAACACGACCAAGGCTTTAATGGATGATACTGTTACATTCATAGTGGTTATTTACCGGGTGGTGGTTCATTTTTTAACGAGCTTAAACGCGGATTGAAACATTTGCTCAATCTTATGTTTATTTTTTAACGAGCATGAACTATGCGCTAAAACTGCTTGGATCTTGCATTTATTTTTTAACGAGCATGAACTATGTGCTAAAACTGCTCGAATATACCAGTCATATGATAAGAGTGTCTCATTGAAGATGTTATTTTTTAGGGAGCTTAGATCTTACGTAAGCTTTGCTCCGGATCCTTTCGTTATGCAAGTTCGGAAACGACTAATCCTACAAGTTTAGAGGGTTAGAGGTCCTAAAAATTTAAAAAATAAATAGCCGCCCCTTGCTTGCACTCCAAAAGGTTTGCATGCCCCCAGGTATAAAGTACGATTTCAAGGTTACCCCTACTTCATTTCCGTCAAAACATTTGTTTCACCGAGAGAGGCCTACTTCTTTCAGGTTACCCAAAGATTGTCTCATTCACGGCCACGAATGAAACACTTCTTCGGCGATGTCTACCGAGATAAACAAAGGTGAGTGACCTAGCCCGCCAACTCACATAACTTTGACAAAAGAATCTTATTCTAGAATAACCCTCTTCCTAGACGGACGGGGTACAGACTAGTCATATTCTCCCGTGGAAACCTACTCTATACCCAAAGTTTCCCTGCCGAAACAGACCAGGACGCATGCCCCCTAGGTTTCAGTCATATCCTCCCAGATTACTCGCTCTCATCAGGAGGACGGACCGTGGGTTGAGACACTTCTTGCGTGAATAGACCATTTAGGGATGGTATATGACTATTTGCGATGCGTGATCCGGGGAATGAAAGTTGGTCCACGAGCTTGACCATTCTTCCTTCATGCGGAAAACACATTACTCTAAAGAGTGATGAGATGATGGCTCCCATGCAATATATATAGTCTCGTCCAAGGAGTAGGTTATAATCCAAGGGTCCTTGAATGACCATCACGTTCATTTGAACGGTCTTCCCTTTCAATGTTATGGGCACATTGGGGAGGATCCTTAAAGGTCGACTGGTTCCTTTATAAAAGCCTGATAGATTTCTCATTTCAGGCAAAAGCACTGGCGAACCAAGCGCTTTCCAAGCAATAGAGGAAAGGATACTCACAGATGCCCCCTCATCAATAATAGTGCCAGCCATTACCATTCTGTATATTTGAATGATAATTCTGAATGGTATACTGGCTGGTAACCAGGGTCTGCCTAGTTGGTTCCAGTCGAACGAGACAACTAGGTTGCTTGGTGGTGGGACCGAATAGATGGTCGGGTATGACCTTGACGAAGTTCCTTCCTGCGATAAAGGAATGGGCAAATTGCCCTCTTGTTCGTCAGAGTCTGTGTTAATGAAGAGAATTTGGACGGTGTCATCTTTATTCTCCTCTGTGATGGTATCATTCGAGGATAGAGCCTCTGAAGGCAAAACCGGGTCAACTGCCGCCTCAACCTTTTGACTTTCGTCAGGTATGGATTCAGACGGTTCATCTTCAATGATAGATTCTTCGGCTGACCACCTGAGCGGGCCAGCCGGGTTCTCAGCTAGTGAGGGACTTGGTAGGAGTTTTTGATATCCAGGAGGAAGTTGCGCTCGTAAAATCGAGCGATCTTCCAAAACTCTTTTAGCCTCGTCTAAGAAGGGACAATGGTGGATGGCATGGTCGCCTTCACACAACTTGTAGGGAAATCTAGCTTTCCCTCTCTGTCCTGGGGCTTCACTTTCACTAGTTGACGGTGGGCTGTCAACATGGCTATCAGAGGTTGACGCTACTGAATTGTGCAAACAGGGAGACCAGTCCTTTAGTATCTGAGGGATGCAGGGACAATCGCTGTGGAAGTGGTCTCCCTTGCATATGACGCATGGCGATTTAGGCCTAATCAGTGCTGTGTGTGGATTTTTATCAGACGACACTTGTTTGCCCCCAGTCGCTTTTGGCTCCTTCTTCTTCTTCTCTTTTTTCTTCTTTTCCTTCTTCTCCTTAGGAACTTGGTTTTTTGTTTTACCAGTTCCATCACGCGAAGAGGAAGGAAAAGAGGAAGAATTATAAAAAGTAGAAGGCTGGTGGGTAACTCTGGTCTGGTCTAACTGTTGACTCGACTGTTCAGGAATAGTGGTGTTCTGAATGACATTGGTTGAAAAGAGCCAGACTGGCAGGCCAATTGTCAGTCCTGGAAGCGACAATGTGGCCATATGGGGTGCACCAACATCTCCCCAAGAGGAGAAGGGACTAGGATTTCCACCAAGGGGAATTCCTTGGTTGGTGGGCTCCATTTTTTCAACCTAAAGATCAACGCAGGAATAAAGGGTGATTGTTCCGTTTAAAATAAATTTTTAACGACGCTTAGACACAACTTGCTTTTTCAGTTTTAAAGAGTTGAGAAAAAGCTAAAGATGACTCTAGTCTCCTTCGATGTTTTAACGAGCCCGAAGTGACAAATGCTCAGATGGACTTTTTCCATTATAGAGTCTGAAAAAGGCCAAAAGGAACTGCTCTGGAGCTCTAGGCAGAGGGTGTGCCAAACTTTTCGCAAAACCGCAGAATACTTTTTAAGGTACGGGCAGTCGATCTTCCTGAATGTTGTTCAGTGCATTGCGATCAGTAGGGCGGCCGACACGGCTTCCTAAGGATAAAGGTTTTATTCCTATAGGGGTCTCCCAATATATATGCGACGGTACGTGGGAGCACAATCCGTACTGGCGCTATCGTCCCTCAGGAGGAATCACCCACCTTCAACGAGATCGACAGTCACCAGGCTTTACGACGCCGGAACACGTCTCTAGCCTAGACCTCTATGTTGTGCGTTATGTTGCAAAGCGTTGTTAAGTTCATTCAGTTTATTTTAAGTTGATCTTTTTAGAAGTTTGCCTTTCTGGATCACCACGAGATGTATGGTACAATTCCTAAATGCAGTCTAAAGATGATAAGCAAGCTTTATATCTTTTCAACTTTGAAAATCCTAGCTACAAAGGGAAAAGAAAGACACCATCTTTTCTCAAAGAGCAATCAGCACACTCTAATGCACTTTTCCTAAATCAAGCATGCAAACTATCAAGATGCAAATGCACAATGCAGGTGTTTGTTTTCCGCTTTCTTAGTATTGATGCCTACAAAGAAAGCTTTTTGTACAACTTTGAATTTGCTTTTAAATGACAAATACAAACAAGTTTACTTTTTCGAAGTCAGAAAGGGTAGAAGAGAATACAACACTTTACGACTTTCGAAATGAACACTTGTTTCGACACTTAAAAGAGACAAACTCAAACCAATAAGCAAAAGTAAATGTATAATCAACTATAAACAGCCAATGAACTCTCTCCTAAGATCACAATGAACAGATCTGAATCAAGGGCTACAGGATGATTATTTCACTCATGCAAAGGAAAACTGTAAATGACGCCACAAACACATAAAAATACTCACAGTCTTTTTGTACAAAAGGAGGCGGAATTTAAGCAGAGAAAAGGAGTTATCAGACTGGTACCTATGCTGGTTACAGGCTGCAAAAATCAGAGATCAAAACAGGGAAAAAGAGAGCAGAGAACCCCAGCTGCACAAGGCCAAACTGGTTCAGCGCAACCTCAACACAAAGGTTTTGACATTCAGCGCAGGTAGCCTTCACGGGACCTGCGTTGAAATGCAGAACCTCTTCACAGGGGTCGCGCTGAAGGGGAAACGAGAGTTTCTCACTGGGTTCTAGGTCACAGATTGCTGATTAATCAACGGTTTTAGGCCCACAAACAAGGTACAATCAAAGGGATGCTTTGAGGGGGTACTAAGATCTATCACAAAGGATCATCAAATCATTTGTGAGTCCATTTTTCAGCTCATAGACAAATCCAGTGATTAGATCAAAGCAGTAACTGTTTACTTTGCATCTGAGAAGAGCAGATGCAGTTTGATTGTTGCTGTTGAGTCTATGAAACAAACAATGATAGAGACACAAATAAAATGACTAAACAGATCTCCCCAGTGGAGTCGCCAATTTGTTGTGGGGAAAAATGCCTATGCAGGACGATCCTATCCACCTAAGGTGTGACAGTGCCTTAGCAACAAACAGAGACAGCTATTCTAGTATTCTTCCTTTATGAATTAGAATGAAGAGAGATGGATGGACTAACCGGTGTCTTCCGTTTGTCCCTCGATCCGGTTTCTCTTCTCTTGGAGAGTTCCCAGCTACTTGCCTTCTCGCTTGCCCAGCTTCAACGGGTTTCTGCAATATCACAAGAGAAGAACACTACACAAGACATAGATTCATATTCATAACTAGTTCAGGATTAGAAGTAAACTAAACATACTAATGCAATCATACATCAAAGATACACCAGTATATAGGAGAAACCAAGATAGCTTTATTGATGAATAACAAGGTTCAGGAAGAGATACAACCCAAAGGGCTCCAATCCAGCATCTCCTTCCCAGCAAAATGGAATTCCTATCTTCACCTCCCTTCAAAGCATTAAGCACCCAATGATTCTGATCTCAAACCAATAGCAATTCTTTGCAATAACAAAATTCCAGCCTCTACATCTCATGGAGGAGAGATCCATATATAGATGTTTGGAGAGAGGATGAGTCAGCTTGAGATCTGACTAGTGTCCTCTCCCTCTGTCAGTTCTTGATTCCACTTGGAGGTTCTTGCTTCCACTTGGAGATTTGGAACCTCTTACTCATCATAGTCGAATTCCCTGAGGCAAGTGTCATTTTGGAAGCTTCCTGGGTTTTGACACCTTGAGAAATGAGCTTGCCACATGTCCACTCTCGCTCAGCGCAGGTAGCCAGTGTTGGCTTTGACATTCAGCGCAGACAGCCAGTGGAGCCATTGACATGATCCTGAATTGACTTGTTTTTTAGCAGTTTCTGGTGGAGAACTTCTGTGAATTGCTGTGGTTTGTTAGCCTTGTTGCTCTAGGGGTAGGAACAACATGTTTAGGAACTTTGGATCCCTTAGATTATGGACATTTCATGCTCAATGCTATAAGGCACAAAAATGTCTATAACACCACGTCTTTGTATTATTCGAAATTTTCCAACATTAAGAGAAGACAACATCACACTCATATTTTCATTGCAATATTATCACTAGACAATCAGCTCATTTCCAACAAAAACACAATAATCATTCTTACTCACGATCTCCCCAATAAGAGGAAAATCAGGCATGAAACATTATAAATGAAGGATGTCTAATGAATATGCTGGCCGTCCACTCCATCGACATGATAGTGGGACTGAATAACCATAAAAGAAATCTCACATAAACAAGACTCAGATCCAACAACCCACACTAGATTTTCACCTTCAAGAGGAGTGAATGGCAGAATGGAGATAATGCATAAGGCATCTAACTAGTTTACAGAAGCAAGGTGGCTCCTCCAAGCAAAGCTGCTCCAACGATCGCCATGATATTCTCTAACGTAGTTGTCGCCACGGCTGCGCTTTGTTGGGGATTTTTCTGGTAAAATCCCAAAAACAAATAAAAACTGAACACACAGAGGCAATGCTCTGTTTCCTTCTCTCCAGGATCTTTTGTGCACATGGAAGCTTTAGAAAAAAATGACTGAGAATAGAGTATTACACCACCATAAAATGATTTCTATTCATTAAAACAAAATGCCTGATACATATTCACCCTCTTTTACTGAGAGGGATTCACCAAAAAAAATAACATTCAGCCAACAAAATATTTACTCTTTCTCCTCCTGAGTATTTACACCGCTGGTGTGTAAAAACACATTTACATTTACTGCTGTAAAAGCCCTTTTACATTTACTGGTGTAAAATTACTTTTACACATACTGGTGTAAATTTTTTTTACATATGCAACTCTAAAAACTCATACTCCCCGCACTGCTGTGCATATCTTCCTTTAAAAAAAAAAACGCATATAGAAACTTTCTACAAAAACATATGGGCTTCCCTCTGTTCTTTTCTTCATGCACTGCTGTGCAATTTCTCTCACAATGGACTCTGGTAATATTTGTTTTTCGCACACGCTGTGCGTTTCATGCTTTTTTTTGTTACATACAAAAATGGATAAGAAAACATTACATATATCAATAAACAAAAAACTTATCAGTACGTTGACTTGCCCATACTTTGGTATATATAAAAAACATTAAAATTTAAAACTCTTACCAATACTTCTACGGGCACATTTAATTCATTAAATTGTTTTACCGGCGGTCAACCAAATTTGATTTTACTCCACGCAATGTAATTAATTCGATGCAGGCTCGTATGCAGGTTTGATTTATGGACGGCGGAGAACATTGAAGTGAATCAGACGGTGGACAAAGATTTCGGGAGGCTCCTTTGTGCTGAACATTAGCGTCCGAAAAGTCAGTTCTGCTGACATATGTAGAGGAACACGTGGCTGCATTACATTGTATCGGAGTTGATTATACGGAAACCACTCCACACCAAAAGGCGGTCTGAAATCTGACAGGGGTAGTTTCTGGTTTCGCTGCGGCGGTTTGGGCGTTGTACGTATGCGCAGTTGAAATTAGATTTCAACACTCCCCTTTAATTTCAACTGCTGGGCATTCAGTCATACCTAGACACTTCCTTAAAAATTCAAAGCTTTTCTGATCCAATGGCTTTGTCAAGATGTCTTCTACCTGTTCTTGAGTCCTACAATGTTCTAAGACAATTTCTCCATTGTTCACCAATTCTCTGATGTAGTGAAACCTTGTGTCAATGTGTTTCGTTCTCTTATGAAACACTAAATTCTTTGACAATGCAATAGCTGAGCTATTGTCACAAAAAATCATTGTCGCTTTTGCCTGCTCTTGGCCTAAGCTCCTCAACGTTCTTCTCATCCAAACTGCTTGACATGCTGCTACTGTAGCTGCCACATATTCAGCCTCTGCTATAGACAATGCTACAATGGACTTCTTCTTAGAAGCCCATGAAATGGCTCCTGAACCCATATGAAAAACATAACCGGAAGTGCTTTTTCGATCATCTACACTTCCAGCCCAATCACTATCAGTGTATCCAATTAAATCTGAACTTTCTGAGACACTATATAATATGCCAAACATTTTGGTACCTTTGACATACCTTAAAATTCTTTTTGCTGCCTGCCAATGTGCCTCTTTTGGCCTCTCCATGAATCTAGAAATTAAACTAACAGCAAACATAATGTCAGCCCTAGTAGCTGTTAAATACATAACGCTGCCAACAATATTCTTGTACAAACTAGGATCAAAATCTTTGCTGCTGTCCTCTCTGCTGAGTTTTAATCCCATTATTGTGGGAGTGATCGCTGCTTTGCATTCTTGCATGTTAAATCTGCCCAACACTTGATTTACATATCTACCTTGTGAGATAAAAATTCCTTTTTCATTTTGATCTACTTCTATGCCTAAGAAGTATCTCAAGAAACCCATATCAGTCATTTCAAATTCCTCTTTCATGACTGATTTAAAATTCTTAATGAGCTGATCATCATTACCTGTGAAAATAACATCATCAACATATAAGACAACAAATAAAATTTTACCATCTTTTTCTTTGATGTAGACGGTGGGTTCTCCTTCACACTTGTCAAATTCATTATCCAATAGATAAGAATCTATCCTGTTGTACCATGCTCTTGGCACTTGCTTCAGCCCATAAAGAGCTTTCTTCAATTTGCACACTTTGTGCTCTTCACCTTTCTTCTCATAGCCTAGAGGTTGTTCAAGGTAAACCTCTTCCATTAACACTCCATTTAGGAATGCTGACTTCACATCCATTTGGTAAACTTTCCACTTGTTTTGAGCTGCTATGGACAGCACTGCTCTCACGGTTTCCATTCTTGCAACCGGTACGAAAGTTTCCTCATAATCTCTCCCATATTGCTGCTTGTACCCTTTGACAACCAGTCTTGCCTTGTGTCTTTCTATCTTGCCTTCAGCATTGCTTTTGGCCTTGTAGACCCATTTAACTCCAATGACTTCTTTGCCTTTTGGTAGCTCAACCAAATCCCATGTTTTGTTTCTCTCTATGGCATTCATCTCCTCATCCATAGCTTCTATCCATTTCTTATCTTTAATTGCATCTTCGAAATTAATAGGATCATCAGCATGACAATACAAGGCAAATAAGGAATTCATTCCTTCATCATAAATGTCACTTAGATTTCTGAACTTCTTACCTCGTTCATTTGGTGTGCAAATGCTTGAAGACGCACTTGAATTTCCTCCTTGTGGGGTGCTTGAAGAAGCACTTTCATTTATCCTCAATGGTGTCCCTTGCTGTCCTTGCATTGGCGCTGCTGTTTGGGGATGCATTTCAGCCACCTCCTCATCATCTTCATCATGAGACAAACAGTTTTTAACATTCACTGTTTTCTCTATGCTTCCATCCCAAGCTTCCTCCTCAATGAATTGAACATCTCTGCTGACAACAAACTTCTTGGTAGATGGGATATACAACCTGTAAGCTTTGGATTCCTCACTGTATCCAATGAAAATACATTTCTCCCCTTTCATGTCCAACTTCCTCCTTAGCTAATCTGGTATGTGTGCATAGGCCACACATCCAAAAACTTTCAAGTGGGTGACACCTTGCTTTCTCCCACTCCATGCTTCTTCCGGCACTTTGTTCAACACTGCTTTTGTAGGACACCTGTTCAAAATATACACTGCACAATTTACAGCTTCAGCCCAATAATCATTTGGCAAATGCTTTGCCTTTAGCATGCTCCTCGCCATATCCATGATGGTCCTATTCTTCCTTTCAGCAACTCCATTTTGTTGTGGGGTGTACCTAGCTGTAAACTGTTTGTGAATTCCATTTTCTCTACAAAATCGTAGGAATTCCTTGGAGATATACTCACCTCCTCTGTCAGTTCTCAAAACTTTTATATGCAGCCCGCTTTGGTTCTCCACAAGTGCTTTGAAATTTCGAAATTTTTCAAACACTTCACTTTTGTTTTTAAGAAAATATACCCAAGTTTTTCTTGTAAAGTCATCAATAAATGTTAGGAAATATTGGCTGCCTGCTAATGATGGAGCTTGCATCGGTCCACATAAATCTGAGTGGATGATCTCTAAGCATGCCTTTGCCCTTATGCTTTTACCTGATGGAAAACTTTCTCTATGTTGTTTCCCCAAAATGCAACCTTCACAAAGGCTGTCCGGTTTCTCTATCAATGGTAATCCTCTTACCATTCCTTTTCTGCTTAACAAGTTTAGACCTCCAAAATTGAGATGTCCAAATCTCAAGTGCCACAACCAATTTTCATCCTTTGGCACGCTTTGGAAAGCCTCTTGGGTGACTGCTGCAATTTCTCCTTTGTTTTTCAAATCTGCCCTTATTCTAAGAGGGAACATCCTGTTCCTTGTCATCTTCACTTCAGCAATGCATCTTTTGCTGGGTGCTATATCCATGATGGTGCATACATCATTCTCAAAGAAAACATTGTAACCCTTTTGAACAAGCTGTCCAATACTCAAAAGGTTACACCTCATTCCAGGAACATAGTAGACATCTGCTATGGTTTTCCTTTCTCCTTGCTTTGTAAATATTTTTACGTCTCCTTTTCCCATAACAGAAATTTTGCTATTAGTTCCTAGTGTGACTTCTGATTTCATATTTTTATCTAGGGCAGAAAAGAGAGCTATATTTCCTGTCATATGGTTGCTGCAACCTGAGTCTAAAAACCATATGTCCTCACTATTTGTTTCAGCCATGTTACAAGCTAACAACACATTATCTTGGCTGATGTTTTCTCTAGTGACATTTGCATTTTGTCTATTACTCATATCATGTTGCTTCTTCCTACATTCACTAGCATAATGCCCATATTTTTTACAATAATAGCATTGGACATTGGATTTTTCATACCTTTGTCCTTGAGCATGATGTTGTCCTCTTTGTTGGCTGCTGCCTTGGCGTTGGTTCTGATTTGGGTTGCTGCCTCTTCCTTGAGCATTTGCTAGACTGTTCCTTCCACCTCTGTTCTGGCTTCTACCTCTTCCTCTCTTGTTTCCTTTGCCTTGACCTCTTCCTCTTCCAAAAGACATCTGGGTCTTGAAGGCTTTATCTAGAGATGAGTTTTCATTTCTACTCAAGCTCTGCTCATGTGTCATCAGTGATGCATGAAGCTCATCAACTGAAAAGTTTGAGAGATCCTTTGCCTCTTCTATGGTGGTGACAATCACATCAAACTTTGAGGGTAGGACCCTCAACAGTTTCTCCACAATCCTCCTTTCTTCAAGGGTTTCTCCATGAGTCCTTATCTATGTGACCAGACCAATTATATGTGTGAAAAATGAGTCAATGGTGTCTGACTCCTTCATGCTCAGATTCTCAAAATCTTTCCTCAGCAACTGTAGTTTTGCTGTCTTTACTTTCTCCATGCCTTGATAGGCTATTTTGAGGGTTTTCCATGCTTCATTGCATGTCTTAGCTGCTACTATCCTTGGAAACACACTCTGGTCCACTGCTTGATACAACAATACAATGGCTTTTGCATCCTTCTTCCTATTGCTCTTCAGCAGATCTCTCTCTCCCTGAGTTAAGTTGTTAAATTGATTTTCATCTGTTGGTTCTTCAAACCCATTTTCAACTAATTCCCATAAATCTTGAGAGATAAATAAAGCTCTCATGGTTATTGACCAGTAGTCATAGTTCTTCCCATTAAACTGTGGGAACTGGGTGTTAAACATACCCATGCTAGTGCTGGTGCTAGCCATTCCTTGCATCCTCAACTATGCTTCAATTTCTTGACTGTGTATTTTAAAACACTGACTGTTTCAGCAGTAACAAAAAGAAAACTTTGAGGAATACCTGAATCTTTTGCCTGAGACTTCACTTTGCTGGAGAAGATTTACTGCTGCAACAAAAGACTCCTCCCTTCAGCTTCTTGAACACCTTCAAAGAGCCTAAGCCTGCTCTGATACCACTGTTGGGGATTTTTCTGGTAAAATCCCAAAAACAAATAAAAACTGAACACACAGAGGCAATGCTCTGTTTCCTTCTCTCCAGGATCTTTTGTGCACAGGGAAGCTTTAAAAAAAATGACTGAGAACAGAGTATTACACCACCATAAAATGATTTCTATTCATTAAAACAAAATGCGTGATACATATTCACCCTCTTTTACTAAGAGGGATTCACCAAAAAAATTAACATTCAGCCAACAAAATATTTACTCTTTCTCCTCCTGAGTATTTACACTGCTGGTGTGTAAAAACACATTTACATTTACTGCTGTAAAACCCCTTTTACATTTACTGGTGTAAAACTATTTTTACACATACTGCTGTAAAAAAAATTTACATATGCAACTCCAAAAACTCGTACTCCCCGCACTGTTGTGCATATCTCCTCCTTTCAAAAAAAACGCATATAGAAACTTTCTACAAAAACATATGGGCTTCCCTCTGTTCTTTTCCTCATGCACTGCTGTGCAATATCTCTCACAGTGGACTCTGGTAATATTTGTTTTTCGCACACACTGTGCATTTCATGTTTTTTTTTGTTACATACAAAAATGGATAAGAAAACATTACATATATCAATAAACAAAAAACTTATCAGTACGTTGACTTGCCCATACTTTGGTATGTATAAAAAACATTAAAATTTAAAACTCTTAGCAATACTTCTACGGGAACATTTCATTCATTAAATTGTTTTACTAGCGGTCAACCAAATTTGATTTTACTCCACGCAATGTAATTAATTCGATGCAGGCTCGTATGCAGGTTTGATTTATGGATGGCGGAGAACATTGAAGTGAATCGGACTGTGGACAAAGATTTCAGGAGGCTCCTTTGTGCTGAACATTAGCGTCTTAAAAGTCAGTTCTGCTGATGTATGTAGAGGACCACGTGGCTGCATTACATTGTATCAGAGTCGATTATACAGAAACCACTCCACACCAAAAGGCGGTCCGAAATCTGACAAGGGTAGTTTCTGGTTTCGCTGCGGCGGTTTGGGCGTTGTACGTATGCGCAGTTGAAATTAGATTTCAACACGCTTTTCGGTGGTGAAGCGGTGCCTGGTCTTGTGGCCAAGGGGTCGGAGGCCGGAGTCTGAGCAGTATGAGATGAGGACGGTGCTGAGGCTGAGCTTGGCGTTTTGGCATCTTCCGAAGGGGCAGAGGTTGATGGAGATGTTGCGGGAGATTCAGTCGCTGCTGGCTTGGGAGTTGCAGCAATAGGAGCCTTTGCTCGTGAGTGAGACTTTGCCATAGAGGCTGAGCACATCAACGCAAAGGCAAAAGCCAAGATGAGCATTGCATTGAATCGGGCCATCTTGATGGACACAGAATATGCAGATCGGAAGGGACAGCGGGGACTCGTGAGGCACTACTGGGAAGCATGAGCGAAATATATAGGTTGATGGTGAGTTAGGGTCCAGCAAAGTGGAATACATTTATTGAATGACATTGTAACACGCTTTGTGGGAACTGAGCTGGATTGTCACCGGATCCCGAGATCTCGTTGGACAGTTTGCATTCCGGCACGAGTTCATATATGTATTTGGACCAGATTTGGTGCGAACTCCATCTGCTCAAACCATGGACACAACTGAGTTTTGTTCCATGTAAATCAACTTGGAATGGAATTTCATACTTCCAAGATGTATGGATAATTATCGTCTAAATATTTTTTTTTGTTTCCCAATGTCCTTTGGAAACCTACAAATTCAATGCCCAATCCAGACCCAAACCATGTTCCTCATATTGGTCCTACTACCTATTCATCTCTTATTGCCATGTACAATTTCCGTAATTAACACGTTGAGGTTGGCCATGTGACCATTTTCAAAAATTAATATTTGCTTTTTGGTGTAAGAATCATGGATATAACCCTAATACATGTTTTGAGTCATCACCTAATGGAAGCTATGGCTTTTTGGCTCGCAAGCTCCAACAATATCAGTAAAGTTTATTGGTGATATTGAGGCCTATCAAAATACCAGGATTTATTGTTAATTATTTAATTTTATTTTGATAAAATGTTATTAATACAAAAATTAGAGTTTTGTTATACAGTAAGTAAGAGTACTATTGACTAATAAGTTCTAATTTTATTGTGCTCCCATCCCATCTTAGTTTTATGAATAGATATTTTGAGTTATCCAATACAATGGGCTGGTATTTTATCAATTCATAAATTCGATAATAGTAAGTTAATAAATTTTATTGTGTTTCCATTCCATCTTAATATTATGAATAGATATTATGAGCTATCTCATACAATGGGCTGGTATTTTATCAGTTCATAAATTATATATATAATATATATTAATATTTTTTTTATATTTTATTTTTGGATAAATATATACATATCCATATTCTAATTAATAAATGAAATGATTTTTCTCAGTATATTTTTTCTAGTTAATTTTAACAAAATTCTAGTAGAAATCTTTATAAACTAAAGTTTAAGTTGTTTAATCTATAAAATTTGGGTATGTCAAGGATTTTTTGCAATACTGAACCCATTTAGCAATTCAAAAAAGTATTCTAAATAACAAAAAAACACAATCTTGATTAAAGTTGTATCCCTAGATTTGATTGAAAAAGAAATTTCATCTTAGACTAGCCCCCTCTGTGTGTGTATATATATATATATATATATATAGAAACGTGAACAATTGTATAATTTAATATGCATTGTTTTAATTATTATATATATTTTTTTAAATGAAAACTACTTTTTTAGACCATGAAGTGTTTATTAGGGTTATAACATATATTAAAGTTTGGCCTAATCTTACTTATAAAAAAAATGACATTTTTCATGATAATTTTTCTCATTAATTGTAACTAAATTAGATTTTTAAAAAATTGAGTTTAAGTTGTTTAATTTGTAAAATTCTAGTTCCCTAATGGTTTTTCAGGGTGTTGAATACATTTATGTATCCAAAAATGTATTTTAGACAACAAAAAATCACATTCTTTCTTGAAATTGTATGAAGCTATTTAATCTATAAGTTAGACTATGCCTTAACATTTTTAAGTAAATTCATTTAACATCAATAGAAATTTATTAGTAATAAATACAAAATGGTTGTAGATTCAAGAAATCTCTATCTCATTAATTAAAACTACCCTAGATCCATCCTAATTCTGGATTTAATATGCTTCAAAATGTATCAAATCTCTTTTGACTCCAAAAATCAATATTTTATTTTATTTTTTTAATTTAATTTAGTTTTTATTTTTATTTCTTTTATGATTTAACCAAATCAAAATATATAATCTCTTTTGTACCAGATTAAAATATGTGCAACAACTCCATCTTCCATATTTATATTTTCTATATATTAAATATTCCACCTATATTCCTATCTTCCATATCTATTTGGGAAAATTGATCATACAAATAAGAATCTTATCCCAACATCCGGTCAAGATAAGTACCAAAAACCCTCAATAATATAGGAATTTCTTCCTTACAAATAACCTTCTAAAAATCGATGCAAGAGCTTCTCAACCTAAACATCACCATTACAATGAAACTCATTAAATAATGAACCCAATTCCAAATTTCATAGTAAAATAAAATCTCAACTATTTAGTGACAAACAAATCCTTTAGACTTCTAAACCATAAAACTAAACTTTAACTTGAAATTTTAAGGTCATGTTCGAGGGTTAAAAATAATCTTTCGATTGAGATGTTCATGCTTTTAAGGTAGGCTTTAAGGAGGTTATATTTTGATTTCAGTAATTTTTAAAGTTTCAATTAAATATTTTATTTGAAAAATTAGTGAAAGGAAAGTATGGACGACAATATTATGTATATCTATAAAGTGTATAATTTTAAGGTTATGAGATATTTGGTGTAAAGATAACAATGTAAGAGTTATTGATTTGTTTAGTTAAGAGTTTGGTTTTTTTATATAAATAAACAGATTAAGGTCCAAAGGCTTAGAGGAATGTGCCAGGAGTGAAAGCATGTCTTATTAAGAACCATTAATTGGTAAATTCACATGCTGTGGTTTTAACAATAGTGACGAGTCAACCCACTTTGGTAGATAGTAGTTAGTTATTGTTTTCCCCACTGTTGGCTTCACAACTAGGTTATTATAAGTTTTCCCACTATTTAAAACAATATATAAGAATTGAGCCAATTTTTAAATGAAGATTTTACAATGCACGATAGTTATTAAGTTATTATAAATGGTGTTTAAGTTATGCTTTTTTATTACTTTGAAAATATTTATGGTAAGTGTGCATGAGTTAGAGTAATCTTGGCATTAGTAGAATTTTTTAGAAGCCTTGGTTATTGTGTCAAAGTAATGGAGGTCATGATGGATGCTATGCAATTCATTCTATTCATGCTATGCGATTCATTTTTTTGGTTCCAATTACATTTCATTCCATTATCCCCTCAACTATACTTGCTGACATTGAAACGATACTCGGACATATGTAGAGGATTACTCGGGTGTCACCATAGACCAAAAAGTCAATGCTTAAATTATATTCTATGAGAATACATAGTCCATATTTCAAAAAGATAGCATCAATGTAGCTTCAAAAAATTGAAAATAAATTTGAGTTATTACACTCTTTGAAAGTGATCAAGAAAACAAACATGACGATTCATGAGATTTTAGCAAGAGGAATGATCCTCTAAACCACCAACAGCATAATTTATTGATCGTGAGAAATAACTCAGAAAAATAGATTTGCAACTAAGAGAGGGTTGTTTATGAACTCATTTATAATGCACATTTTCACACTTAAATATACTAGAAATTGCACCACATGTTACAATGAGAATGCTGCAAGGCAACAACATAGGAAACAACAACATAGAAGATGGAAGTCAAAATTTTATGCAATGTTATTCATTTATAATTGTTTATGTGGGAAAAATTTTGAAATATTTTTTTTGTAGAATATAGATATATCATGGATTTAAATTACTAAAATTACCATTTGTAGAATTAATAGACTATTTTATTGAATGTTCATCATTTCAAAATATGTGTTTTATTTTCAATTTGAATGGATAATATCCATATAGATTTTGTGGCAAGTTTTAATGATTGAATAATGAAATCACTATTGAATGATTCTATGGATAAGGTGCTCTTTGTTGTACAAGAGGACTTCAACAGAGTATCAGATACAACATAAGATGATTTCCAAGTTAGCTAACATGAATTCCTCTTCCACATTTTTCTTTCTTTCTATTAACAATGGCTACACATAAATATCTAAAATCATATGAGAAGATTCTTCATTGGACATGACCAATCCTACCCATTCTAAGAACAAAATTGACAATAAGACATAAGTGGCTAACTTGTTCTTCCTATTGGGATCAAAAAATATTCATCTTAATCTTTTATTGACAACAAGTATGGAAATTCCATCTTCAACTTGGTGGCATCTAGTTCATTATTAGTTTTCATGCTTAACTTAATGCAATTGTTACTCTATGATCTTCGAACGTGTCCTTTGATTACATTACTTCTCACACATTGTATCCACATGTACACTTGTTTATTGCCAGTTCTCAAATTGTATATGTATACATAGGTTTTTCACACATGATCAAGTGATTTCATCATTTTAAATCTTGTTATTTATACATACAAATATCTAACAAAACAAACCCTAGAGCACAATCCAAACATTAAAACAAAGTCACAAACCAGAGAATCAAACTGTAAACTCTAATTAAAAAATGAATTATATATTTTCTATTGTGTACTACTAATTGAAATGAAATGTGGATGAAATAAAGAACATCCTACTTTAATGGTGACATCCTCGTTGGTTTGGTCATTGGTGTTTGTAATTCACCCCAAAAATCACTTAAATTTCCTAAGTCTTCCATATTAACACCCATGAAAACTCCAACTTATTTCCTATGGTTTCTTTGTATTAACTAAATCTTGATGGTGTTGGACCCGCCAACATGTCAGGGGATCTCCCCGGTAAGAATTCCCATTTAGACCTTAGACTTTTTGGTGTAGGAGCCCCAGCAGTGGGTCATACGATAATGCATGGACCATGGTTCTGCACAGAGGAAATTAAGATGTCCCTGTTGGTAGCAAGGGCATGACATATGGAGTATGCCAAGGAAGGTGCATGGGAAGTTCTAACAAACGGAGGGTGAGGTGAGTGCACCCGTTGGAAACCTGTGAAAGCATGCAGTGAAGAAGGGGACACATGAGCAAAGATGCATCAAAACCTGGAAGGAAAGTAATCTAGCAATCTAAATTGACGGTTAAACTAGAAACATATTTCATGAAGTTTGATACAAAGATATATAGAAATAGCTACCCATATATGCGTAAGTAGACAGATCCATATATCATTTAGAGTACTCAAGATAGTTGAAATATAATGCAACATATGCACGAAACGTGTTGGCTCTGTTATATTAAGAAGTGTAAGTTCCATTCATACAATACATCCATGTTCAACCACTAGTTCTGAAAGTGAAACGTTACAACCATAACTGCCTGCTCCTCCAAAGAGATATACTAGCTTTGCATAGTGGAGAAGCCAAGGCCCATTACAATACTAACCAAGATATCTCTAAGAGAGTGCAGTCGGAAGATTGGATGACCAAAAGCCTATACAATGAGTTATGAAGGACTATTTATAACAAAGGGCGAGGTAACCCTTGACATTCCACTTTGTGACAATTCATCTACCCTCATGACTCTTCATCTACTCTATGACTGTTACATCCAACTATCAACACTTGAACTTACACTTGACAAGATGTTACATTACAATGAACATGTACCCATGTGAGACAAAATAGCTTGAACAAGTCATGCAAGGCATCACTATGACTTGGACAACTCTTGTAAGACTAGCTCTTCAACATCCTCATGGTGGTCAACAGTAGCAAGTTGATGCTAAGCTCAGTAGTCCATGGTGGTGTCTGTGTACTCTAAGGCAATATCTTTCTGGAAATGAACTCTTTCCTTTATAGCATCCAGCTACACTGTTCAGGCTCCTCTATCCAACTCATCTGATAGCATACACATCATTGTCTTGAGTGCAACCGGACCAGCAACATACTTGTGCATTATGTCTGAACTGATTGACAAGTCTGGTTTGGTGGTTATGCACATCAACTCGTCAAAGTATGAGTCAAGCTCTAGTTAGACCTTTGCATTTGTCTTTACCTAGGTGATTGTCCCAATCGATGGGATCTCATGTGCATGCACAACAACATCCATACTCTTGAATACACGTGCATGGGATGCCTGTAGACTAGTGATGAGTTGTGGGAGATCTTCATAGTTGCGGATCTGACTCTTGATGCATGAATTCGTCTTGAACGCTCTGGGCTTCATCATTTTAGGCAAGTGAAGCAAGGCTTCCTTATATCTCATCATCCATGTTTGCATGCAATCAATAGCAACATGCACATTCGACAGGATACGTGCTCTTCTAGCACATTAGTTTTGCCAACCGTTGAGATGGACAACTCCCTTATGCACGGTACCAAACTTAGAATACAATGCCCACATGACTGTCTCAAGGAACAATACTTCATCTAGTATTTCCTTTTTCAATTTTGCTTGGGAAAATGCTGTAACCAATTCTCCTCCTTGCTTGGCCATCCATAGCTACATAGTCATTCGCTCATTCTCAGCTATCACAAAGAAAACACTCGAGCTAGTGGCTTCGACATACGCTCTAGGATAATTAACCAATGTTGATGGATGTTTGTGCACTTCAGACATGACCGCTCATTCCTCAAAATTTGTAGGAGATGTATGACCATTTGGAGTCAACACTCTACAAGATTGCATAACTCTATGTTGAGACTCGTCAAATGAGATTTTGTGCATCTCTCGTTGTAGCTGATCTCCAAGGATCTCAGTGTCTCCTTGGTTGCTTGAGACTTTCTCCTCTTCTAGATGTGGTGAAGCTAGTGGGTCAACCTCTTTGTGGTGAGGCATGAGGTTGACATCTTACTCTCATTCCTGTTGATCCATATACATATGAATCTGCTCAAGCACTTTCTCTAGCTCTTGAGTGAAGTCCTGCTCCTAGGATGGTTCACTCTGTCTGCTTGATGCCAGTTGTTCTAATGAATCTATTATATATAGGGGTGTAGTTTCATCTATCTACACAAGTGTCACCCCCCATTGTACTTGTTACTGCTACACTTCCTTCTCCTGTCTTCACAGCTCCTATTCCTTTCGAAGTTTCTCTTTCAACTCATGCAACTCCTTCTCTGTTTCCTCCATTCTCCGTTTCTCTCTCTGCCTTTGTGCATTTCTCTTATCTTGTTGTTTCCTCTTTGTATCTATTGCCAAAGATTCCTTCTGCACAAGTGGGTCCTCTTGGAACTTGCATCTTTTCTCTTCCTCCATGTTGTCAAAAATCTTCCTCTTGCCCTTGTCACGCACTGGTATGTTTACCTCTGCTACTGCTACATCTATTGTTTTTTGGGATGCTGCTTCGCTATCCATTCCATAGCGAGGTTGACGGGTTCATTGAGTCTGGAGGAGTTGTAACAATATCTCCATAGGTTTTCCTCCACCCAATGACATGCCCCATGGATTTAGTTAAACTGTACTCTTGTGAAGTGGTCTTTCAAAAGATAATGTGGGTCATATGGATTGCAACTTTGGGTGTCAAAATGGATATTTCTTCATGTTTTCTTCTTCAAAATCCGCATGCTTGAAAGTACGTAACTCGTAAAACCCGATCCGCAATGGAATAGAGGGCCAAGGTGCCTTCTTCTTTCGCTGCAGACTAGCTGATCACCCTACCGAGATGTGATATGCTACTTCTTGCGTGACGAGTTTGTCCAAGGAAAACTTCGATAGAACATGAGGAGGCTTCTCTGTGCTCTACATCTGTATGAAGGTCTCCGGCAGTGAGGCATACCAATCATCTACGTCAATCAGTGCCTCCATTGCTTCCTTCCACATGCAACATTGATCCTTTTTGAATATCATCTTGTAACTAGGGTGACAAAATGATCAGACAACTGTGTGATAACTCCTCTAAAGCTGCATTAGGACAACATCTTATAAGAAGTGTTCATAGATGTCTCCATCAGTGTCCATGCCCACTTCAAGCCCGATAACTCCTGACAGGCACAAATTGCATCCAAGATGTAGGCGGAAATGTAGATTCCTACTTGCATAGCTTTGGGCGGTTATCCAACCCTTGTTACCTGTTCCTTCAGCTGGTGATCCAATATGTTGGACCAATTGCATTATTTTCCTTCTCTGGACAGTTAATCCAATGCAATCATCCAACTTTGTGGGAAGGTTTCCATGCTTTCTTGGCCATACAAATGACGCGAGAAGATGACCAAGTATTGATACACCTTATGCAGTATCTTTGTGTTGCAAACCTGGTTGTGAGTCATCCTGAATTTAGGCGGCTCTTTTACCGAATTCTTCAATATATCTTTGGAGTTGGCATTATTGCTGGGTATGCTAAAAGGTGTCTCATGGTGATCACAGGCTTCAACATATGATACATCTCATCATAATACTATTCCATGAAGGTAGAAATATTCGTCCTGCTAAAAGTGCTCAATTTCATCATCTCAGGATCACTGTGCGAGATGATACAATGTATCATATCAGCGCATGTGAGCATAAGATACTTGCATGCAATCTGGTACAAGCTGGACTTATGAATGTTCACATAAATTTGGTGGTCTTCGAGGTCTTCCCCAAATGTTCCTGTAAATGCATCATTAACCTCTTACCATTTCAGCTTTATGTCCTTGTCTACAATCAACTTGGTATCTTCATAGATTGGTAGACTTATAGACACTCACTCAACTGATACTCTAGTTGCACTTCCATCAATGTCCTTTGATCCTCCTCTCTTAGAGGCCATTGACCCAAAACTGCTAAGAGGCGGAAAAACACCTAGTAGATCTAGAGAAGTTGAAATGCATGGCATGAAATCCTTCAGCTAAAACAAAAGAAAACGAAGGAATGACATGAAACAAACCTTAGGATTGACTTGCAAGGATTGCACAAATTTTCCTTGGAGGCTACAAGATTGGTTGCCAAAGTGATGGGAGTTGCCCGAGTATTGGGTGCTGCTCTTCTATGTGCTATTCATGGTGCTACCGTGGAAAATACTATATTTGAAGATGGTGATGGTGCAAATACGTTCCGTGCTTTTAACCCGACTCAAGCTGAAGAGACTTATTCCATGGTCACTGCTAACCGCTTCTAGTCCCATATTTTTGGTGTGCAAAATGAATTATGGGTTGTCTGGGAGGCCCACTGGCTGCTGGAATTGCATAATGCACAGTCGTGGCTAGCTTGTTGGCTGCTAGAACTATGCAATACGCAATTTTAGTTGACAATGGTTGTAGGCCCAATGACTGCATTGCACAATTTTTTGGGCCATTAGTGACAGTCCCTTAGAATTGTGCAAAGCAAGACTAGAGGACAATCACTCGATAGAAATGCACATTTTCGGAGAGGAAGACAAGGCCTTCCCTCTCAGGGTTACACAACGTTATCTTAGTGAGGCTGAGTCCAAGCCAAGGTTGCCTATACCCACCAATGGGAAACTGAAAGCAAATTTGAATGTGATTGCATGTAGATATTGAGTGTAAGAAAGAGTGAATGATTGTGCATGTAAAAAGTGAATGAAAGATTCATAAAATCAAACAACATGCATGTGGGTGAAGCAAGTCACTAAATCAACGACCATTCATACAAAATAGTTTCATGCATGTGACAATAGTGAGATGCTAATGAAATCTAAAATAGTGCTAGTACAAGATAGTATCCATGTAAACAATACCAAGAATTCACAGAAAACATGTGAACAACACTCACAAAAATCAAAACAAAAAAAGCAACAAAAATTCTTCAAAACACATGTAAAGTCGACTTACCCTTGAATAGTTGAGTTGGATGTGTCAAAGACTCCTGGATGTGCTGTGGGATGTCAAAGCTCCAAGATCGATGTGAATAAGTGAGCTCTGAGGCATTGAATAAATAAGTTTGAGGCTCATGATGTGCATGCAACAAATCTAGGAAAAAGCGACACTTGGAGGAAAGATTCTAAAATTATATTTTCATGTAACCTCCAACTGCTAAAAATAGCTCCCTAAAATATAGGGATTCTTTATTTTTCCTTTTTGTATAATGGGAAAAAGTAACCCATGCATGCAAGTCAAGTTTTTTAGGTCCTGGGTGGATCCGGTCAACTCAATGGCACATGCAATAGCCTACTTAGCTAGGGGGTAAATTTGTGCATTTCTGGGAGGGAGATGGGTTGACTGCCCAAAAGCATTTCCCAATTTCTAGGTTGAGCAGTTGACTACTACCCAGAATTGTGCAATTCCTTGGCTGAGTAGTTCTACCAGGACGAATTGTGTAGTTTCTTAATTAATCTTGTGAGACAAATTTTCACAATTTTGGAACCTGGTAGTTTGCGAGACAGAATGGCACAATTTCTAGAGGGAAGGCTGGTTTCCCTCCAGAATTACGTAATTTCTTGAGGGAACTGCTCAGCCTACAACTGGACCAAGTCCGGAAGAATAGCCTATGAAGGGGGTGCAACAAGCCATGATGCACAAGCTGGTAATCTGCTAGAAAATAACTGAACCTTGTGTACTTGACAAGGAAAGACATGTTGTTGAGGATAGTTGGCAGGGAGGCTCTAAAATGAAGATAAGGGAAAATTTTGCAGGGTGGTTGTAGCCGCCACAATACTTGGTGACACACTAGTAGAACACAAGCTCTCTGAATTGACCTTCTTCATGAAAAACAAGTCTAACACTTCTGGAAGTATTGTTCAATTCTCAGTTCATCTTCGTCTCCACACTTGCTTGAATGTAAGGTGTAGCATCTGCCAAGATCTTGGTCAATTGACACACATACCAAGCCAATTCAACACAGTTGTTTTGACTGGGGTTGAGGGTTACATTGGGGGACAATAAGTATAGTCGCCAGAGTCTTAATTTCATCTCTGGTGTTGCTCCGCTGCCAGCAGGCCTAGAAAGTACCCCAACGGAGTCATGTAGGAACACAAGCATCGCTCTACTGCCAATGAGCTTGGTCATAACCCGGACGAAGTTAGTTACATCATCTCTTTGTAATAGGAACCTTTCTCTTCTTTCACCTTATTCATTTTTCGTTTTTTGAAATTTTTCACTTTTCATTTTTTCATTTTTCATAACTGTTCATAGAACTTATTCATTTCAGAGGCAGAAGAGGGATCCCAACTTGTTGAGAGAAGAAGAGGTTGTTCTTTTAGAGAATTAGTTTATTATATACCTCTGGCGTGCTTGTTAATCTTTCCCCCCTCACCTTACTCTACTTGACTATGATACCAAGGGTTAACCCAAAAACAACAGACTAGAGTAGGTGACACTAGTTAGCATGCAAGCATTGTGTTTTCACCAAGGTTCACTTCAAACAGTACATATTTTCCATCGATGTATCATGGACCAAAAGTAACAAGTTCTTCAAACAGAGGCAGGATGACAGATAACCAAGTACTGATAGTTGAACAAGGCCTCGTGTAATCTACCCAGCTTGTTTCAACAGTTACGCATGGTTTCATGCAAGACTAACCTATGAACAAAACAAGCAAATAAACAACAAAGAAAAGCAGAGGAAGAAATAAATGTGAATGAAAACAAGCAAGCAGACAAACAAACATGCAAAGTAAGAAATAAAATAGGCATACAATCAAACAAACTGAAATCGAACACAACTCCTACTCAGCTAATGGTGCATGGGCCTCATCATGTGAAGTGATATTTCCAATGTAGACATCATCACATTGGTTGACCCATGTTGGTGAAGGCTTGGTCCGCAAGCAACCTAGTTGTGCGGACCATTAAATAAGAAAGATATGACAATGAGGACAAACACACTTTGTGTTTAAAAGTGTCCACGGGACATAAGTGAGTGTAGGTACATGGCTTATGGTCCATGGACTTGTCACAGTGTTGTGCAACACTGTGTGTAGCTATGAAGCATATGCATACTCTTGACTATGACATGCAAACAAATGAAAGAAAAAAAGACAACTTGTGTCATGCACGTGTGCTTGCAATATAAGATTCCTCCAATGCATGAGCGATGGGATCATGTAGTTCGAGTGGAGAAAGCATGATCTATGTGTGAGATTGATCTTCAAATGCATGCATATGTGTGATGAGGAGCCTCAAGTGATTGAATAATTTCCTGATCAGAAGCAAAACTAACCTCAGGACAATAAGAGTGTGACATAACCATAAGCTCGGGCTGAAGTGACTCGATAGCCTATAGTGTTTCTACTTTGCGTCAGATAGATCATCATAAACAGGTGGCTTCAAAAAATCAACTGCGATAGAATCATGATCATGATTGAATATGGGACTAAATAGATCATGACATATACGATTAGAAAAATCAATGACTTCATTAGCATCCTCATGATCTAATAAATCAAATAGAGAGGTAGACGAGAAGCAGAAAAATTCATCCTCTATGTTTCCAGAAAAGGCAGATTAAAGGTCAAGTGGATTTTTAATGAGTAATGTGTCATCTCTGTTATTTGATAATGGACTGACATCTGGTGTGCCCTGCGAGTGATCAACAATGGCTGCATCCATAGATGAAGATACACATGCCAAATCATGGATGGAAGGTTCACCAAAGATGTTAGGAAAGAATGGAGGAGGCTTTGACAGAAGGGAGTCATCCTTAGCCAAGTGTTGATGCTCAAACTCCCAGTCATACTCTTCATGAATGACAGTGCATGTTGGTTGTGCAACACCAACTCTATCCATGGATTGATCCTCATTCACAACAAGTGTAGAGTTTGGAATGGAAGAACACAAGACAATATCATTTGGAGGATCGTCTGAGCACGAAGACGAAGGTTGTGGCAGAGAATGCATATGAAAAATTGGTGGAATCACAACCAAATCTGGGAAAAAATTAAATGAAGTGATGTTTGGATAATGTGACAGCTGAACAAATGTGTATACATGTTCTCCCGCATCAATCTGCAGTGGTGGAGTTGTTTGATGAGGGGATGATGGAGAGTCACTTGTGAGAGCGACTGTGTCCATTTTTTATTATGCGGCTCCATCACTGAAGTATGCCAAGCGGGGCTGGGGCTCAAACTTCTTCTTGGGATGGACTAATTTGTTAAGACAATACTCAAATCTATACCAAAGATAGGGAAATTTCATCTAGCTTTTCGGAGCTTCAAACAGCAAATTAGGGAAGCGCTGCCAAAATTCCATTGGTGATTCATGGAGAGCCTTCCGTTGTTGTAGTAGTTTTTGGTCAAGATATTCTGGATCAAAATTATAGAAAGTATCTTCAATGAGATCATAGAAGTTCTGGAGTGAGTGCACGCTATCAACCAGTAGGTTGTACAGCCACTGATGTGGGGATTCACGAAGTGTGTATGCAAGCAGTAGGTTGAACTATTCTTCAGAACATCCATCCTCCTCATTAAGCATGGCATGGAAGTCATGTAATATCAGAGGCCAACCCACTTTGCCTTCACCACCATACGTGTATGTAGGCAAGAGATCAAAAAACTCCCCCGTGATGGTAATAGGTTCGAGATGCAAAAAAGATCATGGAGCGTCAAGAGTGCAAGACTCCATGATAGATATGAAAAGGCTCAAAATAGGATGAGAGGACACATCTTGTCATATGGCCCTCCTTCTAGTGCCAGAAATGTTGATGGTGTTGGACCCACCAACATGTCGAGGGATCTCCCCAATTAGACCTCAGACCGTTTGGTGTAGGAGTCCCAACAGTGGATCGTATGGTAATGCCTTGACCACAATTTCACATAGAGGCAAGTAAGATGTTCCTATTGGTAGCAAGGGTGTGAAAGAGGTTGATGTGAGTGCACCCCTTAGAAACCTATGAAAGCACGCAATTAAGAAGGGAACACAAGAGCAACAATGCATCACAATATGGAAGGCAAGTAAGCTAGCAATCCAAAATGATGTTTAAACCAACAACACATTTCAAAAATATTCATACATACATATACATAAATAGCTACACATGTATGCATAAGAAAGCATATGCATCTATCATTTAGAGTACTCAAGATAGCTCAAATACAATACAACATATGCATGAAATGTAATGGCTATGTTATATTAAGAAGTGTAAGTTCCAATCATACAATACATCGATGTCCAACCACTAGTTCTGATAGCACAACATTAGAGCCACAACCACCTACCCCTCTAAAGAGATATACTAGCTCTGTGTAGTGGAGAAGCCAAAGCCCATTACAATACTATCCAAGATCTCTCTAAGATAGTCCTATCAGAAGCTTTGCTGACCAAAAGCCTATACAATGAGTTATGAGGGACTATTTTTTAGCAAAGGGTGGGATGGCCCTTGACATTCCCCTTTGTGACAGTTCATCTACCCTCATGACTCTTCATCTTCTCTATTACTGTTACATCCAACTATTGACACTTGTGCTTAGACTTGATAAGAAGTTACATTACAATGCACATGTACCCATGTGAAACAAAATGGCATGAGGAAGTCATGCAAGACATTACTATGACTTGGACAATTGTTGGAAGACTAGCTCTTAGACATCCTCACGATAGTCAATAGTAGCGAATTGATGCCAAGCTCGGTAGTTCGCAATGTTGTCCATGTACTCTAAGGTGACATCTTTCTAGAAATGAATTGTTGCCTCTATAGCATCCAAGTACACTGTTGGGGGTCCTCTGTTCAACTCATCTAATAGCATGCACATCATTGTCTTAAGTGTGGCTGGACTAGAAACATACTTTGCATGGTGTCTACACTCATTGACAAGTCTAGGCTAGTGGCTATGTGCATCAACTTATCAAAGTATGAGTCAAGATCTAGTCAGACCTGTGGCTTTGTCTTTGCCTAAGTGAGTGTCCCAATAGATGGGATCACATGTGCGTGCACAACAACATCCATGCTCTTGAATACATGTGTATGAGAAGCTTGTAGAATAGTGATGAGCTGTGGGAGATCTTCATAGTTCCCAATTTGACTCTGAATGCATGCCTTCAGTGCAACCGCTCTTGGCTTCATCAACTTAGGAAAGTGAAGTAGGGCGCCCTTGTATCTCATCGTCCATGTTTTCATGCAATCAACAACAACATGCACGTTCAACAGGATACGTGCTCTTCTAGCACATCACAACTGCCAACCGTTGAGATGGATGACTACCTTATGCATGGTACCAAAGTTAGAATAAAATGCCTACATGACTGTGTCAAGGGACAATACTTCATCCAGTATTTCCTTCATCATTTCTGCTTGGGTGGATGTTATAACCAGTTCTGCTACCTGATTGGTCATCTATAGCTCCTTAGGAATTCACTCATTCTTAGCTATCAAGAAGTGAACACTCGAGCTAGTGGCTTTGGCATACGCTCTAATAGCATCAGACAATGCTGCTGGATGTTTTTGCATGTCAGACACGATCACTCGTTCCTTAAACTACGCAGGAGATGTATCATCATCTGGATTTGACACTCTGTGATATTGCACAACTCTATGTTGAGACTCATCGAATGAGATGTTGTGCATCTCTACTTCCGATTGATCTCCAAGGATCTCAGTGTCTCCTTGGTCACTTGGGACTTGCTCCACTTTTGGAGGCGGTGAAGCTAGTGGGTTGACCTTTTGGTGGTGAGGCATGAGGTCGATGTCTTTCTTTGACTCTTGTTTCTCCATATCCATATCCATTTATTCAAGCACTTGTTCGATCTCATGAGCGAAGTCTTCATCCTACGATGGTTCACCCTGTCTTCCTGATGCAAAATGTTTTGATGACTATACTATCTATATAGACATGGTTTCATGTGTTTGCACAAGTTGTACCCCCTACTATACATGTTCCTCTTGTGCTTCCTTCTCCACCTACAAAGCTCCTATTCCTTCTCGAGTTGCTCCTTCAACTCATGCAACTCCTTCTTTGTTTCATCCATTCTTTGTTTCTCTCTCTGCCTTTGTGAATTTCTCTTGTTGTGTTGTTGCCTCTTTTCCTCTATTGCCAAAGTTCCTTTCTACGCAAGTGGGTCTACTCAGAACTTGCAACTTTTCTCTTCCTCCATGTTGTTGACAATCTTCCTGTTGCCCTTGTCATGCACTGGTATGTTTACCTCTACTGCTACTTCTTGTGGTGTTCTCCAGGTTGCTGCTTCACGGTGCTTTTCTATCCATTCCACAGCGAGGTTGAGGGGTTAATTAAGTGTGGAGGAGTTGTAACAATATCTCCATGAGTCTTCCTCCACCCAATGACATGCCCCATGGATCCAGTTAAACTATACTCTCGTGGAGTGGTCTTTCCCAAGACAATGTGGGTCATACCGATTGTAACTAAGGGCATCGAATTGATATTTATTCATCTATTATACTTTGACATCTACATTCTTGAAAGTATATATCTCGTAAAACCTGATCCGAAATGGAAGAGTGGGCCAACATGCCTTCTTCTAATGCAGACTAGCTGATAACCCTGATGATATGTGATATGCTACTTCCTGCATGACAGGATTTTCCAAGGCAAAATTGGGTAGAACATGCGGAGGCTTCTCTACACTGTACATACATATGAAGGTGCCAGACGGTGAGGCATACCAATTGGATATGTCGATCAATGCCTCTTTTTCTGCCTTCAACATGCAGGGTGGATCTTATTCGAATATTATCTTCTAAACTGGGGTCACAAAACAATCGGACAACTGTGTGATAACTCCTCTGAAACTGCATTTGGACAACATCTTACAATAAGTGTTCACAGAGGTCTCCACTGGTGTCCATGCCCTTTTCAATCTTAAGAAGTCCTTACGGGGACAGATTGCATCCAAGATGTAGGTGGACATGTAGATTCCCACTTGCATACCTTTTGGTAGCTATCGAGCCCTTGTTACCTATTCCTTGAGCTAGTGAGCCAATATCTCAAACCAGTTGCATGCTTTGCCTTCTCTGGTGAGTTTTTCCAGTGCAATCAACCAGCTTTGTGGGAAGGTTTCTGTGCTTTCTTGGCCATGTAGATGACACGTGAAGAATACCGAGTATTGATACACCTTCCTCAGTATCTTCATCTTGTAGACCTGGTTGGTTGTCATCCTGAATTTAGCCAGCTCCTTTACCCAGTTCTTCAATAAATCTTTAGAGTTTCCATTATTGTTGGGTATGCTGAAAGCTGTCTCCACAATGATCACGGGCTTCGGCATCTGATACATCTCATCATAATCTTATGCCCTAAAGGTAGCAATATTCATCCCGCTCATATTGCTCAATGTCATAGTCTCAGGATCAATGTGTGAGACGATCCAATGTATCATGTCTGTGCATCGAAGCACGTGATACCTGCATGCAATCCAGTACGTTGGAATTGTGGATATTCACATATACTTGGAGGTCTTCGAGGTCTTCCCCAAATGCGCTTGCAAATGCATCATTGACCTCTTGCCATTTCAGCTTGATGTCCTTATCTACAATCATATTGCTGCCTTCATAGATCGGTAGACTTGTCGACACTCGCTCAACTATTGCTCTAGTTGCAGTTCTATCAGTTTCCTTTGGTCCTTCTCTCGTGGAGGCCATTGATCTTGAACTGCTAAGAGGTGGAAAAACACTTACTATATCTAGAGACAAAGTGGCATGCATGGCAAGAAATCTATCAACTAAAATCAAAGAAAACTGAGGAACGACATACGACAAACCTCGGGATTGACTGGCAAAGGATTGCATAAATATTCCTGGGAGGATGGGAGACTAGCTACCAGAACTGTGCAATAGGTAGTTTGGGCTATCTGGGAGGCTGGCTGGCTGCTGGAATTACACAATGCATAATCTAGGTTGGCCTTCTGGATGCTGGAACTGTGCAATGCGCAATTTCAGCTACCAATGGTTGCAGGGCCATTGACTACATTGTACAATTTTTAGGGCTAGTGGTCACTGTCCCTCAGAATTTCCTAATACAAGATTGGAGGATCGTCACTGGGAAGAAATGTGCATTTCTTGGAGGATGATAGAGCCTTCCCTCTGATCTGGACTTAAACAAGAACGCAAAAAATTATAGAGATAACCATAAACACAGATATGCAGTGGAAATAATTCTTCATTTCATTAATGTAAAATACTGAAATATGCTTACAAACAGTAATGGAAATAAACCAGCTAGGGCGATGGTAGCTTATCTCTGAGAAGAGATGTGGTGGCTACATGCCTCTAAACTCTATTACAATGAGGCTCGAAGGCCTGTTTATTGTTGAGAAACAATGGAAAACCATTAACATTCCAAAACCTAACCCTAGAAGATGAAATGCCAAACTGTGGGCCCTGTTTGGGTAAATTGGTACATCAATTTCCCGGGGTCGTAACTTTGGCATACGATCTCCATTTGATGCGTAAAATAGCTCGTTAGAAAGATCTATCCGAGCACTATCACATTGGTGGGGGTCTAGGTGGACTTGGCAGGTGGCCACCAATATCCACCTGGATCATTCCTCCCCCCTTAGGAAGCAATGGTCCCCATTGCATTGAGTTCCTCCATGAGATGAGGAAACTTTTGCTGAACTTGGTTCCTGGTGAGCCACTTGACCTGGTGAAGGAGTTGGCCTGCTTTGACAACTTGATACAGTTGGATATTCTATTGGTGAGTGTTCTTGATTTGTGTGTCCATGATCCGATCAGTTGCAGCTTGTTCCATGCAATCTGGATTTAATTCTGTGGGTGTGAGCTGTTCTGCAATGTCGCATATGTCTAGAAATGGTGGAAAGTATGGCCGTAGGTGATCCACATTGAACAGTGGGTGTAGGCCAAGGAATGGGTGAATGTTGAGCTCAAATGCATTATCTCCCATAGCCTTAGTAATTGTGTAAGGACCATATCGGAGTGGTCTCAGTTTCCGATAGGCTCCAGTAAGGCATTCCTTTTGCAAATGCAACCAGACTTTGTCGCCCACCTGAAACTTGTGTGGCACCCGATGTTGATCATGTTGTTGCTTGTACTTGGAATTTTATTTCTTCAAAATGTCATGGACCTACTGGCGAATATGTTGGATGTGCTCAATGAAGCTAGTCGCCTTGTCTGTTTCGGACTGGACATGAGCCGAATCTATGTGAGTAGCTGCAAGTGGCATGGCCACATCAATGGGGCATAGTGGCTGGAATCTCAAGCCCACCTAAAAATGGCTATGGCCAGTCAAGCTGTGAAGAGCTCGGTTGTAGCAGTGTTGAACATAGGGGAGGCTCTCGTCCCATGTCCGTGGATGCTTTGAGTTGTGCATGCGCAGAATGCATACAATCATCCTATTGACAACCTCTGTCTGGCCATCAATTTGATGATGGAAGGCTATGGACTTAGTGAGTTTGGTGTCCAGCATTGACCAGAGACTAGACCAAAATGTACTAAGGAACCGAGTGTCCTGATATGAGATGATAGACTGTGGGATCCCAAAGTGCACCCACACTTGTTCAAAGAAGAGTTTAGCAGTGGCTTTTGCTGTGATATTCTTCTTGCAGGCCACCATAATGAACATCTTCAAGAACCTGTCAACGACCACAAAAACACAGTCATTTCAATGCTTAGTGGAAGGAAGGCCTGACATGTAATCCATGGAGATGGATTCCCAAGGTCGACTAGGGGTAGGCATCGGGGTATAGAGGCCTTGCTTCTTGATGGTCGGTTTGGCAATGGCACAGGCAGTACATGATCTGATGTACTTCTTGACATTCTATCGAAGATTCGTCCAATAGGAATACTTTTGTAGTACTACCACCATTTTCTCAACCCCGAAATGCCAGTAGCCTGAATGTAGTGCACTTCCCAAATCATCTTGGCATGCTCACTCAAAGGAACACAAAGGTGACCCAGGTGGCATAATAGGGCATCCTGGAGGTGAAAATCTGGAACATGCCGCCCCTCCAAGAGTGTCTGGTATGTGTGGCCGAATTCTGGGTCGCTTTTGTAGAGAAGTGGCCAATCGGAAGTCTCATGCCCACAAGAGTTGAGCACGGTGGTTAACGCCATGATCGGTGGTCGACTGAGGCAATCTGCAACATTATTTGTGCTGCCCTTCTTATACATGATATTCAAATGGAACTATTGTAGGTATGTAGACCACTTCTAATGGCGATCATTCTGCAATTTCCCTTGGGTCTATATGAATTGTAGGGGTCGGTGGTGTTAACCTCCTGTTGCAACAGGTTTCATATTTCATGATTGACATTTTTACATGCCAAATATGTCATCTTTCTTGCAGCAAGGTTCCATATTTCCAGAGAAGAAGTAATAAAGTGTGCCAATTCAAATGCCACTGTTGTTTCCAATTTTGATGAGTTGTCCCAGTTTTGAAGAATTTCTTAAAGGGAGGTCCAGAGAGTCTAATCCTGGCCTCCCTAGGTTTCAATTTCCTGTTTTAGAATATAGAGAATGACATCTGTCCAAACAGTTTAATCTTGGCAGATTTGTAGATAGGTAGAGAATCAAAGGGACCCAACTGTTTAATCTGGGCCCTGGCATAAATAAGTGCAGATCTATGTAGGGAAATTCAAAAAAAAAATAAAAAAAAAATTGAATCTGGGTCTGCAAGTCTAAGTGCACCCAAAACAGAAAGAAGAAAAAATGTTAGGATAGTAGGCTGGGTAGGTAGCTGTTCGGTGGCAGAGTGATGACTAGTGATCAATTTTGTATCTCACAATGTCTTATCCTTTCAGATCACAGTTGGCAGGCAGTTTTCATGAGGTGGAAACTCAGGCTGAAATTCTCTAACATCCCCCTTTTCTCATCACCCCAAAGTCACTTACTAACATCCCCCAAGAGGTGAAGATCTACTTGAGCCTCTCAGTTTCACCATTTCCATGACATGTGCCTTGGTGAGGATCTTCTTCACTCAAGGACTGCTCACTCACCATCTGTGAGCCTTTTTATCCCCAAAATGGCATAAGGTCTCACACCTTAGCGCCCTCTTTTCATCTCCATATTAACTATTAACTTTATTATATAACTCCCTACCATTTTTCCCATTCCCCTACTAAAAAACCATGTATATAAACTCCCCAATGTAAATACCCGTCCCTGGCAATATAGCCATATTCTTTATAAGTCTGGGAAATCTCAGTCCATCTGGGACTATTTTTAGCCCATCTGAGTCATTAAGGAGCTAGTTTGACATCTGGTCAGCTAGTAACCTCTTCTTTAGCCCAAAAACCCATGTTTTCACCTTCCTCCCAACATTTTCATTGTAAATTTTCACCCCACCGCTGTAAAGAAACCCATATTCTGCCCCTAAACCAAAGTTTTGTGTATAAATATTAACCCGCGCATTCTTGAAACCCCATAACCCAGTTTCTCTAAGTTTTAACCCACCCGCGCATTATTAAAAAAGGCATATACCGCGAATATACCAGCCCCTTATCCCTTCGTCATATCGCATTAACCGCCAGCCGTCCGATTCACAGCCCCGCAGATCGACGGTGGGCGGGCCGCCCCATCCCCAAACCGCCTGAACTTTAGCATCCGGGAGATGGGCGGTATTACCGTCGTACTCCCGCCACGCGTCAGGCGCTGGGCTGTGGCGGAGCCCCTCCCTCCAAAACTGCCATCCCCTAAAAGCGGTGCGCCACATACCGCTTACCGCCCTACCCAGTGACGTCACATGCCCACGTCACACCCTACGTCACCTGTTGAGTCGCCCCCCTGCCCAGTCACATGTCGCGTCACTTGCCTGCATGGCCTCCTGCCACGTCACTGCCACGTGTCCCCGCCACCGTACCTACCACGTCATCGTCCGTACGTGATGATGTTATGCTGACATCATCCCGCCATGTCGCCCTTCTGACGTCATGCTGACGTCACCCGCCATACAATGTTGACGTCATGCTGACGTCATCAGCACTTTTTGGACGCAGAGGCGCAAAAGTCGCACTTCGGAGCCCCGGAATCCAATTCTGAGGCAGTTTTTGATGAGCGATTTGTGCCTAGCGCAAATCGCTCATCGTAGGATTTTTTAGGCCGAAATGGAGAATCTTCAGGGAATCTTTAAGGAATCTTCTCACCATGCGGCCCCAGGAAGCCCAAAAAGGCGCAAAAATGATCTGTTTTCTTCACAGAGCACACCAAAAGGAGCAGAAGATCATTGCAGAAGATACAGAGGCCGAACAACGGCCATTTATTAGTGATTAGACCCGCAGCACATCAGATCCAGTGGTCCAGATTTTGTCAAAGAATATCAGAGAAGGAAAAAACGCCAAAGAGTATCAGCCGAAGATATTTTAGTGGCTCGAAGCAGCTAAGAATTAATGAGCCCCCCAGAAAGTCAAATCAAGCAGCTAAAGCCCATACCTGCGCTCAAATCACAACCTAAACTTTAAATGCAGGCAGACATCGAGGAGCAGGAACCCATGCATATTTATTTCAGAAGACACTACAGCAAGCCACCAAGGACCACATCATTCACTTATTTCTAATACGGCGACCCTCAGCGCCGCTCAAGAGATTTGTTTGCATTTAATTCCAGATAGAGTTAGGTCATTAAATTATTTTTTATGACCTGATTAGGTCAAGATGTAATAAAAGCAGTAGATAGAAAGTTTTGCCCTATATATACCACCCTCTGTATAGTTTTAAGGGTTGGTCAATTGAGAATTTTCATTAGAGACTCGCATTGTATACCTGAGTTTTTCCATAATCAAATATTGCTTAAAGCTTGGAGAGCGAACTGTCTGTTGTTGATGAATGTTCTAAAGAGTTGAAGATGGAATTCCTGCGCTGCGGCCTGAAGCAATAAGTGCCTCTTATCTCTGTTTATGTGTTTTCCATTATTTAAATAGCAGAAAAAAGGAATAGCCTAGAATTAGTTTAAATACTCTCTATGCTCATTTTCTGTTGTTTCCTGATGTTTTCCTCTAAAAGAATTGGTTATGAACATTGAATTCCTCCCGGCTCATGTTTACCCCAATTCACCTGTGTTGGCCAATTATCTAGGGATTCTTAACTGCCCCTAGGTAGCGCCCGGTTATTTTCTCTGCTAATATGTTGGAGAGATTCTTAACTGCCTCTCTTTCTTTAGCATTCAGTTCATCCCTTAAATCTGAAGATTGCTTCAAACCTCAGTTATCTTGCTCCATGTTCCCTCACTATTATTAAGGAAACTTAATAGCATTTCTCTACTCGACTCCACGCCCAATGGTTCGAGACCCTTAGACTATACTCTGCCTCTCTACCTGAAAGTGTCAGTTTTCCCACTAAAACAAAACAAAGAACCCCCTGAACCCAAGAGCTAGCCTAAAATCCTTTCAAACAAAGCTAAATCTAAAAGAGAGAGCCCTCTCTGACAGCGGGTTGGCTAGAACCTGCAGTCAAAAGTTGGTTTGTGGTTACCTCGGCCGTATCCTTTTCTTAACCTTCAGGGACAACCTGAGTGATAACATAATGGCAACTCCGCTGGGGACCATCCTCAGTTAATTTTATAAAGTTTCACGAAGAAGGTTCAAAATCCCTTGTAGAAATTGATTTTCTAATTGCTGTATATTTCCTAAAACTACAGATGAAGCCTGAATGTCAGCCAGGAAGCCTTTGAAACCATTTTTGTCTTACATTAACAGGTTTAGATAAAAGCTGCTTCAGTCAATCTTCATGCTAGTTTTAAGATATACACAGCCATTCCAAAATCTTATCTGGCCCTTGTGAATACAAAAATATTCCAAAAAATATACCCAAAAAACAAGTTCGGAAGCTGGCTCCCAAGAAAAATCCGCGATATACAAGGTCAAACCCAGACCCAGATCCTCCAGCTGTTTTTGAAAACCCTAACATAATCCCTAAAATCCTTAGGAAGCAACAAAGACAGGAAAATTTTGGTGATTTGAGTCCTGAAACAGCTTACCCTAGCTCTGTTCCAACTCCTGTCAAGGTTTTATTCTGGTCTACCCCTGCTTCCTCTAGTTCATCATCTACATCTCAAAGCCCTCCCTTCACACCTTCATTCATAGCACTTATTCCCATTACCACTACTGTTGTTTCTACTGTTCCAGTTACTCCTGTTGTCCCTGTAATCCCTGTTGTTCCTGTTATCCCCGCAAATATGGCTAATAGATATGCACCCCTGCAATTACCTGCTAATGCTGTGGCTTTACCCCAAGATTACCAATCCAAAATCACATATTTTGATTCCACTGGCCCTTTCACAGCTATTCAGCATGCCAAAAAAATGCAAGACTATTTTGAAAACTATGAAATAGATGATGACAGCGTGATAATGAGAATTTTTGTTCAGAGTCTGACAGGTGATGTAAGAACTTGGTTCAGATCACTTGCTGCAAATTCCATAACCACTCCTGATGAGCTTTACCTATCCTTTACTAACAGATGGGAGAAAAAGAAAGATCCCTTGCACATATTAGCTGAATATGATACAATCAAACGAGGTCCTCAAGAAACTATTTTGGAGTACTGTACAAGATTCAACAATGTATATAACGCGATACCACATAATTTAAGACCTCCACCCGACCTTGCCTTGTACAAATTTCCCGATGGTTTTGACCCTGATATGGCATATCATTTAAAAGAAAGAGCTCCTGTGTTATGAAACCAGCTCACAAAAAGATAGAAAAGAGAGATCCACGCCTTAGAATTCAGCCTCTTCGAGGGGGCAACCTCCTTTACATTACATAAATGAACAATTCTTGGATGATACAAATGACAAAACCTCCTTTCTATATATAGGAGTCTAAGGAGTCACAATATAATCTAGCCGACCTAACAATAATAATATAAAGCCACAAAAATAACAATAGAGGGATTCTATGGGGCACAGAAATAACAATATGGGGGTAATAGGGGCACAACAATATAAATAAGGGGTATAACTACAATAGTAATGGGGTAATCACTAGTATTATAGGGACCCAACATGCCCCTCTCCTTCAAAAAAGTGTTGTCCTCAACGCTTGAGTAGTTCTGGATACTTCTGCATAAAATTCTCATCCTCCCATGTGGAATCTTCAGCGGATAAGTTCTTCCACTTGATAAGATACTCTGAAATTGATCGATTTCGTAGCTGTCGAGTTCTTGTTTCTGTGACTGCTTCCGGTTCCAATATAATTTTTCCTTCCTCGTCAAGTTCTGGCAATATTGTTTGAACTGGGAGCTTGTCGCCTATAACCTTCTTTAAACATGAAACATGGAAAACTGGGTGCAATCGAGAAGCTGCAGGAAGCTCCAATTTGTATGCCATAGTACCAATCTTTTCCAACACCTTGTACGGACCATAATACTTTGGTGATAATTTATTATCCTTCTTAGCTTGCTTTAGGGACATTTGCTTATATGGTTGTAGCCGTAGGAATACCCAATCACCTACATCAAAACTTCTTTCACTGCGATGTTGATCTGCCTGTTGTTTCATTCTATTTTGTGCCAACACGAGGTTATCCTTTAAGAGTTGGAGGACTTGTTGTTGATGTTCGATGTGATGTTCCACTGCCTGAACCTTAGAATTTTCTCTTAAATATGATGTGATGGATGGTGGTTGATACCCATAAAGTGCCATAAATGGGGTCATTTTTGTTGCTGTATGGAAGGAAGTGTTATACCACCATTCAGCCAGAGGCAACCATTTGACCCATTGTGTCTGTTTATCAGATACAAAGCAACGAAGATATCCTTCCAAACATTTGTTTACTATCTCAGTTTGCCCATCAGATTGAGGATGATAAGATGAGCTATGAGCTAACTGAGTACCAAGACAAGAAAATAATTCTGTCCAAAAATTTCCAGTGAAAATGGGATCTCTGTCACTTACAATAATCTTTGGGTTTCCATGTAGCTTTTGAACTGTTTCCATAAATGCAGTAGAAACTGTACTGGCTTTAAATGGATGTGATAATGCACAAAAGTGTGCATACTTGGTAAGTCTGTCAACTACCACCATGATGACACTCTTTCCCTCAGACTTGGGTAAACCTGTGATAAAATCCATTGAAACCTCCTCCCAACGTTGGCTTGGAATGGATAAAGGTTGTAATAGACCCGGTGTCTTAATTGTTTCAACTTTATTTTGTTGGCAAACCAAACATTCCGCCACAAACTTTTGAATATCTGATTTAAGGCCATCCCAAAAAAATTCCTTCTTAACCCTGTGGTAAGTTTTTAAAAATCCTGAGTGCCCTCCTAAGGGAGAAGTGTGCAATTCCATAAGAATCTTTTGTTTTAGCTGGGAATTCTTACAGAGGTATAAGCGATCTTTGTACCATAACGAATCATTTTTCCAGCTAAATGTATCAGAAGTACTGGAATCTTGTTGTAGCTTTCGAATAAGTGCCCACACTTCTTCGTCATTCTTCCATTCCTCCCTTGCTTCGTTTATCCAATCTGGTTGGATAATAGAAATGGCACACAACAATGCTTCCACATCCTCATCCTTTCTTGAGAGTGCATCTGCCACCACATTTTGCTTCCCTTTTTTGTAGATGATTTCAAAGTCATAACCCAACATCTTTGTGACCCACTTTTGTTGCTCTTCAGAGGATAATCTTTGTTCTAAAAAGTATTTAAGGCTATCATGATCCGTTTTTACCTTGAAGTGTCTTCCCATTAGGTAGGGTCGCCATTTCTTAAGTGCATGGAGTATTGCCAACATTTCCTTCTCATAAATAGCTTTGCTTAAAAACTTTCCCTTGATTGGACGACTTTCAAAAGCAATGGGTCTTTCATCTTGCATTAGAACAACACCAATTCCATTTCCTGAAGCATCACATTCCACAATAAAGGTTTTTGTGAAGTCCGGTGTAGCTAAGACCGGTGCTTGGCACATTGCCTCTTTAAGATGTTCAAAGGCCTTTGTTGCTTCCGGAGTCCATGAAAATGAATCTTTCTTCAATAATGTTGTTAGAGGTGCTGCTATTCTCCCATAATTCTTAACAAACTTGCGATAATACCCTGTCAACCCAAGAAATCCTCGCAGATGCTTTATGGATGTGGGGATTTTCCATTCCTTAATGGCTTTAATTTTGCTAGGGTCTACCTTAACTCCTTCATGAGATACAATATGACCCAAATATTCCACCTCCTGGACTCCAAAGAAACATTTGGATCTTTTTGCATATAATTGTTTCTCCTCCAATAGTTGTAGCACCCTGTCAACATGTTCAACATGATCCTTCCAAGACTTGCTGTAGATTAGTATATCATCAAAAAATACTAACACAAATTTTCTAAGGAATGGTTTGAAAATTGAATTCATCAAACCTTGAAATGTTGAAGGTGCATTGGTAAGGCCAAAAGGCATGACCAAAAATTCATAATGACCCTCATGAGTTCTAAATGCCGTTTTCGGAATGTCTTCAATCTTCATTCTGATTTGATGATATCCCGAACGAAGATCCAACTTGGTGAAGTAAATTGATCCATGCAATTCATCCAGTAATTCATCAATGACAGGAATGGGGAACTTATCTTTAATAGTGAGCTTGTTGAGCTCCCTATAATCTGGACACATGCGCCATGATCCATCCTTCTTGTGCACCAATACTACTGGAGCTGAGAAAGAACTTTGACTCGGTTGAATTATACCAGCCTCTAGCATTTCTGCAACCATACGTTCAATTTCACTTTTTTGGACATAGGGATATCTGTACGGCCTGATGTTTGGAGGAACACTTCCTGGAATCAGATGAATAGCATGATCATGATCACGCATAGGTGGGAGACCTTTGGGAGTCTCAAATACCTTGGAATGATTGTCCAGGACTTTTTGGAGATCTGGAGAAATAGATGATTCCAATGTGGAAACATCTAGCGAACATAATTGTGCAATTACACCTCTTTGCTCCTTTTTTAGAAGCTTTGTCATGCCATTAGAGCTGATTATCTTTCCTGGTTTCCCTGCAATACCCCTTAATTCAACTTCCTTTCCTTCCACAGAAAATTTCATGAAAAGTTCTTGAAAATTAAAAGCTATTGTACCCAAGGATTGTAGCCATTGGACTCCTAGTACAACATCAGCACCTCCCATTGGAATGGAAAGCATTGGGCTAGTCAATACATATTCTCCCATGGATAGCTTGATATTATGGCACTTTCCAGAACAATTTATTGTTCCTCCATTTGCAATCATCACTTGACACTCTGGTGCTGGATATAGGAAGCAATTCAATTCTTTTGCTACCCTACAATGAATAAAATTGTGGGTGCTTCCTGAATCAATCAACACTATTACCTTTTTCTTCTTGATTTGTCCTTCTATCTTGATGGTTTGAGGAGTGGTAATTCCCGCCAATGCATTACAAGATATGGTCGGATTTATTTGTTCTTCATCTAGGCTTTGTTCCTGGAATATATCCTCTTCTTTTGACCTTTCTTGCTCCTTTTCTTCTTCCTCTTCACAATCTATGTAGAATAATTTCTTCTCAGCACACTTATGACCTTTGTGTATTTGCTATCACAATTGTAACAAAGCCCTTTTGCTCTTTTTTCTTCCAATTGTTGTGGTGTCAACCTTGTAGGTTGTGGAAGACTATGGGCAACAACACTTCCGTCTTTATAGTTGTGAATGGTATGCTTCCTAGTTGCCATAATTTTGCTTTCCATTTTTCTTGCTAACCTGAATGCCTTCTCTAATGAATCAGGTTCCCAAAGGCGCACATCATGTTGGATATTATCCTTTAAAGACCCTATGAACACATCAATCCTATGCTCCTCTGGAATATCTTTTACCCTTATGTTCAATTTTTGGAACTCCTCAATGTGCTCCATTATTGAACCCTTTTGTTTGAGACTTATCAATTGGCTAAAAAAAGTGTTGCTTTTTGTATCCTCATAATGTGCTATCAATTCTTCCGTAAAAATTGCCCAAGTGATAAATTGTTTACGAGAACAAAGCCATTGATACCATACAAACTGATTTGGTTCCAAATATAAAGTTGCCATACGTACCTTTTGTGTGTTTTGCACATTATTGAGATCGAAGAATTGCTCCATCTGTAATATCCATGTGGCGGGATCCTTGCCATCAAACTTCCTCATATCGATTTTTGGAACATGGTGAGTCTTCGATCCAACATTAGAGTCTATGGAATCATGATTAACATTTCTTTTGTTCTCATCATGAGTTTCCTTTACTACCTTTTCACCATTAGTGACCCTTTCTTGTAGCAACTTCTTCAATTCTTCCATCGAATCCTCCATCTTAGCTTCCATGCCCTTAATCTTAGATTCCATGTCATTTATCTTAGATTCCACGCCACTTATCTTAGCTTCTATTAGCTTTTGTGAGCGTGACATTTGTTGCACTTGTTCTTGTAATTTTGATATATCATGTAGCATTTCTTCCTCTTCTTCATGAGTCATGCTAGAGCTTTCAGGTTCCTTACTAGGTGTTTGCATTTTCTTTCCTCGGGGCATCAGTTACCGATAATAATGCTTTACTATGCCCTTTGAATTCCTTCAAACCAAGCTTATGCAAAAATTAAAAAAAAAACTACACACCTTTTTTTTTCTTTGTAGAAGCCTGATATTGAATCTGATGTATCTCTGTAATTTCAAATCATCCAGTTCTGAAATTGTGACCTGTAGTAGCCTTTTATGTCCTCTTTCCAATGCCACCAGTCTGATCCAAATTGGATTCTCCAAGCAATAGTTATGCAAAATCTCCCACAGTGACCTGATTATAGACTAGTTCAGTAGAGCGAACTTGTACGACGTGCCACGTGTCACTGTTTCAACCTTTGACTCTAAAAAATATATAAAAGAAAACTACAGTCCGTCCTCTTTCTGTACCTTCTTACGAAATTTCAATCCGATCCCAGAGAGAAAGTTATGACGATTTTCCCCAGGTCACCTGTTTTGAATGTAATTCAGGAGTCTGCAAAAAGACCAACTTCCTCAGATCATATCTCCGTAAATATCGCGCGAAAAGCTCTGAAATTTGGACCCAAGGTTCAGCGCGATTTCTTCTCAAATGGGTTTTTTTTGCGACTTCTGAAACATCACAGAAAAAAAGTTATAGCGAAAATTCCACGATGACCTGTTTGGAGCAGCGAAACCCTAGAATCCAAAGCTCTGATACCAAATGTTATGAAACCAGCTCACAAAAAGATAGAAAAGAGAGATCCACGCCTTAGAATTCAGCCTCTTCGAGGGGGCAACCTCCTTTACATTACATAAATGAACAATTCTTGGATGATACAAATGACAAAACCTCCTTTCTATATATAGGAGTCTAAGGAGTCACAATATAATCCAGCCGACCTAACAATAATAATATAAAGCCACAAAAATAACAATAGAGGGATTCTATGGGGCACAGAAATAACAATATGGGGGTAATAGGGGCACAAAAATATAAATAAGGGGTATAACTACAATAGTAATGGGGTAATCACTAGTATTATAGGGACCCAACATAATGGCAAACCTCAGTTGCTTCAAACCTCAGTTATCTTGCTCCATGTTCCCTCACTATTATTAAGGAAACTTAATAGCATTTCTCTCCTCGACTCCATGCCCAATGGTTCGAGACCCTTAGACTATACTCTGCCTCTCTACCTGAAAGTGTTAGTTTTCCCACCAAAACAAAACAAAGAACCCCCTGAACCCAAGAGCTAGCCTAAAATCCTTTCAAACAAAGCTAAATCTAAAAGAGAGAGCCCCCTCTGACAGCGGGTTGGCTAGAACCTGCAGTTAAAAGTTGGTTTGTGGTTACCTCGGCCGTATCCTTTCCTTAACCTTCAGGGACAACCTGAGTGATAACATAATGGCAACTCCGCTGGGGACCATCCTCAGTTAATTTTATAAAGTTTCACGAAGAAGGTTAAAAATCCCTTGTAGAAATTGATTTTCTAATTGTTGTATATTTCCTAAAACTACAGATGAAGCCTGAATGTCAGCCAGGAAGCCTTTGAAACCATTTTTGTCTTACATTAACAGGTTTAGATAAAAGCTGCTTCAGTCAATCTTCATGCTAGTTTTAAGATATACACAGCCATTCCAAAATCTTATCTGGCCCTTCTGAATACAAAAATATTCCAAAAAATATACCCAAAAAACAAGTTCGGAAGCTGGCTCCCAAGAGAAATCCGCGATATACAAGTTCAAACCCAGACCCAGATCCTCCAGCTGTTTTTGAAAACCCTAACATAATCCCTAAAATCCTTAGGAAGCAATGAAGACAGGAAAATTTTGGTGATTTGAGTCCTGAAATAGCTTACCCTAGCTCTGTTCCAACTCCTGTCAAGGTTTTATTCCGGTCTACCCCTGCTTCCCCTAGTTCATCATCTACATCTCAAAGCCCTCCCTTCACAACTTCATTCATAGCACATATTCCCATTACCACTACTGTTGTTTCTACTGTTCCAGTTACTCCTGTTGTCCCTGTAATCCCTGTTGTTCCTGTTATCCCCGCAAATATGGCTAATAGATATGCACCCCTGCAATTACCTGCTAACGCTGCAGCTTTACCCCAAGATTACCAATCCAAAATCACATATTTTGATTCCACTGGCCCTTTCACAGCTATTCAACATGCCAAAGAAATGCAAGACTATTTTGAAAACTATGAAATAGATGATGACAGCGTGAGAATGAGAATTTTTGTTCAGAGTCTGACAGGTGATGTAAGAACTTGGTTTAGATCACTTGCTGCAAATTCCATAACCACTCCTGATGAGCTTTACCTATCCTTTACTAACAGATGGGAGAAAAAGAAAGATCCCTTGCACATATTAGCTGAATATGATACAATCAAACGAGGTCCTCAAGAAACTGTTTTGGAGTACTGTGCAAGATTCAACAATGTATATAATGCGATACCACAGAATTTAAGACCTCCACCCGACCTTGCCTTGTACAAATTTCCCGATGGTTTTGACCCTGATATGGCATATCAGTTAAAAGAAAGAGCTCCTGCAACCCTTGAAGACGCGCAAAAGGTTGCTGTTACCGTAGAAGCTAACTTAATTGCCAAAAGAAACAGAGCGAGAATGGAAAAGAGAACCACCTTTAAGGAAGAACCCTCAGCCTTTGACCAGAAGCTTGACGCTATCATTAATGGCCTGCAAAGACTAGGGGAAAGAGTAGAACATGTTGAGAGAAAAGCATCATGGGAAGGACAGCAGTCCAACACGATAAGAAACCCTAATTTTAGGAAAACACAGAACATAAATGCTGGTAGGCCTAACCAAGACCAGGATATTAGATCCCCTTTTCAAGATAACTATGTAGAAGGATCTACTTCTAGTCAACCCATAGAAGACGATCACATAAATGTAATGGACCTAAAGGGTGAGCATCAAACTTTCCTGACACAAGAAGACCAAAAAGAACATGATTGCAGTCAATTTCAAACTAAAACTGGTGAGTCTTTTGATTTCAAGCAGGGTTATGATACTGCTGTGTATGAAGTACACAAACAATATAAACTGAGAACTAGGACAATTGATATTTCTGAGCCTAGCAAGACAAAGGAAACCAAACAGCCCAACAAGATTAAAAACAAAGCTGCCATAACATAACCAGCTGATATAACTGCCTCAAACTCAAGTCAAGTGACTATAGAAGACATAACAGATAGGCAGCCTTCCAAGGATCAGCCTTTGCCGCCTCCTTTCTCAAAAGAATGTTCAAACAGCATCCCAAAAGGTACTCCTGAAGTTGCCAAACTGCAAGCAAATACTTCCCATAGCATTGATAAACAAGAGCAAGTCGCTGAGAATTCAAATGAAAGGGGAAAAACTGCCAATGCCAATACCAAGACTCCCCTGGAGAAGCCTTTTAGTTTAGAAACAGAGATTGGAAAACTCAAGATAGCCATTCCTCTTTCAGAATTGGCTAAACACGATGTGTATAGGCAACAAATTCAAAGGTCACTGCAAATAACAGAAAACAAAGATGATGTAAATGTTTTGGATGATTCCCCTGAGCTGTTGTTTGGACCAGAAGTTAATGGAAAATCCACCTATGGACCTATCCCACCCTTTTATATCAGTCTGCATATACATGACAAAGTTTTGCACAATGCTATGTTTGACTCAGGGGCATCACACAATCTTATGCCCAAAGCAGTGATGGAAAAACTGAACCTTGATGTTACAAGACCATACAAAGATCTGTACTCATTTGACTCAAGTCAAGTGAAATGTTTAGGCCTCATCAAAGACCTCTGTGTCTCCTTAGTCCAATATCCTAACAAGACCATCCTCATGGATGTAGTGGTCGCTGACATTCATCCCAAGTACGGTATGCTCCTGTCAATATCATGGGGAGCGAAGCTTCAAGGATCCCTTCAACTAGACCTTTCCTATGCTACCATTTCAGTCTTTGGGCAACCAAAGAGATTGTACAGAGAAACGCTGATGAAATATGTAGTAAGTAGTGAAAGCAAGCCTGAAAATTTTCCCATTTATTCAATTCACTCCGATATGGATTCTTTCATTTTATTCAATGATGAAATAAATTTACCCACTGAGGGTAAACTGCTAGCTCTAGAACAACAAGTGCACATCAGTGAAGAAACAGTTACCCATGATAAAGAGATGGTCAAAACAGTAAATGCAACCAGCATGTTACAAGAACCTCCCCAAATAGAAATTTTAAATCCGCCCAATCCTAAAACAGCTCAATCTCTTGATATTGTCAACAAGCAAGAAATCACATGGTTCTCAGAGTTTGATGGCTCTGTTAACAAGTTAGGAGCAGGGGCAGGTGTCTGGATTCACAATACATATGATAATCATGCAGAAGGACATGCCTATAGACTGAATTTCAAATGCACAAATAACATGGCAGAGTATGAGGCTCTGCTTTTAGGCCTTAAACTGTTAAAAACTCTAGGTGCTGTAAAAGTGTTTATCTTAGGTGACTCTGATCTAGTTATACAACAAATGAAAGGTAATTTTGTTACCAATGACAATAGAATGAGAGCCTACAGAACAGCTGCTACTGACATACTCCAGTCATTCGCCGAATTCAAGCTTGACAAGATTTCCAGAAATCACAACATTCATGCACACAGCCTAGCCACCTTCGCAAGTACATGCAAGCTTCCTTTTGACCCGAATCATCACTTCACAGCCGAAATAAAACATAGGCCCACCATCCCAAATAATGTCAGAGATTGGCAAGTATTCGAGAATGATGCCCAGATCAATAATTTCCTTACCCTTGCTCACGAATTTTCAAATATTCACATTGACATGGATGCCATGACAGATTCTGAACAGCAGAAAAATGAAGGTCAGCAGCTCTAGATACTGCAACAGCAAAAATAATTCTAAAGCCAACCGTTTTTGATAATGAAAACATTGAACAGCTAAAACAAACACAGGCAGAAGAAATAGACAAAACAGAGGTAGAAATCATTGACCTAAAAGATAATTTTTTGCCTGCTGGACTAACTCCGCTAGAAGACATGTTTGACTCTAATGACGTTCCCAGAAAACCAAAATTGCAACCAATAAACACGGAAATTGAAGAACACAACATTGGGACACCAGAGAATCCAAAAATGATCAAACTGTCCAAAAATTTGCCACCCGATCAAAAGCCCAAGTACATTGACTTGTTCAAAGAATTTCAAGATGTATTTGCTTGGAGCTATGAGGATTTGAAGTCCTATGATACATCAGTGATTCAGCACACAATCCCATTGAAGCCCAATCAGAAACCCTTCAAACAGAAATTGAGAAGAATCAACCCTGTGCTGCTTCCCCCGATTGAAAAAGAGGTAAAGAGGATGTGGGAAGCAGGCATAATAGCCCCTATCAGATTCTCTGAGTGGGTGTCCAATCTTGTTCCTACAAGAAAAAAGACAGGTGAAATCAGACTTTGTGTAGACCTCAGAAACTTAAACCAAGTCCCGTTAAAAGACCACTATCCTTTGCCCAAAATGGACCACATATTGCAGAGAGTAGTGGGATCATCTATAATCTCTTTACTAGATGGATTTTTAGGTTTTAACCAGATACTTGTTCACCCAGATGACCAAGACAAAATAGCTTTTACCACACCCTGGGGAACATTTAAGTATGTAAAGATGCCGTTTGGACTCAAAAACGCTGGTGCTACTTTTCAACGAGCAATGGATATTGCTTTCGCCAAAGAAATACATGACTTCTTGGTTTTGTAACTTGATGATTTAACCCCATTTTCCAAATCTGATGAAGAACATCTCAAGCACCTCAGGCAAATTTTCATGACATGCAGAAAATATGGAATTTCCTTGAATCCTAAGAAGTCCCTATTTGGCCTTGAAGAAGGAAAATTACTTGGCCACATTATATCAAAAGATGGGATCAGAATTGACCCTGAAAGAATACAGGCCATCCTCCAAATTCCATACCCCAGAAACATAAAAGAGCTACAAGAATTCCTTGGGAAAATCAACTTCTTGAGAAGATTCATTCCAAATCTGGCTGAATTAATAAGACTGTTGAGCAACATGTTAAAGAAAGATGCCAAGGTAAGATGGTCCCTGGAAGCTAAGCAAGCTTTTGAGAGTATCAAATCTGCCTTAACTCAAACCTCTGTCCTAACTAGTCCACAGTTCGATAAAGATTTTATCATATTTTCGTTTGCATCCAAGCATACGATAGTTGTTGTCCTGCTGCAGAAGGATGAGCAGGGAGCTAAAAAGCCAATTTCTTTTTTCAGCCAAGCCTTAAGAGACGCCACATTGAAGTACCCGATAATGGAAAAACATGCCTATGCACTTGTCAAGGCCATCAAGGATTTTAGAGTGTATATACTGTATTCACACGTGATTGCCTACGTCCCACATGCTGTTGTAAAAGACATACTAACTCAAGATGGATTAGAAGGCAAAAGAGGAAAGTGGATCACAAGTATCCTCGAATACGACATTGAAATAAAACCAACCAAACTGATAAAGGGACAAGGTTTAGCTAAACTGATGTCCGAAACAAATTTTCAAGCCTTAGACATTAACCAGCTGGACAATGAACCAGAGCTGGCGACTCCACAGATCAGTGAAATATTTCTGCAATGCCCCTGGTACACTGATATTTGCTATGTATTATTAAACCTGTGTGCTCCCCCAGGATTGTCCAGGACAAAGAAAAGATTTTTGAAAATGAAGGCTTTGAGATTTTGTGTTATTGATGGTGCATTATTTTGGAGAAATCATGAAGGTATATTGTTAAATTGTTTAACCATGCATGAAACTAACAATGTCATGAAAGAATTCCATGCAGGTGATTGTGGAGGACATCTCTACTGGAAGTCCACAGCAGATAAAATCTTGAGGGCTGGTTTCTACTGGCCCACTCTTTTTGCAGATGTTAAAAAGTTTTCCATGTCGTGCCACAAATGCCAAATTTTTGAAGGCAAGAGAAAATTGTTGCCCATGCCCCTTAAACCAATCTCCACCGAAAAACCTTTTCAACAATGGGGTCTTGACTTCATTGGAGAAATCCATCCCTCTTCCTCAGGCCAACACAAATGGATCCTAATAGCCACCGATTATTTCACCAAGTGGGTTGAAGCCATTCCCTGTAGACAAGCCAATGATACCATCATTATCCAATTCCTTGAATGCAACATCCTTTCCAGATTTGGCTGCCCTGAGAAAATCATCACTGACAATGCCGCTGCCTTTAAGTCCAAAAAGATGATCAGTTTCTGCCATAAGTTTCATATCACCCTAGGCCACTCTACAGCATATTACCCTCAAGGCAATGGATTGGCCGAATCATCTAACAAGAGCCTCATCAACATCATAAAGAAAATACTAGAAGAAAACAAGAAAAACTGGCACAAAAAGCTGGTGAATGCCCTATGGGCAGACAGACTTTCAAACAAAAGATCAATTGGAATGAGCCCTTATGAGCTGGTATATGGCATGGAGGCTAGATTCCCTTCATCCCTGGGCATTCCCACCATCAAGTTGTTACAAGAGATTCAGGCTGAACCAAATGACATTCAAAGAAGAATTAATCAGACAATTCATCTTCAGCAAACCAGAGAACAAGTCTATGACAGAGCACAAATCTTACAAGAAAAGCTCAAACAGATGTTTGATAAGAGGGCTAAAGCTGAAAATTTCAGTATTGGTGACAAAGTTTTGAAGTGGGACTCAAGAAGAGAAGACAAGGGCAAGCATGCAAAGTTTGATTTCCTATGGAAAGGCCCATTTATTATTTCTGCTGTTCAAGGAAACAACACCTATTTTCTCAGATCTATGGAAGGCAACACTATTGAAGAAGGTCTTGTCAATGGCAGGATGTTGAAACATTATCACGATCCTTGTTGTTAAAACAATGCAAGTTCTGTAAATATCTTGGTATAGTTATATTGTGTATATATGAGAACTATTTTTAATTCCTTTTGATAAGTAGGCTGATTATTGAAGGAACAACAGTAAATTCATGGAGGCACAGCTGGTGCCGATTGTCAATTTTTCAAAGACATATCTCTGTATCAATCTCAGCAAAGCAGCAAGAGTAACAATGTCATAACAGCAATTCGGGCCAAAGAGAAGCTGTTTTGCACTTACAATTTTCAGACAAGAAAAGGTTAACAGAAGAGGAAAAATTTCAGCAAATTATTTCACACCAAAGCTGAATGAAGTACATCAATTTTCAATCCATGTTTTCAAAGATATATTCTCAGGCAACATTGTACATAATAATCCGGCACGCAGAAGAAAGCAGGCGTTGCTGAGCAGCTCACAGAGATTCACTTAAGGAGAAGGTTGTTTTGTCACAGATTTTCATATTTCTAACAGCCAGAGCGAAGAAGTTTTTCAGTTTACGGTGACAACAGAGATCAAGGCAGTCTGACCTGTTGTTCTTGACTTTTCACAAGGAAAAGCCATCCCCAAGTGGAGCCACTGTTAGCCTCCTATTGCAACAGGTTTCATATTTCATGATTGACATTTTTACATGCCAAATATGTCGTCTTTCTTGCAGCAAGGTTCCATATATGCTAAATTGTGTATGAGTGTTAATCGCCTTTGAGTGTTTTTATTTTTTGATCTTTGGAACTCTCACCCAATTTTCTCAACTTGCACTTGATTGGTTCTTAGATTACATTAGAATCGTCTTGTGTTTGAGAATTCTCTTGCATAGATCACATTTGCATAATTAGAATTCTCATTTTCAGAATATTAATGAAAAATGTGCATAGATTACATTTGCATACTTTTCAAGTGAATTGTGCATAGATTACAATTGCATAGTTTACATTTTGAAAAATCAATCGTAGATTTAGATCAGTTTTCTTCGATTTGAATTTACACAAAAATAAAAATAAAAAAAGGATTTTCGAATTGATTTGCATTAGTATTTCTTGATAAAATTAGTGCATTAGAGAATTTGTCATATTTTCTCTTAGTGATCAATTTTTTGCATTGTTGGAAGTGAATGGAAACTCTCTCCTTACTTTAGTTAGGATTCATCGAATTGAAAAGATTACATTATCATATTCGATTGCATTCAGTTGAGTCGGGTCATAACACCATTGGTTTCGTATCCATTTACCCATTTGAGTAATAACAGCCTTAATAACACAGCGCTTAATTAAAATTCATCTAGTAATTTTTACATTTCTAGGGCTCTGAAGCACCAATATAGATCAGGCTAGTGTCTTGGAGTAGGAGAGTAATTAACTTTCCAAGACAGCAAAACCAAACAAGTAGCTCATCTTGTGGTAGGATAAATCCAACTGTTTCATGTGTACTCTGGGAAAGCTCCTCTTAAAGAAGAAGCACGAGACCGTGTCCGAACCAGTGAGGGGATCAATCCTCCTTCATTGGGAAAGACGCCAGATACACACGTACTACAAACGGTAAACCTCGGATTATTGTCGAGGAGCCTGGGGTCACTTGTCGGTAAACCTTGGATTATTGTCAAGGAGCCGGCAAGGGGATTGAGCTTGTTACTCTGCCCTTGCATGCTATCGGGTCGTAGACTGTTCCCCCAGGTATATTTGTTGCTGTTGGTAACCTTAGTGACCATTATCTTTAGGGTTCTACCCAAGGTGACGGTGGAGGGAAGATCCCACTGTACCTGGAGCAGACGTCGGCTAGACTCACTTGGATTTTCTGGGGGGTTCGCTTCACTCGAGACGGTTAAAGTGGAGGAACTTGGTCCAGTCTATTCATTAAGCAGGTTGCCGGGGTAACTGTTCCACCCGCCACTTCTGTACTGAATTCTGCGATGTTGGATTTCATCACCAACTAGTGTTTTCGGTCCGGAAGGCTACTGTTTGTGTATGGTTTGACTCCTAGATTTGATAGCGCGTGTTAATTTGTTTGTTTTTACTTTTAGAGACCATAGGTGTGAATTCTGAATTTTAATTATTAGGTGTGAATTGTGAATTGTTAATTTTAGTTTTAAAATTGTTAATAAAATTCATTGAAGTTGAATATAATGGCAAATGTTCCGGAATTTACCAACCTAGGAACCCCTCCTAATGAGAATCCTAGTACTTTTCCTTACTTTGGAAATGTTGGTCCTCCTTATATGGCTACTTTGTCATTACCTGGATTTACAATAGGTTTACTGATATGGTTATTTTCAACTTCGTTGGCCCAAAATACTCCAATTGTTCCATCTCAACCGGATGCTTCACCTCAACAGAGTTCACCATCTCAACATCACCAACCTTTTGTTGACCCTTTACCTTCTTCGCCTAATTTTTCTTCCTCCATTTCTTCCTCTTCGCCTGGTAAAAGCCTTGATGCTAATAACCAGGAGGCTAAGAAGAAGAAGAAAGGGAAGAAGAAGAAGAAGAAGAAGAAGCAAGATAAGAAAGAAGTCAACCAACCAACCACGACTGTAAGTGTTAGTTGTGTTGAGGAAAACTCCGACATGCATCGTAAACCCAAATACCCTTGCAGGCTTTGTAAGGGTGACCACTTCCTTGTCAATTGTCCTAGTATTCCAAAGGTCTTGGAAGTATGGTCAGAAAAATCTCATCAACTTTCTATTGATCCATCAACTAGTGATAGTCAGGTTCCTGGGAAAAAGGGTAAAGTTAGGTTTCCTTGTAAGTTATGCAAAGGGAGTCATCAAACTCACATTTTCCCTCACATGGATGACGCCTCAACATTATTGGAAAAACTTACTGTTCCACAGCAAGAATTTCCAACTGGTTACCGTAAACTTTCTCCCAACCTACCGTCAACTGATGGAGTGATTGATCTAAATTCAAGTACAGTCAATCACACTCTTCCATTGGAGAGTGAAACTCATGTCACTCAGGTTGATGATCCATTAGTTGATCAAGTGGTCGATTCAATTTCACATTCGGTCGATCCCACTTTCCATTTAGAGAGTGAACTTCATACCGCTCAAGTTCTTCTTGTTACATCGGATTCTTCTATGCCGGGGGGCATTTCACCTGTTTCTACAGAACCCCCTCCAAGTACTGAGGTCTTTTCCTTTGATTGGAATAGACTGACAGAACCTCGTCTTCCTTCCTCCATCCCTTTCCAAATCATTGTCAAGGCTGGTGGTAGGGACATACATCGTACTCAGGTAGATGAAGGTGCTTCTGTTAGTATTTTATCCTCAACTGTTTGGAAAGCTTTGGGTTCCCCTCAGCTTGCGCCTATTACGCAGAATCTGAAAGCTTTTAACAGAACCATTAGTGAACCTTTAAGGATCCTTCCTAAGTTTTCTATTACCTTGGAAGGTAAAACTGTCTGTATTGATCTTATGGTAGTTCGAGGTCCCTTGGATTTCAATTTACTCCTTGGGCGAGACTATGTTTATGCAATGAAAGCTGTCGTATCGACACTCTTTCGCGTGATGTCTTTCCCTCACAATGGCAGTATTGTGACTGTATACCAGCTTTCATTCCCTAGTCTTGTTTCGACTACCAATAATATGACACCCCTAAATGTTCATGATTCTAAAGTGGTATCTACCCTGCCACGGGTTAATTATGTGGCAACTGGTCCCATGTTTTCAGTTACCGATGTAAGTGAGCCTATCACTATTGATTTAGATCCGGTAATTGACATGGAAAACTCTATGGGATTACTTGAACACGATGTTTTTATCCCTTTTGAGTCCCTTGACATGTGTTCCTTCCATAGAACTATTCTTCCTTCTGATGAAGACCTCTTGGAAGCCATGATCAAGGTGTGTCCATTGACATGTCTTTCTTCCAGTTGGAAGCCATGATCAATGGGTACGAGGATAGTTTGTTCCTGTCTCAACCTCGTTAAAAAATGAAACTGGATGCAACGAGGATAGTTTTTTTGCTGTGTCAACCTCGTTAAAAAATGAAATAGGCTGTAGTGAGGATAGTTTCTTCTAGTCTCAACCTCGTTAAAAAATGAAACTGGAAGTCATGAGCATAGTTCCTTGTCTTGTGTCAAGCTCATTAAAAAATGAAACAAGGAGTAGTGAGGAAAGTTCCTTTTACTGTGTCAACCTCGTTAAAAAATGAATCAGTGTGTATGAGGAAAGTTCCTTTTACTATGTCGACCTCGTTAAAAAATGAATCAGTGAGTCAGAGGACAGTTCTTCTCTTGTGTCAACCTCATTAAAAAATGAAACAACTCCCTTTTCAAGTTGAATCTTTACAAGATCTTGAAAGTAAAGCTTCATTCCATCCAGCTGGTTGAATGAAATGAAGCTTGGGGGGCATGTACCTTGATTTTCATCATTATGCTGGGGGCATGAGAACTTCTTGAGCATAGTTCCTTATCTTGTGTCAAGCTCGTTAAAAAATGAAACAAGGATAGGCTAGTATGAGGATAGTTCTTTTACTGAGTCAACCTCATTAAAAAATGAATCAGGTAGATTTTAGGATATGTAGGTAGATCGTAGCAAGTAGGGTTTGAGGATAGTTCCTGTTACTGAGTCAACCTCGTTAAAAAACGAATCAGGTATGAGGATAGTTCTTTTCTTGTGTCAACCTCCTTAAAAATGAAACAACTCCCTTTTCAAGTTAAATATTGAAAGTAAACCTTCATTCCATCCAGCCGGTTGAATGCAATGAAGCCTGGGGGGCATGTACCTCGTTTTGTGTCATTATGCTGGGGGCATGTGAACATCTTGAGCATAGTTCCTTGTCTTGTGTCAAGCTTGTTAAAAAATGAAACACGGGTAGGTTAAGTAGGTAGATTGTAGAGAGTAGTTATGAGCATAGTTCCTTGTCTTGTGTCAAGCTCGTTAAAAAATGAATCAAGGATTTCATGAGCATAGTTCCTTGTCTTGTGTCAAGGAACTATGCTCGTTGGATCAAGGTTTTTAGAGTAAAGTTTTTGTTAGGTAGATTGTAGAGAGTAGTTATGAGCATAGTTCCTTATCTTGTGTCAAGCTCGTTTAAAAATGAAACAAGGGTTTTGAGGATAGTTCTTTTCCTATGACAACCTCACTAAAAAATGAAACAACTCCCATAGGTCTTTCCAGGATCTTGAAAGTAAAGCTTCATTCCATCCACCTCATTGAACGCAATGAAGCTTGGGGGGCATGTACCTCGTTTTGCGTCATTATGCTGGGGGCATGTGAACTTATAACAAGCATAGTTTTTCGTTTCAAGCTTGCGTAAACATGAAACCGAATCCGAGCATAGTTCTTTTCCTGTGTCAAGCTCGTTAAAAAATGAAACAAATCCTCCTCTACTTGAGTCGAGATATTGACTAGATCTCATAAATGTTAAGTATTTAGGTCAGTTAATTTAGTGTTTTGCATAATTTTCTTACAGTTTTAGGTCGAGTCTTTCAAATGATCTCGTCACTAAACCTTCATTTCATCCAACTGGTTGAATGAAATGAAGCTGGGGGGCATGCGCTCTAGCAATTATGCTTAGGGGGCATCAAGCACAGTTTTATCTCTGTTTCAAGCTTGTGAAAAAATGAAACTACTTTGAAGCATAGTTTTTCTCTATTTCAAGCTTTTGTAAAAATGAAACCTTTTTCGAGTCAATTTCAGTTATTTTCAAGACTCGTTGAACTCATGAAAATCCCGAGATTATTTTGCTATCTTTCATTCTCGTAAAACAAATGAAAATGCCGAGTTCTTTCCGTCTTTTCCTGCTCGTAAATTAAATTGAAAGTCGGCCATATGAGTACATTTTTATCATTTTTTCGCACTCATTAAAACTTACGAAAAAGTGAAAACCATGAGTACATTTTTATCCCTTTTTCGAACTCGTTAAAACTTACGAAAAAGTGAAACCTCAGAGTCATCTTTTAAGCCCTTTTCTGACTCCTAAAACATGAAAAGATTGCCGAGCGTTTCTTTTACACTCGTTAAAATGGAATTAAAAGACGGTCCCCTTATAGCCCTTTTCTGACCGTAAAAACAGGAAAAGGTTGCCGGGTTTTTGTCGTTTCAAACTCGATACTGGAAATAAAACGACGTGTCCTTGATCGCTTTTTACTTTTCAGGACAAAGACACTAACCATGAAAGTACTCCTTGGTCGCAAGATCAAGCGGTTCTCCCAGGTATTATTTTATACTTTTTCGGGCTTGGGGGACACAAATTTACGAAAAAGTTCACCTTGGAGTCTTCTTTAGTTTTTTCAGACTCTCTAAAATTGAAAAACGCCGAGTTTCTCCTATACTGGACTCGTTAAAATTTCACAGTAAAGGGCCTGTTCAATTACAAATAGGAACGAACCACTCCTTCCTAGGGTTCGAATCAAAACTAGGTTGGACTCATGCGAAGGATGAGCTTATAATCAAGCATATGTTATCCTCCTCAAGCTTGTTAAAAATAAAGAGGTACTTGCCAGAAATGGTGGGGGAAAAGAGAGAAGAATGAGCCTATTTGTTATCCTTTGTCTCAGAAGAAACCTTATTACCACTCTTGAACATGACACTTTTCATTCACCTGGGTTGGGAAATCCTTTGCCTCACAGTTGATCAAACCACATTGAAAGTCTTCAGCCGGGTTCCGGGGATTAACTTTGAGTCGTTTATCACCAAGCCATCTGTTGTGTCATTATGTGTTCAAGAGGTCTGCAAGCAAAACTTTCATCTGCAAAATACTTGTCATCCATTTGACCATCCCTGAGTCAGTCCTTACAGCAACATTTCTTCAACTTGAACAATGATTTCGTGTTGCGGGCTTCCCTGCAACGGGTCGCTTTCTATCAACATCAGCACATTAGCTAGAGAGACGACTTAGAAATCGTGAGTGCCTTGAAGTCTGCATGCATCAATGGCAGGTTTCTCGCCTTTGACTTCAGTTTACATCATTGACTTTCGATCGAAGGATTCCATGAAATGTTCGACATCAACTCATTCATTCACATCTCATGGATTGTACTGGGTACTTTGAGAACCATTGACATTACTGGTGGTCTCTCTCACACTTGTTAACAGTTTACATCATCGACTGGTAATCGAGTGGTTTCTACCATGTTCGACATCAACTCATTTATTCGCATGGCTAGAATCGTACCAATTCGGGAAGCGGAAATGAAGACCCTGGATCTAGTTTCCACCATCCAGGCTGCGAGGAGTTTTGTATTCATTATCTAAGTAGACTAATCATAAATAGATGGCTGCGCCCATACTGTGTCTACAAAAGTCTATGATTATGATGTATTGCAAGATCATTCCTGTATCAGAGTAGTTAGTCAATTAGTTAAAGTTTTGATCTGAGTATGGGAATGCCTACCTCAGTGATGATATAATCTTGTACATGTATTTTGTGTTGAAAATTGCAGGTTCTGACCAGGCTCTCCACGAGATAATCCTTGAAATGATAAAGCGCTTCACCCTTCCTAGATTTACAAAACCCTAATCTATTACAGGCTTCGCACTTTAGGGGGCAATCTGTTACACTAAAAAATGTCACCATGGCTATTTACAGTTAGTATGGCTCTATCAACAGTCATGCTATCCTCCTGGGCAAGTCTTAAGCCTCTGCTCTCCATGTCAAACTCCAAAAAGAGAGAAAGTCTTTATAAATGTATTTATCTCTAGGTACGCAGGTTCCGTCAAACTTACCTGCGGGTACGCACCCAATGTTCACAAAAACTGCGTCCTTGGACGCTCTGTATGTAAAGGGGCAGGTGCGTCCCCCTGTAAAGGTCAAAATGCACAAGTTTCATCTTTTCCCCCACCATTTCTGGCAAGTACCTCTTTATTTTTAACAAGCTTGAGGAGGATAACATATGCTTGATTATAAGCTCATCCTTCGGATGAGTCCAACCTAGTTTTGATTCGAACCCTAGGAAGGAGTGGTTCGTTCCTGTTTGTAATTGAACAGGCCCTTTACTGTGAAATTTTAACGAGTCCAGTATAGGAGAAACTCGGCGTTTTTCAATTTTAGAGAGTCTGAAAAAACTAAAGAAGACTCCAAGGTGAACTTTTTCGTAAATTTGTGTCCCCCAAGCCCGAAAAAGTATAAAATAATACCTGGGAGAACCGCTTGATCTTGCGACCAAGGAGTACTTTCATGGTTAGTGTCTTTGACCTGAAAAGTAAAGAGCGATCAAGGACACGTCGTTTTATTTCTAGTATCGAGTTTGAAACGACAAAAACCTGACAACCTTTTCCTGTTTTTACGGTCAGAAAAGGGCTATAAGGGGACCATCTTTTAATTCCATTTTAACGACTGTAAAAGAAACGCTCGGCAATCTTTTCATGTTTTAGGAGTCAGAAAAGGGCTTAAAAGATGACTCTGAGGTTTCACTTTTTTGTAAGTTTTAACGAGTTCGAAAAAGGGATAAAAATGTACTCATGGTTTTCACTTTTTCGTAAGTTTTAATGAGTGTGAAAAAATGATAAAAATGTACTCATATGGCCGACTTTCAATTTAATTTACGAGCAGGAAAAGACGGAAAGAACTCGGCATTTTCATTTGTTTTACGAGAACGAAAGATAGCAAAATAATCTCGGGATTTTCATGAGTTCAACGAGTCTTGAAAATAACTGAAATTGACTCGAAAAAGGTTTCATTTTTACAAAAGCTTGAAACAGAGAAAAACTATGCTTCAAAGTAGTTTCATTTTTTCACAAGCTTGAAACAGAGATAAAACTGTGCTTGATGCCCCCTAAGCATAATTGCTAGAGCGCATGCTCCCCAGCTTCATTTCATTCAACCAGTTGGATGAAATGAAGGTTTAGTGACGAGATCATTTGAAAGACTCGACCTAAAACTGTAAGAAAATTATGCAAAACACTAAAATAACTAACCTAAATACTTAACATTTATGAGATCTAGTCAATATCTCGACTCAAGTAGAGGAGGATTACTGGAAATAAAACGACGTGTCCTTGATCGCTTTTTACTTTTCAGGTCAAAGACACTAACCATGAAAGTACTCCTTGGTCGCAAGATCAAGCGGTTCTCCCAGGTATCATTTTATACTTTTTCGGGCTTGGGGGACACAAATTTACGAAAAAGTTCACCTTGGAGTCTTCTTTAGTTTTTTCAGACTCTCTAAAATTGAAAAACGCCGAGTTTCTCCTATACTGGACTCGTTAAAATTTCACAGTAAAGGGCCTGTTCAATTACAAATAGGAACGAACCACTCCTTCCTAGGGTTCGAATCAAAACTAGGTTGGACTCATCCGAAGGATGAGCTTATAATCAAGCATATGTTATCCTCCTCAAGCTTGTTAAAAATAAAGAGTTACTTGCCAAAAATGGTGGGGGAAAAGAGAGAAGAATGAGCCTATTTGTTATCCTTTGTCTCAGAAGAAACCTTATTACCACTCTTGAACACGACACTTTTCATTCACCTGGGTTGGGAAATCCTTTGCCTCACAGTTGATCAAACCACATTGAAAGTCTTCAGCCGGGTTCTAGGGATTAACTTTGAGTCGTTTATCACCAAGCCATCTATTGTGTCGTTATGTGTTCAAGAGGTCTGCAAGAAAAACTTTCATCTGCAAAATACTTGTCATCCATTTGACCATCCCTGAGTCAGTCCTTACAGCAACATTTCTTCAACTTGAACAATGATTTCGTGTTGTGGGCTTCCCTGCAACGGGTCGCTTTCTATCGACATTAGCACATTATCTAGAGAGACGACTTAGAAATCGTCAGTGCCTTGAAGTCTACATGCATCAATGGCAGGTTTCTCGCCTTTGACGTCAGTTTACATCATTGACTTTCGATCGAAGGATTCCGTGAAATGTTCGACATCAACTCATTCATTCACATCTCATGGATTGTACTGGGTACTTTGAGAACCATTGACATTACTGGTGGTCTCTCTCACACTTGTTAACAGTTTACATCATCGACTCGTAATCGAGTGGTTTCTACCATGTTCGACATCAACTCATTTATTCGCATGGCTAGAATCATACCAATTCGGGAAGCGGAAATGAAGACCCTGGATCTAGTTTCCACCATCCAGGCTGTGAGGAGTTTTGTATTCATTATCTAAGTAGACTAATCATAAGTAGATGGCTGCGCCCATACTGTGTCTACAAAAGTCTATGATTATGATGTATTGCAAGATCATTCCTGTATCAGAGTAGTTAGTCAGTTAGTTAAAGTTTTGATCTGAGTATGGGAATGCCTACCTCAGTGACGATATAATCTTATACATGTATTTTGTGTTGAAAATTGCAGGTTCTGACCAGGCTCTCCACGAGATAATCCTTGAAATGATAAAGCGCTTCACCCTTCCTAGATTTACAAAACCCTAATCTATTACAGGCTTCGCACTTTAGGGGGCAATCTATTACACTAAAAAATGTCACCATGGCTATTTACAATTAGTATGGCTCTATCAACAGTCATGCTATCCTCCTGGGCAAGTCTTAAGCCTCTGCTCTCCATGTAAAACTCCAAAAAGAGAGAAAGTCTTTATAAATGTATTTATCTCTAGGTACGCAGGTTCTCTCAACCTTACCTGCGGGTACGCACCCAATGTTCACAAAAACTGCGTCCTTGGACGCTCTGTATGTAAAGGGGCAGGTGCGTCCCCCTGTAAAGGTCAAAATGCACAAGTTTCATCTTTAAAAAGTTACTTGTGGTCATTTCTAGAGCATTCTAGAAAGTCGTTCGACGTGTATTGAGCGCCTCCAGATGGTTCATGTACCCCTACCAAAGAGGAACTTATCCCATCAATAAGGGAGCTATCCCATCCAAAGAGGGGATTATCCCATTGATGGTGGACCTGATTAACTTCCTCTTGAGCACTATAAATACAGGCATTGGGCCAGAAGGAGGGGAGGTTGGAAGCTAAACATTTCTAAGGGTAGATGTTGCTGGAATTAGGACTCCCATTTAGAAGCTTGTGAGGAGAGATTGCCATCTTTGCTTGTTCTATTTGGAAGTGGGTGAGCTTTGTCAAAGTAAAGGAGAACTCTTGATGGACCCTGGGAGGGACTTGCACAACACCAAGGCTCAGGTTGTAATTGTTCCTTTTGTTTCCTATTAATGCAAATGAGTCCATTCTTCTCAATAACTTGTTATTTATGAGTTGTTTCATGTACTCCTTGGTCTATGTGTTAAATATGTGTTATTCTATGAGATTATCAAGTGCTATTTAATCGTTTGATTGTTAGTGTATGCAGGTTTCAAAGTGAAGGAGGAGCTCATCCGGATCAGCGGAGCTGGATTGCTACAACAGCGTTGGATTACAGGTAGGATCTAAACACTTGATTTCCCATATAGTAAATGCATGTTTAGAGAAGGATTGCTCTTGTTTGTCTTGTTTGTCACTAGAGAGTCTTGGGCTCCTAGGGAGGTTGATTTGTGTCCGCACTATCGACTCTTTCCGCCTGACAAGCTCCCTAAAATCTAGGGATGATTTTTGCATGTTTCTTTTTGCTATTCCAGGAAAAGGAAACCCATGTATGCAAGTCAAGTTTTCTTGGTCCTAAGTGGAACCAGTCAACTCAATGGCACATGCAACAACCTACTTAGCTGGGGGTAAATTTGCACATTTATGGGAGGGAGATGAGCTAATTGCTGAGAAGGATTGTAGAATTTCTGGACTGAGTAGCTCACTGCTCACCACAATTGCACAATTCCTGGGTTGAGCAGTCCTGCTGGGAGGAATTGTGTAGTTTTTTCCAGTGAAGCTTGTCAGGAATATTTGTGCAATTCTGGAGCTCAGCAGGTTGCCAAACAAAATTGCACAATTTCTAGAGGGAAAGCTGGTTGCCCTCCAGAATTGCGCAATTTCTTGAGGGATCTGCTCAGCCTGCAGCTGGACCAAACCGAGAAGAACAGCCTATGAGGGGGCTACAGCAACCCATCATGCACGTGTTTGTAATCTTTTAGAAGATCATTGAAGCTTGTGTACTTGACAAGGCAAGACATGCTGCTGAGGATAGTTGAAAAGGAAGGCTCCAAAACGAAGCTAAGGAAAAAAAATTTGAGCGTGGTTATAGCCGCTACAACACTAAATTTTCATACAAATGTACCAATTCAAATAACCAATATGTTGGAATAAAATGGCTATCATGAGTAAAATTCCTGAGTTGTGGATTCATCCTTCCTGTCCTTTTGGTGCAAATCAGACACATTAGGTACAAAGGATGCAATTTACAAGTTAGGTAGATAGGATGAAATTTAAAGTGTGATTGGGGTATGAGCACAAGCTCTATACTAAATATTCAACAAATTCCAAAGTGCCATGTTTTCATGGAAGGTGTTGACTTCAATGAGTCTATGAAGAAGCAAATTTCCCACCCCATAGGCATTCATTCAATTAAGTCGTCCAAGCCATTCAAAAATTAGAATAATATGTATTCTTGTTTTGTCTCAGCATTGAAATTTTAAAGTAACATTATTCCTTGAATTTTGGTTATGAAGTAACCTTCTTATGTTCAACTTGTGTGGGAAACATAAAATATCCTCTCTCATCTTATTCTCCTAGTGAGATATGCCCCTCATGGAGAGGTTATATACCTCTGCATATCAAGTTTTCAATTGTAAGCATCCCAGAGTAAGTAGAAAATCATCCTTTGCTAGGCCGACATGCTCTCACTTGTGAGTCTATGATTTTGTAGCTTGATTCGAAGCACTCTTGAGGATAATCTGCGCTCATTTTTTCCCTCTCAAGTGACAAAGTTGGACAAATTTTAGAAGATATTGAGAAATATTCTCTTGCAAGCCATCTAGTATGTTTCAATATCTCCATATTATAATTCCATAGTGTTACTACAAAACTTGTTCTCCTTCAAAATTATCTTTCTTAAATCCTCACATATCAAAACCATAAACAATACTTTATGATAACATTTTTTTTCTTAATAAATATTTATTATATAAACCCACTAAAAAAACATATGCTTAAAATTCTTACACAAAATATAATCAACCTATAATTTACTATGTTAAAAATTACAACTATCTTCTAAATTATTATTACATCTAGTTCTTAACTAGCATAAGTGTGAGAGATGACTTGATATTTTCAGTTGACTTAAATAAATTAATTTGATGGTTATTTATGTTATTTTGAACCTCCAAAACTCTAAAAAAGAAAAATGTTATGGATTTACTTGTATGATGGATTGTTATCTATGTTAATTAAATATTTTGAAAAAGATTATATATATAATATGTATATCTCGTTGTTAATTGCAAGTATAGTATGAATGCTTTTCATAAATTTATTTTGAAAATTATATATGTGTCATTGTCAACGTAAAATGAAGATATTATGATAAAATGTAATTTCCTATTAGTATTGAATCTAATGTGTATAGTCTAGAGAGTTATAAGTAGAGTGACAGTAAACTCATTTTCCATGTAATCCTTACAATCCAAGTTTGCCAATATTAATAAGAACTATCTTTTTATATATATTCAAATTCATGAATGACGTTCTGAAAAATTTCTACCCATTTTGCATGAACACGCACATTTATCTATATAAATTGGTTGTGTCCTAGCCATATTGTATCTAGGTTGTTCTAGAACATTTCCATATTGTATTGAGGTTTTTCTACAAAATTATTTCCTTATTTGTACTAGATATCACACATCTCCATGCCTACATTTCCATATCGTACATATTTATCTATATAAATTGGTTTTGTCCTAGCCATATTGTGTCCGGGTTGTTCTAGAAAATTGCCATATTTAATCGAGGATGTTCTAGAAAATTGCCTTATTTGTATCAGATATCACACGTCCCCATACCTACATGTCCATATCACATGTGTCCTTAGTGATATTTCATTGTAGCATGGTCCTTGTCTTTTGTTAATATTTTTTCGTCTTTCCTTGTCAAAGAAGCATTAATTAGTGCTATATGTTATCACATTACAACATTTCCTTTGCAACATGTCGTGCAATTTCTAATTAAATATATAATTAATTTTTGAGTGTATATTTAATTAAGATGGTCCTTTCACATAGTGTAATGCCACAATGTGGGTTCTTCAAATACGTGAAGGAAGTTATGGAGTATATTTAACTATGGTGGACCTTTCTCAGCCTTGAATTCAAAGAGAATGCAAACAGTGGGCTCGCCAATCAAAAAGTTAATGTTAGTGAATGAGGATCTTCAATGATTACTAATCTTCTAAACGTTTTGACCAAGGAAGATTAAGATGTGGAGAATGTGAAATCTCCATTTCTCTTCTTCCAAAAAAGTAAAAACAAACTACACTTATCTCGCTATCACCCAGTTTACATTTAATAAACTTATCCTTGATCGCCTTATGACTCAATCTACATTTAATAAATTTCTAGAAATATGGAAATGTGGGAATATGCTTAACACCTCCCAAATGTACAAAGGTTCGTCGATGGTAAGATGGAGACACCTTCCAATATATCCAAGATTTCTATTTTTTTAAACCAATATCCAAGCATGTTATGAAGCATAATACTTGCATAAGAGCATATTTATGAAGTCAGTGATTTGCATTTAATAAATTTATCGGTCATCTTCTTCTCACTCGATTTACTTTGAATAAACTTTGACAATTCTAGATAATGTGGGAATATACATAATGGTGGGCTCCAGTATTGCAGCAATAATGCTGCAACTCTTGGGACTCCCTTCTTTACTTTTATCAACCCGATAGTTCGTAACTAACTTGGAAGCGACGATGCTGTATGCACAAGTACTAGCTCTTGCCGCAGCTGTCACTTGGCCAGCTGGCACAAGTCCGCTAGGGGCTTAAGCCAACTTCTATGAGCTCTTAGAAGAAGCTTTTTAACTGATGGATGGAAGCTAACTCAAAGGAAGCTAATCTACTTGCAGAAAGAAACTGAAAGCCAAAAAGTAACATAAACGCTAGCAAACCCTAATTCTACCAGCTAGTCCTACTGATGCAAAGGAGAGAATGCAAACTATTAAAAGAGATGCCATTACCTCTATGAAGGTACAATGCACATGTCTAGGCTACCTCTATTTGAAGGAAACATCTTTTTGTATTTTTGAATAAGTTATCAGAATTATCATGCATGTGTTTTAACTGGCTTTTTACTGTGCAGGGGTGGATCAAGGAAGAGAAATGCTTGGAAAAGGTTGGGAAGGTTCAGAGAGAGTCTAAGGAGTCCCTAACACTCTTCCGAAGAGTTTCACAAAGTTTGGCTATCCAGCAACCTCATTTGTGAGCTTCTACAGGAAGTCTGCAGGGGTTCTACAGGATGTTTCAGGGATTTCTACAGGATATTTAGGAATTTCTACAGGATATTTTAAAATTGGATTTTGGAGGATGGGTGAGTGAGGTAAGGTGCATGAATGGATAGGGAGGTAGGGTAGGGGCCTGAAATGACCCAGGGATTGATGGATGGAGTGGTGAGAGGGTGTGGAAAGTTGGCTTGGCTTAAGGAAGGCTAAGACAATGGAGGAGCAAGAAGGTAGGGTTACGTGGGCAAAAAAACAGTTGTGAGACGAGGAACCTAACTAGGAGATGGAGCAGCTGGCCTGGACGAAGCTTAGGTGGATGAGAGAGTGATGGAGATGCCCTGCACGTTGTACACTTAACTGAATCAACCAAGTCCTATACACAATCGAAATCTTAGCTAATCTATCCTAGTTGTCAACGAAACAAATGAACAACAGCCTTATTCATAAAGAGAACCATGTACAACACTTAAGCAAAGAAACATTTCAAAGGCCTGAATGCATAACTAACTTCTACAAATGAAAAGATTACACCAAAGATTGCATGGTCAAGCAAACTAGCGTTTTTGTTGGGCAGCACTGTTTCTGCAATTCCAGCCCCTGATCCAATAAGGGAGAGGTGAAACTGAGAGTGTTGTCAACCCTTTTTCTTGGATATTTATCTGTTGTTATCCTACCAATCTACTCTACACATATGAAGCAATCTTATTTATCAACAGTGACCTATTTAACCAACACAACTAAATCTTTCTCAACAGAAACACGTTTCAAATGCATAAAAGGAAAATCATGATGCATAAAGAAAAGATAACAATACAAAGAAGGAGGACCTAGGCTCTCAAGTTGGGCCCAACCCCGAGAGCTATGGATCCTATAGAAAACTCAGAGCTGGTATTAAATCTCACTGCTTCTCATTATCAAAAAATAATCATAAGTCAAGAGTTATGCCAACAGTACAAGAGAACAAAATGGAGCTAGCAGCATTGTAGTGAAAAGTATGCAAGAGTTTCCAAAAGTCCCTCACGAAGGCTGAGGCCTTAACATTTATACACCATGAGGCCCTAGCTGGCCTTCTAAATCTATGGGACTTGGCTGCCCAAACTGTGAGTGAACAGCTCCTTCCAAAAATCTGTTTGGCTGCCTTCTAGATCCGGTTTTGGTGGCCTTTGGAGCTCGGAGTTGGGGGTGAAGATCCTGAGGGAGGCTATTTAATGCCATAGACAACCCCCCTATGAATCCTCAACCCAAGCTTGGCTGTCTCCTAGCCCATGACTGCTCGATTTTGCTCCAACATATGTCAAAAAACCTGAAATGAGCATGTGTTAGCCACCTAGGAAGAGTGACTACCCTTATTCGTACAAATGACATAAACATACTAAAAATTAATGCATAAGTTATGAAAAATGAAGGATGGAACAAGGATAATTAGGCCAAATGAGCCCAAAATGTTACCAAATTTGGGGCTCATCATCACCCCCCTGCTAAAATTATTACTCATCCCTGAGCAACTAGTCCAGCTCCTCGTCTTTCATTGCTTTAATTGCCACTCTCACATCCTAGGCTTCGGAAGTAGTATCCTCCTCACTGCCATGGAACCTGGCCTTCCTTTCCACCTCTTCCCACTGCTTATGCTCTTCTTTTTCTATGCTTCCTTCTACCAATCCCAAAAGCAAAGGTGGGCTTAGCTTGAGGCTGATCTAGCTGGCCTAGAGGTTCTGCAAGGACTTCTTGTAGAGAGGCACCCGTGCCAGGTGTTACGGGGAAAAGTTTCTATACAAAACTGCTTATCCCACTAAGGTATGGTAGCTACCTTAGAAACAAACAGAGTAAAGCTACTTTCATTTTTACCTTATGAAATATAGATGAGAGAAGAACAAGGGAGACCAACCTCTGTCTTGTGCTTGGCTCCTAGTTCGATTCCTCTCTCTTTTGATAGTTCTTTGCTACTTGCTTCTTTGTATGCCCAGCTTCACAGAGTACCTGCAGAATCAGAGTAGCACAACACTATACAAGAACATGGATCTATAATCATAAACAATCTAGGATCAGGTGTAAATTGACCATACAAATGCATAAAACATAAATGACACAAGAGTATGGAGGAAAACTTGAATAGCTTTTATTGATAATCAAGAAAGAGCCAAGGGAGTTACAACCAGTTGTTCTGACCCAGCATCATCCTCTCAGCAAGTAAGCCCTTCTTCACCTCATACAAAGCTTAGATCAACCAACACTATGATGTTGCCTCAAGAAACCAACAGCAATTCCTTACAAGACGCAAAATTCCAGCCTCTGGATCTCTGGGATGAGGGATCCATATATAGATATCTGTAAGGGAGATGAGTCAGCTTGTAATTTGATTGGTGTCTTCCCTCTCATAGTTCTTGCTTCCACTTGGAGATTGATGATCTCTTACTCATCCTTCGTCGAATTCAGAGAGGCAAGTGTCACAGGAGAAGTTTCTGGAAGATTCCATGCTTCTCCACCTCGCGGATTGACACTGCCATTTGTCACTTCTCGCCCATCGCACCCCATAGAAGGGATTTTTGAAATGCAACGCACCCACAGAGTGTACTTAGGTGAGATGCAATGCACTTTGCCTATGGAGCAGGTGAAATGATCCTGTTTTGACCAGTTCTGAGTGGTTTTTCATGGAGAACTTCTGGGAGAAGTTGTAATCAGTTGACCTTGTTCCTTTAGGGGTTAGAACAACACTTTTAGGGACTTAGGAGCCCTTGGTTTATGGACATTTTATGCTTGGGGTTGCAGTGCCCAAAAATGTCTATAACAGTTGCCCCCTAAAGCATGAGGTCGTTAATCTTTTTGATGTCGGGTGAAATGCTTTATCATGAGGATCCGAAGTTCTTTCAAGCTGGGAGGAGACCTGTAATAAGATACAATACAATACATTATCTTCATAATATTTTCATGATCTAGCTGAGGCGGGCATTCCCATGCTCAGCTTTATAAATTCATTTTCATGTACATAGGATAGACAATCGTCTGAGTGTAGACTGATGATTCTGGTAGAGCCATCATCCCTTTGATTGGATGATTATCTGTGCAGCAATGATGTACATTTGATGTCTTTATTTCCCTGAATGTATATCGCAGCTTGGATGGATGAAACTAGATCCGGGGTCTTCAATCTCGTTCGATCTTCACTCGAAGTACAAGTCGATCCATGTGAGAGATGTTCTGGAGTCAAACATGGAAAGACATCGCCTGATTACCAGCCAATGATGTAAGCTGTTAACAGGCGCGAGAGGAATCACCGATAATGATAATGACCCTCAAGGTACTGCAGTACAATTCACGTGGTGTGAATAAAGGACTTGGTGTCGAACACCACGCAAAATCTTTCGGTCGAAGGCCATTGATGTAAACCTGTCACCGGAAGTGAGAAACTTGCCATTGAGGCATGCAAGCTTCAAAGTACTGAATGGGGTGTTCCTAGATCGACTTCTTGGATAATGAGCTGATGTCGACAAGAAGCGATCCATCATAGGAGGGCCTTAATGAATCCCACATCAATGACAAGGAACAGAGCAAATGATTTTAATGGAGGTGAAAACGATCTGGTGATATAAGGTTCAGGGTGGCAGTCATGAAAGAATGGAGCGTAAATGTATTGTAGCGGGTGACACACAGGTGAATTCTCTGAATGAATTCTCTTGAACATATCGGCGACACTGACATGATGGATTGGTAGCATTAAATCCAAATGTGGATGGTGTGATGGGACCATGGTGATGTGACTGGTGAATGAAACAACCCAACTCGACTTGGATGCGGAGTGAAAGTGTCATGTTCAAGAGCGACTTGCTACCAACAAAGTTTCTTCAAGTTTTCTTCCCAATTTTTCCCCAGTCATTGCTGACCAATACCTCTTTATTTTTGTCAAGATTGAGGAGGATAACATATGCTTGTTCTATAATTTTCCCTTCGGTCAAACCCATCGCTATGTTTTAACGAGCCTAGCGATAGTGAAACTCATTCTTGTCTGCTATGGACAAGTTTGTCGCTATTAGGTTTTAACGAGTTTAATGACAAAGATAACTCGGTCCTTTTCAATTTTAGAGAGTCTGAAAAGGGACGTAAAGGAAACTCCAAAATTCCTTTTTCGTCATCTAATCCCTTAAGTCTGAAAAAGTATAAAACAATACAGAAGGGATGAATTTTCAATACTTTTAACGAGCCGAACAAAACAAGCGCTCGATCTTTTTGTGTAATAATCCCTCAGGTTCAAAAAGATTAAAATCTAAAGGAGGGATAGCACTTCCTGTCCCTTTAACGAGCTGGAGAGGCCAATGGCTCAACAATCTTTTCATATTTTACGAGTCAGTTGAAAAGAGCTTAAAGGAGACTCATCTTTTGAGGAACGAGTGATAAAATTGGATAGTAGCTGATTCCAGGTAAGGTTTGGAATTTTCCAATCATGGCAGTGTTACAAGGATGGCTAGGGGGATCACTCTTCGCAGCTGTTCCTCAAAAGGGGTAAACAATCAAGTGGAGGTGAATGATCGGCCAATACAGAGTGGAGGTGATGATGAGAACACGACCAAGGCTTTAAAGGCTGAAGTACTACATTCATGATGGTTATTTACCAGGAAATAGTTCATTTTTTAATGAGCTTAAACGCGGGGAGAAACATTTGCTCTTGACTTATGTTTATTTTTTAACGAGCTTGAACTATGTGCTAAAACTGCTCGATCAATCCAGTCGTATAATAAGAATGTCTCATATATGAAAACGACATTTTTTAGAGTTTTGCCCCACATCCTTTCTTTATGCAAGTTAGGAAATGACCAATCCAAAAAACAGATAAATGATCGCTCTTTGCTTGCACACCAAAAGGTTTGCATGCCCCCAGGTATAAAACAGAGTTTCAAGGTCACCTTTCAAATCTCCAACAAAACATTTGTTTTATCAGGAAAGGTCTACCTCTTTCAGGTTACCAAAGATTGTTCTATTCACACCGCAAACAAAACATTTCTTTGGCGATGTCTACCGAAATAGAAAAAGGTGAGACAATCCACTCACATAACTTTGGCGAGGGAATCTTATTCCAGTCTAACCCCCTTTTCCAATCACGGACAGGAGTACAGACTAGTCATATATCTCTCGCGGAAACCTACCCTATACTCGAAGTTTTCCTGCCGAAGCAGACCAGGGTGCATGCCCCCTGGGTTTCAGTCATGTCCCCCGAATCACTCGCGCTCATCAGGTGGACGGACTGGGGATTGATGAGACATTCCTTGTGTGAAAAGACCATTCAAGGATGGTATATGACTATTTTCTATGTGTGATCTGGGGAATGAAAGCTGGTCTATGAGCTTGACCACTCTTCCTTCGTGCGGAAAACACATTACTCTAAAGAATGATGAGACAATGGCTCCCATGCAATAAATATAGTCTCGTCCAAGGAGTAGATTATAATCCAAGGGTCCTTGGACTACCATTACGTTCACATGAACGATTTTCCCTCTCAATGTTATGGGCACATTGGGAAGGATCCCTAACGGTTGACTGGTTCCTTTGTCAAAGCCTGTTAGATTTCTCATCTCAGGGAAAAGCGATGGCGAACCAAGTGCTTTCCAAGCAGTCGACGAAAGGATACTCACAGAAGCCCCTTCATCTATGATGGTACCGGCCATAACCATTCTATATGTTTGAGCAATGATTTGGAATGGTACACTAGCCGGTAAGCAGGGTCTGCCTAGTTGATTCCAGTCAAAGGAAACAACTAGGTTGCTTGGAGGTGGGACCGAATAGACGGCCGGGTACAACTCTGACGAACTTCCTTCCTGCGGTAAAGGAATGGGTAAATTGCCCCCATGTTCATCGGAGTCTGTGCTGTTGAGCCTCAAACCTGCACCTTCATATACACCCTCTCAGCCTTCCTTTTCCACCTATTGCATCCACCCAGCTGCTAAATCATTGCATTATAGTTTAAAAAGAGTTCTTTACATGGTTTTCTGACTATACTTATGACTGTTGTTTGGTTTAGTTTTTTTGTTCATGCAGCTGCGGAAACTTGTCAATTTCCGCAGCCAGCACAGGTTTCCGCAGCCAGCACAAGATTCTGCAGCTATTTTGTTAAAAGTTGTGCTACAGGTGTCCTATGAAGAAACGAGCCACATGGGCAAGCTCTAGGCGATAGATACATGGAACGTGTCCCTTCGAAGCAGCCAAATCATCCATGGAAGGTCACGGTCAACGAAGGTCAAAGGTAGAGCCAACCAAAGAGTTCAGCGGTGGCACGTCTCTGTTTTGAGCACGTGAACGTTACGTGGCACAATCCTCAGCTCACGAAGACACTAGCACACCTGGAGATCACTTCTGTAACCGGAATCTAACAGCAACCACTCTAGAGATTTAATAGACATGATGACAGTTACGCTAGATCTCGACTGAAGGGATCTACGTGTCTTTGGCAATACAGTCAATAGCGTAGGAGTTAGTTAGCTAGTCTCAGCATTTTGTCATTATAAATAACGCGTCGATGAACGCTGTAGGAGAGTTTTTCTTCTTGATATGTAAATTTTGAACTATTGTGTTGTCACCCCACTGTTTATACATATTGTTGTTTTAATATATGAGAAGACTTTTCTGAGCTTATTCGTGTGATTACTTGTTGACCGGCTAAAGTGGCAGAGGGCCCCTACACACTGAAGCCTTGTAAAGTTGTCATTTGGTTTTATTATGTTCTTGTATCATTAGCTTGTACATAACATACTGTTTGATGTTTGTTAACTCACTGCTGTTTAGATTTTCATTTCTGTTTTCTTATAACTGTCAACTGATCAGTGCTTCTCTGCAGGTTTTCTTAGGCAGCCCGGGCAAATTTTCATCTTTTTGATAACTATTGGCATATGAGATCATCTTGTCCTTCCTGCTAGCTTTCATTTTCTGAAGTTCTTTCATTTTCTGAAGTTTAATTTCAGCACTGTCTTTTCCAAGTTGTGATTTGCTTACTTATTTTCTTTGTTATTTAGATATCATATTGCTCATCAATTTATGGTTTCTTTCTATAGTGAAATGACTCTATTAGCAAGAAATCAGAATATCACTAACTGTAGTGTGATTTAGTTATCATATTGCTTAAACTTATTCATGATTACTTCCCACAAGGTAGATTGAGCTGAAGGGTAAAGGATCAGAAGAGTTGAAGTAGTGTGATTAGTTTCTTTTCTGCAATTTAATTTCTTGCAATTTAGTTATCATATTGCTTAAACTTATTCATGGTTGCTTCCCACAAGGTAGATTGAGCTGAAGGGTAAAGGACCAGAAGAGTTAAAGTAGTGTGACTAGTTTCTTTTATGCAATTTAATTTCTTGCCATTTAGATAGCATATTGCTTGACTTATTCATGATTACTTCCCACAAGGTAGGTTGAGCTAAAGGGTAAAGGATCTGAAGAGTTTGAGTAGTGTGAATTAGTTGCTTTGCTTTTGGTTTGAGTTGCTTTAAGTTCAGTTTTTACTTTCCTTTCATTCAGCGGCAAGGATATTGGGCCATTGTCATTAGTTCACTTTTTGATGCATTTACTTTCTCTTAAGAATTGATTTCAGTTTAGCTTTCTTCTTGAGCACTTTCAAGTTTGAGAAAATCACCATAGAAACCACCATCACTATCCATACTTCATACTTCACTTTCACTCTCACTATCACACATTAGGGAAAGATAAATCCAAAAAAAAACTAAAAAAAAAAAACTCAAAAACGACAAAAGATTAAGGAAATGGTTATCTAGTACATATAGTACACTTCACTTCGTCAGTTTACGAACCCCGGATTGACATTATAAATAGCAATTTAGATCACACTAAATTGACCAAACGTTTTGGCGCCATTGCCGGGGAAGTGAAATTAGGTAGCCAATTTCTATAAAAAAAAACAAGAAAATTTCAAGGAAGGAAAATTGATAACCTCTCAAAGTATGCTCTCCTCTTGCACTTAGTGTGATCTGGAGGATCAGAAAAGAGAAAGTTATTGGTTTAATAGTTTCTTGAGTATGCTCTCTTCTTGCACCTAGAGTGACCTGGAAGATCAGAAAGAGAATTATTAGCCCGACTTGAAGAAAAATAAAAAAAATGACATGCATAGAGCAAGAGATTCTAGGGGAAGGTTTTTAGCTAGACCCAAGAGTTCGATTTTTACAACTCCATCTACTTCAAGGAATAGACAAGAGACACCTCCATCATCTTCGACTTACACTCCTAGCCCTAGGATTCCTGAAATTCAAGAGGCAGGAGTCGACTCTCCCACACCTTCCATTGAATCTGAATTAGAAAGAGATCCTTTCCTTCCTTCTACAGAGAGAAAAATTGTAATTGAAGAAGTAGAATCATCTGAAGAAGAAGAGGAAGAAATTCCTTCTCGTTCACCCTTAGTAGAAGAACCAGAAGACTCTGAAGTCTCCAGGGAAACTACCATGACAGAGGAAGGAGCAACTGGATTTGGTAGAGGTAGAGGAGGAGGAGGAAACAATGGAGGAGGTAGAGGTAACATTGGGGGAAATAGGGATGGAGATAACTCATTTGGATTTCCTATAGTCGATGAGGACTCCCGAGCCACAATGAAAAACATCTCACCATCTGTCCTCCCAAACTTCCATGGGTTAAGGAATGAGGACCCTGAAACATTTCTATTTGAGTTTGAGGTCGTGTGTCGAACTTATGATTATCTGGAAGACTCTCAAAAACTCAAATTGTTTCCTTCAACATTGAAAGGAGCAGCCTTGAAATGGTTCATGGGATTACTCACTCAATCCATTAGGACTTGGAATGATATGAAACAAACATTTTTGGATAGGTACCTAGACTATTGTATGCCCACCAATCACAAGGATGAGGTATTCAAAATGGTGCAAAGAGAAGATGAAAACTTGGAGGATTTACTTGAAAGATTTCAATACAACCTGAAAAGAGCAAAAATGAGTAACTTAGATGAGGAGACCTTGAAAGCCCTTCTATTAAAAGCCATTAGAGATGAATGGATAGATATTTTGAACATGATGGGAAAAGGAGACATATCTCAACTTCCACTTCATGATATAGCAGAGCTATGTGTCCATCTCTCAAGGGGGAAATCTAAAACTCAAAAAGGGCCTAGAGATCGTTCTCTCATCAGAGCAAACAAATCTGCAACTGGATCAGTAAGTAGGGCTGAGATTGGCAACATGCTTGATGAATTCAAACTGACATCTTAGGGAGTCTTAGTGAGCAACTAGACACCCTTAAGATTCACAATAAGCAGAAAGCAGAAGCTGAGGCTTTGGCCATCTTTTGCCCAAAGTGTAGGAAGAAACATGCTCTAAGGGAATGTCCCTTGGATGCAAAAGTTGTAGAAACATGTGTAATTTGTTCAGAGAATCATGAGACCAAGGATTGTCCTTCAATTCTTGGGCTCAAAGCTGTCTTTCAAGAAGATCCAAATACAATCGAATCTCTCTGTTTTGTTGCAAGGAGACCTTGGCAGGGGAAACAAAATCAAGGGTTTAACAACTCTATGAATTTTCAACCCCCACCAAATTGGAATCCTTGGCAACAACCTTGGTCCCAACCTCAAAATCCTTTTCAATCATGGGTACAAGGTATGCAAAATCCTTATGGGATATTTGCTCAATTTTATCAATATCCCCCATCTTTTCAAAACCAACAAGCTCCACAACTTCCAAATCAAAACCCACAACTATCATTGCCATTTCCACAACAACAACAACCTTCTCAACAGAATCCAACTTCTCAAATCTTGCTTCCATTCCAACAAAAGTCAAATCAACTTCCTTCTCAGCAATTTCCAAACCCCAATAACAAAAACCCTCAAACTGCTTACATGATGGAAGGTCAACAATTTCCTGCCTATATGATTGTTCCTCTTAATCATGTACAACTCAGATCAGGTAGAGTCCTAGATAAGCCTTCTATAGATGCTCAAAAGCAAAGCATTTTTGAGGAAGATTCTCTTGAAGCCAATAAGGGTTCTGAATCATCTCTTCAAAACCCAAGTACTCAAAAAGAAAAAGAAAAAGAGTTAACCCCCACAACTCCTATAGTTGAGCAACCTGCATCTTCATCCACACCTCCTTTTCCTGAAAGATTACAAATTGACAAAGGGGTGGAAAAACAAATCTTATTGCATGACTATGATTTTCTAGATGAATTGAAGAATGTCTGTATCAAGATTCCCTTGTGACAAGCCATTAAAGAGATTCCTATTCTAGCAAAAACAATAAAGGAGTTGAGTCTTAAAAGACCAGGAAGGAAACCAAGAGATACAAGAAGAATCCACCTGGTAGGGAAAATTGCAGATATCATGATGGGAAAAATTACTATGCAGAAATATGTAGATCCCGGTAGTTCAATTGTCAAAACACATATCAATGGGGTAGAAATACCAAATACTTTGATTGATTTAGGGGCTTCTATCAACATCATGAGTAGACAGACTATGGAACAGCTAAAACTTCCTAATCTTCTTTTTACACCTACTTTATTGCAACTTGCAGATCGATCAATTATTAAACCAGATGGTGTATTAGAAGATATTTCAGTCTCCTTAGACTCTTGGGAATATCCAGTGGATTTCATGATTTTAACTCCCAAGAGTAATCTAGGAGGACATCCTCTCATCTTAGGAAGACCTTGGCTAGCCACAGCTGATGCTTTTATCAGTTGTAGGTCTAGGGATATGTATATTTCTGATGGTAATTCGACAAAGAAGTTCAATCTGTATCCTCCAGCAAAAGCAATTACAGAAATAGGAGATAATGAGTGGGTTGATGATGAAGATACTATACAACCTGTCTTTACCATTTCTGAGATCAGTGAAGATAGTCAAATTTTGAACACATTAGAAAACTTTGAACCATCTTCAGAATATGACAACACACAATTTCAGTTGGATTTTGACATTGAGTGTCTATCATCTAGAAAAATGTCTCTTTTATCTATGGAAGAGTTTGGTAGTTCTACCATTGAGATTTTTCCAGGAAAAACATTGAATATCAACAAAAACTTGGAAAAATCACAACAGGAAGAGCTAACCAAACTCATGCAAAAATATTCTACTGCATTTGCATGGGAGTATACCGATATGAAAGGTATTGACCCTAAGACTTGCATTCATCACATCTACATTGAGGAAAATAGTAGACCAATCAGACAACCTCAAAGAAGGATGAATCCAAAACTTAGGGAGATAGTGAAAGAAGAGCTCCAAAAGTTACTTAATGTAAACTTCATTTACCCAATTTCAGATAGCCGGTGGGTTTCTCCTTTGGTTATAGTACCTAAAAAGAATGGTAAATGGAGGGTTTGCATTGATTACAGAGAATTAAACAAAGCAACTTTGAAGGATCACTTTCCTTTACCCTTTATTGATCAGGTATTAGATACTTTAGCAGGCAAAAAGTATTTCTCATTTTTGGATGGTTTTAGTGGTTACAATCAGATTCAGGTAGCACCTGAAGATTAGGACAAGACCACATTTACTTGTCCATGGGGAACTTTTGCTTACCGAGTACTTCCTTTTGGATTATGTAATGCACCCGCAACATTTCAAAGGGCAGTACTAGGAATCTTTTCTGATCTAATTCATGATTATGTAGAGGTTTATATGGATGATTTTACAGTTTATGGTAATTCATTTGAAGAGGCATTAGAGAATTTGGAAAAAGTCCTTATAATATGTAAAGAAACAAACCTTTCATTAAGTCATGAGAAATTCTTTATGATGTTTACTGAAGGGATTGTTTTAGGACATCATATTTCAGGAGATGGGATTAAAGTTGATAGATCAAAAGTTGAAGTCATCTCCAAGTTGCCTATTCCAAATTGTCAAAAAGATGTTAGAAGTTTTCTTGGATTTACTGGATATTATAGAAGATTTATTGAAAACTTCACCAAAATAGCATCTCCACTCTTCAAATTACTTACAAAAGACTGTGAATTCAAGTGGGATCCTAATTGTCAATCTGCATTTGAAACTTTGAAAATAAGAATATCTGAAGCACCCATTTTGAGAGGGCCAAATTGGAAACTTCCTTTCCATATTTCTACAGATGCTTCAGATACAGCTTTAGGAGCTGTGTTGGGTCAAAAGGATTTAGTTCCTTATGCCATTTACTACACCAGTAAAAATTTGACTCCCACTAAGTTAAATTACACTGTGACTGAAAAAGAGTTCTTAGCTGTTGTTCATGCAATCAACAAGTTTAGACATTATATAACAGGCTATGAAACTTTTGTCCATACTGATCATTCTGCAATTAGATATCTCATGAACAAACCTGTTACTAATGGCAGAGTTACAAGATGGCCTTTACTTTTACAAGAATTCAATATTACTGTGTTAGATAGACCAGGGAAACAAAATACAGTAGCTGATTTCTTGTCTAGAATCCAAAATACTAACGAAGATTCTCCTGTAGAGGATAAGTTTCCAGATGAATATTTGTTTGCAGTAACTACTAAGACTCCTTGGTATGTAGATATTGCTAACTATTTGGTTACAGGGAAGCTACCTCGACACTTATTTCCTAATGAGAAAAGGAAAATTATTCAGGAGAGTTCAAATTATTCATGGATTTCTAATGAATTGTTTAAAACAGGGCTAGATTGTGTGATCAGAAGATGTGTTCGGGAAGATGAAATGCCTGACATCCTCAAGGCATGTCATGATGAACCATGCGGTGGACACTTTGCTGACAAGAGGACGGCCTATAAAATCCTTTCTTTAGGATATTATTGGCCTTCTCTCTTCAAAGATGCAAAACAATATGTCAGAAGGTGTGACAGCTGCTAGAGAGTTGGGAGACCGACTCTTTCAAATGAAATGCCATTACAGCCACAAGTACTCATCGAACCCTTTGAAAAATGGGCTTTAGATTTCATTGGACCCATTAATCCACCATCTAGACAAAAGAAATATATATTGGTTTGCACTGATTATGTCACTAAATGGGTAGAAGCCAAGGCATTTCCTTCTGCCACTGAAAATTTAGTTGTTCAATTTCTTTTTGAGGATATTTTTACTTGTTTTGGTGTCCCATGAGAAATTGTGACAGATCAGGGAAGTCAATTCACATCTAACTTGATGGGGAAGCTGATGGAAGAATACAAAATCAAGCACAGAAAATCTACTCCTTACCATCCTCAAGCAAATGGTCAAGTGGAATCTACAAACAAAGTTCTTGGGAGCATCATCACCAAAACTGTTCATCTCCACAGAAAGGATTGGGCAGAAAGGCTTCCTGAAGCCTTATGGGCCTACAGAACTACATGGAAGAACACAACAGGACATTCTCCCTATGAACTTGTTTATGGGAAAGAAGTCCTGCTCCCCATTGAGTTTCAAGTCAAGACTTTCAAGATGGCAGTCCAGTTGGGGATGAATCTATCAGAAGCCCAAAAGCACAGAATGGAACAGCTGAATGAGCTAGATGAGATCAGACAAGATGAAATTTTAAGGACTGATCTAGTTCAACATCAAAGAACTAAGTGGCATGACAGATATATTAAAGAGAGAAAATTTCAAGAGGGAGATTGGGCTTTACTGTTTGATTCCAAGTTTAAAGACTTCAAAGGGAAGTTTCAGACTCATTGGCTTGGGCCATATGAGATTGATAAAGTCTTTAACAATGGAGCAGTAAGAATCAAGACCATTGATGAACATCAGACTCCTCTTATTGTGAATGGCCACCGATTGAAAATTTATCATAAGCCACTTTCAAAAGAGGAGTTTGTCAAAATGTTCCAAGAGAATTCTGCAATAAGGTTGGTGGAGAAGAATCCTTCTCTTCCACCAGCCTAATCTTTGTTTCTTTCATTTTTTTAGAAAATAAAAAATAAAAAAATGTATATAAGCCTGAAAACCAATCCCAGATTGGCGGTCTTATGCAGAAAATATAGAGTGAAAATTAGGGATACTTGACACTCTATATTTTCCAAAAAAATCTCCTCTCCTTCTCTTTCCATCTTCACTTCATCTCACTTGTCATTTCACTTCACCTCCATCTCATTTTCATCTCCATTCCACTTCATTTTCACTTTCACTCATTCCATTTCACTCCATCAATAAAAGTCCCCTTCAGGACTATTTTCATTCAGTTAGTTCTTTTCTAACTATCTTTGTGCAGACAAGGGGGTGTTGTCTCAGTTTCCACAGCTGGGAACCGTTTCCGCAGCCAGAAGCAGTTTCCGCAGCCAGAAACGATTTTCGCAGCCAGCATCACTTTGTTTTCAAAAATACAATCAACTGTTAGTGCCATAATCATGAAATGCAGTTGCAATTGAGCTAAAGACATGGGGCATCTCAAGATATCAAAGAAGAGCAATTGGTTAGAAGCCTTGAGCAAGAAGTGACAAAGTTTCCAAAGGTATGATAAAAAATCTTTATCAAATAACAATTCAAGTCATAATTACGTATAGTTATTAAACCATAACAGGCTCTCCTATGTGAAATGATTTGATATATTAGCCCACTATCACTCTTATTCCGCGATGTCACTCCACACACCTCGCATTTATCTCCCTAACGGTCTCATGATTACTCCGAGTTTGAACTCAAATGTGACTGCACTTCTAGTTATTACCGGTACTCTTGAGAGGTGACCTATTGTGCTACGGCTCTTCCCAGCTGTAATTTCCGCAGCCGTCTGTTGAGACGTGTAAGATCTCATACACAGTCATCCGAGTCAAAGGAATCTTGCCATTACTCCACCGCTTATCACTCCACTCATACTCCACTTATATCATACTCCTTGCATGCATCCACATTTCATTTTATGAACTCGTTTATCGCTGTTCACTCACTATTCTCTATTTCCAACTGCCGTCACTACAGTTTGCTCTAAACCCTGACTACCGTCATTACAGTCTATCCAAAACCCTGAACAGAGCTATTTTTTCCTCTTAACCCTCACACACAGAAGAACTCTCAGTGGAATTTAAAACAAAGAATGGGAAAATTACTGAGAGCTGAGCCGGAAGGATCGAAATACTTGGAGGGTTATCCGCAAGTTAAGGAACTGCTGAAGAAAGTCAGATGGCTATGATTTATCCAGAAGTTTAAAGGCTATAACAAGGAGGTGACCAAAGCTTTTGCAAGGTCCTTTAATGGACAAACAGTGGAGGTTGGAGACTTGAAATTTACAGTGACCGAGGCCACAATAGCAGCTGCCACGGGCCTACCTCAAGAAGGTGAAAGGTGGTTTAAAAATAGAAGTGTGGAAGATCAAATATGGAGAACAACGCTACAAAACCAAGGTATGGATACCACTGTATTCACAAGAGGCATCCCTGTTAATGTATTAAAAGTGGAATGGCCTAGTCTATTGTTAGTCATTCAGAAATTTATCACGTGTGAAGGTCGTTTTGGCTCTATGTATATGTATCATGTCAGACTAATGATGAATTTCATGGACGGTCACACTCTTAATTTGCCTCATTTTCTGCTATCAAGTTTGAAAAATATGAGTTTTACAGTTCAAAAACATGTAGGCAATATTGAACCTCATCTTTACCACCATGGACTCATCAAAATTCTTATTGAGGAACAGTTGAAGAAAACTAAGGATACTTAGGGGCAATTCTTGACAAGGAACTACTTCCAAGAGCCGTCTGAGGCCTCTGGAAGCAGTCCATCAAAAATTCCAAGGAAAAGTAGGAGGAAAGAAAAAAGCATTACAATCCAAGACTCCCCTACAATAGAAATTCAAGAAACAGTCCAAAAAGGAAAAGAAGATAGAGCTAGAAGTAAGGAATAGAAAAAGGAAAAAGGCAAAAGAACTATCGAAGAAGTCTATCCATCCCCTGAGCAATCCATAGAAGAGGATTATCAACCTCTGTCAGAAATATTAATAGATCTTCAAGCTGCTGCTATAGCCAAGAAAAAGCAAAAAGGAAAACAGAGTGCACAAGAGAAGAGTACTAGTTCATACTTAAGAAGGAGCACTAGGCTAAAAGGGAAGGGGAATAAAACCAAAGAAAAACAGTCTCACTTTATTGATTTAGATAAAGAGACACTTGAGAAATCTCCGACTCAGCCAAGCATTGAGTCAAGTCCTCCATGTGAGGAAAGCCCTTTTCGGCCGGAAAGAGAAAGCAATCCTCCTTCACCAGAATTTGAGTTTAGGCCGAGAAAGACACCTGAGGTAGATTCTAATCAGCAAGAAGCATACAATTACCTGGAAACCTTAGAACAATCAGCTGCAGGACCAAGTACCTCTCTGCCACCTGATTCACAAGTTCAGTCTTTGAAACAGGAAATATTTGAGTTAGAAGTCCTAAATAGGCATATCATACAAGAAAATGAAGCACTCAAAGAGCAGAGTAAAGTAGACAAGATTGTCCATGATAATACTATGCTCCATTTAGGATTGTGGCAAAAGAAAAACAGAAAACTGAAGAAGAAGTGCAAAAAGTTAAGCAGAGCATTGATTAACCTCAAGTTCAAATGCCTAGTCAGGAAGCCAAGGATGATGTTAGCATCAAGGAAGAAGAAAAGAGGGCTAGATGTCCTTGCAGAAGCATCAGAACACATGGATTAGAGGGAAATAACTCAATTTTGGTTGCATGAGGACATGCAACACCTTCACAGTGGGGGTATGTTAAGCCTCAAACCTGCACCTTCATATACACCCTCTCAGCCTTCCTTTTCCACTTATTGCATCCACCCAGCTGCTAAATCATTGCATTATAGTTTAAAAAGAGTTCTTTACATGGTTTTCTGAATATACTTATGACTGTTGTTTGGTTTAGTTTTTTTGTTCATATAGCTGCGGAAACTTGTCAATTTCCGCAGCCAGCATAGGTTTCCGCAACCAGCACAAGATTTCGCAGATATTTTGTTAAAAGCTATGCTACAGGTGTCCTATGAAGAAACGAGCCACATGGGCAAGCTCCAGGCGACGGATACATGGAACGTGTCCCTTCGAAGTAGCCAAATCATCCATGGAAGGTCACGGTCAACGAAGGTCAAAGGTAGAGCCAACCAAAGAGTTCAGCGGTGGCACGTCTCTGTTTTGAGCACATGAATGTTACGTGGCACAGTCCTCAGCTCACGAAGACACCAGCACACCTGGAGATCACTTCTGTAACCGAAATCTAACAGCAACCACTCCAGAGATTTAATAAACATGATGACAGTTACGCTAGATCTCGGGTGAAGGGATCTACGTGTCTTTGGCAATACAGTCAATAGCATAGGAGTTAGTTAGCTAGTCTCAGCATTTTGTCATTATAAATAACGTGTCAATGAACGTTGTAGGAGAGTTTTTCTTCTTGATATGTAAATTCTGAACTATTGTGTTGTCACCCCACTGTTTATACATATTGTTGTTTTAATATATGAGAAGACTTTTCTGAGCTTATTCGTGTGATTACTTGTTGACCGGCTGAAGTGGCAGAGGGCCCCTGCGCGCTGAAGCCTTGTAAAGTTGTCATTTGGTTTTATTATGTTCTTGTATCATTAGCTTGTACATAACATACTGTTTGATGTTTCTTAACTCACTGCTGTTTAGATTTTCATCTCTGTTTTCTTATAACTGTCAACTGATCAGTGCTTTTCTGCAGGTTTTCTTAGGCAGCTCGGGCAAATTTTCATCTTTTTGATAACTATTGGCATATGAGATCATCTTGTCCTTCCTGCTAACTTTCATTTTCTGAAGTTCTTTCATTTTCTGAAGTTTAATTTCAGCACTGTCTTTTCCAAGTTGTGATTTGCTTACTTATTTTCTTTGTTATTTAGATATCATACTGCTCATCAATTTATGGTTTCTTTCTATAGTGAAGTGACTCTATTAGCAAGAAATCAGAATATCACTAACTGTAGTGTGATTTAGTTATCATATTGCTTAAACTTATTCATGATTACTTCCCACAAGGTAGATTGAGCTGAAGGGTAAAGGATCAGAATAGTTGAAGTAGTGTGATTAGTTTCTTTTCTGCAATTTAATTTCTTGCAATTTAGTTATCATATTGCTTAAACTTATTCATGGTTGCTTCCCACAAGGTAGATTGAGCTGAAGGGTAAAGGACCAGAAGAGTTAAAGTAGTGTGACTAGTTTCTTTTATGCAATTTAATTTCTTGCCATTTAGATAGCATATTGCTTGACTTATTCATGATTACTTCCCACAAGGTAGATTGAGCTGAAGGGTAAAGGACCTGAAGAGTTTTAGTAGTGTGAATTAGTTGCTTTGCTTTTGGTTTGAGTTGCTTTAAGTTTAGTTTTTACTTTATTTTCATTCAGCAGCAAGGATACTGGGCCATTGTCATTAGTTCACTTTTTGATGCATTTACTTTCTCTTAAGAATTGATTTCAGTTTAGCTTTCTTCTTGAGCACTTTCAAGTTTGAGAAAATCACCATAGAAACCACCATCACTATCCATACTTCATACTTCACTTTCACTCTCACCATCACACATTAGGGAAAGATAAATCCAAAAAAAAACTAAAAAAAAAAAACTCAAAAACGACAAAAGATTAAGGAAATGGTTATCTAGTACATATAGTACACTTCACTTCGTCAGTTTACGAACCCCGGATTGACATTATAAATAGCAATTTAGATCACACTAAATTGACCAAACATGTGCTTATGAAAAGAATTTGGACGGTGTCATCCTTATTGTCTTCTGTGACTCTATCATCCGAAGATGGAACCTCTGAGGGCAAGACCGGGTCAACTGCCGCCTCGACCTTTTGACTTTCATCTGGTATGGTTTCAGATGGTTTGTCTTCAATGATAGATGCTTCGGCCGACCACCTGAGCGGGTCAGCCGGATTTTCAACTAGCGACGGACTCGACAAGAGTTTTTTATATCCAGGAGGAAGTCGTAACGGTGAAACCGAACGATCGTCCAAAACTCTTTTAGCCTCGTCTAAGGTGGGACAACGGTGGACGACATGATCGCCTTCGCACAGTTTACAAGGAAATCTATATTTTCTTTTTTGTCCTGGGGCTTCACTTTCACTAGTTGATGGTGTGTTTTCAACATGATCATCAGAGGTTGACGACACTGGGTTGTGCAAACGAGGAGACCAGTCCCTTAAGATCCAAGGGATGCATGGACAATCTCTATGATAGTGGTCTCCTTTGCAAATGACACATGGCGATTTAGGCCTGGTCGGTGTAGTGTGTGGATTTTTGCTAGACGATGCTTGGTTTCCCCCTTTTGCTTTTGGCTCCTTCTTCTTCTTCTCTTTCTTCTTCTTTTCCTTCTTCTTCTCAAATACTCGATTTTTGGCTTTACCAACCCCATCAAGCAAAGATGAAGGAGGAGAGGAAGAATCGGAGGAAGTAGAGGGTTGGGGGGTAACTCTGGATTCGTCTAGTTGCTGACTCAATTGCTCAGGAATTGCGGTGTTCTAAACGACAAAGGTTGAGAAGAGCCATACGGGCAAGCCAATTGTCAGTCCTGGAAGTGACAATGTGGCCATATGGGGTGCACCAACATCTCCCCAAGAGGAGAAGGGACTAGGATTTCCTCCAATGGGAATTCCTTGGTTGGTGGATTCCATTTTCTCAACCTAAGATCAACATAGGAAAGGGTGATGATTATTCCGTTTAAAATCAATTTTAGACGCTTTGACACAACTTGTTTTTTCAATTTTTAAGAGTTGAGAAAAAACAAAAGATGACTCTAGTCGCCTTCAATTTTTAATGAGCCTGAAGTGACAAGAGCTCAGATGGATCTTTTCTGTTAAGGAGTCTGAAAAGGAACGAAAGGGATTGCTCTGGAAATCTAGATAGAGAGATTCCCAAACCAATTGGAAAACTGCAGAATACTTTTTACGGTACGGCAGTAAATCTTCCCGAATGCTGTGTTCAGTGCATTACGATCGATAGGGCAGTAGACACGACTTCCTATGGATAAAGGATTAAGCCTATTGTGGTCTCCCAAAATATACTTGACGGTACGTGGGAGCACAAGTCCGTACTGGCACTTATCATCTCAAAGTGGAGGAATCACCCAACCATCAGTGAGAACAACAGTTACTAGGCTTTACGACGCCCGAATACGTCTCTAGCCTAGACTTCTAGATGTTGTGTGTTAGGTTCCAAAGCATTGTTAGATTCATTAAATTTATTTTATAGTTGATCTTGCTTAAGAAATTTTCCTTTCAGGTTCACCGCGTGATGTAGATGTACAATTCCTAAAATGAAATCTAAGATGATAAACAGTCTTTTATCTTCTTTGTGCAATGAAAATCCTAGCTACTAAGGAAATAAAGACAGAATTCTTTCAACAAAGAGCAAAGAGCACACACTATATGCATTGTCCTAAATCAAACCAATCAAACAGTCTAAATGCAAATGCACATGCATGTATTTGTTTTCGGCTTTCTTAATATGTGAATGATAAAAAGAAAGCTATTGCGCAAATCTGAATTACTTTTCAAGCGACAATTACTAACAAGTTCCTTTTCAAAATCAAAAATGAAGACAATCACAACACTTTGCGATTTGGAAATGAATACTTGCTTTCGACACTAGAAAACCTACAAATTCAGACCAAATACAATAGTAACAGGGTAATTGACTATCAAGAGCAACCAAACTCTCTCCTATGACTAAAAACGACACTTGCGACACTTTCAAATCAAGAAACGATAGTACAATTACGTTACTTTTGGCAAAGGAGAACTGAAAATGACTCAACAAATACACGAAAACATTTACAGTTCTTTTCACAATGGAGGCGGAATATCAGCAAGGAAAGGGGATTCAAACAGAGATATACTAACTACAGGTAGCAAAACTCATGAATAGAACTGAAAAGAATGAATAGAAACTAACATTCAGGAACAATGTCTAGTCTGATCAGCACACGTGTAACACAGTGAATTTGAAATGTAGCGCACCTACTACACTCGGGAAGTGCGCTAAAGTTCAGATTCACAGAATAGAGACTGCGCTGGGCCAGAGATGAGACTTTGCTTGGGTTCCGGGTCACAGTTTGCAGTTCAGTTCAAGGATTTTGGCCGAGCAAGTGGCAATCAGTAAATCAACAATAAGGGTAGATATAAGGAGGTTACTAGAGCCACCACAAAGGGCAATTAGAGAGATTGTAAATTAGTTGTTTAATTCATAAACAAAACCCAGAGATTGACTGAAGCGGCATTTATCTACTTTGCATTTGCATAGCAAATGCAGTTCGAAAGCTCCCTGGCTCAACTTCAGGCTCCGTCTATAAGTTTATAAAATAAACAACAAGATAGATAAACAAACAACCTAGTCGCTCCCCAGTGGAGTCGACATTTTGTTATGGGGAAAAGTGTCTATACAGAACTGCTTATCCCACTAAGGTGTGGTAGCTACCTTAGAAACAAACAGAGTAAAGCTACTTTCATTTTTCCCTTATGAAATATAGATGAGAGAAGAACAAGGGAGACCAACCTCTGTCTTGCGCTTGGCTCCTAGTTCGATTCCTCTCTCTTCTGATAGTCCTTTGCTACTTGCTTCTTTGTACGCCCAGCTTCACAGAGTACCTGCAGAATTAGAGTAGCACAACACTATACAAGAACATGGATCTATAATCATAAACAATCTAGGATCAGATGTAAATTGACCATACAAATGCATAAAACATAAATGACACAAGAGTATGGAGGAAAACTTGAATAGCTTTTATTGATAATCAAGAAAGAGCCAAGGGAGTTACAACCAGTTGTTCTGACCCAGCATCATCCTCTTAGCAAGTAAGCCCTTCTTCACCTCATACAAAGTTTAGATCACGCAACACTATGATGTTGCCTCAAGAAACCAACAGCAATTCCTTACAAGATGCAAAATTCCAGCCTCTGGATCTCTGGGATGAGCGATCCATATATAGATATCTATAAGGGAGATGAGTCAGATTGTGATTTGATTAGTGTCTTCCCTCTGATAGTTTTTTCTTCCACTTGGAGATTGATGATCTCTTACTCATCCTTAGTCGAATTCAAAGAGGCAAGTGTCACAGGAGAAGTTTCTGGAAGATTCCATGCCTCTCCACCTCACGGATTGACACTGCCATTTGTCACTTCTCGCCCATCGCACCCCATAGAAGGGCTTTTTGAAATGCAACGCACCCACAGAGTGTACTTAGGTGAGATGCAATGCACTTTGCCTATGGAGCAGGTGAAATGATCCTGTTTTGACCAGTTCTGAGTGCTTTCTCATGGAGAACTTCTGGGAAAAGCTGTAATCATTTGACCTTGTTCCTTTAGGGGTTAGAACAACACTTTTAGGGACTTAGGAGCCCTTGGTTTATGGACATTTTATGCTTGGGGTTGCAGTGCCCAAAAATGTCTATAACACCAGGGCCTCCCTCATTCTAGTTGGAGTGTGATATTCCCTGATTTTGAGGCTGTGGGACAATGTGTTCCACCTACGGGTGCAAGCATGAACACAATTGTTCCCTAATAATCGCTCCATATCCTCGAAGTGTGCTATAGCCTAAGCCTACTGATCCATGTATTTTAATAAAGCCTGAGAGTTAGTTGCTAGGTGTTGGTGGGCTGATATCAATGCGGTGGGGTCCCCTGGCTCTGCTCTAATCAGCAGTGGTTCATGTAACTCTCGGTTCATAACATCTTTGACCTCTGCCGCTCTCTTTTCTTCATGGTTTAACCATGAGGTTAGTGCCATCAGCTGCATATCTCCCATGACTATGTTGGGGTCCCATGAAGTTACATTTGGAAGGGCCAAATTATGGAGGTAGAACTCTGATAGCTTGGCCTTGTCCTCTGTTGAGCTGCTGTTGCATAAATCTATGAACTGCTGGGGGTTTTGGATTTGGGAGATACCCCTCTTTGCCAATGCATTAATTTGGAATTGCAGCCACTAGTCCCATAGGTATAGGCCATAAGATTTGGCCGACTGCCTACATTGCAGAGCATCCATAGCCCAACTGGCCATGGAGGCCAGCTGTGCCTCCTTTTCTTGCACCTGCTATTTGAGAGCTTGTATCTCTATGTTTGCTTGCAATTCTCTTTCCTGTAGTTGCTGGTTTAGTTCCTCAAGATCAACTTGCATCCCTTCTTTGCCTTGAGGTTCTGGTGTGGTGTCCTCTGATGTTGTGCCCCTTTCTTTCCTCTGTCCTTGTAGCTACAGTTTGAGCTTCTCATTCTCTTTCTGTAGAAATACTCGCTGGCAGTTTCCCACATGTTTCGCCATAGCCAATTCTCTTCTTTCCTCCTTGAGTTTTTCCTCCAAGGGGCCTATATCTGCTACTCCTTTAGACTTAGCTATTCTCATCCATGTGTGGGTCCTCACTCTTTCTTCCTCTAGTGCAAAGAAAAGCGGCACTGTGAATTTCTGTGGAATGATTTTCCCGGCCTCCAAAAAGTTATAATAAGAGCCCAAGCTGGGCTGGGGGCTAGGTTCCATAATGTGCTCTACCTCTTCTTCCCTTTGTGGTGATTTGGCTGCCTCCCCCTCCATTCTTTCGGTCTCCTTGAGCCTAGCCAATGTTTCCTATAGAACGGCTTCAACATCCTATAGAGGGGTTTTTGAAGCTAACCTTTCCATTCTCTCCATCCAGGTAGTTGTCTTCGAGCTCCCCCACTCATAAGTGACTGATACTTTGGAGGGGGACTTCTCCTTTGGCAAGGTAGGGGTGTCTTCAATGGTAATTGGGTCTTTGGATGGAGGTTGGGGCCTGCTGGTTTTAATTCTTACACTCCTTCTTGCTTTGAAATACAGAGGAGTCTCCCTCTTTCGTTTTTCCTTTGGCTTGGGAGAGGTACTTAGGGTGGCCAGCACAGCTGCTGCCTCCCTAGAAAGAATTCCAGCTGTTTTCTCCTTCTGTTTTCCTTTTTCAGGACTTCCTGTAGAAAGCCCTGTAGTGGCTGATTTCTGGCTTCCTGTAGAAGCCGTTTTTAACCTTCCTGTAGAAACAGACGGCACCGTTTTAGCCTGCTTGGCTGAGGGTTCTTTTTCTTTTAACTTCGCTGAGGCTGCCTTAGAGGTGCCCTCACTGACGTGGACTTTTTCAGTCCTTTCCACCCTGCTCTATAGTCTTTTCTCCCTGGGTGTTGGTGTGGTTTTGTCACCCCCTGTTTTGGCAGTTTGGGTTTTCTCTTGTTTTCCCTTCTGTTCTTTCCTTGGTGTTTTGCCCGGGGTTTCTTAGCCTTTACCTTTCTTCTCTGCTTGAGTGTGTTCCTTCTCCTCGCTGTTGGAGGAGGTGAGCTCCTCAGCCAAAATTCAGATGTCATCATCCTTAGTCATATTTTGAAAAGTTTCCCAGGAGAGAGGGACGGTGTACGTGTGGAGTGCATCTTCTGCGAGGAGCTTGATGAGCCCATGATGGGCTATCTGGTCTGGAGTTCCCTCTCTTATTTTGGTGGCACACTCAGTCATGGATTGCAGGAGGAAGTAAGGAATGCTCAACTTTGCTCTGAGGGTAGGTCCATTTGGTGCCTGAGTTCTGTGAGCAACCGGAAATGACAGCCATACACGATGCTAAATCGCCCTTCGCACGTAATATACTTCATAATCTGGAGGTTGACCTCACTCCAGAACGGCTGTAGGCTGGTTCTTCGAACTCCATTCTTGTCCTCTGAGAATTGTTCCTCTGGCAAGAAGAACTCCTTCTTAGCTTTCTGACCCAGTTTTCTTTCCTCCTTATCCTAGGGTACCCCCATCGGTAGATCATTTACTCTGCTAATGAACTGTGGGGTGAGTCTGAGGGTCAGTCCTCTGAAGTTGACAATGGCCAATGTCTTTGACTTTGGCTTCAAGGACCATAGGAATTCTTCTGCAACCTCGTCATCGTGACCTTGAAGCTTGTCACAGAATGACATCCATTGTGCATGGGAAAACAAGTCCACCACCTCAGGGGTTTCCCATAATTTCTTTGAGTCTATAGGCTCTTTTCTAATGAACCCTCCTGGCATGATAAAAACTTGCTTTGTTGTCCTGAGCTTGCCTTCTCGTATACAGAAGTGGATCTTCGGGATTTTCTTAGACAGAGTACAGAGCTATGTCTCTGTTATGCACATAGTTTATAAAATTCACAGCTTTTTACGAGTGAGCCTTGACAGTGGCTCAATTATAAATCAAACCCTGGAGAAAATCCCACATACATACTACGACGATAATTCTCATGCAGCGATAAGAAAACGGCTTGTAAATTCATGCACAGACTTTAATTCACGGTTTCCTACCCCTTCAACACGTCGACTTCACCACCTTTTGAATCAATTGCATGGGAGAACTGTGTTCAGGCTTACCTTATTCTAGAATTGCCACCTTCGACGTGAACAGTCCAAATTCCTCCGTAATGTTGGGCTTCCTGTAGCGCAGCTTCCTGTAGAAGTCGTGCATGGATTCTGGGGAGCGCTTCAGTGGTTCTGGACCTTCTGTGTAGCAACAGGACATTGGAATAGGCCGAGAACTCAGGTTAACAGCCTTCAGATAATTTAGGATGCGTACTTGGCTGCAAAATAGTTGAGAATAAATGACTGTAGTGCGCCACAAGTGATTCAACCGACTGATTTGAATTTCTGCGGAATTCGTGGCGCGGGGGTGAGCTGTCGCCGTCGGCCCGTTGGCTGACGTCACCGCTATCATTCCACTGCATGTATGCCTGACCACCAAATCCTTCCCTGTATATCTACCACCGCCATTCCTATTAGATCGTCGCTTCTCTCCGACTGGACGCTTCCCACGTGTACAGTTCCTGTCTTTTTGACATAACCAAAGCCTTTCGGATCCGACGAGGCCGTCGGACTGGTTTTGGTGGCCAGTTGAATGGCTACTCGACTTGTTCAATCTGTTCATCTCCATAGTTACACACATTTTAGAGTATAGCTTACATAATTTGAAGAAACAGGGTGAGGCACTTACCTGTGCGGCCGTGGACGTGATTTTTCTCATGCTTCAAGATGAGGGATGATGGATCTGCTTGCTGCTGCTTCGTGCACAGGCACGTGAGCTCCTCTTCAATGACTACTACTGATTACAAGACCGGCTTCCTGGCTGTGAATGTTGCATGCACCAACTTCATGAGCTGCGGGTGCCTCCATGGTATTTTCTCTAGTCGGATCAACTGCTACAAGATTCCTGTAGGACATCCTGTAGCCGTTTCTCCTCCTGGGGTGCATTCTGAAATACTGGAGTCATGTTCACAGGTGCATGGTCCTTAGATTGCCTTGACAGGTAAAGCGTTGAGCCTCTGATGCTTTACTTCCCACTAAAAAATATTTTTTTCTGAGAAACCAACGTTCTGGTATGACTGTGCAGATATTTCAATCATATGGCAGCAATGGTGGTGAAAGGAGGCGACAGCAGTGGGGGATGGAGAAGAAAAAGTGGTTGCATGCCTCCTCATCAGACTTCGAGCTTCAAATTCTTCTTCATAGTCAATCCTGGCCTGTCCAAAGATTTTACAGGATGTTTCCTGTAGAAATACAGAACTTCCTGTAGAAAGTCCTATAGCTTCCTGTAGAAGGCTAAACTATGACCAGATTGCGCCCAACCCTTGGAAGAGATGAGTGTTTATGGAGGGAGTGCTTGTGAGGTCGCCTGGTAGCATGGTAGGGACCCTTGTCCTTGAGTTGAGAGGCCTCCTTTTTGCATGGACTTGCAACCTGCATCAATTCCCAAAGATTAAACCTGTTTTTCTGTTTCTGCCTCCTTCTTTTTTCTTCTTCTTTTTCTCTCTTTTTTTTTTTTTTTTTTTTTGTTAACAGATAGCAGGGGCGCCTCAATGAGGTTTTCACCCCTACTATCTGCCTTGGGTGCCTCAGAGAGGTTTTCACCCAAGGGTCTTTTTATTCCAATTCTTTTTCAGAGAGACAGCAGGGGCGCCTCAATGAGGTTTTCACCCCTACCATCTGCCTTGGGTGCCTCATAAAGGTTTTCACCCAAGGATCTTTTTTATTATATATATATATATATATATTATGATGCTCAGGGTATGCCCAAAATAGAGGCAGAACCCTTCTCTATGACCAGCACTGATTTTTCTACAGTTTTGATGAACTCTTGCCTCGAAAGAGGTTTCCTGTAGATCTTTAGTCGATGCCCATTGACGAGCATGGGGATGGCTTCCTCATCAATGGTCCAAATAAGGACAGAACAATTTTCATTACACTTCTCCACTGCATATGGTCCCAGCCATCTTGTCCTCAGCTTCCCCTTGAAATCCTTATGTCTGGAATCATACAGTAGCGCCCAATCTCCCGGCTGGAATTGTTTGTCATTGAGGTGCCAGTCATGCCATATCTTCCTCTGAAGTTGAACCACTTCTGAGTGGAGAAGGGCCTGCATTCGGTGTTCATCTAGCCCATTCAGTTGCAATAATCTTTCTTGTTGGGCATGGTTGAGATCTAGGTCCAGCTGAGCTGCCATCCTCAATGTGTTGTACTCGAACTCAATTGACAGCAAAGCTCTCTTCCCATAGACCAGCTCATAAGGTGTGAAGCCGGTCGTGGTCTTCAAAGTGGTGTTGTAAGCCCAAGTGGCCTCAACCAGGTGATCTGCCCAATCCTTTCTGTTGTTGCTCACCACCTTAGTCAAAATCCCTTCTAATGCTCTATTGGTGACTTCCACCTGCCCATTTGCTTGAGGATGATAGGGGGTGGAATTCCTATGCTTGATCTTGTGATGAGCGAGCAAGTCTTCAATTAAGTTGGAGGTGAACTAGCTTCCTTGATCGGTGACTAACTCTCTTGGGTAGCCAAATTTGTAGAAGATGTTTTTTCTTAAAAACGCAGCCACCTTTTCTTCTATCGCTGCTTTGATTGCCTTGGTTTCCACCCACTTTGTCAAATAGTCTGTGCACACAATGATGTAAGACCTTTGCCTTGAAGGAGGATTGGTAGGACCCTCAAAATCCATACCCCACTTCTCAAATGGTTCAAGAATCACTTGAGGTTGGAGAGGCATTTCGTCCCTTGGAGTCGGCTTCCCCATCCTTTGGCATCAGTCACATTGGCTGATATATCTTTTGACATCCTGATGAAGCGTGGGCCAATAGTAGCCTGCCTGTAGAATTTTGAAGGCAGTCCTCTTGGCTGCAAAATGTCCTCCACAAGGCCCATCATGACAGGTTAGGAGGATGTCAAAGACTTCCTCCTCCCTTACACAACGCCTTAAGATCTGATCGGGGACAAGTTTGAACAGGTTGCCCCCGATCCAAATGAATGAGGCACTTTTCCTCACAATTCTGCTTTTCTCTTTTGAGGATAGATGCGGAGGGAACTGTGCTGAGACCAGATAGTTTGCTATATTAGCAAACCATGGAGAGAGTACTGAGATAGAAAACAGATGTTCATCTGGCATCTGGTCATCGATTGTTCCATCTTCACCTACAGGTAAATCCAATCTAGACAAGAAGTCAGCAACAACATTTTCTTTACCTAGTTTGTCAACGATAGTCAAATCAACCTGCTGCAACAAAAGTAACCATCTAATAATACGAGCATTCACATCCAGTTTATTCATTAAATATCTAATTGCAGCATGATTAGTATGTACAAATGTTTGATAGCCAGTGATGTAGTGTCGGAACTTGTTCAGGGCATGGACCACGACCAAGAACTCTTTCTCAGTTACAGTATAATTCATTTCTGCCTTGGATAAGCTTTTGCTGACAAAGTATATGGCATATGGGAGTTTTTGTTCAACCTTTCCTAAGGATGCCCCTATGGCTTTGTTCGAGGCATCAGTGTGGATGTGGAAAGGTAGGGCCCAGTTTAGACCTCTCAATATCAGGGCGGACACCGACTTATCCTTTAATTCATTTAGAGCCCTTTGACCATCGTTCATCCATTTGAACTCAACATCTTTTGCTAAGAGGCCAAATAGTGGCGAGGCTAGCTTACTGAAGTCTTTAATGAATCTTCTATAATATCCTGCTAAGCCTAAGAAACTCCGAACATCTCTTACCTTCTGAGGAGGTGGAACCTTTTCGATGAGAGCAATTTTATTAGGATCCACCTGCAATCCTTGGAGAGAAATGGTATGTCCTAGCACGGTCCCTTCAGTCACCAGGAATTCACATTTTTCAGGACTAAGGGATAGGTTCATCTCAATCCACTTGGTTAGAACTTTTCCCAGATTGGACAAAGCTTCCTAGAAGTTGGACCCATAAGGAGTGAAGTCATCCATATAGATTTCCACCGAATCATGGACCAGCTCAGAAAAGATGCTCAATACTGCTCTTTGGAAAGTGGTAGGAGCGTTGCATAGCCCAAAGGGAAGGACTCGGTAAGCAAAGGTACCCCAAGGACAAGTGAATGTGGTCTTATCCTGGTCTTCCGGGCTGATTTGGATCTTATTATACCCACTGAACCCATCTATGAAAGAGAAAAACTTCTTTCCCGCCAGTCCATCCAACACTTGATCTAGGAAAGGTAGAGGGAAGTGGTCTTTCTCGGTGGCTTTGTTCAGTTCTCGTTAGTCCACAGAGATTCTCCACTTTCCATTTTTCTTGGGTACCAACACCAGAGGGGACACCTACTCGCTATCCGAGATGGGGTAGATGAATCCTACATCCAACAATTTTTGCAATTCTTCTTTGACAATGTCCTTAAGGGCTGGATTCATTCTCCTCTGAGGTTGCCTCACCAATTTACAATCTTCTTTAATGTAGATGTGATGGGTACAGACCGAAGGATGGACTCCTTTCATTTCCTTATAGCTCCAAGCAAAAGCATCTAGATGACTGGCCAGCAGACTATACAACTCCTTTTCCTAGGAAGGAGATAGGGAGGAGCTGATCTTTAACGTTCTCTCGGGGCCAAACTCCACATTTTTAACTCTGGGAGAGATTAGATCAGTCACACAAAGGTCCACTACGGTGCTGGCTTGAGTATCCTCCACCAATTTCTCTAAGGACAATGCACTGGGAGGCAGATTCTGAATCAAGGTCTCAATCAAATCATCCTCGGTTTGAGGACCTCCCCTGGTGGTTTCTAAGGTGCACAAGGGTGCAGAGTACACCTCATCCTCTTCTCCTTCTTCTAACCAAAGTGGTAAGTCATGCTCTAATAGAGGTTGGGCAGGAGGGTATAGGACTAGCTGCTTGGACATAGGACCATTTTTGATGGTCATGTTTCCTACTCGGCAGCTTATGTAAGCATCTGCAGTGGCTAACCAAGGCCTTCCCAAAATAAGGGGGTATCCAGTAAGCTTTGCCTTTGGTTGAAGAACCAAGAAGTCCACAGGATACTCCCAAGAGTCAATAGAGACCAAGACATCCTCCACAATCCCTTCGGGAGTCACGATGGAGCGATCTGCCAACTACCGGACCGTCGAGGTCTTCCTTAAGGAACCCTGAAGGTTGAATTTGAGCATGGTATCCCTGGTCATCACATTAATGGCAGCCCCTAAATCAATCAAAGTGTGGTGTATGATGGTGCCATTGATGTGGAAATCAACTATAGGACTCCCAGGATCCAAATACTTTGGATAGATTACTTGCCCCAATATAAGATCAGACAGTTGTCGTATGACATTGATGGTTGAGGCATCTCTTTTTCGCCTGTCTGGGTGCCTGAAACACTTTTCCTTAACCAATTTGTTGTATATCGGTACATCTTTGATGGCTTGGAGAAGTGGTATTTTCACACACAACTGTTTGAGTTCTCCCAGAAGCTCATTCTTTTCTGGGTCGGGTTGTGTGGTTACTGTTAGTCTCTCAGGAAAGGGTGGAGTGGCCTTGGGTTCACTTTCCTGTTTATCTTCCTCGTCCTCTGGGGGAGGAGGTTGGCAATCCGGAAGAGTCTTCCCGGATCACAGGTTGATCTCCTGGATCTCCAAAGCATAGGTAGGGCATGTTGTCTCCCCAGTATATACCTGATGGGCCTGTCAGTTGTTGGGATTCAGGTTCGGTTGAGCAAGCATTTGGGGTTGTCTTGGAGGAGCAGGAGGTAATGGTTGTGGTTGAGCTAGTGGTGGAGGCAAAATGGCGGGAGGAGTGTTGTACTCGGGCCTCCACCCTGGTTGAGGTGCATTCCACTGAGACTGTGGCTGAACATGTGAGTGAAACGAATGAGTAGTGGGCTGAGTATGGTATTGAGGTGGGTAAGACCATGGAGGAGGCAAAGACCAGGAAGGATGATCAAGGGGACCCCAAGAAGGCATAGGAGCAGATTGGTTGGGGCTATAATAAGCTTGGGATGTCCCTTGCATCCCCTGCTGGTAAGGTCTAGGTCCATGCGGCCTCCTTTGGTTGAGGAAGTAGAGAGGTTCAGTGGGTGCCTCAGTTCCTTGGTATATGGCCTTAAATCCAGGTAAGGTTGAGCATTGGTTTTTGGGGTGGTCCTCCTCAAAAACGAAACATACCTCTACCGAGTGTAATGGACACTCGTTCTTAGGGTGCTTCCTTGTACACCTAGGACAAAAGATGGCCAAAGCCCTCTCGGCTTCCTCTTCCTTTTGCTGGTTTCGGAATGTATCAAGTTGCATGGCAATGGTCTGTCTCACCTCACTTTTGAGGTCCTCCAGCTGATTAACAAACTCATGCTTGGAGAAAGTAGTACTAGCTGAAAGGGGGTTTCCCCTGCCTCTTTTCCGGGCTGCCCTAGAGTGGTTTCTAAACACAGTCTTTATATCCTCATAAGGTAGTTGGTAAATATCTCCTCCAGCCAGCATGTGAAGGGTATCTAGAAGGTGTTCAGGGACTCCTCGGAGCAGGACCAACTTGAGAGATTCAGGGTCAAGTGTGCACCTGGCCCATTTATAGCTAAGTTGGAACCTTTCCTCATAATCTTCTAAAGACTCATCATTTCCCATGGTCATCCGAAAGATTTCTCCCTTGGCTTCCTTAGACCTACAGTAGTCCCGGTATTTGGTATTGAAAGCTTGCTGCATCTGAGCCCAAGTGGTGATACTGTTTCTAGGTAAGCCCATGAACCAGCATAATGCTACATCCTTGAGGGTAGAGGGAAAGAGTTTCAATTTTTTCTCATCTTCTGTATAGTCATAGGTTCGACAAAGGACAGAAAACTCAAACAGGAAGGTATCAGGGTCTTCAATAGTCAATCCATGGAAGTGAGGTAAAGCGAAGGGGCTTATGTTTTTCATTTTCATGTCTCCATTAGTCTCTCGGATGGGAAAGGCACCTTCTATTCTCTCATCTTCTCTTCTACCGTTTCGGTTTTCAGCCATGGCTTCAGATGGAGTGTTCTCTAACTCTTCTTCTGTTATAGGATCTTCGTATATCTCAGGAGGCTCACCTATAGGTTCTTCTAGATCACTGTCACCAAATAAGAGAGAAGGGTTACTCAGTGAAGTGGTGGGGGTGTTGGGTAAGAATTTGCTGGTTTTATCTATATTCCTACGAGGCATGAAATGGAAAGGCTTTTGATTGCTTTTTGTTTTCTTTTCTGGCACCAGTAAAACTGAAAATAGATTGAACTGCAACTAGCTATCTTGCTGAAATGAAAATGCGGAATTGAAATGAAAGCAGGAAAGGACTAAGTTATGTTGCTCAAATGAAATTGCAGGAATGAAATGCTAGTCTACGCTTGCAGAATTGAAATGCTAATCTACACTTGTAGAATTGAAATTGCGGAATTGAAATGCTAATCTATGAAAGCAGGAAATGTCTAATTTACTTTTGTGGAAATGAAATTGCAGAATGGAAATGAAATAAACTATTTAGCAGAAGGCGAGTGTAGGAAAATAGAAGAAAAGCAACAATCACCAATACTCTGATGCTTCCCCAGCAACAGTGCCAAAAAGATGGTGGGCTCCAGTATTGCTGCAATAATGTTGCAACTCCTGGGACTCCCTTCTTTACTTTTATCAACCCGGTAGTTCGTAACAAACTTGGAAGCGACAGTGTTGTATGCACAAGTACTAGCGCTTGCCGCAGCTATCACTTGGTCAGCTGGCACAAGTTCGCTAGGGGCTTAGGCCAACTTCTATGAGCTCTTAGAAGAATCTTTTTAACTGATGGATGGAAGCTAACTCAAAGGAAGCTGATCTACTTGCAGAAAGAAACTGAAAGCCAAAAAGTAACATAAACCCTAGCAAACCCTAATTGTACCAGCTAGTCCTACTAATGCAAAGGAGAGAATGCAAACTATTAAAAGATATGCCATTACTTCTATGAAGGTACAATGCACATGTCTAGGCTACCTCTATCTGAAGGAAACATATTTTTGTATTTTTGAATAAGTTATCAGAATTATCATGCATGTGTTTTAACTGGATTTTTACTGTGCAGGGGTGGATCAAGGAAGAGAAATGCTTGGAAAAGTTTGGGAAGGTTTAGAGAGGGTCTAAGGAGTCCTTAACACTCTTCCAGAGAGTTTCACAAAGTTTGGCTATCCAGCAACCTCATTTGTGAGCTTCTACAGGAAGTCTGTAGGGGTTCTACAGGATGTTTCAGGGATTTCTACAGGATGTTCAGGAATTTCTACAGAATGTTTCAAAATTGGATTTTGGAGGATGGGTGAGTGAGGTAAGGTGCATGAATGGATAGGGAGGTAGGGTAGGGGCCTGAAATGACCCAGGGAATGATGGATGGAGTGGTGAGAGGGTGTGGAAAGCTGGCTTGGCTTAAAGAAGGCTAAGACAATGGAGGAGCAAGAAGGTAGGGTTATGTGGGTAGAAGAATAGCTGTGATACGAGGAACCTAACTGGGAGATGGAGCAGCTGGCCTGGACGAAGCTTAGGTGGATGAGAGAGTGATGGAGATTCCATGCACGGTGTACACTTAACTGAATCAATCAAGTCCTGCACACAATCGAAATCTTAGCTAATCTATCGTAGCTATCAACGAAACAAATGAACAATAGCTTTATTCATAAAGAGATCCATGTACAACACTTAAGCAAAGAAACATTTCAAAGGCCTGAACGCATAACTAACTTCTACAAATGAAAACATTACACCAAAGATTGCATGGTCAAGCAAACTAGTGTTTTTGTTGGGCAGCACTGTTTCTGCAATTCCAGCCCCTGATCCAATAAGGGAGAGGTGAAACTGAGAGTGTTTTCAACCCTTTTTCTTGGAGCTTTATCTGTTATTATCCTACCAATCTACTCTACACATTTGAAGCAATCCTATTTATCAACAGTGACCTATTTAACCAACACAACTAAATCTTGCTCAACAGAAACATGTTTCAAATGCATAAAAGGAAAATCACGATGCATAAAGAAAAGATAACAATACAAAGAAGGAGGCCCTATGCTCTCAGGTTGGGTCCAACCCCAAGAGCTATGGCTCCTATAGAAAACTCAGAGCTGATATCAAATCTGACTGCTTCTCATTATCAAAAAATAATCATAAGTCAAGAGTTATGCCAACAATGGCTACAAGAGAACAAAATGGAACTAGCAACATTGTAGTGTAAAGTATGCAAGAGTTTCCAAAACTCCCTAACGAAGGCTGATGCCTTAACATTTATACACCACAAGGCCCTAGCTGGCCTCCTAAATCTATGGGACTTGCCTGCCCAAACTGTGAGTGAACAGCTCCTTCCAAAAATCTGTTTGGCTGCCATCTAGATCCAGTTTTGGTGGCCTTTGGAGCTCGAAGTTGGGGGTGAAGATCCCAAGGGAGGCTATTTAATGCCATAGACAACCCCCCTACGAATCCTCAACCCAAGCTTGGCTGTCTCCTAGCACATGACTGCTCGGTTTTGCTCCAACATATGTCAAAAAACCTGAAATGAGCACGTGTTAGCCACCTAGGAAGAGTGACTACCCTTATTCGTACAAATGACATAAACATACTAAAAAATAATGCATAAGTTATGAAAAATGAAGGATGGAACAAGGATAATTAGGCCAAATGAGCCCAAAATGTTAGCAAATTTGGGGCTCATCACATAACACATCCCAACCCCAAATGGAGAAAGGTTCATCGATTTACATTCAATAAACTTATATAAATCTCGATAATGTATGAATATGCTTAACACCGAGGTTCATCGATTTACATTTAATAAACTGATATAAATCTAGATAATGTGTGATATGCTTAACACTTCCCAAATGTAGAAAGGTTCATCAAGGGTAAAATGGATATAAACCAATATATCCACACATTCCAATAAATCTAACCATGTTATTTTTTTTAACTAGTAGCCAAGCATGTTTTGAAGAATAATATTTATATGAAGTTGATGTTTTTAAATATAAATATAAAAAATAATTCCGTATAAGCAAATGTATATTTTGTAACACTTTTTTATTATTTTTAATCCTTGTTAAAATCAATTACAACTTACAAAGAATGAGTCTTGGATGTTGATTATTACTCCTCACATCCAGTAATGGAATGCATACAGTTAAATTAAGGTTAAGATGACATTATTCCTAGAATCTACAATGAGTTAAGTTCAACAATTCAACAGACAGTACGACCATTACGATCAAATTTTATGTCATGCCAGGATTACCTCATCTATAATTGAAGAACTTGTCTTCTATAACCGAGAGACGAAAAAACACTTTTCTCATGCTTGGACGATGCCCTAGATTCTATTTTGTACACAACAACACCATCTTCAATAAGCTCACTACCATCTTCTCCTCTTCATTTGTATGCAATAGAGTACGATCAACTAGGGTCACTAAGCTCCCGTCATTGTAACTATTTTCTATCCATTCTTGCAAACTAGTTGCTCTCATTTAAATGGAACCAGATCTAGAGGAGTTAATGATACTGGTGGGTCTTCTCCTTGTCAAAAAATTCATGAGGAATATGTCGAGGCTGAAGACATTTGTTGCGGGAGTCACCTTCACGATATATACAAACTCTATAAATAATTGCACAACACATTGTTAACAATTAATTAAATGTGATGATATCATGATACTGAAGAAAAAAGGCTCGAAGGAATATTGTTATCACTGAAAATGAACATTAAAAACTTTAGAGAAAGGTTCTCCCAATATGCTAATATTCTCTTTCTCATATGGGTTTGAAGAGGGAGGTAGCTAATAGTTAACTATTAACTGACTTTTAACTAACTTTTAGTCTAAAATTATTATTAATTATTAATCTAATGATTGACAATTTTCTAATCATCTAACATTAAATTTGAAGGTCCATAGTAGCGCAAGGTGGCACCTGGGGGAGTTTTTCTCAAAGGGAACACCTTACAGCGTACTAATAATAAGACGTTTTGGAATATTGTATTTTTTTTTTACGTGTCCAAGGTACATATGAACAAGCTTAAAATAAAACCTATTAAGTAAAATACATTCAAAGTATGGGTGGGTGCAAGCGAATGATGACCTCTCATGATGTGTTAGTGGCAATGCAAAACTAGCAAACAATAATTTGTTAACTTCGATGGATAATAAGAGGTAAGTTTAAAACAATGAATTTAAATATGGTGTAAAAACAAGGAATGTATGAAAATGAGTTGGATTTATAAATATATAATTGGTATCTATAGAGATTAAATCCAACTATTTGAATTTTAAGTTTTTATAACATTGCATTATTATTTTTCATGCAAAATATAATGCATATGTTTCCATTAATGCAACCTTTGGGTATCCAAATGATGACATCTTGCTACAAACACTCGTGGAGTAGAGAAAACATATTACTCTTGTGTAGAAATATTTCTCCAAAATTTATAAACTTAATTTTATATATATATATATATATATATATATATATATATATATATATATATATATATATATATATATATATATATATATATATATATATATATATATATATATATATATATATAAAGATATACATAGATATATATTATGAAAGTCATTATATCCTTGAAATTACAAGGACTTTGTTTAGTACAGCCCAAAAAGGTCTCGCCATTATCAAATGTTCCTTTTAGTTGTTAGATTGCAGACACTGTTGTCCTTTAATGCACCATACAATTTTATTTTCAAATGGTTAAGGCCCCAAATTTTTTTGGTCGATATATTCAAGGGACGTATTTTAAGATTTTCATATATGTCAAAAGAAAAAATTATTATTAAAAAAAATATGTTAGATATGTAGAATCTACACAGTCGAGTCTATATGGGTATATGATTTCATGGGTTGTAGATTTATCCAACGCATAGGAAAATAATGTCAAACATAGAGATATATATTTGGTTTTTCAAAATTTTATGTTTTCATCTATTCACAACCTAAACTACTATCTTCATGATCCTGAATGTATATCCAAATTAACCAAGTCACTAGCATGTATGATTCTCTCAAGGAAATATTTGAATTCAGTAAAATACTTGTGTCTTAATAGCATGTGTGCATTGTAGCTATCAAAAATACGTGCGCCTTCTATAAAAAGGTGTTCATTTCTTATGCTAGCACACATACATTCAACTAGTTGTTTTAAGACATGGTAAATGGTTGAGGCAAGTGTGGGGGGATTAGGAGGGTGAGAGAGGGAGGCATAAAAGGGTGAAGGGAGAGAAATAAAGAAAAAAGAGAGAGGTAGAGACAAAGAAGAGGGTAGGGAAGAATGAGTTAGTGGGAAATGGTTGAGGTTGGTTTAGGGGGTTGGGGAGGGTGGGAGAGGGAGGGATATAGGGTACATCATAATAGAGGCGAGAGAGAGAGAGTAATTGAGGGAGATATAGATAATTATAAGGGGATGGAGATATAGATAGAGATGCAGGGTAGAGAGTTAGAGAGATTGAGGGAGGGAGAGTTGGAGGGGGTTTTCTTTGATGAATACACTAAGTTAGGGAGGGAGGGATAGAGAAATATAGGAAGGGAGGGGGATGGAGGAGATACATGGAGAGGCAGAGAGGTAGATATAGAGCGAGAGAGGGAGGATGAATAGTGAAAGGATGAGGGAGGAGGAGGGAGTGAGAGATTCATATATAGATATGGAGAGGTGGATAGAGAGATAGAGAGTGAGGAGGAAGAGAGAGAAATTGAGATAGGGAGAAGATAGAAACAAAAGTTGATAGGAGAGAGTGAGAGAGATTATGAAGAAGTGAGCCATAGAGAAGAAGAGAAGGAGGGAGATAGATAAAGAGATGGGGACATAGAGATGGAATCTCATAGAGTGATGAAGATAGATATAAATAGCGAGAGAGAGAGAGAGAGAGAGAGAGAGAGAGAGAGAGAGAGAGAGAGAGAGAAGTGGAGAGAGAGACAATGATGAGGGAGAGAGGGAGAGAGATAGTGGGGAAGTTATTGAGAAAGAGAAGGAGAGAGGGGGACATAGAGATATACGTAGAAGAAGAGATAGAAGGGATCAAATAAATATGACAATGGAAATAAATAGATTGATAGTTGGGCATATAAAGAGCGAGATAGATGGAAGGTGATGGGCCTCTAAATTAGACATAAATTAAGGCCTGTGCCCATATGACCATCCTTCAACACATTAAACATCTCTTTTTGCATTAGATAATGTATTTTTAACTTTAATATGTTCATTACGAAGGTTTATGGATAATTGCATATTTGTGCCTAATATTTACTTTTTTTGGAATATTGTGAGAATATTGGGCAGATTATGAACATTTGGAGGAGGATATAATTCAGGGACTTGATCTGTACTACAGGAGGATGAACATTAAATAATAAATCAGCAACATATTATGGAATTATGGTATAAATTGTGGAGCTCCAATGATTTAGAAAATCTAGGAATGTGTTCCCTACCATTCAATGCAGATTCCTACTATTGGCAACCAGATCCACTAGTCAAGGTATTTTTCTGGGGAAAGCTTCCTCCTTTCATGGGGAATGATTCATAATAATTTTTTATAAGTACCAAGTCTGATTTTCCACTAGGGGTGGATTTTTATAAGTCTTCTTGTGGAGAGAACTTGTATTTTTGTAGCTCCATTGTCATTTCTTGCAGGGATGTAATTGTATTGATGGAAGTAATGAATATTGGTGCCATGTTAAGCCTCTAAATCTTGGGATTTTCCATAGAAATCTAAGTTCCTTGGGCTTGGCCATCCCAGGAGACTTAGAGCCCTTTTGTATCATTTAAATTTCTTCTTTCCACTTCTTATTCACATGCATCTCTTGTTCTTGTCTTTTTTCTATATCTACATTTAGTGTTAATGATTTCTTGTTGTAGGATTGGGTAAATGGTTGAAATAAGTTATTTGTTAGGATCAAAAGCATCATTTCATCATTGTAACAGTTCTGGAAGGTTGTAGTAATCATTGATTTACTTGGATTAATTTGCTTATTCCCAAATCTAGATTTATGGAAGTCCTTTGTGGCAAATAATCGTAAATTTATGCTATTTTTTAGAGCATGCTAACGCGATTCAATAAAGTTGATTAAAATTGCATTAGATCAAAAGAAAATTCTAGTAAATAACAAAAATCACCCCATTGCACTTTCACTTGATTAGGTTAGGAATTTGATAGATTTACTAGATCACTAGTTCTCGAATTTCTAGATTTTAGACTAGCAATTTTCTGTTATTTTTTAGCATGGGTTAACGAAGGAATTTTTGAGTGATTCCACTTGGAATGAAGACCTAAGATCTCATAGTCAATAATAAAAAATTTCTGATCAAATTTTTATTTGATTTTCTTGTTCATTCAATGAATTATTTGGTTTCCTATAGTAAACTACAGGAAACCTTGTAGCAGCCTTCCAACATGTATATACATGCCCAAATTCACTAAAGAAGATTTCTTATTGTCCCTTAGGGTTTAATAAATACCCCTAGGCTCTAAATAAATTATTAAGGAAGACCAAATACAACTTAGGACTTGTCTCTTTTGCCATGCAAAACATTTCAGTGATTTGGGTTAATGGACATATTTATGAATTGGATAACACAATGATGATTTTCTAGATTGCCACATCCAATGAACTTTGTCAATGGATCTAAAATCTTCAAAATCTAATGGTTGACATTTAGTTCATGATATTTAATTTATGAAATTAGAAAAGGTTTATTTCTTTGTATCTTCTTTCTTTCAATATGGTAAGGTTTCCATTTCAAGCAATTGATGTTCTGCAATTAGTTTAATATTTGATTTCATTGCATGCACTCCATTACATAATTACATCAAAGGAAGGACACATTGTATGTTTCAGGTATAGTGCCAATACATCTTACATTTGTATGAACTCTGGGTTGATAATTAAAGTTGGTAGCCTTCGGATTTTCAACATTCCTTTTGCAATACCGAGGCTCATCCATTTTTGGCAATGTTGTCAGGGAGGTGTCAAACTATGCATTATTTTCTTACCTAGTTTATTCATTTATTTTTAATTTTTGGAAAACAAAAAATTTCATAAGGAATCTTTCATTTCAAGAACATAAAATTGCATTTCATTAACATTCTTATTCAAAAAAATCACCAACACCAAGCCCTCCCCATGTGATCACGTTGTGCAGTAAGAGCCACACCACCATCCACTTTTGCAGGTAGAAGAAGAAGATATGTCAAATAAGATAGAATAAATGGATGGAGATGATGATAATGAATAAGATCCTATTGCATTTTGCATTCAAGGTATTGATATCAATGTGCATATGAAGAACATCCCTCCATATTTTCTTCCAAACTTTCATGGTCTAAGGTCAGATGATTTGGAAATGTTTCTCTTTGAAGTTGAAATTTTTTGTAGATCTTATGGTTACTTATTAAGTACTCAAAAATTGAGATTGTTTCTAAAAACATTGAAGGATAGAGCTCTTAAATGGTTCATGAGTTTGTCGACTAATTCAACAACATCATGCAATGATATGCAAAAGATATTCCTAGAAAAATATAAAGATGATGATCTTAAAGAAGATATATTTAGAATGAATAAAAAAGAAGATGAGAGCCTTGTGGATCTAATAGAGAGGTTCATGTATAATGTTAATATGAAAAAATTACATCATTTAGGATCTAACACACTAAAAACCCTCCCTCTTAGAACAATTAGGCATGAGTGGATTGATCTCCTTGATTTCATAAGTAGAGGTTATCTATACCAATTATCATTTGAAGAAATTTGTGAAACCTGAAAACACATATCAAGAGGAAGGGAAAGAGTAAGTAAATCAATGTCAAGGTCGGTAGGTCAAGCTAAACATGGAAATTTGTTTGATGACATTAACACATAAATTGTTACCAATCTAAGCAAACAAGTAAAGATGTGAAGATACAAGATAAGGAAAAAGAATATGTTGATATATGGGTTGTCCATGCATAATCACATGTTAAATATTGGCCCTCATTACCAAGGTTGAACGAATTTTACCAAGAGGACAATGGATCAAGTCAATTACCAATGTAGATATGTTATGTGGCTCGAACAGGACCATGAAAACCTATTCAACCTGATATGAGGGAAGAGCCTAATTCACAATTTCAAGCTTCTGCACACCCATCTTAAAGTAATTGGAGCACACCCTTTCCTTGGTAACCTTGGCCATCTCAACCCCAAAACCAATCTTGGCAACAAGGTTGACAAGGAACTTATGGGAGTCATATAATATCTTGAATATTTTCATCAATATCCTCCATATCCATCTCCATCTCCATGTTATTTGTATCATTCACCTCCACCACAACCACAACCCCAACAACATCCATATCAAATATCCACTCCCACTCAACTACTTGTACCACCATTTCCACACCAACACAATGAAATAGCTATGCCCACTTACAATGTTGAGGTACAATACTTCCAAACATCTACTCTTAATCTAAATGGTATTCATCTTAGCTCAATAAGAGTATTGAAAAAAAGAGGTTCTATTGATATCATTAAAGGACCACATCTAGAAGAAAAAATTCAAATGATAATACCAAAGGATCATGGGATGCATTTGATGAAGAGAATACATCAAAATCAGAGATTGAGAAAGTTCCCTCATGGTTACTATTAGTCCTAAGGTGCAGTGCTGCTATTTTGAAGGATAAAGGAAGGAAATGGTCTGTTTTGCGGTCGTAGGGAAGTTCTCATATGGTCCATCACCCCACGTTTCTCACTCATCCACCCTCCATTCTCGTTCACTCATGTCCTAACCCAACCACTCACATCATAAAAAACCCACTTCGCTTTGGCCCTACTTGAATTAATTCATTTTTGGTCCCCATAAACTAATGCGCAAAGGCCCTTGAAACCTTACCTTTCATCCATATGCGCCTTTTGCACATCTCTCGAGGTCATCCCATACCTTCGTGTCCCCCCGCAGAAGATCATCCCACCGATCCGACGGTCTGCACTTCACTCGACTGATGGATATGATCGATCAATCATTGCCATTATATCATTCCTGCCAGATCTAATGGCTATCACGCATATCGCTCGAGAAACAAGTGAGAGGGATACCCACCTGATAAAGGTGGTTTCCTCTCTCTCCTCCGCTGCTACGTGGCACCCGATGAATGGAATCGGGCAGGCTCCCACCTTTACCACTTACTATTCGATTGACCGCCCGATAGTAACCATTTCCACTCAATTGAAACTACTTTTGGGCATTATCTTTCGAGCACCTCCTCTACCTGATAGCCATTCGATCTACCCATCCAAGATCTATCAACTCAAACTTTTCTACTTCCACCATGAGTTCAGGCCTCCAGCATTTGATCTCCTCCATCCATTCCTCTTGATCTAGTGGCCCTCGTTCACCATCACCTCAGTTCGTCCTCTGCTACCCGACCAATGTCCTGACTATTGATCCATCCCATCCAATGGCCCATATGCCCCCGTACCCCACTTGCCATCAATCACCCAGGGAGGAAAGTTATTGTCTCTATCAGTGTTTGTGACATTCGGACAGTTGAACTGAAATAATGGAATACATGGCTGAAAGGCGAAGGACAATAGCACGATGCAGCCAAACCAACAGAAATGGTCATGGAACGTCACTGGCATGAGCGAGCCACCTGACACCATGACAAAATTACCAGAATTGGTTACTGCGTTTGTTAGAAACAAAGCCCATGTGCTCATGTTTGTCTAGTTATGGCATCAAGTAGTTAGAAGACAAGGGGGATAGATTAAGACACCTCAAGCCTCAGAGGGTTCGAGAGCATTGTAGAAAGCCTATAAATGTCTGAAAATTAAAAGAGACAAGGGTTCAACTTTTGGGGATTGTGGATACTCTGTTCTTCTTAGCACATCATCTGCATTCAAGTAATACAAGCTTATTTTGTTGTTACATGTTCAATTGTCATTTCCTCTTCTGTTCTAAGCTTGAACTTGAATAGGTTATTTAGGTTTTCTTCTGTGTTTAATGCCAGATAATTGTCATCTTATCTCTGTGTTGATAAATTAGATTTGCAAGCTTCATTTGCTTTCTGTAGCTAGCCATTCATATGTGTTTATGTATGCATTTTTTGGTATGGTCAGTATTCTCCATCTATCCATTGAATCTATAAACTATTGAGAATTAGTGGTCTAAAGCCTTGTCAAGCTGAGGGTGTTCATGCATGTCTGGAGTGAAAACAGAGTTGAAAACATCATCTAACTTGATCCAAACCCCAATCCATTCCAATAGTTCTGAGAATGATATTGAAGATTTATATGTTACCAGGAATCTCCAAGCTACAACCTAGAAGAGCTTCCTGGAGTGATAACATAACTGGCGTTATTTCTGGGGAGAGGAGACTGAAGCTCAGCTTCCCAAGGGGACACCACAGATCCAATTTTGATGATAGACAAAGTCTGGACACTATTTCGGTTGTAATCATCTATCTAGCGACTCTACTAGAGGATGAACCTCTTGGTAACTCCACTCCATAGTGTTGGCTCAGTTTGTGATTCATACTCAGAGAAATCCTCAGAAACCACAAGCTAACCTAGTACCTGACCCTAAAAGAATCATCAAAGAAGGAAAGGCATTACAAAAAGGAGAATCAGGTTCAGGTAGTTCTAAACAATATTCTATATCTCTTCAAGAAAATCCTATAATAGAACAAATACATGTTGAGAGTATAGCATCTAATACTAACAGTGAAGAAAAAATCTTAGAGATCCATAGAGCTCCTTATTCTTTAGGTTCTTCTTTTGTTGTAAGCCTGAAGGAAACGTCTCCTCCTATCCATCATACTCCTTTAGTCCTATCAGTCACTCCCCAACCCTCTATCATTCAGACATCCAGTACCGTTATAGCCACCACAGCTATGGCAGGACCACTAGCACCTACCGAAATGGAAAGAATCATAGCAACTAGGTATGGGCCTCTTATACTACCCACTCCTTTAAATACCATACCTACTGGGGAATATCAGAAGTATATGCCTAAGTTCACTGGGACTGAAGGTGTTACAACTGAGGAACATCTTGAATCATTCTATAGCTATGCTAATAACCTATACATTAGTGAAGAAGATGTATGGATGAGAGTCTTTGTCCAAAGCCTAGATGGAGAGGCTAGAAAATGGTTCAGAGAACTGACCCCAAGGTCTATAGCAGATATTGAGGCATTAGATGATGTATTCCTAAAGCATTGGGGGGATAAGAAGGATCTACTCTACTACCACACTGAGTTTGGGAACTTAAAGAGGAAAAATGGTGAGTTGTTGTTTGATTTTAATAAGAGGTTTGACTACATGTATAGAAAGATACCAGTTGAAGTAAAACCCACCACTACCTCTACTAAACTCACCTATGTTAGTGCCTTTGATTTTGACTTTTATCTACTATTGAGGGAGAGATGATGTGCTACCTTGGCTGATGTGTAGGATGCATCCTTGGAAGTAGAATCAAACATCATGGCTGTAGAGAAGCTAAAGGGGAATGTTGATAGAAGGAGACAGATGGGTGAGTCTTCATCATCTTCAGATACCAAGCTAGATAAAATGACTAAGATGATAGAGTCATTAGCCTCTGAAATCTCCAAATTAAAGGTTGAGCAGCACCCTAGGAAAGGAAGAATTCTTAAAACATTTGCTCCTAGAAATCCAAATCCATATCGAAGAGCTAAAGAGCAGTTGTAGATTCTGCAAAGAAGAGAATTTAGTCATGGAAGAAGAGAATTTTGAAGAAGATGATGAAATCCATTATCTGGAGAGACAAAGGCAGTGCCTCCTTTTTTACCTCAGCTGCCTATGAAAAGTCATTATTCAATGACAATATCAGCTAAGAGTGGGATGGTGAAGCTGTTTTGAAAATTGATGATCGACACAGATTGTTAGGGTCCCACCTTAACCCCCTTATTTATGTAATGGGATCGAGTCATAGTCAAGAGTCAATAAAGCCCATATTAATAATTGTAAGTGGTTAACCCGCAATTAATGACGGGACCACAGTTAGTTGCAAATGGGCCGTAGTATTAGATAGATGGTATTAATAAAACCATGGTATTGATCCTTGGTATTGCATGTATGAGTCATATATAAAGGATAGAGACTCCCTGCAAGGAGCATTGTGTCTTATTTTTGTATCGAGCTCTACTCTATTGGAGGTTGCCCCCTCGAAGAGGCCAGTGAACATTACTTTCTGAATAATAAAATATTTGTTGTTGTCTCTCACTATTCTATGTTCTTGGTATCTTTCTTCGCATATTCTATATTTGGGTATCTTTTTGCAAGTTAAGAGCATAACAAGTGGTATCAGAGCACTTTCCAGGGCTAGTCGGATCTCCATTTCTTAGCAATTTGTTTTTTGGCTAGAGACGTGTTCCGGCATCTTTAAACCACAGGATCTGTCATTGAGCACATAAAACTGCAGATTTGGGGAGGCATACACGCAGGAAATACAAGAGGTGGTCACGCTTGTTGGACTCCCTTGTAACCCCTGTGGGTACCCCTTCGAGTAGTAGCGCATTAGACAAAACCACGTAAGGACTATCTTTTAAGTACCTTCTAGGTATATTGGAAGCCCCTTAGCTCCTCTGCAACCTCACCATAGATAAACCGTCGGTCGTCTTGCTGCTACAATACACCGAGAACAGCACTCGAAGAGATTACTTGCCCGTACGATAAGGTAGTCGGGTTGTACGGCTAAGGGTATGGTTGATCCTCCTTAGTTAGAGCCCTGAAACATTGGGCCGAGTACTACTGTCAAACCCTTATGTATATTGCGATCTGTAGCACCTGACACTCCTTGAGACCATAGTTCCCTTTTCTATCTGAGGATCATGCATCATCTCTGCCAGATCAGCGCGCAAAGAGGTGCAGTAGCAGCAGACATCAGTCCCGCAGTTCCGAGTTAGCAGACCAGCCATTCCGATCTATTAGATCCATCAAATCCACAGCAGCAGTCGGTTTCGCTGCCCAGAGCTATCCGATCTGCCATTTAGATCTCTCAGATCCACCAGATCTGAGTAGTTGTATGGGGTTCCTATACCGGGGTATAATTTTCGCAGGACTTTTGGCCGCATTGACATTTTGAGGATTTGGCGACTACAGTATTCATAAGGAAGGAGTAAAACTCCGTTAGGAGTTTTCAGAAAAAAAAAAAAAAAAAAAAAAAAAGTCTGAGATCTCCCGGGGTGCTTATTGGTGATCACGACGACGAGCTGAGCATGGTGGTACCATTCAAATCTTAGTGAAAAAAAAAATTTAGGCAGTCCCAATTTTCAATAACATTAGGTCGATGCATGGTAGAAACTAGAGCTCAAGCTATTGCCAATGAAAGGATGGACAAACTTGAAGAATCCTTGCAATCCCTCCACATTCAGCTTGACCGACTAAATAGGCTGATCCTGAGCATAATCCCGATGGGCAAGGAGGAAGCCCATGAGGAGGCGTATATTGGCAATGGACACAGTGAGGGTGAGTCTAGCCACTCTCTTCACCTCGGGGGCCCCCACCAACAATCCCGTCCGCGACCTCCCAAGTTGGATATGCATAAATTTGATGGTTGTCACCCAGCAGCATGGATAGCACAAATGGAGCAGTATTTCAATCTGAATAACATCTTAGATAATGAGACTGAGCTTATGGTGGGGAGCATGTACTTGGACAATGAAAGGTGGCAATGGTGGGAATGGCATCAACGTTGCAATGGACCTTTTAGGACTTGGAACTCCTTCAAAAAAGCTCTTACAGAACGCTTTGATCAGGACTCTTCTTTTTTGGGTCGTCTTACTAAGCTCCGACAGACTGGCACAGTGGATGAATATATTACAGCCTTTAAAGCCTTAGCCTTCTGCACTAGGGGTCTCACAGATGTGTTCTACACGGAATGTTTTATCAGTTGTCTTAAAGAAGCCATAAAAGCCCACATCTTACTGCACCACCCTCCCACATGGACAGAGGCTTGTAAGATAGCTCGTAACATGGAACGTGTGTTAGCAGCCCAGTACAATCGCCCAAATTTCCCCGCTAAGGGTCGCCCCCCACACGCTCACAACACGACTCAAACACTTAAGGTTCAAAAGGTATCACCTGCAGAAATGGCCGAAAGAAGAAAACAAGGATTATGTTACTACTGTGATGAAAAATACTCCCCAGGTCATAAACGCAAGGAGCCCAATTTTTTTCAAATTGATGCCACTGATTACAGCTCATCGAAGAAAGACCCACCACTGGAGGAACATGAGGCGGTGGAAGAGGACAACCAAAAGGACAATGTCCCTGACGAACTAGTTATTTCACTGCATGCTTTGGCAGGGATTTCTTCACCTCAAACTCTCAAAATTAGAGGTTTTATTAAACATCGCACAGTAGTAGTCTTGATTAATAGTGGAAGTACACATAATTTCATCCATCAAAAAGTCGCGGAAGTAGTGCACTGTTTTCTACGAGCATTTTCTAACTTCCAAGTCCAAATTGCGGATGGGGGCACAATGAAATGTGAAGGCTGCTGTGAAAATGTCAAACTTCAAATGGGGGATTATCAGTTGAAGACCCACATGTTTGCCATACACATGGGAGGGTGCAACATTGTCCTCAGTGCTGAATGGCTTCGCACTCTTGGGCCAATCACAATGGATTTCCAGGAGTTATATATGTGTTTTAAGCAGAACAACTCCACACATACCCTCCTTGGACTCCAGGCGGGACCTCCCTCTATCATCAGCTCGGATAGGATGGAAAAATTGCTAAAAAAGGGCCATCGTGGAGTTATAGCTCAATTTAATGCCATCCAGGTAGTCGAAACCAAGTCTCTGCCGATTCATCCTGAGATGCAACAGATTTTAAATAACCATTTGCCGGTCTTTGACAAGCCTCATGAGCTTCCACCCTTGAGAGGGGAACATGATCATAGCATCACCTTGGTTCCAGGGGCCCAACCCCCAAATGTGAGCCCATACAGATATCCATTCACCCAAAAGAATGAAATAGAAAAAATAATCAAGGAACTTTTGGAAGTAGGTGTCATTCGTCCCAGCATTAGTCCTTATTCCTCACCGGTGGTCATGGTGCTCAAGAAAGATGGGGAGTGGCAGATTTTCCCATACTTCAGGGCCCTCAATAAGTTGACAGTCAAAGATAAATTTTCCATCCCGGTGGTTGACGACTTGCTGGATGAACTCAATGGGGCTCAATTCTTCACTAAGCTGGATCTTCGCTCAGGCTACCACCAAATTCACATGAAGGAAGTCGACATTCCAAAGACTACTTTCAGAACTCATGAAGGCCATTATGAGTTCTTGGTCATGCCATTCGGTCTTTGTAATGCCCCTCTACTTTTCAGAGCCTTATGAACCACATTCTCAAACCATATCTCAGGAAATTTGTCCTTGTTTTCTTCGATGACATGCTCATTTATAGTTGCACTTGGGCCGCACATCTTTAGCATGTAGATCTACTCTTGCAACTGCTCTGCAAACATAAATTATTTTTCAAGATGTCCAAGTGTTCATTTGGCATGGAAGAAGTTGAGTATTTGGGCCACATTATGGGGCGTGAAGGTGTCAAGGTGGACCCCAAAAAGATCCAAGCAATGTAGAATTGGCCTCAACCTAAGACCTTGAAGAGCTTGAGAGGATTTTTGGGTCTCACAGGCTATTATCGTAATTTTTTCCGCAACTATGGTTGCATAGCGAAGCCGCTCACTCAACTCCTGAAGAAAAATTCATTCTTCTGGAATGAGGACGTACAACAGGCATTTACAGCTCTCAAAAATGCCATGTGTTCCACTCCAGTCTTAGCACTACCTGACTTCACCAAATCTTTTGTCATTGAATGTGATGCTTCAGGTACATGTATTGGGGCAGTCTTAATGCAGGAAGGGCGACCTTTGGCCTTCACAAGCCAACAACTAAGTGGGAAGAATCTGGGCCAATCTACCTACGAGAAGGAAATGATGGCCATCTTACATGCAGTAGAGACCTGGCGACCTTACTTATTGGGGCGACGTTTCCAAATCCGCACAAACCATCACAGTCTTAAATATTTTTTGGAGCAACGCCTATCCTCCCCACAACAAAATAAATGGCTCGCCAAAATGCTAGGATATGATTATGAGATCATTTACAAGAAAGGGCAAGACAATAGTGTAGCAGATGCATTATCTCGCCAATTTGAGGAGGAAAGTACTCTGCTAGCAATTTCCCTCCCCATTCCAGAATGGATTGAAGAGGCTCGCAGGGAATGGTTTTCACATCCCGAGCTCTCCCAACTAATTTCTCAATTGCAGATAGATCCAAATTCCACCAAGGCCTACTCGTGGCAGGATAAGATTCTTTGCTACAGGGACAGAGTCGTAATATCACCAACATCCACCCTCAAAAGTCGCATTTTGGCAAAATTTCACTCAACCCCCCTTGCAGGACATTCAGGTTTTCAGAAGACGTATGCTCACACCAGAAGATCATTTTTTTGGACAGGCATGAAAAAGGACATCCTTACTTTCGTAGCAGAATGCAATGTCTGTCAACGCCACAAAGGGGAGACCGTCAACACACCAGACACATTACAACCATTGCCCATCCCGGCATCAATTTGGACAGAGGTTTCTATGGATTTCATTACAGGTCTTCCAAAGTCAGGAAACAAGTCAGTCATCATTGCAGTTGTGGACAGACTTTCGAAGTATGCTCATTTCTATGCCCTACCCCACCCATTTACACCGACTTTGGTCGCTCAATCTTTCATGGATCAGATCTTCAAATTGCACGGCATGCCCACTTCTATTGTGTCCGATCGTGACCCCATCTTCACCAGTAATTTTTGGCAGGAACTCTTCAAGCTATAAGGCACTCAACTAAAACTTAGTACTTCCTATCATCCACAAACGGATGGTCAAACTGAAGCCGTCAACAAATGTCTAGAAACCTACCTTAGGTGTTTCACTTCAGAAAAGCAACATCTTTGGGTACAGTGGTTACCTCTGGCTAAATGGTGGTATAACACCAACTATCATGCCACCACCAAAATGACTCCCTATGAAGCAGTATATGGTCAACTCCCTCCTTCCCCTACTTCTTATATCAAGGGGTGCTCAAAGGTACAAGCAGTGGATCAACTCCTACAACACCGCGCAACCATGCTCACACATCTTAGAGAGAATATTCATCAAGATCAAAACCGCATGAAGCAACAGGTAGACCAGCATCGCTCAGAGCGCAAATTTCAAGAAGGGGATTAGGTCTTTTTGAGGCTGCAACCATATAAGCAAACATCACTTAAAGACAAGGGTTGTCAGAAACTATCTCCAAAACTCTACAGACCATATCAAGTACTTCAGCGCATTGGAGAAGTGGCTTACAAGTTGGCTTTGCCACCTACTACAAAAATCCATCCAGTTTTCCATGTCTCATGCCTCAAGAAAGTGATTGGGAACAATTGCAGAATTCAAACTAGTCTACCTGAATTGGAGGAAGAAGGGTCAATCTGGCTCCAACCTGAACAGGTCCTAGACACATGAGACGGGCACCTATGGGGCCGCATGATTAGGGAAGTCCTCGTCAAGTGGAAAGACACCTCCCCAGAAGATGCAACTTGGGAACCAGCCACTATTCTTCAGCAGTTTTCGCAGCTTCAGCCTTGAGGACAAGGCTAGTCTTAAGGGGGAGGGCATGTTAGGGTCCCACCCTAACCCCCTTATTTATGTAATGAGATCAAGTCATAGTCAAGAGTCAATAAAGCCCATATTAATAATTGTAATTGGTTAACCCACAATTAATAACAGGACCACAGTTAGTTGCAAATGGGCCGTAGTATTAGATAGATGGTATTAATAAAACCATGGTATTGATCCTTGGTATTGCATGTATGAGTCATATATAAAGGATAGAGACTCCCTGCGAGGAGCATTGTGTCTTATTTTTGTATCGAGCTCTTCTCTATTTGAGGTTGACCCCTCGAAGAGGCTAGTGAACATTGCTTTCTGAATAATAAAATATTTGTTGTTGTCTCTCACTATTCTATGTTCTGGGTATCTTTCTTTGCATATTCTGTATTTGGGTATCTTTTTGCAGGTTAAGAGCATAACACAGATATTATCTGAGGTTGAAGATGAATAATGCCAAGGAAACTCATGTTCAGAGAGCTATTGTACCTACAATACAAGAATCTAAGAAGCAGAAACAACCGACAGTTGATCCCAGCATCCTCAAAGCTCCAGCTCACAAGGTAAGAGGCCTTGACAAGTCTACTTCTCCTTTTAGTTTTCAGTCAAAAATTCAAAATCTAAGAATACCTATACCTCTAGTCAAAATAGTGAAGAATGAGTGCTTCAAGATGTCTATCCTCGAGGCCCTTGAGCCTAGTGTCATCCGAGCCTCAACTGACTATGTAAATCTACAAGATAACAAACCAGTTGTTGTTCTCAACCCAATGATTGAAAATTATGATGACGACTCCCCATCATTCTATGTCTCTTTGACCATTCATGACAAAATCCTTCACAACTATCTTCTGGACACAGGAGCTAGCCATAATCTAATGCCCAAGGCTATCATGGATGAATTGGGTCTTGATATTACTAAGCCTTATCATGACCTGTTTTCTTTTGACTCTAGAAAGGTGAAATGTTTGGTATTAATCAAGGACCTAGCCATCACCTTGTCTCAGCTACCCATGAAGAGAATGATGATGGATATTGTGGTAGCAGATATACCCCCCAAGTTTGGCATGTTTCTTTCTAGAGGTTGGATCAAGAGATTAGGTGGAAGATTGCAAAATGATATGTCCTATGCTACTGTCCCAGCTTTTGGAGGTGAGAATAGGAGGTTATACAGAGAAGCTTAGTTGGCTTATATCATCAGTGATGAAAGGAATCCCACTAATCATCCCATCTATTCTGTCGACACTAATTTTGGAGCCTGCATTCTTCAGATTGAAGAATCCCAGTTGGCCTCCATGTAGCTTAGGAAACTAGTTTTCCAGATCGCAGAGGAAGAAGGCCCACAGATCTGGAACATGTTCTTTGATGGAGCTTGATCTAAGGAAGCTGCAATGGTAGGTGTAGTCCTTGTATCCCCCACACAAGAATGCATTCATTTATCTTTCAAGTTAACTTTCTAGGTCAAAAATAACATAGCAGAGTACGAATCCTTGATATTGGGCTTAAACGCTGCTAAAAAATGGGCATCAAAGGTCTAAAGGTGTTTGGAGATGCATACCTTATCATTCAGGAGGTGAACAAAACTTTCCAAGAAAAACATCCAAGGCTGAAAGGATACAGAGATGAGGTATGGAAGTTCAAGGGTTCTTTTAATAGTTTCAGCATTTCTTACATCCCTAGAATGAAGAACCAGCTTGTTGATTCCCTTGTTGTGTCTGCTAGCACGTTTATCCCTCCTTTTCCTCCTAAATTGACTTATGAAGTTTAGGTGAAATATAGACCATCTCTACCTGACAATGTCAAATAATACAAATCTTTTGATGATGATGATGAAGTTAATAGGCTTTTACAAGTCATTGATGAATTTTCTGAAATGCACATTGACCAAGAAAGCGAGACCATTGAAGAATGCAACCAGTCCAAGCTAAAGGACAAGATTGGTCAGGATAGCATTGTCCAACTACCTAGTAAACATATACCCAAAGGATTGGCGCCCCTATAGAAGTTGTTTGATCATAATGATGTACCTTATAATCCTGCCAAAACCAAAAATGAGTCTGCAGTTCATAGACATAATGTAGGGAGTCCAGACCATCCAAAGTACATAAATCTATCCACCCACTTTTCTTCTACCCAAGGTTCTGAGTATTGCACCCTAATGGAACAATTTTCTTATATTTTTGCTTGGGAGTACAATGATCTTAAGACCTATTACACAAACATCATTCAGCATAAGATTCAACTGGAGAAGAACACCATCACTTTTAAGCAGAAATTAAGACCTATCAGCCCTCTCTTATTGCCTATGATTGAAAAGGAAATCAAGAAGTTGTTGGATGCCAAGATCATAGTTCCCCTAAGGCATTCAAAGTGGATAGCTAACCTTGTGGTAGTGAGAAAGAAGAATGGAGAAATTAGGCTCTGTGTTGACTTTAGGAATCTGAACAAATGCTCTAAAAAAGACAGCTACCCCCTACCTAAGATGGAACATTTGCTGCAAAAGCTTTCAGGGGCTAGAGTCATGTCTTTCTTAGATGGATTTTCAAGTTACAATTAGATTTTTGTACATCCAGAAGATCAGGAAAATACCACCTTCACTACTCCTCTAAGCACTTTCATGTACTCCAAGATGCCTTTTGGACTGATGAATGTTGGGGCTACTTTTCAAAGGGCAATGGACTTAGCCTTTGTGGGAGAGAAGGACAAGTTTTTCCTTATTTACCTTGATGACATACAGTATTTTCCAGCAGTCACAAGGACCATTTGTAGCATTTGAAGAAGGTGTTTCTAAAGTGCAGAAGGTTCAGAATTTCTGTGAACCCAAAGAAGTCACAGTTTTCTCTAAAGGAAGGCAAACTTCCGGGACATATTGTTTCTGCTGAACATATGAAGATTGATCCAACAAGAGTTCAAGCAATTTAGACATTGTCCATCCCAAAATAAAAAAGGGACATTCAATCTTTCCTGGGTAAGATCAACTTTGTCAAGAGGTTTATTCCAAACATTACAGAGCTAGTGAAGCACATCACTTCCATGTTGAAGAAAGGATCAAAAATAAAATGGAAAAATGTTACAAGAAGCTCTTTTGAAGCCATCAAACAAGATATTGTGAAAGCTCCCACTCTAATTAGTCCAAATTATACCAGAGAGTTTTATATCTTCTCTTTTGCCTCTTATTACACACTTGCAGCAGTTATATTGCAGAAAAATGATGAAGGGATAGAGCACCCTGTGGCCTTTTTCAGCAAAACTTTGAAGGATGTTGAACTAAGGTATGACCTTATTGAAAAACAAGCTTATGCTCTCATAAAATCTTTAAAGGCATTCATAATTTATATTCTGCATTCCAAAGTGATTGCATATGTACCTTCAGCCTCAGTAAAAGATGTTCTAACTCAGCCAGATATTAATGGAAAGAGAGCTAAATGGATTGCAAAATTCATAGAGTTCAACATAGAGGTGAATCCCACCAAACTTGTCAAAGGCCAAGGCTTGGCTAAGCTTATGGCGGAGGAAAATTGCAGTTTGTTAGACATCAATTGCATGGGTTCAAATTCAGGTGGTGAGCAGAAAGAGGAAGCAGCAGGAGAGCAAGAGAAGAATCAATCTTTGGCTGAAAATCTAGCCACTTGTGAATGTTATTCCAGTGTAGTTCATTTTTTGTAGAAGCTAGAAGTCCCTCCAGGGCATAGCTCAAGTCAAGCTTGGGCCATTAAGCTCAGATCAACAAAATTCTACATTAATGAAAATATTCTTTATTGGAAAGACCCATCAGGGATCCTCTTGAGACGTCTAGACAAAGGACAATCTGTGGAATTCATGCACCAATTCCATTCTTGCATCTATGGTGGGCATAATTATTGGAGAAACACAACCCACAAGGTCTTGAGATCCGGTTATTATTGGCCTACTCTGTTCTATGATGTGTTTTCTTTTGTGATGTCTTGTGACAAATGTCAGAGGTTTGCAAGAAGACAATAGCTAAAATCTCTGCCCTTGAAGTTAGTGCATGCCAACGGTCCCTTCCAGTAGTGGGGTTTAGACTTCATAGTTGAGATTAAACCACATTCCAATGGACAGTACAAATGGATCTTGGTAGCCACTGATTATTTCACCAAATGGATTGAGGCTATACCAACTAAAAGTGCTAATCATCAGGTTGTCATAAAGTTCTTAAACGAGAATATTTTCACTAGATTTGGTTGATTTGGTTGCCCAGCCAAACTAGTCACTGATAATGCAGCAGCTTTTAGGGAAAAAGAATTGGTAGACATTTGCGAATCCATGGGCATTCAATTGGTGCATTCTACCTCATAGTATCCTCAAGGTAATAGCCTGGCAAAATCATCTAACAAGAGTATTGTAAGTATAATAAAAAAACTGTTGGAGGACAACAAAAAGAGTTAATATTCCAAGTTGAAGTTTGCATTGTGGGCTAACAGGGTTACCAACAAGAAGTCCATACAAATTCTCCATTTAAACTAGTTTATGGTGTTGATGTTGTTGTTCCTATCCAGCTGATTCTACCTGTGGCCAAATTCTTGCAAGAAGAACAAGATGAAGAGAATGACATGGTGAGGAGAATGAGTAACTTGGTTGAATTATAACAGATCAGAGAACAACTGGTTGAGAGGTCAAGAATTCATCAGAAGAAGATCAAAGAAACCTTTGATAGAAAAGCAAAGATGGATAGTTTTCAGGTTGGTGACTGGGTTCTCAAATGGGATGCATTGAAGGAAAAGAAGGGCAACCATGGTAAATTTGATGCCTTATGGACAAGACCATTTTCCATTGCTCAAGTTTAGATGAACAATACTTTCATTCTGCACAATTTGGAGGGGGAAGCTATTTTCGATGGCCCAGTCAATGGGCAGTTTCTGAAACTTTACTTCATATAAGGCTTTAAGGCCTTAATATTGTAATAGGTTTTTTAGTTTTTGTTTTTATGGAAATAAACAACATGCCCAATGGAACACTAGGAGATAAGTTTGTTTCAGTTGTTACTGGAAAGGCAGTAGTTTGCAGTTCTTGAAACCTTACAGGGAGGCTTTCATCCCCAGAAGGAGCCAGCGTTAGCCCCAACTTGCAGCGCTGCTATTTTGAAGGTTAAAGGAAGGAAATGGTCTGTTTTGTGGTCATAGGGAAGTTCTCATATGGTCCATCACCCCACATTTCTCACTCATCCACCCCCCATTCTCACTCACTCATGTCCTAACCCAACCACTCACATCATAAAAAACCCACTTTTGCTTTGGCCCTACTTGAATTAATTCATTTTTGGCAACCATACACTAATGCGCAAAGGCCCCTGAAACCTTACCTCTCATCCATATGTGCCCTTTGCACATCTCTCGAGGTCATCCTGTACCTTCGTGTCCCCTCGCCATCGATCATCCCACCGATCAAAGTTATAGTCAAAGGAAGTAAAACTTGAACTTTCTCCTCCTTTTCTCAGATTCTCAAGAAGGGCCAAGGCCATGATAATCCATCACCATAATCTATTACACCATCCCTCCATCATTCCCATGATTTTCCCATTCATTTTCGTTGTTGTCCTAAAATACTATAGGCATGCTCTGTTTTACTACAGGAAATAGAAATTCATAGAGGAAAAATTTATTTTTTTTATATCTTGAAAACCATGCATCCATTTCCCAATCCTTTTTAGGTGGAGATGGATATGGATGATGGTAACATGCTCAATTGATTTCAGCAAATTGTAGTGCACAATTATCAAGAAATTGGCCTCCATTACCTACAACCATTTTTTAAATTTCTCAAGATGCGTGCATCCATTTAAACATATGTTTCATGGGGAGATGCATATGGATGATGGTAACATTCCAAATCAATTTCAGAAAATTACAGTGCACAGTTTCCAAGAAATTGACCTCCATCAGGTTCAACGATTTTTTATTTTTCTTAAGATTTGTGGATCTATTGGCCAAATTTTTTTTATGGGGAGGTGCATAAGGATGATGACAACAAGCTCAGAACATTTCAGGTCAATCCAGTATACCTTTGGTAGATGTGAGTTTAAACAAGCAGCTATAGAGTTGCTTGTAGTACTATGTCCTAGTTTACTATGGGAGACATGTTGAAAGCTATAACAAGGTATGAAAGGTGAAATAAAGTGTGGGAAATGTGCCTAATGGTGTAATAAGGTATAGGGAAGGTGAACATCATCCATGGCCAAGGAAAACACTCCAAGAAGTCTGGGTTTGACTAAGATAGGTTACTCATGGTAACTGGAAGACATAAGTTTAGAATTACCAAGTAATGAAAACCTGTGCAGAATAAGACAAAGAAAATTATCACCTCTAGAGGATCATGGATCGATCATCAACTCAACAACAACATGCTTGCCTCTCAAATAATGATAAGGTAGGTACATCTATGCAATATTCTTGACCTCTTGTCTTGAGTATATTATAGATGGAAACTTTTTGTCAATGCATGAGAGATGAGGTTTTATAAGCTAAGGATGGGTTAGTAGCCTTGACCACCTTCAAATAGTTAATTTCATCTCTCTCCTTCACTCATGCAATGTGGAAAAGCCAAATTAGGATGGGTGATGATTACGAGGAATGACGACAACAATTAAAATAAGAAAATTCTCCAAAGGCCAAGTCACCACAACAATCCAAGCCCTTCATATACTTCATATCCACTATCTATACATGATCCATCCATCCCACCTCATAAGAAAAAAAAAATATTTTTCAAGAACAAACCCTACACTCTATCTCACCCTGAAAATTTCTTGGGTAAACACAAAAAGAACATCATTTTCATTTTCACACACCTACACTACTCCCTCTAAGCCCTATCATCATCCTCCAACCCCTCTACATCATTTCTCATCACTCCCATAAAGTTAGAAGACCCTGAAAGAGAGGGAATGACTGCTACAAGAAGGAAGAAAGGAACAAATTGTGCTAAAACCCAAAATGGCAGCACCTCAGAGAGTCCTAATCAAAACAGAGAATCCCAAGGTGATTAGGCAATCATCTAGGCCACAAAAGAGAAGAATAAGGTAACAAAAGGCAAGAAGGCATTCACCATCAAAATAGAACTCAAACTACAGTGATGAAAAGAGGCTTTCCAAGAGGTCTCTAATCCCTTTCTAGGTTTTGTCCAAGGCCTGAAAGATGTTATAGAAATGGGATAAAGGCATGAAAGTCAAGTTGAGGGCCTACATGAGGCTTATGCTATCATTTTTGTTAAAAACATGTTTAAACAGGGTTTCCTGTAGTACTACAGGAACTGCTACAGGGTTTCTTGTAGTACTACAGGAACCGCTACAGGGTTTTCTGTAGTTTACTACAGGAAACACATATTTACAACAGAATGTCCTAGCTCTCATCTAAAGACGTTTTGAATGTTTCAGATGTGTCCAAATGGTGGAAAAAGGTAGTAGAAAGTTGGAAAAGGATGTAGAGACCTTGGCAAAGTAAAAAATATTCAAGAACCCATCTTCAATAAGGGGAAGAAGGGAGGCTAATGGTCTCAAGAAACACTGTGGTTTTTTCTATGCATAAACATTTTTGGAAAGATGAGTGAAAATGGAATGAAGGTCAAGGGAGAGGATGTGAATGAAATGGATCTACAAGCCAACAAACTTCACTTGCAAAAAGGAAAGCTATGTTTTTTTCTTGAAAGACTGTTAAAAATCATGAGAAGAACAACTACATTTTTGTACTTATTCTTGAGGAACTTACAGCTAAGATTCTTAAGAGAAAAGTCAGAGGAATACAGAAGAGAGAGGCCACCAGTGTCATGAACAAGGCACAATGAGGTCACTAAGTTGCTCAGAAGATGAGCAACACTTTCAGCAGGGGATTATGATGGGCCTCTAAATTAGACATAAACTAAGGCCCATCTGACCATCCTTAAACACATTAAACTTCTCTTTATTCATTAGGTAATGTATTTTTAGCTTTAATATGTTCATTAGGAAGGTTTATGGATAATTGCATATTTGTGCCTAATATTATTTATTTTTGTCGAATATTGTGAGAATATTGGGAAGATTATGAAGATTTGGAGGAGATAATTTAGGGACTTTCTCCCTACTAAAGGAGGATGAATATTAAATAATAAATAAATAAGATATTCTATAATTATGGCAGAAATTCTAGAGCTGCAATGATTGAGAAAACCTAGGAATGTGTTCCCTTCCATTTAATGCAGATTCCTAGTATTGGGAACCATATCCAATAATCAAGGGATTTTGTTAGGGAAATCTTCCTCCTTTCATGGGGAATGATTCCTAATAATTTTCTATAGTATCAAGTCTAATTTTCCTCTACGGGTGTATTTTTATTAGTTTTCCTATGGAGAGAACTCGTACTTTTGCAACTCCATTCTCATTTCTGGTAAAGATGTAATTGTATTGATGGAAATAATGAACATTGGTGCCATGTTAAGCTTCTAAATTTTGGTCTCTTCCATATGACTCTGAGTTTCCTTGACCTCGGCCATCCTAGGAGCCCCAGATCCCTTTTGTATCATTTACGTTTCTTCTTTTCACTTCTTATTCACATGCATATCTTGTTCTTGTCTTTTTTCTATTTCTGCATTTAGCATTAATGATTTCTTGTTGTAGGATTGGTTTGAATGGTTGAAGTAAGTTATTTTGTAGGATAAAAAGAATAATTTCATCATTGGAACAACTTTGGAAGGTCATAGTAATCATTCAGTTGCTTGGATTAGTTTTCTTATTCCCAAATCTAGATTTCTCAATATTTTTTGTGGCAAATAATACTAAATTTATGCTATTTTTTAGAGCATGCTAATGATATTAAATCAAGTTCATTACACTTGAACTATATCACAAAAAAATTATAGTTAATAGCAAAAATCATCCCATTTCATTTTCACTTGATTTGGTTAGGCATTTGATAGATTTACTAGCTCACTCCTTCTCAAATTTCTAGATTTTAGACTAGTAATTTTTTGCTACTTTTTAGCATGGGTTAACTTAGGCATTTTTGAGTGATTCCACTTGTAATGGAGACCTAAGACATCCTATTCAATAAAAAAAAATCCACCATCCATTCTTTTTTATTTTCTTGGTCATTCAGTGAATTATAACTCCGTATAGGAAATATGTTGTTTCTTATACTACACTGTACGAAACCCTGTAGCAGTCTTCCAACATGTATACACTTCCCCAGATTGGCTCAAGAACCTTGGTTATTGTCCCTTAGGGTTGAATAAATACCCCTAGGCTCTAAATCAATTATTAGGGAAGACCAAAGACCACTTAGGACTTGCCTCTTTACCCATGAAAAACATTTCAATGATTTGGGTTAATGGACAAATTTATGAATTGGATAATTCAATGATGACTTTCTCAATTTAAACATCCAATGAACTCTCTTAATGGATATAAACTCCTTTAAATTTAATGCTTGAAATTTATTTCATGATATTTACTTTATGCAATTATAATAGGCTTCTTTCTTGCAATAGCATAAGGTTTCCATTTTGAGCATTTCATTTTCTGCAGTTAGTTTAGGATTTGATTTCATTGCATGCACTCCATTACATAATGACATCGAAGGAAGGAAAAATTGTATGTTTCACATATAGTGTTGATACCTCTTAATTTTGTAGGAACCCTAGGTTGATAATTAAAGACGGTAGCCTTGGGATTTTCCACATTCTTATTGCAATATCGAGGCTCATCAGAAGGATATAGCAAGGGAGGACAAAGAGAAGGGTGAGGGATATTGAGAGAGAGAGAGAGAGAGAGAGAGAGAGAGAGAGAGAGATGAGAAGGAGATTAAGAAGGGGATATAGAGAGGTAGATAGAAGAGATTTGGAGATAGAAAGTTAAAGGGACTAAGATATGGAGGGATCGAGAGAGGAATAAATATAGTGGGGGAGTAGGGGAAATAAAGAGAGAAAGAGAGAGGGACATAGATAGAGTGATAGAGATAAAAAAATATATAGTGACACATCAAAATGTGTAAATGGAAATAGAAGGACACAGATTGGGGGGCTAATTAAAGATAGAGGGAAGGAGAAGAGGATGTAGAAGAGAGAGAACAAGACGAAGGAAATTTAGAGAGGAGAGATAGAAATGGAGTTAGAGTGGAAGAAAAAAGAGATAGAGAAGGAAGAAGAGATATTTCAACAGAGGTGACAATAGGGATTGATAGAGAAGGAGAGATGAAGGGATGAAGAGAGTGGAATGGGAAGAAGAGAGTGAAATAAAAAGGGATGGAGAGCTAGAAAGAGGGAAAGGTAATTATGGGGAAGATGGAGGAATATTTTGAGGGAGAGAGAGATAAAAGGAGAGAGGGAGGGAGATATATATAGAGGAGGGGTTATAGAGAGGGGAGGAGAAAGTTAGGGATGAATATATATATATATATATATATATATAGATATATAGATATATATGGAGTGGCAGGGAAAGAGTAAGATGGACAATGTTTGGAAGAGAGGAAGAGGGATATTGAGAGAGTGAAAGAGAGGGAGAGAGTGAGGGAGACAAATAAAAATATGTAAAATTATATAGAGAAACATAAACAAATATGTAAATGAAACTAGATAGGTAGAGAGTGGGTATTTATAAATACAGAAAGGGAAGGATACTAGGAGGGAGGAGAGAGAGAATGTGGGAGGGATGGAAAGGGAGTGATGTGGGGGAGAGTTAGAGGGATAATGAATGGGAGAGAGATAAGGAGACATGCATGGAGATATATATAGATATGTAGAGGGGTAGAAAGTGAGAGGCAAAGAAAGTGATGAAGGGAAGAAAAAGGGGGAGAGAAATTATAGAGGAAGAGAGAAAAATAGAGGAACTCATACACATTCTATAACATGTGTAGTCCTACCCAAGGTGACCTAGGGAATGCGTGTGTGTTATTGAAACATGAGAATGTTATTGATAATGTGTGTGTGGTTTTTTCTATTTCCCACGATGTTTGGAATTTGATAGACTGTAGTGTATTCAATAAGGTATCTTGTTCGATTGTGTGTGTTTTACTCGTTTTATAAACAATTCTCAAACCTTATTCTACCATTGTGCCACATTCATTTAGGGTGTGGATTATTTTTTTGTTGAATCATTTTGAAGCTTTCTTGCTAAATTTAGCCTATTATTTATATCCTTTTCAATCCATAATGAAATTATTTCTATGCTTCTCAACACATGGTGAAATTATTTCCATCCCTTTCAAGTCGCAGTGAAATTCTCTCCATCCTTTTCCCCATTCCATAATGCCTTCTGTACTTTGGAGGATTTTCCATTCCATTAGCCATTTTTTTTGTAAATGTAGATAATTATCCCTTACATATAGCCAAATTGTTTTTCTTCAATTGCATTTGTGAATGCCAATTTTTTTTTCAAATTGTTTTTATTTCACTTTCACTTTACAGTTCATGCACTTTAATTTGAACCAAAACATTTTAATACCTTCTAAAACTAATATGAATATTTTTATTTATATAACATCATAAAATCTTAGTAATGGGTTTATAAGTTATTTTAACATGTCTAGTGTCGAATTACATTAATTTTCGGTTCAACATATGGTGCCTTAGGTCACTTTAATGAAGTAAATCTGGAGACGTTCCATGAAAACATGTTATTATACATCATTCATTCTACCTTATGTATTTCAATAGTGTCATTTTATTTTTAGATTTCGACTACAAAAAGTTGTTCAAGGGGTTTGGGTCACTGATAGGTAGGTCTAGCTTCCGAATACTAGACTATCATGTCTAGTCTCTCTCAAGGAATGCAATCCACAACAAAGAAGTCAAGCGTTCCAAAATAAAAGTGCATCACTCGTACCTATATTGGAAATTGTGTGACAAATAACTCCAAAATTCCTTTAGGCGCATAAACGCGGTTTATTATTATGACAAGGTGAGCTACCCGAAAAGAACATTCATCACCAATCTTATAAAGTATAAAATAATACTTTGAATTGATGTTATAACAAATTGTGTTGCTAATACCACTTTGAATAATTTTACTATTATCACACACACACATGTGCACACAGATATTTGTGTGTGTGTGTATGTCTTTTGAATAACATCATTGTGCAGGAATGCTTAGCTATATTATTGCTTGAGAATTCTTAGGAACTCTCAACATAATTGTCCATATCACATTTATGGTTGGGATAGATGGTAGTGAAGATAACATGGTGGTTAAGATAGCGGTGAAGGAGTATCACCTCTACATAAGTGACAATAGATTCAACAACTTAGCTTATGTATATCACTACCTTTAGTTGTTATGTAGATGGACCAACATTGGATTTGGTTGGATGGTTGAACTATCCAATTAAAAAAAGCACGTATATCAATGGCTTTGTGTGTTGGACCTCCATTTTTTGGGTGAAACATAAATGCAATCATTGCCCCAAACCTACAACAATAAACAATTCCAAGAAATAATTTGTCAAATTTATGATACTTCCTACCTAATCATGAACATGAGAAGTTAATAGTTATCATTAATGAATCACTTATATGTGGCACCTAATATGGTGTGTCATGGATTTATTGCATTGTCTCAATGCATTGATGCTTAACTATGCCACTATGGTAGATATATTATGGGATGTTGAATATATGTCTCACTGTAGAGATATCACTTCTATACATTTCATATGGAGCATCACTTAGTTATGTCACTTATGTGTGTTGATTAAGTGTCTAATTTATGGGTCTCTTATGGTGTTCTAGGTATAAATTATTCACAGCGGTTTAAACAACAATTCCATACATATAATGTTTCATTAGTTTGCAAAATTGAAAAATATAATGATAAAATATAACATCCGAAGGAAATAACATGAACAAAAAAATTATGTAGACCTATTTGAACAATATTCCACAAAAACTAGGGCTTTTAAATTCCAAAAAACTTGTTTTTTTCAGATAACACTTCAATATACATCAATAGACATTACGAACTTGTGATGCAAGTTCAATATGGTGTATTTACTTATATTGTTTAATTATGCACTCAAACTTAAACATTTTGTGTTGGAATTTTCACACTAAAATCTTAGCAGATGGCAGCCTATTCTCTCCACCTTCTCATATTCATGCATATACTACATTTTTGAGAAAAATATGTAGCAACCTCTTATTAAATTTGGGGATTGTTTAATATAAGGAGAGATTTCCTACATATATTCTTGAATATATTGTTCCCACTATCTACAATGGTGAATTTAGAACATGCATATTTTGTATGGTCTCTCAATTATGTATGTCATTTAATAACATTACTTATGTGTAACTTATGGGGCATTCATCGATACGTATTTATGGTAATGGTTTGTTGCTTATTTTCATCACTAATTTCTTGCTAGTAAAGATACATGACTTATATGTGACACATATTTTGTATCATGGATTTTATGCATTTCTTGAGAAAGGTTATGTTAACCTCTTAGGTTATCCACACTTCACCTTACCCATCAAATATGCTATCCACACTTAGCCTTGGCCGAGATAGCTTGGTATCAATTGGCACAAGTTAGACTCTCCAAACAAAATTAATAACATTAGTGATCCAGATTTAAAGAGGAACACAAAAAATTACAGATATTAACCATACATGTAGAGATGTGATGAGCCCCAAATTTGGTAACTTGTTGGGCTCATTTGGCCTAATTGTCCCTGTTCAGTCCTTGTTCAATCCTTCATTTTTCATAGCTTATGCATTATTTTTCAGTATGTTTATGTCATTTATACGAATAAGGGTAGTCACTCTTCCTAGGTGGCTAACACGTGCTCATTTCAGGTTTTTTGACACATGTTGGAGCAAAACCGAGCAATCATGGGCTAGAATACAACCAAGCTTGAGGTGAGGATTCGTATGGGGGTTGTCTATGGCATTAAATAGCCCTTCCTTGGGATCTTCACCCCCAACTCCGAGCTCTAAAGGCCACCAAAACTGGATCTAGAAGGCAGCCAAGCAGATTTGGAAGGGGCTGTCTACTCACAGTTTGGAAAGCCAAGTCCCATAGATTTAGGAGGCCAGCTAGGGCCCTCGTGGTGTATAAATTTTAAGGCCTTAGCCTTCGTAAGGGAGTTTTTGAAACCATTGCATATTTTGCACTACAGTGCTATTAGCTTTACTTTATTCTCTTGTAGCCATTTTGGCATAACTCTTGACGTATGACTATTTTTTGATAATGAGAAGCAGTCCGATTTTATATCAACTCTGAGTTTTCTATAGGAGCCATAGCTCTCAGGGTTGGGCCCAACCTGAGAGCCTAGGGCTTCCTTTTTGTACTGTTACCTTTCCCTTATGCATTGTTGTTTTCCTTTTATGCATTTGAAATGTATTTCTGTTGGGCAGATTTAGTTGTGTTGGTTAAATAGGTCACTGTTTATGAATAGAATTGCTTCAGATGTTTAAAATAGAATGGTAGGATAATAACAGGAAAAGCTCCAAGAAAAGGGTCAACAACACTCTCAGTTTCACCTCATCCTTATTGGATCAGGCGCTGGAATTGAAGAAACAGTGCTGCCCCAACAAAAAACACTAGTTTGCTTGACCATGCAATCCTTAGTGTACTATTTTCATTTGCAGAAGTTAGTTATGGGTTCAGATCTCTAAAATGTTTCTTTGCATGATTGATGTACATGGTTTTCTTTCCAAATAAATCTATTTTTCATTTGTTTTATTGACAGTTAGATTAGATTAGCTAGGACTTTGATTATTTGTAAGACTTTGTTGATTTGGTTAAATGTACACCGTGTAGGGCATCTCTACCACTCTCTGATCTGCCTAAGCTTCATCAGAGCTAGTTGTTCCATCTCCTAGCTAGGTTCCTCATCTCACACTTGTCCTTTTGCCCACATAATCCCACCTTCTTGCTCCATCATTGTCTTAGCCTTCTTTAAGCCAAGTAAGCCTTCTACACCCTCTCACCACTCCATCCATTAGTCCCTGGGTCACTCCAGGCCCCTATCCTACTTCCCTATCCATTCATGCATCTTCCCTCACTCACCCATCCTCTAAAATCCACTTTTTAAACATCTTGTAGAAATTTATGAACATCCTGTAGAAATCTCTGAACATCCTATAGAACCCTTGCAGACTTCCTGTAGAAGCTCACAAATGAGGTTTCTTGATAGCAAAACTTTGTGAACTCTCCGGAAGGGTGTTAGGGACTCCTTAGACCGTCTCTGAACCTTCCCAACCTTTTCCAAGCATTTCTCCTCCTTGATCCACCCCTGCACAGTAAAAAGCCAGTTAAAAGCACATGCATGATAATTCTAATAACTTATTCAAAAATACAAAAATATGTTTTCTTCAGGTAGAGATAGTCTAGACACATGTATTTTACCTTCATAGAAGTAATAGCATACCTTCCAGTATTTTTCATTCTCTCCTTTGCATCAGTAGGACTAGATGGTAGAATTAGGGTTTGCTAGGTTTTGCGTTACTTTTTAGCTTTCAGTTTCTTTCCACAAGTAGATTAGCTTCCTTTGAGTTAGCTTTCATCCATCAGTTAAAAAGATTCTTCTAAGAGCTCATAGAAGTTGGCTTAAGCCCCTAGCGGACTTGTGCCAATTGACCAAGTGACAACTGCGGCAAGAGCTAGTACTTGCGCATATAGCACCGCCGCTTCCAAGTTTGTTACGAACTACCGAGTTGATAAAAGTAAAGAAGGGAGTCCCAGGAGTTGCATCATTATTGATGCAATACTGGAGCCCACCATCTTTTTGGTGCCGTTGCTGGGAAAGCGTCAGAGTATTCGTGATTGTTGCTTTTCTTCTATTTTCTCCTACAACCTTCTGTTAAGTAGTTTATTTCATTTCATTTCTGCAAAAGTAGAGTAGATATTTCCTGCTTTCATAGATTAGCATTTCAATTCCACAATTTCAATTCTGCAAGCGTAGATTAGCGTTTCAATTCAACAAGCGTAGACTAGCATTTAATTCCTACAATTTCATTTGAGCAAGATAGATTAGTCCTTTCGTGCTTTCATTTCAATTCCGCATTTTCATTTCAGCAAGATAGTTAGTTGCAGTTCAATCTATTTTAGTTTTGCAGGTACTAGAAGAAAAAAAAAACAAAAGCAATCAAAAGTCTTTCCATTTCATGCCTCGTAGGAACAGAGATAAAACCGGCAAATTCTTACCCAACACCCCCACCACATCACTGAGTCAACCTTCTCTCTTCTCTAGTGACAGTGAGGCAGAAGAACCTATAGGTGAACCTCTTGAGATATACGAAGATCCTATAATAGAAGAAGAGTTAGAGAACACTCCATCTGAAGCCATGGCTGAAAACCGAAACGGTAGAAGAGAAGATGAGAGAATAGAAGGTGCCTTTCCCATCCGAGAGACCAATGGAGACATGAAAATGAAAAACATAAGCCCCTCCGCTTTACCTCACTTCCATGGATTGACTACTGAAGACCCTGATACCTTCCTATTTGAGTTTGCTGTCCTTTGTCGAACTTATGACTATGCTGAGGATGAGCAAAAGTTGAAACTCTTTCCCTCTACCCTCAAGGACGTAGCATTACGCTGGTTCATGGGGTTACCTGGAAACAGTATCACCACTTGGGCTCAGATGCAGCAAGCTTTCAATACCAAATACCGGGACTACTGTAGATCCAAGGAAACTAAGGGAGAAATCTTTCGAATGACCATGGGAAGCGATGAATCTTTAGAAGACTACGAGGAAAGGTTCCAACTCAGTTATAAACGGGCCAGGTGCACACTTGACCCGGAATCTCTGAAGCTGGTTCTGCTCTGAGGAGTCCCTGAAGACCTTCGGGACACCCTTAACATGCTAACTGGAGGAGACATCTACCAACTACCTTATGAGGACATAAAGACCGCGTTTAGAAACCATTCTAGGGTGGCCTGCAAGAGAGGTAGGGGGAATCATCTTTCAGCTAGTACCACCTTCTCCAAGCATGAGTTTGCTAACCAGATGGAAGACCTCAAGAGTGAGATGAGATAGACTATTGCCATGCAACTTGATACCTTCTGAATTCAGCAAAAGAAAGAGGAAGCTGAGAGGGCTTCAGCCATTTTTTGTCCTAGATGCACGAGGAAGCATCCCAAGAATGAGTGCCCATTGCACTCAGTAGAGGTATGTTTTTTTTGTGAGGAAGACCACCCCACCAACCAATGCCCTACCTTGCCTAGATTTAAAGCCATGTCTCTAGGGGCTGAGGTGGCTACTGAACCTCTCTACTTCCTCAACCAGAGGAGGCCACATGGACCCAGACCTTACCAGCAGGGGATGCAAGGGACATCCCAAGCTTATTATAACCCCAACCAATCTGCTAATATACCTTCTTGGGCCCCCCCTACTCATCCTTCCTGGTCCACACCTCCTCCATGGTCTTATCCATCTCCATACCATACTCAACCTCCTTCTCATTCATTTCACTCACATGCCCAACCACAACCTCAGTGGAATGCACCTCAACCGGGTTGGAGGCCCCAGTACAACACTCCTCCAGCCATTTTTCCTCCACCACCGACTTAACCACAACCATTACCTCCTACTCCTCCATGACAACCCCAGATGCCTGCTCAACCAAACCCGAACCCCAACAATAGACAGGCCCAACAAGTATATACTGGGGAGACAACATGCCCTACCTATGCTGTGGAGATCCAGGAGATCAACCTGTGATCTGGGAAGGTCCTTCCAGAGCGCCAACCTCCTCCCCTAGAGGAGGAGGAAGAGAAACAGGAAAGTGAACCCCAAGCCATTCCACCATTTCCTGAGCGACTCACAGTAACCACACAACCCAACCCAGAAGAGAATGAGCTTCTGGGAGAACTCAAGCAGTTGTGTGTGAAAATACCACTTCTCCAGGCAATGAAAGATGTACCGATATACAAGAAATTGTTTAAGGAGAAGTGTTTCAGGCACCCAGGCAGGCGAAAGAGAGACGCCTCAACCACCAATGTCATAGGACAACTGTCTGATCTCATGTTGGGGCAAGTAATCTGTCCAAAGTATTTGAACCCTGGGAGTCCTGTAGTTGATGTCCACATCAATGGCACCATCATACCCCACACCTTGATTTATCTAGGGGCTGCCATTAATGTGATGACCAGGGACACCATGCTTAAGCTCAACCTTCAGAGTTCCTTGAGGAAGACCTCGATAGTGTTTCAATTGGCAGACCGCTCCACTGTGACTCCCGAAGGGATTGTGGAAGATGTCTTGGTCTTTGTTGACTCCTGGGAGTACCCTGCAGACTTTTTGGTCCTTCAACCAAAGGAAAAACTCACGGGATATCCCTTCATTTTGGGAAGGCCTTGGCTCGCTACTGCAGATGCTTACATCAGCTGTTGAGCAGGAAGCATGACCATCAAAAATGGGCCTATGTCCAAACAGTTGGTCCTATACCCTCCTACCCAACCTCTGCTAGAACGTGAATTACCCCTATGGTTGGAAGAAGGAGAAGAGGATGAGGTCTACTCTGCACCATTATGCACAGTAGAGGCCACCAAGGGAGGTCCTCAAACCGAGGATGATTTGATTGAGAACTTAATCCAAAATCCTCCCCCTGGTGCACTATCCTTGGAAGAGTTGGTGGAAGATACCCAAGCCAATGCTTTAGTGGACCTATGTGTGACTGATCCGACCACTCCAAGAGTTAAGAATGTGGAGTTTGGCCCTGAAAAAACTTTAAAGATCAGCTCCTCTCTCTCTCCCTCTCAGGAAAAGGAGCTATGTAGCCTCTTGACCCACCATTTGGAGGCTTTTGCCTGGAGCTACAAGGAAATGAAAGGAATCCATCCCTCGGTCTATACCCATCATATTTACATTAAGGAGTACTGCGAACCAGTCAGGCAACCTCAGAGGAGAATGAATCCAGCCCTTAAGGACATTGTTAAAGAAGAAGTGCAAAAATTGTTGGATGCAGGATTCATCTACCCCATATCGGATAGCGAATGGGTTTCCCCTCTGGTGTTGGTACCCAAGACAAATGGGAAGTGGAGAATCTATGTGGACTACAGAGAACTGAACAAAGCCACCAAGAAAGACCGCTTCCCTCTACCTTTCATAGATCAAGTGTTGGATGGACTGGTAGGAAAGAATTTTTTCTCTTTCCTAGATGGGTTCAGCGGGTATAATCAGATCCAAATCAGCCCGAAGGACCAGGATAAGACCGCCTTCACTTGTCCATGGGGTACCTTTTCCTACTGAGTCCTTCCCTTTGGGCTATGCAATGCCCCTACCACTTTCTAGAGAGTTGTATTGAGCATCTTTGCCGAGTTGGTTCATGATTCGGTGGAAATCTATATGGATGACTTTACTCCTTACGGGTCTAGCTTCCAAGAAGCCTTGTCCAACCTGGGAAAAGTTTTAAGCAAGTGCATTGAGATGAACCTGTCCCTCAGCCCTAAAAAATTTGAATTCCTGATGACTGAAGGGACTGTGTTAGGTCATACCATTTCTCGCCAAGGATTACAGGTGGATCCTAATAAAATTGCTATCATAAAAAAGGTTCCACCTCCTCAGAAGGTAAGAGATGTTCGGAGTTTCTTACGCTTAGCGGGATATTATAGAAGATTCATTAAAGACTTCAGTAAGATAGCCTCGCCATTGTTTGGCCTCTTAGCAAAAGATGTTGAGTTTAAATGGACTGACGACTGTCAGAGGGCTATGAATGAATTAAAGGATAAGTTGGTGTCCACCCCAATTTTGAGAGGCCCAAACTGGGCCCTACCTTTCCACATCCACACTGATGCCTCGAACAAAGCCATAGGGGCAACCTTAGGACAAGTTCAAGAAAAACTTCCATATGCCATATACTTTGTCAGCAAAAACTTATCCGAGGCAGAAATGAATTATACTGTAACTGAGAAAGAGTTCTTGGCCATGGTCCATTCCCTGAACAAGTTCCGACACTACATCACTGGCTATCAAACATTTGTACATACTGACCATGCTGCAATTAGATATTTAATGAATAAGCCTAATGTGAATGCTCGTATTATTAGATGGTTACTTTTGTTGCAGCAGTTTGATTTGACTATCGTTGACAAACCAGGTAAAGAAAATGTTGTTGCTGACTTCTTGTCTAGATTGGATTTGCCTGCAAGTGAAGAACGAACATTGGATGACCAGATGCTAGATGAACATCTGTTTTCTATCTCAATACTCTCTTCATGGTTTGCTGATATAGCAAACTATACGGTCTTAGCACAGTTCCCTCCGCATCTATCCTCAAAGGAGAAGAGTAGAATCATGAGGAAGAGTGCCTCATTCACTTGGATCGGGGGCAACCTGTTCAAACATGGCCCTGATAAGATATTAAGGCGTTGTGTAAGGGAGGAGGAAGTCTTTGACATCCTCCTAACCTGTCACGATGGGCCTTGTGGAGGAGATTTTGCAGCCAAGAGGACTGCCTTAAAAATTCTACAGGCAGGCTACTATTGGCCCACTCTTCATCAAGATGTCAGAAGATATATCAGCCAATATGACTGATGCCAAAGGATAGGGAAATCGACTCCAAGGGACGAAATTCCTCTCCAACCTCAAGTGACTCTTGAGCCATTTGAGAAGTGGGGTATGTATTTTGTGGGTCCTATCAACCCTCCTTCAAGGCAAAGGTCTTACATCATTGTGTGCACAGACTATCTGACAAACTGGGCAGAAACCAAGGCAATCAAAGCAGCAAAAGAAGAAAAGGTGGCTGAGTTTTTAAGAGAAAAAATCTTCTACAAATTTGGCTACCTAAGAGAGTTAGTCACCGATCAAGGAAGCCAGTTCACCTCCAACTTAATTGAAGACTTGCTTGCTCATCACAAGATCAAGCATAGGACTTCCACCCCATATCATCCTCAAGAAAATGGGCAGGTGGAAGTCACCAATAGGGCATTAGAAGGGATTTTGACTAAGGTGGTGAGCAGCAACAGAAAGGATTGGGCAGATCGCTTGGTTGAGGCCACTTGGGCCTACAACACCACTCGGAATGCCACAACCAGTTTCACACCTTATGAGCTGGTCTATGGGAAGAGAGCTTTGTTGTCAATCGAGTTTGAGTACAACACATTGAGGATGGAAGCTCAGCTGGACCTAGATCTCAGCCATGCTCAACAAGAAAGGTTATTGCAGCTGAATGGGTTAGATGAACACCGAATGCAGCCCTCCTCCACTCAGAAGTGGTTCAACTTTAGAGGAAGATATGGCATGACTGGCACCTCAATGACAAACAATTCCAGCCAGGAGATTGGGCGTTGCTGTATGATTCCAGACATAAGGATTTCAAGTGGAAGCCGAGGACAAGATGGCTAGGACCATATGCAGTGCAGAAGTGTAATGGCAATGGTTCTGTCCTTATCTAGACCATCGATGAAGAAGCCATACCCATGCTCGTCAATGGGCATCGACTAAAGATCTATAAGAAACCTCTTTCGAGGCAAGAGTTCATCAAAACTGTGGAAAAATCCGTGCTGGTCATAGAGAAGGGTTCTGCCTCTGTTTTTGGCACACCCTGAGCATCATTATATATATATATTAAAAAAAAAAAATGTAATAAAAAAGATCCTTGGGTGAAAACCTTTTTGAGGTGCCCAAGGCAGATGGTAGGGGTGAAAACCTCATTGAGGCGCCCCTGCTATCTCTCTGCAAAAAGAATTGGAATAAAAAGATCCTTGGGTGAAAACCTCTCTGAGGCGCCCAAGGCAGATAGTAGGGGTGAAAACCTCATTGAGGCGCCCCTGCTGTCTCTTAAAAAAAAAAAAAATAGAAAGAAAAAGAAAAAAGAAGAAGAAGGAAGAAACAGAAAAAAACAAGTTTAATCTCTGGAAATTGTTGTAGGTTGCAGGAACACAATGCAGAAAGGAGGCCTCTCAACTCAAGGACAAGGGTCCCTACCAAGCTACCAGGCAACCTCACATACACTGCCTCCATGAACACTCATTTTTTCCAAGGTTTGGACACAATCTGGTCATGGTTTAGCCTTCTACAAGAAGCTATAGGACTTTCTATAGGAAGTTCTGTATTTCTACAGGAAACATCTTGTAGAGCCTTTGGGCGGGCCAGGATTGATTATGGAGAAGTATTTGAAGCTTGAAGTCCATTGAGGAGGCATGCAACCACTCTTTTCTTCCATATTCCACTTGTTTCACCTCCTTTCACCACCATTGCTGCCATCTGGTCGAATATACTTGCACAGTCATACCAGAACCCTGTTTTCTCAGATAATTTTTTTTTTTAAGTGGGAAATAAAGCATGCAGAGGCTCGCACACTTTACCTATCAAGGCGACCTTAGGACCCTTCACCCGTGAACGTGACTCATTTATTTCAGCATGCACCCCAGGAGGAGAAACGGCTACAGGATGTCCTACAGGAATCCTGTAGCAGCTGATCCGGCTGGAGCACATACCATCGAGACTCCAGCAGCTCATGAAGCCGGTGCGTGCAGCATTCACCACCAGGAAATCGAGTCTCAAGGTCTCGTAGCCAGCAGCAGCCAATGAAGAGGAGCTCCAGCACCCGTGCACAAAGCAGCAGCAAGCAGATCCAGCATTCCTCGTCCCCGAAACCTGAGAAAAACCACGTCCATGGCCGTACAGGTAAGTGCCTAACCTTATTTCATCAAATTACATAAGATATACTCTAAATGTGCATGACTGTGAGAATGGACAGATTGAACAAGTCTGGTAGCCATTCAACTAGCCACCACAACCAGTCAGACGGCCTCGTAGGATCCGAATGGGCTTGGTTATGTCGAAAAGATGGGCAATTGACATGTGGGAAGTATCCAGTCGGGGAGAAGCGGCAGTGAATGCAGAGGGAAGAATTCAGTGGTCAGGGACACGCCGAGGAATGATGGCTGTGACGTCGGCAGACGGATCGACCGGGATAGCTCACCCCCGCGCCATGAATTCCGCAGCAATTCAAAATCGGCCAGTTGAATAACTTATGATACACTGCACTCATTTACACTCACAACTATTTTGCAGCCGAGCACACATCCTCCTCCTCTGCAAGTTGTTAGCCTGAGTTCTCGGTCTGTTCCAACGTCCTGCTGCTGCTCAGACTCGTCCAGAACCACCTTAACGTCCTCCAGAAGCCGTGCACAATTTCTACAGGAAGCTGCGCTACAGGGAGCCCGGCATTATGAAGAAGCTTGGACTATTCACATCGAGGGTGGCAATTCTCAGTGAGGTAGGCCTGAACATAACTTTCCCACGCAAATAATTCAAACGTGGTGAATTCGACGTGTTGAGGGGGTAAGGAAAATGTGAATGCAAGTCTGTCTATGAATTCAAAAGCCGTTTTCTTATTGCTGCACGAAATTCTCTTCGTAGTCTGCATGTGATATTTTCTCCAGGGTCTTGAATTAAAATCCCTCCTGTAGAAAAATTGAGACACTGTCAAGGCTCACCGGTGAAAAATTGTGAATTTTATATTACTATGTGCATAACGGAGATGTAGCTCTACGCTCTGTGTAGAGAAATCCCGAAGTCCTCCTTCTGTACATGAGCAAGCAAGTTTAGAACAAAAAAAACAGAGTTTTTAACCATGCCGGGAGGGTTCATTAGAAAAGAACCTTCGGACTCCAAGAAATTACGGGAAACCCCTGAGGTGGTGGACTTGTTTTCCCATGCACACTGGATGTCATTCTATGACAAGCTTCAAGGTCACGATGATGAAATCACAGAAGAATTCCTAAGGTCCTTGAAGCCGAAGTCAAAGACATTGGTCGTTGTCAACTTCAGAGGATTGACCCTCAGACTCACCCCACAGCTCATTAGTAGAGTAACTAATCTACCAATGGGGGTACCCTGGGATAAGGAGGAGAGAAAATTGGTTCAGAAAGCTAAAAAAGAGTTCTTCTTGCCAGAGGAACAATTTTCAGAGGAAAAGAATGGAGTTCGAAGAACTAGCCTACAACCATTCTGGAGTGAAGTCAGCCTCCAAATTATGAAATATATTACGTGTGAGGGGCGATTTAGCATCGTGTATGGCTATCATTTCCAGTTGCTCACAGAACTCAGGCACCAAATGGACCTACCCTCAGAACGAAAATTGAGAATTCCTTACTTCCTCCTGCAATCCATGATTGAGTGTGCCACCAAACTGAGAGAGGGGACACCAGACTAGCTAGCCCATCATGGGCTTATCAAGCTCCTCGTGGAAGATGCACTCCACACTTACACTGTCCCTCTCTCCTGGGAAATTTTTCGGAATATGTCTAAGGATGATATCCGAATTTTGGCCGAGGAGCTCACTTCCTCCAACAGCGAGGAGAAGGAGCACACTTAGGTAGAGAAGAAATCTAAAGGACAAGAAACCCCGGGCAAAACACCAATGAAAGAACAGAAAGGAACACAAGAAAAAGGCCAAGCTGCAAAAACAACGGGTGGTAAAATTACACCAACAACTAGGGAGAAAAGACTACAGAGCAGGGTAGAAAGGACTGAGAAAGTCCAAGCCAGTGAGGGCACCCCTAAGGCAGCCTCAGCCAAGCTAAAGGAAAAGGCACCCTCAACCAAGTAGGCTAAAATGGTGCCATCTGCTTCTACAAGAAACCAGAAGGCTATTTCTACAGGAAGTTTAAAAACGGCTTCTACAGGAAGCCAGAAACCAGCCACTACAGGACTTTCTACAGGAAGTCCAGAAAAAGGACAGCAGAAGGAGAAATCGGCCAAAATTTTAGCTAGGGAGGCAGCAGCTGTGCTGGCCACCCTAGGTACCGATCCCAAGCCAAAGGAAAAATGAAAGAGGGAGACTCCTTTGTATTTTAAAGCAAGAAGGAGTGTGAGAATTAAGACTGGCAGACCCCAGCCTCCATCAAAAGAGCCAATCACAATTGTGGATACCCCTACCACACCAAGGGATAGGTGCCCCTCCAAGGCATCCATTACTTATGAGCGGGGGAGCCCGAAAACATCCTCATGGAGGGAAATGATGGAGAAATTGAACTCAAAAGCCTCTCTATAGGATGCCGAGGCGGTTCTACAGGAAACTTTGGCTAGGCTGAAGGAAACCGAGCAGATGGAGGAAAGAGCAGCCAAGTCACCACAGGAGGAGGAGAAGACCGATGTCATCATGGAACCAAGCCCCCAGCCCAGCCTGGGCTCTTATTATAACTTTATGGAGGCCGGCAAAATTATTCCTCAAAAATTCGCAGTGCCACTGTTTCTAGCACTAGTGGAAGAAAGAGTACGAACCCACCTTTTCCAAGCATTTCTCCTCCTTGATCCACCCATGCACAGTAAAAAGCCAGTTAAAAGCACATGCATGATAATTCTAATAACTTATTCAAAAATACAAAAAGATGTTTTCTTTAGGTAGAGGTAGCCTAGACACATGTATTTTACCTTCATAGAAGTAATGGCATCCCTTCAAGTAGTTTGCATTCTCTCCTTTGTATCAGTAGGACTAGCTGGTAGAATTAGGGTTTGCTAGGGTTTGCGTTACTTTTTGGCTTTCAGTTTCTTTCCGCAAGTAGATTAGCTTCCTTCGAGTTAGCTTTTATCCATCAGTTAAAAAGCTTCTTCTAAGAGCTCATAGAAGTTGGCTTAAGCCCCTAGCAGACTTGTGCCAGCTGACCAAGTGATAGCTGCGGCAAGAGCTAGTACTTGTGCATACAGCACCGTCGCTTCCAAGTTTGTTACGAACTACTGGGTTGATAAAAGTAAAGAAGGGAGTCCCAGGAGTTGCAGCATTATTGCTGCAATACTGGAGCCCACCAGGATGCAGTAGAAATAATACTTCATTTCATTACTATAAAATACTGAAATATGCTTACAAACAGAAATGGAAATAAACTAGCTAGGGCGATGGTAGCTTATCTATGAGAAGAAATGTGGTGTCTAAATGCCTCTAAACTATGTTACAATGAGGCTCGCAGGCCTATTTATTGTTGAGAAACAATGGAAAAACCTAAACATCCAAAAACCTAACCTTAGGAGATGAAACGCCAAACTGTGGGCCCCGTTCGGGTAAATTAGTACATCAACTTCTCGGGGTCATAACTTTGGCATACAATCTCCATTTGACGTGCACCATAGCTCATTATAAAGATTTATCTAAGGACTACAACTTTGCGAAGAGGATCATTGGTCCATGGTCTCATGTTGATCCCAGATTTCCCAAAAACCATCATTTAGGGCTTCAAAACAGCTCCCAAAGTTCAGGACCCGAAAAACTGCTAAAAATAGTAGATTGTGCTACAATTAACGAAACTAAAAAACTAAAAGAGATAGTTTTTGGGGTCCAAGTGGGATAGGTTGGTGGCCACCAACATACACCTAGATTATTCCTCCCCCCTTAGAAAGCAATGGTCCCCATTGTGTTGAGTTCCTCCTTTTGCTGAGCTTGGTCCATGGTGAGCTATTCTGCAATCTCTGATGTGTCTAGTAATGGTGGGAAGCATGGTCGAGGGCGGTCCACATTGAACACTCGGTGCAAGTGAAGGAATGGAGGAATGCTATGCTCCAACGCATTATTTCCCATAGCCTCGGAAATGGTGTAAGGACCATATCAGAGTGGTCTGAGCTTCTGATGGGCTCTTGTAAGGCATTGTTTCTGCAAATGCAACCAGACTTTGTCACCATCTTGAAACTTGTGTGGTACCTGATGCTGATCATGCCACTACCTATACATGGAATTTTCTAGAATGGAGTGGTGATAGATTGGCCCGTTGGGTAAAGGTGCTCTGGAAGTCAGATCGACCAAATGCTTGACTTGACAATGCAATGATACCTGTGTGCATGAGGCGAAGATGACCGTATCCCTCTATTGCTATTGCTATGTGGAGGAACCCTTCGTGGGGATCATGGATGCAACAAAAATCTTCCCCTGACTTTGGGAGCGAACCAGACAGAAAATGAATTTCCTGGTCTAGGAGATTAGCTTTCTGCACTTCTTGGCAGTGATCAAAGAGGTGGTGGTAGGTGGGGATACCTTTGGTATTCTGTATAATGAATTACCCAAAGAAATTATAACAGCGCAATGCCTTGACTCATACACAACATGTTGCCTCCACAAGTATGGTTGAACTAATAATACATCACAAACATTGAGAGGTGCAACATCACACAATACCTTGTCTGTGAAGGGTTTGATGCTGTAAGGAAGGTGACACTGCTGGCGGACTTAGAGATCTCGTGCTTCGTGAAGCCACTCGATACTGTATTGCTATGGGTGTGGTGTAGTTGGTAGGCTCAAACACTTCATGACCTCCGGTGAAATGAGGTTCTTTTGGCTCCCACTGTTAACAATGAATTGCAGTAGTGAACCCTTCACCCACATCTGTGAGTAGAAAATATGCTCCCCCTCTTCCGGATCTTTGAGCTCATTCTGCTGGATCTTGGCGGTGGAGATAGTGGCATTGGGCTCTGCATCTATGATCTACTTCCATTTGTCATTCCCCTTGTTAAGCTCTGACTTAGGGTTGGAACATGCATCTGATTTTGAAATATTTAGCTCAGCCACCACTGATCGCTTTGTCTAACACTCACCTGTGTTATGAGTGGGGCTCTTATGGAACTCACGCCACTTTGCTATGTCCTTGTTTGACTTCGTGGTGTTGTTCTTTTCTTGCGGCTTTGACATGTTGTCTTCGGTCACACTGCCTTGGCTTTGTCCTTTGGTCTTCAAATTCGCAAATGCAAAGTCTCAGTTCTTCCATTTAAACTTCTGCTCGATCTTGATAACGTATCGGTACACCTTGTCGAGCGAGGAGATGTCCAGGGACTCAATCTCATCCTGGATGTACCTCTGTAGGCAGACGCAGTATTTGAGTACCAAATGCAGCTCAGAATTATTGATACCCAACTTTGTGTGAAGGGTATGAAAAATATTGGTGAACTCTTCTTGGTCCCTTCCCTGCCGCAGCATGGTCGACTTTATGTATTGGTCCTCATAGATTTTGATAGGATAGTACTGCTCCTTAATGGCATCCCAAAACGAATTCTAGGTGGGTGCGACTGAAAATAGTGAGCCCGTACTTTCATCCTTCTGCTCACAATAGCTTTCCCACTAGTCCTTGACATGGGGGGCTGCTTTGAGAATAGTTAAAATAATGTTTTTCCCAACTGGAGAAATCATGAATAGAAAAATACCCTTCTAGCAGATTTAACAATTTATCTATGGAATCTACATCTATCTGACCCTCGAATATGGGGATTTAAAAATTAACTTGTACCTTAAAGGGTGTGGCATTTCCAGAGTAGCTGTTGGAAGCTGATGCGTCACCCATGGGTAGCCATTGAAGGATCTGGGCAAAGTTATCCATCATCGCGTTACTTTGTCACTCGAGGGCTTCTTTGAGAAAGATTTTGATAGGATCTCCTACACCCTCATCTTTACTTTCATCCGCCATGGAAGGATGTCGAGATTTGCGAGGCTGGTCTTACAAAGGTTCGACCAGTTCAAGACCTAACTCCTTATATCCAGACCTCGTTGGGGACATGAAAATAAAAACAGAGAAAGAGAAGACCACTCTGATACCACCGATCTAGATTTATGGAAGAACGCAACAAATTAGAGATATAACCATACATATATAGATGCAATAGAAATAATACTTCATTTCATTACTGTAAAATACTGAAATATGCTTGCAAACAGAAATGGAAATAAACTAGCTAGGCCGATGGTAGCTTATCTCTGAGAAGAGATGTGGTGGCTACATGCCTATGAACTGTGTTACAATGAGGCTCGCGGGCCTATTTATTGTTCAGAAACAATGGAAAACCCTAAACATCCAAAAACTGAACCCTAGGAGATGAAACACCAAACTGTGGGCCTCGTTTGGGTAAATTGGTACATCAACTTCCCAGGGTTGTAACTTTGGCATACAATCTCCATTTGATGCGCACCATAGCTCATTAGAAAGATTTTCCCAAAAAAATGTAGTTTAGGGCCTCAACACGGCTCCAAAAGTTCAGGACCCAAAAAACTGCTATATATAGTAGATTGTGCTACAATTAAGGGAATTGAAAAACTGAAAGAGATAGTTGTGGGGGTCCAAGTGGGATAGGTGGGTCATGACCAACATCCACCTATATCAACTAGCCACCAAATAGGATTTTCAAATTCCACATTAGTAGGGCTTTCAAATTACAGAAAATTAGGGTTTTCAAATTATACAAAACTACAGTTTTCAAATTGCACAAAAGTAAGGCTTTCAAATTGCACAAAACTAATGTTTCCAAAATGCACAAAAATAAGGTTTTTCAAAATACACTTCAATATTCTCCACATCTTCTCATATTTATGCTTGCACTATAGTCTTTTAGAAATAGAGGCATAAACCTCTTCTCAGTGTTAGGGATTGGTTAATAGAAGATATTGGATGGTGTATGGAGGTGAATGAAGGGTGTGGGAGTTCTTTTTCCAAGCTTAGCACCCCTTAGATTCCTATATTGCACACAAATTCATTCCCACCTTGTCCTCCTTTGGCCATGTAAGGGTGATTTCGGTGATAAATTTTGAGAGCAGTATGACATGTACAGAAGGAAGGTGGAATGGGATGAGTAGATGTGGAAGAGTGTTCCAACCCCTAAAATTCAAAAACAATCCCTGCAAACTAATCAAGTACATGCATTAAATGATCAATATTACAACAACATGAATCAAAGTGGAAAGGATGAGTTAGATTCTATTTCTTTAAGATCTAGTCTAACATATACCTACCCTAATTTCCAAATCGATGATCCTAAATTCTAAGTTGTAGAAAGCAAGCATGCAGAAGATTTTCAATCTAATACTTAACAATTTTCCAAGAAATCATCAACACATTTTTTTGGCTTGTTGTTGTAGATCTTCTAGCCACCTTTCCCACAAGTGAGGTAGTGGTCAAACCTGCAACTACAATTTTTATTATATAATTCCTACATAAAAAAAGAAAGAAATGAATTGAATTGAACAAGAACAACGAAAGAATAAAGGAGAGGTACTAAAGCCTCTAGTTTGGCCCTAAAACCAAGGGTTTCAACCCTCCAAATTTAACTCAGATGCAGGCCAATAGTAAACTTTCCATTAACAAAAAATGAGAGTCACATACATCATATGGAAGATTAAAATAACATTATCAAGAACTAGGCTCTCAATAGTTTCTCCTATATCCAACAAAATTTTGAATCCTAATGAGCCTTTAGGATTTTTTATTTATACAAAAAGTTGCTGAGGGTAGCTTCATTGAAAGGAGGAGTGATTCCGTCCAAAATCTTGAAATTCGTGGATCTGGTTCCCTTGGATGTTCACATGCACTTGAGTTCCTTGGTTTCTAGTGAACTCAAGTTGTTAGTGAGGAATATTTGATCTCAACTCGAGATCGGGAATTAATGGAGTGCAAAATCCTCCTATATTCTCTGTATATGTCTCCAATCAGCGCCTGCATAGTAAATATCCCTAAAAAATCTTCTTTTTCCTACATATTGGTCACATTAGGCCATGAAATATGACAAGCACCCTTTAATATTTTGACTAAGCATATTATTGTTTAAAATGAAAATTAATGTGATAAAATGAGAGTTTTAAGGGTTGGAGGATAGCACAATGGGCCTAAAAATATACCTATTGATGGGACCGACAATCAACCTTCTGAAGGTGTTGGTCACCCTCTGATCAACTTAGTCATTAATGTGAATTTCATTCATGGCCCTGGTGGCCTCTCTGACATCCAAAGGAATCTCAGATGGTGTTCGCTCCTGTGGATAAAATCATATATTTTCTTTTATGTTTATCAACCCACTTTTTTCTTCTTCCCTATATCTTCTCTCTGGTAGGACCAACATTGAGGAAAGGACGAGTTTGAGTCCTATCCACTTGATCTTCAACCTTTGCACGATTATTTTTTAGAGTGGGGTTATCTGCAAGGAATGTCTTAGTCATTCTAGAGAGTGATACTCTTTGATTTGCAAACTATGAGGCACGACATGCCATTTTCTTTGGCAAGCCTACAAACTTTCTGTCCCCAACATCCTTAAGGTGTCTTCAAAATGGAGGATAGTTTTTTCTTGGGTTTTCATATACTAAGGCATCAATTTAGGATAAGTGGAGATGAGGTTGTGGAAAGTGATGATAACCTTGGGTCTCACTAATTCTACACTAGTTTATAATGAATCCCTCTCTTATTTTGTCACCACCATGCTTAGTTATTCAACTATTGCATCTTCATGGGTCAACAAAGAGTTTAGTTCTATTATTTCCATGTCCCCCAATCTTGAGTTTGGGTCCCAAAATTTCACGTTTATGAGGATCATATTATGCCTATTGAACTTAGCAAGTTTGGCTCTATCCTCAATACTTTCCTTTTTACAAAAGTCAATGAACTTTTTCTAGTCTTTGTGTTGGGAGCGGGATCCCCCAAGCGCAATTTTGGGGCTAAAAGCCCATGTTTTAGTCAATTTTTTGTAATATTATTTTAAAGACTCCGCATTTTGTGGTCACGGAGTGCGAAGGTATTATGTGTCATAAAGGGTAGTCTGCTATTAGTTTTTTAAAGTAAAGTCAATTGTAAGAGATCTACCCATGGTCCGCGGACCATGGGATTGTATAAAAAGAGCTAAGCTCTAAGTAGATAGAAAATGAAGGACCAGACATGTAAGAGAGTCATAGCTTTAGAGCAAGAAGTCTAAGTCTTGGGTTATAGTGTAGGTAGAGGCTTTGCAACTGAGTGCTTAGAGGCTTAGGGTAGAAGTCCACAGCTGAGTGTGTGGACCCTTGTAGCTATGTGTGCAGGGTGAATAGAGCCTGTAACATCTGGAAGATATCAATAAAAGGAGTTATTCTGCAATCTCTTTGTATTTATTCTGTTAATGGTTTTGGATGTGTTGTGTATGAATTTCCTTTACTATGCTTATATGACACACGAATGATTGTCGTTACATTGAATAATTGAACGAAATCACGAATATCTTCTTACACGGTGATAACTTAAAGCATTTGACAAGATAAGCTAATCACTTAGGATAAGTGAGGAATATGCACGGCACGCTGTCATAACTGTGCGAAAGTACCCGAGCCAGAGGTTACCACTGCACGAAGGTCGACCATATACTTTTGAGAAGGTATTAGAAGCCAGAATAGAGGGTTTGTCTTACAAGCCCTAGAGTGAGATCACCTGTACGAAGGTAGGAATAGAAGAGATAAAACGACATCATAACCATCTCAAGGGTGTGGAAACTCAGTTCCAGCATCTCCCCATACTGCTTCGGGTGAGACTTCGGTCCATTCTCTGTGGGTTAATGCCAAAAGGGCCAATAATGTAGGGATTTCTTTGGCTAAATAATGTTGAACCTGGGTCAGGCACCCTCAAGCCAACAGATGGTTCCATTCCCAGTACCAAAACTGCATAAGAGATGTGTGATGTCATATCACTGGAATCCAACTAAGAAGGAGACTGGAGATTGGCTGAATAGAAAGATCCACAAATTCGTGGCATAGGAGAACAGAAACCCACGACTGAAAAAAGAACAGTGGTTGGACCAATACCTGTATACAGATATCCATGAAATATTTTTCTTCTCTTTCCCTATTGAGTTATACGAGTGGATCACGATGCTAGCAGATAGCCAAGGAAGGTGGAAATTTGACGATCCTATTATGTGGACCCCAGGGCCGATACGAAGGTTGGAAGCATCAGAGGATAAGATCACCTTCGTTGTCAATCATTGGCTCGATCGTGCCATAGGAGGATTTGTGACTTAATTCAAGGTCGACACCTTAGTCAGCTATAGCGAGGCAGAGCGACGCTTTTTCAAAGGACCATGAGGTAAGTACGTAAAATCTTTGAATATTTGGATTAAAATGTTGTTGTGTGAAAAACGGGTTATGTAGCTACATTGATGTCCGGTACTATGCGCAATGGAATAACTTATAGGAATGAAGGAAATAAGCGTCTGGAGTATAGCCCCTTGATTTCACCACCACGAAGACACAAAGAAGGGATAGCGAAGGTTTCTCCGCGAAGTTTTATTCAGTTAATAAGACAAGGATTCTCGCGAATACCACCTCTGCCCACACCACCTATGACTTCACCACCATCGCCTCCAACTTCGCTCATACCACCTTCACCTCCACTGTGGTTTAGTATGGAAAATATAATGAAGTTTCCTTTGTTCAAAGGCTTCGAAAATGAGGACCTGCACCAATTCTGGTTCGTTTTAGGGGCTATATGGGAAGCTCAAGGTATTACAGATGATCATATAAAGAAGGTCACACTAGTTAGTCCTCTGCAAGATCACACACTAACCTGGTATATTAAGTATTCTAAGGATAACCCAAATGCAGGACTAGAAAATATGCAGGCGGCACTAAATAGGGAATTTAGTAGGCCTAAATCTGAGGCGTAGTCGATTGTGGGATTCAAAGAGATCACGATGCAACTAGGCGAGACGCCTTCGGAGCTAGATCAGAGGCTAAAATGTAGAATCCGTGAAGCCAACATGAATTTGAAAGATGGACAACATCGCGAGTGGTTTGTGGCTTCACTACTACCACACTTAAGGAAAGCAGCTATCACAACATAGAATAACAACTCAGGTAAAGGCCTTTGAAATTGCCATGAGACCACATGTGTTAGGCCGCTATACTACTAGTGTAACCCCTTATTCTTATTAGTACAACCCACTTATTATATTGATGTACCCATGTAGTGCCCATATTGTTACTATTGTGCCACATAGAAGCCCACTATTGTTATTATTGTGCCCTTACATTATTATTGTTATGTCGGCTCTGATTATATTATGACCCCTTAGACTCCTATATATAGAAAGGAGGTCTTTTCATTCGTATCATCCAAGAATTTTTCATTTATGTAATGTAAAGGAGGTTTCCCCCTTGGAGAGGCTGAATTCTAAGGCGTTGATATATTTTTTCTATCTTTTCTTGAGCTGGTTTCATAACATTTGGTATCAGAGCTTTGGATTCTAGGGTTTCGCTGCTCCAAACAGGTCATCGTGTCATTTTCGCTATAACTTTCTTTTTGGGATGTTTCAAAAGCTAAAAAAAAAACCCATTTTATACGACATAACACTAAATCTTGGGTCCAAATTTCACAGCTTTTCAAGCTATATTTGCGGATATATGATTTGAGGAAGTTGGTCTTTTTGCAGACTCTTGAATTATATTCCAAACAGGTGACCTAGGGAAAATCATCATAACTTTCTCTCTGAGAATCAGATTGAAATTTCATAAGAATTTATAGAAAGAGGACAGACTTTAGTTTATTTTATATCTTTTTTAGATCCAAAGGTCGAAACAGTGACTCGTGGCACGTCGTACAAGTTAGCTCTACTGAACTGGTCTATAATCAGGTCATCTTGGGAGATTGTGCATAACTGTTTCTTGGAGAATCCAATTTGGATCAGACTGGTGGCATTGGAAAGAGGTCACAGAGGGCTACTACGAGACGTAATTTTAGAACTTAAAGATTTGAAAGTACAGATTAATATTCGTTTCAAGATCGAGCTCCTAAAATCAATAAAAAGCAAGATGAGGAAGTTTGAGGGCAAGGATCTGGTAAATTGGATACTTCAGATGGAGCAATATTTTGATCTACATGGTGTACCACTGTTACAAAAGGTATGTATTGCATCTTCATATTTAGAACCGGATCAATTTTTATGGTATGAAGGACTTTGTTCTCGTAAACAACTTGTTATGTGGTCAATTTTCACGGAGGAAATGATAGCGCATTATGAGGATACAAAGAGCAACAACTTCTTTTGGAGCAACACCAAAACAATTGGAAAGAGTAAAAGGGCTTTGTGACATAGTGGAAAGCAAAATTATGGAAACCAGGAAGCATACCCCTCACAACTATAAATATGGAAGTGTTGTTTCTCCTAGCCTTCCACAACCTACAACGGTTACACCACAACAATTGGAAGAAAAAAGAGAAAAAGGGCTTTGTTATAATTGTGATAGCAAATGCACTAAAGGTCATAAGTGTTCTGAGAAGAAATTATTTTACACAGAATATGAAGAGGAGGAAGAAAAGGATCAAGAAACATCAAAAGAAGAGAATATAGGCCAGGACCCCACCCCAGAGAAAGAAGAAATGAATCAGACCATATCTTGTAAAGCATTGGCAAGAATTACCACTCCTCAAACTCTCAAGATAGAAGGACATATCAAGAAGAAAAATATTCAAGAAATGAAAGATCACATCAAGCATCAAGAAATGAATCCAACCATATCTTGTAAAGGATTGGAAGAAATTACCACTCCTCAAACTCTAGAGATAGAAGGACATATCAAGAAGAAAAAGGTTCAAGCAGAGAAAGATCACATCGAGCATCAACAACCAGTTCTCCAACTTTTAAAGGATAATGCCACTTCAGTGCAAAATCAAATGAAACAACAGGTAGATCAACATCATAGTGAAAAATGTTTTGATGTAGGTGATTGGGTATTTTTACTGCTACATCTCAAGCAAGCTATTTATGAGAAGGAAATGTTGGCAATACTACATGCACTTAAAAAATGGCGACCTTACCGAATGGGAAGACTCTTCAAGGATGAGGATGTGGAAGCATTGTTTTGTGCTATTTCTATTAACCAACCAGATTGGATAAACGAAGCAATGGATGAATGGAAGAAGGATGAAGAAGCATGGCCACTTATTCAAAAGTTTCAAAAGATCCCAATTCAAAATATATTGCCAGAAATTGAAGAGGAAGGAAAAATCATATTGGAACCTGGAGCAGTCATAGAAACAAGAACCCGACAGCTACGAAATCAATCAATTTCAAAGTATCTCATCAAGTGGAAGAACTTACCTGCTGAAGATTCCACATGGGAGGACAAGAATTTTATATAGAAGCATCAAGAACTACTCAAGCGTTGAGGACAACGCTTTTTGAAGGAGAGGGGCATGTTAGGCCCCTATACTACTAGTGTAACCCCTTATTGTTATTAGTACAACCCACTTATTATATTGATGTACCCATGTAGTGCCCATATTGTTACTATTGTGCCACATAGAAGCCCATTATTGTTATTATTGTGCCCTTACATTATTATTGTTATGTGGGCTCTGATTATATAATGACCCCTTAGACTCCTATATATAGAAAGGAGGTCTTTTCATTTGTATCATCCAAGAATTGTTCATTTATGTAATGTAAAGGAGGTTTCCCCCTCAAAGAGGCTGAATTCTAAGGCGTTGATCAATCTTTTCTATCATTTCTTGAGCTGGTTTCATAACAACATGATACTCCGATGCAGGATACTAATCTGGGAGTCCAATACTAATCTTGGAGTCCAACAGAGTCATGCGAAACTGAAGAATCTATGCCTTGAGATGCAAAGTCTGAAGTAGGATAGGATGGTTCGACCAAAAGTATGTGAGGAGGTATGGTGCTTGAAATGCAAGAGTCAAGGTCATGACAAAGACCATTGCACAGTCTTTGAAAAGTACCTTGTAGGAGGAGCAATGATGCCTTTAAGGCCAAAAGCTCAAGAAGGACCTAGAACGGGGCCTACATTATGGTGTGCTATCTATCAAGTAGCTGGAAAACATGCCATGGATAACTGTCACTCGCTACAAAAGTATTTACAAGCATCGCAACAACTGTTCTGCAACTTTTGTAGGTCGGTAGGACATGATGAGTGTACTTGCAAGATCTATGAATTTATGATGGATAGAAATCCCTCCTATAGGGTTCAGGCCAAAACATGGCCACTTGACTAGAATGCAGGGATGGCATGGATGAGGTGGAGGCAAAGGAGGACCTGGTAGAGCTCAAGGACAGTCGATTTGCTACAATTGCAAAGGGCCAAGACACTATGCCCGTGATTGTACTAATCCAACATGTTAGTCCTGCAAGTATTGCACGTTATTTGATCATGAAACGGAAGACTGTTCGACACTGATAGGTAGGATACGTGACAAAGGGGTGCTACCACCTCCCCCGACTCAGAACTTGTAGATGATGAGGTCTGAGCCATGTGAGGAAGATACGAACATAAATATAGTGCTCCAGAGTGGAATCACTGTAGAGCCTTGAACCTGTACCTTCCCATACACCTCTCAGCCTCCTTTTCCCACTCATTTCATCCACCAAGTTGATTAAATCATTGTATTTTAGGACTTTTTACATGGTTTTCTAACTACGCTGATGACTGTTGTTTGGTTTAGAATTTTGGTTCAGACTGCTGCATTTCCACAGCCAACACAGGTTTCTGCAGCTGATCCAAGTTTCTGCAGCTAGCACAGGATTCCGCAGCTGTTTTATTAAATGATATGTTACAGGTGTCCTCCGAGAAGATGAGCCACATGGCCAAGTTCCAGGAGTCAAGGACATGGGACGTGTCCATCTAGATCACCCAGAACAACCATAAAAGCCCGCGGTCAACGAGGAGTCAAATACTGGTCAACAGAAGTGTTCAGCGGTGGCACAGCTCTGCGTTGCTCCGTTTTTGGGCACATGAAGCTAGGTGGCATCATCCTCAGCCACGGAGACAATCTAGAAGCACGAATCCAACAGCCATACTCTCCAGATTGAATGAACACGATGACAGTTACCTAGATCCGGGGACGCAGAGGATTCACGTGTTTTTAAACAGCTGGTTGAATACCATAGATCTCGTTAAAGTAGTTTTCTTTCTCCTTATAAATAAAGCGTCCTTGAACGCTGTAGAGTTAATCGTTTTGTAATCGTTTTTAATGTAATTTTGAGCTCCCCACTGTACTTTTACATTTCCTGTCAATACATGAGAAGACTGTTTTGCATTTAAGCGTATAACTGCTCCTTGAACCGGCTGAAGTAGGCAGAGGGCCCCTGTTTGCTGAAGCCCTGTACAGTAACCTTTAATTTCCTGCATTTCTTTTTCTTGTTTCATGTATATTAGCTGTACAGATGTCTTTTAAATTGCTACGTTTTTATTTCTTTTCAACATGTATATTGGCTGTACATAAACTTTGATTTCTGTTGATTTACATTTCTGCACTTTTATGTTCATGACTGATCAGTGTGTTATGCAGGTTTCTTAGGCAAGCCCGGGACAGTTTTTCTTCTTTTCTTTTCATAACTAGTAGCATGCGTGATCATCTTGTCTATGTTGCTGACCTTCATTGTTTTGCAGTTTTGATTTTCCTTACTGTCATTTCTTTAACTTGCATATTTACTTTCTGCTCTTAGATATCAAGTTGTTCATCTATTGATGGTTCCTTTTCCATAATCAAATAACTTTATTGGGAGCCAAAATATCACTTAGTATAGCTTGATTTAGTTTGCTTTAGAACTCACATTACTTGACTTGTTCATAACCGTTTCTTACATGATAAATTCAGCTGAAAGGCAAAAGGTTAAGAGAAAGTTAAAGTATTGTGACTAGTCTCTTTTATGTAGTTTCACTTAGATTTCACATTGCTTAACATTTCATGATATCTTTTCATGGAGAAGATTAAGTTGAAGAGTTGAAATAGTGTGAGATAGTTGTTCTTACTTTTAGTTGGATTTAATATAGATTTCATTTTCATTTTCATTCAGCAGCAGAGATACTGGGCCGATGTCATTAGTCCTTTATTTGATGTCTTTATTTTCCTTTAAGAGTTGATTTTATTGCAGTTGTTGTTCAAGCTTTCTTGTAGAATACTTTTTAAGTTTTGAGAAATCATTTAGAGATCACCACAATCATCCACATTTCACTTGCTTTATTACATTTCCATCACATCACAGTAGGAAAGATACATTCGAAAACAAACTTAAAAAAAAGAAGCTAAAAACGACAAAAGACTAAGAAAAGGTTATCTAAGTACATATAGTACACCTCACTTCATCAGCTTACGAGCCCCGGGTTGACATTTAAAAGTTGCAATTTAGACATCACTAAATTGACCAAACATTTTGGCACCGTTGTCAGGGAAGTGAAATTAGGTAGCCAATTTCTAAAAAAAAAAAAAAAAAAAAAACGAAAATTTAAGAAAATTTCAAGGAAGGAAAATTGATAACCTCTCAAAGTATGCTCTCCTCTTGCACCTAGAGTGATCTGGAGGATCAGAAAAGAGAAAGTTATTGGTTTAATAGTTTCTTGAGTATGCTCTCTTCTTGCACCTAGAGTGATCTGGAAGATCAGAAAGAGAATTATTAGCCCGACTTGAAGAAAAATAAAAAAAAATGACATGCATAGAGCAAGAGATTCTAGGGGAAGGTTTTTAGCTAGAGCCAAGAGTTCGATTTTTACAAGTCCATCTACTTCAAGGAATAGACAAGAGACACCTCCATCATTTCCAACTTACACTCCTAGCCCTAGGATTCCTCGAATTCAAGAGGCAGGGGTCGACTCTCCCACACCTTCGATCGAATTTGAATTAGAAAGAGATCCTTTCCTTCCTTCTACAGAAAGACAAATTGTAATTGAAGAAGTAGAATCATCTGAAGAAGAAGAGGGAGAAATTCCTTCTCGTTCACCCTTTGTAGAAGAACCAGAAGACTCTGAAGTCTCTAGGGAAACTACTATGACAGAGGAAGGAGCAACTGGATTTGGGAGAGGTAGAGGTAGAGGAGGAGGAGGAAACAATGGAGGAGGTAGAGGTAACATTGGGGGAAATAGGGATGGAGATAACTCATTTGGATTTCCTATAGTCGATGAGGACTCCCGAGCCACCATGAAAAACATCTCACCATCTGTCCTCCCAAACTTCCATGGGTTAAGGAATGAGGACCCTGAAACATTTCTATTTGAGTTTGAAGTCGTGTGTCGAACTTATGATTATCTGGAAGACTCTCAAAAACTCAAATTGTTTCCTTCAACATTGAAAGGAGCAGCCTTGAAATGGTTCATGGGATTACTCACTCAATCCATTAGGTCTTGGAATGATATGAAACAAACATTTTTGGATAGGTACCTGGACTATTGTATGCCCACCAATCACAAGGATGAGGTATTCAAAATGGTGCAAAGAGAAGATGAAAACTTGGAGGATTTACTTGAAAGATTTCAATACAACCTAAAAAGAGCAAAAATGAGTAACTTAGATGAGGAGACCTTGAAAGCCCTTCTATTAAAAGCCATTAGAGATGAATGGATAGATATTTTGAACATGATGGGGAAGGGAGATATATCTCAACTTTCACTCAATGATATAGCAGAGCTATGTGTCCATCTCTCAAGGGGGAAATCTAAAACTCAAAAAGGGCCTAGAGATCCTTCTCTCATCAGAGCAAATAAATCTACAACTGGATCAGTAAGTAGGGCTGAGATTGACAACATGCTTGATGAATTCAAAACTGACATCTTAGGGAGTCTTAGTGAACAACTAGACACCCTTAAGATTCACAATAAACAGAAAGCAGAAGTTGAGGCTTTGGCCATCTTTTGCCCAAAATGTAGGAAGAAACATGCTCTAAGGGAATGTCCCTTGGATGCAAAAGTTGTAGAAACATGTGTAATTTGTTCAGAGAATCATGAGACCAAGGATTGTCCTTCAATTCCTGGGCTCAAAGATGTCTTTCAAGAAGATCCAAATACAATCGAATCTCTCTGTTTTGTTGCAAGGAGACCTTGGTAGGGGCAACAAAATCAAGGGTTTAGCAACTCTATGAATTTTCAACCCCCACCAAATTGGAATCCTTGGCAACAACCTTGGTCCCAACCTCAAAATCCTTTTCAATCATGGGTACAAGGTATGCAAAATCCTTATGGGAGATTTGCTCAATTTTATCAATATCCCCCATCTTTTCAAAACCAACAAGCTCCACAACTTCCAAATCAAAATCCACAACTATCATTGCCATTTCCAAAACAACAACAACAACAACCTTCTCAACAGAATTGAAATTCTCAACTCTTGCTTCCATTCCAACAGAAGTCAAATCAACTTCCTTCTCAGCCATTGCCAAACCCCAATAATAAAAACCCTCAAAATGCTTACATGATGGAAGGTCAATAATTTCCTACCTATATGATTGTTCCTCTCAATGATGTACAACTCAGATCAGGTAGAGTCCTAGATAAACCTTCTATAAATGCTCAAAATCAAAGCATTTTTGAGGAAGAGTCTCTTGAAGCCAATAAGGGTTCTGAAGCATCTCTTCAAAACCCAAACACTCAAAAAGAAAAAGAAAAAGAATTAACCCCCACAACTCCCATAGTTGAGCAACCTGAATCTTTATCCACACCTCCTTTTCCTGAAAGATTACAAATTGACAAAGGAGTGGAAAAACAAATTTGGTTGCCTGACTATAATTTTCTAGATGAATTGAAGAATGTCTGTATCAAGATTCCCTTGTTACAAGCCATTAAAGAGATTCCTATTCTAGCAAAAACAATAAAGGAGTTGAGTCTTAAAAGACCAGGAAGGAAACCAAGAGATACCAGAAGGATCCACCTGGTAGGGAAAATTGCAGATATCATGATGGGAAAAATTACTATGCAGAAATATGTAGATCCTGGTAGCCCAATTGTTAAAACACATATCAATGGGGTGTAAATACCAAATACTTTGATTGATTTAGGGGCTGCTATCAACATCATGAGTAGACAGACTATGGAACAGCTAAAACTTCCTAATCTTCTTTTTACACCTACCTTATTGCAACTTGCAGATCGATCAATTATTAAAACAGATGGTGTATTAGAAGACATTCCAGTCTCCTTAGACTCTTGGGAATATCCAGTGGATTTCATGATTTTAACTCCCAAGAGTAATCTAGGAGGACATCCTCTTATTTTAGGAAGACCTTGGCTAGCCACAACTGATGCTTTCATAAGTTGTAGGTCTGGGGATATGTATATTTCTGATGGTAATTCGACAAAGAAGTTCAATCTGTATCCTCCAGCAAAAGCAATTACAGAAATAGGAGATAATGAGTGGGTTGATGATGAAGATACTATACAACCTGTCTTTACCATTTCTGAGATTAGTGAAGATAGCCAAATTCTGAACACATTAGAAAACTTTGAACCATCTTCAGAATATGACCACACACAATTTCAGTTGGATTCTGACATTGAGTGTCTATCATCTAGACAAATGTATCTTTTCTCTATGGAAGAGTTTGGTAGTTCTGCCATTGAGATTTTTCCACGAAAAACATTGAATATCAATAGAAACTTGGAAAAATCACAACAGGGGGAGCTAACCAAAATCTTGCAAAAACATTCTACTGCATTTGCATGGGAGCATACTGATGTGAAAGGTATTGACCCTAAGACTTGCATTCATCACATCTACATTGAAGAAAATAGTAGACCAATCAGACAACCTCAAAGAAGGATGAATCCAAACCTTAGGGAGATAGTGAAAGAAGAGCTCCAAAAGTTACTTAATGTAAACTTCATTTACCCCATTTCAGATAGCCGGTGGGTTTCTCCTTTGGTTATAGTACCTAAAAAGAATGGTAAATGGAGGGTTTGCATTGATTACAGGGAATTGAACAAAGCAACTTTGAAGGATCACTTTCCTTTGCCCTTTATTAATCAAGTATTAGATACTTTAGTAGGCAAAAAGTATTTCTCATTTTTGGATGGTTTTAGTGGTTACAATCAGATTCAGGTAGCACCTGAAGATCAGGACAAGACCACATTTACCTGTCCATGGGGAACTTTTTCTTACTGAGTACTTCCTTTTGGATTATGTAATGCACCCGCAACATTTCAAACGGCAGTACTAGGAGTCTTTTCTGATCTAATTCATGATTGTGTAGAGGTCTATATGGATGATTTTACAGTTTATGGTAATTCATTTAAAGAGGCATTAGAAAATTTGGAAAAAGTCCTTATAAGATGTAAAGAAACAAATCTTTCATTAAGTCATGAAATTTTTTTTATGATGTTTACTGAAGGGATTGTTTTAGGACATCATATTTCAGGAGATGGAATTAAAGTTGATAGATCAAAAGTTAAAGTCATCTCCAAGTTACCTATTCCAAATTGTCAAAAAGATGTTAGAAGTTTTCTTGGATTTACTGGATATTATAGAAGATTTATTAAAATCTTCACCAAGATAGCATCTCCGCTCTTCAAATTACTTACAAAAGACTGTGAATTCAATTGGGATCCTGACTGTCAATCTGCATTTGAAACTTTGAAAACAAGAATATCTGAAGCACCCATTTTGAGAGGGCCAAATTGGAAACTTCCTTTCCATATTTCTACAGATGCTTCAAATATAGCTCTAGGAGCTGTGTTGGGTATAAAGGATTTAGTTCCTTATGCCATTTACTACACCAGTAAAAATTTGACTCCTACTGAGTTAAATTATACCGTGACTGAAAAAGAGTTCTTAGCCGTTGTTCATGTAATCAACAAGTTTAGACACTATATAACTGGCTACGAAACTTTTGTCCATACTGATTATTCTGCAATTAGATATCTCATGAACAAACCTGTTACTAATGGCAGAGTTACAAGATGGCTTTTACTTTTACAAGAATTCAATATTACTGTGTTAGATAGACCAGGGAAACAAAATACAGTAGCTGATTTCTTGTCTAGAATCCAAAATACTAACGAAGATTCTCCTGTAGAGGATAAGTTTCCAGATGAATATTTGTTTGTAGTAACTACTAAAACTCCTTGGTATGTAGATATTGCTAACTATTTGGTTACAGGGAAGCTACCTCCACACTTATTTCCTAATGAGAAAAGGAAAATTATTCAGGAGAGTTCAAATTATTCATGGATTTCTAATGAATTGTTCAAAACAGGGCTAGATTGTGTGATCAGAAGATGTGTTCGGGAAGATGAAATGCCTGACATCCTTAAGGCATGTCATGATGAACTGTGCGGTGGACACTTTGCTGACAAGAGAACGGCCTATAAAATCCTTTCTTTAGGATATTATTGGCCTTCTCTCTTCAAAGATGCAAAACAATATGTTAGAAGGTGTGACAGCTGCCAAAGAGTTGGGAGACCAACTCTTTCAAATGAAATGCCATTACAGCCACAGGTACTCATCGAACCCTTTGAAAAATGGGCTTTAGATTTCATTGGACCTATTAATCCATCATCTAGACAAAAGAAGTATATATTGGTTTGCACTGATTATGTTACTAAATGGGTAGAAGCCAAGGCATTGCCTTCTGCCACTGAAAATTCGGTTGTTCAATTTCTTTTTGAGGATATTTTTACTCGTTTTGGTGTCCCAAGAGAAATTGTGACAGATCAGGGAAGTCAATTTACATCTAACTTGATGGAGAAGCTGATGGAAGAATACAAAATCAAGCACAGAAAATCTACTCCATACCATCCGCAAGCAAATGGTCAAGTGGAATCTACAAACAAAGTTCTTGAGAGCATCATCACCAAAACTGTTCATCTCCACAGAAGAGATTGGGCAGAAAGGCTTCCTGAAGCCTTATGGGCCTATAGAACTACATGGAGGAACACAACAGGACATTCTCCCTATGAACTTGTTTATGGGAAAGAAGTCCTGCTCCCCATTGAGTTTCAAGTCAAGACCTTCAAGATGGCAGTCTAGTTGGGGATGAATCTATCAGAAGCCCAAAAGCACAGAATGGAGCAGCTGAATGAGCTAGATGAAATAAGACAAGATGCAATTTTCAGGACCGATCTAGTTCAGCACCAAAGAACTAAGTGGCATGACAGATATATCAAAGAGAGAAAGTTTCAAAAGGGAGATTGGGCATTACTGTTTGATTCCAAGTTTAAAGACTTCAAAGGAAAGTTTCAGACTCATTGGCTTGGACCATATGAGATTGATGAAGTCTTTAGCAATGGAGCAGTTCGAGTCAAGACTATTGATGAGTTTCAAACTCCTCTCATTGTGAATGGCCACCGATTGAAAATTTATCATAAGCCACTCTCAAAAGAGGACTTTGTCAAAACGTTTCAAGAAAATTCTGCAATGAGGCTGGTGGGGAAGAGTCCTTCTCCTCCATCAGCCTAGTCTTTGTTTCTTTCAGTTAAAAAAAAAATAAATAAATAAATAAAAAATAAAAAAAAAATCTTTTGTATAAGCCTGAAAACCAATCATAGATTGGCAGTCTTATACAGAAAATGTAGAGTGAAAATCAGGGGTACCTAACACTCTATATTTTCCAAAAAAAAATATCTCTCTTTCTTTCCATTTTCACCTCACTTATCATTCCACTTCACCTCCATCTCATTTTCATCTCCATTCCACTTCACTCCATTTCATTTCCATCTCATTCCACTCATTTCATTTCATTCCATCAATAAAAGTCCCCTTCAGGACTATTTCATTTAGTTAAGTTCTTCTCTAACTATATTTGTGCAGTTAAAGGGGTGTTGTCTCAGTTTCCACAGCTGGGAACCGTTTCCGCAGCTAGCACCAGTTTTCACAGCCAGAAACGATTTCCGCAGCCAGCATCACTCTGTCTCTACAGCCAGCAACACTCTGTTTTAAAAAAAATCACAGTCAAAGGTTAGCATCATCATCACCAAAGGCAGCAAAGATATGAGGCATCTGCAAGATCAAAGAGCAATAATGGGTCAGAAGCCTTAATCAACAAATGGCAAACTTCCAAAGGTATGATCAAAATCTCTACCAAATAACAATTTAATGTCATTGTATGCATAGTTATTAGATCATGGAAATTCCACTAAATACAATGATTTGATACGGCAAGATCCATATCACTCCTCTTCCACGATGATAATCCATCCACCTCATTTCTTTCTAACGGTCCCATAACCACTATTAATTCAAACTCGAAATGGGGCTGCTCTTTCATTTATTGGTCGTACGTGGAAGAAGTGACCTACTGTACTACGGCTCTCCTCCACCATAATTTCCGCAGCCAACGTTGAGACGTGGCGTAAGTCATCCGATCCCAAAAGGACTCAGCCATTATTCTGCCATTATCACTCCACTCCCGCATGCATTGAACTCATTTCTGTTATTTATCCTTTACTCCCTCATACTCATACTATTTCCTACTCTCCATTTCCGCTGCAACCTCCATAGCTTTGCTCTAAACCCTGATTACAGTCATTGCATACGCTTTGCATTTCGATTACGGCCACTCCACTTACCTTAAGAATCCCGTAATTAGCTCGTTTTTCCCTTGAACTTCCACACACAGTAAAATTTTCAGCCGGGGTTGAAAGCCGAGAATGGGAAAGTTACTCAGAGCTGAACCTGAGGGCCCAAAATACCTGGAGGGGTATCCGCAGACGAAGGAGTCATTAAAGAAAGCAAAGTGGCTGAAATTTATTCAAAAGTTCAGAGGTTATAATAAGGAAGTCACTAAAACCTTTGCTCGGTCCTTTAATGGACACGTAGTGGAGGTAGGGGACTTGAAATTTACAATAACAGAGGCCACAATAGCAGCAGCAACCAGTTTACCACAAGAAGGAGACAGATGGTTTAAAAACAGAGGTCTAGATGATCAAGGATGGAAAGTCATGCTCAAAAACTCAGGAATGGATACTTCTATATTTACTAAAGGAATTCCTGTGCATGTAATCAAAGAAGAATGGTCTACGCTGTTATTACTTGTTCAGAAGTTTATTACATGCGAGGGTCGTTTTGGCACCATGTACATGTATCATGCAAGGATTATGATGAATTTTATGGAAGGCCATGCCCTTAATTTACCTTACTTTCAATTAGCAAGCCTGAAGAAAATGAGCTCTACTGTTTAGAAACATGTAGGCCATATTGAATCCCACCTTTACCATCACGGGCTCATCAGAATTCTCATTGAAGATCAATTGAAAAATAATAACGATACTTGGGAAAAGTTTTTGATCAGAAATCACTTCCAAGAAGTGACTGAAGCCTCTGCCAGCAGTTCCCCAAAAATCCCAAAAAGAAGTAGGAGGAAAGAAAGAAATGTTACAGCCCAGGACCTTCCTACAGTAGACACTCAGGAAACTGTTCAGGAGGAAGAAGAAGAGGGAGCTAGAAATAAGAAGCAGAAAAAGGACAAAGGTAAAATAACTATTCAAGAGACATATCCATCCCCTGAACCATCTGTAGAAGAAGAGTCTCAAACTCTGGCCGATAGATTAGCACATCTTCATGCTGCTGCCATCAAAAAGAGAAAACAAAAAGAAAAACAGAGTGCCCAGAAAGAGAGCACTAGTCCATATGTGAGAAGAAGCAGTAGGCTCAAAGGAAAGAAGAAAGTGACCCAAGAAAAACAATCACACTTCATTGATCTAGGTAAGGGAACACCTCCAACTCAGCCTGACATTGAGTCAAGCCCTCCACGTGTTGAGTCAACTCCTCCACGTGATGAGAGTCCTTTTCAGCCAGAACCTCAACCAGATTTTGATTTTGAGCATAGCCCAAGAAAAACACCTGAAGTAGACCCTGACCAGCAGCAGGTATACAACTACCTAGAGTCCTTGGAGCAATCAGTTGCAGGACCAAGCACCATATTGCCACTGGATGAACAAGTACAGTCTTTAAAACAGGAAGTGTTTGAGTTGGAAGTCCTAAATAGGCATATTAAACAAGAAAACGAAGCATTAAAAGAACAGAGTAAGGTAGACAAGATTGTCCATGACAATACTATGCTTCACTTAGGACTGTGGCAAAATAAGAATAGAAAGCTGAAGAAAAAGTGTAAGAAGCTGAGCAGGGCATTGATTAATTTGAAGTTCAGATGTCCAGTCAAGAAACCAAGGACCATTTTGGCATCAAGGAGAAAGAGAAGAAGGCTGGATGTTCTTGCAGAAGCATCAGAGCACATGGATTGAGGAAAAGAACTAAGTTTTGGTTGCATGAGGACATGCAACACCTTCACAGTGGGGGTATGTAGAGCCTTGAACCTGTACCTTCCCATACACCTCTCAGCCTCCTTTTCCCACTCATTTCATCCACCAAGTTAATTAAATCATTGTATTTTAGGACTTTTTACATGGTTTTCTAACTACGCTGATGACTGTTGTTTGGTTTAGAATTTTGGTTCAGAGTGCTGCGTTTCCGCAGCCAACACAGGTTTCCGCAGCTGATCCAAGTTTCTGCAGCCAGCACAGGATTCCGCAACTGTTTTATTAAATGATATGTTACAGGTGTCCTCCGAGAAGATGAGCCACATGGGCAAGTTCCAAGAGTCAAGGACAAGGGACGTGTCCCTCCAGATCACCCAGAACAGCCATAAAAGCCCGCGGTCAACGAGGAGGCAAATACCAGTCAACAGAAGTGTTCAGCGGTGGCACGACTCTGCGTTGCTCTGTTTTTGGGCACGTGAAGCTAGGTGGCATCATCCTCAGCCACGGAGACAATCTAGAAGCACGAATCCAACAGCCATACTCTCCAGATTGAATGAACACGATGACAGTTACCTAGATCCGGGGACACAGAGGATTCACGTGTTTTTAATCAGCTGGTTGAATAGCATAGATCTCGTTAAAGTAGTTTGATTTCTCCTTATAAATAAAGCGTCCTTGAACGCTATAGAGTTAATCGTTTTGTAATCGTTTTTAATGTAATTTTGAGCTCCCCACTGTACTTTTACATTTGTTGTCAATACATGAGAAGACTGTTTTGCATTTAAGCGTATAACTGCTCCTTGAACCGGCTGAAGTAGGCAGAGGGCCCTTGTTTGCTGAAGCCCTGTACAGTAACCTTTAATTTCCTACATTTCTTTTTCTTGTTTCATGTATATTAGCTGTACAAATGTCCTTTAAATTGCTGCGTTTTTATTTCTTTTCAACATGTATATTAGCTGTACATAAACTTTGATTTCTGTTGATTTACATTTCTGCACTTTTATGTTCATGACTGATCAGTGTGTTATGCAGGTTTCTTAGGCAAGCCCGGGACAGTTTTTCTTCTTTTCTTTTCATAACTAGTGGCATGCGTGATCATCTTGTCTATGTTGCTGACCTTCATTGTTTTGCAGATTTGATTTTCCTTACTATCATTTCTTTAACTTGCATATTTACTTTCCGCTCTTAGATATCAAGTTGTTCATCTATTGATGGTTCCTTTTCCATAATCAAATAACTTTATTGGGAGCCAAAATATCACTTAGTATAGCTTGATTTAGTTTGCTTTAGAACTCACATTACTTGACTTATTCATAACTGTTTCTTACATGATAAATTCAGCTGAAAGGCAAAAGGTTAAGAGAAAGTTAAAGTATTGTGACTAGTCTCTTTTATGTAGTTTCACTTAGATTTCACATTGCTTAACATTTCATGATATCTTTTCATGGAGAAGATTAAGTTGAAGAGTTGAAATAGTGTGAGATAATTGTTCTTACTTTTAGTTGGATTTAATATAGATTTCATTTTCATTTTCATTCAGCAGCAGAGATACTGGGCCGATGTCATTAGTCCTTTATTTGATGTCTTTATTTTCCTTTAAGAGTTGATTTTATTGCAGTTGTTGTTCAAACTTTCTTGTAGAATACTTTTTAAGTTTTGAGAAATCATTTAGAGATCACCACAATCATCCACATTTCACTTGCTTTATTACATTTCCATCACATCACAGTAGGAAAGATACATTCGAAAACAAACTTAAAAAAAAAAGAGCTAAAAACGACAAAAGACTAAGAAAAGGTTATCTAAGTACATATAGTACACCTCACTTCATCAGCTTACGAGCCCCAGGTTGACATTTAAAAGTTGCAATTTAGACATCACTAAATTGACCAAACAATCACGATGGGAGATGACAAGGGGAAACAACCAGAAGATAGTACATGGGTTCGCAAAGCCCTCACAAAAGAGGCTAAGTTTGACTTGGAACACGCTCATGAAACCTTCATGGAACCTAAGAAGAGATTCGGTGAGGCCTCCACCTCAGGAATCAAGGATAAGATTGAGCTGGAGATGGACCCCTCTATGCTCATAACTTTCCTAGAAACCTATATTAAGTTACTGTGTGATAGTAAGGCTGTGAAAGGGTTACAAGAACTCATCAACAGATGTTCTGGAACTGTGCTAGGTGAGCCGCACTTAGTATGAAATATTAGTAAGCATAAAATAAGGACAGGAAAGGAGATGAGACTGACTGTGCAAATAGGAGAGTATGAAATGGATCAGGTCATTTTAGACTTGGGGTCAAATGCGAATGTCCTACCAAAGCAGACTTGGGAGTGAATGGGGAGACCTGTGCTGTAATGGTCCCCGAGTCAACTAAGGATGGCGAATCAGTAGAAAATCATACCCATGGGATGGTTGCAAGGGGTGACCATGGATATTGAGGGAGCGAGCACGCTGACTAATTTTGAAGTAATAGAGATCGTAGAGGACAATAATCACTACCTTGCACTCTTAGGAATTAACTAGGCTACTCATATGAAGGGGGTAATCAATGTGAAGAAGTAAAAGATGATATTTGAGAAGAAGTCGCTACGTGTAATAATACCCGTTGATCTTGTTGACGGAATGTGCTATACTGAACCAGTCCGTGATTATGAGAGTGATGATGGTCTGGACTATATCTATAAAATAACAATGTGAGACCAAGATTTTTTGAATCCCACCTCATATGGATGGATTACGTGGGATCGCGAGAGTTCTTGCACTTCAGACTTCGACAAAGAAATAGAACGCTGGCAGAATTGGTTACATGAAGTAACTATGATGAATTGTAAAGCGATAACCCGGTCACTGTGCTATGTGTCATCAAAGGTAAGAAATCTAGCTATTTATGATGGTCTAAATGAGGTAGATATATTTTTGGATGTATTTGAAAGGGAGGTACTAGAAAAGTAGTGCTTCGAGGCCTTGGATTGGGCACTGTATGCTACGCCCACAAGATGGTGGGGTACACACAAGGCAAGCTTTGACGATCGCCGTGAATGTAGGAGGATGATGAGAACATCATTTGGGAAGCCTAAGATGTGGTTGACAGATAAGTATGTTGGGCGGAATGATCTGCACGTACATCTGGCCAAATGGACACAGGCTTATGGAGAAAAGCCCCAACCTGAGTGGGTGCACCTATTATGTCATACCCTGGATGTTATCCCAATGAATTGGTATATAGAAGCAAAGCTCCACCATGGGACAGGCGAATGGGATATCCTACGTGAAGGATTCATGATGACATTTAGTTTCGAGGACGGGTTTGACAGTATTGATGAAGTGTTATAAGAGGTGAAAGTAGTCATCTTTAGGATACCACAGGATCCTTTAGACCTGATTCAGCCTGAATGGGCTACTCAGCTGAGTCATGCGTTTGAATGTTATAATGTAACTGCTGAAGATGAGGATGAGGATCCATGGAAGATTAACATTCCAAAAATAGAAGGCCACAACCAAGTTCAAGGACCATACACTGAGAACCCTGATATAACTGCGATGGTGAAAACAAAACAAGTAACATTGGTACAGAGGCAGAACCCAAATTTGTGAAGATTAGAGACTACAGGGATGACACGACAATGGATAAGGTCACTGAATTGCTCCGCGAATACCAAGACTTATACCCTACCATGTTTATGGATTTGAAAGGAATAATCAGATATCTAGGAGTGACGAAAATCACGTTAAATCCTGACGCAAAGCCAGTTAAGCAGATGCCTTACTACCTCAATCTAAAATACAAGGAAAAGGTCCGCTTAGAGCTAGACAAGATGTTAGTGGCAGGTATCATTAAGCCTATGAAAGAATATGATTGGGTAAGGCCAATGGTGGTGTAAGAGAAGAAGTAGAAGTATGAGACAAGTATATGTGTGGATCTCAGAAAACTCAATGATGCTTGTGTGCATGATCCTTTCCTGACTCTGTTCACGGATGAATTGTTGGACAACTTTGGTGGCCAGGAAGTATATTCCTTCACTGATGGGTTCTTTGGGTACCACCAAATCAAAATCATGCTGAAGGATAGGATCAAGACAACCTTCGCGACTGAGTGGGGTTTCTTTCAATACACTGTAATTTCGTTTGGATTGAAGAATGTGCCTGCGATCTTTTCGCGCGTGGTTATTTCGCATTCAAGGAATTTATTCATAAGTTCCTTGAGGTATATTTTGATGACTTGATTGTATTTGGACTGGTGAAGTGCCACGTAGCAAGCTTGCGCTTGATGCTGGATACCTGTCGAGGATACCAAATCGTGCTCAACCTCAAGAGGTGTTTGTTTTTCATTCCTTTCGGGAACCTATTGGGGCATGTAGTTTGCAGACAAGGACTGATGGTAGACCCCATGAAGATCGCGGTGAGACTAAAATTGGAAGGGTGAAGGAGAGTGAAATGGTTGCGCACTACTTTGGGACATACGGGATATTAAAGGAAGTTTATTAAAAGCTATGCCCAGATCACTGTGCCGATGGAAAAATTGTTGAAGAAGGATGTCATGTTCTGCTTGAACGATGACTATAAGAAAAGCATGGATATGTTGAAAGAAAATATGGTTATCACACTGATTCTACTCTTCCATACTGGAAGAAAGAGTTTCATGTACATGTTGATGTGGGGCAGTACTAACACAAGACGGCGAAGAAGGCTTGGACAACCCTATCGCATTCGCAAGACGCATATTATCAAAAGCAAAAAAGAACTATTCTACCACTGAAGCGAGGGGCTAGCTATGGTGTATGCGCTCTAGAAGTACCGACACTACTTTCTAGGAGGACATTTTAAGATGTATATGGATCACTCCATGCTGAAGTACCTAGTCAATAAGCCCGTGTTGGGGGGGAAAATCTATAGATGGCTCTTATTATTCCAAGAGTACAATTTTGAAGTTGTTTTCAAGCATGGACGATTGAACACGGGACTAGACCATCTGTCATGCATAGAAACATGGGAGGAACCTACTAACTTGGAAGAAGGATATCCTGATGTGCAGCTATTTGTAGTGCATGACATAGATGGTCACTTTGAGGATATAATACACTTCCTCACAACAGGGTGCATTGAAAGGGTACTCTCTCCAGCAAAAGAAGGAATTAGTGGTGTGCGTGACAGACTTCTTTGTCATTGTTGGGCATCTATACAAGATGGGGACTGATGAGATATTGTGACGATATGTACCTGAGTTTGAACGAAGCAGCATCCTCATGGATGCTCATGGGGGCGCCGCGGGAGGACATTATGTAGGGATAGAAACCGTGCAGAATATTCTACGCAGCGGGTTCTGGTGGCCAACCCTTCATCAGGATTCAAAAGCATATTGCAAGGCGTGTGATGTATGTCATAGAATAGGTAGGCCATCACAGAGAGATGAAATTCCTTTGAATCCACAAATTACATTCCAACCCTTCAAGAAATGGGCAATAGGTTTTGTAGGACCCATTTAGCCACAAGGGAAGATAGGAGCGAGGTAGATTATCACTGTGATAGAGTATTTGACTCATTGGGCAGAAGCGCAGTTGCTGAAAAATTGCATAGGAGCGATGACCACGAAATTCCTATTTGAGCATGTACTGACTCAATTTTGATGTCTAAGGATCTTGATGAGTGATCATTGTACGAACATATTGAATGAGATGACCAGCGCACTAATGTAGGAATTTATGGTGTATCACCATAAGAGCACACCTTATCACTCACAAGGTAACAGGACAGTGGAGGCGTTCAACAAAGTGCTTCAAAATGCATTGACCAAGTTTTGCAATGCTCAACAATGTGATTGGGACCTACGCATACCTATAGTATTATGCGCTTATCGAATGACATGCAAGAAGTTGATGGGACAAACCCCTTTTAGGCTTGTCTATGGTGTGAAAGTCGTAATGCCTATGGAATACATCGTGCCTAGTCTGCGCATAGCAGCACTCACAGGTATGGCAGATTGTGGAGCCCTGGAAGAAAGGCTCGCGTAGCGGGATGAACTCAAAGAAGAAATATTTTTGGTTGGATTTCACCAGCAGGTCCAAATGTAACATGAAAAGGCATGGCATGATCGACACATAAAGCTGCGCACATTTAAGGTAAATGATTTGATTTTCTTGTATGATAGTAAGCTTAATAAATTCCGTGGAAAATTTAGGATGCACTAGTTAGGGTCTTATGTTATTGAGGTGATTACTGATGGAGGAGTCATACAGCTGGTCCAGTTAAATGGAGAACCCTTCCTAGGAAAGGTGAATGGTAGTCGCTTGAAGCCATACACTGGCTGTCTGGCCATGTGACTAAATGAAAGTAGCACAGTCTTAGCACTCTAGGCAGCTGAAAGGAGGCATGAGACTATAAACTACATTGACCGAGTTGGGGAGCTGTGCAATTGGAAGATGGTGCAAAGAAAGGACATGTCACAGGATCTGTAACAATGCGAAGGGAGTTGTGCTACCCAAGGAGAAATTGTGTAGGTCAGCTGGAAAGTGACTGTTAAGGTCACTATTGATGAAAGGACGGCAGAAGTGAGGCCAAATAGAGTGGGCGACTGACATTTAAGACGAACTTTATGGCTTAGATCCTTGAAAATCTACCACCAATCCGACATTAATGAACTTATTTCAGGGGGAACAATCGGATTTGAATTCAAATTTCCCTATAAATTACAAGTGGTTGTCCAGCAAGAAACACTTGGCATTTTGAGAATTGAGTTCTTGTGCTCCCAGGTGCACATGAATTGTGAATTCTTTCAAGACCTAATATTGAGGCCAACGTTTGAAAAATTGACAAGAGAGACACAAGCACTAGTAAAAAGCGTCATATCAACCCGAGCAGAAGCTATGGCCACTGAAGGAGTGGCCACCGAAGAAAATTTCTAGGAAATTGATATGGTGACCGAAGTGCTTGCCCCAGAAGTAGTCGAAGTACTGGAAGAGGTCCTTAAATCTCTAAGGATGCCGAAACCAAGGCCAACCCCACCCAAGGAGACAATGAAAGATAAGAAGGGCAAACAACTGCCATCTTGGTGCACACGTCACCGAGAAAAAACCCAACAAAAACCACTGCCCAGGAGAAAGAGAAGGATATAAACATAGAGGAAGATGAGGAGGATACTAAAGACATCCCCATGGATGATGACGATGTGGGAATGGAGATAGAGGAGGTTGAAGCCAAGGGTGCGGACACTATTACACAGATGCCGGAGTATGTCCCTCCGCGCAATCCTAAGTCCAAATTCCCAAAGGACATTTATGAAAGTAAGACTCCCTTGTAAACACCTTTGCTACCGTATGAAATCACTTTTGATGGTCTACGTTTGGCACAAGTTTCCAAATTGAAGCTCGAAAACTAGGCCTTGGTGGACCACGAGAAGTTCTTGGACCCGACGACCGAATAGTTGATGCGCCGCATCATAGATACGAAGATGGGGATGACTGCACTCGAGCCGAGGAAGTGGCTTAGAGGAGTAGAGAAGGCAAGATTACTCAACCTACTATGGGTGTCGCACTACAACCGTACCACTATGACGGCTCTAGTCATCAAGTAGCTACTATGCTTGGTGCATGATGGGTGTCTATGGCTGGAGGAGCCAATACCCATTGCTGATATGTTGATTCACCACATCACATGCCTACCATATACAGGTGAAAATATAGCAATGATTTTTGGTGGCAATGGTGGTGAGTTGGTGCTCACAGAATCCATGAAAGATAAGTTTAAATTGGCGAAGAATTCGCGTGTGTACGCAATCTCCAACATCAACGACCCCACTGTGAAGGTGGAAACTTAGATCCTTGCAGGGAAGGTGATGTGGAATTACCGCGTCGACGAGCTGTCAGTGCCTGTCATCGTACTTGCACAATAGTGCGTGGAAGGAGTCTAGTTTAACTAGTCGAACTGCCTTTGCGGCGAGTTCCTGGAAAACTACGCGTGGCTCTTACTCTCGATTGTGCTCGTAGCCTGGGAGCTATAGGAAGAGAGCCAATTGTCGTCAGTCACGACAGACCTTCCTGAAGCAGTGAAGTATGCTTCGCTCTAGGCAACCAAGGATGCGGATCACCTGCGGGACAGAAATATCTTTTGGATCTTGGTGGAAATGAACATCAAGATGGCTATCAATCGCTAGTCGTGATTTTCGCCAACGTTATATGCTAACCTACAGAGCTATGCTGAATTCAATGTAGACTTCCATCAGATCTCAATCAGAACATGGAAAGACCCTACACAGTAGTGGTACGACTTGTTGTACCTTGCCACAAATGATGCCATTGATGCAGTGTCAGATATGTTAGGTTCTGATACCAATAGGATTCATAATTTTTGAATGGATGAGGTCAAATCTATAATATGTACATATCTTTGCTTCCTGAAAATGTTTTCCATATTTGAAAAAATCAAAAAAATAAAAAATGTAAAGAGGGTATGTCCTAAAAGGAAAATCAAAGGACAAAAAGAAGAAAAAGGTAAAAAAAGATGAAAAAATTAACCCCAAGGAAAAAGAAAAAGACCATGAAAGTGTGCAAGTCAAAAGGCCACTACCATTTACTTTGATGTAGAATAAAAAGATTGTGTGCAACTTGTTACCTTTGCCACAATCCATGGATAGTCAAAATGTTTAAACTTGGCTATTTCAAGCTTATAATTTCATGCTTAGAAATAGAGAATAAAATCTGACCAAACTGTTTAATCTTGGCAGATAAATAGATAGTTAGAATTAATAAATGGAGCTCAATTGTTTAATCTGAGCCCTTGGATGTAATAAGGATAGAAATAGATAGATTAATTTTGTAAAAAGAAAAGAAAATGTTTGATAAGGGTTTGCCAGCTTAAGTGAACCCTAATAAAGAGTACAAAAAATGGTAGGATGAGTAGATGGGTAAGTAGATGAATGGTTGCAGAATTGTGATGATTGATTAGATAAGATCATATCATTTACTTTCATCATCAAGTTTCTAACTATGGATGATAATTGAGCATGTATCAAATCCACAAAGTCAAATTGACTAACCTTCCTTATTCATTACATTTTTCACTTAACTAATTTCTAAAGAAAATCTTAAAGTACCTAAAACCTTAATTTAATGGGGCTCACAACATTTCTCTGACTTCTGGAGGGACCAAACCCTCATACCAATGACTTATAGGTCCTAAGTACCAAAATTCCTCTCACAAGCATTCACCCCCTCCATAATTCACTCAATTCTCCTTAAAAATCCCTTTTCCTAAGGTAAAAGCATCATTTGCGTAGGGAAAATAATCATCCCCATGTAGAACCCCTTTTTCCATAAAAACCCACAAAATGCACTTAGCCTAAGTTATAATGTTCTATGTAAAAAGTAAAATTACAAAAATGCATTATGCTTAGTGCACTTAGCTTATTCCGCCTCCATTTCATATTAACTTTTAATTTTATTTATATATTTCCCAAAAATACCGTTTTCCTGTATATTTTATTAAACCCCTTTAACTTTAATATCTTTTTTCCAAAATTTTGAAACATAAACTTTATTAACGTAATGATTAATGGGTTAATTAAGTCGATCAACGACTAATTAATAACCAAGACCCACCGCCGAATAAAGAGATTAATTAATCAACTAGTGGTTAATTAATAATCTATCCCCTCCAATGAAATCACTCCCGACATCATTAAACCTCCATAATCCTTCATTACTTAAATCCAACCACATTAAAACCCCACTGGGCCCCTCCATTAAACTTCATATCAAATCATTACCCCGATCACCGTACGTTCTAATCTCTATTTATCCAACGGTCGATGCTCATAATGGGCGGCCTCCGAAGTCCAACCTTTACCCACCCGATATGGGTGGTTTCACCATTCACCCCACTGCTACATGGCACTTGATGAATGGCATCAGGTGGCCTCCACCCAAAATCACTTAGACCCAGAAGGAGTGTGATATGATCCCGCTTACTACCTCCCGCTAAATGACAAAACGTCGCATCCCCCGCTTAACGCCAAGTGTCCCTTTCTCTATGTACCTGGAAAAATATTGACTTTGTGAATAAAACTAAAAAACTCATTGTTTTTAGTTTTACCATGCAAAAGACCATTCATAACTCCATGCAAGCACCAGAGCACGTACAACCATCAACCCACGTCCAACTGCTGACCTGTTGAAGCTGCTGAAACTCTAGTCCATCCTTTCAGTCTCGTGCACTTCCTGCAAACCGTGCACAGTCGCCCACCAAACCATTTAGAGCCGAAACCAGGTATTTACCCAAATTCACTGAGAAACCTTGTTTTATTCTCGAACCTTGACTCAATTTCTTTAAATTACTAAGTAATTCAGTAAGACAGTTGCCCAGTGACTCCAAATACTCTAAATTAGACCAGTTTTCCCCAATTTCACTAAAAACCCTTCCCCCCCGTCCTTGAATCCACAAGAACCAATCATGGATGCTCCCATTATATTGAACATCTTACCAATTTCTACTCCCCACAGGGACTTAGACCATCTTCCCTTGGCAGATAAATATTTTCAAATTAAAGATACCTATGTCCAAGAATCACCATTGAAACTATACTGCAAGTACAGAGACCAATACCTAAGCCTTGCAAACAAAATAGGCCATTGGGAGTAAGTTTACCCAAATACTAATTCCCCAGAGTACATATCTTCCCACAGATTATCCACTATTGCCATATGAACTATAGCCCCAACCTAAGAGTAGTGATGAATCCAGACCAGTCTGTATTATTTACCATCACTGCTGAGTCTATAAATGAAATGCTCTAGTTGCAACCAGGCCAAAACCTGACCTCTCTTTCTGTTGGAGACTTTATTAACAGATTCCCTACACTCACCTCAATAAAACTTGCTTAGTGATTCCAGACCTTCATCAAGGAAGAGAAATACATTCCAAAGGATCCTCCACCATACATGTCTACCATATTCTCTAATATTGGCAGAGACATCATAGACATGATATCCAGTGTGTTAGGCCAGACTACAAGTGAATTTTTTTGATGAAATTATTATAGCCTTTATGTCCATTTACACTCTTGGACAGCCCCCAGCCATCATGTTTGACTATACTAAGTTCATTGCAGATAAGATGCATGGTCAATTCATGAGGATAGATAATGAAAGAGTGTTCAAATATTCTCCAGTGTTATATCATCTGTTCCTATATTATCAAGCTGATAAATTCCCAATCACACTCCAAAAGCTTCATACTAGAGGCAATCCTAGATCAGTGGTCTTATGGAGTTCATTAATCCACCAATATGATTCTCAATATTCTTGTATTGATTTCATAGATCTCTTTGAGCACCCAGTGGAAACTATGCTATTAGGAAATCCTCCCCCCAAAATCAATGAAGATATCAGGAGGGTCTTACAGTTGTCCAAACAATATAGAGTGGGAGATTGGTACTTATACCAAAATCACACTGAAATCAGAATATATGGATGTGAGTTGGCTCCCTACAAACTGCCGAGATACCTCCCCATGATATTGTTTGCTCTAGAGTACTACAAGAAAATGATTAATTCAGATCAAGTGAATTTTGTGAAGGCCAAGAAGAAAGCTCAACTTAGGATAAAAGATCAACTTGGCCCCTTCATATGTAATAGTAGGGAAGCGGGAAAGGAAGTAGAATTAATCCTCCAAAGTCTGAAACTAAACCAAAGTTTTATCTAGAATTATGACCCTTTAGAGTTCATTTGCAATAGGAGACAAAATAATAAATTATCTCCTTATATCCACCATAGAATCCCTGAAATTGAACAATATGAAAATCAACTTGAATGGGTGGAGAGCACTTTGGTAGATTGAGATAACACAAAAGTTGTTTTAAATACTGTATTGATTGATTTAGAAAGAAGACTTGATGAGGATTCATTTGTACAAGTGCCAGGAGAATCTCAATGTCAAAGGCAATCACATGGACACATTGGGAAAACAACAGAATGAGCACTTCAAAAGTAAGAGCCATCAGAGCAGCCGCAGGAATCAGAACAACCAGATAGATCAGAAGAACTTGCTCAACCAGAACATATCATGAATAATCCACCTATTTTACAGACTCCTCTAAATTAGGAGAGAAATCCTAAGAGAGATAGAGAGGAGGCCATTCCATCTAACAGGTCTGTTTCCCAGACTTATTTCAAGAGGCAAAAGTTTGAATCCATTTTCAAAACAACAGTTCACAGAGCAGACAACTAGGACTATAGCTATAGGAAGAGTATAAAGCAGGCAGAACACACCCTTTGGAGGTACACAAGAACCTTCCACTTCACAAGCCCAAATGCTAGAGAGATAACAGAGCATGAAAGTATCCTCATTTAGAGCTCCAAGTAGGCAGAGCCAAGACATTAAAGAGAAATACGAAGAAATAAAGGCGAGAAATGAAAGATTGAAGGCCCAAAGTTATGCACATTACCTTAAAATGTCTCCTGCCAACCAAACAAGGCTAATGTCAACCTTTGATATAAAGGAAGGAAAGATGCAAATGAGTTTCTTGAAACCAACTACACAATAGCCCAGGTCAATTGCAGATTATTTGAAGAAAGTCTTTGAAGTATTTGCAAAGGATATCCATCCTATTGACCAAATAGAATTACACAAGCAGACTGGGGAAATGCTTTACTCAACCTTGACCAACAAAGAAATTGTAGCTCACCAACTCCAAAATTCTTTGAATAACATATCAGTGCAATTCTATTTAGAGAAGGCCTCTTCACAGGCCAAGGATACCAAAATAAAGTCCTTAGAGGATTTGGTCATAGAACTGGGGCATGATCCCAAGGATTTGAAAGATGCAAAAAAGCTCGTTAAAAGGAAAAATGATGACATAGCTGCACTGAAGAAGCAGCTCAAAATTCCCCCTCTGCATCATCCTCAGACAGCTGAAGTATTGGAAACTCAAAAGGAGGGAGAGCTTATGGACTTTGTCCTTAAGCTGAATGAACAATTGAAAGGAATAGAAAAAGAGTTGGATAACTTGATACAGTCTAAATAGAGTGATTTGGCCACCACTCCTCAGACTGTAATTCCTACAGTCTCTACAACAGTACCCTCCACATTGGCTGCTTCTTTAGCACCAACAGTTCCACCAACTACTTCTCTGCTAGTATCAGGGACATCTACATGCACGAGGACATCCACATAAAAGACAATTGAATTGGTAAAAGCCATGGAGGAAATGAGCATCCAGGCTACCGAGCTTAAGAAGCTTAGAGAAAAAGTGTGTAGTTTGGAGACTGATTGCAAACTTGCACAGATATAATATAACGAAGAAGTTTAGAAGAATCAAAGAATGGGAGAAAGAATAAAAGTCCTTGAAAAGGACATGACATTGCCAGAGCCACTTGGAGACATGAAGGAAATTCTTTGGGCCAACATCATTGATTCTATCAATGATTTTTGGCCATCTATTCAAGTAATTTTTGAACAAACTGAACTAGTAAAAGTGGCTACAGATTCATTCCACAAGACAAGGAAGGAATTGGGAGATGAGCCTGAAGAGGCCAACCAATTGATAACATTTTTGAATAGAAGAAGCAGGTACTATCTTGATGAACTAGAAATAGAAGATAAAAAAGAAACCATCATAGAAATAAAGAAGGTTCTCACCAAAATGAACTTGATGCTCAATCTAGAGGAAAGGTGCCAAAGCATCCAAGCTGATATTGACAGTTTTATGACAAAGTTTAGTATTTTAAGAGAAAAAGGACTTCCCATTCCTATGGTAATAAATGATAAACTCATGACCCAAGATGATTATGTTGAAAGACTAAACAAGTTGTCCAACAACGAAGCTAGTATTTCAGGGGTAAAAGCTTTGCCCACTGTAAAGGTATTATATGATAGTCTCAAAGATATTTTTTATAAAGCATGAGGTAAAGCACTTGTTCATCGACAGGCCAAATTTTTCCATGTATACCAAAGCTGACGAGATATATAGAAATATGATAAGGATGAAATTACCTGACAGTGAATGGTGGATGAAACTAATAGATTTAGTATAAAGTTACTGCAGTAAATCTATGTGGCTTATAGTTAAAATAGGTAATACAAAGTCAAAGTGTAGCAGGTAAAGTGTATCAGTAGGTAGAAGACATAAAGTAATTCTAGCACATAAGTATCAAGCAACTGAAAGAACCAAATCCAAATTACAACATCCAGCACAGTCATAATATGTGGGACATCAAGAAGGCAGTTCTCCATCTGTCTCTATCTTCGTGCTGAATATATTTTTGGTTTCCTAAAATAATTCTCATCTTGTTATGAGATATTTTGTAACATGTTCTGTATAAATACTTCACAAATTGAAGTAATTAGTGTCGATTAAAATACATTTTTGTAGACATTTTATACTAAGCCAAGGAGCTATTGTACTCAAGAATGGATTGGTTTTGCTGGATTATGAAATAAAACTAAGGACATTTCACTGGATTCTTATGCACAGTTTGAAACAAATAAGTATTATCTCTTCGTGTTTAAATATTGTTTTCTCATCATGTTTTAAATATTCACATGTGTCTCTTATGAAATTTGAAAAGTAAACAAGGAATGATACCTCAGAATTAGCTTAAATGATCTCTGTTTTAACTGTTTACTTTCTATATGTTTTCTTCTAAACTATCTTGGTCTAGGAATTCTTAATTGTTCTCTTACTTCCATAGTTTCCCCCCTTTGGTCCATACTAAAGGATTCTTAGTTTCCCTTTGCTACTAATCATCCTTCTCTTTTTCATCTTAATCCCAGTTAAGGATTCTTCATTGCCCTTTTCCCTGGTTAGGACTACCTCAGCTATTTGAATATGTAGATCTGCTTTTTGTTGTGCTAGCCTGCCCTGTGAATTCTTACCTTAGTGATTGATCTGATCCGGTTAAGCCACTCTTTGATTAAATCCATAGCCGAATGGCCTGAATACTTGTTCTCCCTATCTGTTTTCTTAATTCCACCACCCAATCAAAACAAAACAATTATGAGCATTAAGATCTAGCTTGAAATCCTATTCGAAACAAAGTTAAATTATAAAGAGAGATCCCTCTCTGGACATAGGTTAGCTAGAACCCGAGTCTAAAATATTAGGTTTGTGGTTACCTCGAACTATTCCTTCTTTTATAACTTCTAAGGAAGACATATGAGTGATAACAGGATAAATGGGCGGCGGAGTGGTGTACCTCCACGGACTTGGCGATAGGTGGAAGCAAGTCCACCACGTGAAAGAAGAAGGACGAGGCCAAGTTGAAGATGGTGCAACTGGTCAAGAATAGGGAGAAGGAGACTACTGAGAAGGCCAAGGTAGAGCACATAGGAAAGGAGGCAGGAAAACAAACAGGAGGCACAGAGCGGGGCTCTGACAAAGACACGAGGTAGCCTTCACCAGCAATTGAAAAGACACAGAGGAGCATGGTGCAGACCCTCAAGAGACATTCGACCACATTAAGCACCCGAGAGAGTTGGAAAAGGGAGGGTCTAGAATGAATTCAAAGGAAACCAAGACTTCACTCGACCCCATCACACAAACGGAGGGAGATTTATATGACATCGGTGACACAGTCAGAGATGTCACCGTAGAGGCCCTACAGGAATTTGAAAATTAGCAGAAGATCTTCCTAGGGGCCATTCAGAGTGGACTGCAGGAGTTGCAGGCCCGCGCATCACATGCGGTTGTGACGTCTACCATCATGGCTATCGCCACATCAGAGAATTATAATATGCTATGCATGAAGGCTTATAGTGCACTAGTGCTGCTGGATGGAGCACTCACAACAAAAAGTGAGGCTGACATGCCTACTACCAGTGCCTTGAAGGGCACAGGATTGAACTTGGCAGTGCTCCCGTGCGAAGCACTCCACTCCTTGCAGGATGGAGTAATTGGAGAGCTGAGATCCCATGAGAACCACGCCCTCCAAGTGATCAATGAACAAAGAATAAATAATGAGTAGATTACCTTGCAGAGGGATGTTTCCATTGCTACCAAGGCCGAGGTGACTAGGCAGAGATAGAAGATCATATAGGTGATGGAGGAGGCCTGCATAATGGTCCCAAAATTGGCCATTTCAGAGGAGGAGCTAGCTGAGGTCTGTATCCATAAATTGGCCACAAGGGTACGTGACACTAAGACAGAGATGGAGCGGGTTTAGCTAGAGCTAAAATTGAATATTACAGAGCTTTAGTTGAGGGCTCATCCTTCAATGCCACCACAGGTAAAGGAACAATGGGTAGCTACTATCAAAGAAGTAGTCGTGACAGTGGAAATTGAAGTAGCAGACTGCACTGAGTTGTTTGAGTAGTCATTTGAGGTCCTGATCGGCTTGCAGGAGGACCTAAACATCCAGAGGCTTGAGATAGAAGCACGTGAACTCCAACAACGATATGACAAAGTTAAGGGCCCAATGCGAACCATCACGCTGACATAAAGGTTAGCCAAGCTACAGGAACCCAAGAAACTGAAGGAACAGGTGGACATAGCACTGCAAAAGGAAGCAATGCTAAAGGCGTGACTACATTCCTTGCTGGAGGAAGCTTATGCAGTGACAGGAAATATTGAAGGCAAGCTTGTAACTCTGCAAGCGATGCAACAACAGCTTCAGGGTGACAGGGCAAGGGTAGTAACTGAGAAGACAGTTGAGTAGCTCAGTGTACAGTCCAGTTTGTGGTCATCAAGGTCGAGGTGGACAGACTTCATGCAAAGATCTTCGTGCCTGCCAAGTGACTCGAGGGTGAGTCACGATATTTGTGTTGGGGGACTGTTTGGAGCGGGATTCCCCAAGGGTAGTTTTGGGGCTAAAAGCCAATGTTTTAGTCAAGTTTTTGTAATATTATTGTAAACACTTCACATTATGTGGTCACGGAGCACGAAGGTATTATGTGTCACAAAGGGTAGTTTGCCCTTAGTTTTGTAAAGTAAATTTGGTTGTAAGATATCTACCCATGGTCCGCGAACCATGGGATTGTATAAAAAGAGCTAAGCTTTAAGTAGATAGAAAATGAAGGATCAAACATGTAAGAGAGTCATAGCTTTAGAGAAAGAAGTCTAAGTCTTAGGTTGCAGTGTAGGTAGAGGCTCTGTAGCTGAGTATGCAAAGGCCTAGGGTAGAAGTCCATAGCTGAGTGCGCAAACCCCTGCAGCTTTGTGCGTAGGGTGAACAGAGTTTGTAACACTTGGAAGATATCAGTAAAATGATTTATTCTACAATCTCTATGTATTTATTATATTAATGGGTTTGGATGTATTGTGTATGAATTTTCTTTATTATGCTTATATGACACCTGAATGATTGTAGTTACATTGAATAATTTAATGTAAGCACGAATATCTTCTTACGCGGTGATAACTTAAAGTATTTGACAAGATAAGCTAATCACTTAAGATAAGTGAGGAATCTGCATAGCACACTACCATAGTAGCACAAAAGTACTCGAGCTGCAGGTTAGGGCTGCACAAAGGTCGACCCTATACTTTTGCGAAGGTATTAGAAGCTGGAATAGAGGGTTTGTCTTACAAACCCTAAAGCGAGATCACTTGTGCAAAGGTAGGAATAGAAGAGATAAAAGGACATTACAACCATATAAAGGGTGTAGAAACTTGGTTCCATCATCCCCCCATACTGCTTCGGGTGAGACTTTGGTCCACGCTCCACGGGCTGATACTGAAAAGGCTAGTAGTGTAGGGATTTGTTTGGCTAAATAACCCTGAATGTGGGTCAGGGCCCCTCAAGCCACCACTTTGAAAGGTAGAGAGCCATACTATCCCAATGTCTTTATCTTGAATTATAGTCACTACTCCTTGAGTAAGATGGCATAGGATTTCGATGGTTTCCTTAATTGTATGGCTTCTATGGATAAACTTGCCATAATGGTTAGTGGTACCTATTTTTATTGTAGCTTCTCTCTTAGCCTTTTGTTTTATATATGTAGCATCTCCCTTGTGACTAGCTTCCTTAGCCTTAAGTTATTCAATTCCTAGATCATTTCATTCAGTTTCTCCTCCATAAGGCCAACATCTTCCACTCTCTTGTATTTTTCAATTTTCTTCCTTCTATGAGTCCTACCGCTTTCCTTTTCCCATACAAATAAGAGTGGTGTTGAAAATTTCTCGAGTATAATCCTACCTCCTTCAACAAATTTATAGTAAGATTCAAGGTTAGGTTGTGGACCAAGATATTAGATTTATTGGGGACCTTCTTCCCTTCATTTTGATGTGTCTATGTCTTCTCGTAGTATCTCTTACTGGTCTTCTACGAACCCCTCATTTCTCTTGTAGCAGCCCCTGTTTCCCCTGTAGCAGGCTTGTTTTTTCCTGTCGCTCCTATGTTTTCTCTTGTAATAAGGAAGTTTGTGGTTTAAGCCTCTTAGATGTGACTACTCTGGTTGTGGGCCTCCTTATGGGTGTGTTGGGATAGGGTCCCTAGGGTCAATTTTTGGGTTAGTTAACCTAATTTTTGTAAAAGTTTTGTAAAAGATGTAAAGTTTGCACCAAATGTGGATCTGGAGTGTGCAACTATATATGAGTCAAAGGGGTTTTAGCCCATTGTTTGCTTAAGTAGGTCAGTTCTGAGACTCATCCATAATCTGCAGACCATGGTATTGTATTGGAGAAAGCTATATATAGTTGCGTCATAGCAATTCTAAGAGGTAACTAATGGTAGAAGAGTAATAAGTCAAGATAAAGATTATTTTGCGCAAGTGCTAAGGAAGGAAGGCTCTACTTCTTGTGCTTAGATGGAAGGGGAAATCTCATGTAGCTGAGTGCGCTGGAGGCCTTGGTGAGTCTGCAACTAAGTGCGTGAACCCATACAGATGAGGGCACAGGGTAAAGAAGTCAGTAACCTAAACATTGAAGATTAATAAAGAATGATTTTGAAGAAATATTGTGCATCTGAGTATTTTATTTATGTTATGATTTATCACTCTATAATACATTTTCTATGGAAAAATGTATAAATGTTGTGTGAATCTATTGAATCTATCATATTTATGCATGTCTTAAGTAATTATCTATGTTTGCAAAGTTAAGGGTTAATTCTCGAGTGATTTTTGATGAATCGGGTAGATCTGCATGAAGGAAGATCTAGGTTTCTTAATTAGTGCTCGAAAGTAGAAAGTCTACTTCCTCAGAGTCTATAAAGATTGATCACAGACCTTCGAAAAGGTCTAGAATTTTTTTTACTTGAGTTACAGTATCTAGCCATAGAAGGATACTGATCTGCATGACGAAACATTTGGGATAGAAGAGCTAAGACCACTTATCACATTGTCTCTTGATGTAGAAACCTGGTTCTAACATCCCCCAATAGTGCTTCAGGTGAGACTACAGCCCGTGTTATGCAAGTTACCGCTGAAAGGGATAACAATTAAGGTTTTGTTGGTTGGCACAAACAAGTTTGAACCTAGGTTAGACCCCCTTAAGCTGACAAATGGTTTTGTTGTCGGGACTAGGATCTATCTAAGAGATTTGTGATAAATGGTTCCCTACGAAGAAAGAGATTGACAAGTGGACTGATCAAAATGTCCACGTGTTTCTATTTCAAGAGAATAGGAGCCCTAAATTATCCAAGGAGTAGTAGTTATATATATATTTTTAACACAGCTGATACCAACACGTTCTTCTATTTCTTCCCTGAAGAACTACATGAGTGGTTGTCTAAATTGGCTGATTGTCAAGGGATTTGAAGGCTTAGTGGTCCTATAGTGTGGACTCCTAAGCTGGTACGATGTCTGGAAGAATTAGAAAGAAATATCGCGTAGGATGTGGATCACTGGATTGATCACATATTGGGAAGCTTTGTGACTTATCTTGCAATTGACAAGAATATCACTTATAGTGAAGCGGAATGAAGGTTCTTTAAATGACTGCTAGGTAAGTATATGAAATCATTAAAGACCATGATTAAAATGTTTTTATGTGAAAAGAGGGTTATGTAGTTACCTTAATGTTTGGGGCTACGTGAAGAGGGAGATTCTTTAGAACCAATGGAGGACCAAGCCTACAATAAAGTCTACTCATTGAATCCTGTTCAAGCAACGATGAAGTAACAGTGCTAATTGCACCACAAAGTGCAGTTCAATTGATTACACAGGGTATTCTGAGGATAACTCATCCATCCACTCCACCTCCACCCCCACTTGGACCTAATACACCTAAACCTTCACCCCCTCCACCTCCATTTCCACCATTCAACATGGAGAACGTGATGAAGATGTTGACTTTGAAGGGAACAAGGAGCGAAGATCTCAAGTAGTTTTGGTTTGTCACGGGAGCTATTTGGACAGAACAACATATTACGGATGATAATATTAAGAAAGCTTAGTTGGTTACAGCCTTACAAGATCATGCACTAACATGGCATATCAAGTATTGCACTCATAATCCCAATGCGACGTTGGTAGATGCCCAACTAGATTTGAACAAGGAGTTCAGTAAACCTAATTTAGAGGTGCAGTCAATAATTGAGTTTATTGAAATCCAAAAGAAAATAGATGATACGCCTTGGGATTTTGATCAAAGGTTGAAGTGCATGATAATGCAAGCCAATATGATAATATTAGATGAATAGTGTCACAACTGGTTTATAGTATCACTCTTGCCACATTTAAGAATACATCTGTCACAATAGAGGATATCAATGCAAGCGAAAGCCTTAGAGATTGTGATGAGGCTAGATGCCTCACCTATCCAGGATATGAACCTTGGAGTGAAACAAATTCATTTACAGTTGGAAAGCCTACACTTAGAGTTGCAGAGCCTAAAGAAAGGAGAGGAAGCTCAGCCAGAGGTGCATGCTGAGGTCTGGTGTCTGAAGTGTAAGAGCCACAGACATTGTAAGGATCATTGCCCGATCAATAAGAACTATATTATATGGGGAGGGTCTATTCCCCTTAACCAAAGAATAATGTCGGGATGAGAATGGGGGTTTTACTATGGTGTGCTATTTATTAGGTTATAGGACAACATGCTATTGATAACTGGAATTTATTGCAAAAGTTTGTACAGAACCCTCAACAGTTGTTTTTGAATTTTTGTAAGTCTGTAGGACATGATGAATGCCATTGTAGGAGTTATGAGCTGCAGATGGATAAAGCCCCTACCTACGGGATGCGGGCAGAGAACTAGCCTCAAGATCAAGGTGTAGGAGCAATGTGTGAAGGATTCCAAGGCTAAGGATGAGGAATAGGTGTTAGACCAAGTCGAGGGCGTGGGCAAGTAATCTTCTATAATTGTGGCCAAGCAGGGCACTTCACGCAAGATTGTACAAATCCCATGCATCCATCATCTCAGTATTGTCGATAATTTGATCGTTTCATAGAGGAATGTCTAGTCCTTATGGAAAATATTCAAGAAAATAAGGCGCATCCCCAACATCCTACGCAGAACATTCAGATGATGAGGAATGAGCCCCACCAAGAAGATCAAATCATAAATATCATCTTGAGAAGTGGTATGACAACTGGTGCTAATAAAGGTAAGAAACCTAAGGAAGATAGATGGGTGCACAAGGCTGTTGGGAATGAAGTAGAATTGATCTTAATCAAGCTAAAGAAACCTTCATGGAAGCCAAGAAGAACTTCATTGAGGCCTTTACCTCAAGAAGTCAGGAGAAAATGCCTGAAGTTAGTGTGACACAAGAAGTAGATCCTTCAATACTCGCTACTTTCCTGAAGACTTGTATGAAGCTTTTGTGCAATTAGAAAGTAGTAGAAGGGTTGCAAGAGTTAATAGAAAAGTATGAAAATGAATAAAAGACTCCCACTCAACAACGCACATTAATAATGAGTGGTAATCATAAGAGGCGAACGGGACGCGAGATGAGGCTAACTGCACAGATAGGAAAATATGAAATGGACTAGGTAATCTTCGACATGGTGTCTGATACAAATGCCCTGCATAAGTAGACATGGGAAAGGATGGGGTGACATGTGCTGCAGTGGTCTCCTATTCAGTTCCGCATGGAAAATCAAGAGAATATTTTTCCAATGGGGTGATTATATCGTGTAACCGTGGACATTGAGGGAGCGAGTGCATTGGTTGACTTCGAGGTCATTGAAATAGTGGATGATAGTAACCCATACCCCAGGCTACTAGGGATTGACTAGAAATTTATATGAACATGGTAATCAAATTGAAGAAGCAAAAGATGACATTTGAAAGCAATTCGCTCAGTTTTGTAGTGCCACTAGACCTCACAGAAGGACCACATTATACTAGACATGTCTGCAACTATGTAGAAAGTGATGATGATCTAGATGAGATATACAAGATAATTGCATGAGATGAGGATTGGATTAATCCTAGAGATGATGGATGGATTTCGTGGGATTGGGATAGCTCTTGAGACTTAGATTCGGATGAAGAGCTTGAACACTGGAAGAATCAGTTACATGAAGTATCTATGCTCCGCTCCAATATCATGACCAAATCGCTGAGGTGTGTCTCGACTGAGGTAAGAAACCTTCTGCATTATGATGGTTTGACTAATGTGGAATTGGTTTTGGATGAATTTGAAAAGGAAGTATTAGAAGAGCATCAATACCAGGCACTGGAATTGGCATTGTGCGCCATGCCTGCCCGTTGGTGGGGTACACACAAGGAGAACATTGTTGGATGGAAAGAGTATAAGAGAATGATGAAGTTAAGGTTTGGATATGCTAATACTAGAATTATAGAAAAATACAGTGGGAAAGATAATCCGCTCGATAATTTGGCAAGATGGACTAATGTATGGGGAAAAAACGACAACCATAATGGGTGTATATTTTCTATCATATGTTAGATACCATCCCAACGAATGGGTATCTAGAGACTATGCTTCACCATGGCAAGGTTGAATGGGACATTTAAAGGAAGAGTTTTCTATTAACTTTCAGCTTTGGGGATGGGTTTGAGAGACTTGATGAGGCGCTATAGGAGATAAAAGTCAGTACATTTAGAATACCAAGGGAACAAGTAGAATGGACTTAGCCAAATTGGAGTACACAATCACGCCATGCACTGGAATGTTATAATGTAACTACTGAAGAATAAGAGGGTGATCCATGGAATATTACCATTCCAAAAAGAGAAGAACAACGTGAAGTCGAACGACTGAAGGTGGCGAACCCAGATATATCAAAGCCTTTGAAAATTGGACAAGTAAATATTCGATCTGAAGTAGAGCCTAAGTTTTTGAAGATCAGAGGCTATCCGGATGAGGATACGGTTGATAAGATTCCCAATGAAGTTTTCAAATTTAAAATGGATCATTGGAGATTTAGGTGTTATGAGGATTACATTGAATCTAGATGTGAAGCCTATTAAGAAGCAACCTTCTCGACTGAATCCCAAATATAAAGAGAAGGTGCACCAAGACATAGATAAGATACTAGAGGCTGGTATTATTGAGCCTATAGAAGAATCAGATTGGGTAAGCCCAATGGTGGTCCAAGGAAAGAAATAGAAAGGTGAAATCAGCATATGTGTAGATCTGCAAAAGCTGAATGATTCATGCATGCATGATCTATTTCCAAGACCGGTTACTGACGAAGTGTTGGAGAATGTTGGCAGATAGGAGGCATATTCATTTACTGATGGGTTTTAGGGATATCATCAAATAAATATCATTTTTTAGGTCCCTATAATACTAGTGATTCCCCCATTACTATTTTCATTATATCCCTTATTGTTATTATTATGCCCCATAAAATCCCACTCTTGTTATTTTTGTGCCTTTATATTATTATTGTTAGGTTGGCTTGGTTATATTGCGACCCCTCAGACTCCTATATATAGAAGGGAGGTTTTGTCATTTGTATCATCCAATAATTGTTCATTTGTGTAATGTAAAGGAGGTTTCTACCTTGAAGAGGCTGAATTCTAAGGCATTGATCTATCTTTTCTTTCTTTTTGTGAGCTGGTTTCATAGCATTTGGTATCAGAGCTTTGGATTCTAGGGTTTCACTTGTCCAAATAGGTCATCGTGGAATTTTTGCTATAATGTTTTTTATGAGATGTTTCAAAAGAAAAAAAACCCATTTGAGACGAAATCTTGCTGCACCTCGGGCCTAAATTTCATATCTTATCTAGCTATATTTTCGGAGATATGATCTCAGGAAGTTAGGGTTTTTACAAGATCCAGAATTTCATCTAAAACTGGTCATTGTGGAATGTTTGCTATAAAACTTTCTCTACGAAGTTTCAGATGCTAAAAAAAACCAATTGGAGAAGAAATCAGTCTAAACCTCAGCTCTGGAAATCCTTATCCTGTCTTGCTATATTTTCTGAGATATAATCTGAGGACTTTAGGGTTTTTGCAGACCCCCGAATTACATTCCAAACAGGTCACCTTGGGAAAATCGTCATAAATTTCTCTCTGAGCATCAAATTGAATTTTTGTAAGAAGTTGCAAAAAGAGGATGGACTGTAGTTTTGTGGGTACCATTTTTAGAACCTAAGGTTAAAACAGTGACTCACAGCACATCGTACAAGTTCACTCTACTGAACAAGTCTATACTTAGGTCATTGTGGGTGATTTGGCATAAATTTTCATTAGAGAATCCAATCTTGATCAGACATGCTGAGTTAGAAATATTTCTAAGAGGGTTACCACGGGAAGAAATTTCAGACCGTGGAGATCCAAAATTACAGAAATACATCAGATTCAATGTCAAGCTCCTAGAAAGCGAAAAAAAGGTGTGTAGGCTTTTTTTAAATTTCTGCATAAACTTGGTTTGCAAAATTACTTTGATGGAATTAAAAGGGCATAGTGAAGCATTATTATCGGTAATTGATGCCTCAAAGAAAGAAAATGGAAACACCTAGTAAGCAACCTAAAAGCTCTAGCATGACTCATAAAGAAGAGGAAGAAATGCAACATGATATATCAAAATTACGAGAGCAAGTGAAATAAATGTCACTTGCACAAAAAGTAACAAAATCTAAGATGGATGGTTTAAGGAAAGACGTAGAAGCTAACATGTATGGCGTGGAAACTAATATGGATGGCTTAAAGAAAGGCACTGAATCTAAGATGGACGGTGTGGAAGCTAATATGGATGATTTGAAGACAAGCATGAAAGATTTGAAGACAGATTTGACAAAGTTTCTACAAGAAATGCTTACTAATGGCGAAAGGTAGTAAAGGAAACTCATGATGAGAACAAAATAAATGTTAATCATGATTTCATAGACTCTAACATTGGATGAAAGAACCACCATGTTGCAAAGATCGATATGAGGAAGTTTGATGGCAAGGATCCTGGAACATGGATACTACAGATGGAGCAATTTTTCAATCTACATAATGTGCAAAACACACAAAAGGTACACATTGCAACTTTATATTTGGAACCAAATTAGTTTGTATGGTATCGATTCCTTTACTCTCATAAACAAATTGTCACTTGGGCTATTATTATGGATGAAATGATAGCACATTATGAGGATACAAAAACCAACACGTTTTTTAGCCAATTGATAAATCTCAAACAAAAGGGTTCAATGATGGAGCACATTGAGGACTTGCAAAAATTTAATATAAGTGTAAAATATATTCCAAAGGTGCATAGGATTGATATGTTCATAGGGACTTTAAAATATAACATCCAACATGAGGTTCGCCTTTGGGAACCAGATTCATTAGAGAAGGCATTTAGGTTGGTAAGAAAAATGGAAAGCAAAATTATGGAAACAAGGAAGCCTACCACTCACAATCATAAATGTGGAAGTGTTTCCCCTAGCCATCCACAACCTATAAGGTTGACACCACAACAATTAGAAGAAAAAAGAGAAAAAGGGATTTTTTACAGTTGTGATAGCAAATACACTAAAATTCATAAGTGTGCCGAGAAGAAATTATTTTGCATAGATTGTGAAGAGGAGGAAGAAAATGAACACGAAACATCAAAAGAAGATGATATACACCAGGAACAAACCCTAGAAAAAGAAGAAATGAATCTGACCATATCTTGTAATGCATTGGCTGGAATTACCACTCCTCAAACTATCAAGATAGAAGGGCATATCAAGAAGAAAAAGGTAATAGTGTTGATTGATTCGGGAACTACCCATAATTTTATTCCTTGTAAGATAGCCAAGGAATTGAATTGCTTCTTATATCCAACACTAGAGTTTCAAGTAATGGTTGCAAGTGGAGGAACCATAAATTTCTCAGCAAAGTGCCATAATATCAAGCTATCCATGGGAGAATATGTAGTGAATAGCCGAATGCTTTCCATTCCAATGGGTGGTGCTGATGTTGTACTAGGAGTCCAATGGCTACAATCCTTGGGTACAATAGCTTTTAATTTTCAAGAACTTTTCATGAAATTCTCTCCAAAAGGAAAGGAAGTTGAATTAAGGGGTATCACAGGGAAACCGAGAAATATAATTAGCTCTAACAGAATGACAAAGCTTATAAATAAATAACAATGAGGCATAACTGCACAATTACGTTCACTAAAGTTTCCCAGATCTAAATCATCCATTCCTCTAGATCTCCAAAAAGTCTTGGACAATCATTCCAAGGTATTTGAGACTCCCAAAGGGCTCCCACCCAGGAAGTGTTCCTCCAAACATCAGGCCTTACAGATATCCCTATGTCCAAAAGAGTGAAATTGAACATATGGTTGTTGAAATGCTAGAGGCTGGTATAATTCAACCTAGTCAAATTTCTTTATCTACCCCAGTAGTATTCGTTCACAAGAAGGATGGATCATGGCGCATGTGTCCAGATTATAGGGATCTCAACAAACTCACTATTAAAGATAAATTTACCATTCATGTCATTGATGAATTATTGGATGAATTGCATTGATCAATTTACTTCACCAAGTTGGATCTTCATTCAGGATATCATCAAACTAGAATGAAGACTGAAGACATTCCGAAAACAACATTTAGAAGTCGTGACGGTCATTATGAACTTTTGGTCATGCCTTTCGGCCTTACTAATGCACCTTGTACATTTCAAGGTTTGATGAATTCCATTCTCAAATCCTTCCTTAGAAAATTTGTGTTAGTATTTTTTGATGATATACTAATCTACAACAAGTCTTGGAAGGATCATGTCCAACATGTTGACATAGTGTACAAACTATTGGAGGAGAAATAATTATATGCAAAAATCTCCAAATGTTTCTCATGCAAAATCTGGGTCATATTATATCTCATGAAGGTGTTAAGGTAGACCCTAGCAAAATTAAAACCATTAAGGAATGGAAAATCCCCACATCTATAAAGCATCTACAAGGATTTCTCTAGTTGAAAAGGTATAATCGCAAGTTTGTTAAGAATTATGGTAGAGTAGTAGCACCTATAACAACATTATTGAAGAAAGATGCATTCTCATGGACTCCAAAAACAACAAAGGCCTAAATGAACATCTTAAATGTGCCATGCACCAGTCTTAGCTATGCCAGACTTCACAAAAACCTTTATTGTGGAATGTGATGCCTTAGGAAAAGGAATTGGTGTTGTTTTAATGCATGAAGAAAGACCCATTACTTTCGAAAGTTTTCCAATCAAAGGAAAGTATTTACACAAAGCTATTTATGAGAAGGAAATGCTGGCAATACTACATGAACTTAAGAAATGACGACCCTATCTAATGGGAAGACACTTCAAGGTAAAAACGGATCATGATAGTCTTAAATGCTTTTTAGAACAAATATTATCTTCATAAGAGTAGCAAAAATGGGTCACAAATATGTTGGGCTATGACTTTCAAATCATCTAAAAAAAAGGGAAGAAAAATGTTGTGGCAGATGCACTCTCAAGAAAGGATGAGGATGTGAAAGCATTTCTTTGCGTTATTTCTATTATCCAATAATATTGGATAAACAAAGCAACAGATGAATGGAAGAATGAGGAGGAAGTGTGGGAACTCATTCAAAAGATACAACAAGATCATAGTACATCTGATACATTTAGCTGGAAAAATGATTCGTTATGGTACAAGTATCAGTTATACCTATGTAAGAATTCCCAACTGAAACAAAAGATTCTTAGGGAATTGCACACCTCTCCCTTAGGAGGGCACTCAGGATTTCTAAAAACCTGCCACAGGGTTAAGAAGGATTTTTTTGGGATGGCCTTAAATTGGATATTCAAAAGTTTGTGGCAAAATGTTTGGTTTGCCAACAAAATAAGGTTGGAAAACTAAGACCCCAGGACTATTACAACCTTTATCGATTCCAAGCCAACATTGGGAGGAGGTCTCAATGGATTTCATCACAAGTTTACTCAATTCTGAAGGAACGAGTGTTATCATGGTGGTAGTTGACTTACTTACCAAGTATGCACACTTTTGTGCATTATCTCATCCATTTAAAGCGAGTACAGTTACTACTACATTTATGGAGACAATTCAAAAGCTACATGGAAATCCAAAGATTATTGTAAGCGATAGAGATCCCATTTTCACTGGAAATTTTTGGACAGAATTATTTTCTTGTCTTGGTACTCAATTATCTCATAGCTCATCTTATCATTCTCAATCTGATGGGCAAACTGAGATAGTAAACAAATGTTTGGAAGGATATCTTCGTTGCTTTGTATTTGATAAATAAACACAATGGGTCAAATGGTTGCCTCTAGTTGAATGGTGGTATAACACTTCCTTCCATACTACAACAAAAATCACCCCATTTATGGCACTTTATGGATATCATCCACCATCCATCACAACATATTTAAGAGAAAATTCTAAGGTTCAAGTAGTGGAAGATCACATTGAGCATCAGCAACAAGTTCTCCAACTCTTAAAGGATAACCTCACCTTGGCGCAGAATAGAATGAAACAACAGGAAGACGAGCATCGCAGTGAAAGAAGTTTTGATGTGGGTGATTGGGTATTCTTAAGGCTACAACCATATAAACAAATGTCCCTCAAGCAAGCTAAGAAGGATAATAAATTATCACCAAAGTATTATGGTCTGTACAAGGTGTTGCAAAAGATAGGTACTATGGCACACAAATTGGAGCTTCCTACAGCTTCCCTACTGAACCAAATTTTCCATGTTTCATGCTTAAAGAAGGTTATAGGTGACAAGATTCCAGTTCAAAAAATATTTCTAGAACTTGATGAGGAAGGAAAAATCATATTGGAACCTGAAGCAGTCAAAGAAACAAGAACTCGACAGCTACAAAATCGATCAATTTCAGAGTATCTCATCAAGTGGAAGAACATACCCATTGAAGACTCCACATGGGAGGATGAGAATTTTATACAGAAGCATCCATAACTACTCAAACGTTGAGGACAACGCATTTTTTAAGGAGAGGGGCATGTTAGGTCCCTATAATACTAGTGATTCCCCCATTACTATTGTCATTGTATCCCTTATTGTTATTATTATTCCCCATAGAATCCCACTATTGTTATTTTTGTGCCTTTATATTATTATTGTTAGGTCAGCTTGGTTATATTATGAACCCTCAAACTCCTATATATAGAAAGGAGGTTTTTTCATTTGTATCATCCAAGAAATGTTCATTTTTGTAATGTAAAGGAGGTTGCCCCCTCGAAGAGGATGAATTCTAAGTCGTTGATCTATATTTTCTATCTTTTTGTGAGATGGTTTCATAACATCGTTCTAGAAGATTGAAGGGAAACAACCTTCACAACTTAGTGGGGTTGCTTTCAATATACAGTTATTCCATTCATATTGAAGAACACACCTACAAAAATTTTTCGGGTAGTGATTGCAGCATTCAAGGAGATTATTCATCAGTTCCTAAAAGTATATTTTGATGATTGGACTGTGTGTGGGTTGCGGAAGCGCCATTTTGTGAGTCTGCACCTAATGCTGGATACATGTTGAAGCTTTCAAATCACACTGAACTTGAAGAAATGCATATTCTGTGTGCCCTTTAAGATTCTTCTTGGCCATGTCATACATATGTAGGGATTGTGAATTTGGAAGCTCCTAGGAATGTGAAACAACTAGGCACCACGTTGGGACAAACTAGGTACTACCAGAAGTTTATCAAGGCATATGACCAAATCATCGCTCTGATGGAGAAACCATTGAAGAAAGATGTGACATTTTTTTGGGATGAATATTCTCAACGCATTTTTGGTGTCTCAAAAGAGTAAATGGTGATAGTTCATATTTTGGTATTTCGAAAATGGAAGAAGGAGTTCCATGTGCATGTAGATGCCCCTTGTATTGCGCTAGGAGCAGTATTAACCCAAGCAGATGAGGGAGAGATTGATCATTTGATAGCTTGCGCAAGCAAGAAGTTATCCAAATCTAAGAAGAATTGCTCCACTACAGAGTGCGAAGGGCTCGAGATGGTCTACGTACTATATAATTTTAGGAATTATTTGTTGGGTGGAAACTTTAAAATGTATATGGATCACTCTGCATTGAAGCACCTAGTCAATAAGACTGCGCTGTGGGAGAAGATATGCCAATGGTTACTATTATTATAGGAATATGAATTTTAAGTAATTGTGAAGCCTGGAAGGCTGAATGAAGGTCTAGACCATCTATCAAGGATTGCAACAGCTGAGGAACCAAGTAATTTGGAGCAAGGGTTGTTGGATGTGTAGCTCTTTGCGATGCGCATCGTGCATGATCATTTTTTTGATATCATTAAATTTTTAACAACGAGAATAGCTTCAGATAGTTATTCCACTCAAAAAAAGGAGTTAGTAATTCGCACCACATATTTTTCAGTGATTGTGGGTCATTTGTGTAAGATGGGAATGAATGAGATATTGTGAAGGTATGTTCCAAAGTTTGAATGCTCTACTATCCTAGCTGAAGCCCATAAAGGAGTGGCAGGAGGTCACTATGTAGGGAAAGCTAGCACGCAAAACATTTTGTGCACTGGGTAATGGTGGCCGATATTACAAAATGATTCTAAGGCATACTGCAAGGCGTGCTATGCTTGCCAAAGGACAGAGAACCCTTCACGAAGGGATGAAATGCCTTTAAATCCTCAGGTCTTGTTGCAGGTATTTGATAAATGGGCCATTGGATTTATAGGTCCAATACAACCACCAGGTAAGAAGACGGGTGCATGTTACATCATTACTGCAATAGAGTATTTAACTATATGGGAAGAAGTGCAACAAGTAAAGGATTGTACATCGGCCATTGATGCGAAGTTTTTGTTTAAATATCTCTTAACTAGGTATGGATGCCCTTATTGATGAGTGATATGGGTACACATTTCATGAATGAAATGATCAGTGAAATTCTTGAAGAATTTATGTTGTATCATCAGAAGAGCATGCCCTATGACCCATAGGCAAATGGAACGATGGAAGCTTTTAACAAGATTTTGGAGCACCCATCAACAAAGATTTACAATGCGTAGAGGAATGACTGGGTTGTGTGTGTACATGCTATTTTGTGGGCATATATGATGACATGCAAGAATTTGATAGGACAAACACCATTTAGAATGGTTTATGGGATTGAAGCAGTAATGCCTATGGAGTACATTATCCCAAGTTTACAAATTGCAGCATTGACATAAATTGTTGAAGTGTTTTCTTCTCAAAGATGTACGAAAGGAACCCATTTATGATTGTGGATTATAAACAATATAAACAATATAAATGGCTACTAAACATTGTAGATGTACAGAAACTGATAGAAAAAAAACCTGCCAAAGTCCGGATCTATGCCACAATCATAGTTAAACAGAAAAAAGAAAGAGTAATAACTCCAATCGTCTAATAGAAACCATATATACCAATAATAGTTTTATTATAACACCTGTGAAGGGAAAAAGTAGATGTTACCAGTCCCCCTCTATGGGATGGTTTCTTGGCTATCCTCAAATGCCTTTAGCTTGTGTAGAGTCTCTCTCCTCTATAATGTGTAAAGCTAGCAAAAGTATGGTGTGCGACAATGAAAATAATCATAGTTACAACAATGAAAATAATCAAAAGTGAATAATGAATGGAAAACTGTTATATTTATAACAAAATATTGAGTTATCCTCAAATAATGAGCAATAATAAAATATTATTAACCCCATTCTTGGAATAACCACTTGGAATATTTTACTATATTTGTTTACGAGGGAAAAAGTATTTAAACTTTTATTTAGAAATAATAAATAAATAAATGATTTATTTATCATCTCAAGGAAATAGTTAAAGAATAATAAACAAATAAGGATTTATTTCATTATTCTTAAGGGATTTAGTCAAATTTAGCAAAGAATAATATTTAATTAGTGATTAATTAATTATTCTTAGAGAAAAATAAGAAATATAATGATTTATCTGTTTATTTTTCATGATTGGGTAAAATTTGACAAGGACTAATAATAAAACAATGGTTTAATTAATTATTCCTAGAAGAAAATCAAATAAATGGTGATTTATTCAATTATTCTTCATGGGTTTAACTATAAATTACTTAATGAAGGTGGTTTATTAGGTAATTTCTCACAGTGAAAGCAATTTTACTATGGTAAAATTGGCTTTACATGGTGTGCTTCAATCCATCTAGTAAATTAGGCTAGATGATCAATTTTTTGGTGATAATAGATTTCCCCCCCAACGAACGAGTGTTCGGAGAAAAACGTATAACTGAGGTACGTTATAAAGACACAATCACTTAGACAACACATGAGAGAGAGAGAGAGAGAGAGAGAGAGAGAGAGAGAGAGAGACCAATAAAGTTGAATTGAAAGAGGATAGGGACAGAGGTGGTGAGACTAATGCAAGTCTCCTTTTATGTTGTGGCATCGAACATCACTAAGGTGGGGGAGGCATACCCATACCCACTGAGATAACTTAGTAAAAAAAAAAATGTTTCGCCTAGAAATATAAAACTGAGCAATGAAGTACATGCTGAATGGTACATGACATGTTGGCATAATAGAGCCAGAAAATAATACAATGTGTCCCATATACATAATGCACCTGGAAAAACATGAGCTAGGACTGAATACAATAATATATGAGTACATGAGATACAAATCCCCTTCCCTCCAAAAATGGGTGGGAGAGAAGGTAGAACAATTGGAGAAACCCTCCTGAACAAGGAAGGGCTCTGCAAAACTGAATGGGTCATATGGAGCAGACATGCATGCTATGAACAATAAAATCGGTAGGAACCGAACCCATCAACTCTACAGAACTGCATCTGAGGCTGTAGCATAGTAGGTATGACTCTAGGCATGTGGGGGGCTATGTGAAGGGCCACCCCCTCATGAGGTCTGAAACATCTCACACACACCTAGGATTCACTGGTACAATCTGCTACATTACTAGACCATCAAGTGCATGAATCACGAAAATGAAACAACCAATTCAAAGGGAAATAATGAGTCCCTTTGCTTGATCTAAGGCACTAAACAAGAATGGATGTTGGAAGCAAGATACACTGCCGTCTAGGCCATTCTTCTGGAATAAATGAGCTGATGTCAACAGAATAGGACCCATGATAGATGAGTTAATGAGTATCCCAATGGGCTCGAGTATTGCAGCAATAATGCTACAACTCCTGGGACTCCCTTCTTTACTCTTATCAACCCGGTAGTTCGTAACAAACTTGGAAGCGACGGTGTTGTATGCACAAGTACTAGCTCTTGCTGCAGCCATCACTTAGTCAACTGGCACAAGTCCACTAGGAGCTTAAGCCAACTTCTATGAGCTCTGAGAAGAAGCTTTCTAACTAATGGATGGAAGCTAACTCAAAGGAGGCTAATCTACTTGTAGAAAGAAATTGAAAAGATAAAAGGAAATGCAAACCCTAGCAAACCCTAATTTTACCAGCTAATCCTACTAATGCAGGAAAGAGGACGAAAGCTACTGAAGGAGATGCCACTGACTTCTAAGAAGGTGACATGCATGTGTCGAAGCTACTTCTACAGTAAAATATGAAAAAAAAAAACATCTTTTTGTATTTTTTAGTGAAGTGTTAGAATGGTCACGCATGTGCTTTAACTGGTTTTTGACTGTGCAGAGGTGGATTGGCAAGAGGAAAATGCTTGCAGGAGGTTGGGAAGGTTGGAAGAGGGCCTAAGGGGTCCCTAGCACCCTTCCAGAGAGTTTCACAGAGTTTGGCTATCAAGAAACCGCTTTCGTGAGCTTCTATAGGAAGTCTGCAAGGGTTCTACAAGATGTTCTGTATTTTCTACAGGATGTTAAAAAATAGGATTTTGGAGGGTGGATGGAGAGAGAAAGGTGGAGAAGTGAGTATGGGGGTAGGATAAGGATGAGAGGAGGTCCAGGACTTGGTGGATGGAGCTGAGGACTGATGAGGATGGTTGGATTTGTTCAAGGAGGAGTAGAGCAACATTGCACAAAAATTAGGGCTATGCGAGCAAATGAGGCAAACGTGAGGCAAGAATCTGAGTTAGGGGATGGAGCAGATGGGATTGATGGAGTACGGATAGATGGAGAGGTAATACAGGCACTCTGCAAGTTACTTCTCAAATCGAACAAACAATGACTTGGAAAACCAATGACCTAGCTACTTTACTCTAATCTGACCTAGGTAACAGCAAAGGAAATGAACATAAGTCTATTTGCAATGACATCACATGAAATAGCTATGAAAACTAAGCAATCAATAACTTGAACATGTAACCTCAACTGGTATCAACTTCTGCAAATGAGAATCTACACCAATAATTGCATGATGAAGCAAAGACAGTGTTTTTGGTAGCTGCAAGGACACCTTGGTCTCAGCTCATGGTCCCACTGAGGGAGAGGTGAGATCAGAGGTGCTTGATGGCCTTTTTCTGAAGATCTTCCCTGTTATTAACCTATCAACTCAATCTGAACATAAAAATCCTTTCTAATCATCAACAATGACCTAGGTAACCAGCAAGATTTTAATCTACTGAACATAAATTATTTTGCAAAGACATAAAAAACAAATAACAGTACAAAAAGGAAGCCTTGGCAATTGGGTTGGGCCCAACACCAAGAGCTATAGGCTCCTAAGAAAAACTCAGAAATGATGCCAAATAAAGTTGCTTTTCATTACTCAAAAATAACCATGTCACAAGAAAGTTATACAACAGTAGCTACGAAAATGAGCTGAGAAAATGACAACACTATAGTGCAAAACCCAACAGTTCAAAAAGTAACCTACAAAGGCTGAAAGCCTTCCTATTTATGCACTACGAGGGTCCTCAGTAGCCCTCCTTAACTCAAGGGGCTCGGCTATTCAAACTACCAGTAAACAGTCACTTTTCACAAAGCTGCTCGACTGCCTTTAGGATTCGTTTTGGTGGCCTGCTGAGCTCCCAGTTGAGGGTGGAGATTTCGAGGAAGGGCCATTTAATGCAAGAAACACCCTTCCTATGAATCCTCACCCTTGTTCCTTCATGCTTGGCTGTCATCTGTCTCATAATTGCTTGGCCTTGTTCCAAAATTTGTCCAAAAAACTTGAAATAACCATGTATTAGCCTTCTTGGTAAAGTGACCACCCTCATTTGTTCAACTAACATAAATATACTCAAAAAACATGCATAAACTATGAAAAATGGTTGATTGATGAAGAACAGTAGGTAAAATGAGCCCAATAAGTTACCCATTTTTGGGGCTCATCGCCACCCCCCTGCTAAATGGGTTGCTCATCCTCTGAGAAACTAATCTAGCTCATCATCCTTGATAGCTTTGACTGCCTCTCTCACGTCCCAGGCCTCCGCAATGATGTCTTCTTCCTGGTCATGGAATCCTGCTTTTCTTTTCACTTCCTCCCACTGTCTGTTTTCCTCCTCTTCTTTAACTCCTTCTAGCAATCCTAAAAGCAAGTGAGAACTGAATTTCAGGCCGATCCAATTGGCCTGCAGATTTTGCATTGACTGTTTGTAGAGGGGTACCCTTGCCAGGGCCTCCCTCATCCTGGTTGGAGAGTGCTATTCTCTTATCTTCAAGTTGTGGTGCAGTGTGTTCCACCGGCTTGTCCAGGCATGAAGGAAGTTATCCCCCAACTGTCTCTCCATATCCTCAAAGTGGGAAATAGCTTGAGCCTATTGCTTAATGTACTCCTGTAAATCCTGAGGGCTGTTGGCCAAGTGCTGGTGGGCACTTATCACTGCTGAGGGGTCCTTCGACTCTGCTCTGATCATTAGTGGCTCACTGAGTTCCCTGTTCACAATATTTCAGACCTCTGCTGCTCTTTTTTCCTCATGATTCATCCAAGAGGCCATGGCCATAAGTTGGACATCTCCTACCACAGTGTTGGGATCCCATGAATTTATATTTGGAAGGGCTAAGTTGTGCAAATAAAACTCTGATAATTTAGCCTTGTCTTTTGAAGAGCTACTGTCACATAAAGTCACAAATTGATGATAATTTTGAAATGGACTGATGCCCCTTTGGGCTAAGATGTTAATCTGAAACTGCAACCACTGATCCTTAAGGTATAGGGCATATGATTTGGCAGGTTACCTACACTGTACAACTTCCATCACCCAGCTAGCCATGCAGGCCAGTTGGGCCTCCTTTTCTTGCACCTACTGCTTCAGAGACTGTATCTCCTGTGCTGCTTGCAAGTCCTTCTCCTGTAGCTTTCTAGTTAGTGTCTCAATTTCAGCTTGCAACCCATCTCTTCTCTGCTATTCATCAAGGGTTTCTTTGTCCGTTGTGGGCTCCTCCTGTTGTTGTTGTTATCCCAAGATGTGGGGCCTGTCTTCCTTATACTGTCCCTGTAGCTGTAGCTACTGTTTAAGCAGCTCGTTTTCTTCCTGTAGCTTGGCCCGCTTGCTACTTTCCACATGCCGTACCATAGCCAATTCCTTTCTCGCCTCTTTGAGTTGTTCCTCTAGGGGACCTATATCTACCACACCCTTCGACTTGGCGATCTTCATCCAAGTGTGGGTCCTCACTCTCTCTTCTTCTACTGCAAGGAAAAGTGGCACTGCGAATTTTTGGGGAATGATCTTTCCGGCCTCTAACAAGTTATAGTAGGAGCCCAAGCTAGGCTGGGGGCTAGGTTACACAATGTTCTCCACCTTTTCCTCCTCCTGTGATGATTTAGTTGCCTTTCCTTCCAATTCTTCGGTCTCCTTTAGCCTAGCTAGCGTTTCCTGTAGAACAGTCTCAGCATCCTTTAGAGGGGTCTTTGTGTCCAACATTTTCATCCTTTCTCTCTAGGTGGATGTTTTCAAGCTTCCCTGTTCATAGGTGATGGATGCCTTTGAAGGTGACCTTTCCTTTTGTTTAGCTGGGGTGTCCACAATCGTAATTGTCTCCTTTGATTGTGGCTGGGGTCTGCCAGTTTTTATCTGCATGCTCCTTCTTGCCTTAAAATACATGGAAGGCTCCCTTTTTCGCTTTCCTTTTTTCTTTGGAGATGTGCTTAAGGTAGCCAGCACAAATGCCACCTCCCTGGCCAAAATATCAGGTGATTTCTCCTTTTGCTGCTCTGTTTCCATGCTTCCTGTAGAAAGTCCCCTGTCGACTGCTTTCATGCTTCCTGTAGAAATTGTTCCAACTGTTTCGGTCTGCTTGGCTGGATGTGTCATTCCTCTTAATTTCTGTGTGGTTGCCTTGGTTGTGCCCTCCTTTGTTTGGAACTTTTCAGTCCTCTCTGCTCCACTCTGCAATCGTTTCTCCCTGGGTGTTTGTACCATTGTTCCTCCCATAGTTTTAGGCTTAGCAACTTGGCCTTTCCCTCGTTTCTCTTCTTATTCTTTCTGTGGTGGTATGTCCTGTGTTTCTTTACCACTGGCTTTCTCTCCTGCCTCAGTGTGTTCCCTTTCTTCACTGCTGGATGAGGTGAGTTCCTCGGCCAGAATTCGAATATCGTCATCTCTGGACATGTTGCGGAAAATCTCCCAGGAGAGGGGGACAGTGTAGGTGTGGAGGGCATCTTCCACTAAAATCTTGATGAGCCCATGATGGGCTAGCTGATCTGGTGTCCCTTCCTTCAATTTTGTGCCATACTCAATTAATGATTCCAGAAGAAAATAGGGGATGCTTAACTTCTGTTCTGGAGATAAATCCATCCCATGTCTGAGTTCACTCAGCAACCGGAAATGATAGCCGTAGACAATACTGAACCGCCCATCACAGGTAATGTATTTCATGATCTGGAAACTGACTTCGCTCCAAAAAGGATGTAGGCTAGCTCTCCGGACCCCATTCTTGTCTTCTGCAAACTATTCCTCTGGTAGGAAGAATTCTTTCTTGGCTTTTTGGCCCAATGCCCTCTCCTCTTTGCTCCAGGGTATCCCCAATGGCAGATCAGTAACTCGAATAATGAGTTCATGGGTAAGCTTTAGGGTCAACCCTCTGAAATTCACAGTGGCTAGTGTCTTTGATTTAGGTTGTAGGGACATTAAGAATTCCTCCGTTATCTCATCGTCATGACCCTGAATTTTGTCACAAAAGGTCATCCAATTGGCATGGGTGAAGAGGTTCACCACCTCAGGATGTTCACACAATTTTCTCGAATCCGAGGGTTCCTTCCTGATAAACCCCCCTGGCATGGTAAGAGTGCTTTGTTTTATGCTCTGAGTAGAGAGGGACTGTTGTTTTACGGTTTCCTCCTTTGAACTTCAAGACAGGATCTCTCAGGTGTTTATATTTTAACTTTGCACCAATTCCCTAGTTCTAATGCTTTTGCTGCCCAAAACTCGACTGTCCATGTATAAAAGGAAGAATTAGGTTTCCACAGACAGAGTGCAGAGCTCAATTTTCATCCCCAGCATACATACAACCATGTAAAATTCACATTCCTCATACACAGGTTAGCCCTCACAGTGCTTTATCTTTTCTACAAGAGGAATTTTCTTAACAAGAATAGTGGAGGAGAATTTTGATGCAGAACCAACTAAGAAATTCCATGCAACACACAAGTAAACTGCTATTTTCAACTCACAGGCAGACTTGTCTCTAACCTTCCAATTCAAGACAGCTCAATTCACCACTTTTTCAAAATATACCATGCATGGAAGATAGTTTTTTGAGCTTACCTCTCTCAAAACTCCAAATTTGACGAAGAAAAGTCCAGGCTTCTCTGCTACGGAAGGCTATGCCGTATTTCCTGTAGAGCTTCTTCCTGTAGAACTCTTGCTAGCTTCTGTACGATGTCATTGCGCTTCTGAACGAGCCTGGTACACAGGAGAATTTTGAAATAGGCCGAAAAGCTCGGTGGAGGATGATGGGTTAACAGATTGTGGAAGCAGAGGACGCGTACTTCGACCGAGGATGGTTGCAAGTGCAAATGAACAATAGGTAATGCGAGTCTTTAGCCGAGAATTTTTGAACTACGGTGCAATTCGTAGCGAGGGGGTGAGGTGGCCGGGCAGAACCGTTAGCCAACGTCACGACCATCATTCCTCTGCATGTCCCTGACCACCATTACCTCTCCTCTGCCATTAACTGCCACCACCACTGCCAGTCCCGCCGATTTTCCTGGACTGGACACTCCACACGTGTTGGCTACATGTCTCATTAGCAAATTCAAATGTAACCAAGCTTGTTCAGATCCCACAAAGCTATGTGACCAGCTGTGGGTGGCCAGTTGACTAGCCACCAAACTCGTTCAGTCCGAACCATTTTCACAGACATGCAGTTTTCAAAATATAGTTTATGCAATTGACGAATGAGGTTAGACACTTAGCTGCATGGCTGTGGATGCATTATGGAGACTTCGGGACTTGGAACCACTGCTTCGCTTGTTGCTGCCTCGTGCACAGGTGCTAGAACCCATTCTTTCATTTGTTGATGCTAGATGCATGGCTTTGGAACCTGATCCTTCGGTTGGCAATGCTGCATGCACAAGTTCTGTTTGGTTTCAGCTGTTGAGGATGTTTTCATGTCCAGGAGGAACCTTTTTACATGATCCCTTTGTTGGTTTCGGCTGCCCCTGCCTCTAGAGTATATCTTCTGGAGGGATCAGCCACTACAGGATTCCTGTAGGATGTCCTGTAGCCGCTTCTCCTCTTGGGATGCATGCTAAACGAGCAGAGCTAAATTCGCTGATGAAGAGTCTAGATGGAGCTTGAACAGGTAGAGTGTGCAAGCCTTTGCTGCTTGATTTGTCACTTGAGAATTTTTTTCTGTCCAGCTGAAGAAAACAGGGTTTCTTGTATGACTGTGTAGGAACACATAACCAGGTGAGTGCAATGGAGGTGGAAAGAGATGAAACAGGGGTGACATACGGTGATGGATGGAATAGAGGTATGGCTATAGGCCTAACCAACAGATTCCAAGCTTTAGATCCCCTTCTGAAATCAAATTTGGCTCGCTAGAAGGTTCTACAGGATGTTTCCTGTAGAGATACAGAACTTCTTGTAGAAAGCCCAGAACTTCCTGTAGGAGGTGGAATCTTGACCCGAATGTGACCAAATCCTAGGAAAGGTGAGTGGCCATGGAGGGAGTGTCTATAAGGATGTTCTGTAGCTTGGTACGGACCCCTGTCCTCATTTTGCGTGACCGTCTTTACCTGCAATGTATTCCCTGCAACCTGCAATTATTTTACAAAGATTAGGCATGTTTCTTTCCTTCTTTTCTCTTTTTTTTTTTTTTTTTGAGAGACAGCTGGGGTGCCTCCATGAGGTTTTCACCCTCACTATCTACCCTAGGTACCTTGAAGAGATTTTCACCCAAGGATCTTTTTCATTCCATTTCTTTATTATTTTTTTTTTAGAGATACCTGGGGCGTCTTCATGAGGTTTTCACCCTCACTGTCTGCCCCGAGCACCTCAGAGAGATTTTTGCCCAAGGATCTTTTTATACATGTTTTTTATTTTTTATTTTTATTTTTTATTTTTTTTTATTTTTTATTTTTTTATGTTCAAGATGTGGATGGAATAGAGGCAGGGCCCTGCTCCACTACCAACACTGATTTTTCCAAAGTTTCAATGAACTCCTGCCTCGAAAGGCGTTTCCTGTAGATTTTCAATCGATGCCCATTGACAAGCACGGGGATGGCTTCTTCATCAATGGTCCAGATAAAGACTGAACCATTGTCATTGCATTTTTCCACTGTATATGGTCCTAACCATATTGTCCTCAGCTTCCCTTTGAAATCCTTATTTCTTGAGTCATACAGCAGTGCCCAATCTCCCGGCTCGAATTGCTTTTCATTAAGGTGTCGGGCATGCCATATCTTCCTCTGGAGCTGAACTACTTCTGAGTGAAGGAGGGCCTGCATTCTCTATTCATCTAATCCATTCAGCGGCAGTAATCTTTCACGTTGAGCATGGCTGATATCTAAGTCCAGTTGAGCTGCCACCCTCAATGTGTTGTACTCAAACTCTATGGACATTTAAGCTTTCTTCCTGTAGACCAGCTCATAAGGTGTGAAACTTGTTGTAGTCCTCCAAGTGGTGTTGTAGGCCCAAGTGGCCTCAACCAGGCAATCTACCCAATCCTTTCTGCTACTGCTCACCACCTTAGCCAAAATCCCTTCCAATGCTCTATTAGTGACTTCCACCTGCCCATTTGCTTGTGGATGATACGGGGTGGAAGTTCTGTGCTTGATCTTGTGATGAGCGAGCAGTCTTCCATCAAGTTAGAGGTGAACTGGCTTCCTTTATCGGTGACTAACTCTCTTGGGTAGCAAAACTTGTAGAAGATATTTTCCCCTAAAAACTCAGCCACCTTTTCTTCTGTCGCTACTTTGATTGCCTTTGTTTCTGCCACTTTGTCAGGTAGTCGGTGCACACAATGATGTAAGACCTTTGCTTGGAAGGGGGGTTGATAGGACCCAAAAAATCCATGCCCCACTTCTCAAATGGCTCGAAGGTCACTTGAGGTTGGAGAGGCATTTCATCCCTTGGAGTCGGTTTCCCCATCCTCTGACATCGGTCACACTAGCTGATGTATCTTCTGACATCTTGATGAAGAGTAGGCCAATAGTAGCCTGCCTGTATAATTTTGAAGGTAGTCCTTTTTGCTGCAAAGTGGCCTCCGCAGGGCCCATCATGACAAGTTAGGAGGATGTCAAAGACTTCCTCCTCCCTAACACAACACCTCAAGATCTGATCTGGGCCAAGTTTGAACAGGTTTCCCCTGATCCAAGTGAATGGGGCACTCTTCCTCACAATTCTGCTCTTCTCCTTTGAGGATAGATGCGAAGGGAACTATGCTGAGACCAAGTAATTTGCTATATTAGCAAACCATGGAGAGAGTACTGAGATAGCAAACAGGTGTTCATCTGGCATCTGGTCATCCACTATCCCTTCTTCACCTGTAGGCAAATCCAATCTAGACAAGAAGTCAGCAACAACATTTTCCTTACCTGGCTTGTCGACAATAGTCAAATCAAATTACTGCAACAAAAGTAACCATCTAATGATACGAGCATTTACATCAGGCTTACTCATTAAATATCTAATCGCAACATGGTCAGTGTGTACGAATGTTTGATAACCAGTGATGTAGTGTCTGAACTTTTTTAGGGAATGGACTATGGCTAGGAACTCTTTCTCAGTTACAGTATAGTTCATTTCTGCCTTGGACAGGTTTTTACTGACGAAGTATATGGCATATGGTAGTTTCTCCTCAACTTGTCCCAAGGCTACCCCTATGGCTTTGTTTGAGGCATCAGTGTGGATGTGGAAAGGTAGGGCCCAATTTGGACCTCTCAATATCGAGGTGGACACCAGCTTATCTTTCAACTCATCCAGAGCCCCTTGAAAGTTTTCAGTCCATTTAAACTCAACATCTTTCCCTAAGAGGCCAAGCAATGGCGAGGCTAGCTTACTGAAATCTTTAATGAATCTTCTATAATATCCTGCTAAGCCTAGGAAACTCCGAACATCTCTTACCTTTTGAGGAGGTGGGACCTTTTGGATGATAGCAATCTTGTTAGGATCCACCTGTAATCCTCGCTGAGAAATTGTATGACCTAGCACAGTCCCTTCAGTCATCAGGAATTCACATTTTTCGGGACTGAGGGACAGGCTCATCTCAATGCACTTATTTAAAACTTTTCCCAGGTTAGTCAAGGCTTCTTGGAAGTTGGACCCATAGGGAGTAAAGTCATCCATATAGATTTCTACCGAATCGTGGACCAACTCAAAAAATATGCTCAATACTGCTCTCTGGAAAGTGGCATGAGCATTGCATAGCCCAAAGGCAAGGACTCGGTAGGCAAAGGTACCCCATGGTCAAGTGAAGGTGGTCTTATCTTGGTCCTCCGGGCTAATTTGGATTTGATTATACCCACTGAACCCATCTAGGAAAGAGAAGAACTTCTTCCCTGCCAGTCCATCCAACACTTGATCTATGAAAGGCAAAGGGAAATGGTGTTTCTTGGTGGCTTTGTTAAGTTCTCGGTAATCTACAAAGATTCTCCACTTCCCATTTTTCTTGGCACAAGCACTAGAGGTGAAACCCACTCACTGTCGAAGATGGGGTATATGAATCCTGCATCCAAAAATTTTTGCAATTCTTCTTTAATGATGTCTTTAAGGGCTGGATTCATTCTCCTATGAGGCTGCCTAACTGGTTTACAATCTTCTTTAATGTAAATGTGATGGGTACAAACTGAAGGGTGGACTCCTTTCATCTCCTTATAGCTCCAAGAGAAAGCATCCAAACGATTGTTTAGTAAGATACACATCTCCTTCCCCTGGGAGGGAGATAGGGAGGAGCTGATCTTTAAGGTTCTTTCGGGGCCAAATTCCACATTCTTAACTCTGGGAGAGGTCAGATCAGTCACACAGAGGTCCACTAAAGTGCAGGCTTGGGTACCTTCCACCAACTCCTCTAAGGACAGTGCACTGGGAGGTGGATTTTGAATAAAATTCTAAATCAAGTCATCCTCAGTTTCAGGGCCTCCCCTGGTGGTTTCTACTATGCAGAATGGTGTAGAGAAGACCTCATCCTCATCTCCCTCTTCCAACTAGAGTGATAAGTCATGTTCTAGCAGAGGTTGGGCAGGAGGGTATAGGACTAGCTATTTGGACATGGGCCCATTCTTGATGGTCATGCTTCCAGCTCGACAACTGATGTGAGCATCCGCAGTAGCTAACCAAGGACTTCCCAAAATGAGGGGGTATCCAGTGAGCTTTGCCTTTGGTTGAAAGACCAAAAAGTTCGTAGGGTACTCCCAAGAGTCAACAGAGACCAGGACATCTTCCACAATCCCTTCGGGAGTCACGATGGAGCGGTCTGCTAATTGCAGTACTGTCGAGGTATTCCTTAAGGAACTCTGAAGGTTGAGTTTAAGCATAGTGTCCTTGGTCATCACATTAATGGTAGCCCCTAGATCGATCAAGGTATGGGGGATTATGGTGCCATTGATGTGGACATCAACTACAGGACTCCCAGGGTCCAAATACTTTGGACATATTACTTGCCCCAACATTAGATCGGACAGTTGTCCTATGACAATGATTGTCTAGGCATCTCTCTTTCACCTACCTGGGTGCCTAAAACACTTCTCCTTGATCAATTTGTTTATATTGGTACATCTTTTATGGCCTGGAGAAGTGGTATTTTCACACACAACTGTTTAAGTTCTCCCAGAAGTTCAGTCTCCTCTGGGTTTGGTTGCGTGGTTACTGTTATTCACTCAGGAAAGGGTGGAATGGCTTTGGGTTCACTTTCCTGTTTCTCTTCCTCGTCCTTCGGGGGAGGAGGTTGGCGATCTGGAAGGACCTTTCTAGATCACAGGTTGATCTCCTGTATCTCCACAACATAGGTAGGGCATGTTGTCTCCCCAGTGTATACCTGTTGGGCCTGTCTGTTGTTGGGGTTCAGGTTCGGTTGAGCAGGCATCTATGGTTGTCTTGGAGGAGCAGGAGGTAATGGTCGTGGTTGAGCCGGTGGTGGAGTGTTATCAGGAAATCTAGTGTCTATGCAGAGTTTCCAGTCCCACTAAGACTGGTAGCTATCTTAGAAACAAACAAACTAAAACTACTTTCATTTTCCTTTATGAGAAGTAGATAAGAGGGGAGCAAAGGAGACCAACCTCTATCTTGCACTTGGTTCCTTGCTTGATTCCTCTCCCTTCTGATAGATCTTTGCCACTCGATTCCTCGTGTACCCAGCTTCAAAGAGCACCTGTAGAATCATAGCAGCATAACACTATCCAAGAACAGAGATCTACTATCATAAACAATATAGGACCAGATATATATTGACCACACAAATGCATATATCATCAATCATACAAAAATGTGGAGGAAAACTTGAATAGCTTTATTAATATCAAGAATAGCAAAGAGGATTACAACCAATTGTTCTGACCCAGCGTCATCCTCTCAGCAAGAAAGCCCTTCTTCACCTCATGAAAAGTGTAGATCACCCAACACTATGATGTTACACCAAGAAACCAGCAGCACTTCCTTACAAGATACAAAATTCCAGCCCCTGGATCTCTGGGATGAGGGATCCATATATAGATGATTGCAGGGAGGTGAGTCAGCTTCTGAGACTTGATTAGTGTCCTCTCTCTGATAGTTCTTGATTCCACTTGGAGATGGATGATCTCTTACTCATCCCTGGGCGAATGTAGAGAGGCAAGTGTCACAGGAGAAGTTTCTGGAAGATTCCATGATCTTCCACCTCGCAAATTGACTCTGCCATTTGTCCACTCTCGCCCATCGCACCCCATAGAAGGGATTTTCAGTATGCATCGCACCTCCCGTGTGCATTTAGGTGGGATGCAGCGCACTTTGACCATGGAGTAGGTGAGATGGTCCAGTTTTGACCAGTTCTGAGTAGTTTTTCATGGAGAACTTCTGGGAGATGATGTAATCAGCTGACCTTGTTCTTTTAGGGGTTAGAACAACACTTTTAGGGACTTAGGAGCCCTTGGTTTGTGGACATTTATGATTGGGGTTGCAGTTCCCAAAAATGTCTATAACAGTTTCCCCCTAAAGCACGAGGTCGTTAATATTTTGATGTTGGGTGAAATGCTTTATCATGAGGATCTGAAGTTTTTTCGAGCTGGAAGGTGACCTGTAATAAGATACAATACAATACATTATCTTCATAATATTTTCATGATCTAGCTGAGGCGGGAATTTTCCATGCTCAACTTTATAAATTCATTTTCATGTACATAAGATAGACAAATCGTCTGTGTGCAGACTGATGATTCTGGTAGAGCCATCATCCCTTAGATTGGATGATTATCTGTGCAGTAATGATGTACATTTGATGTCTTTAGTTTCCTGAATATATATGGTAGCCCAGATGGATGAAACTAGATGCGGGGTCTTCAATATCGTTTGATCTTCACTCAAAGTACAAGTCGATCCATGTGAGAGATGTTCTGGAGTCGAACATGGAAAGACATTGCCTAATTACCAGCCAGTGATGTAAGTTGTTAACAAGAGCGAGAGGAAACACCAATAATGATGATGACCCTCAAGGTATGACAGTACAATTCACGTGGTGTGAAAAAGGGACTTGGTGTCGAACACCATGCAAAATCTTTTCGTCGAAGGCCATTGATGTAAACTTGTCGCCAGAAGTGAGAAACTTGCCATTGAGGCAAGCAAGCTTCAAAGTACTAAAAGGGTTGTTCCTAGATCGACTTCCTGGATAATGAGCTGATGTCGACAAGAAGCGATCCGTCATAGGAGGGCCTTAATGAATCCCACATCTACGACATGGAACGGAGCAAATGATTTTAATGGAGGTGAAACCGATCTAATGATATAAGGTTCAAGGTGGTGGTCATGAAAGAATGGAGCGTAAATGTATTGCGGTGGATGAGACACAGGTGAATTCTCTGAGCGACTTCTCTTGAACATATCGGTGAAACTGACATGATGGATTGGTAGTGTTAACACCAAATGTGGATGGTGTGATGGACCAATGGTGATATGACCAGTGAACGGAACAACCCAACCCGACTCAGATGCGGAGTGAAGGTGTCATGTTCAAGAGCGACTTGCTACCAATAAAGTTTCTTCAAGTTTTCTTCCCAATTTTTCCCCAATCATTGCTAACCAGTACCTCTTTATTTTTTTCAAGCTTGAGGAGGATAACATATGCTTGTTCTATAATTTTCCTTCGGGCAAACCCATCACTATGTTTTAACGAGCCTAGCGATAGTGAAACTTGTTCTTGTCTATATAGACAAGTTTGTCGCTATTCGGTTTTAACGAGTTTAACGACAAGGATAACTCAGTCCTTTTCAATTTTAGAGAGTCTGAAAGGGATGTAAAGAAAACTCCAACAATCCTTTTTCGTCATATAATCCCTTAAGTCTGAAAAAGTCTAAAATAATACAAAAGGGATGAATTTTCGGTAATTTTAACGAGCCGAACAAAAAAAGAGCTCGATCTTTTTGTGTAATAATCTCTCAGGTCCAAAAAGATTAAAATCTAAAGGAGGGATAGCACTTCCGGTCACTTTAACGAGTTGGAGAGGCCAATTACTTGGCAATCTTTTCATATTTTATGAGTCAGAAGAAAAGAGCTTAAAGAAGACTTATTTTTTCGAGGAACGAGTGATAAATTTGGGTAGCAGCTAATTCCAGGTAAGGTTTGGAATTTTCCAATCATGGCAGTGTCACAAGGATGGCTAACAGGATCACTCTTCGCAGTTGTTCCTCAAAAAGGGCAAACAATCAAATGGAGGTGAATGATTGTCCAATACAGAGTCGAGGTGATGATGAGAACATGACCAAGGCTTCAAAGGCTGATGATAATGCATTCATGATGGTTATTTACTGGAAATTTTGTTCATCTTTTAATGAATGAGCTTAAACTCTGGGGGAGACATTTGCTCACTGCCTATGTTTAATTTTTAATGAGCTTGAACTCCACATAAAAACTGCTCGATCGAGTCGTATAATAAGGATGTCTCATCTAAGATGGCATTTTTTCAAAGCTTTGCCCCACATCCTTTCTTTATGCAAGTTAGGAAACGACCAATCCTACGAGTTTAAAGGGTTAGAGGACCTACGAATTTAAAAAAATAAATGGTCACTCTTCGCTTGCATGCCAAAAGGTTTGCATGCCCCCAGGTATAGCAAAGTAGAGTTTCCTAGGTTACCCCTCAATTTGCAAACAAAACATTTGTTTTATCGAGAAAGGCCTACCTTTTACAGGTTACCCCTCAATTTGCAGATAAAACATTTGTTCTATCAGGAAATGCCTACCTTCCGACAGAGGTATCTTATTCCAGTATAATCTCATAAACCAGTCATATATCCTTCACGAAAACCTACCCTATGCCCAAGGTTTTCCTGCCAAAACAGACCAGAGTGCATGCCCCCTGGGTTTCAGTCATGTCCTCCGAATCACTCGCGCTCAGCATGTGGACGGACTAGGGATTGATGAGACATTCCTTGTGTGAAAAGACCATTCAGGGATGGTATTTGACTATTTGCTATGTGTGAACCGGGGAATGAAAGCTGGTCTACGAGCTTGACCACTCTTCCTTCATGCGGAAAACACATATCTCTAAAGAGCGAGGAGACAATGGCTCCCATGCAATAAATATAGTCGCGTCCAAGGAGTAGATTATAATCTAGGGGTCCTTGGAATACCATTACGTTCATGTGAATGGTTTTCCTTCTCAATGTTATCGGCACATTGGGAAGGATCCCTAATGGTCGACTGGTTCCTTTGTCAAAGCCTGTTAGATTTCTCATCTCAGGCAAAAGTGATGGCGAACCAAGCTCTTTCCAAGCAGTTGAGGAAAGGATACTCACAGAAGCCCCTTCATCTATGATGGTACCGGCCATGACCATTCTATATATTTGAGCAATGATTCGAAATGGTACACTAGCCGGTAAACGGGGTCTGCCTAGTAGATTCCAATCGAAGGAAACAACTAGGTTGCTTGGAGGTGGGACTGAATAGATGGCCGGATATGAATCTGACGAACTTCCTTCCTGCGGTAAAGGAACAGGTAGATTGCCCTCATGTTCATCAGAGTTTGTGTGTATGAAAAGAATTTGAACGGTGTCGTTCTTGTTCTCCTTGGTGACTATATCATCTGAAGATGGACCTTCTGATGCTTCGACCGACCACAATGGCATGTCTGTCAGATTTTCAAATAGTGATGGACTTGGCAAAAGTTTCTTATATCCAGGGGGAAGCCGTAACAGTGAAACCGGACGGTTGTCCAAAACTCTTTTAGCTTCGTCTAGGAAGGGACAACGGCGGACAGTGTGATCGCCTTCACATAGTTTACAAGCGAATTTACTTTTCCTTTTCTGTCACGACATTTCACTTTCACTAGTTGACGGTGTACTTTCAACATGATCATTAGAGGTTGTTGACACCAGATTGTGCAAACGAGGAGACCAGTCCCTTAAGATCTGAGGGATGCAAGGACAATCTCGATGATAGTGATCTCCTTTGCAAATGACACATGGAGATTTAGGTTTCGACAGTGCAGTGTGTCGATTTTCACTAGATGATCCCTGGTTGCCCCCTGTCGTCTTTGGTTCCTTCTTCTTCTTCTCTTTCTTATTCTTCTCCTTCTTCTTCTTAGTTACTTGACTTTTGGCTTTACCAGCTTTATTAAGCAAGGAGGAAGAAGGAGAGGTAGAATCGGATGAAGTAGAAGGTTGGGGGGTAACTTTGGTATCGCCTAGTTGCTTGCTTGATTGCTCAGGAATCACGATGTTCTGAACGATAGAGGTCGAGAAGAGCCATACGGGTAGGCCGATTTTCAATCTTGGAAGCGACAATGTGGCCATATGGGGTGCACCAACATCTCCCCAAGAGGAGAAAGGACTAGGATTTCCTCCAAGGGGAAATCCTTGGTTGGTGGACTCCATCTTTCTCAACCTAAGACCAACGTAGGCAAGGTGATGTTTATTCCGATTAAAATAAATTTTAGACGCTTTGACACAACTTGTTTTTTCAATTTTTAAGAGTCGAGAAAAAACAAAATATGACTCTAGTCGCCTTCGATTTTTAATGATCTTGAAGTGACAAGTGCTCAGATGGACCTTTTCCTCTAAGGAGTTTGAAAAGGAACAAAAGAGACTACTCTGGAAATCTAAACAGAGGGATTACCAAACCAATCGCAAAACTGCAGAATACTTTTTACAATACGACAGTCAATCTTCCCGAATGCTGTGTTCAATGCATTGCAATCGATAGGGCGGTAGACACGGCTTCCTATGGATAGAGGATATAGCCTATTGTGGTATCCCAATATATACTCGACAGTACGTGGGAGCACAAGTCCGTACTAGCACTTGTCGTCTCAAAGTGGAGGAATCACCCGACCAGCAATGAGAACAACAGTTACCAAGCTTTACGACGCCAGAATATGTCTCTAGCCTAGACTTCTAAATCTTGTGCGTTAGGTTCCAAAGCATTTTTAGATTCATTAAATTTATTTTACAGTTGATCTTGCTTAAGAAATTTGCCTTTCAAGTTCACCATGTGATGTAGATATACAACTCCTAAAATGAAATCTAAGATGATAAACAATCATTTAATCTTCTTTTTGCAATGAAAATCCTAGCTACTAAAGAAAGAGATATGATATTCTTTCAACATAGAGCAGAGAGCACACACTATATGCACTATCCTAAATCAAACCAACAAACAGTCTAAATACAAATGCACATGCATGTATTTGTTTTCAGCCTTCTTAATGTGTGGATGATAAAAAGAAAGCTAAGCACAAATCTGAATTATTTTTCAAAGCGACATTACTAACAAGCTTCTTTTCAAGAGAAAATGAAGACAATGACCACACTTTGCGATTTGGAATTGAAAACTTGCTTTCGACACTTGAAAAACTACTAATTCAAATCAAATACAAGAGTAACAGTGTAATCGACTATCAAGAACAATCAGATTCTCTTCTATGACTAAAAACGACACTTGCGACACTTCCAAATCAAGAAACGACAGTTCAATTACGCTACTTCTTTGTAAAAGAGAACTGAAAATGGCTCACAATACATAAAAACATTTACAGTTCTTTGCACAATGGAGGTGGAATAATGGCAAGGAAAGGGGTTTCCAACAGAGTTATACTGACTACAGACAACAAAACTCCTGAATAGAGATGAAAAGAGTGAAGAAAAACCAAAGTCTGGAGGCAAAATTAGACTTTTCTGATCAGCGCACCTGTTACACAAGGATTCCAGTATGCATCCCACCTATAGCACATGGGAAGTGCGATGCATACTGATATCCATGAAGAGAGGGTGTGATGGTATAGTGCGAGACTTTTGATCTAGTTCTTGATCACAGTTTGCAGCACATTTCAGGGATTTAGGCCGAGCAAGTGATAATCAGTAAATAAATCACAGGGGTAGATCTAAGGAGGTTACTAGAGCCACCACAAGGGCAATTAGAGAGATTGTAAATCGATTGTTCATTTCATAAACAAAACCTGGAGATAGACTGAAGCAGCATTGATCTACTTTGCACTTTCATAGAAAATGCAGTTCAAAGGCTAGCTGGCTTGACTTCAGGCTCCGTCTGTAAGTTTATAAAGCAAACAAATATAGACAAACAAACAATATATTCACTCCCCAGTGGAGTCGCCATTTTGTTATCAGGAAATCTAGTGTCCATGTAGAGCTGCTAGTCCCACTAAGACTAGTAGCTATCTTAGAAACAAACAAACTAAAACTACTTTCGTTTTCCTTTATGAGAAGTAGATAAGAGGGGAACAAAGGAGACCAACCTCTGTCCTGCACTTGGTTCCTTGCTTGATTCCTCTCCCTTCTGATAGATCTTTGCCACTCGCTTCCTCGTGTACCCAGCTTCAAAGAGCACCTGTAGATTCAAAGCAGCATAACACTATCCAAGAACAGAGATCTACTATCATAAACAATATAGGACCAGATATATATTGACCACACAAAGGCATATATCATCAATCATACAAAAATGTGGAGGAAAACTTGAATAGCTTTATTAATATCAAGAATAGCAAAGAGGAATACAACCAATTACTCTGACCCAACATCATCCTCTCAGCAAGAAAGCCCTTCTTCACCACATGAAAAGCTTAGATCACCCAACACTATGATGTTACACCAAGAAACCAGCAGCACTTCCTTACAAGATACAAAATTCCAGCCCCTGGATCTCTGGGATGAAGGATCCATATATAGATGGTTGCAGGGAGGTCTGTCAGCTTCTGAGATTTGATTAGTGTCCTCTCTCTGATAGTTCTTGATTCCACTTGGAGATGGATGATCTCTTACTCATCCCTGGGCGAATGCAGAGACGCAAGTGTCACAGGAGAAGTTTCTAGAAGATTCCATGATCTTACACCTCGCAAATTGACTCTTCCATTTGTCCACTCTCGCCCATTGCACTGCATAGAAGGGATTTTCAGTATGCATCACACCTCCCATGTGCATTTAGGTGGGATGCTGCGCACTTTGACCATGGAGTAGGTGAGATGGTCCAATTTTGACTAGTTCTGAGTAGTTGTTCATGGAGAACTTCTGGGAGATGATGTAATCAGCTGACCTTATTATTTTAGAGGTTGGAACAACACTTTTAGGGACTTAGGAGTCCTTGGTTTATGGACATTTATGATTGGGGTTGCAGTGCCCAAAAATGTCTATAACAGGATGCAGAATGGTGGGAGGAGAGTTGTATTGGGGCCTCCACCCAAGTTGAGGTGCATTCCACTGAGGTTGTGGTTGGACATGTGAGTGAAATGAATGAGTAGTGGGTTGAGTATGGTATTCAGATGGATAAGACCACGGAGGAGGTGCGGACCAAGAAGGATGAGCAGGGGGGCCCCAAGAAGGTATGTGAGCAGATTGGTTGGGGCTATAATAGGCTTGGGATGTCCCTTGCATCCCCTGCTGGTAAGGCCTAGGCCCATGCTACCTCCTTTGGTTGAGGAATTAGAGAGGTTCAGTGGTTGCCTCAGTCCCTTGGTACATGGCTTTAAATCCGGGTAAGGTTGGGCATTGGTTTGTGGGGTGGTCTTCCTCAGAAACGAAACATACCTCTACTGAGTGCAATGGACACTCATTCTTAGGGTGCCTCCTCATACATCTGGGACAGAAAATGGCCAAAGCCCTCTCAGCTTCCTCTTTCTTTTGTTGGATTCAGAAAGTATCAAGTTGCATGGCAATGGCCTGTCTCATTTCACTTTTGAGGTCTTCCATCTGATTAGCAAACTCATGCTTGGAGAAGGCGGAACTAGCTGAAAGTTGATTCCCCCTACCTCTTTTCCGGGCTGCCCTAGAATGGTTTCTAAACACAATCTGTATGTCCTCATAAGGTAGTTGGTAGATGTCCCCTCTAGCTAGCAAATGAAGGGTATCTAGAAGGTCTTCAGGGACTCCTCAGAGTAGAACCATATTCAGAGATTCAGGGTCAAGTGTGCACCTGGCCTGTTTATAACTAAGTTGGAACCTTTCCTCATAGTCTTCTAAAGACTCATCATTTCCCATGGTCATCCGAAAGATTTCTCCCTTTGTTTCCTTAGACCTACAGTAGTCTCGGTATTTGTTGTTAAAGGCTTGCTACATCTGAACCCAAGTGGTGATACTATTTCCAGGTAACCCCATGAACCAGCGTAGTGTTGTATCCTTGAGGGTAGAAGCAAAGAGTTTCAACTTTTGCTCATCCTCAACATAGTCATAAGTTTGACAAAGGACAGCAAACTCAAACAGGAAGGTATCAGGGTCTTCAGTAGTTAATCCATGAAAGTGAGGTAAGGCTGAGGGACTTATGTTTTTCATTTTCATGTCCCCATTGGTCTCTCGGATGGGGAAGGAACCTTCTATTCTCTAGTCATCTCCTATACCATTTCTGTGCTCGACCATGGTCTCAAGAGGAATGTTCTCTCGCTCTTCCTCTGTTATACGATCTTCGTATATCTCAGGAAGCTCACATATAGGTTCGTCTGGATCACTGCCACCAAAGAAGAGAGAAGGGTGACTCAGTGATGTGGTGGGGGTATTGGGCAAGAATTTTCCGGTATTTTTTCTATTCCTACGAGGCATGAAATGAAAGATTTTTGGTTGCTTTTGCTTTTTTCTGCTTGTACCTACAAAACTGAAACAGATGGAATTGCAACTAACAAAAATCTATCTTGCAGAAATGAAAATGTGGAATTGAAATGAAAGCAGCAAAGGACTAATCTATTTTGTTGAAATGAAACTGCGGAATTGAAATGCTAATCTACGCTTGTAGAATTGAAATTGTGCAACTGAAATGCTAATCTACGCTTGCAGAATTGAAATTGCTGAATTAAAAGGTTAATCTATGAAAGCAGGAAATGTCTAATCTACTTTTGCAAAAATGAAATTGCAGAATGGAAATGAAATCAACTACTTAGCAGAAGGTTGTAGTAGAAAAATAGAAGAAAAGCAGCAATCACAAATACTCTGACGCTTCCCCGGCAACGACGCCAAAAATATGGTGGGCTCCAGTATTGCAGCAATAATGCTGCAACTCCTGGGACTCCCTTCTTTACTCTTATCAACCCAGTAGTTTGTAACAAACTTGGAAGCGACGGTGCTGTATGCATGAGTACTAGCTCTTGCCGCAACTGTCACTTGGTCAGTTGGCACAAGTCCGCTAGGAGCTTAAGCCAAATTCTATGAGCTCTGAGAAGAAGCTTTATAACTCATGGATGGAAGCTAACTCAAAGGAGGCTAATCTACTTGCAGAAAGAAGCTAGAAAGATAAAAGGAAATGAAAACCCTAGCAAACCCTAATTTTACCAGCTAATCCTACTGATGCAGGAAAGAGGATGAAAGTTACTGAAGGAGATGCCATTGACTTCTAAGAAGGTGACATGCATGTGTTTAAGCTACTTGTACAGTAAAATCTGAAGAAAAAAAAACATCTTTTTGTAATTTTGAGTGAAGTGTCAGAATGGTCACCCATGTGCTTTAACTGGTTTTTGACTGTGCAAAGGTGGATTGGCAAGAGGAAAATGCTTGCAACAGGTTGGGAAGGTTGGAGGAGGGCCTAACGGGTGCCTAGCACCCTTCCAAAGAGTTTCACAGAGTTTGGCTATCAAGAAACCGCTGTCGTGAGCTTCTACAGGAAGTCTGCAGGGGTTCTACAAGATGTTCTATATTTTCTACAGGATGTTAAAAAATGGGATTTTGGAGGGTGGATGGAGAGATAAAGGTGGACAAGTGAGTATGGGGGTAGGAAAAGGGTGTCAGGAGGTCCAGGACTGGGTGGATGGAGTTGAGGAGTGATGAGGATGGTTGGATTTTTTCAAGGAGGAGTAGAGCAATGTTGCACAAAAATTAGGACTACGCGAGCGAATGAGGCAAACGTGAGGCAAGAATCCGAGTTAGGGGATGGATCAGATGGGATTGATGGAGTAAAAATAGATGGAGAGGTATTACAGGTGCTCTGGAAGTTATTTCTCAAACTGAACAAACAATGACTTGGAAAACCAATGACCTAGCTACTTTACTCTAATCTGACCTAGGTAACAGCAAAGGAAATGAACATAAGTCTATTTGCAATGAAATCACGTGAAATAGCTATCCAAACTAAGCAATCAAGAACCTAAACATGTAACCTCAACTGGTATCAACTTTTGCAAATGAGAATCTACACCAATAATTGCATCATGAAGCAAAGACAGTGTTTTTGGTAGCTGCAAGGACACCTTGGTCTCAGCTCATGGTCCCACTGAGGGAGAGGTGAGATCAGGGGTTCTTGATGGCCTTTTTTGAATATATTCCCTATTATTAACCTATCAACTCAATCTGAACATAAAAAGCCTTTCTAATCATCAACAATGACCTAGGTAACCAGCAAGATTTTAATCTACTTAACAGAAATTATTTTGCAAAGACATAAAAAACAAATAACAGTACACAAAGGAAGCCTTGGCACTTGGGTTGGGCCCAACCCCAAGAGCTATAGGCTCCTAAGAAAAACTCATAACTGATGCCAAATAAAGCTGCTTTTCATTACTAAAAAATAACCATGTCACAAGAAAGTTATACAACAGTAGCTACGAAAATGAGCTGAGAAAATGACAGCACTATAGTGCAAAACCCAACAGTTCAAAAAGTAACCTACGAAGGCTGAAAGCCTTCCTATTTATGCACTATGAGGGTCCTCAGCAGCCCTCCTTAACTCAAGGGGCTCAGCTGTTCAAACTGCCAGTAAACAGTCACTTTTCACAAAGCTGCTCGACTGCCTTTAGGATTCGTTTTGGTGGCCTGTTGAGCTCTGAGTTGAGGGTGGAGATTTCGAGGAAGGGCCATTTAATGTAAGAGACACCCTTCCTACAAATCCTCACCCTTGTTCCTTCATGCTTGGCTGTCATTTGGCTCATAATTGCTTGGCCTTGTTCCAAAATTTGTCCAAAAAACCTGAAATAACCACGTATTAGCCTTCTTGGTAAAGTGACCACCCTCATTCATTTAACTAACATAAATATACTCAAAAAACATGCATAAACTATGAAAAATGGTGGATTGATGAAAAACAGTAGGGAAAATGAGCCCAATAAGTCACCCATTTTTGGGGCTCATCAGATCCTCAACTAAGGCACGAGAGAAAATACTAATGTCACTGATGGACTGACACTAGGGATAATGGGGAAACGATGTGACTGAGGGATAAAAATACAACTATCCTTGTCAGAGCCTAAAGTGCATGGTTGACCTGACAATAACTAACTCAACTCTAGGGGGAATGGGGACAATATGGTTGGAGGCTAAAATGGGTAACACTCGATGAATGGTATGCAAATATGGATGGAATTTGGTGACATGATGTAATGGGACAGGAAATAGACTCCAAGAATGCAAGGGTGACTGATCACGAATGCTCTCATCCAGGGTGACTCGATGACGCTACCACATAGACTAGGCCTAGTGGGGACCATGAAAACATGCGTAAATGATGGTTACTCATGACGAAAGTTGACATAGCTTACAAAAAGTAATAAGAGGAGGTGGAACTAAAAGTAAAAGTGTCACTTTGTGACGAAATTTGGTTTTGATAAGTGACCTTTCATGGAAAAATGGTTTCTTGGTGAAGTGTCAAATCATCAAAAACTGAAGAAGATCCATTATAGAGCACCATCAGAGCTTTCTAATGGTGTTGACGGTTTGTCAAACTGAGTTTCATTCTAGTTGCAATGTGTGACTGAAAAAATAGTGGGTTCTCCTATAAAAAGGCATTTTCCCTCTAATTTGAGAGGAGGAGAAGGCCCTAAATCTTGTGGAGATAGTATCAGACAAGCCGACCTTGGAATTTGGATCAACAACTTTCAGTCAAGTGGCCTTACTTGTCTAAATATGGCCTGAATGCTTCTTGGAACAAAGGTTCCTGGTGAAGAATTAAGGGAAGAGGAAAATGAGAATGAACTACTAAAGGAGGTCTACAGCCATCCTCATCCACTATGTCAAATATGGGGACTATGTGGACATAGAGTAGAATACTTGAAAATATTGTATCAGAAGTCTACGATATGTGATGTGTATATGGCTCATCAGAGAGGCTGGTAAGAAAAAGTATCCAAGGAATGGGAGGACAATCGACCATACCTAGATCCGTTGGGATCTAGGCCGAGACTTAATTGAGAAGATGGCTAGGGGAAAACCATCATGCCCCCAAGCATGGGATGCTAATCTGGTATGCAAAGGTGGGAATGATGCTCCCTAGTAGGAGAAGTTTGTGGAGTGCCATTTTGTTCTGAGTGCTCGAAAGAGGGATTCAAGCATCTCAACCCAACTTGGCATGAGATCCTCCAAAGGAGATATAGTGGCCTATGTGCCCCCCAAATATGTTATGGGTGTACTGGAACTATGGGCTCCAAACACTTATATGATAAATAATATGATTATGCATGACAATGATGGTTCACTATTTGTTTGTTTATGGTTATCTTTTGTGGTATACATGTGATAAATGCCAATCGAGAATGTTGTTTACAATGTTATCTACATAGTGTTCTTGGGCTCTAGGCACATGATTGAACGTAATGGTTTCAAATTCAAGTAGATATTTTCTAAATAGGACTTGGTTATGTACATTATACAAACCATTCCATTGCATGACAAGTAGCAAGGAATATAAATGAACATGAAGATTTAGGATGCGATGAGCAAGGGAATTGACTAACATACCTATCACTGCTTCATATTCAGACTGATTATTGGTGGTAGATCCAATGCAAACTCTGTTTGAAAGGACTGATGTATGCAAGGGGGTAAAGCTGGTCTAGCCTAATGAGGCTAGATCTGAGAGAAGTGACTTGCACCGTCGGCATGACCGATATATGGTGTGGATGATGGATCCATCTGAATGGTGCAAAAGAAAACGACGTTACTATTTATGATTTGATGGCCAAAATTCAGTTAGGAGGAGTTAGGAACCATTTATGGAAAAAATCTTTGGACATCTTCTGCAAAATATGCATTTATGATCTGAAATTGGGGGAAACAATCAGATTTGAATTCAAATCCGCCTATAAATTGAGCATACTAGTCTGCTGAAGAACACTTTGCATTATGAGAATTGTGTATAAGCCCTCTTGTTTTCACTGTATGAAGAATGAAGAATAGGAAGAACTTGTGTCAAGACCCTCATTCACGAATATGTCCATAGTAGCCCATGAACTGTTGTTAGAAAGATTGACTACTACAAACCCCATAAAAGTCAGAAGTTCTGAAGCTATTGATTCTGACATGCTATACCCTGAGATGTCAAGTATGGAAGCTAAAACCCCTATGCCTACCAAACCAAAGTCAGATAGGCCAAATAAATCTACTACCAAAGAAAGATAGAGGAAGCCGATGTCGGTGAGATAGTCATCAAGGAAGAACCCGGAGGTGTAACAAAAGGAGAAAAAAGATAAACAACTGGAGAAAGTTGTTGATTTGGAGGAGGAACACCAAGGTGTGGAGGAGTTGGATGCCTAAGAGGTTGAGCCAATCACATGACTACTAGCATATATCCCTCCATGGAAGGGAAAATCAAAGTTACCAAAGACCTAGATTCCGCGAAATTCACAGTTTCAACAACCCTGTTGCCTGAACAAGTGGAATTTGAAGGCCCAACATTAGCACACATTCCAATGTTGAAAATGGAGTATTGGGACCTCGAAGACCATGAGAGGTTCCCGCATTTGGTGACTAGAAAGTATATGATGAAAATATAGTACAAGGAGACTAGGGTTACATGTTTGGAACCCATGAAGTGGGTCAGAGGTGTTGAGCAGGTGAGGTTGCTGCACATGCTCTACGGACCGCATTTTCATAGGTCGTCTATCAACATTGTGTGTGTGTGCCATCTCCTCACACTGGTGCATGATGGGTGCCTATGTCTAAGGGAGCCCATTCCGATCATTTCCATATCAACTCGTTGGATCACTTAGCTTCCCTATAAAGGGTTAGACCCTGCCAAGGAGTTTGGAGGGAAAAGTGGAGAAAAAGAGTTAGCAAATAAGATGAAGGTGGAATATGGCCTCATTAGGAAGTCACAAGGATATTCTATCCACTCCATTTAGGATTGCCCAGATTCTTGCAGGAAATATCATGAGGAAGTGTCACGCAGACAAAGCTACAACACTAGTAATATCATTAGCTGCCAAGTGTGCGAAGGGAGTTCAACACAATTGGGTGAAGTATCTATGCAAGGGGTTCCTCACGAACTATCATGAAGCTCAGGAAGACAGCAAGCCATTCCATTATGCACGAATTTTACCGTCAATTCTATTATTAGAAGTTCCTGGAGGATAGTTAGTTTCTTCACAGGCAGAAGATTTACCCAAAGCAGCGAAGTTCACTTCGTTGTGGGCCACAAAGGATCCAGAAAGGATCAAGGAGTCAAAAATTTTCTTGATCTTAATGGAGATGGACCTTTGAATGGTTATCAATCAAAGGCCAAGGTTGTCCCCAACCTTGTTCAAGAAATTAATGGCCTTCGTAGATTTCAAGGCCAATTTCCGAAATGTTTCAATTAGGGCACAAAAGGACCCAAAGCACCTATGGCAAACGTTTCCATATTTGGTATCTAAGATAGACGTGCAAGAGATCATGGGAATTTGGCCAGCAGAGTGGCACAAACCCACGAAGCTAGGTGTAGGTACAAGAAACACTATAGATAGATTTGTTGTGTATTTAACTGCCTCGCAGAAGAGTAAGGAAGCAGCTGAAAAGGCCACGTGAGCTTTGGCTGAGCAAAAGAAGAAAGAAGATGCTGACAAGGAAGTTGTGGAAAAAGAATGTGCTTCAAAGGAACGTGCTAAGAAAGAACACCCAGATACAGAAGAAGTTGAAGGATCGGCTTCACAACACATAGATGAGCAGGAGTTCTCAGGCCAAGAAGGAGGCAGTGGAGAGAAGAAGAGCAATCCCTTCACCTTGAAGAAGCGCAGGAAGGCAAAAACTATTGGGCATTGTAAGAAGCATAAGTCAGATAAGAAGACATGCATTGACCCAATGGTATTGATAGAAGGGGATCTCGATGAGATCGGTGACAAAGTTAGAGACACAACAACTGAGTTGTGGCAGTAGTTCAAGAAACAGTATATGCAAATGTTGGGGAACGTTGAAAAGGATCTGGGCAAGCTATAGATATAGACTGGTAGGATTCAAGTGAGTGTTTGGCAAGTGAACTGGGTACTAATGAGCCTGTCACAAGGAAGTGGAACAATAGTAGAGCTAGAATGAACTCTGGACCTCAGAGTCATACTTTTACCAGAAGGATCTATTCGCGTGGAGTCAGATGAGGACAACACCATGTTGAGTACGGTCAAAGACATAGGAGTTAACGTAGCCACGTTGCTACTTCCGACTCTCAATGATTTGCATAAACGGGTCTTGGATGATCTAAGGATCCAGGAGCAGCGTGCCCTCACCATCATCAGTGAGTTTAAGGTGAATAATGAGTATATGTTGACCGAGAAAGCTTAGGTGCTGAAGGAAAAGGAGGAGCTATAGACCCAAAATTAGAGCCTGGAGACAAAAATAGAGAAGGTCTAGAAGGTAGTTCATGAGTTGAACATCCTAGAGGATGATGCAACTTCAGCAAAATTTTGCAAGTTAATTGTTGTATTTCGCATGTAAAAGGATGAGATCAACACGATTACTTTTGATTTTCAAATGAAGATATCAGAACTACATCTCAAGTTGCAGCCAACCACTCCACTTGAAGTTCAGGAGCAACATGAAGCAACGATCAAAGAGAATATGAAGATATTAGATACAATAGTTATAGACTGTATAACTATGTTTGATCAAGCAATGGAATTATTCATGAACTTGAGGGAGGACCCTGTTAGTGTTAGTGTCTTCACACATCCATCAGTGATCAAATTACTCTTTTGCATGCATATTAGGTGTCTCATTCGTTCAGCTGCATTCCACTAGGTCATGGATCAATTGATGGTAGTGGTTTCATTTCAGTTTCCCTCATGACATATACCTACTGGCTTGTTCAAAACCTCTTTTCGGTCATTTATAGTCATTTCAGTTCATTTCATTCAGTTCTAGGGTTTAGTTTCATTAGGTCTAGGGTTTTTCATCATGGTCATCCAAAATTGAATAAAGAGGTCAGCAGGCATATGAGGAGGATAAAAAAGTTCATAAAATCATAAATTTACTTTTGATATATTTAATAAATCTTTTTTACCTCAAAACTCTATTTTGAGGTTAAAACAGAGTTTTTTCCATTATTGTAAAAATTTCATGTAATTTAAATGTTTCTATATGTAATAAGTATTCAATAGCTATTCCTGCTGACCTGGTGATAAATTCAACTCCTGGCATTACAAAACGTCAATGTATAAGTCCACCTGCAAAAAGGCAAAAGTCAGAATGTAAGTGAAACAGGGCATTTTTGAAAAAGCTGGCAAAACATTAGAAAAGTGGGTCTTGTTTAGTGAAAAATTAAATGAAAGGGATATAAAAGCCAATTCATGTGTTTTAAGTCTTCATTGTTGAAATTGAATGAGCCAAAGGGAGAAAATTGCGTTTTTGAAGAAAGAAGGAAAAACAGGGGAAAAATCTAGCCATCTTGTTGGTGCTACACACCTGTGCCTTGGCGTTGTTCATTTAACCAGCGCTGCGCACCTATTCCTTGTTTTCTGTTGAAATTTGGTCTGGCGCTACACATTTAAAGTGCACTATGCACCTGTTCCTTGGCATTGCACACCTGTTACAAGAAGCAGAATTGCCTCAAAACAGCTCCAAACCTCCTAAAAGCAAATTAATGCCTGTTCCAAGTAAGTAGATCACTCCTCATTGATCAGGAAAGTTATGTTTGGTGGCTTGGATGTGTTTGGTTTTCTTGAGAGAAAACCCTAGCTAAATGGTTAAAACAAACCCTAGCTAGTTGCTAAATCATCTCTTGCAAGTTATTGAAGGTCATTTGCTCTTGTTTCTCACTCCACTCATATTGAGCTTGTCAAATCCCATTCCCTCTCCCTAAAATCATCAAAATTCACTCCCCAAACCCCACTCCCATTTACCAAAACCTAGCCATATATGCTACTCCCAAACCCTAACTCCCATATCTTACTCCCTCACTACATCCACTTCACTATCAAACCTCTTTTCTCACATTCATAATACCATTCACTTCCCTCATTTCCCAAAAGAAACCCTTCCTCCTAGCATTCACTTCCTTATACACACTGCTTACCTCATATTTTAAAATATTTTCATACTCATCTGCTTTCACTTCAAATTCATAAGCATGGAGACAGATTCAGATTACGAGAGGGAAGAGGAAACTCTTAGTGATTCTTCTAGAGAAGCTCATGTACCAAGAAAGCCACACAAAGGGGGAAAGATCATCTAGGAGGAGCCCACCACTCTTACAAAATTACTTGCTTGCCCTCTTGCTGTAACTAGCTTTAAACACCAGTCTTGTTATCAGTTTTGTGAAATGGTAGAGAGGGTGAAATTTCATCATGAGCTTGCTAGGTTGTTTGTTATTCATCTCCACAATGGCCAGGTGAACCTTGCTGGTGTCTCTTTCACCTTGACACCTGCCACCATTTTAGCAGCAACAAGCATCCCTAATGTAGGTGAACAGTGGAAAAAGGGGCAGCATGTGGACAGAGAAAATTATGAGCCTTACATTAAGGTTGGATAACACAAGCAAATCAACATGGGTTTTCCTTTCAAATACTTGCAGAGCACTTATGCTCCTCGCATGAAACTCATCATCAAGTATTTCACCTGTGAAGGAAGGATTTCCCGCCTATATACATATCATATCAGGTTGTTGATGCATTTCACAAGAGTAAGGATGATGAACCTCCCATACTTTATATGTAGGAATATTGAGAAGATGGCTCACTATGTGCAAAGGAAATATTTTCCTCAACAATTCAACAGCATTTACCACTTTGCACTGATTAAAATTGTTGTCTTACATCAGCTAAACCTGCTGAACATACCATGGGACACCTTTATTTCCCATGAGATTTTCAAAGGCCCTCAGGTGATCCCATCAGTGTCTCAAGAGGAAATAGGGCCATCAGGATAGCCAAGTGTTTAGGTTCATGAGATTGAAACTTCAGGTATGCCAGTGTTTGTCACCTATGAGAGAGGCACCAGGAGGCTTTTTGTTGCTGCCAAGCGAGTACTCTCTCCACCAGGGGTGGAAGGGGTCTTGTTTTCTTCACCAACCCATAGGTAGATGCTATCTTTACCAAGGGTGAAAGGGGCTTTTCCTTCTTCTCCAGCTAAACAGGTACAGGGCAGAGACAAAGGAAAGCAAAAGATGCATGAGAAGAGCCCTCCTGAAGGGCAAGACAATGATTTTATTTTGATTGAGGAGGATGTCACTGATTTTGGCTATCAAAGCTCAAGACTCAAGGACATGATTATCAAAGAGAAGGAAGCTGAAATTCAAGTGTTATCACTTAACCTTGAGAGGGCCAAATGGATCATCAACTATCTTGAGCAGGAAAACAAGCAATTGGAAGATAAGCAAGCTATTATGGAGCTACAAATGATTAGAGAAAATAGGCAAATGGAAAAGAAAAGAAAGATCCAGATGACCTCCCTTGAGAAAGAAATTGAGGTGGACCGAGAATCATGGTTGGAGAGGACAAACATTCACCTTGAGAAGATGCTTGAGAAAGCCAACAAAGAGAAGAAAATGTTGCGCCATATGGTATATCACTACCTAACCCAAAACAAGATTTGCAAAACAAGGGTAAAGAGGCTAAAAGCTAGGTTAAGGATAGACTTGAGGGCCAAGAAAGAGAAATATAAACTCAGGATCTTAGCCAAAGCATCAGTGGCTCACCAAAACACTTAACAAGGGTCAATCATGCCAAATTTCAAGAAATTTGGAGAAATTTTAATGTAAAAAACAGGCTTTTTCAATAGGTACGCAGCGCCAGCATGCAAAAAAGTTTATATTTTTGGAATCATCATGGAAAAATATGGAAGCTGAGAAATGGCTGAGAATTTTGGACAAGTTCTAGGTCTCCAAAAGGGCAGAAAACACCCAAAAAGTGCCCTCTCTGACACTTTTTTGCCACACAGGAAGTAGTCTTGGGAGAATCAATTTTTGGAGGGGAAAATGGACTCCAAATTCAGAAATTCAAGTTGTTATAGGAAGTAGACTCGTCAAGATTTCCAACAAGCTATCCTGCACCTGATTTGGACTCCGGGAAGCCTTCCAAAATATCCCTAGAAAAAGCATTGTGCATAGGATCAGTGGCACTGCACATAGGATGAATTTTGCTAGTTTTGCTTGATTTTCCAGATTTCGACTAGTTTTCTCTACAGTTGAAATTTTCTTGATCTCTTGGTGAAATTAGCATGGTAAATGATGTAAATTGATGTAATTATGGATGTAGAACACTTAATAGGGTAGATACATCAAGTCAAAGGTGGTTTTAAGCTAAATGAATCGATTTCCTTGGTTTTAGAGGCAAGTTGTTCCACAGCGTATATTCCTATTCTGAGTTTAGATATGGTTGAAACCACCCCTTTTCTCATGGATTCGACCCTGATAGCTAGCTTGAGTAGTTTCCTTGCCCATATCATGTACCTTTTTATTCATTTGTAAAGGTTGGACTTTGGTAGAAGTGTTGGACTCACTGAACATTTTGTATCAGCAGTTGACAAGGAATAAACCAGGTTTCACAGCTATTTTTGTGGGATTCTTGTGAGAATGAGTTTATGTATCTTTTCTTCTTTGTAATGAGCTTTTCCTGATGTTATATATGTATCCACATCTCTCTCTCTCTTCTAAACTAAATGAATCAAGGTGAATAGACAAAATACACTAATTTACAGTGCTTTGTCTTGGGAATGCATTTGGTTTTCAATGTTTTCACTGTTTGAAGAGGATTCATAGTTTCTTATGCCCTCTTGAACTCCTCAGTTGTCTTACTCAACCATATCAATCCATTGATAGTACATAAGCTCTTGTATACCCTACCCCACAGCACATGACTATATCCCTAAGTTGTTTTCCAGGATCCAAATTGCCTTCTCCAATTGATCCAGCATCCAAAACTTTAAAATCAAACCAGAAACCCTAATCTACTATACCTAGCCTAAAATTAACATTCATTTGAGTCATCTCAAGCCCTAGTTGCCGATATCCTAATTGAGATTGACAAGGAGAGAGCCCTCTGCAGATCTAGTAGGGCTAGCTACTAGGTTAAGCATGGTTTGATGTTACCCTAGACCTGCCTTACTTCAGCATGAGGTCGATCTAGGAACTAACAGACCCGAACTCGCAGAGGCTAAAAAAAAATTTGAGGGAGACAAAATGCAAGTATAATGATGTTGGAGTGACTGCGTGCACTTTGGTGCCAGCACAACACCTCATGAAGTTACAGGAAGGCAGGCAACTGCAAGAAAAGATGGAAGAATTACAAAGGAAATAGGCCCTTCTAAAGGCCAGACTATAGCCAAGGCTAGAGGAAGCCTACCAGCTTACTCTCTCACTTTAGGAAAAGCTAAAGGTTCTATAGTAGACAAAAAGGACAATGCTCCTAGTAGTGGAAGGCCAGACAATAGTGAAGTTGGTAGAGAAGGCATAGCAAGCTACGGTGCAGAGCGCTATTAACAATGTAGCATTACAGGTCAAGCTAGGTGGTCTCTGCAGCAAAATCGAGGTGGCCGCTGAGTCACTCAAGGGGAAGTCATGATATTTGTGTTGGGGGCCTCTTGGGATAAGGTCCCTAGGGTCATTTTTGGGGTTAGTTAACCCAATTTTTGTAAATGTTTTGTAAAATCTGTAATGTCTCTCTGAAATGTGGATGTAGAGAGCACAACTAGATAGGAGAGAAAGGGGTTTTAGCCCATTGTTTGGATAAGTAAATAGGTCATTTTTTATAGTAACCCATGGTCCATGGACCATGGTATTGTATTGAAGAAAGTTATATATAGTTGAGTCATATTAGGTCTAAGAGGTAACTAATGGTAGAAGAGTAACTAAGTCAAGATAAAGATTGTTTTTGGGAAGTGCTAAGGTAGGAAGGCTTTGATTCCTGTACTTAGGAAAAAGGGGAAAGCTCATATAGCTAAGTGTGTAGGAGGCCTTGGTAAGTCTACAGCTGAGTACACGAATCCCTGTAGCTAAGTACGGATGGTAAAGAACTTTGTAATCTGAATGTTGAAGCTTAATAGAGACTAATTGTGAAGAACTATTGTGCACCTAAGTATTCAGTTTATGTTATGATATGTCGCTCTATAATATGTTTTATGTGGAAAAATGTATAAATTTTGCATGAATCTAATGATTCTATCATATTTTTGCATTTCATAAGTAATTTTCTGTGTTCGCGATGTTAAGGGTTAATTCTGGGGTGATTTTTGATGAATTAGGTAGATATGTGCGAAGGAAGATCTAAGGTTCTTAGTTTGATCCAGGTGGCTATAGGGACACAAACAGGACAAAGAGGGCCTATGGAAGCTCAAAAATCAAAGTGATAAAAATGATTTCAAATGAGGGCCAGAGCATAGATCTCATCGTCATGATCATGGTGGTGTGAACGTTTTGTCAAACTGAGTCTGTATACGAAAGTTAGGAGCAGTCAAAGTTCAAGTTGACTTGGGCAACCAGGCAGGCTTAAGGAGGCAGTTATTTGGACATAATCCGACCACCAGATTCCGGCCAACCTGGGCCAGATTCCTGGAAAATCTGTGGCCTAATTAATTTGTCTCCTTCAGTCATTTTTTGAATTTTCAAAAATGGCTAGTTGTTTTTTAAATAACAAAAAAATTATATATGTGAGGTGGCAGGCCACCACCCTAAACCACATTATATTATAAATCAAAAAAATTTGGGCCAATAGGTCGTGACCACCGCTAGCCCCATGAACCATTGTACCAACAACCATGCACCACCAAAACATTAATGTGCCACCGAATACCAACAATGCCCATTGATTGTTGCAGAGGTTATGGGTAGGGCCACCCAATGCGGACCCAACCCTGCAAAACCATATCTGTGGTTGTTTAAAAATAATGGAATATGTTTTAATGTGAAGAGATCAGCGTTTGACCACCTAACCTCCTCCTTATATTTCAATTTAATTACAAATCCGTTTACAATGGAATCCATTGATATTTTTGCCCAAAATTTCATATAAACCTAGCATTTTCCCAGTGCACCCAACATGGAGGAACTAGGAACGCGCATGGAAACCGAGGAATTTTTTTTTAATTAATTTATTTTTAGGTCGAACCATGAGCCCAAAGATAAGGTAGGTGGAACCATAATTGGGTGAAATTCTCAGGAGGGTGAAATTTTTGCAGTGTCCAAATTAGACAAATTTTATGTCGATCTTACATCTCTCAGCGACACGAACCTGATGGCGTAGTCAGAATTTTGATCTGAGCAACAGATTTGTAGAGGACCTGGATGAGGGAATCTTTGATGAATTTAAGGGGAATCTAAAAGATTCTTGAAGCTTGAGATTTTCATTTTCTCAGAATTCATAAATTTTACAGTTGATTTTGCACAATTCGATGCCACAAATTTGATGGTGTGTTTAGATTTTCCATTTTCTCATTTCATTTTTTAGCCACTTTGTAAGTGGAGTGCAGGTGTTAGCATTCATGTGCAAGCAGTCATTTCCATGTGATTCGATTTCGCGAGATCGATGGTACGAACAACTTCAGCAATTTGACATCCTCTTCTTCAGATGGCCCCAAGATGTGAGCTATATGCATGTACTTCTTCTTGCTATGAAATGCATTGTGTTCAATAAATTCCTATTTGATGTTTCATGTGGGATCTTGTTTGTTACTTTTCTCATGATTCCTGCTTGATGCACAACGGAATAATTTGTGGGATGTACTTCTTGTCATGGTTCCTCAAGTTTTATTTGAGATCCCTTTGTCATCATGTTGATGGGATACTCATGTTGTCACCATGTATGTTTGTATTGAGATCCCTTTTATGCCATGTTGGTGGGATGCTCATTATCATCATGCATGAGTTTATGTCATACTTGTTACACTAAAATTTGTCACCATGACTATTTGCAATCAGTATGGCTCCATCAACTGTCATATTGTCCTCCTTGGCAAGTCTTATACCTCTGCTCCTCATGTCAAACTCCAAGAAAGAGAGAAAGTCCTTAAAAAGTCAATTAACTCTGGTTACACAGTTTCTCTTAACCTTACCTGCGTGTACGCACATCAAGTTCACAATACCTGCGTACTTGTACGCTCTGTCTGTAAAGGGGTGGGTGCATACTCCTGTAAAGGTCAAAAGGCGCGAGTTTTACTTCAAAAAAGTTACTTGTGGTCGAATCTAGAGCATTCTAGAAGATGGTTTGACATGTATTGAGCGCCTCTAGATGGTTCATGCATCCCTACGAAAGAGGAACTTATCCCATGAAGAGGGGAGCTATCCCATTGAAAGAGGGGCTTATCCCATTCATGGTGGACCTGATTAACTTCCTCCAAAGCATTATAAATACAGGCATTGGGCCAGAGGGACAAGAGGTTGAAAGCTGAACATTCCTAAGGATAGATGCTGCTGAAATTAGGACTCCCTTATAGAGCTTGAGAGGAGAGATTCCCATCCTTTCTTAGCTTCATTTGGAAGTGGGTGAGCTGATAAAAGTAAAGGAGAAGTCTTGCTGGACCTTGGGAGGGACCTGCACAACACCAAGGCACTGGTTGTAATGGTTTCTTTTGTTTCCACTTAATACAATTAAGTTCATTTTTCTCAACAAGTTGTTATATATAATTTGTTTCATATACTCCTTGGTCTTTATGATGAATATGTTTTATTTTATGAGTTATTCAGGTGCTATGTAATCATTTGCTTGTTAGTGAATGCAGGTTTCTAAGAGAAGGAGGAGCTCATCCGGATCGGAGAAGCTGGACTACTACAAACAACGTTGGACTAAAGGTATGTTTTAAACACCTGATTACTTGTATTCTAAATGCATATTTAGAGAAAGATAGTGCTTACTTGTCTTGTTTGTCACTAGAAAGCCTTAGCTTCTAGGGAGGTCGGTTTTTTCCGCAAAATTGACTCTTTCCACATGACAAAATGGCGACTCCGCTGGGGAATCCATGGATTTGATTGATTTCTCTTTTGATTGATACTTTGATTTGAGAAAAGTTGATTTCTTTCTGGTTTTTGGCTGATTGACTATGAATTTGGGTGGAATAGCTTAGGGTTAAATTAGTTTTTATTTTTCTTGGTTTTGCTAGCAGTACGCAGCCTCTGCGTTAAGCACAGTGTGTACCTGTACGCACTGCAGCTTTGTACACAGAGCGTACACGCACCTGTGCAAACAGGCTACCTGCGTACCCTGTCAAAAGTTGAGAAAATTCCATTTTTTCCTTTTTGCCTCTTATATTTTGTTTATAATTTGTTTTTTGCTGCCCAGATCCACTGGTTACCTGTCAGAAATTTTCATCTAAGCTTGTTTCATTAGCATTCCTGCTCTAAGCTTTTATCAATTGGGTGTTTTGAGTCTCTTTTTGAGAAATTCTTTTGTTTTCCTTTGGTCATTACTTGGAGGTTTCTCTCAGTCCTTTCACAGTTTTGCATCTTTTTGCTTTTGTTTTTGTGTATGAGTGTTAATCGCCTTTGAGTGTTTTTATTTATTGATCTTTGGAACTCTCACCCAATTTTCTCGACCTGCACTTGATTGGTTCTTAGATTACATTAGAATCGTCTTGTGTTTGAGAATTCTCTTGCATAGATCACATTTGCATAATTAGAGTTCTCATTTTCAGAATATTAATGAAAAATATGCATAGATTACATTTGCATACTTTTCAAGTGAATTGTGCATAGATTACAATTGCATAGTTTACATTCTGAAAAATCAATCGTAGATTTAGATCAGTTTTCTTTGATTTGAATTTACACAAAAATAAAAATAAAAAAAACTATTTTGGAATTGATTTGCATTAGTTTTTCTTGATGAAATTAGTGCATTAGAGAATTTGTTATATTTTCTCTTAGTGATCAATCTTTTGCATTGTTGGAAGTGAATGGAAACTCTCTCCTTACTTTAGTTACGATTCATCGAATTGAAAAGATTACATTATCATATTCGATTGCATTCAATTGAGTCGGGTCATAACACCATTGGTTTCATATCCATTTACCCTTTGAGTAATAACAGCCTTAATAACACAACGCTTAATTAAAATTCATCAAGTAATTTTTACATTTCTAGGGCTCTGAAACACCAACATAGATCAGGCTAGTGTCTTGGAGTAGGAGAGTAATTAACTCTCCAAGACAACAAAACCAAACAAGTAGCTCATCTTGTGGTAGGATAAATCCAATAGTTACATTTATGCTCTGGGAAAGCTCCTCTTAAAGGAGAAGCACAAGATCATGTCCGAACCAGTGAGGGGATCAATCCTCCTTCATTGGGAACGACGCCAGATACGCACGTATTACAAACGGTAAACCTCGGATTGACCATTGTCGAGGAACCTGGGATCACTTGTCGGTAAACCTTGGATTATTGTCAAGGAGCCGGCAAGGGGATTGAGCTTGTTACTCTGCCCTTGCGTGCTATCGGATCGTAGACTGTTCCCCCAGGTATATTTGTTGCTTTTGGTGACCTTAGTGACCATTATCTTTAGGGTTCTACCCAAGGTGATGGTGGAGGGAAGATCCCACTGTACCTGGAGCAGACGTCGGCTAGACTCACTTGGATTTTCTGGGGGGTTCACTTCACTCGAGACGGTTAAAGTGGAGGAACTTGGTCCAGTCTATTCATTAAGCAGGTTGCCGGGGTAACTGTTCCACCCGCCATTTCTGTACTGAATTCTGCGATGTTGGATTTCATCACCAACTAGTGTTTTCGGTCCGGAAAGTTACTGTTTGTGTGTGGTTTGACTCCTAGATTTGATAGCGCGTGTTAATTTGTTTGTTTTTACTTTTAGAGACCATAGGTGTGAATTGTGAATTTTAATTGTTAGGTGTGAATTGTGAATTGTTAATTTTAGTTTTAAATTGTTAATAAAATTCACTGAAGTTGAATATAATGGCAAATTTTCTGGAATTTACCAACCTAGGAACCCCTCTTAACGCGAATCCTAGTACTTTTCCTTACTTTGGAAATGTTGGTCCGCCTTACATGGCTACTTTGTCATTACCTGGATTTACAATAGGTTTACCGATATGGTTATTTTAAACTTCGTTGGCCCCAAATACTCCAATTGTTCCACCTAACCAAATGCTTCACCTCAACAGAGTTCACCATCTCAACATCACCAACCTTCTGTTGACACTTTACCTTCTTCGCCTAATTTTTCTTCCTCCATTTCTTCCTCTTCACTTGGTAAAAGCCTTGACGCTAGTAACCAGGTGTCTAAGAAGAAGAAGAAAGGGAAGAAGAAGAAGAAGAAGAAGAAGCAAGATAAGAAAGAAGTCAACCAACCAACCGTGGCTGTAAATGTTAGTGGTGTTGAGGAAACCTCCAACATGCATCGTAAACCCAAATACCCTTGCAAGCTTTGTAAGGGTGACCACTTCCTTGTCAATTGTCCTGGTATTCCAAAGGTCTTGGAAGTGTGGTCAAAAAAATCTCATCAACTTTCCATTGATCCATCAACCAGTGATAGTCAGGTTCCTGGGAAAAAGGTTAAAGTTAGGTTTCCTTGTAAGTTATGCAAAGGGAGTCATCAAACTCACATTTGCCCTCACATGGATGAAGCATCAAAATTGTTGGAAAACCTTACTGTTCCACAGCAAGAATTTCCAACTGGTTACCGTAAACTTTCTCCCAACCTACTGTCAACTGACGGAGTGGTCGATTCAATTTCACATTCAGTCGATCACACTCTTCCATTGGAGAGTGACACTCATGTCACTCAGGTTGATGATCCATTAGTTGATCAAGTGGTCGATTCAATTTCACATTCGGTTGATCCCACTTTCCCTTTAGAGAGTGAACTTCATACCGCTCAGGTTCTTCTTGTTACATCAGATTCTTCTATGCCGGGGGCATTTCACCTGTTTCTACAGAACCCCCTCCAAGCACTGAGGTCTTTTCCTTTGATTGGAATAGACTGACAGAACCTCGTCTTCCTTCCTCCATCCCTTTCCAAATCATTGTCAAGGCTGGTGGTAGGGACATACATCGTACTCAGGTAGATGAAGGTGCTTCTGTTAGTATTTTATCCTCAACTGTTTGGAAAGCTTTGGGTTCCCCTCAGCTTGCGCCTATTACGCAGAATCTGAAAGCTTTTAACAGAACCATTAGTGAACCTTTAGGGATCCTTCCTAAGTTTTCTATTACCTTGGAAGGTAAAACTGTCTGTATTGATCTTATGATAGTTCGAGGTCCCTTGGATTTCAATTTACTCCTTGGGCGAGACTATGTTTATGCAATGAAAGCTATCGTATCGACACTCTTTCGCGTGATGTCTTTCCCTCACAATGGAAATATTGTGACTGTAGACCAGCTTTCGTTCCCTAGTCTTGTTTCAACTACAAATAATATGACACCCCTAAATGTTCCTGATTCTAAAGTGGTATCTACCCTGCCACGGGTTAATTATGTGGCAACTGGTCCCATGTTTTCAGTTACCGATGTAAGTGAGCCTCTCACTATTTGCTCATCTTCCTTTGACTTAGATCTGGTAATTGACATGGAAAACTCTATGGGATTACTTGAACACGATGTTCTTATCCCTTTTGAGTCCCTTGACATGTGTTCCTTCCAGAGAACTATTCTTCCTTCTGATGAAGATCTCTTGGAAGCCATGATCAAGGTGTCTCCATTGACATGTCTTTCTTCCAGTTGGCAGCCATGATCAGTGGTACGAGGATAGTTTTTTCCTGTATCAACCTCGTTAAAAAATGAAACAAGCTAGTACGAGGATAGTTTTTTCCTGTATCAACCTCGTTAAAAAATGAAACATGCTAGTACGAGGATAGTTTTTCCTGTATCAACCTCGTTAAAAAAATGAAACAGGCTAGTGCGAGGATAGTTTTTTCCTGTATCAACCTCGTTAAAAAATGAAACAGGCTGCCATGAGGATAGTTCTTTTCTTGTGTCAACCTCGTTAACAAATGAATCAAGTATGAGCATAGTTCCTTGTCTTGTGTCAAGCTCGTTAAAAAATGAAACAAGGAGTCTTGAGCATAGTTCCTTGTCTTGTGTCAAGCTCGTTCAAAAATGAAACAAGTGTAGGTTAAGTAGGTAGATTGTAGAGAGTAGTTCTGAGCATAGTTCCTTGTCTTGTGTCAAGCTCGTTAAAAAATGAATCAAGGATTTTATGAGCATAGTTCCTTGTCTTGTGTCAAGCTCGTTAAAAAATGAATCAAGGATTTTAGAGCATAGTTCCTTGTCTTGTGTCAAGCTCGTTAAAAAAAAGAAATAAGGAGTCATGAGCATAGTTCCTTGTCTTGTGTCAAGCTCATTAAAAAATGAATCAAGGTTTTTAGAGTAAAGTTTTTTGTTAGGTAGATTGTAGAGAGTAGTTATGAGCATAGTTCCTTATCTTGTGTCAAGCTCGTTTAAAAAATGAAACAAGGGTTTTGAGGATAGTTCTTTTCCTGTGTCAACCTCACTAAAAAATGAAACAACTCCCACAAGTATTTCCAAGATCTTGAAAGTAAAGCTTCATTCCATCCACCTCATTGAATGCAATGAAGCTTGGGGGGCATGTACCTCATTTTGCGTCATTATGCTGGGGGCATGTGAACTTATAACAAGCATAGTTTTTCGTTTCAAGCTTGCGTAAACATGAAACCGAATCCGAGCATAGTTCTTTTCCTGTGTCAAGCTCGTTAAAAAATGAAACAAATCCTCCTCTACTTGAGTCGAGAGTTTGACTAGATCTCATAAATGTTAATTTGTATATTTAGGTTAGTTATTTCAGTGTTTTGCATAATTTTCTTACAGTTTTAGGTCGTGTCTTTCAAATGATCTCATACATGAACCTTCATTCCATCCAGCTTTTACTTAGTTGAATGAAATGAAGCTGGGGGGCATGCGCTCTAGCAGTTACGCTTAGGGGGCATCAAGCACAGTTTTCTCTCTGTTTCAAGCTTGTTTAAAAATGAAACTACTATGAAGCATATTTTTTCTTTGTTTCAAGCTTTTGTAAAAATGAAACCTATCTCGAGTCAATTTCAGTTATTTTCAAGACTCGTTAAAATCATGAAAATCCCGAGATTATTTTGCTATCTTTCATTCTCATAAAACAAATGAAAATGTCGAGTTCTTTCCGTCTTTTCCTACTCGTCAATTAAATTGAAAGTTGGCCATATGAGTACATTTTTATCATTTTTTCAAACTCATTAAAACTTACGAAAAAGTGAAAACCATGAGTACATTTTTATCATTTTTTCGAACTCGTTAAAACTTACGAAAAAGTGAAACCTTGGAGTTCTTCTTTAAGCCCTTTTCTGACTCCTAAAACATGAAAAGATTGTCGAGCATTTCTTTTACACTCATTAAAACGGAATTAAAAGACGGTCCTCTTATAGCCCTTTTCTGACCGTAAAAACAGGAAAAGATTTCCAGATTTTTGTCGTTTCAAATTCGATACTAGAAATAAAATGACGTGTCCTTGATCGCTTTTTACTTTTCAGGTCAAAGACACTAATTATGAAAGTACTCCTTGGTCATAAAAGATCAAGCAGTTCTCTCAAGTATTATTTTATACTTTTTCGGGCTTGGGAGACACAAATTTACGAAAAAGTTCAACCCTGGAGTCTTCTTAAGTTTTTTCAGACTCTCTAAAATTGAAAAACGCCGAGTTTCTCCTATACTGGACTGGTTAAAATTTCACAGTAAAGGACCTGTTTGATTACAAACAGGAACGGACCACTCCTTCTTAGGGTTCGAATTTAAACTAAGTTGGACTCATCCGAAGGATGAGCTTATAATCAAGCATATGTTATCCTCCTCAAGCTTGTAAAAAATAAAGAGGTACTTGCCAGAAATGGTGGGGGAAAAGAGAGAAAAATCAACCTATTTGTTATCCTTTGTCTCAGAAAAAACCTTATCACCACTCTTGAACACGACATTTTTCATTCACCTGGGTTGGGAAATCCTTTGCCTAACAGTTGATCAAACCACATTGAAAATCTTCAGCCGGTTCCGGGTATTAACTTTGGGTCAATTGTCACCAAGCCATCTGTCGTGTCGTTATGTGTTCAAGAGGTCACTGCAAATAAACCATTCATCTGCAAAATACCTGTCATCCATTTTGACCATCCCTGGGTCAGTCCTTACAGCTACATTTCTTCAACTTGATCTATGATTTCGTGTTGTGGGCTTGCCTGCAACAGGTCGCTTTCTATCGACATCAGCACATTATCTAGAAAGATGACCTAGAAATCGTCAGTACCTTGAAATCTGCATTCATCAATGGCAGGTTTCTCGTCTTTGACGACGGTTTACATCATTGACTCTCGATCGAAGGATTCCGTGACATGTTCGACATCAACACATTCATTCACATCTCATGGATTGTACTGGGTACTTTGAGAACCATTGACATCACTGGTGGTCTCTCTCACACTTGTTAACAGTTTACATCATCGACTGGTAATCAAGTGGTTTCTACCATGTTCGACATCAACTCATTTATTCGCATGGATAGAATCGTACCATTTCGGGAAGTAGAAATGAAGACCCTGGAGCTAGTTTCCACCATCCAGGCTGCGAGGAGTTTTGTATTCATTATACAGTAGACTAATCATAAACAGATGGCTGCATGAGTCTATGATTATGATGTACTGCGAAATCATTCCTATATCAGAACAGTAGTTAGTTTGTTAGTTAAAGTTTTTGATCTGAGTATGGGAATGCCTACCTCAGCGATGATATGATCTCATATATGTATTTTGTGTTGAATATTTGCAGGTTCCGACTGGGCTCTCCACAAGATAAATCCTTGAAATGATAAAGTGCTTCACCCTTCCTAGATGATATGAAACCCTAATCTACTACAGGCTTCGCACATTAGGGGGAAATCTGTTACACTAAAATTTGTCACCATGACTATTTGCAGTCAGTATGGCTCCATCAACTGTCATACTGTCCTCCTTGGCAAGTCTTATACCTCTGCTCCTCATGTCAAACTCCAAGAAAGAGAGAAAGTCCTTAAAAAGTCAATTAACTCTGGTTACGCAGTTTCTCTTAACCTTACCTGCATGTACGCACCTCAAGTTCACAATACCTGCGTACTTGTACGCTTTGTCTGTAAAGGGGTGGGTGCGTACTCCTGTAAAGGTCAAAAGGCATGAGTTTTACTTCAAAAAAGTTACTTGTGGTTGAATCTAGAGCATTCTAGAAGATGGTTTGACGTGTATTGAGCGCCTCCAGATGGTTCATGCATCCCTATGAAAGAGGAACTTATCCCATGAAGAGGGGAGTTATCCCATTGAAAGAGGGGCTTATCCCATTCATGGTGGACCTGATTAACTTCCTCCAAAGCATTATAAATATAGGGATTGGGCCAGAGGGACAAGAGGTTGAAAGCTGAACATTCCTAAGGGTAGATTCTGTTGAAATTAGGACTCCCTTATAGAGCTTGAGAGGAGAGATTCCCATCCTTTCTTAGCTTCATTTGGAAGTGGGTGAGCTGATCAAAGTAAAGGAGAACTCTTGCTGGACCCTGGGAGGGACCTGCACAACACCAAGGCACTAGTTGTAATGGTTTCTTTTGTTTCCACTTAATACAATTAAGTTCATTTTTCTCAACAAGTTGTTATATATAATTTGTTTCATATACTCCTTGGTCTTTATGATGAATATGTTTTATTTTATGAGTTATTCAGGTGCTATGTAATCGTTTGCTTGTTAGTGAATGCAGGTTTCTAAGAGAAGGAGGAGCTCATCCGGATCGGAGAAGCTGGACTGCTACAAACAACGTTGGACTAAAGGTATATTTTAAACACCTGATTACTTGTATTCTAAATGCATATTTAGAGAAAGATAGTGCTTACTTGTCTTGTTTGTCACTAGAAAGCCTTAGCTTCTAGGGAGGTCGGTTTTGTCCGCAAAATTGACTCTTTCCGCATGACAATACTGATAGGAGTCCTTTTGACTGAGAACAATGGAACATGCAGCGACAGAGAATGAAAGAGCGATGTATGAGACCGTACTCAAAATCTCCCAAAGAGTAGAAATAATGTATGAAGCTCTACATAAAGAGATAGAGGAAAAGGAGCGATTGTAGCTTCAGTTGCAAACCACGAAAGAGGCCCTGGAAGAACTGAAGCACAACAACCAAAGTCTTCAAGTAGATAACACTGAATTGAATATGCTTCTACATGAAGAGAAAGAGGAAAAGCATAGTTTGATACAACATCTGCAAGCAAAGGACGAGGCCTTGGAAAAGTTGCAACATGACCCATGTGAGGTAAAAATTAGTTCTCCATCTTCATGTATGTTTCTTGATGATGATTTCGTTGTTTTTGAAAATAATACCACAGGAATTGGCTCCAAACTATTGAAGAGAATGGCGTATGAAGGAAAAGGCTTGGGCATTAATGGCCAAGGAATTGTCGACCCCATCAAAGTATAAGAATTACCCTATCAGAAAGGACTTGGGTATGTTAGGAAAGATGTTAGGGAATGCGCCACGACAACTAGCGAACCAACAACAATAGATGATGAGAAGCCCTCATCACTTCTTTCCAAATCGACAGAGGAGATCAAATATGTTGATTTCCTTTCGGTTTCGTCTTCACATAGTATGATTTCTGTGGGAGATGTGGAGATACCAATTATAGGGACAAACATGAGGCTCCTTACCAGGATGAGGTACAAGAGTGAAAAAGAACTTGGTGTTAATAACCAAGGAATAACTCAAACTTTGGAGGTTGTACATAAACATCGATTTGAAGGCTTGGGATACACTGAAGGACAATGATCGAAGGTGTCAGTTTCTTCCAAGACATTGTCAAAATCGTCGAGGAAAGAGAAGGATGGGAACACATCCCCATCATCTAATGGCAGGGAAAGAGCTGAGGCAAGCTCTCATCGCCATACGTACACCAGAGACAACAAGGAAAGGTATAACCACTCTCGACATTCAAATGTTCATTTCGATTATAATCATGTTGTTAATGATGAGCATAAAACATTGCATCAAAAAACATGTACCTTTTGTGGGTTACATAACCATATATTTTCTAAGTGTTGGAAAAGAATGGCAGCACAGAGAAGGATAAGGCATGAAAAACCCTCTCAACAGTAGATGAAGAAACATGTTAAGTAGATCTAGAGAAAGAAGATGTACTGCAGTCATTGCGATAGAAATGGCCATCAAAGAGCTAGTTGTTGGAGGCTCCATCCAGAGCAGTGCCTTAAAGACAAAGTGTCGATGCATGAACCTGGTAAAACAATTGTTCGATAAGAAAAACCACCACAGGGGGATGACCCATTGAAACGATAAGTGAAAAATGGTTTCTATATATGTTAGTTTGTCATGGTCATGCTTTTGTAAATCATTTGTTGCATTTTAAAATGTAAACCTGATGATGTGTTTTCCATCACTTGTTAATAAACAATGACGTCCAGTCTTATTTTGAATTGCATGATAAATTGTGAAAGTGATGTCGTGTTTCCATCACTTGTCAAAGAAAAAAATAGTTTTGGCTTTATCTTTGTAAATTATGTGTCGCAATGATTATGTGTCTTCCATCACTTCTTGGAGAACAATGATATGTTGGCCTTGTTTTCATAGCTGGGGTATTGTGTCCATCTTGATGTAAACTTGACCACCGAGTATGTGTTATAAACTCGTGGCAAATGTGGGATGCTTGGGTCATTAGTTGGTCATGAATGTAAAGCATGTAATTTTCAAAACAATGTATTACTGGTTCTAGGTGTTGGCTCATCGCTTAAGGCTCCGAAGAACAAAGGTGAAGGAGATGGAAGTGAGACCTTTCAGGACGCTTGTGATGCAGACAAGGTATAGAGAAGTTGCAGATTAATTTTCATGCTTTTGGAGGAAAAAAATCTCCTCAGTGGGGAGGGTTGATCCAGGTGGCTCTAGGTACACACACAGGACAAACAGGGCTTATGGAAGCTCAAAAATCAAAGGGATCAGAATGATTTCGAACTAGGACTAGATCGTAGATCTCATCATCTTGATTGTGATGGTGTGAAAGGTTCGTCAAACTGAGTCCATATGCGAATTTTTGGAGAAGTCAAAGTTCAACTTGACTTGGGTGACTAGGCAAGCTTAAGGAGGCAGCAATTTGGACAAAATCCAACCACCAGATTCTGACCAACCTAGGCCAAATTCCAAGCAAATTTGTGGCCTGATTAATTTGTCTCCTTCGGTCATTTTTTGAATTTTCAAAAAGGGCTAGTTGTCTTTTAAATAACAATATATATATATATATATATATATATATATATATATATATGTGTGTGTGTGTGTGTGTGTGTGTGTGTGTGTGTGTGTGTGTGTGTGTGTGTGTGTGTGTGTGTGTGAGGTGGCAGGCCACCACCCCCGCCACCCTAAACCCCATTACATTAATAAAAAAAATTTGGCCCAACAAGCCATGACACCCGCCGGCCCACCCAACCCTCATAACCAAAACTTAATATTATATTTTGGTCAGTGGCCATCACCTCGCTGAACCCTCCCACACCCCAATCACACATAACAATATATATGATTATATATGGGGTGGGCAGGCAACCTTAGGTTAACCCGGCCCACACCCCCAAACCCCTAACCATATGTCATGCATTTAATGTGGGGCTGGTGGGGATTGAACCTGCCCGACCCACATGGGGCGGCCCCCACTGGGCGGCCCCATGAACCATCATACCAACAACCACTCACCACCAAAACATTAATGTGCCACCAAATACCAGCAACACCCATTCATTATTGCGGAGGTTATGGGGCAGGCCACCCAATGCGAACCCGACCCCCCAAAACCATACATGCAATTGCTTAAAAATAGCGCAATATGTTTTAATGTGGATAGGTCAGTGTTTGACCACCCAACCTCCTCCTTATATTTTGATTTAATTACCAATTCGTTTACAATGGAATTCATTGATATTTTTGCCCGAAATTTCATAGAAACCCAACATTTGCTCAGTGTGCCTAGCATGGAGGAACCAAGAACACACACAGAAGCCGGGCAGAATTTTTTAATTAATTAATTTGCAGGTGGAACCATGAGTCCAGAGAAAGATAGGCAGAACTATGATTGGGCAAAATTCTAAGGATAGTGAAATTTTGGCAGTGTCCAAATTGGACAAATTTTATATTGATCTTACACCTCTTAGCAACATGAACTCGATGGAGTAGTTAGAATTTCGATCTGAGCAGCAGATTTTCAGAGGACCCAAAGGAGGGAAACCTTGAGGAATCTAGGGGTAATCTAAAAGATTCCTTAATCCCTAGATTTTCATTTTCTCAGAATTCAGAAATTTTACAGTCAATTTTGCACAATTCGATGCCACAAATCTGATGGTGCATTCAGATTTTCCATTTGCTCATTTCATTTTTCAGCCACTCTTCTAGGTGGAATGCAGGTGTCAGCATTCATGTGTGAGTACTCATTTCCATGTGATTCGACGTCGCGAGATCGATGGTATGAACAGATTCAGTAGTTTGACATCCTCTTCTTCAAATGGCCCTAAGATGTGAGGTATATGCATGTACTTCTATTTGCTATGAGATGCATTGTGCTGCATAAATCCTTGTTTGATGTTTGATGTGGGATCTTGTTTCTTAATTTTCTCATGATTCCTGCTTGATGGGATACTCATGTTGTTGCCACATATGTTTGCATTGAGTTCCCTTTTATGCCATGTTGGCGGGATGCTCATTATCATCATGCATGAGTTTATGTCATACATATAGGAGTCCTTTTGATGGAGAGTTCATGTAGTGGAACATCTCTTGGAGCCACTCCTGTGTGAGGGAATTTTCCTTGTATGATAGCAACATCACCTCTTATGTACATCATCAATATTGATAGCACTTAATGCATCGACCTACACCATCTTGACACTAAGGCATGGAGACGTAGTCCCTCCTGGACGAACTCCATTGTCAACGGCTTATGTTCTCATGTATTGACGAATGTCATGTTCCTCTTATTTATAGCATGCAGACGTATTCAATTATGTTCTTTTAAAAATGCAATTTAACACATCATGGAAGTAAAAGGTCCTGTAAGGGTCCTTTGTCACACCCAGACCCAGGTCATAGTTAGTGCAGGAAAGTAGAAAGACTGCTTCCTTAGGGTCTATAAAGACCGATCGTAGACCTTCGTGAAGGTCTACAAGTGGTTTTACTTAAGTTACAGTATCCAACCATAGAAGGATACCATCCTACGCGATGATAGATCTCAGATGTAAGAGTTAAGAACACTTATCACACTGTCTCTAGATGCAAAAACCTGGTTTTAGTATCCCCAAATACTGCTTCGGGTATTACTGCAGCCCGCTCTATGTAGGTTGTTGCTGAAAGGGCCAGCAGTTAGGTTTTTGTTAGTTGGTGTAAACGACTCTGAACCAGGGTCAGGACCCTTTAGGGAAACATGGTGGCCAAGGTTTTTTACCCTTGGCTTTAGGGGAAGTAACCTCCTCAATTTTTCCTTCACCCAGTGCCACTTCTTCTCTTTGGTTAGCTGATTCATCAATGGTGATAGGGAATTTTGAGAGAGGTTAAGGCTTTCCTTGCCTTATCCTAGTGCTCTTTCTTGTTTTAAAGTACAGGAGGCCTTTCCTTGGATACTTTCTTTGGGCTTGATTGGTGTGCCAACTATGGAAAATGTAACAACCATCACTTATTTCATGTTTCTTTCTGAGGGGCTTATTTTCTTCCCTTATCCTTTTCTCCTATGAGGTTTAGAGGGAACCTCAAGGTTCTCTTCCTTTTCTCTTTATTTATCTCACTGTTTTTTTCTCTATTTCTTCTTTCTCCTTCTCATCTTGATTTTCTCCCCTACCCCCAATACTAAATGCTAGTTTTTTTTCTTGTTGTGTGGAGGTAAGGGCTTGTGTTTAAATAAAGACCTCCCTATACATGTCCATAAAGGTAGTACCCAACACACGTTTCCTTAGGTGGCTTAAGGCATCCATGACAATGAGCTTGATGAGGCCATGATGGGAAATTTATTGGTGCTTATCTTCCCTCACTTTATGGCTTATTTCAATGAAGGCCTATAATAGGAAATGTGGGATAGTAAGTTTTTTTGGAATTGGTAACTCTATCTAGAATGTTAGCTCATAGGGGAGGCTAAATTGATAGGCATAAAAAATGCTCAACCTCCCCTCACAAAATATTTACTTGAGGATGTGATAGGCCACTTCATCCCAAGGGTAAGGGAGGGTCTCTCTTCTTACTCCATTTTTGTCTTCTAGAGGCTTCTCCCTATGGAGGAAGAAGTTTTTCTTAGCTATAACACCTATTGCATTATCCTTCTTGCTCCATCAAACTCCTAAGTGTATGGTGATTACTCCACATATGGGATATACATTGAAATGGATTACAAGTCCTCTAACAATAGTAGTGGCACTATTTTCTCCCTGAGAATTTAGGGCCATGTAAATTCATGGATTACCTCATTATCATACCCCTTTAATTTCTCAAAGAATTCCATCCATTGATGTCTCATAAAAATGTCCATAACAGGGGGAGGTTGTTGGATTATTTTGGTTTCTGTGGGTTCTCTTTGATTAAAACCTCCTCCCATTGCCACTATTGATCCTTTTCTAGGCTATCTAAGGGAATTTTTCAATATTTTCCCCTGAGAAGTCTCAACTGTAGAGGTAGTGGCTAATTTTTATTTTTATTAGAGGAGGAGAAGGACGATACCCTTGACTATGGGAAAATATTTTTCTCTACTCACGATGTGCATTTTTATGTGATAAATCTTTGAGGGAAATTACTTGCATACGGATTTTCTATAGGATAAACATACCAAGAAAAAAAAATAATGTATTTTTATGAAAATTTGAGAAGAAGGAGGCCACTTACCATTTTCAGGATGACTCTCTTATGTGCATGAGGGTTTGAGGAAAATTTGAAGTGATTTGGGCTCCTTTACTCCCCTTAATTAATCCATGAAGCTTCTCTTTTATGCTCTTGTAGCACTTTAGGTCCTCCTTTAACAATGGTATCCAATCACATAGCACATCCTATAATACCTAAAATCTCAGCATGTGGCAATTCAGTGGCACTCTAGGGGAATTTTAGTAGCATCTAGTTCATCCATTGGTACCATGGTGGGTCTCTCCAATTGTTTTCTTGGAATGAAAATTGTGAAAATTGAATCAAGCTTCGTACCTTTATTCCATTTGTGGAAATGGCTTAGAGCACTTTGGTAAGTTGGATCTTCCACGAATTTGCACGAATTTCCTCTTTTAGTTCATAATTATCACCCCCCTCAGTTTTACTTTTCTACATTGCATGTGTTTCCAAGTGAATTGTAGTTTACTAATCAAGGGTGGCCAAGTTTACTAGCCACCTCCAACCCATAAACACTCCATTATCTATCATTACACACATTTTTCTACCATGATTTTCATAGGGAAGATGTGAGGGTTGGCATGCTTGAGGCTACCTATGATGTTGAATTGTTCAAGGTGCATGCAAGCTACTACTAGTGATGATCGATCAAGTGATCCCCGAAGGTGCTGAATTTCTTTGTTTTCTTATGCACAACTCTTCAAAACACAATGATGTAGTTGACTGATGAAATATATCTTCCATGAAAGTCTCTTTCCAGTGTTTGATATGTTGATGTTAGAGTAGATTGATGACCTTACAACTTCTCCTCAGGGATGGTGTGACTTCTCTAGACTAGAGGAATGGCCTCTTGATACCTCAGGGTAGCCAAATATTCATTCTAGAGCTGCAACAATTTTTAGTCTATGGTCTTGTTGTCTTTGTGCAAGGTGATACAATACTAATATCGTTCTTACATAAGTCACTCAGTTCGTCCTCAAGACCTCATATTGCATTCAGGGATTAGAAAAAATCATATTGTGTCTAGGGATAGGAACAAAATCTTCAATGGGTGGTGAAAATGGTGAAAAAGATAAAGGTGAATGCAAAGTCATCTTTCTATGTTTTTTATATATTTTCAAAAGTGGATTCTTGAGGATGAATTTTTATAAATGAAGTGGGTGAGGGGTGAATGAATGTGGGTGGACTTATATCAACATTTCCCAAGGAAAACCGTGACATTTTTTCCCCTTTTCCAAGTTGATATCCCTCCTGTAGCATTTCAGGTTGATCCTGTAGCAAATCAGGATAGTCCTTTAGCATTGCAAGAATGAGGAAAAATATTGTTCAGTTGCTTGCTAGATGATGGAGAGAGGTAGGGAGGTGGGTGAATGAGGATGGGAATGTAATGGATGGCTAGGGAAAATGGAGAAATTTGTTGTGTACTTTGTTCTGTAACCACTTCCCCTTTGACTATATGGAGTCCTACAAAAAGAAATGCTAGCATATTTGATGTGGGGATTCCTCATTTTGGCTTATTGTTTCTTTTTTTTTACTTTTCCTTTTTGTTTTTCTCTATTTTTAAGACATGCAGACTAACTCTGGAGAGTTTTTCAACTTGCGTGCCTTCCCTAGGCACCTCATAGGACGTTTTCACCTTGAGATATTTTTATTTTAATGTTTTTTCTCTTTTTGTTTTTTCTCTTGGGTTGCCTCACAGAGGCTTTCAACCCAAGAGTTGGCCTAAAATGCCTCATGGAGGTTTTCATCTAGACCCTTTATTTTTTATTTATTTTTATAAACTTGGTGGACTAAGGCTTGTGAGTCTCCTAATCACATTCAACTCCTTGATAATTGAGCTAATAAACTCTTCTTTAGACAAAGGTGTTTTGTACAACTTCAACCTGTAACCATTAACAAGCAAGGGAATACCTTTCATGTCAATTTTTATGAGTTGGAAATACCCATTCTCATGACACCAATCCACCAGATAAGAGCTCAAAAATATTGTCATTAATTTTTCTTTAAAACCCTTGAACCTGGAATCATACAATAGGGCCTAATCACCTTCTTGGAAATTCCTCCCCCTAATGTGTTTGCCATGCCAAATATTACTATATAGGTGGATTGCCTCAGTGTGCAGGAGAGATTGCAACTAAAATTCATCTAAACCAATGAGTTGGAGTAGGCTCCCTTCTTGTGTTCCATTGAGGTCCAAGTCTAACTAAGTGCCCATCCTTAAGGTATTGTATTCAAATTCAACGAACAATAAGGCCTTATCCCCATAGACTAATTATAATGGAGGAAATCTAGTGTTGGTCTTCCATGTGGTGTTGTAGACCCAAGTAGATTGTAAAATTTTGCCCGCCCAATCCTTTTTGTTGTTAATAACAACCTTGGTTAGAATGTTCTCCAATTACCTGTTGATGACCTCCACTTGCCCGCTTTGTTGAGGGTGATAGGCAATGGATGTCCTATGCTTGAGGTGGTGTTGCTTCATGAGGTATTCAATTATATTTGAGATTAATTATGTCCCTTTATCAATAACCAACTCTATTGGAAAACCAAACATGTAAAACATGTTCTCCCTTAGAAACCAAGCCACCCTTTGCTCAATTGTTGCCTTAACCACCTTTGTTTCAGCCCATTTAATCAAGTAAATAGTGCACACAATGATATACTTCTTTTGTCCCGATCGGGGATCAATGGGACCAATGGATTCCATGCCTCATTTCTGAAATGGCTCTAGAGTCACTTGAGGTTGTAAGGGAATTTCATCCTTAGGTGAGGCTTACCAATCATTTCAAACTGATCACAATTGGTGGTGTATCCTCTTGCACGTTGATGTAGAGCAGGTCAGTCGTAAGGTGCTTGTAGAACCTTGAAAGTTGTTTTCTTAGTAGAAAAATGACCTCCACAAGGTCCATCATGACATGATGACATGATTTCAAAAACCTCCTCTTCCCTCACATATATTCTCAAGATCTAATATGCCCCAAACTTGAAAATATTTCCCCCAGTCCAAGTGAATGGGGCAATTTTTCCTAAAATCTTATTTTTCTCCTCAGAGGATAAATTAGGAGGAACCTCCCAACAACCAAGTAGTTGGTTATATTAGAAAACCAAGGAGAGAGCACTGAGATCGCAAAGAGGTGTTCATCTAAGAGCTGATAATCTACCATTTTGTTTATGCAACCATCTCACAAAATAGAAGAAAAGAGAGGTCAATGACCTCAAAATAAGCCTCATCAAGGGGGAAACCTCCTTTACATTACAGAAATGAGCAACCCTTGGATGATAAAAATGACAATACCACCTTTCTATATATAGGAGTCTAAGGGGTCCCAACATAATCAGAACCTACATAACAACCATATTGTAGGGGCAGAACAATAACAATAGTGGTCTTCTATGGGGCACAATAATAACAATATGGGGACAACATGGACTGAACAATAACAATAAGGGGCTACTATGACAATAATAATAAGGGAAGGCACTAGTATTAAAGGGACCTAACATGCCCCTGTCCTTCAAAAAGTTGTTGTCCTCAATGATTGAGTAGTTCTAGATGCTTCTATATAAAATTATCATCCTTCCATTTGGAATCTCCAACTGATAAGTTCTTCCACTTGATGAGATACTTTGAAATTGATCACTTTTTATATTTTGATTTCTTGTTTCTATGACTGCTTCAGGTTCCAATATATTTTTTCCTTCCTCATCAAGTTTTGGAAATATTGTTTGAACTGAGAGCTTGTCACCTATTAAATTCTTTAAGAATGAAAAATGGAAAAATGGGTGTGCTTAGGAAGATGCATGAAGCTCCAATTTTTATGCCATAGTACCAATATTTTGTAACTCCTTGTACGAACAATAATACTTTGGTGATAATTTATTATCCTTCTTAGCTTGCTTGAATGACATTAAAATAACACCAGCAAAAGGAAGGGAATATAAGGGTAAGAAATATTCCAGAGGAGCATAAGATTGATGTGTTCATACGGAGTTTAAAGGATAACATACAACATGAAGTTCGCCTTTGGGAACCTGATTCATTGGACAAGGCATTCAAGTTGGCAAGAAAAATTGAAAGAAAAATTATGTCAACAAGGAAGCCTACCACTCAAAACTATAACGATGGAATTGTTTTTGCCCCTAGCCTTCCACAACCTACAAGGTTGACACCTCAACAAATGGAAGAAGAAAGAGAAAAAGGGCTTTGTTGCAGTTGTGATAGCGAATACATTAAAGGTCATAAGTGTGTTGAGAAGAAATTATTTTAAGTAGAAATGTCAAAAGAGGAGGATATACACCAGGAATGAACCCTAGAGTAGGAAGAAATGAATCCAACGATATCTTGTAATGCATTGGTAGGAATTATCACTCCTCAAACTCTCAAGATATAAGGACATATCAAGAAGAAAAAGGTAATAATGCTGATTGATTCGGGTAGTACCCATAATTTTATTCATTGTAAGATATACTTCTTCTTCTGTCCCGATGGGGGATCAATGGGACCAATGGATTCCATGCCTCATTTCTCAAATGAATCTAGAGTCACAAGAGGTTGTAAGGGAATTTCATCCTTAGGTGTAGGCTTACACATCCTTTCAAAATGATCACACTTGGTGGTGTATCTTCTTGCATATTGATGTATAGTGGGTTAGTAGTAAGGTGCTTGTAGTACCTTGAAGGTTGTTCTCTTAGTAGAAAAATGGCCTCGACAAGGTCCATCATGACATGATGACAGGATTGCAGAAACCTCCTCTTCCCTCACATATATTCTCAAGATCTAATATCCCCCAACTTGAAAATATTTCCTCCAATCCAAGTGAATGGGGCAATTTTTCCTAAAATCTTATTTTTCTCCTCGGACGATAAATTAGGAGGAACCTCCCAACAACCAAGTAGCTAGTTATATCAGAAAACCAAGGAGAGAGCACGAAGATCAAAAAGAGGTGTTCATCGAGGAGATGATAATCTACCATTTCGTTTATGCAACCGGATCACAAAATAGAAAAAAAGAGAGGTCAACGACTTCAAAATCAGCCTCTTCAAGGGGGGGAACCTCCTTTACATTACAGAAATGAGAAACTCTTGGATGATAGAAATGACAATACCTCCTTTCTATATATAGGAGTCTAATGGGTCCCAATATAATCAGAGCCTACATAACAACCATATTGTAGGGGCACAACAATAAAAATAGTGGGCTTCTATGGGGCATAATAATAGCAATATGGGGACAACATGGGAACAATAATAACAATATGGGGCTACTCTTACAATAATAAGAAGGGAATACACTAGTACTATAGGGACCTAATAAATTCTTCCTTCTCTAGAGGAAAGGTTAGTCTTGACAAGGAATATGCAACCACATTCTCTTTTCCTGGTTTGTCAATAATAGTCAAATCAAATTGTTGCAATAAAAATAACCATCTGATTATCCTAACATTGACATCAGTTTTATTCACTAAATACTTAATGGTTGCATGATTAATCTGGAAAAAGGTTTGATAACTGGTGATGCAATGCCTAAACTTGTTCAAAGAGTGTATAATGACTAAGAGTTCCTTTTCAGTGACTGTATAATTTAGCTCAACTTTAGAAAGGTTATTACTAATGAAATAGATAACATAAGGAAATTTGTCTTGTACTTTTCCTAATGTTGCCCCTACATATTTATCTCGTGCATCTATATGTATATGGAAAGGTCATGCCTAGTTGGGTCCTCTAAGGATGGGTGCAGTGGTCATATTTTCTTTTAGCACTTCGAAGGCCTCTTGACTGTTGTTTATCCAACAAAAGTCTAAATCTTTAACCAGTAGTCCAAACAAGGGTGAAGCCAATTTACCAAAATATTTCATGAACCTTTTATAATATCCAAACAATCCAATGATGCTCCTAACATCTCTTTTATTTGGAGGGATAGGGACCCTTCTAATGATGACAATTTTGTTGGGGTCAACCTATATCCCTTCTTTGGATATGGAATGGCCAAGGAGAGTCCCTCCATTCATCAAAATATCAAATTTCTTAGGACTCAATGAATGATTTATTTCATTGTATTTCTTTAAGACTTTGCACATATTATAAATAGCTTCCTCGAAGTCACATCCATAAGGAGTGAATTCATCCATGTATATCTCAATAGTGTCATGAGCAAGGTCAGCAAATATTCTTAGAGCTTACCTCTATAAGGTAGTAGGGGCATTACATAGATGGAATGGAAGGAACCTGATAAGGCTTATCAATAGGTAAACTATATGGGTCACAATGCCACTCTCCATCTTATTAAATTGTCTTTTAACATATGTATTTAGATATTTTATTATATTTTTCTTAGTAAGAAGAGTAAAAGTGAGTTACTATGTCCTATGGCCTAATTTTTGTTAAATGTAGGAAATTGGAGTAGTTTTGAGTTGAGTTGAATGTAGGGAGTCAGAGTATAAAGGAAAGAGAGATTATAGGAAGTGGTCTCCTTCCTTAACTCCTCAGATCATTCAAAGATTCTCCCACTCTATCTCATCAATGTGATGTCACTCACAGCCAAGTAAGCCAAGTTCATTGATAGCCAAGCTAGTGCCAATCAAGAAAAATTTATTCTCAAGTTACGGAGCCAAGTATCCCTATGTTCTAATGATTTGTTAGTAGATCAAGTTTTTTATAAATATGAAAGCTAAGAGACTCATTAGGATTCCAAGATTTATTGTAGTTGAGAGGACATTAAGCTGAAGCACATTTGACTATTATTGTTGTGATGTTTTTGACATTTTTATGATAATGAGAAACTCTGTTTTGATCCAGCACTCGGTTGACTCAGAGGGCTAAAGATGTTGGATTAGGGCCCAACCCTAGCAACAAAATTTTATCTCCTTTGTATCTATATTCTTACCTTAGAATGTTGATTAACTATTGTAGTTTATTTATGTTTTTGTTTAGATTATAAAGTTGATTAAGTTGTTGCTTATCCATGCTTTCATTAGCTTAACGATTAGATTAGTGTTGTAGTCTAGTGAAGGAAAATATACCATAAAATATTGTGACAGTGATGTCCCTCTCATCCCTCTTATGGGATCATGATTACAGGACCATACTCTCACAACCCAAAAATATAGTTAGTCCTTTATTCATTTCCTAGTTTATGTTTATTCTTAGGTAGACAATTGTTTATGATTCCTTGGAAATATTTGCAATTGTTAGTTTTCTTATTATGATTGTTATAGCTTAGAAGTTAGTATATTCCACAGATCTAGTCTTTAACAATAATTAGATTAGATTTTCTAAATTCCACTCGCCTTTTCCATGTTGACATGTAATAATTTGTAAATGAAAAGAGAGACAGGTTTTATTGTAGCAATGTTTTATCAGGAAGGAGGGACACCTCCAAACAACTCCACCTAGGTCTCCTCCATCTTCTGTTGATGCATACTAGCCATATTTCAAACCTTTTTTTTCCAGCCACCATGATCAAGTTGTCTTAGCCAAATCTAGCCTTCTTGGAGTGTTGGGATTAGCCTTGGGTGATGTTCACCTTCCCTACACCTTCCAAAATTTTCATGCACCATTACAACACTTCATCTCATAATTATTTTCCCCCAAAACCTCTTAGCCAACTTTCTGTAGTGGTAGAGGACATCTTGTAGCAGTTGAGGACATCCTATAGCAGTTTCCTGTAGCAAATAGCTACCTGCCTATTTTGACCCTGTTTGATTTGAGATGGTAGTATAGCCTAGTGTAGGTGTATGTTAACCCCTCACCTTCGAATCCATGATCATAAGTGCCACCTAGACCATCATTTTCATTCCTTTCCCTCCTACAAGATCAGATAACATTAGCTTTATCTTTATGAATTTACCAATTAGGGCTTTCTATCTCATTAGGAGAATTTTTAGGTCTAAAATGGGCCTCCCAAGAAAATTGTACAACCAAAATAAAATTTTTAAGAACCAACATGATGCAAGATGATGATGTCAACCATTGGGGATGATTCACCATTTTTGGAATAAAAAAGTAAAAAGATTAAAAAATAATAAAATAATAAAACTACTTTTTTAACTCATATTTTCAACTTATCTCCCTAAGGTTTTACTCAATTTTCTAGTAGGAGTACTCGTTGGATGCAAAATTTAATTCCTCATCCAAGGAGTACCCATGTTGGATACTTTTGATGGACGTTATTACACAAAAAATGAGAAATACATGAAAAGCATGATTACTGTTGGCTTTGTGGGCCCTGACCCAGGTTCAACGTTAGTCAGCCAAACAAATCCCTACACTACTGGCTCTTTCGGCATCAGCCCATGGAGCGCGGACTGAAATCTCACCCCAAGCAGTATGGGGTGATGTTGGAACCAAGTTTCCACACCGTGAGATGGTTGTGATGTTGGTTTATGCCCCTTACTCATGCCTTCATGCAGGTCGCTAAGCCTTAGGGCTTAGCGATCTACCTTCTACCACATCCTTTAGTACGTTCATGAAGGTATACAATGACCTTCATGCAGCCCCAATCAGTGCTCCAGGTACTCTCGTGCTCCTACGATGATGTATTGCATAGGTTCCCAAGTTATCCAAAGTGTTTTACTTATTCTACCAACTAATTATAGTTATCGTCGCGTAAGCTGATATTCTTACATGCATTCAATTAACAAATATAATCACATACATTCGTGCATCAAATATACATTGTAATATAAACCCAGACCAGAATGAAATATAATCAAATGTGTTAATAGAGACTAAATACACAGTAATTGCAGAATACTTCTCTTTATTGATATCTTCCAGTTTAATACAGACTCTATAAAACCCACGCACACAGGTGCAGGGGTCTGCACACTCAGCTGCGGAATTATACCCTAGGTCTCTATGCACTCAGCTGCAGAGCCTCTACCTACACTAAGACCCAAGAACACTTATAACTTCTCCACAATAGTTTGCTACTTTCCTCCTTAACTCTCTACCTAGAGCTTACTTAGTTAGTTACATTTTATACAATCCCATGGTCCACAGACAGTGGGTAGATATTTACAACCGACATGAGACTTTACAAAATAAGGGTGGACAACCCTTTATGACACTTGACACCTTTGCGCTCTGTGACCACAAAATGCAGAGGCTTTACAACTTTATTACAAAATTGTCCCAAAACATGGGCTTTTAGCCCCAAAACTACTCTTGGGGGAAGCCATTCCCAACAGGACCCAAACACAAACATGGTGACTCATCCTTGAGTCACTCTATGGGCATGGAGATCCTAGCACAGAGACCTCCCAGCTCAACCTGTATGACTGCCACCTCAGCGGTGCACTGTGTGGTTGCCTACTTCACTTCTTTGACTAATTTCTCTATAGTTGGTCTTGAACTATCAGCCTGAAGCTTCGGTTGAGTTTTCTGTAGACTACGAAGCTTTCCTTGAGGATGATGATGGCAGAGTCTTGCTATAGGACCATCTACACATTATTGATGTTCTACTCACTAATCACCTACAAAGCACATTGTTTTTGGGCCCTCAGCTCCGAGATCACCCCATCCTATTATAGATGGAGCATCTCGCCAGCAAGCACTACCAAGTTTAGCTCCACTCCCTTGAGCGCACTGACAACAGGTCTGTCAACTTTGTTTTTCATGGTCAGTGCTCCCTCCAATAGCACTATCACTCGAGAGTCCTTCACATGCAACATCCCGACGACTTTTTGAAGTACCGATTATGAGGTTGGTGGACGTCGCACTGGTCTATAATGAACAGATCTGCAACTCATGCAAATCTGTCTGGATGGCCGGTAATACATGCTGCTATTGTAGCTCGAACTGTTGTAGCACCTTCGCGGTGACATCCCACACCGTATCTTCAATGTCGTTCAAATCTCCCTATGTTAGGGTGATTGGGTCCAACAACATCTTACTAGCCTTGGATTTCTTTCGTGGGCCAACTTTTGCCTATCGTCTTGGACACTTGATACGAAATGACACCATCTGTGGGTCCACTCTGTGCTGCTCTATCTTCTCGTCCATTTCTTCCTCTCTTTTAGGTGAGCGTGACCTCAGACCTTTGTCAGAGCCGCACTTTTCTCTTGTACCTTCTTTGCGGCATTGTGCTTTTCCTGGGCCTTGGCATCAGCATCCTTCCTTCTCTTCTCGGCAAGCTGCACCATCTTGAGCTTGGCCTCCTCATTTTCGCACTGCGTGGAGAACTTGCTCAATCCTACTGCTGAGTCTGAGGCAATGCACCACTCTGTCGGCCAGCGATCAAGAAATAAATCGATCGCGTTGTCAATTTCCATGTAAGGCAAGTCATGCCACTTCTCCTCTGGGTCCTTTCATGCCCTGATCAATACACATTGAAAGTCTACCTTGAACTCCATGTACTTCTACAGTTTAGCAAACATAGTAGGCGACAATCATGGCTTGTAGTTGATAGCCATGCATATATTCATTTCCATAAAGATCCCAAAGATCTTGCTATCCTTTATGCACTGAGCATCCTTGGTCACCCATAGCGAAGCATATTTTTCCGCTTCTTGTAGGTCTAGCACGACTGAGGGGAATTGACTATCTTCAGGCAGCTCCCAGGCTACCAGCACAATAGAGAGCAAGAGCCACGGATAGTGGAAAGTCTTGCTAAGCTCCTATGCCTCCTTGAAGTTCGCGAGGAACTTATCGCATAGATTGCATGCCCAATTAAGCTAAACTCCTTCTGCACATTGCGTCGCTAGAGAGATGATGGGTACTGACACTTCATCTGCTCGACACTTCCTCATAACTTTCCCTACCAAAATTAGCGTGGCCACCTTGATTGCAGGATCGCAAATACTTGAGATGGCATAGCCTCGTGGCTTCTTCATGAGCTTGAATTTGTCCTTCATGGCCTCTGTGAGGGTATACTTGCCACCTTTTTTGGAAAACATCATGGCCAGATTTTCCCCTGCATAGGGAAGTCGTGTGATCCTATGGATCAACCTGTTGGTGATGGGTATCAGCTCCTCTAGCTACATACACCCATCATGCACCAAGAATAGCAGTTGCTTGATTGCCAATATTGTAATGGGTGTGTGATTGTAGTGCAACACCCATAGCAGGTTGAGTAGACTTGCCTTGTCTACACCCCTGATCCACTTCTGGTTCCAACGTAGTCATCCCAGTGGTTGTATGAACAATGCGGTCCATTAGCTATTTTTTTGCCAAGTGAGGGAACTTCTCAGTGTTAGCTAAGTCCCAATCTTCCAATTTCAACAGCAGAAGCTACCCCAATTGCAATCCTTCAAAGAGAATCTCATTTGGCAGCAGAGTTATGTGACCTTGCTTTTGTCAATGTCCTTCAACACCTTGGTCTTACCCATGCATGAAGGGATGTATTCAGGCAACTTAGTAATAGGGTCAAAACCCTCAACTTCAATGTCCTCCACTTCCACCCCCAAATCCTCATTATCATCCGGGACGTCCTCAATCCTCCTCCAGCTCCAAGTTAATAGTTTTTCCCTTTTCCTGTGTAGCAAGCTTGTCCTTCTGTGGGGTTTTTCTAGATGAAGCATGCATGGGTGTCACAGCCTGCTTGCCCTTCTTATCCTTAGCACTCTCCTTGGTCGGGGTAGGCTTCGATCTAGGCATCCATGGTGACTTATGGACTTCAGCTAGTACCTCTACAACCTATAGATTAGCTCCCTCTACATCCATAACACATTCTATCACAACCCCCTCAGCTATCACTGCTTCGGCATCCATAGCTTTTGATCCTAGGATAATGTCACGGATGATATTGCGGTCAGACTTTGGAAATCAATCACACACTATCCATTCAAGCAATTCTTCAAAGACTGTGTGGTTCATGCACGTCTGAGAGCTCACCAACTCAATGCTCAAAATGCCAAGTGTTTTTCATTAGATAGCCACATGTAATTTACAGGACATTTTGAATTCAAATCTGACCATTCCCATCAAATTTGGTTCATTAACACCAGATTGGTGACATATTTTCAAGGATATTACCCATAAATTTCCTCTTAAATTCTACCCCCCACTCCACATGGCCACATTCTCACTGTCAAATCATGAACAGTGACTTTAATAGTCTGTTACACAACACTTTGTCACTGTCCCTGTACTCCCCATTCCTTGATCCTGGAGGACTTCTACAGTGAACTGTACATGCTTTCCCTTCATGAACAAACTCCCATTGTGTCCCTCTTCATGAGTAGAACAATTCCCTTTTGTACCATTTCCCCAAAATATTCTATTTTCCCAGTTTACAAGATCGACGCTAATGACTCTTGTCTTCCTTGCGCCAATATGTAGGGATTAACATTGTCCCTAGCGCCGACCGGAGCAACTGATCTTTCTTCCAATCATGTTGATCCTCTTATGGACAGTTTTCTAAATAAGGAGTCGAAGCTTCGAGCTCTAGAAGCTTCATAACAGAAGTCTAGTAAATGGTTTGGTTGGATGGGGTCGACGATGTTATTTTGGGCTCCTTTCCCCTATAGGGATGTAACTACTTCAAGAGATAATACCTTCTCCCATGAGAAGAGGATCCATCTTCGATCCATTCATGCTATATAAACATCCATTTTTGCCAAGCACAAGCTAGTTTTAATGTTGGTGTGCTAGTGCTAATTAAGTTTGGAGTAAACAACAAGCTATTCATAGTTGTAGCTCTCTAGTTGTGTGAGGGAGAAGTTTCAATTTGGTTTAGTGTGAAGCTTGAAGGGAAGAGCCTTAAAACTATCATTGTTGAGGCCATCATGGAATGATAACAGAAGTGTGTGTGAACTTGGTTTTGTCAGAGGAGAACAACAACATCAAGACAATGGTTGTAATCTATACGTGATTCAATATATATTCAACTATTGATTGATTTCCTACATAATGTGTCATCTTACATGTTTATGGCTTAATGTTTCTTGACCTGTTAAGTAGGTTGAATTACAAATTATCTATTATCATGGTTTTCATTTGCTGTTGTTTACATGTTTCAGGTGTTTAAAGAAGGAAACGAGAGATAGCTGGAGCTAGCAAGAAAGGACATCATCAAACATGGTAAGTGTACTAAGAGGTAGGCCCTCTTAATTGGTTCTAACCTAAGGAAATATTCCATAGAATGTATTGGTTGTGGATAGACCCATTATCGGGCTAGAGGAATTATTTGTGTCTGCACTCATAATTTTACTTCACCACAAATTGGCCACTCCGCTGGGGATCCAATCCTTCTGTTTGTGTGCTTGGAATTTCATGGTTTTGTGTGAAGTTTTCTAGTTCCACTTTTTCCCTTTGGTTCTATTTGTTTTCCTTTTCTTACTGGTCTGAGTTTCAAATTCATAGTAGCTGATGAGCACTAGTATTGTCGTAAGGATGCTGCAACTCCTGGGCTACCAGCTTTACTTATCAACCCATGGTTCATACAAACTTGGCGGTGACAGTGTTGTATGCACAAGTAAAAGTGATGGTTCTACCTGTTGTCATTGCTCAGCTGGTGAGAGACCACTGGGGTTCCAAGCTAGACTTCTATAGAGTCAAAAGAAGCTTGATTCTTTGACGGAAGAAAGGAAAATCTACTTTAAGAGAGTTACTCTACTGCTGTAATGGAGAAAGAAAACATGTAATGCTAAGCCACACCATACCCTAATTAACCATTTAAGAATCTATGCTAAGCAGAAATACTAAATGAACATCAAAAAAATGCTACTATCTAAGATTCATAAGTAAGAAGCATCAAACAATACTAATGTGCAAGTAAAGAAACTTAACTAACTCTGTTTTCACTTTTTTGGTCTTTTTAGGCAAAATGAAGTATGCAAACTAATTGTTCTTGTGGATGTGACATGTGGATTGAAGGTGTTTGAGGATGGCTAGAAGGGTTATGAAGTGGTTGTATGGTGTGTAACGGTCCTAGGAGGCATTTTGTGACTTCCTAGAGGTTTCCCATCAATTCGGGCTCAAAACAGGCCGTTTCAGGGAAACCTACAGGATGTACTAGAAACTTACAGGATGATCCTGTAGGAATTACAGGAAACCTATAGGATACAGTCAAGGGCTAAATGTGAGGTTTTGGAGGTTTTGGGAGGTTTAGGAAAGGTGTGTGATGGGTGGAATGGAGTGTTATAAGGTCTAGGAGCACTCAAGAGTCAATATCCAGGATAAGAGATGGTTAGATTTGCTCAATGTGTTTGGGAGAAATTCAATGAAAAATGATGAAAAACTATTGACGGTGATGGTGAAAACAGGGGATGGCTAAGGCGGATAAAGTGGAAGGTGGCTACTAGCTATGAAGTCGTGGTCTCCTCCTGAAGCACCTGCTCTGCATAAAACATGTGTGTCTTCCAAAAATTCATGCAACAAGATACATTTTCATATACAAGAAAAGCAGAACTAATGAATCAACTACCTATATTATGCATGAAGAAATTTGCTAAAGGGAATGAAAGCATGAGTGAGATCTATTGCAAAATTGGAGATGGAAAAGCTGCCAATGAAATCTACCTTGCAACATTAACCAAATACTGAATTAAAGACAACAAACTCCAAAGCTCATAAAAGAACTAGAAATCTGTGTTTTTGGGGCTGTTGAAGGGTCTCTTCCTCAAGTCATGGTCATAGAGGGAGGAAGTGAGGCCAGGACACTTTCTAACAACCTTGTGGTGATCCTTTTTCTCATTGCTAACCTACTGCTGAAATAAGGCACAAATGGAAGCAAACTATCACACAACCAATCTAATCTACACTACTTTTAATGGAAATGCATCTCATAAGGAAATTAACAATTAAGCTATGAATCTACACTAAACATACATGTACAATCAAGAGGAGCCTTGGCTGCTAGGGTTGGGCCCTAACACAAAAGCTTCAGCCCTCTAATTTAACTCAGTGCTGGCTCAAAAAAAAACTCATTCTTATTATCAAAACAACAAATTACATCAGAAGAATTGTCACAAGTCTTGCAGCTCGAAAATAGAGTAGAGTTTTACAATAAAAATGTGAATCCTACTAAGGTCCTAGGCCTCTCTACTTATACATCTGAAGTCCCCAATGAATTCCTTAAAATTAGGGAGACTCAGCTCCCAAACTGAAGATAAACTAGTGCTTTGTCCCTCACTTGTCCGGCTGCCTTCTAGTCCTCATGATTTGGCTGTTTGCACTCTGAGCTGATGGAGGAATATTGGAATGGAGGGGTAGTAAATGAGGAGGATTTACCTCCTATAATCCCTCTCCATTGTCCCATTCGATTTTTGACCTTGGTATTTGCCAAAATTCCTTGATTTTCTCCTTTAATCCTTCATTAAATGCACATTAGACCACAAAGCATAATATCCAACTCTAATTCACCTCATAAACAAAATATAATCAAAATCATGCAATAAGTTATGAGAATAGCTGGTTTGACTAAGCTAGGAGGTGAATTAAGGCCCATATAATGACCCAATGATTAGGCTCATCATCACCCCCCTACTGAAAGTGTTTCTCATCCTCTGAGAAACTTAGTCAATATCCATATCCTTCATGGCTCTAGTAGCCTCTCTAATATCCCATGCCTCTGTTGTGGTCTCCTCTTCTTGCTCATAGAAGCCTCCTTTCGTTTCTACCTCTTCCCACTACCTCTTTTCTTCTTGTTTTTTTCTCCCTTCTAGCATCCCTAAGAGTAGTGGTGGAATGAGTTATAGGCCTGTCCAATTGACCTTGAACCTTTGCATAGATTTCTTATACATAGGTCTCCTGTTGAGTGCCTCCCTTAACCTTTGAGGAGAGTGATATTCTCTTATCTTAAGTTGTATAGAAGTGTGTTCCATCTCCTCAGGCAAGCATGTATACTATCATCTCCTAGCAACTTGAACATGTCCTCAAAATGTGAAATTACTTGCTCTTGGGCAGCAAGATATCTAGGTGCCAGCTGAGGATGATTTGCAATCAAATTATGGGTACTGATGAGGGCCATGGGATTTGATTGTTCAGCTCTGATCCGAAGAGGTTCAATTTTCTCTCTTGTCAATATCCTTTTCATCTTTGCAACTATTGACTCCTCATCATTTATCCATGATGCCAAAGCCATTAATTGTAGATCTCATATCTTGGCACTAGGGTCCCATACATTCTTGTCTATGAGGGTCACATTGTGCAAATAAAACTCAGCCATTTTGGCCCTATTGTATAGTGTACTTTGATCACAAAGATCAATAAATTGCCTATAGTCCTGAAATGGTATGGTTCCTCTCTATGCTAGGGTCTAAATATGAAACTACAACCATTGTTCTTTGAGGCAGAGAGCATAGGATTTAGCTAGCATCCTACAATGGATTGCTTCCAAGGAGAGGTTGGTCATACAAGCCAATTGGTTCTCTCTTTCCTGCAGTTCTCCCCTAAGCCATGAACTTTCTGTCTCTAGTCGATTTCTGATTATAGCTTCTCTGTCCCTCAAGCCACTTAGCTCTTTGCACATTTATTTGAGTTTCTCCCCCATGTGCCCAATGTCTTCCACCCCTTTTGATTTGGAAATCTGCATCGATCGGTGAGTTCTTTCTCTCTCCTTCTCAAGCTCAAATAAAAGTGTGATGGAAAATTTTTGAGCTATGACCCTCCCTCCAATAAACCGGTAACAGGAGTCCAAGTTAGGTTGGGGGCTATGTTCTTTTGTTTCTGTGTCCTCCTTTTTAGTTTCTTGTTGCTCCCCTACCTTCCTTTCCACTTTCTATGCCTCCTGTAGATTCAGTAGAGTATCCTCTAGGACTATTTTTGCTTCCTGTAGATTTTGTTGTGGCTCCTGTAGGATTGCCTTTCCCTTTGAGGAAGTTGATCTAGTAGTAGGTCTCCTCACAATGGTGATAGGGGACTTAGGGGAAGGGATTTATTATTTTTGTGTAGGGGAATGTTCAATCACAATAGGAATTTTGGTTGATGTTTGTGGCTTCTCCTGTTTTATTCTTGTGCTCTTTCTTGTTCTGAAATATAGTGGGGTTTGCCTTTTCCTTTTTCCTTTTTGATTTATTGTGGTGCTGAGAGCAGTGAGGGTAGTTGTTGCCTCTCTCTTAGTGGCTTCTGGAGACACCCTAGGTGACTCCTCCTTGTTTTTTGTCCCATCTGTTCCATTTCTTTCTTCCTCTATGTCCTCCCAATCTTCTTCTTCTTGTAGATATTCATCATCTTTATCAATTTCCTCCTTAATTTCCTCCTATGTTTCTTCATTATCCTCCTTATCTTTTCACTCTTATTCTTCATCTTCATCATGTTCCTCTGTGTTAGCTCCTTCTTCATCCGTCTCATCATTATCTCCTTTTGTATCTTCCTCTTCCTATTTTACATCATAAGTGAGAGCTTTGATGTCATCCTTTGATGGAATATCTCTAGAAACTGTCCATGTTATAGGAGTTCTAAGGTTTTGGAGGGCATCTTATGTGAGGATCCTAATCAACCCATGGCGAGCTAACTATTGGGAATTTCCCTCCTTCACTTTGATGCTTGGGTCTATGAGTGATTGAAGCAAGACATATGGTATGCTGAGCCTTTGGTGAGGGGGTTTTTCTGCTCCAAATCTTAATTCTTCAAGGATCCTAAAATGGTAGCCATAGACAACACTATACCCACACTCACATGAGATCTATTTAATCAATTGGTAGCCTACCTAATTCCATGGATATGGCAGACTTTCCATCCTTACTCCTTTTTTATCCTCATTAGGCTCCTCACCTTCTAAAAAGAATTTTCTTTTGGCAACCTGACTATCTCCTTTGTCTTGTTTCCTACGTGGTATTCCTAGGGGATGTGTGGTTACTCTACTAATGAGCTCAGGGGTGAGATTTATAGTGAGGCCCCTCATTACAATAGTGGCATGGATTTTGGTGTGTGGAGTGAGGCAGAGAGCAAATTCTTGAGCCACCTCATCATCACACCATCTAAAGTTTTCGAAAACCCCCATCCAATTATGTCTTGTGAAGATTTCAAGCACTTGGGGGTGTTGTTGGACTCTCGGAGTGTTTGTGGGCTCTCTCTGATTAAACCCTCCTGTCTTCTTGCTGGTGAAGCTTGAGGATAAAGTGAGAGGGTTGAAACAATTTTTCAAATGCAGGAGCAAAACAGAGATGACTGTGTATTTAATTCCCTTCACACATTTGCTAAATTCACTCAAATTTAGAGGATTCTTGGTTCATTTACTTGCAAATGGGGATGTAATTTCAGAGCCTACCTATTTAGATTGTTTGCAGTGGCCAAATCCCGTGATATCCCTTCTGGACTCTTCTCTGCCAATCCTGTAGACAGTCTCTGTGTATCCTCTAGGAATTCCGGTGTAGTGAGCCGATAGATATTTGCTTTCAGTGGGTTGCTTGGGTATGAGAGCAACTTGAGTGAGGGAGTTTCGAGGAGGTGAAATGAATGAATGCATGGGAACAATGTTTTATTTCCTCTTATGGTGATTTAAGGTGAGGTGGTGTGCTGGCAACAAAGGTACGTTGTCATTTTTGGACCATTGGTCCCCACTACCACCTCATCATTTCCCACTCCTCGTAATCAACTCCTACCTTATACATCCATAGTTTAACCACTTTTTTTCCTACTCCTTCTCTGTCTTTGAGTTGACTGCAGCCACATGTAAGAGGACATCCAATTGTGCATGTGTGACTGAACGAAGGTGGCCAAGTCAACTGGCCACCTTTTCACTTATAAACCAACTATCTTGTAACCCTTACAATTTTTTGACTACATGCTGCAGATGAGAGAGCGAGCAAGATAATTACCTGTGGTTCCAATGATATGCTTTAGTTGTCGAAGGTTAGAGGTGTTGTTGCGTATATTTGTTGCATGCCATTCTTCTTCCTCCTCTTGTTTTTTGCTAATGGCTTATTTGTTTTTGCAGGTACTTATGGTTGATGATCTGATGCTACTGCTTTGGAGCTGCTGGATCATCATGGTGAAGACTTGTTGCTGGTGTGATTGGTATTCTGTGGGATAGGCTACTACAGGATTTCCTACACGATGTCCTGTAGCTGCTCCTCCCTCAGAACTCTTTAATCATTTTTCTTGTTGGGGCTGTGAAGATGGTGACATGGATGGAAAGAAGGAATGGGAGTGTGAAGAGCAAAGAATACTCAGGTGATGCTCTTTATTCCTCTCCGTTTTTTTTTTTTTGAAGACTGGAAAAAAAACTCTTGAAACTGAATTTTTTTGAATGGCGAGTGTAAGGATGATGATGTTGGACAAGGTGTGGTGCTAGATCATGAAGAGGGTAAATTTTAGGGACCTAACAAGTCCATCATTTGCCTTCGAATTGCTTCCTCTAAGATTTCTGGGTCACTGTAATTCCTACAGGATCTTCTTGTAGGTTTTCATGGGATCCTGTAGGAATATAGGGGATCCTATAGAAAACACAGTCTTTGTATAAATTGAAGCAATGGAGTGGAAAAATGACAAAAATGATGGAGGAATGTAAGGTAATGAGTGAAAAAATAAATATGTGATTGGAAGGGGTCTCCTTGGGATCCTTTTTTTCTCCTTGACTGTCCTTCTTGCCCACCTGCAAATGGAAGTTTCATGATTAAATATCTATATATATATATATATATATATATATATATATATATATATATATATATATATATATATATATATTTGAAAAACAACTAGGCTGCCTCTCAGAGGTTTTCACCCTAGCTGTTTTCCCTGGGCGCCTCAAGAAATGTTTTCACCCAGGGATCTTCTTATTCTCTCTTTTTTTTTTTTCTCTCCCCTTTTTTTTGTCATCATTGAGTAGCCTCTGTTAGTGCCTAGATTTACCTCAGGCTCAAAAGGTAGGATCCAGGGCCAACATCAAACCACGCTTAGCCTGGTAGCTAGCCCTACCAGGTCAGGAGAGGGCTCTCTCCAGGTCAATCTCAACAAATGAGGATCTATGGGGCTTGAGATGACTGAAATGTCTTCTGATTTTAGGCTAGGTATAAGTGCAAAAGACTTGATTTGATAAAATAGAGTTTTGTTGGCTTAGAGGGAAAGACACATTTTGGGGTGCGGGGATTGAGGCTCAGTTCTGCAGAGATTTCGATGGGGCAAAGGTAGGCAATCATTTTTGCACTTAAATTTTGGTGAGATGGAGGGAAAAGACAAGTGAGGTGTTGAATAGGGCAAGAGAAATAATGAATCCTCCCAAATAGCTGAAAACATCAAACAACTAAAGAAAACTTCAAGTAGAGCATTGCACTTTCAATGAATTCTACTTCCACTCTTGTTTGTTTAGTTCAGAAGAAATAAGATAGATAATGTAATCACATAAACAAATTCACAAGCACAAGGAGAAGCACTGTACCAAGACAAATTGCCACATGACTCCCAAAGAGTGCTTCAAATCTTGGTCTTAATTCCTTAGCCAAAACACTGAATATGAATGTACAATGAAGCTCAAGGCTTTCTCAAGAGTCCAACCATGTTAATGACTGAAAAATAACATAATATAGACAAACATAGCTCATCCTTGCCTCTATGGTTTGAGCTCACAAGTTTAGGGGCTAATCTAACTGATTCTAAATTGAGAACTAGAAACAAGGCAACATAATAGCATGCCTCTAGAAACAACAGAACTGATTCATTCAATTTCAAACAACCTCTAAACTGATGAATGTACCTCTACAAGTGAAAATATAACATATTTACATCATAATCCATCAATGTTCATCAAATTACATCATAAATTTGTCATTAGGAAAGTGAAAAAGTCAAACTAGGTAGAGCTGGGCAAAAAACAAAGCAAAACTTGGTCAAACTGGCAATTTTTCCTCTATGCGCCACGCCTGATTCTCTATGCATAGCGCCTATTTGGAACCACTGTTGGAGGCCTTCTTGATGTCCAAATTAGCTCCAAGTGTGCTTGCTGGAAAGGTTTGCCTGTCTACTTTCCAACCCAAGTGGAATTTTTCAATTTTGCCTCCACTGCCCCCCCCCCCCCCCCCCCCCCCCCCCAAAAGTCCATTCTCCTAACACTGCTTCCTGTGTGTCACAATAGGGGCAGTGAGGTCATTTTTTGAGTGTTTTTGACCTTTTTGAGGGCTCAAAACCTGCCCAAATTTCTTGGCCATAGGTAGACAAGTATAATTTTGCATGAAAAATCCAAAAATACTGAGTTTTTGAGATTTCGAGGCCTTTAGCAAAAGTGAGCGCCACGTGGCGCGGCACATAGGGCAGAAAAGCCTGTTTTTTGTGCAAAAAATTTACAAAAATGAAAAATTTGCTCCAAATTTCTTCAAATTTGGGCTGAGTCTTCTCTATCAAGTGTTGTGATGGGCCAAGGAAGCCTCAACCAAGATCTCAAGTCCTTCATCCTCTTTTTGCGTCCTTGATGCTCTCTTCAACTTTGCTTTCAAATTCCTGATTCTGGCTTGGCACACCAAGTTTTGGGACAAATAATGATATGAAAAATTTCTAAGCATATTCTTCTCATTTATCACCTTCTCTAGCGTCCGCTCCAAGTGGATATTGACTCTTTCAAGCCATGACAACCTATAGGCATTCATCTCTTGCTCCAAGGAACTGAACTCTACCCTCCTCCTTCAGGCAGCTTGGCGGTTTTACCGAATGTTTTGTAACTCCATAATCACCTGTTGGTCCTCAAGCTGCTTGTTCCTCTACTCTAGGTACTGTATAGTCCATTGGGATCTATCCAAGTTGGTGGACAAGGCATCAATGTCCGCCTACTGCTCCTTGATGATCTCTCTAAGGTTTGCACTTTGTGGGCCCATGTTAGTATCATCACCCTCAATGAGGATGAAATCAGTCTCTCGCTCACCTGATGGTCCTTCCTCCTGTAGAGGCTTCTTGCCTCAGTCCTGAACCTATTGTGCTGATGAAGGAAGCGAGATCCCTTCCACCTCGGGTGGAGATAACACTCACTTCGTTGCTACAAACAACCGTCTAGTGCCTCTCTGATAAGAGATGAACACTGGCACACTAGCGGTCTCATGGCCCTCATGCTAATAAGAAGGTCCACCTGTCTCATGCCCAGCCTCTGAAGGTCCCTGTGAAGCTCTGAAAAAGTCATGAGAGATGAAGTCATCCCATGTGATGCCCTATAAACCAAGCTGCTGAATGACCATAGTTTTGATCAGAGCAAAATGATAAATATTGTTGAATTGCTGCTGAGGTGTCTTGTGCTACACAAGATTGTTCATCTTCTCTATGTTTCGGTATATGAAATAAGGAATGTTCATCATTTGCACTTGAGTAAAATGCATCAACAGCCTGATGTGATAAACATACAAGCGGGAGAACCGGCCCTCACAAGTGAAATACCTCAAGATGAGTTTCATTAAAGGAGCATACTCATCCTTAAGAAACCAAAAAGGAAACACTCTCTTGAGCTGTCTCAAAAAACCGGGTTTGATATATGGTTCATAGTGATACCGGTCAATTTTCTGCCTCTTATTCCATGGTTCTCCAATGTTTGGTATGCCGGTTTCCAATGAAATGGTTTCTGGTGTTAATGTGAAAGTAACACCAATAAGAGTGGCTTGATCACCATGTAAATACAACACAAATGAGCGGGTCAACTCATGATGAAACTGAATATTAGCAACCTTCTCAAAAAGTTCATAACATGACTGATGCTGGAAACAAAAGATGGCAAGAGGGCAGGTCTGCAACTCGGCAAGAGTGGTAGGTTCTTCTCTGATATGTCTGCCACCTCTATGAGGCCTCTTGGGTGCATGTTCCTCTGTGGGTGAGTCACTTTGCGTCTCCTCTTCATAGTCATATGAAGGATCAGATGCCATCGCTGCTGATAGACAAATTGGCTTGGAGAAATAGGTGCTGATGTGTCAAACTATGTTGGACTACCTTTGATGATTGTTTGACCTCTGCTACCAAGGGAAAACAGTGAAACAAGGGACTGTTAGGAGAGGGAAAAATAATGGGAATTTAGGGACTGTTGGGATAGAGTTAGTTAGGGAAATATGGGATATTTTGGGAGTTTTTGTATAGGGTTAGGGTTTGGGATTTTACAATTAGGATTTTGGGAAAGGGAACTTGGGATAGGGGATTAGTGAATTTAGGGGGGTGGGGGAACTTAGGGAACAATGAAATCAAGGGATAAATGGGATAGGGAGTAATGGAGGGATGATGAACTTGGTAGAAAAATAGGTTTTCAAACCCTAGGCAGCAAGTTTCTTCAAATATTAGGGTTTGATTTCTTTTTACAAGCACCATAAAACACACACCATCAAACCATCATCAAACTTGGATAGCAAACAGTATTTTGAGGTTCTACCTACTTGTTTCAAGACCGTTCCAAGCAATTTCGGGTGATTGGAGCGAGTTTGGGCAAGGTTCAGGCTCTCTGGCTATGTGCGCCACACAGCACACCCAATGTGCCGCGCCCCACCTATGCGCCACACCCTTGTAAAAATGAACTAAGTGCTGAGGCCCAGTGCGCCGCGCTGGCTGTATGCGCCGCACCGGCAATCTTACAGTGATTTTCACCCAATTTCTCTCTTGCTTACCAAAATTGCTCTGCCTTGCTTCTCTTTTGCAAATGAACTTGTCAAATGAAGTAATAGATTATAAACAAAGAGCTTTTGAAATTTTGGCTCATGAAACCCACTTTCATAATGTTTAGGATTTGACTTTATTTCTAAACTCTGTTTTCAGACTTTTTCACTACTTTTTCACTTTGTGATGAATTTAGTGACCTGAGCTTTGCTTGTTTTTGCAAGTGTTGGAGATTTTGGGCTAAGGAAAGAAACCGGGATGCAGATGAAGGAATTTACAATGAAGATAACAAAATTTTCATGATTATTAACAATTAAAGCTAAATACTCTAATTTTTCCTCAAAACAGAGTGTTGAGCTAATTTGTTTACCGAAATTAACACAAATATTTCTTATCAATCCGGGTTGTTTATGCTTTGAGGCAAGTTCACTATATGTGAAGATCAGATGTAATCAAACCTTGAAAGATAAGTTATTCAAAAACTTAAAGCAATACATCCTACAACTCTAATTCAATTAGTTTGAAAAGAGGAAAAATATTGAAATGGTTCTTGACTCAAGAAGTCCACTTCTGCCTCAATTACTACTTAATGAATCAGAGATTAAAACCAAGAACTTAAGATGGATAAATTATTAATGAAAGAAGGCTCCTAACTTAAGAGACACATAATGTGTTTCATCATAATTCATTCATCTCAATACCAAAATCACATAAAGAAACTACTTGCATGCAATCAAAGGAAACTAGTTACAATTCATCATATTAGTAGAAGGGGTGCTCAACTTGAACACTTTGTTTTTCCAACTTAATAAAATGATGAATAAGCTAAGATCTAATGAAATCAATCACCATACATTAACCATAAAGCAATCTGAAATAAAGCATGAAAAACCAGTTCTACAATAACCAGATTACAAGAAATAAAACTAGTTAACAAGGAAGTGTACTTAGCTTGGAATGGGGGCCCTCCACCCTTGCTTTGCACACTTGAGAAGTGATATCAGAAGCTCAAATTCAGTCACACATCCATAGCATTGAACAGAAAAATAATAATAACACAAGTCTTCAAATTAACTCTCCAATCCAAAAGTGTCTCAACATAAAAGTATAATAAGTCAATACATAAGCCATCAAAGTCTTGGCTCTTAAATAAGAAGTCTCATGAAACAAACTGATCTATATTCACTCAAAAAAACCCATCTACTCTTATCCATCTATCTAAGTCGAATTCATCACTCCCATCCCAAGAGATATGATCAATCCCATAGAATCTCAAAACTGCCCTATTTCTATGGGATTTCTGAATGACTAGTCATGATTGACTAGCACTAAATGGGCCTAATAAAGCTTGTTCTGTTCGAGCTAAGCATAGCTAGCTTAGTCCTAGTTCCCAAGCTGTCCATCCATGCATTCAATTCATGCCCAAGTGTCCTGCAACCATAGCAACCATAGAGCTATTATGGGAATTTCTGAATCTACCAATTTTGCACTTAAAACCAAACTTTCATAAAAACTTTAGAAATTGAAAAATTAAAATTAAATACCTGAATGGATATCAAATATACATCAAAATGGGATGAATGAAGGGAAAATGGATGGCAAATAGATGGATTAGTAAGTTTCTTAGAGCAAAAATAAGACCAAAACTAAGGCCCAACATCTCCCCCTTGCTTATCATCAAGCATGTCCCCATGCTTGCTTACTCCTCTTTGATCTTCTTCTCTCTGTAGTAGATGTTGTACCTGTAGATGCTTCCTGTTGTGCTGCCCTGACCAAACAATCCAAACCTGAGTCATGTCTTTCCCTGAACAAAGCTGCTTTTACCTTCTGTTTTTCATACTTTGCCTGCCACATATTCTTTTCCTTTAACCATTTAAATGCTTGCTTAGAAAGTAGATCATTTTTCCGTTTTAGTCTCCCTAGCTCTTCATTTAGCTTTTCATTTGCCTTGACCAACTTAGTATTATCCTTCTTACTTGCCTTGTTTTCCTCTTTTAATTGTTTTTCCAGGATTTTACTAATTTCTAATTGGTCAGTTAAGTCCCTGATTCTTCCCAAATTGATTTCTTTTTCAAAATCTTGTGTTGTTTTGATTAGTGATGCTACTGCTGCATCATCATATGAAGAATCCCTCTCAAATACTTCTTGTGCAATGTCATTTTCTTCCTGTTTTCTTGGAGAATATGTATCTACTTCCTTTTCTAAGTCAATGGGACTTTTATTCCTAAATCTTCTAGGAATAGACATAACAGATGTTTCATTTTCCTGCATGGCCATGTTATTTTGCTGTTTAGCTCTTGTTCTGGGATACAAGGGTGAACTCATCAATCCTCTGTTTTCCTGCTCTACTTTATCCTGTACTTCATTAATCTGTTCAGTAAACTGATTTTTAGACATGAACTCCCTCCATACTATGCCTTGTGACCTCACTTGATACTCAACTAGGATTTTGATCAATCCCTGGTGGTAAATCTGTCCTGCTTTGGGCCTGTGTTCATGTCTCACTGTTTCAATCATTCTCAAGAGGCTCCTAAATAAGAAATATGGCAAGTTAATCCTATCCTCTCCCTTAATATGCTGTAGAAGCCGGACATGATATAGGTGGGCAACACTATATCCTCTATCACAAGTCAAAAACTTTTGGATGACCAGAACCAACTCACCCCATGGTTCATTGAACCATTCCCTTGGTATCCCCTTTGTTCTATCAAAAGTCCCTTTCCGGTTCTTTTCAAGAAAGAAAGTCCATGCTTTCTCCTTGAAGTGCAGGCCTTTGTAATATTTTTCACCTATCATTGGAAGATCTAAAGCTTGGGAAAGGTATTCCTGAGTCACAGGAATAATAACATCTCCTACCCGTGTCTGGTCCTGACTGTAATTGTTTATGAAGTCCCTGGTTATTTCTTCAGAGTGGCCATCAAATTTTTGCAAAAAGCCTATCAGTCCTGCTTGGTAAAGTTTTTCTATAGTTTCCTTCCTCCAGCTCTCTATTTGAAATTTTGGCTCTACTCTGGCTGACATTGTTTCTGAAAACCAGTGGATATACGCTTCTGTTGTCATTAATTTCATCTTAACAATAATAATTTATGACTACTGTTCTTTCCAAAATGAAATTCTAAAAGCAGAGAAGCTTACCTGCTTCTTCACAACAATTTGAATTCGATTTCCTCAGCCTCTGTTTACCCTTTCTCTGCAGCAACACTGTTTTAAATCCTTGTCCAAGCAATCAAACACCTGTATATCCTTGTCAATATGCTAAACTCTGTTCTGGTAAACAAAATACATATGAAAACAACATTTCCATAAAGGGTCCTTGGTTTTCTAATGTATTTGTTTAGGCATTATTCTTATACTGTTCCATGTATGCCTATCACCCTGCACTGTATATACTGTCACCAAAATCAAGCAGCACGTTTACTGTGTATATACAGTCATTAAAAACAAACAGTGTATTTACTGTGTATATACAAGCTCTTAAAAACTAACAGTGCATTCTCAAATGGCTCTCGGCCTCAAATATAAAAACTTGAAAATCAACAGCGCTCGGCCTCAAATATAAAAACTTTTGAAAAACCAAATAGCACATTTAAATAAGATGGAATTTAAATGGCTCGGCCTTTATTCTCTCTGGAAATCAGCGCTCGGCCTCCTATGAAAACTTTGAATGTCACACAACACTTTAAATGGCTCGGCCTACACAGACTTTACTATAGCATACCAACCCATTGTATTAACCAGAACAAAGTCACATTCTTCATGTTTGTTCACCTTACAGGCCGTTTCCATTCAAAGGCATGCGATATATCAGGCATATAAACAATGAAATCAACCAACAGCGCGCAACAAAAACAAGCATATCACAAAAAAAATCACATCTTCGGCGCTAGCAACTAGACTCTGCCTCCTCTGTTTTATAAACTCTGTTTTGGTTTGCAAAACTACACATGCGAGCCCATGCTACTAACGTGTTATACATGCAACAAGATTGAACTAAATTGCTGCGCTGTTTCCTAGTGTTTATGCCGTGATATACGCGATGAATCTTATCGCCAAGCCTCATATTTATTAACTGTTGTCAACCGACCTTAAAGTTGTTACTTCTGGAGTTAATGCGTAGTTTCAGCATTTTTACCTGGCTGTCAACGAGCGCTGAGGAGTGTTAAATGGCGCTCCGAATCCCTGTAGCTATGTTCGGCTGACTGGTGGCAAGAGCAGGAGCATTGATCATTAATCACAGGCAGTATACAACACATCTCATAGTTGCCGAACTAAACAAATCATACCGTTACCTGAATAGATCCCGAAAGTTCAGTGATCACTCGGCGTTATGTTCGGGACAATTTCCTTCTTATATCCTCACAAATCCGCTTCAGTTTCCCTTTTACTAGCTTGCAACTACGCAGCTCTCAAACACAATCGTTCTGAGCTATTCGGCAATGAAGAATTAGTTTTGAACAGTGCAGGAACCATCGGTCAGTTCATGACCGTTTCATGGGTGTACTGTGCACTGATTCTTATTGGCGCTTTAACGTATGGTTGATACGGTTGTATGGTGGTCCTATTGACCAGTCGCCCAACTGTGTCATGAGGATGGCCGAATTATGTTTGTTGTTTGAACGTATGTGCATAACTCCTTACACAGTGCATAGTCCAATGGGAAATGGTCGCCATGCCACGTTGTTTACCCCGTACCTGTGTGCTGGCCTGCGTTGTGTGATGTGTTGATTTGGATTGTCGTTTTACTCATGACCTACTCTACCTTAGCTGCATGTTATATGATTTCCGCACTACATAGGACCATCATATAAACTGTCGTGTGCTATAAACTTGCTTGGCACTCATTCACGTATATGCAATGATTTTGGGCGATGCGCAACTAACCTTTTGCCAATATGCAATACCCTGCTGCCACGTATAGATTTGACTTTGTATTGCATGCGGTCAAGTCTCCTTATTCTATGCGCTATATGCATATTGCCTTGCCTTATATCCAAAGTTTATTATATATGCATATTATTTCATTTTTATTCCATATTGCCTATAGCGCATTACATATTTGTTTGTGACTTTGCATATTGCATATATAGATTTACATATAGCGCATGATCTTTACATATAGCGCATTACTTCTAAGGTTATATGCACATCTTTATAATTTTAAAATGACCATCGTGGGTCATATTTCAGGACTAAACGTGACTCAAATTGACTCATTTTAAAGACTGAAATTGACCGAAAGACCTGACTCTAACAAACCAAACCAAAACTGAAATCAAACTTCATCTTTATAGCCTTCACCTCAGGCCCCAAGTTGAAGAATGAAAATAACACACTCTTGCAATGGAATTTAAACAAACTGGTATATATAATGATGAATAGGACAGCAGAAAATAGTTCACACAATACACCACTTGAGAAGCCAACCATTGACTGGCCCACCAGGATAGTCTTCACCATTTAGTTCTTGCAAAAGGAAATCATTCTAGCCCCGATGTGCAGCAATCTTGTACGGTCCTTTCCAAAGATTTTCGAATTTACCATGCTTACCCTTCTCTTCATTCCTTGCATCCCACTTCAACATAATGTCTCCGATTTCAAACCTGTCCGCCTTGGCTTTCTAGTTGTATATCCTCCTAATTCTTTCCTACAGCTTGGAAGCATGTTGAAATACCTCCTCTCTAGTTTGTTGCAAATGTATCATTTGGTTGATCCTCCGCTGCAAACCATCATCCTCGCTGCCAGCTTCTTGCAACAATTTTACCACCGGGATAGCCAAAGATGTCGGGAAGACTGTGTCCACACCATACATAAGCTCAAAAGGAGACATGCCGATAGATTTCTTTTGACTTACGTTGTTCACCCAAAGTGCATTGACCAGATTTTTTTGCCAACTCTTCTTGTTAGTTTCCAGCAGCTTTTTGATGATATTAACAAGAGATTTGTTCGAGGATTCTGCCAAACCATTACCTTGTGGGTAATAAGCAGTTGAATGCCCCAAAGTAATTTGTTACTTATGACAAAATTCAATCATTCTTTTCGATTTAAAGGCTACTGGATTGTCAGTGATCAACTTATTTGGACATCCAAAACGAGACAAAATGTTGTTTTCAAGAAATGAGATAATTACTGAATCGGTGCCCTACCTTGTAGGAATTGCCTCAATCCATTTAGTGAAATAATCCGTTGTTGTGAGGATCCAGTTATGCTATGCTGAGGAAGAAGGATGAATCTCACCAATAAAATCTAAACCCCGCTACTGAAATGGAGCGCTTACTTCAATGGGCTTGAATGGTAAAGGCTGCAACTTCTGCTTTCCTTGAAAAATTGGACATTCGTGACAGCTGGCCACTGTTTTGTACACATCAGCAAATAGACTTGGCCAATAGTACCCTGCTTGCAAGATTTTATTGGCTATTGTCTTCCAGAAAACATGGCCTCCACAATCTCCCTTGTGAAAATCTTCCATCACTTGTTTCGCCTCTTCTTCTACCAAACAATTTAGCAGGACACCACTGGGATCTTTGCAATAAAGTGCACCATTTATGATACAAAATTTTGCAGCCTTCAACTTCAAGGTCCTACTTTTGTTTTTGGCCATTCCAGGAGGTGATGACAGATTTTGAAGCACAAAAACAATGTCTGAATACCAAGGAGAAAGGAGGAAAATTTCTGATACCTGAGTGGGCAAATTGTCTTCGTCTTCTTCGGACATAGAAGCAATTAGATTAATGTCCAAAGCATGCATATTTGACTCAGCCATAAGTTTTGCCAGCCCCTATCCTTTAATGAGCTTTGTCAATTTGATTTCTACATCATATTCGAGCAAGGCAGCAATCCATTTGCCTCTCCTTCCCTCTGGATCTATTTGCACTAGGACATCTTTGACAGTGGCATTAGGAACATAAGCAAGAATGTGAGAATGTAAAATATATACCCGAAAACCTTTTAATGCTTTAACCAATGCAAGGGTCTATTTTTCAATAATATTATACTTCATTGTAGCATCCTTTATGGTTCTACTAAAAAATGCAATTGGTTTTTCGAGCTGGTCTCTTTTTTGCATCAAGACTGCTGCCATAGTATGATCTGAGGCAAAGGAAAACAAAATAAAATCCTGAGTATAGTCCGGGTTGATCATAACTGGAGCTGAAGAAAGAGCTAATTTCACCAAATTAAAAGACTTAACTACTTCCTCAGTCCACCTTACTGCACTATCCTTTTTCAGCATATTTGTGATCTCCCTTAAGTGTTCTACAAGATTGCGAACAAAGCGACATAGGAAATTTATCTTACCATTGAAGGAGGATTTCTTTCTTACTTCGTGCGAAATCAATATTTTGAATGACTTCCACCTGTGCTGGATCGATTCAGATGCCATCCTTTGAAATAATATGCCCGAGAAGCTTGCCTTCATCCATGGCGAACAAGCTCTTCTTTGGGTTGGCCATACTTCCTACACCGCTGAAAAACAATTTTCAAATGATAGAGGTGATATTCATCTGTATTAGAGAAAACTTTTAAGTCATCAAGATAAACAACTAGAAAAACATCTTTTTCATTGGCAAATGCTATATCGATCGCCCACTAAAAGGTTTCACCAGCATTTTTCAATCGAAACGGCATCTTTGCATAATGAAAAGTTCCCCACGGAGTGGTGAACATTGTCTTGTCACAATCATCCTCATGGACCAAAATTTGGTTATAACCCGAATAACCATCGAGTAGTGACATCTGTGATGCTCCAACTACTCACTGAAGTATATGATCCATCTTGGGCAATGGATAATTGTCTCTCAAGGAAACTTTGTTCAGATTTCTAAAATCAATGCATAATCGAATCTCACCTGTCTTCTTGCGAACAGGAACCAAGTTTGAAATCCAATCTGAAAATCTGATAGGGACTATTATACCAGCTTTATACAACCTGTTCACCTCCTTTTCGATTGAGGGAAGTAGCTTTGGATTTATTCTTCTTAGCTTTTGGCAAAAAGGCTTTTGATTTGGCTTGATCGGGATCACATTCTGAATTATGCTCATGTCATAAGCCTTCGAATCTGAATAATCCCAAGCAAATACATCAGTAAAAGAGGATAACAAACTGATATACTTTGCTCATACCAGTGGGGGCAATGCCTTTGATAATTTCACATCTTGGGATTTTCAGCTGATCCTATGTTCATGTTCTCAACTCCTTTTTCAGTTGGCAGCAAGGTCAGTTTTTTAGCCACATCGTCCTAATCGAAGAGCTCTTCTAAAGGTATCAGACCTTTAGGAATGATGTTTTCTTTGAGCTGCAAAACTTACATCTGATTGACTTCCATATTCTCATCACCATCATCATACTCCATATCAATAGAAATGTCCTTGAACTTACCTTTGTTTTGTAGAAAATCATCGATCTCATCATCGTCTTGGAACACTTGCCAATACCTTTGATTTTCGGGGATAGTCGGGTGATGCTTCACATGAATCTCAAACTTATTGTTGGAGTTCATAGGAATCTTCAAATTGCTTGCTACTGTTGCAAGTGAATCTGTAATGACATTCTGAGCACGGGGCACACCAGTGATAGTATAATTAGAAAATACCTTCAAGATATCCAACACCGCATTGCGGTAGGCCCGCATTCGAGGATGCTTTGCTTGGTACTCACCTTTCACCTGCTTTATAACTAACTCAGAGTCACCATACACTGAAATCCTCTTAGCATTCAATTTTCTAAGAACTTTCAAACTAGCAATCAAAGCTTCATATTCAGCCTCATTGTTTGAATAGTCAAAAGCTAATTTATAAGAGCAGACCCTTACATTACTTGGCACTTTGTTTGGGGTGAAAACCGGGATGCGTATCCAAATACCAATTCCAGCACCTTCCCTTCCCATAGCACCATCAAACTCCATACTCCATAGGCCTGTTTCATCCTATTCCAAATGCTGAAACTCTTTTTCTTTACCTTGCTATCCATCAATATGTTGCTGTTGTTGGACTACTGATTTTTCAGTGATGCCATCAAGTCTTTGCTGCTCTTGTCTCAAGACTTCTCTAAAATTTTCAGTAATCTCAGGAATGTCTTCTACTTCCACTAGTTGGCTATTTACATCATTAAAACTATCTGAATACAAAACAAATGACTCTAGATTAGTATGTACATAGTTGATCGGATGATTTACTGGTTTCTCCTTGCTAGTGATCATGTACTTCATCTTTTGCTCCCAGTATAGTTTCCTCATCTGACCGAACACGGGAATTTTAGCATAGGAGAAATCAAGTTGCATTGTCCCTTTAATCTTTGCTCCCCAAGATCTAGAAAGAAGCATGCCAAATCTAGGAGGTATATCTTCCACCACCACGTCCATCGAAACATTTTTAGCTGGAATCTGATCCAAACTGACCACCAAATCCTTGATAAGCCCAATGCACCTTACCCTACCGAAATCGAAAGAGTAAAGGTCATGGTATTTTCTAGTGATGTCCAATCCAAATTTCTCCATGATGGCTTTCAACATAAGATTATGAGAAGCTCCGGAATCAAACATAGCATTATGTAAAACAAAGTCATGCACCCTGAGACTGATATAGAAAGGAGCAACATCACTATCTTGGGACTGACCTTCCAAAGCTGGCCCAAAGATCAGCTCGGGACTGTCATCCTCCACATTTACCATGTCTAATGATGGATCTAAACTCAAAATTTTAGACACCTGACTTTTATAATTGTTGTTCTTCATCAGCTCGGTCAAAGGAATGGATATTTTTAACTTAGCAATTTCATTTTCTAAGTTAAAAACTGAAAATTTTTCTACCTCTTTCGTTGGAACATCCTTCTTTTCTATTTTCTCCTTTGACACATTTGGCTGATTTGGTCTTTCACTTGCTGATGTCGTTTTGCTGCTGCTAGGATCAGCTGTCTCTTTTCCCTTTTTCTGCACATTGGGAGGATCATTCTTTGACTTTGCTGCCTCCTTCCTTTTCTGAATTGGATTTACAGGCACATCTCTATTTCGAAGTAAATATTACCGCTGATGAGCTAATAAAGAATTCATATATCCTCTTTGGCAATCATCGGACTCTTCTTCAAGAATCGTCTCATTTGCAAAAATAAAATCCTCATTCCCACATTCAGCTGGATTCTCAGAGTACTCCTCATCTTCAGTGATGTAAATTGGCATGTCATTGGATGTAAAGAAATGATTTTCTTCTCCAATCACATTCTCCTCCTCTTCTGATTCCAAACCAAGCACAACATTCTCTTGCAAAGGTGTCTGCACCTGCTGTTGTGCTGTTTGATCTTTGGCTCGCTGCTCTCTTTGTTTGATCCTATGTTGGTGCTGCTATTGGCCACGAAAGTTAGGATTTCTGGTCTGTGGTTCAGGCTTGTCAAGTTTTAGTCTATTGAGCATATATTCCACCTTTCAAAGCACTTGAACTGATGAGGAAGACTCTTCCTTTATCGTGACATTCTCTTTAGCTCTTGCTCTAGCTCTCTTGGCCAACAGATTTGCTTCAACGCTGACCGCAATCTTCTACATGTCTTCCAAAGTAGCCGGATCTCTTTCTCATAATTGGTAAGCCATATTAGTGTCAAAACCATCCGGAAACTTAATCAAGCCTAGCCCCATGGGTGGCTTTATATGATCTGGGATTGCATTGTAAACTGAATTGAATCTAGTACAGTAATCTTGAACAAACTCACCAGCATTCTGCTTGATGTGCTCATATTTGGAAAGGGTCTGAAGCAGATTTTTCTTCACTTCCCAACGGTCTAAGAATTGTCTCTGTAGATTGGCCAATATATTGATGCTTGTAGCCGGCAAGGCCCTGAACCATTTCCTTACTTCACCACAAAATATTTGTACAAAAAGTCTCATGGTTACATTTTCTACATCAATTTCATGAAGATTGAAGAAATCTATCACTCTGTCCACATGTTGTTGAGCTGTGACACCATGAGGAGTGCCATCAAACAAAGGAATTTTTCTTTGATAGTCGGCCAGCATATCATCTAAATTCTGAGGCAGTGCAAGAGGTGCAAAATAAGCAACCATTGCTCTTGGTGGATTTGCAATTGGTCTTGGTGATGTTGGGGGAGTAGGTGGAGCTCATGTACGGGGGGTATGAGGAGGTGTATGCGGAGGTGAAGCAATATTGGCTATTTTAGGAGTCGAAGAAGTAGATGGAGGCGATACAACTGTAGATTTTGGATTAGAAATAGTAGGCTGCACAGGAATGGTAGGAATGAAAGGAGGTTCGTGGGAATTCTTGAACTAGATGCAATTGCGGATGACCCAAGGGTTGCAGAAGCAGTTTCTAAGAAATCAACAATATTAGAAGCCACAATTGAAGTCTGGATCTGGTTCAAGATATAGTCATCAATAGATTTATTGGCCCTTTCAGTTTCAAGATTTCTAACAAACTCAGGATTTAAGGCAGTTGAAGCAACAACGCTTTCAGATTTGGTTTCAAGCAAAAACAACTCAAACTGCTCATCAAATTCAAGATCCTCAATATACTCAAAACCAATAGGACACGATTGAGTTTTGAACACGGGAATGATATAACTTCCTTAATGAATGATTCTTGGAATAAGATTGGGATTTTTGTAGACAGGAGGAGGATCAGTATCTGGGTTTGCTCTAGTATGTCTTCTGGAAGCCAGTGTGCTATTATTTTCAAGAAATCAAATGGACATTAACAACTTGTTCAACCTATCAAATCCTAAAATTATCATCCAAAAGCTTAGAATTCTCAGATGTACTGGGGTGATCTGCAAGTTAGATGCTCTATTTATAAGACTAGACTGGAGATTGATTGAAGTAACTTTTATCTACTGGCGCTAATGCAAAGCAAAAGAATTTCGAAGGCTAGCTGGCTAATCTCCAAGCTCCATCTGTAGTTTATAAAATGAAGAATACCAACAAAAAAATAATTTAGTCTCTAGTATGGTCACCACTATATTAGTGCCTAGATTTACCTTAGGCTGAAAAGGTAGGATCCAGGGCCAACATCAAACCATGCTCAGCCTGGTAGCTAGCCCTAACAGGTCAGGAGACGGCTCTCTCCGGGTCAATCTCAGCAAATGATGATCTATGGTGCTTGATATGACTGAAATGTCTTCTGATTTGAGGCTAGGTATAAGTTCAAAAGACTTGATTTGATAAAATAGAGTTTTGTTGGCTTAGAGGGAAAGGCACATTTTGGGGTGCAAGAATTGAGGCTCAGTTCTGTAGAGATCTTGATGGGGCAAGGTAGGCAATCGTTTTGGCACTTAAATTTTGGTGAGATGGAGGGAAAAGATAGGTGAGGTGTTGAAGAGGGCAAGAGAAATCATGAATCCTCCCCAAATAGCTGAAAACAACAAACAACTAAAGCAAACTTCAAGTAGAGCATTGCACTTTCAATGAATTCTACTTACACTATTGTTTGTTTAGTTTAGAAGAAATAAGATAGATAATGTAATCACATAAAAAAATTCACAATCACAAGGAGAAGCATTATACCAAGACAAATTTCCACATGAATTCCAAAGAGTGCTGCAAATCCCGGTCTCAATTCCTTAGCCAAAACACTGAAAATGAATGTACAATGAAGCTCAAGGCTTTCTCAAGAGTCCAACCATGCTAATGACTGAAAATTAACATAATCTAGACAAACATAGCTCATCCTTGCCTCTAGGGGTCGAGCTCACAAGTTTAGGGGCTGATCCAACTGATTCTAAACTGAGAGCTAGAAACTAGGCAACATAACAACATGTCTGTAGAAACAAGGGAACTAATTCATTCAGTTTCAAACAACCTCTAAATTGATGAATCTACCTCTACAAGTGAAAATCTAACATATTCACATCATAATCCATCAATGTTCATCAAACTACATCATAAATTTGTCATTAGGAAAGTGAAAAAGTCAAACTAGGCGAAGCTGGGCGAAAAACAGAGCAAAACTTGGTCAATCTGGCAATTTTTCCTCTATGCGCCGCGCCTGATTCTCTATGCGTAGTGCCTATTTGGACCCACCTTTGGAGGCCTTTCCAATGTCCAAATGAGCTCCAAGTGTGCTTTCTGGAAAGGTCTACCTATCTACTTTCTAGCACAAGTGGAATTTTTCAATTTGGCCTCCATTTACCCCCCCAAAAGTCCATTTTCCCAACATTGCTTCCTGTGTGTCAAAATAGGGGCAGTGAGGTCATTGTTTGAGTGTTTTTTACCTTTTGGGGGGCTCAAAACTTGCCTAAATTTATTGAAAATAGGTAGAAAAGTGTAATTTTGCATGAAAAATCCAAAAATGCTGAGCTTTTGATATTTGGAGGCCTCTAGCAAAATCGAGCGCCACGTGGCATGGCGCATAGGGTAGAAAAACCTGTTTTTTCTGCCAAAAATTTACAAAAATGCAAAAATTGCAAGAAATTTGGGCTGAGTCTTCTCTATCAAGTGTTGTGATGGGCCAAGGAACCCTCAACCAAGATCTGAAGTCCTTCATCCTCTTTTTGCCTCCTTGATGCTCTCTTCAACTTTTCTTTCAAATTCCTGATTCTCGCTTGGCACACAAAGTTCCGGGACAAGTAATGATATGACAAATTTTTAAGCATATTCTTCTCATTTTTCACCTTCTCCACCTTCTGCTCCAAGTGGATGTTGACTCTTTCGAGCCATGACTCTCTATCGGCATTGATCTCTTGCTCCAAGGAAGTGAACTCCACCCTCCTCCTTCGAGCAGCTTGGTGGTTTTGCCGAATGTTTTGTAACTCCATAATCACCTATTGGTCCTCAAGCTGCTTGTTCCTCTGCTCTAGGTACTATATAGTCCATTGGGCTCTATCCAAGTTGGTGGACAAGGCATCAATGTCTGCCTGCTGCTCCTTGATGATCTCTCTAAGGTTTGCACTTTGTGGGCCCATGTCAGTATCATCACCCTCAATGAGGATGAAATCAGTCTCTCGCTCACCTGATGGTCCTTCCTCCTGTAGAGGCCTCTTGCCTCGGTCCTAAACCTATTGTGCTAATGAAGGAAGCGAGGCCCCTTCCACCCCGGGTGGAGATAACACTCGCTTCGCTGCTGCAAACAATTGTCTAGTGCCTCTCTAATAAGAGATGAACACAGGCACACTAGCAGTCTCATGGCCCTCATGTTGATAAGAAGGTCCACCTGCCTCATGCCCAGCCTCTGAAGGTCCTTGTGAAGCTCTGAAAAACTCATGAGAGATGAAGTCATCCCAAGGGATGCCCTGTAAACCAAGCTGATGAAAGACCACAATTTTTATGAGAGAAAAATGATAAATACTGTTGAATTGCTACTGAGGGGTCTTGTGCTGCACAAGAGTGGTCATCTTCTCTATGTTTCGGCATAAGAAATAAGGAATGTTCATCATCCGTACCCAAGTAAAATTCATTAGCAGCCTGATGTGATAAGCATACAAGCGGGAGAACCGGCCCTCACAGGTGAAATAGTTCATGATGAGTTTTATTAAAGGAGCATACTCATCCTTGAGAAACTGAAAAGGAAACACTCTCTTGAGTTGTCTCAAAAAACCGGGTTTGATATATGGTTCATAGTGCTGCCGGTCAATTTTTTTCCTCTTATTCTATGGTTCTCCAATGTTTGGTATGCCGGTTGCCAATGAAATGGTTTCTGGTGTTAATGTGAAAGTAACACCAGCAACAGTGGCTTGATCACCATGTAAATACAACACAAATAAGTGGGCCAACTCATGATGAAATTGAATATTAGCAACCTTCTCGCAAAATTCATAACATGACTGATGCTGGAAACAAAATATGGCAAGAGAGCAGGCCTGCAACTCGGCAAGAGTGGTAGGTTCTTCTATGATATGTCTGCCACCTCTATGAGGCCTCCTAGGTGCATGTTCCTCCGTGGGTGAGTCACTTTGGGTCTCCTCTTAATAGTCATATGAAGGATCAGATGCCATAGCTGCTGATGTGTCAAATTGTGTTGGACTACCTTTGATGATTGTTTGATCTCTGCTACCAAGGTAAAACAATGAAACAAGGGATTGTTAGGAGAGGGAAAAATAGTGGGAATTTAGGACTATTGGGATAGAGTTAGTTAGGGGAATATGGGATATTTTGGGAGTTTTTGTATAGGGTTAGGGTTTGGGATTTTACAATTAGGATTTTGGGAAAGGGAACTTGGGATAGGGGATTAGTGAATTTAGGGGGGTGGGGGAACTTAGGGAACAATGAAATCAAGGGATAAATGGGATAGGGAGTAATGGAGGGATGATGAACTTGGTAGCAAAATAGGTTTTCAAACCCTAGGTAGCAAGTTTCTTCAAATAGTAGGGTTTGATTGTTTTTTACAAGCACCATAAAACACACACCATCAAACCATCATCAAACTCGGATAGCAAACAGTATTTGGAGGTTCTATCTACTTGTTTCAATACCATTCCAAGTGATTTCGGGCGATTGGAGCAAGTTTGGGCAAGGTTCACGCTCTCTGGCTATGTGTGGCATGCAACACGCCCAGCGCGCCGTGCCCCACCTATGTGCCGCACCCTTGTAAAAATGAACTGAGTGTTGAGGCCCAGTGCGCCGCGCCAGCTGTATGCGCCGCGCCTCCTACCCATTGCACCATGCCGACAATCTTACAATGATTTTCACCCAATTTCTCTCTTGCTTACCAAAATTTCTCTGCCTTGCTTCTCTTTTGCAAATGAACTTGTCAAATGAAGGAATAGCTTATAAACAAAGAGCTTTTGAAATTTTGGCTTCTGAAACCCACTTTCATAATGTTTAGGATTTGAATTTATTTCTAAACTCTCTTTTCGGACTTTTTCACTACTTTTTCACTTTGTGATGAATTTAATGACCTGAGCTTTGCTTGTTTTTGCAAGTGTTGGAGCTTTTGGGCTAAGGAAAGAAACCAGGATGTAGATGAAGGAATTTACAATGAAGATAACAAAATTTTCATGATTTTTAAAAATTAAAGCTAAATACTCTTTTTCAATTTATTGATATTGAATCCTCCTCATGGCTTGCTGGAAATTATTGGACACTTTGACACATTTTTTAACGAAACACTAATGAAACCCTAGACCTAACCGACCATGAAACCCTAAATACAATCTTTGCAATTTTCAAGATAAAAAAGAAACTGTATATGTTTTTTTTTATGAGAAAATATGTGCCAGCAGGTGGATAACATGACGGAAACTGGAGGAATGCCACTACTGTCGATGATCTATGCACCTAATGGAATGCAAATTATTGGGTAGGACACCTAATATGAAATGCAACAAGAGGATTTGATCTCTGACAGAGGGATGATAATACAGACTCTAACAGCCTCAAGAGGTTTTCAACCCAATGATGGGACTCAAGCGCCTCATGGAGGTTTTCACCTGAGTCCTTATTCTTTTTTCTTTTCCTCAATGACTTGATGAGGTAGGAGCTATAACTTGCTCCATTATCATCACTTTTTTATTGATATCATCAATGAATTCTTGTTTTGGTAAAGGTCTCTTGTAAATTTTCAATCGGTGTCCACTAACAAGCAAAGGAATGGCTTCTTCATCTATGGTTCTGATTTGCACTGAACCATTATCATGGCATCTTTCCACAACATAAGGTCGGAGCCATCTTGCCCTTAACTTCCCTTGAAGTCTTTATACCCATAATCATATAATAATGCCCAATCGCCTTCCTGAAATTGCTTCTCCTTGCTATTTTTATCATGCTAGATCTTCCTAGAATCATATAATAATGCCCAATTGCCTTCCTGAAATTGCTTCTCCTTGATATTTTTATCATGCTAGATCTTCCTCTGAAGTTGAAATACCTCTGTAGGTAGGAGGGTGTACATTCTAAGTTCATCCAAATCATTCAAGTAGAACAATCTCTCTTTCTGTGCATTGTTGAGATCCAGATCTAGCTGGGCTGCCATCCTTAATGTATTATATTCAAATTCAATGGAAAACAAGGCCTTTTTCCCATAGACCAACTGATAGGGTTTGAATCTAGTAGTGATCTTTCATGTGGTATTATAGGCCCAGGTGGCCTCAACTAGTCTTTCTGCCCAATCCTTCATGTTGTCGCTCACCACCTTGGTTAAGATGCCCTCTCATGCTCTATTGGTCACCTTCACTTGCCCATTAGCTTGTAGATGATAGGTAGTGGAGGTCCTATGCTTGATCCTGTGATGGCTGAGAAAGTCCTCAATCATGTTGGAGGTAAATTGGCTACCTTGGTCTATGACCAGCTCTCTAGGGTACCCAAATTTATAGAATACATTTTCCCTTAGGAGCTCAGCCACCTTCTCTTATGTTGCTTCCTTAATTGCCTTGGTTTCAACCCACTTAGTCAAATAATCAATGCAAACAATAATGTATTATTTTTTATTTGGAGGTTAATAGGCCTAATGAAGTCCATGCCCCACTTGTCAAACGACTCTAAATTCACTTGAGGCTGTAGAGGAATTTCATCTCTTGGAGTAGGCCTTCCCATCCTCTGGCACCAAACACACTGACTTGTTTATTTTTTCACATTCTGATGAAGAGTGGGCCAATAATAACCTTCTTGTAACACTTTGAATGTTGTCCTCTTTGCTACAAAGTGACCTCCACAAGGCCCATCATGACAAGTCAAAATGATGTCAAAGACTTCCTCCCCCCTGACACACCTGCTCAAGATTTGATTTGGGCCAAGTTTGAAAAGATTGCCCCCAATCCAAGTGAAGAGGGTGCTTTTCCTGACTATCTTGCTCTACTATTTGGAGGATAAGTTTGGTGGGAATTGTGCTAATACCAAATAGTTTTCTATATCAGCAAACCATGGAGAGAGAACTGAAATAGAAAATAAGTGCTTGTCTGGTAACTGGTCATCCACCATTCCTTCTTCACCTGCAGGCAAATTTACCCTAGACAAAAAGTCTACAACAATATTTTCCTTACCAGGCTTATCAACAATGGTTAGATCAAACTGCTGTAATAAAAGTAAGAATCTTATAAATCGAGCATTCACATCTTGTTTTTTCATTAAATACTTGATTGCAGCATGGTCAATATGCAGAAATTTTTGATAGCCTGTAATATAATGCCTGAATTTGTTTAATGAGTGAACAACAACTAGGATTTCCTTTTCGGTCACTTTATAATTTAGTTCATCCTTTGATAAGTTCTTACTAATAAAATAGATAGCATAAGGAAGTTTTTCATTTATTTGACCTAGGGCTGCTCCTATGGATTTGTGTGAGGCATCAACATGAATACAAAAGGGCAAGGCCCAATTTGGGCCTCAGAGAATTGGTGCAGTGGTTAACATATCCTTTAGGATGTCTAAGGCATCTTGACAACTTTTTGACCATATAAACTCAGAATCTTTGGCCAACAAACCAAATAATGGAGAGGCCAACTTGCTGACGTCCTTTATGAACCTTTGGTAGTATCCAACTAACCCTAGGAAACTTCTGACATCTCTCTGCTTTTGAGGGGGTTGGACCCTATGGATGATAGCTATTTTGTTTGTGTCCACCTACAATTGTTGCTGAGATACTGAATGACCTAGCACGGTCCTGTAGTCATTAATAATTCACATTTTACAGGACTGAGACACAGGTTCATTTCAATGCATTTGTGCAGTATTTTTCCTAGGTTAGACAGGGCTTCTTGAAAATCACAGCCATCAGGTGTAAAATCATCCATATAAATCTCCACCGCATCATGGACTAAGTTGGCGAAAATACTCAAGATTGCTCTCTGGAAAGTGGTGGGAGCATTGCATAGGACAAAATGAAGGACCCTATAGAAAAATTACCCAAAGGATAGGTGAATGTGGTCTTATCTTGGTCGTCTGGGAAAATCTGGATTTGGTTGTACCCACTGAATCCATCTAGGCAATAGAAAAACATTTTCCCTACCAGGCCATCTAGCACTTGGTCGATGAAGGGTAGGGGGAAATGATCCTTCTTTGTGGCTTTGTTCAACTCCCTATAATCGACACAAATTCTCCACTTACCATTTTTCTTGGGAACTAACACCAAAGGAGAGACCCACTCACTGTTGTAGATAGGGTAAATGAATCCTCCATCTAACAGTTTTTGCAGTTCTTCTTTGACTATATCTTTAAGAGCTGGATTCATCCTCATTTGTGGTTCCCGGACCAGCTTGCAACCTTCTTTGATGTATATGTGGTGAGTACACACTGAGGGGTGTACTCCCTTCATTTCCTTGTAACTCCAAGCGAAGGCTTCTAGATTTTCCATTAACATGTTGCATAGCTCTTCCTCTTCGAGAGAAGAAAGAGATGAGTTGATTTTCAAGGTTTCCTTTGGCCCAAATTCTATGGTTTTGACACAGAGAGGGTTGGAATTGGCCAAGCATAAGTCAATTGGATGATTGTTCTGGGTTTCCTTTACTACTTCTTCTAAGGGTAATGAACTAGGAGTTGGACTTTGGAGTAGGTGTTCAATAAGGTCATCCTCATCTTGTTGTCCTCCTCCCATGGTTGCTTCTAAAACATAAATTTTGGTAGAATAATATTCATCTTCTTCCTCCTCCTGCAACCATAATGATAAGTCATGCTCTAGAGAAGGTTGAGCAGGAGGGTATAGGACTAACTGCTTGGACATATGCCCATTCTTGATGGTCATGTTCCCATCTCTGTAGCTAATGTAAGCATCAGCAGTGGCCAACCATGGCCTCCGAAGGATAAGAGGGTAACCAATAGGCATAGCCTTAGGATAGAGAACTAGGAAATCTGCAGGGTACTCCCATGAGTCAATGTAGACCATCACATCCTCCACAATTCCCTCAGGGGTTACTATGGAACAATCTGCAAGTTTCAAAACTATTGTGGTCTTCCTCAATGAACCTTGGAGGCTGAGCTTGAGCATGGTGTCCTTAGACATCACATTAATGGCAGTTCGAAGATTGATCAGAGTGTGTGAGACAATGGTGCCATTGATGTGCACATCTACTATAGGGCTTCTAGGGTCCAAATATTTTGGATAGATTACCTACCCCAGCATCAAGTCAGACAATTGCCTAATGACATTAATGGTAGGGGGATCCCTTTTTCGCTTCCTTGGATTGTTGCAACACTTCTCCTTAATCAACTTATTGTAAATGGGAACATCTTTTATTGCCTGGAGAAGTGGGATCTTTACACATAGATCTTTCAATTCTCCCAAAAGTTCAATCTCTTCTGGGGTAGGCTGGAGTGGTTGGGCTAATCTCTCAGGAAAGGGTGGATATACTTTAAGGTTTCTTCCCTCTCTTTCTTCCTTAGTGATGAGCCCCAAAAATGGGTAACTTATTGGGATCATTTTTCCTACTCTTCTTCATCAATCCACCATTTTTCATAGTTTATGCATGTTTTTTGAGTATATTTATGTTAGTTGAACGAATGAGGGTGGTCACTTTACCAAGAAGGCTAATATGTGGTTATTTCAGGTTTTTTGTACAAATTTTGGAACAAGGCCAAGCAATTATGATCCAGATGACAGCCAAGCATGAAGGAACAAGGGTGAGGATTCGTAGGAAAGGTGTCTCTTGCATTAAATGGCCCTTCCTCGGAATCTCCACCCTCAACTCGGAGCTCGGCAGGCTACCAAAACAAATCCTAAAGTCAGCCGAGCCCCTTGAGTTAAGGAGGGCTGCTGAGGACCCTCGTAGTGCATAATTAGGAAGGATTTCAGGCTTCATAGGTTACTTTTTGAACTGTTGGGTTTTGCACTATAGTGCTGTCATTTTCTCAGCTCATTTTCATAGCTACTGCTGTATAACTTTCTCGTGGCATGGTTATTTTTGAGTAATGAAAAGTAACTTTATTTGGCATCAGTTCTGAGTTTTTCTTAGGAGCCTATAGCTCTTGGGGTTGGGCCCAACCCAAGTGCCAAGGCTTCCTTTGTGTACTGTTATTTGTTTTTTATGTATTTGCAAAATAATGTCTATTAAGTAGATTAAAATCTTGCTGGTTACCTAGGTCATTGTTCATGATTAGAAAGGATTTTTATGTTCAGATTGAGTTGATAGGTTAATAATAGGGAAGATCTTCAGAAAAAGGCCATCAAGCACCTCTGATCTCACCTCTCCCTCAGTGGGACCATGAGCTAAGACCAAGGTGTCCTTGCAGCTACCAAAAACATTGTCTTTGCTTCATCATGAAATTATTGATGTAGATTCTCATTCGCAGAAGTTGATACCAGTTGAGGTTACATGTTCAGGTTCATGATTGCTTAGTTTGCATAGCTATTTCACGTGATTTCATTGCAAATAGACTTCTGTTCATTTCCTTTGCTATTACCTAGGTCAGATTAGAGTAAAGTAGCTAGGTCATTGGTTTTCCAAGTCATTGTTTGTTTAGTTTGAGAAATAATGTGTAGAGCACCTGTAATACTTCTCCATCTATCTGTACTCCATCAATCCTGTCTGCTCCATCCCCTAACTCGGATTCTTGCCTCACGTTTGCCTCATTCGATCGCGTAGCCCTAATTTTTGTGCAACATTTATCTACTCCTCCTTGAACAAATCCAACCATCCTCATCACTCCTCAGCTCCATCCACCAAGTCCTGGACCTCCTCACACCCTTATCCTACCCTCATACTCACTTCTCCACCTTTCTCTCTCCATCCACCCTCCAAAATCCCATTTTTGAACATCCTGTAGAAAATACAGAACATCCTATAGAACCCCTGCAGACTTCCTATAGAAGCTCACGAAAGTGGTTTCTTGATAGCCAAACTCTATGAAACTCTCTAGAAGGGTGCTAGGGACCCCTTAGGCCCTCTTCCAACCTTCCCAACCTCCTGCAAGCATTTTCCTCTCGCCAATCCACATCTGCACAGTCAAAAACCAGTTAAAGCACATGCGTGACCATTCTGACACTTCACTCAAAAATACAAAAATATGTTTTTTTCAGATTTTACTGTTGAATTATCTTAAACACATGCATTTCACCTTCTTAGAAGTTAATGGCATCTCCTTCAGTAGCTTTCGTCCTCTTTCCCGTATCAGTAGAATTAGTTGGTAAAATTAGGGTTTTCTAGGGTTTGCATTTCCTTTTAGCTTTTCAGTTTCTTTCTGCAAGTAGATTAGCCTCCTTTGAGTTAGATTCCATCCATCAGTTAGAAATCTTCTTGTCAAAGCTCATAGAAGTTGGCTTAAGCTCCTAGCAGACTTGTGCCAGCTGACCAAGTGACAACTGCGGCAAGAGATAGTACTTGTGCATACAACACTGTCACTTCCAAGTTTGTTATGAACTACTAGGTTGATAAGAGTAAAGAAGGGAGTCCCAGGAGTTGCAGCATTATTGTTGCAATACTGGAGCCCGCCACTTAGCCTACCTAGCTAGATGTGGAGGTTGGTTATCTGGGAGAACTCTCCTAGATCTCAAGTTAATATCCTGGATTTCCACAACATAAGCTGGATATGATGTCTCTCCACTATATACTTGTTAAGCCTACCTATTTTTCAGGTTCGGATTTGGCTAGGCAGGCATCTGGGGTTGCTTGGGTGGAGCAGAGTGTAGGAGCTGTGGTTGGTGTCAGGCAGAAAGAGTCGATAGTGCAGACACAACCAACCTCCCTAGGAGCCTAAGACTCTCTAGTGACAATCAAGACAAATAAGAGCAATCCTTCTCTAAACATGCATTTACTATATAAGAAATCAAGTGTTTAGATCCTACCTGTAGTCCAACGCTGTTGTAGCAGTCCAGCCTCGCTGATCCAGATGAGCTCCTCCCTCACTTCGAAACCTGCATTCACTAACAATCAAACGATTAAATAGCACTTGATAATCTCATAAAATAAAGCATATTTAACACATAGACCAAGGAGTACATGAAACAACTCATAAATAACAAGTTATTGAGAAGAATGAACTCATTTGCATTAATAGGAAACAAAAGGGACAATTACAACCTGAGCCTTGGTGTTGTGCAAGTCCCTCCCAGGGTCCATCAAGAGTTCTCCTTTACTTTGACAAAGCTCACCCACTTCCAAATAGAACAAGCAAAGATGGTAATCTCTCCTCACAAGCTTCTAAATGAGAGTCCTAATTCCAGCAGCATCTACCCTTAGAAATGTTTAGCTTTCAACCTCCCCTCCTTCTGGCCTAATGCCTGTATTTATAGTGCTCAAGAGGAAGTTAATCAGGTCCACCATCAATGGGATAATCCCCTCTTTGGATGGGATAGCTCCCTTATTGATGGGATAAGTTCCTCTTTGGTAGGGGTACATGAACCATCTGGAGGCGCTAAATACACGTTGAACAACCTTCTAGAATGCTCTAGAAATGACCACAAGTAACTTTTTAAAGATGAAACTTGCGCATTTTGACCTTTACAGGGGTACGCACCTGCCCCTTTACATACAGAGCGTACAAGTACGCAGCTTTTGTGAACATTAGGTGCGTATCCGCAGGTAAGGTTGAGAGAACCTGCGTACCCAGAGATAAATACATTTATAAAGACTTTCTCTCTTTTTGGAGTTTGACATGGAGAGCAGAGGCATAAGACTTGCCCAGGAGGATAGCATGACTGTTGATAGAGCCATACTAACTGTAAATAGTCACGGTGACATTTTTTAGTGTAACAGATTGCCCCCTAAAGTGTGAAGCCTGTAGTAGATTAGGGTTTTGTATTATCTAGTAAGGGTGAAGCGCTTTATCATTTCAAGGATTATCTCGTGGAGAGCCTGGTCAGAACCTGCAATTTTCAACACAAAATACATGTATAAGATTATATCATCGCTGAGGTAGGCATTCCCATACTCAGATCAAAACTTTAACTAACAGACTAACTATTCTGATACATGAATGATCTTGCAGTACATCATAATCATAGACTTTTGTAGACATAGTATGGGCGCAGCCATCTGTTTATGATTAGTCTACTTAGATAATGAATACAAAACTCCTCGCAGCCTGGATGGTGGAAACTAGATCCAGGGTCTTCATTTCTACTTCCTGAATTGGTACGATTCTAGCCATGCGAATAAATGAGTTGATGTCGAACATGGTAGAAACCACTTGATTACCAGTCAATGATGTAAACTGTTAAAAAGTGTGAGAGAGACCACCAGTAATGTCAATGGTTCTCAAAGTACCCAGTACAATCCATGAGATGTGAATGAATGAGTTGATGTCGAACATTTCACGGAATCCTTCGATCGAAAGTCAATGATGTAAACTGACGTCAAAGGCGAGAAACCTACCATTGATGCATGCAGACTTCAAGGTACTGACGATTTCTAAGTCATCTCTCTAGATAATGTGCTGATGTCGATAGAAAGCGACCCGTTGCAGGCAAGCCCACAACATGAAATCATTGTTCAAGTTGAAGAAATGTTGTTGTAAGGACTGACTCAGGGATGGTCAAATGGATGACAAGTATTTTGCAGATGAAAGTTTTGCTTGCAGACCTCTTGAACACATAACGACACAACAGATGGGTTGGTGATAAACGACTCAAAGTTAATCCCCGGAACCCGGCTGAAGACTTTCAATGTGGTTTGATCAACTGTGAGGTAAAGGATTTCCCAACCTAGGTGAATGAAAAGTGTCGTGTTCAAGAGTGGTAATAAGGTTTCTTCTGAGACAAAGGATAACAAATAGGCTCATTCTTCTCTCTTTTCTCCCACCATTTCTGGCAAGTACCTCTTTAATTTTAACAAGCTTGAGGAGGATAACATATGCTTGATTATAAGCTCATCCTTCGGATGAGTCCAACCTAGTTTTGATTCGAACCCTAGGAAGGAGTGGTTCGTTCCTGTTTGTAATTGAACAGGTCCTTTACTGTGAAATTTTAACGAGCCCAGTATAGGAGAAACTCGGCGTTTTTCAATTTTAGAGAGTCTGAAAAACTTAAGAAGACTCCAGGTTGAACTTTTTCGTAAATTTGTGTCCCCCAAGCCCGAAAAAGTATAAAATAATACCTGGGAGAACCGGTTGATCTTGCGACCAAGGAGTACTTTCATGATTAGTGTCTCTGACCTGAAAAGTAAAAAGTGATCAAGGACACATCGTTTTATTTCCATATCGAGTTTGAAACGACAAAAACCCGGCAATCTTTTCCTGTTTTTACGGTCAGAAAAGAGCTATAAGGGGACCGTATTTTAATTCTGTTTTAACGAGTGTAAAAGAAACGCTCGGCAATCTTTTCATGTTTTAGGAGTCAGAAAAGAACTTAAAAGATGACTCTGATGTTTTGGTTCATGAAAAATGATGATTTTACTCTAAAGTCCTTTTGTCCTGCACAAAAACGATACATTACTCATACCTGTTTAAGATGGGTAAAAATACATTGAAAAATGTCCTTTCATGGTGAAAAATAAACAAACTTAGCATTCATTCATCCAAAAAACCTATAAAAAGACTTTTTACCATGTCATTTTTACCATTTTACTGTTGAGGTTGAAAAAAGGGCTTTTGTCAAGAAACTTCCCGTGGAGATTGCGGAGAATCCGACCGTCAGAATCGAACGCCGTTTCACCAAGTATTCTACAACACCCCTCTCTTATTTTCCATCCGTTTAGAATTCATTTTTAAGCTTTTATTTGATTTTTTGGGGGTCTTGGGGTTTCAAGATGCGCACTTCGGGGTACGCAGGTCATGCACTACTGACCTGCGTACCCCGATATTTTCCCAATGGGAAAATTACGGGGTGTACGCACCCGGCCTTAAGGGAAGCTGCGTCCAGACCCTCTGTCCCTAAAGGCCGGGGTGCGTACCCCGCAAAACACAAATTGAAACCCTCATACATCCAAAATAGACCAAAATTTTTAAATTTTATGGATCCTAACTGATGTTTTATGATGTGCAGGGAGCACACCATGCTTGATTGGCGTGAAAGAGAGCACGAGGACATTGATTTGGCCGCGATAGGTCATTAACCTTCCATTGATGCATTAAAAGCGTGCGGACTGTACAAATGCTGGGCCATACCTGGCATGAGGGGCCAAGTGCTTTTTCTTGAGTGGTTGGTTGAAAGGTGGAACATTCAGGAGCAATGTTTCTACATCGGAGAGCACCAGCTCGAGATAGAGCCCTCCGACATATATTTCCTCACTGGCTTGCCTAACAGGGGCGAGCAACTTTCTCTATTCGGGACTAGGCCGGGTGGCCAATCCCTTGCTAGTCTCCGGCTAGAGTGGTGCAACAACCAAAACCATGAGAAGGGGATAGAAATCAAGTACATATCCCGACCTGAACTTATGGTGATAGCCTTTACTGTTACCAGACTTTGCGGTGCGGCCGCTTTGCACCAAGCCACCGGGTCCCAAATGCGGATGGCTATAGACTGCTTCCACGGCACCATTTTCAACTGGTGCGATGCTGTGTTGGCTAATTTGAAGGGCCAACTAAGCAGGGCAAAGAGAGGACAACTGAAGACCTTTGGATATGGGCCTATAGTCGTGAGCTTTGCCTTAGAGAGAGTTCCAATGCTGGTCCCCCAGCATCTTACAGTTCCAGTTGGGGCGCCTCGGGAGCCTAAGTTGACGAGATGGGTTGCGGTAATGGCCCGGCATCCTGATGAGGGCGCAGTAGTTGTTCGATTTCCTGATGGTTACTTTCACTGGCTAGAGAGCCAGGTCTTTGCTATTCAGGACTTTCCTGATGCCGGAATGGATTTTCGGAATGATCCGGACATGGTTCTTCCACAGGGAGAACAGTGGGACGACAGAGGTATTTCATTTTCCATGAGTTTTCAAATTATGTATTTTTTTGTTTTTTATATATCGCCTCAAAACTGACAGCACAAATTTTCAAAATGCAGATGTAGGTCCACGGCGTCCAGCCAACCTCCGGGCTTTTGAGAGGAGAGTACCAGCTGTACCAGCACCAGCCCCACAGGATGCGGCCGCAGAGACCTTAGCCGAGCTAGAACAAGATCTAGAGCGTCTGACGGCGGATATACCAGAGACCACCATATATGACATTCCCATTCGACTTCAGCGCTATGTGGTCGCAGTCCCAGGACCTTTTAGGAGGTTCTTGTGTAGGGTAGCGTAGGCAGTGGTCTCGTATAGAGAGCACCACCAGTGATCGGCTAGTCACTTTTGTCGACACATATGACATTTTTGGTTTTTTGTACTTATCATTTTTGCCAATCATAAGGTGTTTTTCAACCTATGATCGAAGACGATGTTTATTTTTGACACACTCCTATCTATATATATATCATTATTACCGGCTCATTTTGTTTAACATATGTGATGAAATGTTTTTAAATTTACTTGCATGATTATCGTAAATGTCTGTCCAACATTCGAGAAGCAATTGCATCTGCTAATGTATTTAAAGACCTTGGAATATGCTGATATTCAATGTAATCAAATTCACGTTCCAAGAGACGCACTCTCAAAAACAACCTTAATAACACAGGATTTCTAATGGTATATACTCTATTAAGCTGTAATACAACGAGTTCAGAATCTAACCTCACTATCAAACGTCGAATTCCAAATGAAATAGATTCAGACAATAATTCAACCACTGCACTGTATTCTGCAATGTTGTTCGTCGTTTGACCGAGGCTCACCCCATGCATAGAAACTAACTCGTCAGAGGGTGAATAGATAACCCAAGCTGCGGAAGAGATATTCCGTGTACTACGACAAGCACCATCAGCAAATCCAATGTATGTTTGGAGAGGTGTCGACATCTGCAATATCAAGAGTAAAACCAAGATAAGCCAGAATAACGACGAAAAACACACTTTCTAAGCTAAGCACACTATCTAAACTAACAAACATACTAGCTAGAAAGAAAACCTAACCTAACTAACATTCTCCATACCCGTCATTTAAGCATAATACCTCTTAAGGTAAAGTCCATTTCTGGGTTTACCCAAAGAGTCCCCATCAAAATCTAACAACTCATAGGCCCCTTTTGCTAGCTTTCGCTTTACAATGTAGGGTCCATGCCACATAGGAACGAATTTCCCAGCACCTAGTTTATCGTTAGCTTGATCATATAATAGTACTAGGTCTCCCTCCGAAAAACTCCGAGGGGTCACATTTCTATCATACTGAGCTTTCATTCGCTTTGCGTGAGTCTCGATTGCCAATGCAGCGTCACGTCGAGTCTCATCTAACTGAGCTAAGTATAATAAACGTTTCTCCTCTTCAGAAGTGGCTGGGAGTAATTCGACAGCCATTTGAAGTGATGGGATTTCGCATTCAATGGGTAACACAGCTTCCAAGCCATAAACTAGCTGGAAAGGAGTGAACCCTGTTGAAGTTTTCACTGAAGTTTGGTATGCCCATAGCGCTGAAAATAACATGTTGTGCCAATTCGACCGATGAATACCAATGGTTCGTCGGATCATGATAACCAGAACTTTGTTGATGGACTCAACCAAACCGTTGGCTTGCAGATAATAAGGAGTAGAGCTATCGTGGTGCAAACCAAGCTGGCTTGTAAGCTCAGTCATCATGATGTTTTGAAAATGGCTCCCATGGTCAGTGATGATTGCTTGTGGGACACCAAACCTAGTTATAATATGATTGAATACAAAAACTGCAGCTGTTTTGCCGCTTGCGTCGAATGTAGGCATTGCCTCGGCCCATTTAGTAAAATAATCAACCGCGAGGATGATATACGCATGCCCCCCGGCCGAGTGAGGGTTACAAGTAATAAAATCGATACCCCATTTGGCGAAAGGACCAACGGCAATTATAGGATGGAGAGGAGCAGGTGGTGCGCGCATCTTGCGATCAAACACTTGACAGTTGTGGCACTTCCGGACCGCAATGATACAATCTTTAAACATGGACGGCCAGAAATAGCCAGCGCGCAACACCTTCTGAGCTGTGGCATACCTAGACATATGACCACCACATGCTCCAGAGTGACAATCATTTAAAACCCTCTCAGCCTCTTTGTGAGTTAAACAACGTCGAAAAACTAAGTCTGCCCCCCAGCGATAAAGTGTATCTCCAATAATCTTGTATTGCTGGGATTGAAACCGAATTTTTCGACGTTCTGACTTTGAAGCTTCAGGCCGAAAGGTTTGGGTTTGGAGATAGATGATTATATCCCCGTACCACGGATCTAAAGTACTGATAAGAAACAAAGATTCGTCCACAATGGACTCCTCTGCCACAGTTTCTGTGTCAGCACGCGGGAAATCACACATCAATTCCGCAAAAACTAAGGATTTCTTAGACTTGGACTTCTCAAACTCCAAGTCGAACTCTTGCAGGATAACGATCCATTTAGAGTACTTGCCCCCTAGCAGTTGTTTTGTCAAAATATAAATCATAGAGTTGCAATCCGAAATAACTGTAGTTTTACGGAGAAGAATGTAGTGACAAAAACGCTGGACAGCTTGAACGGCTGCCAGGGCCAATTTCTCCACATGCGAATATTTTAGCTCAGTGGGATTTAATGTCCTACTAAGATAATATATCACATGTTCCGCTCCGAATTCATCTTCTTGAACTAACACCATTCCAATGGTGGAATGCGAAGCTGCGAGGTATAAGAAGTAGTCTTGGTTGTAGTTGGGAGGATGCAACAACGGTGCATGGGTCAACGCGTGTTTAAGTGCATCAAAAGATTGTTGGGCAATCTCATCCCAAAAGAATTGAGCGTTCTGTTTCAACAACCGTGTAAAACCTTTAGTGACCTCGGCGTAGTTTGGAATGAATCGGCGTAAAAAGTTTTCTTTCCCTTGCAAACTTTGGAGTTGGCGCAAACTCAAAGGAGGAGGCAATTTGATGATAGCTTCGACCTTCGAGGGATCGATGCAAATGCCGGCTTTTGAAACAACAAATCCCAGCAATCGACCCGTCTCTATACAGAATACACACTTGTGCGGATTCAACCGAATTCGATAATGCCTACACCTCATAAAGATTGCTTGTAAGTGGACAAGGTGATCAGCTCGATGTAAAGAATGAGCAGGAAAATCATCAAGGTACGGTTGCACAATGTGCTTGATGTCATGAAATGCGTAAGACATCGCCCGTTGAAAAGTGGCTCCAGCATTCTTAAGCCCAAAAGGTAATTTGCAGTAAGCAAATGTCCCCCATGGACAAATGAATGCCATTTTTGGTTGATCGGCAGGTAGAATATTGATTTGATTATAGCCCGAAAAATCATCCATAAAGGAAAACATTTCACTTCCGGCACAATCATCAATTATTTGATCGATATAAGGCATTGGATAGTTGTCTTTTGGACAAGCTCGATTTATATCCCTATAATCGATACAGATTCTTATTGTTCCTTGTTTCTTGTTAACCGGAACAATATTCGATACCCAATCCGTTAACGGGATTGGATAAATGAAACCTGCTTTCAACAGCTTCTCGACTTCTGCTTTAATCGCAGCCGCTTTCCGAGGGTGAATCTGACGCAACCGTTGCCGGACGGGTTTAGCGTCCGGGTAGGTATTTATTCCATGAACAACAATGGCAGGGTCGATTCCTGGCATTTCCTCGTAAGACCAGGCAAACACATCACGGAATTCTTGGAATAGGGCCTTGTAAGTTCGAATTTCATCTTCTATACATGAGGCACCTATATGAATGTTTTCCTCAATTCCGGGCTTCACTGAAATGTCAATGGGAATAGTGCGAGAAATATTCCCTAAATTCAACTCTGAATCAGAATGTTTCGTTGGATTCTGAGCGTCTTTGACATATTCGGCGGTAAAGATAGATGAAAAATCATTTTCAAAAGCATCATCCTCAGGTAAAAACGAAGATCTATGATGAAGATCTTCCCATGGTAGATCGTCTACACTTAGGATTTCGCGAAGTTGCTCGTCAGATGACACGACTTTGGGAAACACTATCCGTTCTAAGGTTGATGTGAAAAGTGATTCTTCACTGACCACATTCATTTGGTCGATTTGGGTTGAACGCGAGTCGGTAAAAGACATGACGGCTTCATAAGCAATTTCATATGGACTCAAAGGCATAGCATCACCGAATGAGTCTATCTCAGATTCAGATGGGACAATCCAAGGATCATCGTAAATAATGGTGTCTGATGTAATCATATGAATTGATGCAAATGAAGGGTCTACGTTGATTGGAGGGAAAGGAAAAGTTCCCAGTAAACCAGAATCTTTAACTAAACCTACGCCAACGTCCCTATAAGGGATTGTCGTCTTACTGACATGCTGGATACTCTCTGAAGAGGCTGGGTCAGATGAAAAGTATGTCAGCTGATCAATTGTCACGATCTTACCGTTATGTGGAAACTTTATTACTCTGAAGACCGATGAAACGACCGCTGTCATAGCATATGACCAACTTCGACCCAAAAGAAGGTTGTAGTCTAGAGGGGCATCAACCACCTCCACATCCAGACTAACGGTTTTCCCTTCTACCCCTATAGGCAATTCCTGTAGAATACCAAACGGACGGAACCCATGGCCATCAAAGGCCTTAAGGATGGTCGGGGATTGGTTCAGTGAAGGAGAACCAAGCGAACTCCAACACTGAATCGACATAATACACTTAGAAGCTCCCTCATCAATCACAGTCTGATGAATAGGCTTGTTTTTTACTATCACTGGAATTTGGAAAGCCATTTGATGGGGTAGACGCGGTGTACTATTTTCTAGATCGAAGATTATCAGATTCGGGTCCTGAACATCAACAGCTCTGATAGTCAACAAAAGTAATTTCCGTTGTGCTGGGCATGATTGCAGCACTTCTAAAGCCGACATTGCTGAGGGTGAAACAGCTAAGTCCTCAACAATGTTGTAATTATGGGCCGCTCTCGCATGTGGATTGAAAGCAGACCTTTGAAGTACACCCTTGGCGGGCGGTTTGATTACTAAGTCCAGGTTAGGTTTTTCGATCTGTAGTGGATCGGAACCAGGAGCTGAGGTTGATGGATTAGAATGAGAAGATTCTGCTTCCTTACCATCAACAGGATTCTTACTACCATAATCTTGCGACCGAGTCGCAATCCTCACATGAGACATCATCAAAATGGGTTCTTCACTGGAAGTCGAGGAAGAACCTATCATCTTACTTTCCTGCTTTGGAAATGGATCTTTCAACACAGCAGGAGTGGGAGAACCTTTGACTATTTTCACAACCTCGGCCCGATGAGGGCAATCTCTTGTAAAATGATCCTCTTCACAAATAAGACAAGGATATCAAGGTTTGCGCTTTTTGTCATTGGTTTCCGACTTTTCTGTTTTCTCCTTCGGAGCCTTGTCTGCTTTAGCCTTCTTCTTCCCTTTCTTCTTTCCACCATTTTTTGATTTGGCCGTAGATGACTCTACAGCGTGAATATCGGCGGAAAGTTCAGGAGAAGACTCTCTTGTTGGGGAATCAGGCAAGGTGATTATAGAAGTAGTAGAACTCTTGGAAGACTTCTTCTTACTCTTTGTGTTCACCGTACCAATCATACCATTAGCGGCATGAGATCTCGAAGGAGCAGCAACGATTTGATTCGATTTTGGAAGATCTGGGATCTTCTCGTGTAACGCAGCCGACTGAGTATAAACTAAGTCAAGGTACTGCACCTGAGCAATGACTTGCTCCTCAGTAACTACTCCGGCCTTAGCTACATCTTCAGTAATCTTCGGTAACAATGATTTAACAAAACATTCAGCTAAGATTTGGTCCGGAATAAAAACTTTCACTAACCTTCTTCGACGTCTCCACTCATGAATGTGATCGGAAATATACGTGGACGTCGATTGTTTTAGTGAAGTTAATAACTCCGTGCCGTTATCATATCTGACCGGCAACTGAAAGTGAGTTAAGAACGAGGTAGCTAACTGGCTAAAATTGTAAAAAGAGGCCTGTGGCAACTCAATGTACCACTTGGCCGCGAGACCAATGAGTGTACGCTGGAAAAGACGTAAGCGGATCGAATCATCCGAGATAGAATTTGAAGCACACCAGAGGTGGTAAGTCATCACATGATTGGACGGATCCTCTCCAGGCTTACCTTCGAACTTGGGTATATCACTGGGCAACTTATTTGGCATTGGCGGCCAGAACTGAAGATATTGAATTGGATCATTCGTTAGGCGCGTCAAATCTAGTAAATCCAAAGTTGCGATAAACGGTAATTGCCGGTTAGGATCTCTAAAACTCTGGGTCACAAGATCAGTCCCAGGAGGAGGATATCCAGGATAACTAGGAACATGAATCGCATTAGGGATATTATATCCTCCTGGAAAACCAGGATTAACCGGACCGTAGTGGGGTTATTGAGGTTGTTGATAAGTGTACCCAGGATACGGTTGATACTGGTAAATAGGTTGTTGGACAGCTTGCCCTTGTTGGTATTGTCCCTGGTACGGTTGTTGAACAAATTGAGGTTGAGTAGTGACAACCGTACTTATACCAGGCTGACCTATAGGCATCTGGACCGTGGTTTGAATCGTAGATCCAGACAATGGTAAAGATGCCTGAGGAGTGGTTGCAGAGACAGTAGAAACCGGAGCTGTCGATACTCCAGAAGTAAGTGCGGCAGATGTAGTGGTAGTTGCAGCAGCCATTTGAGATGGAGTACTAGGTGCAATTGGCGGCTGAGTAACTACCAAAGTTACAGAAGTTTGAACATTTGACTGGACAGGTTGCGGTTGCTGGGGTGAACCAGAAACTACGGGTTGTCCAGCTTGAGGTACCAACTGTATACTTGGCTGCAACACCTGTTGACCCTGTGATGGATCCCACACTAACATTCTGGGGTATTGACCCATAACAGGTTGAGAATACTGAGGTCCATAACCAGATTGAGGATAGGATTGATAACTGAAAGGTACAATTCCCATACCTTGAACATATGACTGACCTTGAGGTGGTTGATAACCTTGACTCGAGTATTGACCTTGAGGTTGATAACCTTGGGGTAAATACTGATACTGTGGTTGACCATGACCTTGAGGTTGATACCCTTGAGGTTGATACCCTTGGGGTTGATACCCTTGAGGTAAATATTGATACTGAGGTTGACCTTGGGGTACATATTGAGGCTGGGGTTGACCCTGAGGCATGTATTGCACCATAGGTACATACTGACCCTGAGGCTGCCCCCGAGACACAATTTGTGTACCTTGAGGTTGCCCCCCAGGCGTTAACTGAGGCTGGCCCCCAGACGGTACTTGGCCACCTTGAGGTTGAGAAACGGGAACTGAACCTGACATCATGTAAATGTCCCCTATACCCAACGGTTTATTACCATTGTTTCCAGCTAATAACCCATGATCGACGGGTTGAGGAGATTCCCCCGCAAAGGTACCAGAAAGCGACTGATACCCAGTGGGAACGGAAGGACCGCCGTGTAAGAAAGATTCAGGAGTTTGAGTAAACACGGACGACTGAGCAGACATATTTACAGGAGTATAAATACCTCCAGGTGTAAAAGGAGTACGAGGTGTAGAAAAACCTATCCCTGAGTTGTCTAAATAATTGGTTAACGAAAGGTACCAAGTAGTACTTCTAGGAGGACTGTAAAAGATAGATTCACGCTCCCTGAGCTCAATAGTAAGTTGATCTCCAAGGTTAGAGACGCCTATTTCTTCCTCTGGAGCAAGTTCTTCAATAGCAATCAAACCAGTAGGAAGATTTTCGGTGATAACTCGTTCTACTCTTGGTGAATCTGGAACACTAGAAGTCGGAGTAACAGGTTCAGATATTTCAGGTTCTTCGCCTATATCACTAGTAGATGAAAAACTACTAGCAAGCTCAGAAACTGTAACAGCTTCGGAATTATAACCTGTTTCTAGACTTTGGTAATCTGGATGGACTACCAAGGAAGATTCTCCTTCTTCAGGTGAACCTACTCTACTGCCACTAGGAGGAGTTACAAGGACCTTCAATCCTTCGTACTGACCCAGGACGTCTTCAGGAGATCCACCCCGTGATCTATGGAGTTTCCTCAACAAATCAGTTCCGGTAACAATCTCAGGTGACTTGCCTCGAAGTCTACGGGACTGTCTCGGTAATTCCACCACAGCTAAAAACTTTTAACTACTACACATGAAAACAAAGTAAAATCTCAAATCAAACCACCTAAAGTCGCTAAAGAACCAAACAAATTTGAATCACACGCCTAAAAAATCTAGGGCGTCAAACCAAGCATAAACAGTAGCCTTCCAGACCGAAAACGCTAGTTGGAGATGAAACCCAACATCGCCGGATTCAGTACAGAAGTGGCGGGTGGAACAGTTACCCCGGCAACCTGCTTAATGAATAGACCGGCACAAGTTCCTCCACTTTAACCGTCTCGAGTGAAGTGAACCCCCCGGAAAATCCAAGTGAGTCTAGCCGACGTCTGCTCCAGGTACAGTGGGATCTTCCCTCCACCGTCACCTCGGTAGAATCCTAAAGATAATGGTCACTAAGGTTACCAACCGCAACAAATGCACCTGGGGGAACAGTCTACACTCCGACAGCACGCAAGGGCAGAGTATCAAGCTCAATCCCCTTGCCGGTTCCTTGACAATAATCCAAGGTTTACTGACAAGTGACCCCTGGCTCCTCGACAATGGTTAATCCGAGGTTTACCGTTTGTAATACGTGCGTGTCTGGCGTCGTTCCCAACGAGGGAGGATTGATCCCCTCACTGGTTCGGACACGAGCTCGTGCTTCTCCTTTAAGAGGAGCTTTCCCAGAGTACAAATGAGACAATTGGATTTATTCTATCACAAGATAAGCTACTTGTTTGGTTTTGTTGTCTTGGAGAGTTAATTACTCTCCTACTCCAAGACACTAGCCTGATCTAAATTGGTGTTTCAGAGCCCTAGTAAATAAAAGTTACTACGTTGATTTTACTTTAAGCGTTAATTTTATGGTTTTTCTTAAAGACAAAAGGTAGCGGAAATGAAACCAATGGTGTGTAGACTCGACTCAAACCACTACAAAGATGCACCTAAGATGATTTACGCTACTTTTTCCTTTCGATGAAATTCCTAACTAAGAGAGTTGGAAAATGCAATTTTTTATAGAAAACAACTTTCTTAGTAAAGACAATCAAAGAAACAATTCTCTTTATCTTTCCAAGCATACAAACATGACCACTCCTTACGTGCACGAAAAATTCTTTTTCTTTCAAAATCCCTCAAAGCTACTTGAAACAAAACTTTTCAAAGGAGATGTTTTTGTATTTTTCTTATTTAATAAAGCATATAAATCTATTGTAACGAAAATCAATCTCAAAATCTATAAAATCTATGAAAAATTGACTCACAAGCAAATCAAAAAGAAATTTACTCTAAAGCAAACCTAACGAGGCAAAAGCCTACAAAGATGATTCTAGGTTGTTTTACTTGACTACAATCAAGTCAAGGACCAGCTAATGCAGAATCAAAAGACCAGTCAAAACAAAACTCAAATCTTTTTGTTCTTTTTGTAAAATGGAATTCAATACTCAATCAACAAGCACTTCGAAATTTTCCAAAGAGACCACTCAAAGGTAAGTTGCTCTCACAGGTAGACTTTATGAGAGGTCCGACTTCTAAGAAGGCTGACAAAACCAGAGAGATCTAAGGCTTGACAACTTCTACCGCCAAAGTCACTACAGGACCTACTCAAAAATCAAACCCTAGGGCTTAAACTTCTATGAAATCCACTAAAACATTCAATGCTATCGAAACAAGTTCAGGTGAAGATCTTTGACAAGAGACTAACGGATCTGGGCAGTAAAAACTAAGAAAAAGCAAAATCTAAGAGGACAAATGTAAAAAATGGAAATTTCTTAAGTTTTAGCAGGGTACGCAGGCAACCTGTTAAGACAGGTGCGGGCCCGCTCTGTGCACACAGCAACAGTGCGTACAGGTACGCACTGTGCAATACTCAGAGAGTGCGTACCACTGAAAAAGCCAAGAAAAACTAAATTCAATCTAACCCTAAGCTAACCCACCCAAATACAAAGTCACAGAGCCAAAAACCAGAAAATAAATGACTTTTCTCAGATCAAAGTTGCATACAAAGGAAAAGACTTTCACATCAATGGATTCCCCAGTGGAGTTGCCATTTTGTCAGGCGGAAAGAGTCGATAGTGCGGACACAACCAACCTCCCTAGGAGCCTAAGACTCTCTAGTGACAAACAAGACAAATAAGAGCAATCCTTCTCTAAACATGCATTTACTATATAAGAAATCAAGTGTTTAGATCCTACCTGTAGTCCAACGCTGTTGTAGCAGTCCAGCCTCGCTGATCCGGATGAGCTCCTCCCTCACTTCGAAACCTGCATTCACTAACAATCAAACGATTAAATATCACTTGATAATCTCATAAAATAAAACATATTTAACACATAGACCAAGGAGTACATGAAACAACTCATAAATAACAAGTTATTGAGAAGAATGGACTCATTTGCATTAATAGGAAACAAAAGGAACAATTACAACCTGAGCCTTGGTGTTGTGCAAGTCCCTCCCAGGGTCCATCAAGAGTTCTCCTTTACTTTGACAAAGCTCACCCACTTCCAAATAGAACAAGCAAAGATGGTAATCTCTCCTCACAAGCTTCTAAATGGGAGTCCTAATTCCAACAGCATCTACCCTTAGAAATGTTTAGCTTTCAACCTCCCCTCCTTCTGGCCCAATGCCTGTATTTATAGTGCTCAAGAGGAAGTTAATCAGGTCCACCATCAATGGGATAATCCCGTCTTTGGATGGGATAGCTCCCTTATTGATGGGATAAGTTCCTCTTTGGTAGGGGTACATGAACCATCTGGAGGCGCTCAATACACGTCGAACAACCTTCTAGAATGCTCTAGAAATGACCACAAGTAACTTTTTAAAGATGAAACTTGCGCATTTTGACCTTTACAGGGGTACGCACCTGCCCCTTTACATACAGAGCGTACAAGTACGCAGCTTTTGTGAACATTAGGTGCGTATCCGCAGGTAAGGTTGAGAGAACCTGCGTACCCAGAGATAAATACATTTATAAAGACTTTCTCTCTTTTTGGAGTTTGACATGGAGAGCAGAGGCATAAGACTTGCCGAGGAGGATAGCATGATTGTTGATAGAGCCGTACTAACTGTAAATAGTCATGGTGACATTTTTTAGTGTAACAGTTGGGCATGTGGTGGAGGCAATATAGTTGGATCATTGTTGTATTGGGGTCTCCACCCCTGGGGTGGTGTATTCCACTCAAGTTGTGGTAGAGCATGAGATTGAAATGACTGGTTGGCTAGCTGGGAGTTATACTGAGATGCATAGGACCAAGGAGGGGGTGCAAATGAGGAAGGATGAGAATTGGGTCCCCAAGAAGGTATGGATGTCATTTGGTTGGGGTTGTAATATGCATGGGATGACCCTTGCATGCCCTGCTGGTATGGTCTAGGCCCATGAGGTCTCCTTTGGTTAATGTAGAAAAGGTACTCAGTGACCCCTTCAACTCCTTGATATACAACTTTGTGTCTGAGTAAAGAAGGGCACTTGTCTATGGCGTGGTTTTCTTCACAGACAGAGAAAATTTCAAGAGAGTTCAATGGAAATTCATTCCTATGATTCCTCCTAGTGCATCTAGGAAAAAATATCGCCAAGGCTCTCTCTGCTTCCTCCTTCCTCTTAATGTTCATGGTGTCCATTTGCAAGGGAAGGGTTTGCATCATCTCACTTTTGAAATCTTCTAGCATGTTTCGAATTTCGCCCTTGATGGATGAGACAGAAGATGATGTACTGACCATAGATTGACTACCCCTACCCTTTTTCCTGGCTTCCCTAGAATAGTTTCTAAAGACAGTCTTGATATCCTCATAGGGTAATTGGTAGATATCTCCTCTTGCTGACAAAGGTAAGTTATCGATAAGATCTTCTCTTACTCCTGTAAGCAAGACCAACTTTAGTGACTCAAGGTCAAGTGTGCACCTGGCCCTTTTGTAGCTAAGCTGGAATCTTTCTTTCTAATTCTATTCATCATTGCCTATGGTCATCCTAAAAATTTGTTCTTTAGTATCCTTTGACCGGTAGTAGTATTGATATTTGTTGTTAAATTCCTACTACATCTGAGCCCAAGTTGTGATGCTATCTCTAAGTAAACCCATGAACCAGCGCAATGCTACATCCATGAGGGTAGATGGAAATAGTTTTAACTTTTTCTCATCATCTGTATAGTCATGGGTTCGGCATATAACAACAAACTCAAATAGGAATGTTTTGGGGTCCTCTATAGTCAGGCCATGGAAATGAGGTAGAGCAGAGGGGCTTATAATCTTCATCTACATGACCCCATTGGTTTCCCTGATGGGGAAGGCACCCTCAACTCTCTCTCTATTTCCTCTGTCATTTCATATTTCAGCCGTTGGTTCAGTAGGAATGGGTTCCTATTATTATTCTTCCCCTGTAGGTTCTTCAAATATGTCAGGTTGCTCAGCTAAGGGTTCCTCCAGTTCATAGCCACCGAAGAAGAGAGAAGGCTAGCTGTTGGATGGAGTGGGGGTATTTGGCAAAAAATTCCCTAAGCTGTCCCTATTCCTACGAGGCATGAAAGGAAATATTTTTTGGTTGGTTTTGTATTTTTTTTTTAAACATGGAAAGTACTTGCAAAACTAAAATTGGTGATTGAATAAAGAGTACTGACAAAATGAAAAAGATACTTACTGAATTGAAATCTTACTTACAAAATGGAAAGGAAAGCAGACAATGCAAAATGAAAGAAAGGAAACAACTGGATAACTTTTGCAGAAATAAACTAATGGAAGAATATTGAAGATAAGAAATAGAAGAAAAAAAAGAAGTAATCATGTTTTACTCAGACACCTCCTAGGAAATGGCGCGAAAACGTGATGAGTGTCAGTGTTGCAGCAAGGATGCTGCAACTCCTAGGCTACCAGCTTTACTTATCAACCTGAGGTTCATACAAACTTGGAGGTGGCAGTGTTGTATGCACAAGTAAAAGTGATGGTTCTACCTGTTTTCACTCTTTAGCTGGTGAGAGACCACTGGGGTTCCAAGCCAGACTTCTATAGAGTGAAAGAAGCTTGATTCTTTGATGCAATAAAGGCAAATCTACTCTAAGAGAGTTACTCTACTACAGTAATGGAGAAAGACAACATGTAATGCTAAACCACACCATACCCTAATTAACCATTTAAGAAGCTATGCTAAGAAGAAACACTAAATCAACATCTAACAAATGCTACTATCTAAGTTGCAGATCTAAGAAGCATAAAAAAATACTAATGTGCAAGTAAAGAAACTAAACTAAATCTATTTTCACTTTTTTGGTCTTTTTAGGCAAAATCAAGTATGCAAACTAATTGTTCTCGTGGATGTGACAGGTGGATTGAAGGTGTTTGAGTATGGCTAGAAGGGTTAGGAAGTAGTTGGATGGTGTGGAAAGGTCCTAGGAGGATTTTTTTGACTTCCAAGAGGCTTCCCTTCAATTCAACCTCAAAACAGGCCATTTCAGAAAAACATACAGGATGTACTAGAAACCTATAGGATGATCCTGTAGGAATTACAAGAAGCCTATAGGATACAGTCGAGGGTTAAATGTTAGGTGTTGGATGTGTTTGGAGGCTTAGGAAAGGTGTGTGATGGGTGGAATGGAGTGTTAGAAGGGTTAGGAGAACTCGGGAGTCAATATCCAAGATAAGAGATGGCTAGATTTGATCAATGTTTTTGGGAGAAATTCAATGAAAAATGATGAAAAACTAGTGAGGGTGATGGTGAAAAAAACGGATCGCTGAGGTGGATGAAGTGGAAGGTGAATGCTGGCTATGAAGTCTTTTTCTCCTCCTGAAGCACTTGCTCTACATGAAACACGTGTGTCTTCCAAAAGGTCATGCAACAAGATACATTTTCATAAACTAGAAAAGCAAAACTAATGAATCAACTGCCTATATTATGGGTGAAGAAAGTTTCTAAAGGGAATGACAACATGAGTGAGATCTATATCATAAGTGGAGATGGAAAAGATGGCAATGAAATCTACCTTAGACCATTAACCAAATACTGAATTAAAGACAACAAAGTCAAAAGCTCATAAAAGAACTAGAAATCTATGTTTTGGGGGCTACTTAAGGGTCCCTTCCTCAAGTCATGGCCCCAGAGGGAGGAAGCGAGGCTGAGACACCTACTAACAACCTTGTGGTGATAATTTTTCTCCTTGCTAACCTACTACTTGAAATAAGGGACAAATGGAAGCAAACTATCACACAACCCATCTAATCTACACTACCTGTAATAGAAATGCATCTCATAAGAAAATTAACAATTAAGCTATGAATGTATAGTAAAAATACATGTAAAATCAAGAGGGGCCTTGGATTACAGGGTTGGGACCTAACCCAAGAGCTTCAACCCTCCGAGTCAACTTAGTGCTGGCTGAAAACAAAACTCATTCTTATTATCAAAACAACAAATTACATCAAAAGAACTGTCACAAGTCTTGCAACTCAAAAATAGAGTAGAGTTTTACAATAAAAAATTCAAATCCTACTGAGGTCCTAGGCCTCTCTACTTATACATCTGAAGTTCCCAACGAAATCCTTAAAATTAGGGAGGCTTGACTCCCAAACTCGAGATAAACAGGTGCTTTGTCCCTGATTTGCTCGGCTACCTTATAGTCCTCATGATTTGCCTGTTTTCACTCCTAGTTGATGGAGGAATATTCTAATAGAGGGGTATTAAATGAGGAGGATTTGCCTCCTATAATCCCTCTCCCTTGTCCCATTTGACTTTTGACCATGGTATTTGGAAAAATTACTTGATTTTATCCTTTAATCCTACATTAAATGCACATTATACCACAAAGCATAATATCCAACTCTAACTCACCTCATAAATGAAACATAATCAAAAACATGTAATAAGTTATGAGAATAGTTGGTTTGACTAATCTAGGAGGTGAATTAATGCCCATATAATTACCCAGTCATGAGGCTCATTAGTAGAAAGTCTGGTCCCAACTTTAATTTTTAATTTTTAATTTTTTTCTTGTCTTCCTCACTCAGCGCATTTAATTTGTTGACAGTCGTGCTAATCAGTGTGATATGCTGATAAACAGTCACGCCAACCCCCCTTTGGTGCTTGTTGTTATTTGGGTAGTCATGCCAATGCATGTAAGTGAAGATTAGGGTTTGCCCCAAATATTAGCCAGTTTTTTTTGCTCTCATGATTTCGACCTTGTAAGCCTTTTAGACCATCTTCTCCTTGACTAGAAAGCTACTTTTCATTTGGTTTGTTTTATTGTTGATTTTTCATCTTTCCGCTTGATTTCTTGGGTCATTGGATGGTTAGTGGCACTAGGGCATCTAGATTTTCATCCATTCAATTGATTGTGAACTCAGTGGGTCTAGTTGTTGGTGCATTTACTCGCATTTTGTTTGTGGTCCTACTACAGTTTTGGCCTCCATTACACAAGTTCGAAAAGTTTTTGTTTACTTGTCTAAACGTTTCTTTTCTGACATGGATCACATAACTTGTTTTGTTTTTGGTAAAGTTGGTGTTTTATTAGTTTGAAAGAGATTATGTTTTTGTGTTTTTGTTTGCTTGAAGAGCTAATTGTCTCAAAAACTTTTTCATTGAAGTATTGTATGAGAAAATTCATTTCATCATTTCATGAAAAGTATAAAATTCTAGTATGTTGCATCAGTATGCTACGGTAGTTAGAATCGTTGAAGACTAGGATTGCATTGGCATTTGAAAATAAAAAGAAATCTCTTTTCTTTTGAAAGGACTGTTAGAAATGTACTTGTCAGGAAATTAGGGATTGGAATGTATTTTTCATTAGCTTATTTTCTCAAAAAGTGAAGTAGTGAAAGATCATTTTTCTTTTAGTTGCTTGGTTTTTTGCATGTGATTGTGTGTTTCATACCTTCTCTAGTGTAGACAATTCATCAAATTGAAAGGTACTTGTCTCATTTAGTTGCATTTAAGGTTTTTTGAGACATCGCTAAGGCCTAAAAACTTAAACATAACTCAAGATAAACTTTAAAGTGAACTCAATTAACCTAAGGCACATTTGAAATCTAACGATCATATCTAGAAGGTCTAGGCTAGAGACATCTTCAGGCATCTTTAAACCTAGCAGTTGTCGTTAGCTTCAACACTAGACAGTGCTAGTACAAATCTGTGCTCCCTATACCATTTATTATATAAAGGTAGACCCCTCTAGGCTTCAATTCTTTATTCATAGGAAGCCGAGTCGGCCACCTTGAAAACGTGATACACCAAACATAGCATTCAGGGAGATTGCCTGCTCGTACTTCTCTGTTCACTGGGAGGTATTCTGCAGTTCACAGTTGCCTAGTAATCCTTTTTACCTAGACCATCTAGAGCAGTCATTTGATCTTTTTGAATCATTAAACTTAAAATATCATTAAAGCACTTATCCTTCTCAGCTCATTTCCAATCGAAAGAGATAGAGTCGCCTTTGTTTCTTTCTCGACTCTTAAAACATGAAATAGCACCAGTCTATTTATGTGTCTTAATAAACGGATTTCCCATGATCTTATAACATCCTATTAGTCCTTTCTAGACCAAATTGTGAGTCTCCATTAAATAACATTTTAAATCCTTGAAGTTTATCTCTGTCTTTTCCTATTAACTAAGACAAGGTCATTGTGACTGAACCATCTGGTTCACCTAGTTCCTCTTCCTCTCCCCTGTCTAAAAGATTTCTTGAGCAGACGCTTTTTGAATTACCATAGTCAATTGAGGACTAAGGTGTTGAAACCGAAATTGTTTTGAGCATTCAAACTTTGTCATCTCGTCCTCCACCTACTGCAGATACTAGGTCACCTGCTGATTTTGGCCCGGAATCTCCAAAAAATCCTGTTCAAACTCCTAAGAGTTTGCTGACCACTGACAGTCAGCTTGGACTCATTATCTATCCTCTGAATCCTTTGTTTGACCCTGTTTTGATATCACCACAGTGTCCGTACAGTTTGTACAATCAACTGGGTGTTCCTTTCGAATTATCCCCTCGTACCTCTCTAGTTGTTCGTCGTCATTTGTTCCCAGATATGGAACTCAAAGGCGATGCTCCAGTCACCTCTCTGGATGAGTTAGAAGTTTCTACTCCACACACTGTGGAGGAGGAAGAACATCGTTTTCCTCCTAAAGGTTTCCCCTATACAGGGAGCATTCCTGGTAGTGTGCATCAGGAATTGCCACCTAATTATGTATCCTTGGCATAATTTGTTTTAGGTACACCTAGTGCCTCATCACATTCCCATAACCCTGTTTGGGCATCTGGTGCCATTCTTAATCCAGGTATGTTCATTGTGAGCTCAACCTCCTGACAGGCTCTTACCTCAGTCCCAGTGCAACCCATCATTCCAAACCCTCTTATATTGTCCGTCCCAGTTTTTCATCTGGTTCAATCGATGGTCTCTATCAATTCCTCACTCCCTCTAGTCAGTGGCGAAGTTGTGGCGAAGTTGTGCCACCACCTGGGGTGCATAATATGATTGTTTCTATGGCATCAGGTGCCGTCAATGTGAGTAGCTCGCAGGCTGACATGCTTGGTATGAACCAACCTTCTCTTGGCATTATTCAAAACCTTGTTGGTCTTACTGGATTGAGTAATGTCTAGTACCAATAGGTTCAAAATTCTATTGGTCCATCTGGGTCAAGCAATTTCCAGTATGAGCAACCTTATTAGGATCAGGTCCAATACCAAACTCCTTACATTCCATATGGTTCTCAAGGAGTGGTTAATATACCTTATGTCCTTCAGTCTGGGTTGTAAGTTCAGCATGGCTCATCCACGTTTCATGGTGGCTATGGCCAAATTCAATTCGGGAATTTTCTGGGCACTGTTCAAGTACCCTTGAAATAGCAAGGACAACCTTTGCAGCAACAAGGGAAACCTTTTTTACAGCAAGCGCCATCCACGCAACAGCCAGGGAAAATGATCCCGTAGTAAGGTCAACTGTAACAACCACAAGGGCAACCCTTGCGATAGTTGCATCAAACTGCGCAGCAGCAGATGTAGTATGCTCCGCAAACCTCCTAGCCTATGTCTTTGTAGGGCCAATCTCTTCAGCCACAAGGCAAACCCTTGCAATAGCAAAACCAACCCGAGCAGTAGCAACCCTTATATACATATCAATAGGGTTGACCCTTGTAAGGGAAAGGCCAGGGTCAAGTCCTGAGCAACAGGCCCAAAATACTAATGTACTAGGTCAACAGTTCAATATCCTTTTGGCTAAGGTTTGAAGGTAGAAAATCCTAATGTCATAGGTCAACAGGTCCAGAGTCCTTTTGGCCAAGGGCAGTAGGTACATAATCCCTATGTCCATGAGCAACAACTATACAATCCTTATGCCCAAGGGAAGCAGGTCCAAAATCCTCTTGTTCAGGGGCAACAGGTTCACAACTCATATGTTCAAGGACAACAGGTACAATATCCATATGTCTAAGGTCAACAGGCTCAAGAACCTCTTAACCTATATGTTTCTTATCAACAACCTATGACTAGACAGTTCCAAGGTATTCAAGGTAAAAATCCTCCCTATGGCTAGGGTAACCCACAATGGGGGTAGAATCAAATGCCATATGCCCAAAATCCTCACCAGCGTGGATGGGCTCCTCCGGTTGGACCCCCTTACCGACCTCCAATGCCTTTTAATACTCAATTGCCATTCTTGGCCACACTAGAGTTTCCAGATGTATCTCACCTTATGAATGATCCAATTCTTCATTCATCATACTGGCCTCCGGTTCTATCCAAGATCGCGAGAAATTGTCCTAAGTTCGATGGGAAAGCAAAAGAATATCCTCAAGCCCACATGATGACATATCACCTCTGGTGCTCTTCAAATTCTTACGTTAATGATTCTATTCATCTCCATCTTTTCCAACGAACCCTTACAGGTGCTGCAACCAAGTGGTACATGAAGCTTCCTCGAAGTACTCATGGCGACTTTAGCTCTTTAGCAATGGCTTTCCTCATGTATTTATAGTTGTCAGTTTTCTATGAAATTGGCACCTATTTGCTCACATTGCTTAAGAAAGATATTGCGACAAACATCTCTGACCACATCCATGAATGGAAATGCAGATGTTGCCTGATCAAATTCGAGATTGCTGATCAATTGCTCACCGAATGGGTCACTAAGTCATTCGTGGCTCCAATTGCTCGCGATATAGCTATGGCTGAGTGTGTTACTGAAGAACAAGCCATTGCTCGTGCCCAGTACTTAGATCTAGTTTACGCTGAGTCCTTCACTTTGTATGAGCTATTACCCAATGCTCTGAGGCCATCATCTGATTCCGCGGCTTCGAAGTCGCAAGCTACACCCCTCGTTGATGGAGTCATTGGTTCAGTGTCATAGACCCCTGCTAAATATTTTTCCAAATAGAAGTTAGTCTGAAACACTATCTCCAATAGTTCCTCGTAGAATCCACCTAGCCCTGGTAAAATCTCAGAGGTCCACATTGCCTAGTCTACCATAGTGGATGAATCCTCAAAAGGTAAGAAGAAATGAAAATACAAGGCTAAAGCCGATGCCCCAAAACAGGGTCCTCCTAAATCGTCTATTGGTGATTCTTCACAACAGAAGCCTAAGTATTCATGCCTCATTTGTGAAGAGGATCACTATACCAAGGATTGTCCCTGATGATTCGAAGTTACTTGTTTGCTCAAAGGGACCCCAACTGTCCTAACAGAGCCATTTCTGTCTCAACAGACACAAATGGTAGACCAACCTCGATCATTTGCTTCCTCAGGATCTCAAGTGTTCATGATGAGTGTGCCTATTAATGTGGCTACTAGATCAAAAGATTACCAAACTCTTTCTCTGACAACCGACAAAGAGAAAGAGGCCACCCCTTCTTCTTCTACCCTGAGTTCTGGCCCTCTTCTTATTGAGTTCCCTAACCATGATTCCACTATTCGACCACCTTCTCAAGGTGTGCTACAAAACTCCACGTACAATCCCAATGCTCGAGCCCCTCAACCCTATAATATTATTTAGCATTTGACTCATGCACCGTTAGCTATGTCAGTGCTCGAGGTGCTCCAAAGTTGCCCATCAAAGTGGAAATCTTTGCTGTCAGCTATTGGAGGTATTGATCCTACTGATTCCAACTTGATATGTTTTGATCTAGAGAACCATGTTTTGGGCTTGCCTCATCATATTTCCTTTCTCATTCAGGTAATCATTAATGAGAATACCATCCACAGGACTGTCATCGATGAAGATGCTTCCACCTGCATCATGCTATTTCGTTGTTGGAAGACCATTGTCTCTCCTACTTTGAACCAATCCCAAAACACTTTGGAAGCTTTCGATGGGCATGATTCGTGACCCTTCGGTGTCTTACCTAACCTTGCCATTACTCTGGAGGGAAGGACAGTACAAGTTGAGATAGATATTTTTGACGCTAATCTCAATTATAATGTTCTACTCGACCAGAGGTTGACCCATGCCATGCATGTTGTAGCCTTCTCCCTATTCCACGTGATTCTTTTTTCCCATCAAGGGAAGATTGTCATTATTGACTAGTTGTCCTTCTTTGACTCTTCCTCCCCGGATGGCAATGTTCCATACATCAAGCACACTGGTGCTCCCTATGAGAGTGTGGGGGTAGGTCTTTTTAAAGATTTTGCCTTAATGGGAATTTTTCTACTCCCACCTCCTCATGTTGCCTTTGTCAACATGATCTCGGTAAAATATGACCCTTGGGTCATGCCTTCACTAGATCTTGTTGATACCTGGGGCGACGTTATGCCACTTAGTCCTGTCGAAATCAATTACGCAGAGATTGTTTCAGCCTCTAGTTCCGCATCCTTTGATTCCTATATTTCAAAAAACTCTCTCGATACGTATTCTCAATCCCCATGGCTTGGTGCTTTTGAATATCTTGATCTCTTAGCTAAGACTTTTCTTGCGACAAAGGTATCATGGAAGTAATGTCTCTCAAGGAACCACCTTGGAATGATACTCATCATCACTCCTAATTCCTACCTCGCCCGATGATCACGTCTACCGGTCTCGAAGAGTTCTCTTCTCTGTTTCCTTCCCTCCCACTTCTGCCACAGATCATGATTCATGAAGTATGATCAAAAGGAAATTTGGGTAATGTTACCCAAATGATGTTGATTGATATTTCTATCAAGCTTGGTATCGTTGAACATGTCCATATCGGGGTAACTTGTTCTCCGGATGAGATCAAGACCTATACTCGTATGTTTCAAGAATTCCATGATGTGTTAGCATGGTCCTACAAAGAGATGCCTAGAATTGATCCTAGCATTGTTGTGCATGAAATACCAACTTATCCTCACGCGAAGCCTGCTTGCCAACGGCTCCGTCTAGTGCACCCTAGTAAGGCCAACGGTATCAAGGGTGAAGTTGAAAAACTTCTCAAAGATGGATTCATATATATTATCCCTCTTACAAATTAGGTGCCAAATATTGTCTTGGTGATGAAAAACAAGGCACGATCTGCGTTTTCATTGATTATCATGATCTCAATCGTGCATGTCCTAAGGATAACTACCCTACTCCTTTCATTGATCAGATCATTGACAAATTTGTCAGGAGAAATTTTTTTTCCTTTATGGACAATTTTTCTGGTTACAACTATATTAACATTGCACCATCCAATCAAGGAAAGACAACTTTTATCTATCCATGGGGTACGTTCACATACAAAAAGCTCCCTTTCAGCCTAGAAAATGCTAGAGCTACATTTCAGCAGGTGATGTCCTATGCATTTCATGATATTCACAACATCATTCAGCCTCACTTGGATGACCTTCTTGCTCATTCTCGTAAGCACCAAGACCACCCTGACCATCTTCGACATATTTTTCTTTGCTGTAGACACTACAACATTTGGTTGAACCTACATAAATGTGTTTTCTACATAGAATCCAAACGAATGCTCAGATTTATCATTTCCAAGGATGGTATTTGCCTTAATCCACTTAAATTTGAGGCCATTGTAAATTTACCCCCTCCATCTTCATTGCACCAACTCCATAGCTTACAAGGAAAGGAAAATTTTCTCTGTCGTTTTGTACCCAATTATGTTGAGCTACCTATAGGATTTACCCGGTTTCTCAAAAAAGGAATGACCTTTGCTTGGGATGAGGTTTCCCAGAAATATTTCGATGATGTCAAGGCTATCCTCGTAAATTATCCTTTGCTACATCCCTAGGATTATGATCGAGATTACTTCCTTTACCTAGTTGTAGCCCCTAGCACCATTGCTATAGGCTTGGTCTAAGATGATGATGAAGGAAATGAACATGTTATCTACTACCTTAGCTGTAATCTCCTCGACACTGAAACACATTATGGCCACGTTGAGAAGTTGGTTTTGGCTGCCATCTACATTGTTCAACGCTTTCGGCACTACATCCTATTATGCACTACTACTTTGATTTCTAAATGCAACCCCGTGACCTACATCCTGACACGTAAGTTGCTAGGGGAAAGTATTCTAAATGGATTGTCATCCTGGAAGAATTCAATTTGGTATTTACTACTGCCAAATCTAAGAAGTCACTAGTTTTCGCCAAGTTGATTTGTTCCCTTCCTTCTATGTCTCTCCCTACTGGTGCCGATGAACAGCTTCTGGACAAGACTCTTTTCCTAATCAACATCCTTGATCTGTAGTAATGTGATATCTTCATGTATCTCTAGACATCCATGTTCTGGTCCGCATTGACTAAGGACAATCACCGACAAATTCGACATCACTCCCAACCCTACCATATTATTGGCGATACTTTGTAACGTGTCGGTGTCGATTCAGTTCTTTGTTGATGCCTTACTCTCGAGGAGGCTGAGAGAGTTCTCAATGACTGCCACTTCGGGGCATGTGGTAGTCATATGTCTGGTTATGTTACTGCTCAAAAAAATCCTTCACGCTGGTTATTTTTCATTGTCCATTTTTAAGGACTGCATCCTTGTTGTTCACATGTGCTATGAATGACAAATTTACCAATGCAAGCTGTGTGCCCCACCGGCCCACCTACACCCCATCATTACTGTTGATCCTTTTTACAAATGGGGCATCGACTATGTGACATGTAACCCTCATTCAGTTGGGGGGCATGGCTATATTATCATTGTTATGGATTATTTCACCAAATGGGCCAAAGCGATGCTTACATACTCGGCAGATGGTAAAACAGCGGCTCTATTCCTTTTCAATCATGTTATTTCCAGGTTCAGCATACCTCAAGCCATTGTCATAGACCATGGCTCCCATTTTAGAGATTACATGATGGCTGAGTTGACTTCCACGCTGGGTTTGCGCCACAATGGTTCAACCCCGTATTACCCTAAGGCCTACAACCAAGTTGAAGCCTTGAACAAGGTTTTGGTTACAATGCTTCAGCATACTATTGGGATGCACAAGTCAAATTGGCAACTCATGCTCTTTTCAGCTCTGTGGGCTTACTGAACCTTGACCAAAGACGAAACTAGTTTCACACCATTACAGATTGTCTACGATCTTAAAGAAACATTGTCGATTGAATGCAAGATTCCTTCACTCAAGCAAGCTGTCGAACTTCTCCCTGAAACATCACCTCAGGAAGAGCACCTCTTATATTTAGAACAACTGGATGAGACTTAGTCAAGTCCCATTTTGATCAGTCAGTCTCCCCCCACCTGTTCTCTGAGGGTGCTTTGGTTTTACTATACAACCAAGCTAATGATAAGCTAGGGGCAAGTAAGTTTGAGCCCATGTGGCATGGACCCTACATTATGAAACATCTTTTGCAAAAAGGGTCCTATGAGCTTATTGACTATGCAGGCAATCCTCTTGACAAGCCTGGAAATGGGAATTACCTCAAGAAGTACTATGCTTAGGTCATCTTGCATGGTTACTTGTGTACATTAGTGTGTCATTCATTTTTGTATTGTGTGGTTTGGTGTGTTAGTTTTCAAACAAATTTCCTATTTACTATGTTTTCCTTGCTTTGCAGATGTATGTGACTCCCCACATCAATTTCGTTGATGGTGCTCGTCGTAGTATCTAGAATCTATCATCTACGGCATGGGCTATTTATGACCCTCACGGTGAATTTATTGATCTTCAAGGTATCTTCTTAGGTCGCACAACTAACAACATTGCTGAATACAGTGCGGTCATCAAACTGTTGTCAAAAGCCATTTTTTTTTACATTCGAGAGTTGGTTGTCAACCTGGATTTACATCTTGTCGCCCTTCAACTCAATAGGAAATATTCCGTCAGAAACCATCAGATATTTAGAACGTATCTCCATATTCATCTATTGGAAAGACATTTTGATTACATTACATATCATCATATTCCTAGATGCATGAATACATTGACAGATGCATTAGCTAACTATGTGTTGGATAGACATTTATGAAACATGTGAAAAGATAAAACAAATCATTTGTATTATAGTAAGCAAGAAAATACACCATATATATATGGTGATAATTTTTTATACATAAAAACCCCAAAAAATAATATGTGTATTGAAAATAACATTGTCCGCTTGTAGGCCTCATATATTTGTGGTACGCAGGCCTCAAAAACGTAAAATGTAGGACCTAGGAACTAGTCAGCATGGTGATCTTGGTAGCATCACATGGTTCATGCAACTGGAGTCAGCAATCAGTGGATCCGATCTGATACTCCCACCGTGTGTCTCTAGTACTGGTGAGGAATGTATCCCACCTAAGCATACTCTGAGATACCATGAGTCAACCCCTCAAGGTTCCTCACGATCTCCTCCTCGTTGTCACTTCCCTCCTGATAAGGAGCGACAACATCAAACTAGTAGGCGATTCGCATGGATATTGGGAACATCCTAGCAGGACACTCCGGTCCAACATATGCATTAACAAAACAAAATGTTATAAACACATATATATAGAAAACAATTAAAAAATCACAAAATTAAAAAAATGATTTTTTACCTTCATCATCAAAATCCTCTCCATCTGGTAGTGGCATGTTCAGATCTCTGCGAAAGTTGGTGCCACTATATGGCCAATCCTCCACAAGGATCAGCTATCGTTGTAGCCATGAAAAGATGGTAGGCTTGTACGACCTGTGCTAGACCCTAGTGATCCTAAGCATAAAATGACTCTAGTGGGCGATCCATAGGTCGCGTGGTAAAGGAGGATCTACCTCAGTCGATTGGTACTAGAACAATGACACCCGTTCCAAGAAAAAGGTCACTAGTATGGATCCGAAGAAAAATTACTTTAGATTGTCTACCTTAGCGTTTTTCAGATGGCGCTTTATGTTGATCTTCATGGCTTCCACTCAATTGAAGTTCATTGGTGTTGTGGAGTCGATGGCATATAGGAATTTTGACTTGTTAGTCTCATGCACTTCCTAGGACCCCGCCACTCTGTTCATAGTCAACAGTAGCACTCTCAGTGTCAGATCTTGGACGGCGGAAATCTCAATCTTGCCACTATTGGATTTGAGGGCTTCAGGAAAATGTTCAACAAGCAACATGGATATGCTTGCCCCATTTAGTTGTGGCCCATATAAGTTGACTATCTCCCCTCTCTACGATAGTCCTGTGATGAAATATATGTTTTGAAGTTTCTAACTCCAGCTCCTAGTCACCAACGATGAATATTTCCTGATTTATGTCCCAGAGACTAATCAGGTATTAAAGCAACTAAGGTTGGGCCCACATCCCTGGTGTGAGAAAGAACCTGAGGATCCCACAGTCCCTCAAAGCACTCAGGCAATTTGGATCATTCATTGCCTTAGTGTCCACATCTTCGTGCTCATGGTCTTTCCAGTCTAGCATTTTCGACGATTCCTTCTTGCAAAAACCATAGATTTAAGTCAATAATCATTTTTGGCCCATAAATTTCAAATTCCAACGGTGGTTTTGAGAGAAAATTGGTTTTTTCCCTATTCAAGGTGCCGATGCAACTGTTTTAAAAATAGTCGCACTGACAGTGCAATAGGTCATCTTAATTACCCTCGGCGAGCACAATTCCATGCTCAGAAGTCATGTTGATAGAGGGCGAAAAACTTTTAACAAATCCTCCCTCAAAAATCCAAAAAATGGTTAAAAACATGAATAAATGGTATGACAATGAAGCTCGAGGTTTTGGCTCTTACCTATAACTGGTAGCTTGGTGAATGACCTCCTGGATCTCCCACAATCTACTCCGGAGAAATTAGGGAAAAAGTGAGTAAAAAGTCTTTCACAATAAGGTGAAATAGTAAACGATAAAAAATATTTACTTTTCCTCCCTTTTATTCAGTCTTTCATGAAATATTAGGTTTTGTAAATATTTTGACCTATTTCTCCTCAAGAATTGGATAATGCACTTTACCTTTTTTGCACAGTGACAGGTGATGGATGTTCGACGATGATGTCGAGTCATGTTTCAGCTCTTTTCTCGACGCGTAAAACTCATATGAAAAGATTGCCGAGAATTTTCCCTTTTGACTCGTAAAAGGGAATAAAATAGGGGCTGTGCTTTAAAGCTCTTTTCCAACCCTTTAAAAATGAAAATATAGGCCAAGCCCTGTTGTTTCGAACTTGTTAATGGATGTGAAATGTCGTGCACCAAGTATAAGTTTACCCATTTTTCGGGTCAGGATGCACTATTTCCAAAAAAGGAACTCCTTAATTGAAATGGTCAAGCGGTTCTCTCAAGTATAATTTTCTACCCTTTCAGGCTCTAGAGACACAAATGTATGAAAAGGGACCATGTGGAGTTTTCTTTTTTGTGTCTTTTTTAAACTTTATAAATGTGAAAAAGATACCGAGTTACACCTTTGTCTGAGTCATTAAAATATTAAACGACATCAGATTCGTCACTATGACGAACATGAGCTTCTCTTTTCTAGGGCTCGTTAAACTTACTAGGTAAAATTCACATGAAGGATGAACTTATAGTGCAAGCATATGTTATCCCCTTCAAGCTTGTGATTAAAAAATAATTGGGGTACCTGCCAGAAATGGTGGGGGAAAACATGGAAATCTAATCAGTTATGTTGGTAGCTCACTCTTGAACATGACACTTTCTATTTCGTGTCAGGTTGGGATATCCTCCTTTGTATCATTGATGTTCCTGGGTTGGGCTGTTCATTTTTGCCTTCCATTTGATCTCTGCCACATCATCATGACCACCGATCCTATGTATCCAAAAGTTTCCAAACTTCTTGTCGTGTCGCGGATATGTTCAAGAGTTGTCCTTCTACAGTTACACTTACCTCTGATTCTCTGTATCATCCAAAATCATTTAGCATCCCTTTGTCTCATGTCAATGATGTGGGATACATTATCGCCCTTCTTCAACATGGTCACTTCCTATTGACTTCAGCTCATTATCTGGTAAGTTGACTGAGAGACTCCCTTCCAGTACCTTAGAGTTTGCATGTCCTAATGGCAAGTTCTTTGCACTCGACAACAGGTTCACATCATTAGCTTTCAATCGAGTGATTTCATGGGTTTTCGACTTTAGTTTCTCCATTCACATTCCATGGATTGTGTTCGTAGTAACTTGAGGACCATTGTCATTATTGGTGGTTTCTCTCACTCTTGTTAACAATTTACATCATTGACTGGTAATCAAGCGAGTTTCTAGCATGTTCGGTGTCAACCCATCTATTCACATGTTAGAATTTGTACTCTGATCGGGTTGTGTTGGAGAGCAAGACCCTGGGCTCAAATAAAAAAATTCCAGGTTGCGAAGTGATGTAACATGGTCATGTTGATATACATGTCTCTTTCAGATGGATGGCTGTGACCATACCATGAGTTATCACATGTGATCCTTCTCATTATTGGATGGGTGCGACCATACCTTGGTTTCGATATGATCCTCTTTATAGGATGGTTGTGCCCATGCTTGGATCAATTTACATGATCATTCTCTAGATGGTTGCTTCCATACTACAATTCATGTATCATTTGACAAAGTTTTTAGTTATGTATATGTATCTGTACTTGCTTTTAGGTTTTCTGATGACACACTCTGGTTCACCGCACTAATTCATAAAGCATTTCATCCCTCACTCTAGTTCAGCCTTCACGCTTTAGTGGGCATCTGTTACACAACATTTTGTCACTGTGACTGTACTCCCTATTCCTTGATCCTGGAGGACCTCTACAGTATGCCCTACATGCTTTCCCTTCATGAATAAACTCCCATTGTGTCCCTCTTCATGAGTAGAAGAATTCCTTTTGCACCATTTCTCCAAAATCTTCTAGTTTTCCCAATTTACAAGATCGGCGCTAATGACCCTTGTCTTCCTTATGCTGATATGCAAGGATTAACACTTTCCCTAGAACCTATCAGAGTGACTGAGCTTTGTTCTAGTCACATCGATCCTCTTATGGAAAGTTTTTTAAATAAGGAGCCGAAGCTTCCAGCTCTAGAAGCTTCGTAACAGAACTGTGGTAAATGGTTTGGCCAAATGGGGTTGAGGATGTCTGTTTGGTCTCCTTTCCCCTATAAGGATGGAACTACTTCAAGAGATAATACCTTATCCGATGAGAAGAGGATCCATCTCCAATCCATTCATGCTATATAAACCTCCAATTTTCCCAAGCACAAGCTAGTGTTAATGTTGGTGTGCTAGTGCTAATTAAGTTTGGAGTAAACAACAAGATATTCATAGTTGTAGCTCTCTAGTTATGTGAGGGAGAAGCATGAATTCGGTTTAGTGTGAAGCCTAAAGGGAAGAGCCTTAAAACTATCATTGCTGAGGCCATCATGGAATTCTAATGGAAGTGTGTGGGAACCTAGTTTTATTGGAGGATAACAACAACGTCAAGGCAATGGTTTTAATCTCTTCTTGATTCAATATATATGGAACTATCGATTGATTTCCTAGATAATGTGTCATCTTACATGTTTATGGCTTAATGTTTTTTGACCTGTTAAGTAGGTTGAATTACAATTTGTCTATTATCACAGTTGTTGTTTGCTGTTGTTTATTTGTTTCAGGTGTTTGAAGAAGGAAACGAGAAATAGCTAGAGCGAGCAAGGAAGGACATCATCAAATGGGATAATCATACTAAGAGGTAGGCCCTATTAATTGGTTCTAACCTAAGGAAACCTTCCATAGAATGCATCCATTGTGGCTAGACCCTTATTGGGCTAGCGAAATTGTTTGTGTCTGCACTCATAATTTTACTTCACCACATAGTCACATGCCGAATAACCTGCGTGGTTTTTCCCAGGGTAGTGTATCTCTCTTCATGTTGTTGTGAACCCTGAGACATCTCCTTGTTCCGTGCAATCCCCCCCATCACGTAGTGTCCCAACTTAGGCAGTGTATTTAATAGTCCTGCACCTCCTTTCAGCTGCCTGGAGCACTAAGACTATGCTACCTTCATATATTCACCTGGCCTAATCACCAATGTATGGCTTCAATCACTTGCCATTCACCTTTCCTAGGAAGGGATCTCCATTCAATTTAACCATCTGAACTACTCCACCATCGGTAATCTCCTTAATGACATAGGGCCCTAGCCACTGCATCCTAAATTTTCCTGGAAATTTATCAAACTTGTTGTCATATAACAAAACTAGATCATTTACCTTAAAGGTGTGTATTTTAATGTGCCAATCATGCCATGATTTTTCATGTTGCTTTTGGACCTGTTGGTGAAATCTAGCCAGAAACCTTTCTTCCTCAAGCTCGGAAAGCTATGTGAGCCTCTATTCTAGGTCTCCACGATCTGTCATACCCATGAATGTCGTTATGCGTAAACTAGGCACAATGTATTCCATTGGCATCACTGCTTCAACACCATATACAAGCCTAAAGGGTGTCTGTCCAGTCAAGTTTTTCCATGTAGTTCAATAGGCCCATAGTACTGCAGGTATGCGCAGGTCCCAATAATTTCACTAAGCATTGCAAACCTTGGTCAGCGCATTCTCTAGTACCTTATTAAATGCTTCCACTGTCCCATTAGCCTATGGGTGATAAGGCGTGCTTTTCTGGTGACATACCTGAAATTCCTCCATCAGCGCACTGATCGTTTCTCTTAGAAAGTGTGTACCATGATCACTCATCAAAACCTTTGGACACCCAAATCATGTCAGTACATACTCAAAGAGAAACTTCACAGTGGTTGTGCTTGTGCATTCCTTCATAGGTTGTGCCTCCACCCATCGAGTCAAATATTTAGTTGCAATGATAATGTATAGCGCACCCATATTCTTTCCTTGAGACTGAATGGGTCCCACAAAATCTATTGCCCATTTCTTGAAAGGTTATAATGTCATCTATGGGTTCAAAGCTAGCTCATCTCTCCACGATGGCCTGCCAGTCCTTTGACACACGTCACATGCCCTACAGTATTTTTTTGAATCTTGATGGAGGTTTGGATGCCACAATCCTACGCGTAGAATGTTCTGCGCGGTATCCCTTCCTGCATAATTCCCTCCCGCAACATCCACATGGGATAGATGCAAGGAGTAACTATAGATATTGAAGGCATGAGCGCATTAGCTGATTTGGAGGTAATAGAAATTGTTGATGACACCAACCCCTACCCTATGCTCCTTGGCATTGATTGGGCTACTGACATGAATGGCATAATCAACCTAAATAAGCAAAAGATGATATTTGAAAATAAATCGCTTTGTGTAATAGTACCCCTAGACCCTGTAGAAGGATCACGCTATACTGAACTAGTCCGCGGTTACAAAAATGATGACGATTTGGAAAACATATATAAGATAACAGCATGAGACCAAGATTGGGTGAATTTGACAGTGGATGGATGAATTACATGGGATTGCGAGAGTTCCTGCATATCAAACTCAGACGAATAATTAGAGCACTAGTAGAATCGGCTACATGAAGTAACCATGCTGAGTTGTAACATGATGAATCGGTTGCTACGTTGTGTGTTGTCAGAGGTAATAAATCTGCCCACTTATGATGTCTTGAATGATGTGGATGTGTTTTTGGATGCATTTGATATGGAAGTACCAGAGAAGTAGCGCTTCCAGGCTTTGGCCTAGGCACTGTGCGCTATGCCCGCAAGATGGTGGGGTACACAGAAGGGTAGTTTTGATGATTGACACGAGTATAGGAGGATGATGAGAACATGCTTTGGGAAGACAAAGGTATGAGTAATGGACATGTATGACAGGAAGGATGATCTACATGAACACTTGGCCAAATGGGCTAAGTCCTATGGAGCGAAGCCACACCTAGAAGGGTGCACTTGTTTTGTCAGACCCTCGATGTCATCCCGATGAATTAGTACTTGGAGATAGAGCTCCACCATGACATAGGAGAATGGGATATTTTGTGTGAAGGGTTCATAATGATGTTCAGCCTCAAAGACGGGTTTGATTGTATTGATGAAGTGCTACAAGAAGTTAAGGAAGTGATCTTTAGGATACCACAGGATCCTTTGGATCTGATCAACCCGATTGGACTACTCAACTGAGCCACGCACTGGAATGCTATAATGTGACTATTGAAGAAGAAGACGAGGAACCCCAAAAGATTAATATCCCTAAATCTGAGGGTCACTGCGAGGTCGAGGGACCGCTGATCGAGAATCCTGATATAACCATGCTGCTGAAAACTAAATAGATAAATATTGGCATGGAGGCAAAGCCCAAATTCACAAAGATTGGAGATTACTGGGATGACACGACGGTAGATAAGGTCACAAAATTGCTTCACGAATACCAGGATTTGTTACCTAACAAGTTTACAGAGTTAAAGGGGATCATAGGAGACCTGGGAGTTATGAAGATCATGTTAAAACCTGACGCGGAGCCGGTTAAGAAAATACCTTACCATCTCAATCTGAATTATAAGGAGAAGGTCTGCCTAGAGTTAGATAAGATGCTCATGGAAGACATCATTGAGCCCGTAGAGGAATCTGATTAGGTGACCCCAATGGTTAGGAAAAGAAGCAGAAGGATGAAATAAGGATATGCATAGATCTCCAGATGTTGAATGATGATAGCATAAATCATCCTTTCCATACTCCGTTCACTGATGAGGTATTGGATAATGTAGGTGGCTAGGAAGTGTACTTCTTCACTGATGGGTTCTCTGGGTACCATCAGATCAAAATTGTGCCTAACAATAGAAGCAAGAAAACATTCGTGACTAAATGGGGATGTTTTCAGTACACCATAATTCCTTTTGGGTGAAAGAATGGGGATGGTCCCAACAACAGAACCATTTGTTGAATTTGTGGGCCCTGACCGAAGTTCAACGTTAGTCAGCCAAACAAATCCCTACACTATTGGCCCTTTCGGCATCAACCTATGGAGTGCAGAAGGAATTCTCACCCAAAGTAGTATGGGGGGATGCTGGAACCAAGTTTCCACACCCTGAGATGGTTGTGATGTCAGTTTATACCTCTTGCTCCTGCCTTCGCACATGTCAGTAACCCTTAGGGCTTAGTGATCTACCTTTTACCCCATCCTTCAGTACCTTTGCGAAGGTGTACGATGACCTTCGTGCAGCCCTAACCAGCGGTTTAGGTACTCTCACACTCCTATGACGATGTATTGTATAGGTTCCCAAGTTATCCCAAGTGTTTTACTTATTCTACCAATTAATAACAGTTATTGTCGCGTAAACTGATATTCTTACTTTCATTCAATTAACAAATATAATCCCATACATTCGTGCATCAAATAGACATTGTAATATAAACCCAAACCAGAATGCAATATAATCATATGCATTAATAGAGATGAAATACATAGTAATTGCAGAATACTTCTCTTTATTGATATCTTCCAGTTTAATATAGACTCTATCCACCCTGCACACATAGCTGCAGGGGTCCACACACTCAGCTGTAGAGCCCTACCCTAGGCCTATGTGCACTTAGCTGTAGAGCCTCTACCTATGCTAAGACCCAAGAACACTTAGAACTTCTCCACACTACTCTGCTACTTTTCTCCTTAACTCTCTACCTAGAGCTTACTTACTTAGCTCCTTTCTATACAATCCGACTTGACACTTGAAAAAATAAGGGCAAACAACCCTTTATGAATCTTGACACCTTCGCGCTCCATGACCACAAAATGCGGAGGCTTTACAGCTTTATTACAAAATTTTCCCATAACATGGGATTTTAGCCCCAAAACTACTCTTGGGGGAGCCCGTTCTCAACAATTACAATCACGATTTTTCATGTATTTCTCATGTTTCATGTAGAAGGGTCCATCAAAAGTATGCAACATGGGTACTCCTTGGATGAGGAATCAAAATTTGCCTCCAATGAGTGCTTCCTCTCGATATTTGAGTAAACCCATGGGAAGAGAAGCTGAAAATACGAGCTGAAAAAGCAGTTTTTATTTTTTCCCTCTAATATTTGATGATGCATTCTAATCTTGTTTTATTATTTGCACTATTATTTTATAATTTCCTTAGGAGGCCCATTTTAACCTCAAAAGTCCCCTAATTATTTTTCATGTGTGAATGAGATAATTAATGCATGTTTGGATTTTGAAATGATAGAATAACTTCCTACTTTCAAATAGTTTTGGTACCTAGATGAACAATTGCAAGGTTATCATAGTTTTGTTCCTACAAGTGATTTGTGTCATTTCATAGCTAGATGATTTATTTCATTTTATATCATTTACAAGTTAGCAACTTTCATTTCGTGAATTGACAAGCATTTACTTTTCCTACAATAAAACTTGTTTTACATTCCACTTTCAGTAGTTAGACTCCCTTTAGTTTAATATAGGAATTGTTTGGAACTCTAATGGTGAAGTGCCCTAGTTGAGAAGTGACATGAGTAGAATGATGTATATGTTGTGTATATAGGGCTATCTCCTCCCAGTTTGTACGAAACCGTAGGTTGGTAAAGTAAATATCGTAGCCCTAGGAGTTGTAACTATCTTGCGGCAATATTGAGGCTCATCACTTTTTGGCACCATTGTTGGGGAAGTGTCTAGGTAGATGAAATTTCTACTTTTTCTTTATATATTTCATTTGCCAAATAGATGTTACTCTTTCTTTCCTTTTTGACTTGCATTTACATTTCAAAAAACTCATAAAAATAAAAAATAAATTTCGTTCATGCCTTGTAGGAGTAGAGACACTTTAGGAAAATTCTTGGCACATAACCCCACACCATCAAACAATCAACCTTCTCTCTTCAGTGGTGACTTTCATCTTCGCTCTCTGACTATAGGAGACGTAGAGGACCCATTATGATAAGAACATGGAATGTTTGAAGAGCCTATTGGGGAAGAAGAAGTAGAGACCATTCCACACACTTATGCCATGGCTGAAAATAGAAATGAGATTGAAAATATGAATGAGGGTTCGTTTCCCATCAAAGAGACTAATGGAGATACTAGGATGAAAAAAATAAGTCCCTCTGCCCTTCCTCACTCCCATGGGCTAACCTTAGAGGACCTTGATAGCTTCCTGTTTGAGTTTGTTGTCATCTACAAAACTTATGATTATACCTCTAATGACCAAAAGTTGAAATGCAACAATGGTGCCAAATGGGCTCAAATGCAACAATCCATTAATAACAAGTATAGGGACTATTGCGGGTCCAAAGACACCAAAGATGAAACCCTTAGAATGACCCTAGGACCTCATGAATCCTTGGAGGATTATGAGGAAAGTTTCCAACTCAGTTACAAAATGGCTAGATGCACCCTCCACCCTGAATCACTCAAGTTAGTCCTTCTTAAAATAATTAGGGAGGACATACAGGAAACCATAAAGATGTTGTCTGTAGGGGACATTTATTAGCTACCCTATAATGATACCAAGACAATGTCCAAAAACCATTCTAGGGTTGCTAGAAACAAGGGTAGGGGTAGTCAAGCTTTGGCTAGTTCCTCTTCCTCCAACACATCTATCAAGAGTGAAATTGGAAACATGTTGGAGCACTTTAAAAGTAAAATGTTCCACAACCTTTCTCTACAAATGGACATTATGTAGATCAAGAGGAAACAAGAGGAAGCAGAGAGATCCTTAGCTACCCTTTTCCCTAAATGCACAAGGAAGCACCCCAAAAATGAATGCCCACTAAATGCTATAGATGTCTGGTCAGTGTGTGAGGAAAATCATTCCATAGATAAGTTCCCTTCTCTACCTGGATTTAATTTTGTATACCAAGAGGCTGAAGGTGGGGATGAACAACTGTGTTCTATCAACCAAAGGAGGCCTCAAGGACCTAGGCCATACCCACAGGGCATGCAGGGTGAATCCTATTCCTACCACCATTCCAATTAGAATTCCCCCCCTACCCCCTAGGTGTTATCCTACTCAGTCCTCATGTTCTACACCCTCTCCTTGGTCTTATGCACCTGAATATCCTTCCCACGCTACCAATCAATCATTTCAACCATATACTTCTCCACAGCCTCAATGGAATACCCCATCACAAGGTTGGAGGCATCAACTCATCCAACCTTATCCTTTACTGCCTCCACCTCCATCTCAACCATAACTAATTCATCCTTCTCCACACAAGCAACCTCAGATGCCTTGTTGGCTTGATTGGCACTGACCCAGGTTCAACATTAGGTAGCCAAGAAAATCCCTATACTATTGGCCCTTTCGGCATCAATCCGTGGAATGCAGACTGAGGTCTCACCTGAAGAAGTATGGGGGAATGCAGGAACCAAGTTTCTGAACCCTGAGATAGTCGTGATGTCAATTTTATACCCTTACTCCTATCTTCACATAGATTAATAAGCCTTTAGGGCCTATCGATTTACTTCTTCTTTCGTCTTTCAAAACCTCCGCAAAGGTACATGATTTCCCTTTGCGCAACCCTAGATGATGATTTTAGGCACTTACGCACCTCTGTAACTAGGTTACTGACTTGGTTCCCAAATTGTCTTAGGTATTAGCCAACTTTAACATACAATTAAGATTATCCTCACGTAAACATATATGGAAAAATATATTTTCCTGCATCAACTTAACATTATATCTGAAACTTAGCATTCAACATAGCATAATTGCAACATTTATAACAGTAGTAAAATAACGCTAAAAAATTGACAGTACATAATAAGTTTAGAATACTTCTCTTTATTGATGATTCAAATTTTCAATACATGCCCTATCGGCCTTGCACACATAGCTGCAAGGGTCCACGCACTCAACTATAGACTTCTACCCTAGGCCTCTTAGCACTCACAAACCTATGACATCAATGACTTCTGACTACAGAACTGCCTTAAACTCTCTAGGACTCTCCTTTTTATACAATCCCATGGTATGCAAACCAAGGGCGGGTCTCCAAAACCAACAACCTATCTAGACTAAGGGTGGAAAACCATTTTTGACTTAGCTATCTTTATGCTCTGCAACCACAAAATGCAGATACTTTACATTCTTTATACAAAATTCATGCCTTCTGCCCCAAAACTTAGGTTTGTAACTCCAAAATTGACCCCCAGGGGACTTGTTCCCAATAGGCCCCTAACACAACATGGTGACTCGCCCTTGAGTCACTCAGCTAGCATGGTGATCTTGTCATGAAGACCTCCTAGCTCAACCTGGACAACTGCTACCTCGGTAGTGCACTGTGTTGCCACCTGCTTCATCTCTTCGACCAACTTCTCTGTCGTTGGTCCTACACTATCAGCCTGTAGCTTCTCCTGAGTCTCTTGGAGACTAGGCAACTTTCCTTCAGTGGTGGTCATGATCACATAGGCCTCATCAAACCGAGGCTTGAAGCGAGCCTTCAGCATAGCTTCCTTGTGCGGAGCTGCATCTACCTGTTCTTTCAATGCCTTGGCCTCATGTAGCTTCGCTAGTCTCTACGTGATGGCGACAATGCTTGCTGTCATTTTAACTTTGTCGTAGTGCTGCTATAGTTCTCGTGCTTTTGTCTCCAGCCTCTACACATTGGGTTCTTCTTGTAGGCTAGTGAGTAGCTCGAGTGACTGCTCAAAAAGGGTTGTGCAGTCTGTCACTACACTCACTACTTCTACAGTCGCATCTGTCACAGCAGTCGCATGCTACTCCTTGACTTCCGACAGAGTTGAAGGCTGAGCCTTCAACTATAACTCTACAACTTTGAGGTTCAGCTACAGCTGAAGCTTTGCTAACTCTGTGTGTGCATCGTGCACTCCTGCAATGCGTTTCTGAACCCGCACATCTACTGGCTCAGCCTCTGCAATGGCCAGCTCTAGGATAGTTTGGCATGCCTCATCCACAACCTTGATTATTTATTTATTCTTATCTATTAGGTCTGTCATAAGGTAAATAGTGGAATCTCTTTGCATAGACAACTGATTGTTGTTGACCTTCTGCTCACTGATCACCTGTAAAGCACGTTGTTCGTGGGCCTGAAGTTCCGCAATCACTCCATCCTCCAGAAGACGAAGCGCTTGGCTAGGAAGTGTGGCCAAGTTAAGATCAACTCCCTTGAGGGTGCTAACAGTGAGCTTGCTAGCTTCAGCCGCCATCGTCAATGCTCCATCTGGCAGCACTATGGCTCAGGGGTCCCTTGCGCGCATCATCCTTGTAGCTTCTGAGGTGCCAAAGGCCAAATTGGCGGACGTCACACTATTCTACATCTGTGAAGCATGGATATACAGCTCCCGAAGACCCATTTGAATAGTCCCCAATGCCTACTACTACTGCTACTCAAACTGCTACAATAGTTCCGCGATGGCATCCCATACTGCATCGCTTATATCATTTAGATCCTGCTCTATTAGGGTTATCGGATCCAGATACGTCTTGCTAGACTTTGACGTCTTCCATGGACCTACCTTTTCTTGTCCTCTGGTGTGCTCAATATGAAACAGAGTCATCTTCGGGTCCACTCCTCTATGTTCAGTCTGTTCATCCTCTTCTTCCTTTATCCTTGGTGAAGGCAACTTCTGACCTCCATGAGAGCCACACTACTATTCTCCTACCTAGCCACCCGACTACTACGTGGTAGTGCGCTCTACCTTTTCCTTTTCCTCGGCCTCCTTCTTCCTTTTCATAGCCAGTTGTTCCATCTTCATCTTAGCCTCTTCCTTCTTGCATTGTGCAATGGACTTGCTTGATCCCACAACAAAGTCTGAGGCAGTGCGCCACTCTGCCGGTCAGTAGTCAAGGACCGTGTCAATCGTGTCATCTATTGCCAAATATGGAAATTCATGCCACCTCTGCTCAGGGTCCTTTCATGCCCATATTGAGACATTGTGGAAGTTAGCCTTGAATTCCATGTACCCCTGCAACATGTCAAAATTGGTAGGTGACAACTGCGACTTGTGGTTGATGGCCATATGCACGTTCATTTTCATTAATGTCCAAAAGATCTTGATATATTTTATCCTCTAAAGATCCTTAGTCACTGACAACAAAGCGTACTTCATTGCCTCTGGTAGGTCCGACACGACTGGAGGAAAATGACTGTCTTAGGGTAGTTCCCATGCTACCAGCACTATGGATAGCAAGAGCCATGCATAGTGAAATGTCTTGCTGATATCCTGTGCCTTGCAGTAGTTTTCAAGGAACTCACCACATAGGTATCGCTCCAAATTAAATTGAACTCCCTCCACGCATTGGGCCACCAAAGCTATGAATGGTGCTGACACTTCGTCTGCATGACACTTCCGCATGACCTTCGCTCTAAGAGTTGTGTTGCCACTTTGATCGCAGGGTCATAGATGCTTGAAATGGCGTAACCGCGCGGCTTCTTTACCAACTTAAACTTTTCCTTGATGGCCTCCACGAGGACATGCTCCCCAACCTTCCTACCAAATTCCATTGGCAGATTTTCCCCTATGTATGGTGGCTGCGTGATCGTATGGATCAGCATATCGGTGAAGGGTATTGGCTCCTCCAACCACAAACACCCATCATGTAACAAGCACAACAACTACTTGATTACCACCATTGTGATGGGCGTGTGCTTGTAATGCAGCACCCAAAGCATGTTGAGCAGTTCTACCTTATCCACGCCTCTCAGCCACTTCTACAGCTCCAATGCAGTTACTCCAGTGGCTTTTTGGAACATGCCTTGCATGAGTTGGTCCATTGCTAGATGAGGAAACCACTCTGTTTCTGCTAAATCCTAGTCTTATAATTTCAAAAGGGGGACATGCCCCAAGCTTGGACCTTTGATCACAATTTGGTCTGACAAGAGGGGTGTGTGTAGGGTGACCTTACTTTCATCAATGTCTTTGGGCACGTTGGTCTTGCCCCTGAATGGAGGAACATACTCAAGAAGCTTAGTAATGGGGTCAGACCCCTTAATTTCAAAATCCTCAATTTCCATCCCAACATCCTCATCATCCAATGGAATATCCTCAATCTCTTCTTCTTTCAGCTCTAGGTTAATCATCTTTCTTGTTTCCTGTGCAGTAGGCTTATCCTTTTGTGGGTGTTTTCTGCGGGATGCATGCACTAGTTGTAGTGTCACGACCTGCTTGCACTTCTTGTTCTTGGGACCCTCCTTGGTTGGGGTAGGCCTTGGTCTAGGTGACCGTGGAGACTTTGGTACTTCATCTACGATTTTTGTAGGCGCAAACTCTGGGGCAGCTCCTTCTGCTACCATAGAAACCTCTGGAACAACTCCCTCGGCTGTCATTGCTTCAATTTCCATGGCTGCTACTCTTAGAATAATGCCATGGATGATTTTGCCGGAAGTTTCTGGAAATTGATTGAACACTGGGCAATCAAGTAGTTCTTCAAAAAATGCGTCTTTCATGCACAACACATAGCATAACTCACAATTTCTCAATATGCAAACTGTTTTCCACTAGGCGGTCATACGTAATTTATAGGCCATTTTGAATTCAAATCTGACTGTTCCCCTCAAAATTGGTTCATTAATGCTAGATTTCTAGCATTTTTTCAAAGATCTTGCCCATAAATTCCATCTTAAATGCTGCCCGCCCTGCTCCATTTGGCCATTTTTTCATCGTCACTTTTCGGCTGCTCTGCACAGTTTGTCCCCTGGTAGCACAACCCTCTGCACATTATTGTGGACTATGTGACATTCCCTTATTCCTCATAGTTCTCTCCTCATGCAGCTCTCCAACCCGGGCAGTGTAGTTTATAATCCCACGCCTCCTTTCAACTGCCTGGAGTGCTAAGACTATTCTTCCCTCATATAGTCACCTAGTTGAATCACCAATGTATGGCTTCAATCGACTGCCATTCACCTTTCATAGGAAGGGTTCTCCATTCAACTTAACTAGCTGAATTGCTCGACCATCGGTAATCTCCTTGATGACATATGGCCCTAGCTAGTGCATCCAAAACTTCCCTGGAAATTTATCAAATTTACTATCATATAACAAGACTAGATCATTTTCCTTGAAGGTGTGCATTTTGATCTGCTGATCGTGCCATGCATTTTCGCACTCCTTTTGAACTTGTTGATGAAATCTAGCTAGAAATCGGTCCTACTCAAGCTCCACTAGTTGTGCGAGCCTCTCTTCCAATGCTCTACAATCTGCCATTCCTGTGAGTGCCACTATGCGGAGACTAGGTATAATATATATCATTGGCATCACAGCTTCTATGCCATACACAAGTCTGAAAGGCGTTTTCCTAGTCAGCTTCTTACAAGTCTTTCTGTAGGCCCATAGCACTACAGGTACATGCACATCCTAGTCATTTCTCTGAGAATTGCAGACCTTCATTAGTGCACCCTCTAGTATCTTATTGAATGCTTCCACCATCCCATTGACCTATGGATAATAAGGCATACATTTATGATGATACATCTGAAATTATTCTGTCAACGTGCTGATTGTTTCATTAAGAAAGTGCATACCACAATCGCTCATCAAGATCTTTGAACAAAAAAATCTTGTCAACACATATTCAAAAATAAAATTTTATGTTGTCACACCTATACAATCCTTCACAGGCTATGCCTCTCCCTACCTGGTCAAGTACTCAGTCATGCTGATGGTATATTGCACACCTGTCTTCTTTCCTTGAGGCTGAATTGGACCAACAAAGTCAATCGCCCATTTCTTGAATGGTTTTAACATCACCTACGGCATCAAAGGTAGCTCATCCCTCCACGATGGCCTGTGAATCTTTTGACATGTGTCACATGCCCTACAATATGATTTCACATCCTTATGTAGGGTTGGCCACCACAACCCAGCACATAGAACATTCTGCGTTGTTGCTTTCCCTGCATAATGACCTCCTGCAGCTCCTCCATGAGCCTCCACGAGGATGTTGCTCTATTCAAAGTCAGGTAAATTACATTGCATTATTTCATTTGACTCCATTTTGTACAAGTTCCCTACAATGACGAAGAAGTCTACCATGCGCACCACTAACTCCTTCTTCTACTAGCTTATATACCCTTCTGGAGCAGTTCCCGTCACCAGGAAATGTATGATATCTTCAAAGTGACTATCCATGATGCGCATGGCAAAGAGATGCATGTCAGGCATCCCCTCCTCCAAATTAGTAGGTTTTTCTCCTATTTCAATGTGTGAGAGATGATTAGGTCCCGCGTTCAATCATCCTGGCTCCACAATAACTTCAAAGTCATACTCCTAGAAGAAAAACAACCATTTGCAGATCTTCCCCCCAACACATGCTTATTGACCAGATATTTCAACGAATAATGATCTGTATGCATCTTAAAATGTCCACCCTATAGATACTACCTAAATATTGGAGTGTGTACACCATGGCTAGTCCTTCGCTCTCCGTGGGGGAATAGTCCTTCTCAGCCTTGGACAACTTTCTACTCGGGAATGCTATAGGATGGTCCAATTTCCCCTCACCAGCCTGTGTCAGTACAACTGCCAACATGATACATGAGGCATCCACATGCACATGAAATTCCTTCTTCCAGTCCAGGAAGAATAGGATTGGGGCAGTGACCATTTTCTCTTTCAGCACGTCCAGGCTCTTCTGGAATTCATCATTCCAACAGAACATAGTATCCTTTTTCACCAATTTCTCCATGGGTGTGGTGATCTGGGCATATCTCTTGATGAACTTCCTATAGTATCTGGTATGCCCTAGAGTTGCACACAGCTGTTTAGTGCCTCCAAGTTGATTATCACTGCAATCTTCATGGGGTCTACCATCAATCCTTGTCTGCATACCACATGACCCAGCAAGATCCCAAAAGGGACACAAAATAGACACTTCCTCAGGTTGAGTTCAATCTGGTATCTCCAACATGTATCTAACATCAAGCGCAGGCTTGTCACATGGTGCTTGACCAATCCAAACCTTGTCCAATCATCAAAGTATACCTCCAGAAACTTATGAATGAAGTCTTTGAATGCTGCAATGACTATGCGTGAAAAATATTGCCGACACATTCTTCAGCCCAAAAGGCATTACAATGTACTAAAAGCATCCCCATTCAGTCATAAAGGTCATCTTGCTTCTATCCTCGGGCACGATTTTGATCTGATGGTAGCCAGAGAACCCATTAGTGAAAGAGTATGCCTCTTGGCTGCCTACATTATCAAGTACCTCGTCAGTGACTAGGGTCAGGAAAGGATCATGCATGCAAGCATCATTCAGCTTCTGGAGATCCATGCATATCCTTATTTCTTCTTTCTATTTCTTTTCCTGAACCACTTACACAATCAAATTCCTCCACTAGTTCAATAATTCATGCCGCGAGCATCTTATCTAACTAAGCATGAACCATTTCCTTATACTTTGGATAAATACGATAAGGTCTTTGTTTTACCGGTTTCGCGTCTAGTTTTAAGGTGATATTCATGACACCCAGGTCTCCTATTATCCCTTTTAAATCAGAAAACTTCGTGGGGAACAAATCTTGATATTTGTAGAGAATCTCAATGGCCTTGTCTAATATTGCATGATCCCAATAGTCCCCAATGTTTTGCAAATTTTGGTTTCGCCTTTGTGCCAATGTTGACCTGCCTAGTTTTCAGCAGCACGGTTATGTCTAGATCCTCTATCTCCAGACCTTCAAGCTCGCGGTGACCCTTAGTTTCTAGAATATTAATCTTTTTGAGATCCTCATCTTCTTCTTCAGTTGTCATGTTATAGCATTCCAGCGTGTGACTCAGTTGGGTAGTCCAATGAGGTTGAACCAGGTCTAAAGGATCCTGCGATATCCTAAAGATCTCTGCTTTAACCTCCTATAGCGTCGCATCAATACAATCAAATCCGTCCTCAAAACTGAACATTATTATAAACCCCTGGTGCAAGATGTCCCATTCTTCAGTTCCATGGTGGAGCTTTGTTTCGAAGTACCAATTCATTAGTATGACATCCAGGGTATGACAAAACAGATGCACCCATTTAGGGTGGGGCTCCACTCCATAATCATTAGTCCATTTGGCTAAGTGATACACGGATCATCCCTTCCATCATAATTATCTGTCATCCACACTTTTTGTTGCCCAAAACGTATTCTCATCATCCTCCTATAGTTGCACCAATCACTGAAATTATCCTTGTGTGTACCCCACCATCTTGTGGGCGTAGCGTGCAATACCCAGTCCATGGATTGGAAGTGATGCTTCTTTGACACTTATCTCTCAAATGCATTGAAAATGAAATCAACATCTGTTAGCCCGTCATAGTGAGGAAGATACCCGAATTCTGATGACACGCAGTGCAATGACTTGGTCATCATATTACAACGCAACGTAGATACTTCATGCAGCGAGTTTTGCTAGGGATCTAATTCTTCATTTGAATCTGATGTGCAGGAGCTCTCACAGTCCCATGAAATACGTCCTTCCACTGCCAGATTTACCCAATCATGGTCTCACATCATTATCTCGTAAATCTAGTTTAGATCGTCATCACATTCATAATCTCGGATTGGTTCTGTAGAGCGCGGTCCCTCCGTAGGATCCAACAATAGCACTACACAGAGCGACTTCTTTTCAAATATCATCTTTCATCTTCCTCCTGAGGCTCATCCCTCATTATCTAGAAGTTATGCATCAGCTATCAAGGCTACACCCCCTTCTCTTGAAACAATCGCGTCAGATTTGGACAGTCCCTCGCGTAGTACCTAGGCCTCCACAATTGTAACAAATTAGCTCTCCTCGGCCTCTACCAGGCCCTCCTCCACCTCGGCCTCAACCACTCCCATGATACTCACCTCATGTTCCCCCAACACCTTGGCCCAGAGGCTATGTTTATGCCTCCACCCCGTATGCAGGTGCCTTGTCCATCATTAATTCGTAACTATGGTAGTTGTGCTCATCATGACCTACTGATTGACATCAATTGCAAAAGAGTTGTTGTGGTGTTTGTACGAATTTCTGCAGCAAATGGAAATTGTCAGCCGCATGTTTCCTAGTCACCTAGCATATAGCACACCATAGAGTGGGACCTGTACTTGGCCCTGTTGTAGCCTCTTGACGTAGAGGCATTGGTCCCCATGATGCAATGTAGCTCATGAAGACTGGGTAGTGATTCTTGTCATGTCCCTAACTCTCGCATTTTAGGCACCAAACTTCTTTGCGCATCTCTGACCGAGCTGTTCTGTCCTTCTTCGAGCTTTGCATTTTGAGACAAAGGTTTTGCAACTATGCATGAATCTACTGAACCCCTAGATTAGTGTCATGCATTGGTATCTCATGCAGTCTCATCGCGATTTCCAGAGATTCTGCCTGGGTCCCAATATTATGTTGTGATAGTGAAAACCTTAGGTGGGGTAGGAGTGAGGTCATGAAGCATTTGCATTGTTGTCCATCAGTTAGGTTCACATTGGCTTCATGGACCGTACACTTCAAACTTTGGTCTGAATCCTAGGGCATCTCCCCAGGCTTCATCATGATCTCCTGAATCCCACAATTGATTGTGCTTGAGATTTAGGCCTACTGAATTCTCTATTCAGCATAGGCTGGATATCTACCAACATGGACATTGGGTTATCAGTACTATACTTAATGTACCACGTTAGTGTGTGGTCATTCAAAGCACTAACCAACGTGCATTTCTTCATCTAGTCATCTGTGATACCCTCAGCTTCCCATATGGTCTTCGTGATGAACCAAAACTGGTTTGAATCTTCATTTCCTATGCCCTTGAATACAGGTAGCTTTACAGAGTTCGCCATGTTGAATAGAAGTGGAGGTGGGGGTGGTGTGGGCGATGGGGTGAGAGGTGGGGGTGAGGATGGAGGCAGTGTTGATGGATGGGATGAGGATGGAGGTGGTGTAAGTATTCATAGGATCCCTTGTCTTATCAGCTAAATAATGCTCAGTAGAGAAGACTATGTTGCTCCTTTGTCGTTACTCAAAGGAGGCTCGATCAGTGGGCTATACTCATGACCTTTTCTTCCTTTGTCCCTGAAAAATTGTCCACTTCACGTAGCTCCAAATGTCAAGGTAGCTGCATGACCTACTGTTCACACAAGAGCATCTTAATCCAAGTATTTTGTGACTTCAAATACTTACTTCATGGTCCTTTAAAGAAGCGGTGCTCTGCTTCACTATAACTAACAGAGATATTGACTACAGAATCTGTCACAAATCCTCGTATGATGCAGTTGAGCCAATGGTCGACAGCACGTGTGATCTTATATTCAAAATCTTCCAATCTCCTTACTAACTCTGGTGTCCAAACAATCGGATTGTCAAGCCTCCACCTTCTTTGGCCATCTACCAACTTTTCGATCCACTCATATAACTCAACCTGGAAGGAACAGAAGAAGATTTCATGTATTTCTGTGTACAGGTATCTGTCCAACCACTATTCTTTTTTCAATCACGAATTCTTGCTTTCTTGCACCATGAATTCGTGGATTTTTCTATCCAACTAGATTTCGATCTCTTTCTTAGTTGGATTCCAATGATATGATATCACACATCTCATTATGCAAATCCTAGTCCTGGCAGCGGAACCATTTGTTGGCTTGTTGGGCCCTGACCCAGGTTCAGCGTTAAGTAGCCAAGCAAATACCTACACTACTGACCCTTTCGGCATCAATCCATAGAGCATGGATTGAAGTCTCACCTAAAGCAGTTTGGGGGAATCCAAGAACCAAGTTTCCACACCCTGAGATAGTCGTGATGTTTATTTTATACCCTTACTCCTATCTTTGCACAGATCAATAAGCCTTTAGGGCTTATTGATGTACTTCTTCTTCCATCTTTTAGAGCCTCCACGAAGGTACCTGATTTCTCTTCACACAAACCTAGACAATGATTTAGGCACTTACGCACCTCTGTAACTAGGTTACTGACTTGGTTCCCAAATTGCCTTAGGTATTAGCCAACTTTAGCATACAATTAATATTATCCTCGTGTAAACATATATTATTACTTTCATTCATGCAATAGATGGAAACATACATTTTCGCGCATCAAATTAACATTATATGTTAAACTTAGCATTCAACATAGCATAATCACAACATTTATAACAACAGTAAAATAATGCAAAATAGATGGAAAGTACATGGTAAGTTCAAAACAATTCTCTTTATTAATGATTCTTATTTTCAATACACACCCCATCATCCCTGTGCACATAGCTGCAGGGGTCTGCGCACTTAGTTGCAAACTTCTACCCTATGCCTCTGTGCACTCAGCTACAGAGCCTCTTTCTCCACTAAGACTCTTGCTCTTAGCTCTCACAAGCCTATGACATCAATGACACTTGACTACTGAACTACCTTAGACTCTATAAGAATCTTTTTTTTATACAATCCCATGGTCGTGGACCGAGGGTGGATCTCCAAAACTGACACAACCTATCTATACTAAGTGTAGAAAACCCTCTTTGACTTAGATATCTTTGCACTCAACAACAAAAAAATGTGGAGACTTTACATTATTTATACAAAATTTGGACCTTCTTCCCCAGAATTTGGGTTTGTAACCCAAAAACTGACCCCCAGGGGACCTGCTCCCAACATGCCTACCTAACCAAATCCAAACCGGAACAACAAGCAGGCACAACAGGCCTATAGTAGGGAGACATCTTACCTTCCTATGTTGTGGATATTCTATAAATTCACCTCAGATCTGGAAAAGTGCCACCAGATAACCAAGCTCCATCTCCACCTAAGTTGCTTGAAGAGGAAAAGGAAGAGAGTTTTCTAAATGAAAATCCACCTCCTTATCCTGAAAGATTGATCCATCGCATTCAAAACACCCCAAAAGAGACTGAACTTCTATGATAACTAGAAAATATGTGTGTGAAAATCCACCTCCTCCAAGCTATCAAGGATGTTAACATATACAATAAACTTATAAAAGAGAAATGTTTCAAACATCCTGGGAGGAGAAATAAAGACACCACTACCATTAATGTCATTGGTCAATTATCTGACCTAATGCTTGGGAGGGTAATTTTCCCAAAGTATCTACACCTTGGAAGTCATGTGGTAGATGTGCAAATTGATGGCATCATTTTCCCTCACACCTTTATTGAACTAGGGGTTGTCATCAATGTGATGACCAAGGAGACCATGCTCAAACTAAATATCCAAGGATCCTTAAGAAATACAACAACAATACTACAACTTGTACATAGGTCCAGAGTAACTCTTAAGGGATTTTTTTAGGATGTAATGGTCTATATTAATTCCAGGGAGTATTCTACTGAGTTCTTAGTTCTCTAGCCCAAGTCCAAATTCAATGGTTATCCTCTCATCCTTGGAAGACCATGGCTAGCCATTGTTGATGCTTACATAAGTTGTAGAGTTGGGAACATGACCATTAAGAATGAGCATTTGTCCAAATAGTTGGTCTTCTACCCTCCTGATCAACCATCCCTAGAGCATGAATTACCCTTATGGTTGGAAGAGGAGGAGGAAGATCAAGTATATCATATGACATCCTATCTAATTTGAACCATAGATTCTATTATAGGAGGGGGAAAAATCTGATGAAGATCACCTCATTGATCAAATCCTTGAGAACCAACCACCCAACACCATGCCTCTTGATGAGCTAGTGAAGGAATTCGAAGATAATCCTTGGATTGATTTATGCCTAGTTGACCCTAGTCATGCTCATGTCAAAATGGTATAATTTGATCCATCTAAAACATTGAAAACCAACCACTTTCTCTTAGCCAACCAAGAAGATAAGTTGTGCAACACACTGAGAGAGAACTTGGATGCCTTTACTTGGAGCTATAAGGAAATAGAGCAAGCTCATCCTTCAGTGTCTATTGACCACATCTATATCAAAGAAGGATGCAAGCTAATGCATCAACCTTAGAGGAGAATGAACCCATCCCTCAAAGACATAGTCAAAGAAGAATTGCAGAAGTTGTTGGATGTTTGGCTCATTTAGCCCATCTTAGATAGTGAGTGGGTGTCCCCTCTAGTTTTTGTCCCAAAGAAGCATGGAAACTGGATGATCTATGTGGATTACAAAGAGTTAAAAAATGCCACCAAAAAATACCATTTTCCTCTACCTTTCATTCATCAAGTCTTGGAAGGCCTTGTAAGGAAGAATTTCTTCTCTTTCTTGGATGAATTCAACTGTTATAATCAGATCCAGATCAGCCCATACGACCAAGATAAAACCACCTTCACTTGTCCTTGGGGTGATTTCTTATAGGGTATTTCCTTTTGGATTATTGTCACACAGAATGAGTCGATCTTGCGGATAAGATTGACCTTCCTAGAATCTAACGATATCTAGTGACAAGCAAGCCAATCAAAAACTATCTTTCTCTAAATATGCAATATATAAACAAAGGCAAACAAGTGTTTTAGGCCTACCTTGGGTCCAATGCAAGTTTGTGGAAGCCTCACTCCTTTGATCCAAATGAGCTCCTTTGTAGCAAATCTACAAACACAAACAAGCAAGCAAATTAAATAGCACCTGAAAAGCCAATATCATAAAGCATACTTATCATGGTGATCAAGGAATTCATGAAACAAATGTCATAAGACAATTTGTTGAGAAAAAAGAATCTGATTGTATTAATTCAAATCAAAGAATAACTTTACAACCTGTGCCTTGATGCTGTACAAGCTCCTCCTAGGGTCCAACAAGAATTCTCCTCTACTTTGACAAGTTTCACTCTCTTCCCAATGAAGCCAAAAGGTATGTGATCTCTCCTCTCAAGCTTAACTAGGAAGTCTCAATTCCACCAGCATTTACCCTAAAAAATGTTCAGCTTCTAACCTCCCGAGCAACCAGCCCAATGCCTTAATTTATAGTGCAATGGAGGGAAGCTACTAGGTCCTCCTTCAAAGGGATAGCTCCTCTCATCAAGGGATTAGCTCCTTCTCTTTTGGGATGCATGAACCACCTAAGAGCGAACAATCCACATCAAAATTCCTTCTAGAATCATCTAGAATTAACCCAAAGTGAGTTTCTTAGAATAAACTTGCGCCTTTTTGACTTTCATAGGGGTCCACACCCACTCCTTTAGGGACAGAGCGGGCAGGTCCACAGGTAATGTGAACAGGGGGTGCGGGACCGCAGGAAATAGTGAGAGAAAGTGCGGAACTAGAGCTTTGTTGATTTTTAATTTCTTTCTCTCATTTTCAAAGCTTGACATGAAGAGCTGCGGTCTGAGACTTTCTTAGGAGGATAGTATAAGTGATGATAGACCCATACTGGCTGCACATAGTCACGGTGACGATATTTTTGTGTAACAGATTGCCCCCTAAAGTGTGCAGTCAGTAGTAGATGAGGATTTCATTTACCATCTAGGAAGAGTGAAGTACTTTATCATTTTGAGGATCATCTTGTGGAGAGCCTGGTAGGAACCTGTAAAAACATTCAATGCAAAATATATATATGAGATCATATCATCGATGTGGTAGGCATTCCCATACTCAGATCAAAACTGACTAGAAAATTAACTACTCTAATATAGGAATGATCTTGTAATACATCACAAGTATAGACACATGTAGACACAGTATGGACGCAGCCATCTGTTTATGAATAGTCTACAATATAAGGAATACAAAATTCCTCGTAGCCAGGATGGCGGAAACTAGATCTAGGGTCTTCATTTCTACTTCCCAAAACAGTACGATTCTATCCATGCAAATGAATGTGTTGAAGTTGAACATGGTAGAAACCACTTGATTACCAGTCAATGATGTAAACTATTAACAAGTGTGAGAGAAACCACCAGTAATGTCAATGGCTCTCGAAGTACTCAGTACAATCCATGAAATGTGAATAGATATGTTGATGTCGAACAAGTCATGGAATCCTCTGATCAAAGGTCAATGATGCAACCTGTCGTCGAAGGCGAGAAACCTGCCATTGAGGCATGCGGATCCCAAAGTACTGACGATTTCTAGATCATCTTTCTAGATAATGAGCTGAAGTCGATAGAAAGCGATCCGTCGTAGGAAAGCCCACAACATGAAATCATAGATCAAGCTTGAAGAAATTTAGTTGCAAGGACTGACTCAGGGATGGTCAAGATGGATGACAGATATTTTGCAGATGAATGGCTTATTTGCACTGACCTCTTGAACACATAACGACACAGCAGATGGTTTGGTGACAATTGACCGAAAGTTAATACCCAGAAACCGGCTGAAGACTTTCAATGTGGTTTGATCAACTATTAGGCAAAGGATTTCCCAACCTAGGTGAATAAAGGTGTTGTGTTCAAGAGTGGTTACAAAGTATGAAAAACAGGCTCATTTTTCTCTCTTTTCCACCACCATTTCTGGCAAGTACCTCTTTATTTTTGACAAGCTTGAGGAGGATAACATTTGCTTGATTATAAGCTCATCCTTCGGATGAGTCCAACTTAGTTTAAATTCGAACCCTAAGAAGGAGTGGTCCGTTCCTGTTTGTAATTGAACATGTCCTTTACTGTTAAATTTTAATGAGTCTAGTATAGGAAAAACTCAGCGTTTTTCAATTTTAGAGAGTCTGAAAAAACTTAAGAAGACTCTAGGGTTGACCTTTTTCGTAAATTTGTGTCTCCCAAGGCAGAAAAAGTATAAAATAATACTTGAGAGAACCGCTTGATCATTACGACCAAGGAGTACTTTTCGTAATTAGTGCCTCTGATCCGAAAAAAAGTAAAAAAGCGATCAATGAAATGTCGTTTTATAACCAATATCGAATTTGAAATGACAAAAATCTGGCAATCTTTTCATGTTTTTACGATCAGAAAAAGAGCTGTAAGTGGACCGTCTTTTTAGTTCCGTTTTAACGAGTTTAAAAGGAAAAACTCAGCAATCTTTTCATGTTTTAGGAGTCAGAAAAGAGCTTAAAGGTGACTCTAATATTTTTTCGTCGAAAATGACCGATTTCGCCTGAAAAATCCGTTATCCTGAACAAAAACTCAAACATTACTCATACCTGTTTAAAATGGATAAAAATGCTGCAAAAGTTACACTTCTAAAGTGAAACATAAACAAATTTACAATTTATTTATTCAAAAAACTTATAAGAAGGGCTTTCGTCAATTCATTTTTACCATTTGAGATTTGGGTGAGAAAATAGAGCTTTTGGTCAGAAACTTCTCGTGAAGATTGCGGAAAATCCGTCCGTCGGAATCGAGCGCCATCTCCTCCAGGTAATCCATATCATCCTACTCTTCAATTTCATCCGTTTCAAATCATGTTTTAGGGTTTCATTTCATTTTTTAGAGGATTTTTAGGCTAGAAACCCGCACGCGGGGGCCCACAGGCATAACACAGGTAACTTGCGGACCCCGACTTTTTCTCAATGGGGAAAAAGTCAGCGGTCCACAACTACCATGAAGGCAAGGTGTGGACCCATGCACTGTCTCTAACAGAGAGGGTGCGGTCCCCGCAGTAAGGGTTTTTAGCTATAAATTTCTCAAAATTCACCCAAAAATTTCAATTTTTTATATTCTAATTCTCTTTTTTGTTGGATGTAGAGTATACATCATGCTTGATTGGCGAGAATGGGAGCATGAGGACGTAGATCTTGCCACGTTAAATCACCAACCTTCGATCAATGCATTGAAGGCATGTGACTTGTACAAATTCTCGGCCATACCTGGCATGAGGTCCCAGGTGGACTTCTTGCAGTGGCTGGTAGAAAGGTGGAGCATACAGGACCGTGCTTCTTCATTGGTGGTCACCAGCTCGAAATGGAGCCAGCAGACATATACTTTTTGATTGGTTTTCCTAAGAGAGTTGAAGACTTGACTCTATTCGGGACTAGGCCAGGTGGCCAGTCTGTCGATAGCCTCCGGCTAGAGTTCTGTAACAACCAGACTAGAGACAAAGGGATAGACATCAAAACCATATCCCATCCTGAACTCATGGTGATCGTGTTTACTATTACCAGGCTCTGTGGGAGCATTGCACTACATATAGCCACTGGATCCCAGATGCGGATGGCAGTTGACTGCTTTCGAGGCACCATCTTCAACTGGTGCGATGCTGTGTTGGCTAATGTAAAAGGCCAACTGACCAGAGCCAAGAACGGACAACTGAAGACCTTTGGATATGGTGCTTTAGTCATGAGATTTGTTCTGGAGAGGGTCCCAATGTTGGTCCCACAGCACCTCACTGTTGGAGCTGGACTTCCTCGAGAGCCCAAACTGATGCGATGGGTTGCAGTTATGGCCCGTCATCCTGATGAGGGGATAGAGGTCATTCGATTCAAACCTGAATATTTCCATTGGTTGGAAAACCAGGTTTTTGCTATTCAGGACTTTCCTTACGCTGGGGTAGATTTTCACGGTGATCCAGACATGGCTCTTCCACCAGGAGAGCGATGGGATGACTCAGGTAAAATTATTTTCAACATTTTCCTAATTTTTTTTTTTTTGTTTTTATCTCATCCCAAAATTGATAGTAAAAGTTTCAAATGTAGATGTGGGTCCACAGCGACCAGCCACTCTCCAGCCTTACGAGAGGAAACAACCAGCTGCAGCGGCACCAGCCCCACAGGACAAATCAGCAGAGACCTTGGCCAAATTGGAGAGCCATCTAGAGCGTTTGATAGGAGACATTCCAGAGACTGTCATAGATGACATTCCTCGTCGACTACAGCACTATGTGATTGGGGTCCTAGGACCTTTTAGGAGGTTCCTTTGTAAGGTGGCTCGTACAGTGGTTACTTATCGAGATCATCACCAGTGATAGGATGATCGCCTATTGTAGACACATATGACAGTTTTGATTTTTGTACTTATCATTTTTGCCAATCATAAGGTGTTTTTCAAACTATGATCGAGGACGATGTATATTTTGACACACTCCTATATTATACTATATCACTATTACCGGCTTATCTTGTAAAACATGTTATGGAAAGTTTTTAAATTTACTTGTATGATTATTGCAAATGTCTACTTAACATTCGAGAAGCAATTGCATCTGCTAATGTATTTAAATATCTTGGAATATGCTGATATTCAGTATAATCAAATTCACGTTCCAAGAGATGCACTCTAAAAAATAATCTCAATAAAACTGGATTTCTAATGGCATATACTCTATTAAGCTGTAATACAATGAGTTCATAATCTAACCTCACTATCAAACTCCGAATCCCAAATGAAATAGATTCAAATAATAACTCAATCACTGCACTATACTCTGCAATGTTGTTCGTTGTTTGACTGAGGCTTACCCCTTGCATAGATGCCAACTCGTCAGAGGGCGAATAGATAACCCAAGCTGCAGAAGAAATGTTCCATGTATTATGACAAGCACCATCAGCAAAACCAATGTATGTTTGGAGAGGCATCGACACCTGCAATATCAAGAGTAAAACCAAGATAAGCAGGAATAATGACGAAAAAACACTCTCTAAGCTAAGCACACTTTAAAAACTAAAACACACCAGCTAGAAAGAAAACTATCCTAACTAAAAATCTCCACACCCATTTTTTAAGCATAATACCTCTTCAGGTAAAGACCATTTCTGGGTTTACCTAAAGAGTCCCCGTCAAAGTCTACCAATTCATAGGCCCCTTTTGCTAGCTTTCGCTTGACAACATAGGGACCATGCCACATAGGAACGAATTTTCCAGTGCCTAATTTATCATTTGCTTGATCGTACAATAAGACTAGGTCTCCTTCTGAAAAATTTCGAGGGGTCACATTTCGATCGCCAATGCAGCATCACGTCGATTCTCATCTAGCTGAGCCAAGTATAACAAACGTTTTTCCTCTTCGGAAGTGGCTGGAAGTAACTTTATGGCCATTTGCAATGATGGGATTTTGCATTCAATGGGTAACACAGCTTCCAGACCATAAACTAGTTGGAAAGGAGTGAACCATGTTGACGTTTTTACTGAGGTTCGATATGCCCAAAGCGCTAAAAATAGCATGTTATGCCAATTTGACCGATGAATCCCAATGATCCGTCGAATCATGATGACTAGAACTTTGTTGATGGATTCAACCAGACCATTAGCTTGTGGATAATAAGGAGTTGAACTATTGTGATGCAAGCCAAGCTGGCTTGTAAGTTCAGTCATCATAACGCTTCAAAAATAACGCCCATGATCAGTGATAATCGCTTGGGGAACACCAAACCTAGCAATTATATGATTGAACATGAAAATCGCAGCTGTTTTGCCGTCTGCCTCAAATGTAGGGATCGCCTCGGCCCACTTGGTAAAATAATCTACTGCAAGGATGATATACGCATGCCCCCCGGCTGAGTGAGGGTTACATGTAATAAAATCGATACCCCATTTTGCAAACGGACCGACGCCAATTATAGGGTGGAGAGGAGCAGGTGGAGCACGCATCTTTCGATCAAAAATTTGGCAGTTGTGGAATTTTCGGACCACGTTAATACAATCTTTAAACAAAGATGGCCAGAAGTAACCAGCGTGCAATATCTTTTGGGCTGTGGCATACCCAGACATATGACTGCCACACGCTCCAGAGTGCCAGTCATTTAGAACCCTTTCAGCTTCCTCATGAATTAAACAACATCGAAAACAGAGTCCACCCCATGACGATAAAGAATATCTCCAATAATTCTGAATTGTTGGGACTGGAAACGTATTTTTTGACATTCTGACCTTGATATTTCTGGCCGAAAGGATTGGGTCTGGAGATAAACGATGATATCCCCATACCATGGATCTAAAGTGCTGATTAGAAACAAGGATTCGTCCGCAATGGGCTCCTCCGCCATAGTTTCCATGTCAGCATGCGGGAAGTCACACATTAACTTCACAAAAACTAAAGATTTCTTCGACTTAGACTTTTCAAATTCCAAGTCGAACTCTTGCAGGATGACAATCCATTTGGAGTACTTGCCCCTAGCAATTGCTTGGTCAAAATATAGATCATAGGGTTGCAATCAGAAATTACTGTATTTTTACGTAGTAAAATGTAATGATGAAAACGTTGGACAGCTTGAACAACTGCCACTGCCAATTTCTCCACATGTGAGTATTTTAGCTCAGTTGGATTTAAAGTTCGACTAAGTTAATATATCACATGTTCAGTACTGATTTCATCTTCCTGAACTAACACCATTCTGATGGTGGAATGGGAAGCGGCGAGATACAAGAAGTAGTCCTGGTTGTAGTTGGGAGGATGCAATAACGGTGCATGGGTCAACGCGTGTTTAAGTGCATCAAAATATTTCTGAGCTATCTCATCCCAATAGAATGGAGTATTATGTTTCAACAACTGGGTAAAACCCTTTGTAATCTCAGCATAGTTAGGAATGAATCATCGTAAAAAGTTTGCTTTCCCTTGCAAACTTTGGAGTTGGCGAAGACTCGAAGGAGGAGGCAATTTGACAATAGCTTCAACCTTCGAGGGATCGACGCGAATGCTGGCTTTCAAAACAAAAAACCCCAGTAACTGACCCGTTTCTATACAGAAAACACACTTGTGTGGATTCAACCTAATCCGATAATGCCTACACCTCATAAAGATTGCTCGTAAATGGATGAGATGATCAGCTCGATGTAATGAATGAGCAGGCAAATCATTGAGATAGGGTTGCACAATGTGCTTGATGTCATGAAACGCGTAAGACATGGCCCTTTGAAAAGTTTCCCTGGCATTCTTGAGCCCAAAAGGTAATTTTCATTAAGCAAATGTCCCCCATGGTCAAATGAAAGCCGTTTTTGGTTGATCGGCAGGAAGAATATTGATTTGATTATATCCGGAAAAACCATCCATGAAGGAGAATATTTCGCTGCCGGCACAATCATCAATGATTTGATCGATATAGGGAGTTCGGTAATTGTCCTTTGGATAGGCTCGATTAATGTCCTTATAATCGATACATATTCTTACTGTCGCTTGCTTTCTGTTAACAGGAACAATATTTAATACCCAATCCGTTAACGGAATCGGATAAATGAAACCTGCTTTGAGTAATTTTTCAACTTCTTCTTTAATAGCAGCAGCTTTTCGCAGGTGGATCTGACGCAAACGTTGGTGGACGGGTTTAGCGTTTGGGTAAGTTTTAATTCCATGAACAACAATTGCGGGGTCAATTCCTGGCATTTCCTCATATGACCAAGCAAACACGTCGCGGAATTCTTGAAATAGGGCCTTATATGTTTGAATTTCATCTTCCGTACACGAGGCACCTATATGAATGTTTTTAACAATTCCAGGGTTAACCGAGATATCAATAGGAATAGTTCGAGAAATGTTTCCCAAATTTAACTTTAAATCAGGATTTTTCATTGGATTCTGAGGTTCCTTGACATATTCAGCCGTAAAAATTGATGAAAAATCATTTTCAAAACGATCACTCTTGGGTAAAAACGAAGATCTATGATGAAGATATTCCCATGGTAAATCATCGACACATAGGATTTCACGGATTTGCTCATCAGTGTGAACAAGTTCAAAAAATGTTGTTGAATCCGAGTTTGATGTTAAATGTGATTCCTCATGGACCACATTCATTAATTCAATTTTGGTTGAAGATGGGTCGGAAAATGACTGCACGGCCTGATACGCAATTTCATATGGACTCAAAGGCATAACATCACCAAATGAGTCTATCTCAGATTCAGAAGGTACGATCCAAGGATCATCATAAACAATGGTGTCTGACGAAATCATATGAATGGCTGTAGTAGAAAACGATGCGTTGATAGGAGGAAAAGGAAAAGTTCCCAGTAAACCGTCATCTTTAACTAGTCCTACTCCAACATCCTTATACAGGATAGTTGTTTTGCCGACATGTCGAATACTTTCAGAAGAGGCTGGGTCGGATGAAAAGTAAGTCAGCTGGTCTATAGTTATGATATTTCCATTATGTGGGAACTTTATAAGCCGAAAGATCGATTAAATGATAGCTGTCATAGCATAAGACCAACTACGACCCAAGAGAAGGTTGTAATCTAGAGGGGCATCAACCACCTCCACATCTAGATTAACAGTTTTGCCTTCTACCCCTATAGGTAAATCCTGTATAATGCCAAAAGGATGAACCCCATGGCCATTAAAGGCCTTTAGAATCGTCGGGGATTGATTTAGCGAAGGAGAACCAAGCGATCTCCAACACTGTATCGACATAATACACGTTGAAGCTCCCTCATCAATCATAGTCCTATAAATAGGTCTGTTTTTTACTAACACTGGTATCTGGAAAGCCATTTGATGAGGTAAGCGCGGTGTACTATTTTCTAGATCGAAAATTATAAGGTTCGAGTCCTGAATGTCAACAGCTCCTATAGCTGACAATAGTAATTTATGTTGTGCTGGACATGATCGCAGCACTTCCAAAGCCGACATTGCTGAAGGTGAAACAGCCAAATCTTCAACAATGTTATAGTTCTAAGCCGCTCTCACATGTGGATTGAAAGCTGACTTTCAAAGTATACCCTTGGCGGGCGGTTTTAGTACTAAGTCTGGATTAGCTTTCTCGATCTGTAGTGGATCGGAACCGGGAGCTGAGGTTGATGGGTTAGAATGGGAAGATTCTACTTCTTTACCATCAACAGGACTTTTACTTCCATAATCATGCGATTGAGTCACAATCCTAACATGGGACATCATCAGTATGGGTTCTTCGTTGGCATTTGAGGAAGAACCTATCATCTTACTGTCTTGACTTGGAAAAGGATCCTTCAAAACAGCAGGCGTTTGGGAACCTTTGATAATCTTCACAACCTCTGCACGATGATGAGCCCCAATTTTGGTACAATTTGGGCTCATTTTTGGCCTATTTTGCTTGCTCAAACCATTCATTTTTATTGTTTATGCATACACTTCTTAGTTTATTCATGTTGTTTGTAGGAGAAAGGATAGGCACTTTATCTACGTAGCTAATGCATTGTGATTCCAGGTTTTGGCATTAAAAGGGAGCAAAAGACAACGAAAAGGTGGCAAGGAGACAACGAGTTGGCACTGCTGACGTAAGGAGAGGTTGTCCACGGTCTTGGGGGACATTCCTCGTGATCCTCACCAAGAACTCCGAGCCCCACTCCATCCTCCCTCCGAGCTTAATACACGGCCAGCTGTTCTACAGGAACAACAGTTCAAAACTGCTCTACAGGAAACAACATTTATGACCATCCTACAGGATCAGCAGTTAAACTCTAGATTAAACAGCCGAGCTCCTAGAATCATGGATACTTGTTGGATCATCGTTTTGTATAAGTATAGAGGCCTTAGCCTTGGTTAGGTTGTTGAAACTCTCGTATTACTATTGTAATTTTGGAGCACAGCTCAAGTTTCGTTCTCTTTTGTAAGCCAATTTGGCATGTTATCAGATCATGAATAAAGAAGGCCACTTTTGAGTTAGTTCTGAGTTTTCTCAAGGAGCTATAGCTCTCAGGTTAGGGCCCAACCTGAGAGCCATAGACCTCCTCAGTGTTGTAATGCATTTACAATTAGGTCCAGCACTTGAGTTTGTTTAGTTTCCTATGCAATTCGGATTTCCAGCTTGTTAGTTTAATTGTTTCCATTAGCATAGATAGGACTGGTATGATGCTTTGCTTTCAGTATTCAAGTTTGATAGGTTGGTAGAATAAATCTCTTGGAGCTCCAACAAAGACAGGTTGTAAAGGCTCACTACCATCTCACTATGTGGGATTGGGGTGTAGACCATGATCAGCCACCAAAAAGAACAACAGTCGTTTCATCTCCACGCAAGTTGCCACATGAACGTTTTTCATTAAGGATTTATTCATACATTCTCGACATTGATCCATACTGCACTCTCACGCATTAGTTTTATTGCTTGGTTTCCATTTTGGATTTACAGGTTTCATGGCATAATAGGTTAACGAATTCCTTGTTTTCATGCACAGGTCATTTGTTTTATTTACACTGCTTTTGCTCAAGCGATTTCCTTCGTCGTTTTCTTCATCCACCTGCAAGTTCTATTCACCCTCTATCTCACTCACGTGCCCTCCAACTCTCTCATTTCACGTACAGCTCCATCTCCTTCACTCTCGTTGATTCCACCCTTCCAAAACATCAACCCATTACATGCACCCTTCCTTCGTCTGACTTGCCATTTTCTAAGACATCATTAGGTCCATCTTCATCTCGCTTAGCCTCCCACACCACTTCAACACTCCATCAACTCCTAAAAACCTCCACGGCCAACCATCCTGTAGACGTGCACAGCCATCCTGTAGAAAACAGAGTATCCTGTAGGATCCCCTGCAGCCTTCCTGTAGGAGGCCATTCACTTCGTTGCCGAGCTTCCGAACGTGAGGGCCCTCTGTGGGTGGGTGCTAAGGATCCTTAGGAACCTCTCCTAGCCTCCCCAACCTGTCCCACACTTTCCTTCCTTCTCCATCCCACCTGCACAATCAAACCCTAATTAGGCCAAGTTCACACTCATTCCACACACCTAAAGGAAAAACACAAAAACACATTTCTCATGATGCAAGTAGCTTAGACCCATGCATTTACACTTGTTAGAGGTAATGACAGCATTCATAGGAGTTGCATCCACATTCTTTGCATTATAGAAGATAGACTAGTTAAATTAGGGTTTCATGGATTCACATGCTTTAAATTGCTTTTGATTCAGTTTGTCAAGCAGCGTAGCCTTCCTTTGAGTTAGCTTTCATCCATCATTGATCAAGCTTCTTCTGTGAGCCTATAGAAGTTGGCTTAAGCCCTAGCGGACTTGTGCCAGCTGACCAAGTGACAGCTGCGACAAGGGCTAGTACTTGTGCATACAGCACCGTCGCTTCCAAGTTTGTACGAACTACCGGGTTGATAAAATTAAGAGACAGGAAGCCCCAGGAATTGTAGCATTATTGCTACAATACTGGAGCTCACCATCTTTTTGGCGCCGTTGCCGGGGAAGCGTCAGAGTATTAGCACCTGTTGCTTTTCCTCTACTTTCCTACTCTTACCTTCTGCTAAGTAGTTTGCTTCATTTCCATTCTGCAAAAGTAGCATAGACTTCCCTGCTTTCCTAGACTAATCTTTCCTGCTTTCTTAGATTAGTATTTCCTGCTTTCCTAGATTAATCTTTCCTGCTTTCTTAGATTAGTATTTCCTGCTTTCCTAGATTAATATTTCCTGCTTTCCTAGATTAATATTTCCAATTCCGCAAATTTCATTTGAGTAATCTAGTTAGTTGTAGATCACTTTGTTTCAGTTTTGCAGGTACAAGGAAAAAACAAAAGCACTAAAAACAGAGAAGAGTCCTTTCCCTTTCATGCCTCGTAGGAACCGAGATAGATCAGGCAAATTCCTACCAAACACCCCCACCACATCACTAAGTCACCCTTCTCTCTTCTTTGGTGACAGTGACCCAGAGGAACCTATAGGTCAACATCCCGAGATATACCAAGACCCTATAGAAGAAGAAGAGTTAGAAACCACTCCATCTGAAGCCATGGCTGATAACAGGAGAGAAGATGAGAGAATAGAAGAAGCTTTCCCCATCCGAGAGACCAATGGGGATATGAAAATGAAAAACATTAGCCCCTCTGCCTTGCCTCACTTCCATGGACTGACCACTGAGGATCCTGATACCTTCTTGTTTGAGTTTGCTGTCCTTTGTCGAACCTATGACTATACTGAGGAGGAGCAAAAGTTGAAGCTTTTCCGTTCCACTCTTAAGGATGCAGCACTACGCTGGTTCATGGGATTACCTGGGAATAGCATCACCACTTGGGCTCAGATGCAGCAAGCCTTCAATACCAAGTATAGGGATTATTGTAGGTCCAAGGAAACCAAGGGAGAGATCTTTCGAATGACCATGGGGAATGATGAGTCTTTAGAGGACTATGAGGAGAGGTTCCAACTTAGCTATAAACGGGCCAGATGCACACTTGACCCTGAATCCCTCAAGTTGGTTCTACTCCGAGGAGTCCCTGAAGATCTCCTAGACACCCTTCACATGTTAGCTGGGGGGGACATTTACCAACTGCCTTATGAGGACATCAAGACTGTGTTTCGAAATCATTCCAGGGCAGCTAGAAAACGAGGTAGAGGAAACCTCCTCTCCACCGGTGTCCCTTTCTCCAAACATGAGCTTACAAACCAATTAGAAGATCTTAAGAGTGAGGTGAGACATACCATTGCCATGCAGCTGGACACATTCAGGATCCAGCAAAAGAAAGAGGAAGCTGAGAGAGCCTTGGCTGTCTTCTATCCTAGGTGCACCAGAAGACACCCTAAGAACGAATGTCCATTGCATTCGGTCGAAGTGTGTTTCGTTTATGAGGAGGACCACCCAACAAATCAGTGTCCAACCTTGCCTGGGTTTAAAGCCATGTACCAAGGAACTGAAGCCCCCACTGAACCTCTCTACTTCATCAACCAAAGGAGGCCTCAAGGATCTAGACCTTATCAACAGGGGATGCAAGGGGCATCTCAAGCTTATTACAACCCCAACCACTTGACTCCCATGCCTTCCTGGGGTCCCCCTGCTCATCCTTCCTGGTCCATGCCTCCTCCATGGTCTTATCCACCTCAGTACCCTACTCAACCTACTTCTCACCCATATCACTCACATACCCAGTCGCAGCCTCAATGGAGTGCTCCTCAGTCGGGGTGGAGGCCCCAATACAACACTCCTCCTCCCATTTTGCCTCCACCACCAGTTCAACCTCAGCCTTTACCTCCTGCTCCTCCAAGGCAACCTCAGATGCCTGCTCAACCGAACCCGAACCCCAACAATAGACAGGCTCAGCAGGTATATACTGGGGAGACCTCATGCCCTACCTATGCTGTGGAGATCCAGGAGATCAATCTTAGATCTGGAAAGACTCTTCCAGATCGCCAACCTCCTCCCCCAGAGGATGAGGAAACCCATCAGGAGAGTGAACCAAAGCCTACTCCACCCTTTCCTGAGAGACTAACAGCCACCACACAACCGAACCCAGAAGAAGATGAGCATTTGGGTGAGCTCAAATAGTTGTGTGTAAAAATCCCACTTCTCCAAGCCATCAAGGATGTGCCAATATATAACAAGCTGATTAAGGAGAAGTGTTTCAAACACCCAGGCAGATGGAAGAAAGATGCCTCAACTATCAATGTCATAGGACAACTGTCTGACCTTATGCTAGGACAAGTCATCTGCCCAAAGTACCTAGATCCTGGAAGTCCTGTAGTAGATGTACACATCAATGGCACCATTATCCCCCACACCTTGATTGATCTGGGGGCAGCCATCAATGTGATGACAAGGGATACCATGCTTAAACTCAATCTTCAGGGTTCCTTGAGAAAGACCTCGACAGTACTGCAGTTAGCAGATCGCTCCACCGTGACTCCCGAAGGGATTGTGGAGGATGTCTTGGTCTCAATTGATTCTTGGGAATACCCTGCGGATTTCCTGGTCCTGCAACCAAAGGCCAAGCTTACTGGATATCCTCTCATCTTGGGAAGGCCTTGGTTAGCTACTGCAGATGCTTACATAAGTTGTCGGGCAGGAAACATGACCATCAAGAATGGTCCCATGTCCAAGCAGCTAGTCCTATACCCTCCTGCCCAACCCTCTTTAGAGCATGATTTACCACTCTGGTTGGAGGACGGAGAGGAAGACGAGGTGTACTCTGCACCTCTGTGCACCCTAGATACCGCTAGAAGAAATTCTCCTACCGAGGATGATTTAATTGAGACCCTGATCCAGAATCCACCTTCCAGTGCAGTATCTTTAGAGAAGTTGGTGGAGGATGCCCAAGCTAGCACCTTAGTGGACCTTTGTACAACCAGCCCTGTCACTCCCAGAGTCAAAAGTGTGGAGTTCGGCCCTGAGAGAGCATTAAAGATCAGCTCCTCTCTATCTCCTTCCCAGGAGAAGGAGTTGTGTAGCCTATTGGCCAACCACTTAGATGCTTTTGCTTGGAGCTATAAGGAGATGAAAGGAGTCCACCCCTCGGTCTGTACCCATCATATATACATCAAAGAGGATTGTAAACCAGTTAGGCAACCCCAGAGGAGAATGAATCCAGCCCTTAAGGACATTGTCAAGGAAGAATTGCAAAAACTGTTGGATGCCGGATTCATTTACCCCATCTGAGATAGTGAATGGGTGTCCCCTCTAGTGTTGGTTCCCAAGAAGAATGGGAAGTGGAGGATCTGTGTAGATTACCGGGAGCTGAACAAAGCTACCAAGAAGGACCATTTCCCTCTACCTTTCATAGATCAAGTGTTGGATGGACTGGCAGGAAAGAAGTTCTTCTCTTTCCTGGATGGGTTCAGCGGGTACAATCAAATCCAAATCAGCCCGGAAGACCAAGATAAGACCACCTTCACTTGTCCTTGGGGTACCTTTGCCTACCGAGTCCTTCCCTTTGGGCTATGCAATGCTCCTGCTACTTTTCAGAGAGCTGTCTTGAGCATCTTCTCGGAGTTGGTCCATGATGCAGTGGAAATCTACATGGATGACTTTACCCCTTATGGGGCCAACTTCCAGGAAGCATTGTCCAACTTGGGAAAGGTCCTAACCAAGTGCATCGAGATGAACTTGTCCCTTAGCCCTGAGAAATGTGAATTCCTAATGACTGAAGGGACAGTGCTAGGCCATACCATTTCTTCTCAAGGATTGCAGGTGGATCCTAACAAAATTGCTCTCATCAAGAGGGTTCCACCTCCTCAAAAAGTAAGGGATGTCCGGAGTTTCTTGGGATTAGCAGGATACTACCGGAGGTTCATTAAAGACTTCAGCAAGTTAGCCTCACCATTGTTTGGTTTGTTGGCAAAAGATGTGGAGTTTAATTGGACTGACGATTGTCAGAAGAGTTTGAATGAATTAAAAGACAAGTTAGTGTCAGCTCCAATCCTAAGGGGTCCAAACTGGGCCCTACCTTTCCACATCCACACTGATGCCTCGAACAAAGCCATAGGTGCAGCCTTAGGACAAGTTGAGCAAAAACTTCCATATGCCATTTACTTCGTTAGCAAAAACTTGTCCAAAGCAGAGCTGAATTACACTGTAACCGAGAAGGAATTCTTAGCTGTGGTTCATGCACTGAACAAGTTCCGACATTACATTACTGGTTACCAGACTTTTGTACATACTGACCATGCTGCTATTATATATTTGATGAATAAACCAGATGTGAATGCTCGTATTATTAGATGGTTACTTTTATTGCAGCAGTTTGATCTAACCATTGTTGATAAACCAGGAAAAGAAAATGTTGTTGCTGACTTCTTGTCTAGATTGGATTTGTCTACAGATGAAGATGGGATGGTGGATGACCAGATGCCTGATGAGCATCTATTTGCTATCTCAGTACTCTCTCCATGGTTTGCTGATATAGCAAACTACCTTGTTTCAGCTCAGTTTCCTCCACACCTCTCTTCAAAAGAGAAGAGCAAAATCATCAGAAAGAGTGCCTCATTTACATGGATTGGGGGCAACCTGTTCAAGCTTGGCCCCGATCAGATCTTAAGGCGTTGTGTAAGGGAGGAGGAAGTCTTTGACATTCTCCTCACCTGTCATGATGGGCCTTGTGGAGGACATTTTGCAGCAAAGAGAACTGCCTTCAAGATCCTGCAGGCAAGCTACTATTGGCCCACACTTCATCAAGATGTCAAGAGATATGTTAGCCAGTGTGACCAATGCCAAAGAATGGGGAAATCGACCCAAAGGGATGAGATGCCTCTCCAACCTCAAGTGACTCTCGAGCCATTTGAGAAGTGGGGCATGGACTTTGTGGGCCCAATCAATCCCTCTTCGAGGCAGAGATCCTACATCATAGTGTGTACTGACTACTTGACAAAGTGGGCAGAGACTAAAGCAATCAAAGCAGCAACTGAAGAAAAGGTGGTCGAGTTCTTAAGAGAGAACATCTTCTACAAGTTTGGCTACCCAAGAGAGCTGGTGACCGATCAAGGGAGCCAGTTCACATCCAACTTGGTTGAAGATCTACTAGCTCATCACAAGATCAAGCATAGGACTTCCACCCCCTATCATCCTCAAGCAAATGGGCAGGTGGAAGTCACCAATAGAGCATTAGAAGGGATCTTGACCAAAGTGGTGAGCAGCAGCAGAAAAGACTGGGCAGATCGCCTAGTTGAGGCCACATGGGCTTACAACACCACTTGGAAGACCACCACCGGCTTCACACCTTATGAGCTGGTCTATGGGAAGAAAGCTTTGTTGTCCATTGAGTTTGAGTATAACACTTTGAGGTTGGCAGCTCAGCTGGACCTAGATCTCAGCCATGCACAGCAAGAAAGGTTATTGCAACTGAATGGACTGGATGAGCACCGCATGCAGGCCCTCCTTCACTCAGAAGTGGTTCAACTTCAGAGGAAGGTGTGGCATGACCAACATCTCCATGACAAGCAATTTCAGCCAGGAGATTGAGCCTTGTTGTATGACTCCAGATTCAAAGATTTCAAGGGGTAGTTGAGAACCAGATGGCTAGGACCTTATGTGGTGGAACAGTGCCATGACAATGAATCTGTCCTCATTCGAACCATTGATGAGGAATCCATTCCCATGCTTGTCAATGGGCACCGATTGAAGATCTATAGAAGACCTCTCTCAAGACAAGAGTTTATCAGCACTATGGAGAAATCTGTTTTGGTCATAGAGAAGGGTTCTGCCTCCACTTTGGGCATACCCTGAAGGATCTAAAACACAAAAAAAAAAAAAAAAAAAAAAAAAAAAAAAAAAAAAAGAGAAAAATAAAGATCCTTGGGTGAAAACCTCTCTAAGGCGCCCAAGGCAGGCAGTAGGGGTTAAAACCTCATTGAGGCGCTCCTATTGTCTTTCGAAAAAGAAAAGAGAGAAAAATAAAGATCCTTGGGTGAAAACCTCTCTGAGGCGCCCAAGGCAGGCAGTAGGGGTGAAAACCTCATTGAGGCGCTCCTATTGTCTTTCTAAAAAAAAAAAAAGAAAAAAGGAAAAAGCAATCAGCACCATAAAAGGTTTGCATGCAGATGTTCTATGGAGGAGAAGAAGCCTCTCCACTCCAAGCCAGGGGCCTTCATCATGCTAGCAAAGGATGTCATCAGCACCTCCTCCAAGAACAGCAATGTTTTTTAAGGTATGTGCAATTATTATCATGCTTTGGATCTTCTACAGGAGGATACAGTTTTTCTACAGGAACAGACAGTCTTCCTACAGGAAGACGCGGATCTTCTACAGGAAAGTGCCAATTTTCTACAGGAAGCTCTGTGTTCTATAGGAAACTTCCTATAGAAGGTTACGATGGCCGAAATGTGTTTCAAATGAAGATCTAGCGACTGAGGAGTGGATTGAATGCATGCATGCCAATGATGGCACCCCTGAACATTGCCATTATCGTCCTCCACCATCCTCGTCGCCATGCAACCAAGATCCCTGCAGCAGCACAACAAAGTAATCAGTTCTCGTGAGAAAGCATCTGTCAAAGAAAAACTAGGCACCGAGAACCATACCACATCCACGTTGATACATCAGAAGCGCTGGGATCGTGATCGAGAAGCTAGAACCGCCAGCATGCAGCATACACCCGAGGAGAAAGAACGGTGACAAGACCCCTCGCGGGGATCCTGTAACAGTTCAACCTGCTCAAGTGAAGACCGTTCATAGCACCGCCATCTGAGATCAAACATGGGTGCATGAACGCAGAACCATTCACTCCATCGCCAGCATCCTGTAACCACGAGCCTACAGGAATGTGCAGCCACATGCGGCAGGTAGATCCATCGCTCAAAAAACTGGAAATCATGTGCAGCCGCGCGCAGGTAAGTGTTCTAATCCTTCTCTCCATCAAACTGCATGATTATTACTTCGATTTGTTTTGCATGGCATAAAGGTGAATGGTTGAGTGGCCTAAAGGCCAGTGATTGGCCACGTCGGTTAGTAAAGGGATAGTCAGAGGACGAGGTGGCAGCCACGACGAAAGAAACACGCAGCAAGCACGTGAAGATCAGTCCCGTCAACCGAGAAGTGAAGTTTAACCGAAAAGGGCGGCGGCAGATCTGTGGGAATGAATGCGGCAACAAACGAATGTGCAGGCAGATGATGGGTGACGTCACCCAACGGTCTGGCGGGGACAGCTCACCCCCGCGCCACGAGCTGCGCCGATTCAAAATCTAATCGGCTCGATTAAGCGTGTATCTCCATCAACCTCACTTCAAAACTCGAGTAGATCCTCTGCTTACCTCTGCATATTGATACGCCGAGCTCTCGGCTACCTGAACGCTGGTAAAGCACCTCTCGACCGCCAGCCAACTAAAGCTCTTCCCGAAGCCTGCGCACTGCTCCTACAGGAACAGTTTCGACAGGAACGCCGTCCTACAGGAAGCAGTTTCTACAGGAACGCGGCTCTACAGGAAGGTGAAGTCTTCACGTAAAAAAAAAGGTGGCAGAAAAGAGGTAACCCTGCAACTCCTTCCGCAATTGTTTTTTAAAGGTGGCAAGGCCATTAGTCACAGTGTGGTCATAAAAAAATTGGATTGCCGTGCCTATACTATCGCGCCTACAGGATAGCTGTATAATCAACTATGGTCTGAAAATTCATTGCATGTTCTGTCTTTAAGACCAAATTTCCTGTGTATCCACCACCTCTGGCATAAACCACTGTGTTCATCATGCCTGGCGGGTTTATCAGGCGAGAGCCCACTAATTCAAATGCATTAAGGAGAAACCCGGCAGTGGTTGAGCTCTTCACTAGAGCGCAATGGATGCCTTTCTGTGATAAACTACAGGGCTACGATGATGAAGTAGCCGAGGAATTTTTGCAGGCTCTACAGCCTAAATCACAGACATTGGCCACGGTAACCTTCAGAGGTCTCAGCCTCGAACTCACCCCAGAGCATATCAGTCGGATTACAGAGCTGCCCATGGGTCTGCCGTGGGACAAAGAAGAGCGGAAGATGAGCCAGCAAGCAAAGAAGGATTTCTTCCCACCGGAAGAGTCATTCACCGAAGACAAAAATGGAGTCAAAAGGGCAAGCCTGTTGCCGCCATGGAACGAAGTCAGTCTACAAATTATGAAATATATCACCTGTGAGGGTCGATATAGCATTGTATATGCGTATCACTTCAGGCTGCTTAACGAACTAAGACACCAGATTGACCTCCCTGTAGCACAGAGGTTGAGCATTCCTTACTTTCTACTACAGTCCTTAATGGAGTGTTCCACCAAGCTCAAGGACGGAATTCCGGACCAGATAGCCCACCATGGGCTAGTCAAGCTCCTCGTGGAGGATGCTCTCCGCTCATATAAAGTCCCCCTCGCTTGGGAATCATTTAGGAACTTATCCAGAACGGGGAACATAAAAATGTTGCTTGAAGAAGCGGAATCCTCTAACGGAGAAGAAGAAGGGCCAGCAGCCGGGAGTAAGAAAGGAAAAAGCCAAAAAGTTCCGGCTCCAGCACAGAAAAAGGAACGAAAGAAGAAGGAAGAGGGAAAAGATGACAAAGTCAAAGAGGACACCCCCATCCTATCAGCAAGGGAACAGAGGTTGAAAAGCAGGGCAGTCAAAGCTGAGGTGGCCCCTGCCAGCCCAAGCACCTTGTCAGCTTCTGCAGTCAAAGCCAAACGCAAAAGCCATGAAACAAGGCAAGAGAAGGTGGTGAGAGTTGCATCTGCAGGAACGCAATCACAGGCTTCTACAGGAAGCCCGAAAACGCAAACTCGGGCTTCTACAGGAAACCCGAAAACAAAGACAAAGGTTTCTACAGGAAGCCCGAAGATCAGTAAGGAGCAGGCTTCTATAGGAAGCCCAAGAGCAACGACCAAGGCTTCTACAGGAAGCCCGAAAATTGTTGGAAAACAAGCTTCTACAGGAGGCCCAAAGACGGAGACAAAGGCTTCTACATGAAGCCCGACAGTACAACCACAGGCTTCTACAGGAAGCCCGAAGACAGAGACAGGGGCTCCTACAAGAATCACAAGGCTGGAAAGAGGGGTTTCTACAAGAGGCCCGAAGGTCATTGCGAAACAGCCTCCTGTAGAGAGCCCGAAGACAAAGAAATAATCTTCTACAGGAGGCCCGGAAGCGGGCAAAGCAGGGTCTTCCACAGGAAGCCTGAAATCAAAAAAGGAGGGACCCTCTACAAGGAGCTCCGAGGGAGCAAAACACAAGAAAGAGAAGGCTGACATCCTCGATAAGGAGGCAGCAGTGGCACTGGCTGCCCTCAGCACACCTCCAAAACCGAAAGAGAAAAGGGAGAGGGAGATCCCTCTACCACCTGAAGCCAGGAGAAGCAAGAGGATGTCCCCGAGCAAACCACAGCCTTCACCCAGCGGCCATACCACTTCATGGGACGTACCTACTTCACCCAGTACAAGAACCCCCTCTAAACCATCAGCTACCCTCGAAAAGAGGAGCCCAAAAATAACTTCCTGGACACGAAAGATAGGCCAGTCGCCTTCTGAAGCCCGACTCAAAGAAATAGAAAAAGGGAAGGAAGCATCACCCTCATCACCATCAGGGGCAGAAAAGGTAGGGCCATCAAAAGCAGAAAAGAAACAGCCTATTCCGGTCCTGAGTCCTTGGCCAAGGACGAGGAGCAGGGGCAAGGTTGCTCAAGGATGAGCAAATGGTTCAGCTGGGGGGTGATGATGAGCCCCAATTTTGGTACAATTTGGGCTCATTTTTGGCCTATTTTGCTTGCTCAAACCATTCATTTTTATTGTTTATGCATACACTTCTTAGTTTATTCATGTTGTTTGTAGGAGAAAGGATAGGCACTTTATCTACGTAGCTAATGCATTGTGATTCCAGGTTTTGGCATTACAAGGGAGCAAAAGACAACGAAAAGGTGGCAAGGAGACAACGAGTTGGCACTGCTAACGTAAGGAGAGGTTGTCCACGGTCTTGGGGGACATTCCTCGTGATCCTCACCAAGAACTCCGAGCCCCACTCCATCCTCCCTCCGAGCTTAATACACGGCCAACTGTTCTACAGGAACAGCAGTTCAAAACTGCTCTACAGGAAACAACATTTATGACCATCCTACAGGATCAGCAGTTAAACTCTAGATTAAACAGCCGAGCTCCTAGAATCATGGATACTTGTTGGATCATCGTTTTGTATAAGTATAGAGGCCTTAGCCTTGGTTAGGTTGTTGAAACTCTCGTATTCCTATTGTAATTTTGGAGCACAGCTCAAGTTTCATTCTCTTTTGTAAGCCAATTTGGCATGTTATCAGATCATGAATAAAGAAGGCCACTTTTGAGTTAGTTCTGAGTTTTCTCAAGGAGCTATAGCTCTCAGGTTAGGGCCCAACCTGAGAGCCATAGACCTCCTCAGTGTTGTAATGCATTTACAATTAGGTCTAGCACTTGAGTTTGTTTAGTTTCCTATGCAATTCGGATTTCCAGCTTGTTAGTTTAATTGTTTCCATTAGCATAGATAGGACTGGTATGATACTTTTCTTTCAGTATTCAAGTTTGATAGGTTGGTAGAATAAATCTCTTGGAGCTCCAACAAAGACAGGTTGTAAAGGCTCACTGCCATCTCACTGTTTGGGATTGGGGTGTAGATCATGATCAGCCACCAAAAAGAATAGCAGTCGTTTCATCTCCACGCAAGTTGCCACATGAACGTTTTTCATTAAGGATTTATTCATACATTCTCGACATTGATCCATACTGCACTCTCACGCATTAGTTTTATTGCTTGGTTTCCATTTTGGATTTATAGGTTTCATGGCATAATAGGTTAACGAATTCCTTGTTTTCATGCACAGGTCATTTGTTTTATTTACACTGCTTTTGCTCAAGCGATTTCCTTCGTCGTTTTCTTCATCCACCTGCAAGTTCTATTCACCCTCTATCTCACTCACGTGCCCTCCAACTCTCTCATTTCACGTACAGCTCCATCTCCTTCACTCTCGTTGATTCCACCCTTCCAAAACATCAACCCATTGCATGCACCCTTCCTTCGTCTGACTTGCCTTTTTCTAAGACATCATTAGGTCCATCTTCATCTCCCTTAGCCTCCCACACCACTCCAACACTCCATCAACTCCTAAAAACCTCCACGGCCAACCATCCTGTAGACGTGCACAACCATCCTGTAGAAAACAGAGTATCCTGTAGGATCCCCTGCAGCCTTCCTGTAGGAGGCCATTCACTTCGTTGCCGAGCTTCTGAACGTGAGGGACCTCTGTGGATGGGTGCTAAGGATCCTTAGGAACCTCTCCTAGCCTCCCCAACCTGTCCCACACTTTCCTTCCTTCTCCATCCCACCTGCACAATCAAACCCTAATTAGGCCAAGTTCACACTCATTCCACACACCTAAAGGAAAAACACAAAAACACATTTCTCATGATGCAAGTAGCTTAGACCCATGCATTTACACTTGTTAGAGGTAATGACAACATTCATAGGAGTTGCATCCACATTCTTTGCATTATAGAAGATAGACTAGTTAAATTAGGGTTTCATGGATTCACATGCTTTAAATTGCTTTTGATTCAGTTTGTCAAGCAGCGTAGCCTTCCTTTGAGTTAACTTTCGTCCATCATTGATCAAGCTTCTTCTGTGAGCCTATAGAAGTTGGCTTAAGCCCTAGCGGACTTGTGCCAGCTGACCAAGTGACAGCTGCGACAAGGGCTAGTACTTGTGCATACAGCACCGTCGCTTCCAAGTTTGTACGAACTACCGGGTTGATAAAATTAAGAGACAGGAAGCCCCAGGAATTGTAGCATTATTGCTACAATACTGGAGCTCACCACACGATGAGGGCAGTCTCTTGTAAAATTCTCTTCATCACAAATGAGACAAGGATAACGAGGTTTGCAATTCTCATCATTTGATTCCGCTTTTTCTGGTTTCTCTTTCGAATTTTTATCTGTTTTATTTTTCTTCTTCCCTTTCTTCTTACCACCGGATTTTGATTTGGCTATAGATGACTCTACAACATGAATATCAGCAGAAATTTCTGCGGAAGAATCTCCTGTCGGGGAATCTGGCAAGGTTATGATAGGAGAATAATTCTTGGAAGATTTCTTCTTACTTTTGGTATTAACCATACCAATCACACGATTAGCGGCATGAGACCCTGAAGGAGCTGTAGCGATTTGATTTTGCTTAGGAAGATCGGGGATTTTCTCGTGTAAGGTACATGACTAAGTATAAACTAAGTCAACGTACTGTCCTTGAGCAATTACTTGCTCCTCAGTAATGATTCCGGCCTTAGCTACATCCTCAATGATCTTTGGCAATAAAGATTTTACAAACCATTCAGCTAAGATCTGATTCGGAATAAAAACCTTCATTAAACGCCGTCGACATCTCCATTCATGAATGTGATCTGAAATGTAAGTGGAAGTTGACTGCTTTAATGATGTTAATAATTCCGTGCCATTGTCATATCTGACAGGCAACTGAAAATGAGTTAAAAACGAAGTAGCTAACTGACTAAAGTTATAAAAAGTGGCTCGCGGTAACTCAATGTACTACTTGGTCGCAAGACCAATTAGAGTGCACTGGAAAGGCCTTAAACGGATTGAATCATCTGAAATGGAATTAAACACACACCAGAGGTGATAAGTCATCACATGGTTCGACGAGTCCTCTCCTGATTTGACTTCAAACTTAGGAATATCACTAGGCAAATTATTCGGCATTGGCGGCCAAAACAGAAGATAGTTAATGGGATCGTTCGTAAGGCGTGACAAGTCAGGCAAGTCCAAAGTTGCGATAAACGGTAACTGATGATTAGGGTCCCTAAAACTCTGGGTCATGAGACCAGCCCCAGGAGGAGGATATCCAGGATAACTAGGAATTGGAATTGCATTTGGGATATTATATCCTCCCGGAAAACCAGGATTAACCGGACCGTACTGGGCTTGTTGAGGTTGTTGATATGTATACCCATGGTATGGTTGATACTGATAAGACTGGCTGCTACACAGCACGAACGAACTGGTACTGTCCCTGGTACGGTTGATAAGTAAATTGAGGTTAACTTGTGACAATCGTACTTGAACTAGGTTATCCTATAGGCATCTGAACCGAAGTTTGAATTCTGGATCTAGACTGAGGTAAAGATGTCTGAGGAGTTGATAGAGGAACAGTAGAAACCGGAGCTGTCGATACTCCAGAAGTAGGTGGGGTAGATTGAACAGATGTTGCAATAGTTGTAGCAGCCATTTGAGGTGGAGTACGAGGCGTACTAGGCCCAAGCTGAGAAACTACAAAAGGTACAGAAGTTTGAATAGTAGACTGGACAGGTTGCTGGGGTGAACCAAAAACTTAGGGTTGTCCAGTTTGAGATGACAACTGTACATTCAGTTGAAAGACCTGTTGAGTTTGCGATGGATCCCACACTAAGTTCATTCCGGGGTACGGACCCATAACAGGTTGAGAATATTGAGGACCATAACCAGGTTGAGGGTAGGGTTGATAATTCAGAGGTACATTTCCAGTTCCTTGAACATATGATTGACCGGAAGGTGGTTGGATACCTTGGTTCGAGTACTGACCTTGAGGTTGATAACCTTCAGGCACGTACTAATACTGGGGTTGACCTTGAGGTACATATTGATAGTGGGGTTGACCTTGAGGAATGTACTGTCCCGTAGGTATATACTGTCCTTGAGGTTTCCCCGCAGGTGCAAATTGGGCACCTTGAGGTTACCCCCCAGGCGATAATTGAGGATTTTGAGGCTGCCCCCCAGACAGTAACTAGCCACCTTGAGGTTGAGGATTAGGAATAGTACCTGACATCATGAGAATATCTTCTACACTCAACGGCTTAGTACCATTGTTTCCAGTTAATAACCCTTGTTCAATGGGTTGAGGAGATGCTCCCGAGAAAGTACTAGTAAGTGACTGATACCCAAAGGGAATAGAAGGACCGCCGTACAAAAAGGATTCTGGAGATTGAGAAAACATGGATGACTGTCTTGACTATTTAACGGAGGATAGTAACCCCTAGGTGTTGGGTGATAAGGAATACAAGGTGGTGAAAAACTTAGTCCCGGGTTTTCAAAACAATTGGTCAATGAAAGATACCAAGCACTGCTCCTAGGTGGATTGTAAAAGATTGATTCACGCTCCCTAAGTTCTATAACAGGTTGATTTTCTGGGATAGGAATGCCTACTTCTTCTTCCGGAGTAGCAAGTTCTTCAATAGCTATAAGTCCAGAAGGAACATTTTGGGTAATTATTCTTTCTACCCTGGGTGAACCAGGACCACTAGAAGTTGGAGAGGTAAACCCCGATGTTGGAGTAGTAGCAAATTCAGTTTCAGGTTCAGATATTTCAGGTTCCTCACTTAAATCACTAGTAGATGAAAAGCTACCAGTAATTTCGGAAACAGACACAGATTGTGGATTATAATCTGCTACTAAAGCTTGAAAATCAAGATGTACCACTAAAGAAGACTCTCCTTCTTCAGGTGACCCAACTCTACTGTCTCTAGGAGTTATCAGGGCTCTTAACCCTTCAGGCTAGCTCGGTGGAAACTCAGGAGGTTGGCCCCGAATTCTACGGGACTTCCTCAGTAATTCAGCCACGATTAAAAAATTTTAACTACTTCACACGCAAACAAAGTAAAATCTCAATGAAAACCACCTAAAGCCTCTGAAGAACCAAACAAATTTGAATCACACGCCTAAAGAATCTAGGAGATCAGACCACACACAACAGTAACTTTCCATACTGAAAACACTAGTTGGTGATGAAATCCAACGTCGCAGAGTTCAATACAGAAATGGCGGTTGGAACAGTTACCCCCGCAACTTGCTTAATGAATAGACTGGCACAAGTTCTTCCACTAAACCGTCTCGAGTGAAGAGAACCCCCCAGAAAATCCAAGTGAGTCTAGCCGACGTCTTCTCCAGGTATAATGGGATCTTCCCTCCACCGTCACCTTAGGAAGAATCCTATAGAATATGGTCACTATGGTTACCAATGGAAACAAATATACCTGGGGGAACAGTCTATGATCTGATACGCATGCAAGGGCAGAGTAACAAGCTCAATCCCCTTGAAGGCTCCTTCACATAATCCAAGGTTTACCAACAAGTGACCCCAGGCTCCTCGACAATGGTTAATCCGAGGTTTACCATTTTTAATACGTGAATATCTGGTGTCGTTCCCAATGAGGAAGGATTGATTCCCACACTGGTTCGGACACGATCTCGTGCTTCTCCTTTAGGAGGAGCTTTCCCAGAGCATAGATGCAACAATTGGATTTTTCTCCTACCACAAGATACAACTACTTGTTTATTTTACTGTCTTGGAGAGTTAATTACTCCCTACTCCAAGACACTAGCCTAAGCTATGTTAGTGTATTAGAGCCCTAGAAACAAAATGATTACTAGATAGATTTTACTTTAAGCGTTATTTTTATTGGTTTTTGTTTAAGTCAAGAGGTGCGGAGATGAAACTTGTGGTGTGAAGACTCGACTCGAAATCACTAAAAAATGCACTTAAGATGATTAAGCAATCTTTTGCCTTCAATGAACTTCTGGCTAGGAAAGAGTTTGAGAATGCAAATGCTTGTAAACACAAATCTTTCTTAACAAACAAATTAAAAGAAGAGATTTTTGTCTTTTCCAATGCACTCAAAATGAGACAACTAGTTATTTTCACAAAATTTCCCTTTTCTTTCAAACACTCAAACACTACTAGAACAAACTTTTTCAAAAGAGATTTTTTATTTTTTATAAAACACTCAAAACTATGGAAATAACTAATATTGAGATCTATAAACTATAAAAAACTATTTGAAGTCAAAGCTTACAAGATGTCTTTTTCAAGGATGTTTTACTTAGCTATAAGCAAACTAAGGACTAATTTGTCCAGAATCACAAATCAGTCAAAAAACAACCAATTTTTGTTTTCTTTTCTAAAAATGAAATCCAAACTTTTAACACAAGTCTTTTCGAAGTTTCGCAAAGAGAAAACACAAGGTGGATTCCTCAACAAAGGTAGATTTTGCAAATGGTCAGACTCATAAGAAGGCCAGTAAAAACCAAGGTGATCTGAGGCTTCTACAGCTTCTAAGCTCTGAGCTACTACAAGACCAAAATTAAAACCAAGCCCGACAACCAAAACTTCTAGGAATTTCACCTAAAACCCTAACACCAATGGAATTAACCTAAGAAAAGTTCTTAACAAGTCATATGCAGGTCTAGGCAGGGGATAACAACATCTGAATAAAAACTAAGCTGACTACAAGAGAAAACCTTAGGTTTTCCAAAAGTTTGATAGGGTCCGCAGGCCCATAGTTCACACAGGTGCGGTACTGCTCTGTGCAAAAAGCAAAAGTGCGGACAGGTCCACACTGTGCTGTAAGCCGAGGGTGCGGTCCTCTCCCATAGTTATGAAAAACAAAAAATAATCCTAGATCTACTAAATCTACCCAATTCCACACACAACAAGCCAAAAACAGAAACAAAAACACAGTTTCTCAGGTCAAGGTAAAGCAAATAAAGAAATCAAGTCCCTAGTATGGTCACCATTTTGTCACACAGAATGAGTCGATCTTACGGACAAGATTGACCTTCCTAGAATCTAATGATATCTAGTGACAAGAAAGCCAATCAAAAGCTATCTTTCTCTAAATATGCAATATATAAACAAAGGCAAACAAGTGTTTTAGGCCTACCTTGGGTCCAATGCAAGTTTGTGGAAGCCCCGCTCCTTTGATCCAAATGAGCTCCTTTGTAGCGAATCTGCAAACACAAACAAGCAAACAAATTAAATAGCACCTGAAAAGCCAATATCATAAAGCATACTTATCATGATGATCAAGGAATTCATGAAACAAATGACATAAGACAATTTGTTGAGAAAAATGAATCTGATTGTATTAATTCAAATCAAAGAAGAAATTTACAACCTGTGCCCTGATGCTGTACAAGCTCCTCCCAGGGTCCAACAAGAAGTCTCCTCTACTTTGACAAGTTTCACTCTCTTCCCAATGAAGCCAAAAGGTATGTGATCTCTCCTCTCAAGCTTAACTAGGAAGTCTCAATTCCACCAGCATTTACCCTAAAAAATGTTCAACTTCTAACCTCCCTAGCAACTAGCCCAATGCCTTAATTTATAGTGCAATGGAGGGAAGTTACTAGGTCCTCCTTCAAAGGGATAAAGCCCTCCTTCAAAGGGATAGCTCCTCTCATCAAGGGATTAGCTCCTTCTCTTTTGGGATGCATGAACCACCTAAGAGTGAACAATCCACGTCAAAATTCCTTCTAGAATCATCTAGAATTAACCCAAAGTGAGTTTTTAGAATAAACTTGCGCCTTTTTGACTTTCACAGGGGTCCGCACCCACTCCTTTAGGGACAGAGCGGGCAGGTCCACAGGTAATGTGAACAGGGGGTGTGGGACCGCAGGCAACAATGAGAGAAAGTGCGGAACCAGAGCTTTGTTGATTTTTAATGTCTTTCTCTCATTTTCAAAGCTTGACATGAAGAGCTGAGGTCTGATACTTGCTTAGGAGGATAGTGTAAGTGATGATAGACCCATACTAACTGCAAATAGTCATGGTGACGATATTTTTGTGTAACAATTATGTAATTCCCCTGCCACTTTTCAAAGGGAAGTTCTGAGCATCATTACTGAGCTAGTCCATGACTTTGTAGAAATCTATATGGATGATTTCACTTCCTCTGGGCTGTGAATTCATGGAGGCTCTCTCTAACTTGGGGAAATTACTAAAGAATTGCATTGAAATGAAGCTATCACTTAGTCCTAAGAACTGGGAATTCTTTATGAGTACAGGGATTGTTTTGGGTCATTCAATATCCAAGGATGGAATACAAGTGAACCCAAATAAAATTGACGTTATGAAAAGGGTGCCTACTCCTAAAAAGAAGAGGGACGAAAGAAGTTTCTTGGGTTTAGCAGGATATGATAGGAGATTTATCAAAGACTTCAACAAAGTAGCCTCATCATCATGTGGACTACTGGCCAGGGACTCTGAATTTTTTTGGCCAGATAGTTGCCAAGAGGCCCTAGAAATCGTGAAGGATAAGTTGACTGTTGCACCCTGTTGGCATTATGATTCAAGTGTTGTCCTTGATGGCAACTCACTCAGAAGCTGGCACAGGTGCTCAGAGGTTGGTACAGGTGGTATAGGTGATGGCAACCTAATCAGAGGACAGATCTTAGTACAGCATGCCAAGAAAGTTCATACACGCAGGTTCGTTAAGCCCAAGTCGCGTGTACACGCAGGTTGGATTCAGTAAAAGAGCGTGTATGTGGAAAAGTACTTTTGGTCCGTGGCGGTTATTCCTTGGAAGTTGTGCCTATGGTTTCGGACCATGGTGTCTCGACGGGCGTGTCAATCCCTAGTTTTGAGGTTGATGGTATTGGGTTACTATGGTTTTGGCTCTTGGTATTGAACAAGGCCTAAGGCTATATAAGGAGAAGATCATTAGGCAAGTTAAAAAGATGCATTGTGTGTCTGATGCAGTGAGAGGAAATATGGGACAAAATCGTTACAAGCTATGAAGGAGATGATCAGGTAAAAAGAGCAAAGCTTCAAACTCTCAGAATCCGGTATGAAACTCTTAAGATGCGTAGTAATGAAAGCGTAGCTAATTATTTCTTGCGTATGGATGAGATTGTGAATTGTATGAGGGATCTGGGTGAAGAATTTGAGGAAGTTTTCTTAGTTGAAAAGGTTTTGAGATCTTTGTCTACTAAATTTGATTCTAAAGTATCTGCCATAGAAGAAAAGGAGAATGTGCAGAAAATCACCATGTCACAACTTCACGGGATCTTAACTGCTTTTGAAATGCGACAAGAGGTACCACCAGAGGCCGCATTCGAAGTGTCAGAGGAAGAAGATGAAGTAAATTTTGTCAAGAATCTTGAACGGGGAAGTGGACGGTTCAAAGGTAAGCTACCTTTCAAATGTTTTCTATGTGGTAGAGTTGGTCACTATGTTGCTAGATGTCCTCATAACAAAGGAAAGATATCTGAAGAAGATGGTAGAAGCTATTATACCCATGTCAAAAGTTCATTCAATGATAGTGAATAAATTAGAAGTCTCATGGCACATAAGAAGAAGAATGCTTCATCCAATAATAGCGAAGATATTAAAAGTCTCATGGCACATGAAGAGAAGAATGCAGAAACTGAAGAAGTTGCCAAATTAAATGAACAATTGGAGATAGTAACCAGGGTAAGGGAGCAACTTCAGGATGTAGTAAAGGATCAAAGCATAACTATTCAAAGGCTTGAATCAAAGATCCTCTCTCTAAAAGAAGATCTTAAAAATCAAGAGAACAGAACAAAGAAGCTCTTGAAGAACATGAAGTGATCAAACTAAAGCGACAAGTGGAAGAAAGAAGAAAAGCTGAAGAAGACCTAAGGAATCAATATCTGAAAAAGGAAGAACAACATCAAGTTGAGGTAAATATCTTGAAAGGTAAAATAGAAGAAAAGGATAAGCTTTTACGATTTCAAGATAGTACTAAAGTCTTGGATGATATTCTTAATAGTCAAAGGTCTCCTGCTATCAAGACTGGTCTTGGTTTTCATGAATATGTTGAAGGTGAATCTAGTTCACAAGGTGAGGCAAGAAACTCTAATGAGAAATCTGAAATGCCCAACAAGGAACAACCAAGGAAAGAAATTCCTCAAGGAAGATTCTTTACTCCTAACTATGGACGTGATAGACGATTATTTCCTCCACTGAATAATGTTGAATGTTATGTATGTCATAATCTTGGACATGTTGCAGCCAGATGTAGAAGTAGAATGGTGCAAGAAAGATCATCACATCCCAGGTATTTCAGAGGATATTGCTTTGCCTGCAATGCATATGGACACAAAGCAATTGATTGTGTTAGAAGGAACATGAAAATGTAAGGTGTTATACATGCAACAACTATGGGCATAAAGCAAAGGAATGTAGGAGCAGATTTCAAAATTCAAGACAAAAGGACCATACATCATCACAGTTGCAGGAATTGAAGGAGACAGAGACAGAAAGGTGTGGCATAACACAGTCAGCTGACATAACAGACACAGGGGAATCTGAAGGTGATGAAATTCAGTATTCCATCCTGCATACGCTGATATAATGAAGACAAGTCGCGTATATACGCGAGTTACAGGCTGCAAAGTCGCGTATATGGAGAAAGGGCAGCAGAACAGACCCAGGTTCAGTCATGGTTGGCTCAGGCTCAGGGGGAGCATAAAGGGCAGCAGAACAGACTCAGGAAATGGTTCAGTCATGGTTGGCTCACACTCAGGGGGAGCATATACTTCAAATAATTCATTGTTGGCATTATGGATTGCTGATGAAACTAAATGATACATCTTGTTGTTTGATCAAAGGAATAGTATTGCAGGTTGATGCTTATGGTACAGATCTGAATGGCTGGTCTTAGAACCTGCATCTGCTCAAGGGGAGCATGGATAGATTGGTACACTTTGGCATATACAAAGGGGGAGCCAAATCAGAAACTTCAGCATGTACTCAGGGAGAGTATGGACAGCAGTATGGACAGTAGAAGGTATACCAAAGAAGAGAATATCTTGGTACGCCCTTTGCCCTTGATGTCAAAGGGGGAGAGTGACTTGGTGTGGTGGTTGCCATCAAGTCCAAAGGGGGAGATTGTTGGCATTATGATTCAAGTGTTGTCCTTGATGGCAACTCACTCAGAAGCTGGTACAGGTGCTCAGAGGTTGGTACAGGTGGTACAGGTGATGGCAACCTAATCAGAGGATAGATCTTAGTACAGCATGCCAAGAAAGTTCATACACGCAGGTTCGTTAAGCCCAAGTCGCGTGTACACGCAGGTTGGATTCAGTAAAAGAGCGTGTATGTGGAAAAGTACTTTTGGTCCATGGCGGTTAGTCCTTGGAAGTTGTGCCTATGGTTTCGGACCATGGTGTCTCGACGGGCGTGTCAATCCCTAGTTTTGAGGTTGATGGTATTGGGTTACTATGGTTTTGGCTCTTGGTATTGAACAAGGCCTAAGGCTATATAAGGAGAAGATCATTAGGCAAGTTAAAAAGATGCATTGTGTGTCTGATGCAGTGAGAGGATCTAGTATAGCTGGTTATCTGCTCGGGACGTTTGGCAAGGGTCGGATCTAACAGCGAAGGCATAAGAATCTATTTCTAGATCTACACGCGGGTTGCCCTTGGTGAAAGCGCGTATACACGTGGTTTTGGTACAGTGAAGTAGCGTATGCATAATAAGATTTGATATTTCAGGTTGCTGCTGATTCTGGTAGTTGTTGCAGAGTTCTGGGCTCTGGTTTTGGTTCTGTGTTCTTGATGACAGGGTTTCAGTGATTCAGTATTGGGTTATTTAATGAAGTATGATGCAAGTTTAAGTTGATGATTGTATTGCAGTAATGTTTGTTTTGTACTCTTGGATCCAGTCTGAAAATTGATGAAACGTGGTCCCTGAAGGTTGTAGGGTCAGCACCTACGTACTAGTAAATGGATCAGCTAGTACAAGAGCTGAGGGGGTTGTAGCTCCCTTCCAGAAGTAGTTGGAAAACGAGAGAGGGTTGTAGCCCTCTGCAGGTTGTAGCCTGCGTACTGGTAAAGGACTGCACCAGTACATTGTAAAAGAAGTTTCTCATTAAAGAAGAAAGAGACGAATTGCAGCAGGTGGTTTTCACCCACATTGGGTTTCCACCTTATATCATGGTGTTCATGTGTGTGGCTCTTGTGTGATGTTCTGTTCTATTTATACTGCACCTGTTTACTGTTAATATGCTTAATAATGTTTTGATGCATTTACTGAAGATTAAGCTAACTGAATTATAAGATCTCTGGGTATACGCCAGTTGCATTAGACACAGTCGCGTGTACACACGGGTTCACTTAATTAAAGTCGCGTATATGTTTCTGAGCATGAAATTGGAAAGTTATTATTGATCTGATAATACTGATTCACCCCCCCCCTCTCAGTATTATTTCCAACACACCCATACTTAGGGGCCCAAATTGGGATATTCGTTTCCACATCCATTCTAACTCATCTGATAGAGCTATAGGAGTAGCTAAAGGATAGATATATCACAATTTTCCTTATTCCATTTACCTCATTATCAAAAATATGTATAAGGTTGAATTGAATTACAATGTAACTGAGAAGGAACTCCTAGATGTTGTTCATTTTTTGAATAAATTCAGACACTACATCACTGGTTATAAAAACTTTGTTCATACTAACCATGCTGCTATCAAGTACTTAATGAAGAAGCCTGATGTGAATGCTATAATTATTAGATGGTTTCTTTTATTGTAGCAGTTTGATTTAACCATCATTGATAACCTAGGTAAAGAAAATGTAGTTGAAGATTTTTCATTTAGGCTTTCTTTTCCTGCAGGTGAAGACGGGATAGTTGATGACAAGCTGCCACATGAAAACCTATTTTACATTTCATTCCTCTCTTCATGGTTTGTTGACATAGCCAACTACCTAGTTGCTGCAAACTTCCCTCCAAATATCTCATCCAGCGAGAAGAACAAGATTGTAAGGAAGAGCGCCCCATTCACTTGGATTTGGGGAAATATCTTCAAATTTGGTCAAGATCAAATATTGAGGAGATGTGTGAGGGAAGATGAAGTCTTTGAAATCCTCTTAGCATGTCATGATTGGCCTTCTAGATGTCACTTTACTACAAAGAGGACAACTTTCAAGGTATTTCTAGTGGGCTACTATTGGCTCACTCTCCACCAAGATGAAAGAATCTACACGAGTTGATGTGATTAGCGGCAGAGGATGGGGAAACCTGCTCCTAGGGATGAAATTCCATTGCAACCACAAGTAGCTCTAGAGCCATTTGAAAAGTGGGGCATGGATTTCATTAAGTCAATTGATCCACCATCAGGGCAAAAAAATTACATAATTGTATGCATTGATTATTTGACAAAGTGGGATGAGGCCAAGGCTGTCAAGGTAGAAACAGAGGAGAAGGTGGCTGAGCTCTTGAGGGTAAATGTGCTTTAAAATTTGGGTACTCTAGAGAGCTAGTCACTAATAAAGGAGCTCAATTCACATCACATCTGATCAAAAATTTGTTAAGATGACATGGGATAAAGCACAAAACATCTACTGCCTATAATCCTAAGGCCAATGGAAAAGTAGAGATCACCAATATCACATTAGAAGGCATTGTCAACAAGGTTTTCAACAACAACAGAAAGGATTGGCTAGAAAGACTAGTGGAGGTCACTTGGGCTACAATACAACTTGGAAGAAAACTACTAGTTTAACTCCTTATGACTTGGTCTACGGAAATAAGGCTCTTATCTCCATTGAGCTTGAGCACAACACCTTGAGTATGGTAGCACAATTGGATTTGGATGTTATATAGGCACAACAAGAGAGGTTTCTCCAACTGAATGGCCTAGATGACTTCAGAATGCAGGCCCTCCTACACAGTGAATTTATCCAAGTACAGAGGAAGGTTTGGCATGACAAGAACATCAACAAAAATGTCTTTCAAGAAGGGGATTGGGCCCACTATATGAATCTACATTCAACAAATTCAAAGGAAAATTGATGATAAGTTGGTTAAGCCCAAAACTGATAGAGAAGTGCCATGATAATGTAATTTTTCAAATTAGGACCATTGATGAGGAAACTATTCCATTGCTTATCAATGGATACAGGTTCAACACTTACAAAATACCTCTATCTAGTGAAGAGTTCATCAGCACCATTAGCAAGGAGGTAAAATTGATTGGAAGTGTCCTAGCTTCCAAGTCAAATAATATTTTAAAACTGTTTTTATTTGTGGAAAAAAAAAAGAAAAAAAATACAATAAGAGGCCTAGATGAAAACATCCATGGGGAATCTAAGGCCAACTCTTGGGTTGAAAACCTCCTTGAGGCATCCTAGGAGTGAAAAAAGAGAAAAAGGAAAAGTAAAATATCCCTAGGTGAAAATTTCGCTTGAGGCACCCAAGGCATGTAGGCATATTGAAAACCTCTCTCGAGGGAGCCCGTATGTCTTGTTGTAACAACATTCTACATTCTTACATTTATTGCAAAAAGAAAGAAAAAAATAATATATATATATATATATATATATATATATATAAAGAAAAAGAAATAAATATGAAATGAAAAGGGATATAAAATAAAATTGAAAAAATGAAAAATATTGAGAAAAAAAAATGAAATCCCTAGAAAGAGAATAAAATTAGCAATGTGCATTTAAATGTCGATATCACATCGAGAAAATTTAAATTTTTGTTAAGTTAAAACTTCGGATATTTGATTTATTTGATTTTCATATGCATTCAGTAAATTTATAATACGACAAAATTACTTTATGCTTGTGAATAAACAAATCACTGCAAACAACGACTATAATTTATTCCACTGAGATAAATGGTGGAGAAGGCAGTTAAAGTCCTCCTCCCATGCCTCTCCGACATTTAACTGGGGGGGGTGGGGGTGGGGGGGCTCTGAAAAGAAGTTTTAAGTCAAACCATTATTGTAATTTGTCAAGCATGGAGGTAGTTTGTTACACCTCCTCACCCCCCTTTGAGAATAAATTACCTCCACACCCCCCCTTCCAAAATCGACCATCGACTGTTGTTGAAACTTCCCATGCCTATTTTGACTGTTTCTGCTCTTTCCATATCCATTCCACTACTACACTTGTCTGCTACCCATTACATAGTTTTGAAACCGTTACCCAAATGTAGTCATTGTCACCATAAATACCCCGCGCCCATATCAAATATCATAAATGGTTAATTCCCCTCTTGATATAATAAAACAAGAATTTTCCTATTATCCCTTTATGAATTATGTTAAGTAAACTTGTGTACCAATCTCCAATACAACCTCAGAAGAATGACCTAGCATACAGTACCTGCAAGCCGGACAACTATCTAGTAACCATCATTTCTTCTCCTTGTATTCTTTCCAATGTCTTCTTTGAAGGGAAAATCCAGAATGAGTGAGGAAAACCCCATGCTCTTGCCTTTCATAGACCTAGACCATTTTCCATTAGTGGACCAAAAGTACAATATTTTAGAGACATAGAGTGAATTTGATTTGTATGAGTTACAAAACTAGATGAAATAGAAATTCATTGAACTCAATGATGAATTGAGCTTGTGGGATTGTTTCCTACCTCAATTCATATTCCCATAGACTCACCCCTTCCCTGAATTTGTGTAAAGGTGTCATTTTAGGTATATTCCTAGCCAAATCATTGTTGTTGCACAAAATAACGACATTATGTTTACAGTTACATGCCAATCCATTTGTCAATTGTTACAGATTGAATCCTCAACTCTACCACATATTTTTTATGTAGAATACGTGATGGATCTCTATAAAAAATCTTACCTTCCCTCAATGAGCTAATATTTTTTATATTTTACTACCTAAAAAGGTTGAATTTCCCAGAACTATACCCATCTTCAATGTTTCCAGAGATGACCAAACTAATCATTTCAATAATTTCTTGTTTGCTAGGTTATCAATCTGAGCAATGGGTTGATGACATCATCCTAGGGTTTTTGTCAATATTTTCTAAAGATGAGAAACCTTCTATTATCTTCAATTACAGTGAGTTCTTAGTAGAGACTATCCATGATCATTTGATGAATTTTTCTACAAAAGTGGCCTTCAAACGTGCACCAATCTTTGTATATTTGTTTTTGTTCTATCAGTCGTACATGTTTTCAATTGCACTTCAAAATCTAGATGAACAGGGAAACCCACAATCTTTGATTCATTGGACCTCACTGGTTAGGAAAAATACAAATAAATTCTCTTTCAATGACTACACAGATCAATTTTTGTACATGGTTTCCTGTTTAGTTAATAGTGATCAAATCCCTACAATTTCTCTTGAAATTAAAAGGACTCTTCATCTTAGCGAACAAAAAAATATAAGAGATTGATATGTATACCCAAACTATATAGAGATTAGAGTGTATGGTTGTTAGCTTCCTCCGTAAAGGTTGCCAAAGTTTGTACCTATGAGAATTTTTGCACTAGAGTACGTCAGGTAGATGATAAATATGGATGAGCTGCACTTTGTGTCAGCTAAGAGAAAGTCCCAATTTAAAACCAAAACTCAAGTTTGGCCGTTCATATGTAATGCGAGAACAGTAGCAAAGGAGAAAAATCTTCTCTTAAAGGAAATGAAATTTAAATTGAGTTTTTCTGGTCTTATGATCCCTTGGGGATCATTTCCAAGATAAGGGTAGAACATAAAAATACTCCTTATGCTCATACTCCTAGACAAGATATTGATAAGTATATGAATGAGGAGGAGCAGCAAGAGAACACATTGGAGGAAGCAGAAGAGAAGAGTTTTACTCCTACAACATCTCAGACTCTAGCTCCCCAAGAAAAACATGCAAAGAGAGTAAGGGAAACTATTTCCCCTTCATTTACAAAAATCCAACAAACAAAGTTTGTGATGTACAAGAAGAAGAAAAAGAATCCTCTTGAGGACTCCTTTCTAGAAGAAAGCACAAATACTACACTAGTCTTGATAGGCCCTCATGCTACTAGATTTCCTCGAATTGAAGAAATTTTTATAGGGTCACCAACATCTTTAGCTTCTCAAGAGCCATTGGAAACATTCCAAATAAGAGAATTAGCCCATGGTCAGACTAAATGAAGCATTTTTGCTAGGTATGAAGAAACCAAAAGGAAAAATGAAGCATTTGAGGCTACCACGTATACACAATTCAGGAAACAAACTTTAGCTTCTCGACACATAATACTTTTTGGCTTTGACACTGAAAAAGGGCCGACGAAAGTGGAATTCCTTAAACCTAAAATAACATTTCGCAAGAGTGCTGAAGACTATAACAAATAAATCTTTTCCTTTGACTCAAAGGAGATTCATCTTATTTACCAGATTGATTTACATAAACAAGTTGGGGAAATGATTTATTCAACTTTAACTAGTTTAGCCATGGAAAAATCTAAGTTGCAGGTTTCATTGAGTAATATTTAGTCCTAGCTAAAGTTGGAAAAGATTTATTTGAAGGATCTAGTAATTAAAATGGGATATCATCCCAACAATGTTAAAGTTGTTGAGGAAATGATTAAGAGGAAAAATGTTGACATTCAGGCATTGAGGAAACAATAAAAAATTCCTAGTACTAAAGATCCCCCGATTAAAGAGATTGGTGAACTAGAGGAGGAAAAATAGAACATGTTAAAAATTATAATTGAACATGGTACACCTATACAAAAGATGGAGATAGAATAAGAAACTTTGTCAATGAAGAAAGAACAACAAGCAACTCAAGCAGTAGTTATTCCTTTAGCAACAATTCTAATTATAGGTATTTCAATAATGTTGAGCATTAGAAAAGGTATCTAGTTGCCACTTATTTCTTTATCTTTTCCTTTAATTCATAACTTATATTCTAAGATAGGCATATGATAAAGGATTATGATAAAGTTAAGGAGATTTTTGATTAACATAAAATGACTAATTATTGCCTTTTTCTATGCAGAAAATGAAGAAAATGGAAGATCACCATTTCAGAGGAAAAGATAAGGCAAAACGAACTATTGTCCCTTTGACAGGAAACCGCATCCAAACAAGGAAATCAAGATTGGAGTGCATGGGTCAGGAAAAGCAAGAAGAATGCAATATCAACACAAGAGGACGAAGAGATAAGTAAATATTAAAGATATGGCGAATCCCTCAGGATCATTTGATCTCAAGGGATCGCTACCTCAAAGCTATTTGCATTTTTGGTATTTCCGCCTGGCCACTATAAAAAGGGACAGCACTGCTAGCCCAAGGGGCAGATTATTGTTGATTGTTAGAATTTGCTGTTCTAATTTGAACTTTGATCATCGACCCTCTTTAGAAGAACAATCTCTATAACTCTGTTTTTATGATTAATACATAAACTTCATTGCTATTTCGTTATCTGATTCTAGAGTAACTACAGCAGTGCATCCCTGGTGGCTAAGGGCCCGGCCCTAGTGGATCACTTGCTTCTTGTATCATTATTTTCCGATTATAAGCCATGTGTGGTTTGATTTCATTTACTTGCTTTAGTCAATGATCTATTGTTCCTTGACATTTCATTTATTGGCTCTGTTATGTTTAATTCGTATTTGAATAGTAAGATTATCATTTGTAATTGAAGATGTCATGTTGTTCGTTCTGAAATCATATCACGTTGTCTAATTTGGACATTGTTGTTCATTTATAGATTGACACTACTATTCACTTACAGAGTAACATTGCTGTTCATTTACAAATTGACACTATTGTTCATTTACAGAGTAACATTGCTGTTCATATACAGATAGACATTACTGTTCATTTACAGAGTAACATTATTGTTCGTTTACATATTGGTCTTGTTGTTCATTTAGCTATGGTTTACCTATAATTGTGATTGTTTTTCATTCGGATTACTATTCCATTACAATTGCAATCACTGTTCCCTTATAACTATGGTTAATATTTATTATTCTTAACGAAGATTACTGATTCCATTATGCTAGATTCGTTGTGTGCTTACATTTGATTTAGTTCGTTGTTCAATATTTCATAGACTTACTTAAGCTTGTCGTTCCATTCTTGGATTGTTGTTCAATTCATTTACTAAGTTAAAGATTGATATTCAATTCCTTCCGGTTACGATTGCTGCTTAATTCATTCTTGTAGGCTAAGCTTTGTTGTTCGAACATTTTAATAGATTAGTTGTTGTTCCTTTTCCTATTAATTGATTTTCATTTCAAGTATTTGCTTTGGTATGAATAGAACAATCTGCAACTATAGCGAACACTGACTATTTCTGTCTAGTTTCCAGATTGGAGATCTTCTCTTTGATTACTTTTCCTTTGCATCAGTTTACAAAGGAAAGAGTTATCATTACTGCATCCTTGACTGATGATTGTTGTAGCTTCTTAAGTGAATGATTTAGTTACAAAGAATTTTAGTTTCTTGCCATTACATTTAGAGTTTGTTTCCAGCATTTATTTACTTTTGTAAAAGCACTATACTACTAGCATTACTCTTGACAAGTGACCGCCTCAGACTGAGTACACTCTTGAGATAACAAATCGTACCTGGATTGATAATTAATGTAGGGTAAATAGAGGTTAAAAAGACCCTTTTTACTGCTCAACATTTTGGCACCGTTGCCAGGGAAGAGTGTAGCCATTTGTTTCTTTTGGAAAAAGAGTAGTGTAAGTACCTTCTAGGAGAGAGTTGGGTTTTAGAAACGAAAGGTAAGAACCTGTGTACGGAGCATGTAACGACCCTGCTCCCCTGCTCGCTTTCCTATAGTTTGATTTTTATTTTGGGTAGAAATAAGCATTTGATTTGTGGGCATGACTAAGGAGAAAAAGCCTAAAAAAATCTTAAACCACTACCCAAACCTGATAAAGCTAAGGGGCTGGTGACCCTTGGCCGATCGACCTTTATAGACGAAATCCTTAAAAAAGCAGAATCTTAGCCTTCAGTAGGACCTACAAAAGCTACTTCTAGACAACCTACTAGTTCCCTTCAGGTCACAGGATCACCATCTATAGCCTTTGCTAAGGTGCACAGCCAAACAGAGGAGCAAGATTTTCAAGAAATTGAGAATTCTAGCCCAAAATCATTACAAGAAGGGAACCTTAGTAATCTCTGCAAGAAACAAGGGAAACTGAACAACCAAGATCTCCTCTTGGAATAGTTTAGCCATTAAGTAACCTAGATAAGGGAAGTGCTGTAAAAATCATCCAAAATCAAGTTGAAGAATCCGAAGAGCTAAAATCCCCCCAAGCATTAGTTCAGCAAGAAACTCTCATCATCCTGCACAAAGGAAGTGCTGTTAAGGCCATTCCTGCTTCTAGCCAACCTAGGAATACCCTCCTAGAAATCCTAGAAGGTTATTGGCACATATTCGACCAAATGAACCACAACTAGCTGATGAGCCCCAAAAATGGATAATTATTTGGGCTCATTCAACCTCCTAATTCGACTTAATCCACCATTCTCATTAGTTTATTGCATGTTTTTTATTATATTTATGCTAATAGAGTGAATTGGGTTAGTCATTATGCCAACAAGTCTAATGTGTGCTTTGTGTAGCCTTTTTGGTCAATTTGGAGACAAAATTGAAGGTCTTAATGAAAACTTGGCAGCCAAATTCGTGGGAAAACAAGGGAGAGGATTTGTAGGAAGGTGTCCCCTTCATTTATGGGCCCTTACCTCGAATTCTCTAGCATCAGCTCAGAGTTCAACGGCCACCAAATCAATTAGCACAAGGGCAGCCAAGCAAGTCAAGTAGGACTGCTGTTAACTACAAGTTTTGGGTAGCCGAGTCCCTAAAGTTTAGGAGGACTGTTGGGGTCCTCAATTTGTATAAATAAGAAGGCTTATGGCCTCATTTTGGTTAGCTAGTGGTTAGTCATTTTGTAGCCAATGGTTAGTCATTTTGTAGGCAGAAGTTAGCTAGTTTGTAGTTCGATTTTTATGCAGTAGATTAGCTTTGCTTTCAGCACATTTTCAAGTTTCCATTGTGGACAGTTTTGATGTAACTCTTCTTTTCTTACTCAATAAAGATGAATCCAGCTTTGCACCAGCTCTAAATCTCTCTTAGGAGGCTGTAGCTCTTGGGGTTGGGCCCATCTCAAGCACCCAGTACCTCCTTTGTTTACATTCATGTGTCTTTGTTGCATTCTTAGAGTAAAATCTGCTATTTAGATTTAAAACTTGTTGTGTTATTTAGGTTGCTTTTGATGATTAAAGTAGATTTTCATGTTCAGATTGATTTGGATAGATTATTAACATAAAGGATCCTTGGAAAAAGGGGCTCAAGCACCTCTGATCTTACCTCTCCCTCAGTGGGATCGTGAGTTGGGACAAAGGTGACCTTGCTGCCCACAAAACGTTGTTTTGCTTCACCATGCAAGTATTAGTGTTGGATTCTTAGTTGTCAAACTTGATATCAGTTTTGACTGCATGCTTAGGGTTATGATTGCTTAGTTGCATAGTTAGTTCATGTGATTTTGTGCAAATAAACTACTGTTCCATTTCTTTTGCTATTATCTAGGTCAGATTAGGTCAAGGTAATTAGGTTCTTGATTTTCCAAGTCTTCATTTGTTAAATTCGAAAAATAACTTGCAGAGCACCTGTTATCCTTCTCTATCTACCCATAATCCATCAAATAATCTGCTCCAACCCTTAGTCCATGATTCATACCCTTCATTTGCCATACTTTCCCCACCTTGCCCTAATTCCTACATTCTTGTGCATCATCGCTTCCTCCATCCTTGAACAAATCCAATCGCTCCTTAGCCTCATCCACCAAGTCCTAGACCTCTTCACACCACTATTTCACCTCCATACTCATTCCTCCATCTTTTTCCCTCCATCCATGCTCCAAAATCCCATTTCGAAACATCCTATAGAAGAATTATAGAACATCCTGTAGAAATCCTGAACATCCTGTAGAACCCCTGCAGACTTCCTGTAGAAGCTCATAAACACGGTTTCTTGGCAGCCAAACTTTGTGAGACTCTCTGGAAGGGTGTTAGGGACCCCTTAGACCCTCTCTGAACCTTCCCAACCTTTCCCAAACATTTCTCCTCCTTGATCCACCTCTGCACAGTCAAAAATAGTTAAAAGCACATGCATGATAATTCCAACAACTTAATCAAAAATACAAAAAGATGTTTTCTTCAGATAGAGGTAGTCTAAACACATGTATTTTACCTTCATAGAAGTAATGGCATCTCTTTCAGTAGTTTGCATGCTCTCCTTTGCATCGGTAGGACTAGCTGGTAGAATTAGGGTTTGCTAGGGTTTACGTTTCTTTTTGGCTTTCAGTTTCTTTTTGCAATTAGATTAGCTTCCTTCGAGTTAGCTTTCATCCATCAATGAAAAAGCTTCTTCTAAGAGCTCATAGAAGTTGGCTTAAGCTCCTAGCGGACTTGTGCCAGCTGACCAAGTGACAGCTGCGGCAAGAGCTAGTACTTGTGCATGCAGCACCGTCGCTTCCAAGTTTGTTACGAACTACCGGGTTGATAAAATTAAAGAAGGGAGTTCCAGGAGTTGTAGCATTATTTCTACAATACTGGAGCCCACCATCTTTTTGGCGCCGTTGCTGGGGAAGCGTCAAAGTATTGGTGATTGCTGCTTTTCTTCTATTTTCCACTACAATCTTTTGCTAAGTAGTTTATTTCATTTCCATTATGAAATTTCATTTTTGCAAAAGTAGATTAGCATTTCCCGCTTTCATAGATTAGCATTTCAATTCCGCAATTTCATTTCTGCAAGCGTAGATTAGAATTTCAATTCCGCAAGCGTAGATTAGCATTTCATTCTTGTAATTTCATTTGAGCAAAATAGATTAGTCCTTTACTGCTTTCATTTCAATTCCGCATTTTCATTTCAGCAAGATAGTTAGTTGCAGTTCAATCTATTTTAGTTTTTGCAGGTACAAGCAGAAAAAAAAAGAAGAAAAAACCAACCAAAAAGATTTCCTTTCATGCCTTGTAGGAGTAGAGATAATTTAGAAAAATGATTGCACAACACCCCCACTGCTTCACACAGCTAACATTCTCTCTTCTTCGATGGCTGTGATTAAAGAACCCTTAGGTGGACAGCAAGAAATATTTGAAGAACCTCAAGGGAAGAAGAAGAAGAAAACATTCCTCTGGAGCAAATGGCTACAAACAGAAATCTTGGGAGCAGCACCTTGTCCAAAGACGAATTTGAAAATCATATCGAAGATTTCAAGAGTGATATGAGGCAGTTTCTTGCCATGCAACTGGATACCTTGCGGATCCAAAAGAAGCAAGAAGAAGCCAAGAGGGCTTTGGCCATTTTTTGTCCTAGGTGCACTAGAAATCATCCTAGGAATGAATGTCCATTGCACTCCATAGAAGTGTGTTTTGTATGTGAAGAATACCATCCTACAGATCAGTGCCCTTCCTTACCCAGAATCAAAGCTGCATATCAGAGAGCCAAAGGAGCCACTGAATCACTCTACTATATGAACCAAAGGAGGCCACATGAACCTAGATCTTATCAGCAGGAACTGCAAGGGACATCCGAGACCTATTATGACCCCTATCAAGCCACTTTCATGCCTTCTTGGGGTCCCCCTGCTCATCCTTCCTGGTTCACACCTCCTCCTTGTTCCTTCATAGATCCATATTATGCCTAACCAGCTGCTCATTCGTTTCACTCTTATGCTCAGCCACAGCTTGAGTGGAATGCACCTCATCAGGGGTGGAGGCCCCAGTACAATACTCCTCCCACTTCTTTTCCTCCACCACCTGCTCATCCACAACCATCACCTCCTCCTCCACCAAGGCAACCCCAAATGCCTACCCAACCACAACCCCATCCGCATCCATCTGGAATATACACCCCCACTGAGCTACCCATACCACCATTTCCAAACTTATCCATTGGAGTAGCTCAACAAAATTGCAATGCCGAGACACAACATGTCCAAATGACTCCTCTTGAGCTCGATGATCTTCACCATAGCTCAGGAAGAGTGTTGCAAAGCAGAGATTATCTTGAAAGCATTGAAGGACCACATCCGGCAAAAGAAGATTCAAAAGAGGAGATCAAAGAACCATGGGCTGCACTTGATGAAGAGAAGAGATCAAAATCAGAGATCGAGAGAGCTCCCTCATGGTTACCATCAAATCTTCCATGTATTCAAGAGAAAGATCAGCAAAAAGAGGAAGATGAGGAAGTCATGTTAGAAGGTGACATGAAACATGATCCAGATCAACAAAAGAACCAAGGATATCAGAGCTATATTGAGATATGGTTTTAGAAGGTCACTAAGTTGTAGCAGTACTCTCTTCTTCAGCTATGTTTGATCCCTTCAAAGTCAAATCATTTGGTCTCTGAGATCCGGATAACTGTCAAAGCATGCATTTCAAGCCTCCACATCAGTTTATCTCTAATCTCGATGTGCACATGGCTCCATTGGAAGTATTCTTATACTTGAGAACGATTTTGTTTTTCAAGTAGGGTAGGGTAGAGAAAAAAAAAAGGCGAAAAAAGAAAAAGAAAAAAATGAAAAAAGAGGAAAATAGAAATCTAAGGTGAAAACCTCCTCGGAGGCGCCTTAGATTGGCTCATTGATTGAAAACCTCCATGAGGCGGTCAATGGGTTGGGAAAAAAAAAGAGAAAAGAGAATAAGATCTCTGGGTGAAAACCTCCCTTGGAAGCGCCCAGGGCAGGCAATTAGGGTGAAAACCTCCATGAGGCACCCTAGTTGTTTTTCAAAAAAAAAGAGAAAAAGAAAAAGAAAAATAAATCTAATTTCCATTAAATAATTTCAGGTTGCAGCAATGACATTGCAGGTCAGGAGGATCATTTAAAACAAAGACAAAGGAGTTTTTGTGCCTTCTAAAGGAAGTTCTATATTTCTACAGGAAACATCCTGTAGAACCTTCAAGCGAGCCAGATTCGATTTTGGAAGGGGATCTAAAGCTTGGAATCCATTGGTTATGCCTGCAAGCATCCATGTTCCCATTCCCCACCCTTTTCCATCATCTTGTCCACCTCATTGTGCTTCTCATTGTGCTTCTAGAGGAAGTTCCTGTAGAAATTGTAGGAAGCTAGAAATGGATTTCAAAAAGGTGGTTTGGCGAACATGGTAGCTTCCTCAAGGGTTCATAAGTCCTCCTGCAATCTTCAAACTCCTCCTCCATCATCTCCATACCTGCATCACAGCCCAAGTTCATTTTTCATACCATGCAACAAAATTGCAAAATGCCTTGAAGCAAAAATACCTAGAAGAGAATTTGTTTTTGCCCTAACTTGAAAACCATGCATCCATTTGAAAAACCGTTTTATGGGGAATTGTACAAGGGTGATGGAAACATGCCTGAGTAGTTTCAGCCAATTCCAGTGCACGGTTTCCAAGAAATCAGCCTCCATCTCCTTCAGCCATTTTTGCATTTTCTCCATATCCGTGAATCCGTTTCAAAACCTGTTTCATGGGGAGATGCATATGGGTGATAGTAGCCTATCCAAGCAGTTTCAGCCGATTCCAATGCACGGTTTCCGAGAAATTGATCTCTGAAATCTTCAGCCATTTTCCATTTGTCTCGAAATCTGTGCATCCATTGATCACAATTTTGCTATGGGAGGTGCATCATGATGATAGGAATGCGCTCAGCAAGTTTCAGATCAATCCAGTTTACCGTTTGGGAGCAATGGTGAAAACAAGTTCTGGTCCTGTGAAATTCAGCAGCAGCAGCTTGAAGTTGCAGATTTGAACGTGGAAACAACTGCTTGTAGCTTAGATCTGGCCAGAGGACACCTGCACAAGGAAAAAACAACCATGAATCATCAACCAAGCCACCATGCAACCACATAAACAAATGCATGCAGCAACTGAAAGATCTCAGCACTTCACAGCAACCACGCACGACTTGCAGGTACGTGACTAAACTCGTTCCTCTGTTTGCATGAATGTAATTCATAAACAACATGAGCAATGAGATGGTTGGGATTAAAGAATCGGTGGCCAGCTAACTGGCCACCCTCGTTCAGTTCAAACAACGCTCGGTGGGTGCAATCGACACGTGTGCTCAGCCATCTCAGGAAGAAAACTGAGAACAGGTAGTGGTGGTTGTTTAAAATCCAACGTAATTGATGGGAGTAATTACAGGCAGAGAACTATAGTTTATAATAACACTACAGTGGGGACCAACGGTCTGCATGGGGCCAACGTGCACTTGGCCAGCTCACCCTCCATCAGCGAAAATCTTCATAAACAGCCATCGAACTCTCAAAGCTATTGTTTCTAGTTTATCCTCGTCCTTGCAGCTGCAACAAGCTCCATAGCAGCAAACCAAGCTTTCTTGGCCATTTTCTTTTAAAAACCCTCCTGCTTATCAGCGTTCTACAGGAAGAAGTTCTCCAGGAAGTACGAAACAGCTTTCAAAAGCAGAGAAAATGGATTTTTCTTCGACAAATTGGAGCTTCGAAGAGAGGTAGGCTTGAAAAACGCCATACCCGTGCATGAAATTTCAAAAGGTGGTAAATTAAATTGTTTGGAGTAGGGAAAGTTAAAAAAAGTCTTCCTGTGGGTCAAAATAGCAGTTTACTTGTGGTTTCATGAAATTTCTTCGTTGGTTCTGCATCAATATTCTCCTCCATAGTTCCTGTTAAAACATTTTTTCTCTTGTAGAAAAGATAAATCACTGTCAGGGCTAACCTGTGTGAAAAATGTGAATTTTGCATGGTTATATGTATGCTGGTGGGTGTGAAAATTAAGCTCTGCACTCTGTCTGTGAGAGCCTAATTTCATTTTGACAGTCAAGTTTTGGGGTAGCAGCCGCAATATAACCAGGGAATTGGTGAAAAGGGAGATACAAACATCTGAGAAACCCTGTCTTGAGAATCAAAGGAGGAAACCATACACAGAATTCCCCTTCTGATCAGAGCACAAGCCAAAACATAGCATTATATCTGAATTCTGGCCAAGGAACTCACTTCATCCAGCAGTGAGGAAAGGGAGCACATTGAGGCAGAAGAGAAAGCCAGGGGTAAGGAAACCAAAGACAGACCACCACAGGAAAAGCCACAGGTAAAGCAACAGGAAAAGCTAGAGGAAAAGCAAGAAAAACGACAAGCTGCTGAGGCCAAAGCTGTGGGTGGAGTAAAAACACAGACGCCAAGGGAGAAGCGGTTGCAAACCCGGGCAAAGAGGACTGAGAATGTCCAAACAAATAAGGGCACACCCAAGGTAACCAAAACACAAGTCAAAGAGAAGGCACCCCCAGCTAAGCAAGCCAAATCAAAGAAAACTGTTTCTACAGGAAGCCAACTGACTGCTTCTACAGGAAGCCAGAAAACGACTTCCCAGCACAAGCAAAAGGGTCCCTACCAAGTTCCCAGGCATCCTCACATCCATCCCCTCCATGAACACTAATTTTTTTCAGGGTTTGAGCACAATTTAGTCATGGTTCAACCTTCTACAGGAAGCTACAGGACTTTCTACAGGAAGTTCTGTATTTTTACCAGAAACATCCTGTAGAAGCCTTTGGGCAGGCCATAATCAAGTATGGAGAGGGATTTGAAGCTTGAATTTTGTTGAGGAGGCATGCAGCCACTCTTTTCTTCCCTCCTCCACTGATTTCATCTCCTTTCACCACCATTGCCACCATCAGATTGAGTATATTAGCATAATCATACCAAAGCTGAGAATTCTCTAGAAAAAGGAGCAAGTAGTGGGAAGAAGCAAAGAGAAAAGCATGGTTTCATGACAGAGAAGAGGACATCACTTCAGAAGCTTGGCATGACAGGGAGGCCACCAGGGCCATCAAAGATGAGGAGATAGATTGGTTGCTCAGAGGATGAGCAACACTTTCAGTAGGGGGGTGATGATGAGCCCCAAAAATGGATAATTATTTGGGCTCATTCAACCTCCTAATTCGACTTAATCCACCATTCTCATTAGTTTATTGCATGTTTTTTATTATATTTATGCTAATAGAGTGAATTGGGTTAGTCATTATGCCAACAAGTCTAATGTGTGCTTTGTGTAGCCTTTTTGGTCAATTTGGAGACAAAATTGAAGGTCTTAATGAACACTTGGCAGCCAAATTCGTGGGAGAACAAGGGAGAGGATTTGTAGGAAGGTGTCCCCTTCATTTATGGGCCCTTACCTCGAATTCTCCAGCATCAGCTCGGAGTTCAAGGGCCACCAAATCAATTAGCACAAGGGCAGCCAAGCAAGTCAAGTAGGACTGTTGTTCACTACAAGTTTTGGGCAGCCGAGTCCCTAAAGTTTAGGAGGACTGTTGGGGTCCTCAATTTGTATAAATAAGAAGGCTTATGGCCTCATTTTGGTTAGCTAGTGGTTAATCATTTTGTAGCCAATGGTTAGTCATTTTGTAGGAAGAAGTTAGCTAGTTTGTAGTTCGATTTTTATGCAGTAGATTAGCTTTGCTTTCAGCACATTTTCAAGTTTCCATTGTGGACAGTTTTGATGTAACTCTTCTTTTCTTGCTCAATAAAGATGAATCCAGCTTTGCACCAGCTCTAAATCTCTCTTAGGAGGCTGTAGCTCTTGGGGTTGGGCCCATCTCAAGCGCCCAGTACCTCCTTTGTTTACTTTCATGTGTCTTTGCTGCATTCTTAGAGTAAAATCTGCTATTTAGATTTAAAACATGTTGTGTTATTTAGGTTGCTTTTGATGATTAAAGTAGATTTTCATGTTCAGATTGATTTGGATAGATTATTAACATAAAGGATCCTTGGAAAAAGGGGCTCAAGCACCTCTGATCTTACCTCTCCCTCAGTGGGATCGTGAGTTGGGAGAAAGGTGACCTTGCTGCCCACAAAACGCTGTTTTGCTTCACCATGCAAGTATTAGTGTTGGATTCTTAGTTGTCAAACTTGATATCAGTTTTGACTGCATGCTTAGGGTTATGATTTCTTAGTTTCATAGTTAGTTCATCTAATTTTGTGCAAATAAACTATTGTTCCATTTCTTTTGCTATTATCTAGGTCCGATTAGGTCAAGGTAATTAGGTTCTTGATTTTCCAAGTCTTCATTTGTTAAATTCGAAAAATAACTTGCAGAGCACCTGTTATCCTTCTCTATCTACCCATAATCCATCAGATAATCTGCTCCTACCCTTAGTCCATGATTCGTACCCTTCATTTGCCATACTTTCCCCACCTTGCCCTAATTCCTACATTCTTGTGCATCATTGCTTCCTCCATCCTTGAACAAATCCAATCGCTCCTTAGCCTCATCCCCCAAGTCCTAGACCTCTTCACACCCCTATTTCACCTCCATACTCATTCCTCCATCTTTTTCCCTCCATCCATGCTCCAAAATCCCATTTCGAAACATCATGTAGAAGAATTACAGAACATCATGTAGAAATCCTGAATATCCTGTATAACCCCTGCAGACTTCCTGTAGAAGCTCATAAACACGGTTTCTTGGCAGCCAAACTTTGTGAGACTCTCTGGAAGGATTTTAGGGACCCCTTAGACCCTCTCTGAACCTTCCCAACCTTTCCCAAGCATTTCTCCTCCTTGATCCACCTCTGCACAGTCAAAAATAGTTAAAAGCACATGCATGATAATTCCAACAACTTAATCAAAAATACAAAAAGATGTTTTCTTCAGATAGAGGTAGTCTAGACACATGTATTTTACCTTCATAGAAGTAATGGCATCTCTTTCAGTAGTTTGCATGCTCTCCTTTGCGTCAGTAGGACTAGCTGGTAGAATTAGGGTTTGCTAGGGTTTACGTTTCTTTTTGGCTTTTAGTTTCTTTTTGCAATTAGATTAGCTTCCTTCGAGTTAGCTTTCATCCATCAATGAAAAAGCTTCTTCTAAGAGCTCATAGAAGTTGGCTTAAGCTCCTAGCAGATTTGTGCCAGTTGACCAAGTGACAATTGTGACAAGAGCTCGTACTTGTGCATACAACACCATCGCTTCCAAGTTTGTTACGAACTACCGGGTTGATAAAATTAAAGAAGGGAGTTCCAGGAGTTGTAGCATTATTTCTACAATACTGGAGCCCACCACTAGCAAACCCCCCAAACCTCAACACTATAATATCCCATTGTAGATATTGCAGTTAATGCACCTATGAAGGCCATTCATCTCCAACACATTCGTACATTCCATGGCCTAACATCGAAAGATCCAAATGCATTTTTGTTTGAATTCGATGTGCTGTGCAGAGAGCTCGACTATACCACTGATCCCAAAAACTGAAATTATTTCCCTCTACATTAAAAGGGGCTGCTTTATGATGGTTTATGGGGTTAGGTGGAGGTGTCATAAATGATTGGGATCATATGAAAGGTGCTTTCTTAAAAAAATATTAGGATTATTGTAGGTCTAGAGAGTTAAAAGATGAAATATTTCAGATGGTAGCTAGACCTAATGAGACATTAGAAGAATATGTTGAACGTTTTCAGTATAATCTTCAAAGATCTCCTTATGCATCATTACCCTTACCTGACAATGTATTAAAAACAACATTAATTAAAGGCATGAAGGAACAATGGGTTGAAACACTAAATATTATGGGAAAAGGAGATATTTATCAAGAAAATTTTTCTGACATTATTAACTTATGTATCAGGAGTTCGCGAGGCAGCACAAGGCTAAAACTAGTGGAACATGACAGGTTCACAAGGGACAAAACAATCTCTAGACAAGGAGTAACTCACGCAGAAATAAAAAATTTACTAGAGAATTTCAAAACTGATATATTGGGGACTTTGACAACGCAGCTCGATATTATGCAAGCAAAACAAAAACAAGCAGAAGCAGAGCAAAATCTAGCAATATTCTACCCCAGATGTAGAAAGAAACACAGCCACAAGGAGTTCCCACTAGATGCGGTTCAAGTCTGCGCTATTTGTACAAAAGAACACTCTACAGAGAATTGTCCCTCACTCCCTGGTCTAAAAGCATTATACAAAGAAGTGGAAGAAGAACCAAAACTGGTGTACCTACTTAATTAGTGTCGTCAATGGCAGCTGCGACAATCAGGTATGTTCCCCGATCCATCTTGTTCTTTTGAACCTTCGTAATATCATGCTCAACAATATAATACAATGTGGCAAAGTCAACCTCCCTTCTCAAATTGGTCACAACAACCATTTCCTTCATCATCTCCATGGTCGAACCAAACAAGCCAATCTAATTGGCCTAATTTTCCCTACGCTCCACCATATTGGCAAAACAATGTATATCCAACAAAATGGTCCCCTCACATTTTGCAGAGTCAAGCCTGGTAGACAAACTGGCAAAGATTGATGAATCAGCCAACAAGAACCATTGCACTCCCTCAACCTACACTACCAACACTACAACAAAATCCCTAGTCCAACTTAAGACCGCAACTCCCAGCCCAACCCAACCCGAATCCAAATAACAGACCGGTTCAATCCATTCAAATAACTGAAACACCAGAAGTAGAAACTCATCTAAGGGAGTGCAACGACCTTCAATTAAGGTTTGGGCATATTATAGAAACCAAGGGAGACAAACAGGCTCAAGTTGAAAATTAGTTACCTGCAAAAAAACCATTACAAGAAGAAGATGTGATCAGACAACAGACTCGTGACCAAGCAACCACATCTTCTTCCCCATTCCCAAAACGATTAATGATACCATGCCCTATAGAACATCTTGACTTTGACATTCTGGGAGAGCTAAAGAATTTGTACATAAAAATCCCACTCCTCCAAGCTATCCAACATATCCCAATATATGCAAAAACTGTTAAAGAACTTTGTATAAAAAAACCAAGGAGGAGAATAACAAATAACCCAACAGTCCAAGTAGTTGGCACCCTATCTGATTTGTTATCAGGAAGAGAAGCACTTGTCAAATATGAAGACCCCAGAAATCCAATAGTGACAGTGAAAATCAATAGACAAACCTTTTCAAATGCCTTAATTGATTTAGGGACTGCAATTAATATTTTAACAACCACCACTTGTCCAAAATTGGGCATTACATCAGTAGAACCAACCTCCACCTTATTAGAACTAGCTAACCAATCAGTAGTTAGGCTAGAAGGTACACTACATAATGTCATGGTATTCATTGATATCTGGGAATATCCTGCTGACTTTCTGAAAATAAATCCCAAAAACTGACTTGATGGACATCTGTTAATTTTAGGCAAACCTTGGCTTGCGACCGCTGATGATTACATTGGCTGCCGATAAGGAAGTATGACCATAACTAGAGGGAGTAATATCAAGAATCTATCCCTATACCCTCCAGCCCAGCTAAGTGTAACAATAATAAAAACTAACAAACATCATGTATCATACCTCACAGAAAACATTAGGTCCCATTTAACCATAGAATATGCCCTCGATTTTAAAGATCAAATAGAGGATGATGTTATTAACAACTTCATTAACCAAGCTGAATCTAGATCTCGTGTACAATGTCACATGATAGAGGCAACATTTGACAATGAACTAGAAGAAGATCCTCTCAAAGACACTCATGATCAAACAATACCCACTACCTCTATTTCAAACAACAAAACTATAGAGATTGAGCCAAGAAAAACCTTGAACATCAATAATAACCTAACTTCCGAACAAGAAGAAAAGTGGGTCCAACTACTGAGAAAATATAAGGAATATTTTGCATGGGATTATCCGGACACGAAGGGAATTGAGCCCCAGCTATGTACACACCACATTTATATAGAAAAGGATGCAAGACCCATTCGCCAACCCCAACAGAGACTCAACCCTCACCTGAAAGATATTGTGAAAGCCGAATCACAAAAAATTTTGGATGTAATCTTTATTTATCCAATCTCCGATAGCAAGTAGGTCTCTCCACTAGTTGTGGTGCCAAAGAAGAATGAAAAGTGGAGGATTTGCGTAGATTATAGAGAATTAAAAAAATCAACCTAGAATGACCACTTCCCCCTTCCATTCATTGATCAGGTATTAGACACATTAGCAGGAAAGAAATTATTTTCTTTCTTGGATGGCTTCAGTGGATACAATCAGATTCAGATTGCCCCTGAAGACCAGTACAAAACCACTTTTACCTGTCCTTGGGGAAGATTTTCCTATAGAGTCCTACCCTTTGGCCTATGCAATGCCCCTGCCACATTTCAAAGGGCCATCCTCAACATCTTTTCAGATTTAATAAATGAAAGGCGCAAAGTATACAAGGATGATTTCACACCATACGGAGATGATTTCGACCCAGCACTAGACACATTGGAAAAGGTGCTGCAACGATGTATTGCCACTAGGCTCTGCTTGAGCCATGAAAAGTGCTATATGATGATGACCGAAGGGCTCATCCTAGTTAATTATACCTCAACAGTTGGAATACAGGTAGATCTAGCCAAAATTCAAATAATTTTGACAATACCTACTCCTAACACATAGACAGAGGTACGCAGTTTTCTTGGATTTTCTGGTTATTATAGGAGATTTATAGAACATTTTTCTCAAATAGCTGCACCTCTATATGCACTAACAGGTAATTTTGATTTTGTTTGGATAGATAAATGTGACCGTGCTTTTGAGGATCTAAAAAAGCTTGTGTCAACAACCCTAGTGCTCAGAGGCCCAAATTGGGACCTGCCATTTCAAATTTCATCAGATGCTTCGGACACAGTTATTGGAGTAGTCCTTGGTTAGGAAGAAGACAAAAAACCATATGCAATCTATTATATCAGCAATAATTTGTCTCCTGCTGAGTTAAACTATACTGTTACTGAAAAAGAATTCTTAGCTGTAATACATGCTGTAAATAAATTTAGGCATTATATCACTGGATATCTTGTTGTCTTATATACAAATCACTCTGCCATAAAATATTTAGCAAATAAACCTATTACAAATGGTAGAGTAACAAAATGGTTTATTTTATTGTGGGAATTCGACATCACAATAAAAAATCGACCTAGGAAAGAGAATCCTGTAGCTGATTTTCTCTCATGAATGCCGAAGTCAGTGGATGCACGAGCAGTCGAAGATCAATTTCCATATGAACATTTATTTGTTGTTACTATCAAGACACCTTGGTATGCTGATGTTGCAAATTATTTAGCAATACGTAAATTACGAAAGCATCTAACACCTAATGAATGAAAACAGATTGTGCAACGTAGTACCCAATTTTCTTGGATTGGGGGCTACCTATTTCATACAGGGGCAAATATGCACATCAGAAGATGCATCCGTGAAGATGAAATATTTGACATTTTGAAAGCCTGTCATGACGGACTGTGTGGCAGACATTTTGCAAATCAAAGAATTGGTCACAAAGTTCTAAAACAGGGTATTACTGGCCCACAATCTTCAAATACACGAAGAAATTTGTTCAAGCCTGTAACAATTGCCAAAGAGTAGGACGCCCTGGATAGTTCGACGAAATGCCTTTAAATCTACAGCTAGTAATCAAACCATTTGAACATTGTGCGCTCAATTTTGTTGGTCTGATCAACCCATCATCGAACCAGAAAACACATATTCTGGTAGCAACTGAGTATGTGACCAAATGGGTTGAAGCAGAGGCACTTTCCAGAGCTACAAAGGACTCTGTCATTCATTTCTTGTTCCAAATATTTGTACGATATGGCCTCCCAAGAGACATAATCATGGATGGAGAACCACAATTTACAGGTAATAAAATCGCTGCAACATTAAAAAGCTATCATATTCAGCACAAGATTACCACTCTGTATCACCCACAGGAAAATGGCCAAGTAGAGAGCACGAATAAAGTGATAGAGGCAATATTAACAAAAACCATTATGTCACATAGACGTGATTGGGCTACAAGGTTGCCGGAAGCCTTGTGGGCATACCAAACAACGTGGAGAAACACCACCAGTTATTCACCATATCAGCTAGTATTTGGAAAGGAACCCATCTTTCCAATAGAGTTCGAAATACAAACATTGAGAACAACACAGGAGGTTGGTCTAGATTTAAATGAGGCCCAGACCAATAGACTACAGAAAATCAACGAGCTAGATGAAATCAGGCTCTCGGCTCTTCAACATACTGCATTAATCCAACAGCAGAGAGAAAAATGGCACGATGCCCTGATCAAAAAGAAAATCTTCCACGAAGGAGATTGGGCACTCCTATACGATTCCAGGTTTCAGGATTTTTCGAGAAAACTTCAGACTCACTGGCTTGGACCATATGGAATCCAGAAAGTGCATGACAATAACACCATTACTTTGACTACTATTGATGGATCTGTACATACTTTTAAAGTAAATGGCCACCGAGTCTGATTGTACCATAAACCGCTTACTCGGGAATCCTTCTAACAACAACTCGGGGAAGATTCTGACATGAAGATTTCGGCTGACAAAGAGAATTCTTCCTTGCCTTTGGTTCACTAAGTAATTTTATTACTTTTAAATTTTGTACATAACTTTTTCTTTTCTGTTTGTGTAAATTACTTTCTGTACGGATTTCTACATTTCTACAATTTTTTACATTTTGTTGTTCCTTTTTTACAGAACAACACTTTCGCCATTTTGCTATTCCTTTTCGAAGGAAAAACACTTTTGCATTTTCCTGTTCCTTTCTGAAGGAACAACATTTTCGCTATTTTTCTATTCCTTTTCGAAGGAAAAAGACTTTTTCATTTTACTCTTCCTTTCCGAAGGAATAGTATTTTTGTCATTTTGCTATTCCTTTTAGAAGGAACAACATTTTTTTATTTTTATATTCCTTTCTGAAGGAATAGCATTTTCGCTATTTTGTTGTTCCTTTCCAAAGGAACAACACTTTTGCATTTTTGCTATTCCTTTCCGAAGGAACAACATTTCTATCTTTTCGCTATTCCTTTCTGAAGGAACAACACTTTCACGTTTTGTTGTTCCTTTGCGAAGGAACAACACACCTGCATTTTTGATATTCCTTTCCGAAGGAACAACACTTTCATTTTTTTGTTGTTCTTTTCCAAAGGAACAACTCACTCACATTTTTTTTGTTCCTTTCTGAAGGAACAACACTTTCGTTTTTGTTGTTCCTTTTCCAAGAAACAACATTTCTGCATTTTTGTTTCACGCTTGCTTTATTTGCTGTTCCTCTTAAGGAACAACAGTTCCGAGTATGTTTATTTTTTTTTTGCTTGCTGTTCCTCTTAAAGGAACTGCGGTTTTTTTGTGCAAATATTCTTTTGATTTCCATCTAAAGAAACAACAATTCTTCTATCTAAAGAACAAGACTTTTTGAGTGCATTTTTCTTCTTTTTTTGTGTATGTGTGCTTCACCATTTAGAGGATTTTTGTGAGTGATGATCATTTAAGGCAAAACTATACATTTATGCACGAATTCAAAAACTAGAGGATACTGAAATCAGCAAACCAAAGAGAAATCATTATCTTTAAAGAAATTTCTTTGAATAGATAAGAAAAAAGAAGAAAGGACACATCTATTTATATCATTTTGCTGTCTTTATTTTCACTAACACCAATTTGATTGATTATTTTTATCATGATGGTTCTTTCTAAATCCCCATAATTCTCTTTGATCATTATTATTGAATAAGAATAAGGACATATTTTCCTCTATTGAGATGTATAGACTTCTTCCACCATCCCTACTCTTAAGGAGTCTTAAGCCACCCTCTGTATATAAATAGGAAAGTGCTATATAAAAGAAAAGAAGGAAAAGAAAACATACATAAATATATGATTACTAACATGATTTGTCAGATGAAGGATAGGGGGTCTGATCAAGAGCCAGCCTAACATGATTATAAGGAATAAAGTGAAGTGGCATTCCCACTATGGCCACCACACTAGGGATATGATCCGAGAGGTACATCAGAAAAATAAAAGGTCCTTGGAACAGCAGGTCTCATCACGAGCTGGCTTGTCCACCTTTCACTCCTTCCTAGTGAATGGCATTATGATTCATTTGGTTACCAAGCCAGCACAATGGCCTCCATTCTGACATCGCACAACACTATCCTAGGCATAGACAAAGGACTATGGTTCCAAGGGTTAAATAAGCAACTCTGTCAAAGTTATGGACACCTGTGGGCAGCAAAGCTCTACTGATGGTATTGAAGTCATATTTTTCATATGCCAATAGACATTATAAACCCTTCTTCTTATATCTTTATAGTGATTTCAAACGAGATTATGTCATAACCCTTTCGAACCTTTGATACATGAAAATAATTTATAAATCAATCATAATGGTTAAAGTGGATAATGACGACATAAGAAATTTTATTCACGTCAGCTGTCCTTTCCTCTATTTTTCGCATCATATCATGGCATTTCCATATTTATTAGTGATTTCATCATAAGCCTTGATTTTGGTAATCCGCTCATTTTTGTAAACATGTCATATATCTATACGTTGTTCCTTTATTCCACTATATGGTTGCAGTTAAGCATGTTTCTCCTCTATTTGATGGCTGAGGACAGCGTATCACACTTCAGGGGGTGTGGGTGATCTCCATAATTCACTAGCATACATGTCAGCTCATTATTCAGAGATATTATGACTTCATCAAAACTCAAGAATAGCAAGTCTAACAGTATTGTATTTCCCAATATGCATGGCTTGCTGTTCAAACGCCATTTCCGTGTTTTGCTCTGTAAAAATTAACAGTGAGTTAAAGTTTGAATAGCTTGTTGTTCCATCATCTTCTCTATGTTTTTTTTAACAGTGAGCTAAAAATTTGAACAACTTGTTGTTCCATCATCATCTTTGTGTTTTTACAGTGTGCTAGGCTTGAACAAGATGGGAGGAAGATCAATTCACAGCGAGCCACAGGTGTTAATGGTCTTTGACACAGCACGTGAAATCTTAGCAAGGGTAGGATGGATAGCCTACCTTAACCGTCTACAACAATCTAACAAGATGGTGGCAATTGAATTTCTACAGAATTTGCAGGAAAATTATTCCATGGTGAGAGGGAGACAAATAGTAGTAACAGATGAAATAATTGCTGAAGTTTCGGGAGTGCCAATCGTTGGACCTGTGTGGACCCTAAAAAAGGTGAGACTACAGGATGCCATAACCATCTTACAGGACGAAGGGAAGAACCTTATTGTTAAAGGAAAATGAGTCCTGTCGGCAACCCTGGGAGAGCCTTGGGTAGAATTGGCAAGAATTATCCAAAGATACATCACTTGTGATGGCAAAAAAGACGTGGTAAGACCATGCCATCTCAAAATGTTAGTTGTATTAAAACAAAAATGTGCTGTGAATTTTCCTGCGTTCTTAAATTTTTTATTGCATGATGTTTCCTGAAGTATAAGAAAATCTCGCCATGTAGAATCAGTAGTAAGCCATCATGGTTTAATCTGGTTGATAGTTAGTTATAGTCTTGCCCAACAACAGAGTAGTTGGGAAGAATTGATTTTCTTAATAGATGGGGGACTGGCCTTGCTAGCCCCAAAACGAAAACACACTCCTAGCACATCAATTAGACCATCGAAATGAAGACAATTTGTCAGATTGGCAAGAAGCAGAGGAATGTTGGGAAATTCCCAAGGAAACAACAACCAGCCTATAGAAATACATGACTGGGAGGATGAGAAACCCCCACAACTTGAAGGAGGAGAAATTGAAGAAGAATTAGAGGAAAACAAAGAAGAAGAACTAGAAGAGGAAACTAAGCAATCTAGTTAGGAAGAAGGGGAGGAAACAGAGCAACACAGCGAAAGTCCACTGCAAAAACCTCTGCAAGAATATGAATTAGCCTAAATTTTGGCCAATATGGGCAAATATGTCCAACCTCACAGCCCACTCAACCCCGATAATGAATAAGGGCTGGAGGAACACTCTGCCCATGATAAGAGTGCATCGTAGGAGATGTGTGACGAAGAGGAAGAAGAAGAACAGTCCCAGGAATATGATAAGAGTGTATCTGGAGAGATGGGTGACAAGGAGGAGGAAGAAGAACAATCTTAGGAACACTTTGTTCCCAGTCAAAATACACTCGAAGAAATGCATGATGAAGAAAGGGTAGAAGAAGAAGCTGCCCAGGAGACGGCAGATCAAACCAGGGTTTTTACCCCTGAAAAACCTGATCAACAGAACACTAAAAAAGTGTTCCAAGAAGGAAACATGGACATTGGCCAAGGTGAGGGTATAATCCTTGAAGTAAAAGGCCCAGCCCCAAGAAAAGAAACAACTATTTCTTCTAAGGAAACAAAGGAAATTAAAAAGTTGTGAAAGGAATAGTAGAGACTGTTAAATATAATTAAGCAACTTTGTCAACAAATAAGGGTTCTAAAACTGGAGAAAATCTCAAAAAGAACCTCTGAAGCAAAGAATGTAGCCACCAAAGCAAAACCCCATAGAATGAGGACCAAAAGAACTCAAACCAAACCCATTGTTATTCAGGATCACAAGGAACAACATGTGCCTATTACAAATGCAGAAGCACAAACAGAAAACACACCAGTCTGTGATAAGGAGGTCTAGACAGAGGCATTGCCCTCCAATCGAATAGTGCGTGAGAAGGAAACACAGACTATGAAAACCAGATGTCGCAATAAGGATATCCAAGTAGATCTCCAGCCAAAAATGTCATGACGGATAATGATCCGAGGATAGTAACTCTGCAAAACAATTTAGCACAAGCCCAATAAATGATAGAAAAAATCACAGAGGAAACTGTTCCTCAAGAGAGATATCAGAAGCCACAACAATAGCTAAAGAACATCAATGCATAGGAAATTTAGGCCTTCGATGGATGGCGAAGGGCAGAGGAAAAGGTAAAAAAGGTAACCCATAGACTAGACATAGTTATGAATCAAATGGACACCTTATGTTCTTTGTATACTGATGTTATAGCATGTAGGGAACCTGCCAAAAACTATGCTTTGTTTTTGATGGAAAGATATTTACAATTGAAAATAAAGGCTGTCAAGGCAAGGGTGCCTATAGAGATAAAAACCATTGATGATTTCATAAATTGTTGTAAGAATTACGGGGTGAAAGTTTAGCGATTGTTATGTGAGTTTTATTTACATAATCTTGTGTTAGATGGAGAAACAGAAAAGAACCCTAGCCCTTTCGTGGGTGATATCCAACTTCATGCATTTATTTCTTTTACTGTCAACGAGATAAAATGGCTTAAAGCCTACAATACCTTCTAGAGACAAGAGAATGGATTAGATATGTGGGTAAGGGGTGAACCTAGAGACCCATTGCAACTATGGAATAAACATAAGAGCTTAATGAGAATGAAGGGTGTGATCCAGACATTGGGACCTATTCACACAGCAGGCATCTGGCAAGGGGTAGAATGCTTCCTAGCTATCAAAGACTTTTCCATAGAAGCAGCCAAATTTTCATACCATACATCCAATTAGAATATCTAAAATAGAGAGCCATTCAAATATGAGAATTTTAAGCTAGCTTCTGACCGCTTGGTTATCTATGGTGACCTCATCTTGAGAGAAGGACCGTCTTGGTTAGGCTGTAGGTTCCGAAGTCCAATCCTCTGGTATCCTGCAACAGGATATAGAGCCTTATCTGAATTGCTTGAAGGTCAGACAGGGCATATTTTTGAAGTCTTAGATAGGAATCATGGTTTTAGAACACTGACTGAAAATCCTTCTCCAACCTATTCCCTATCTGCCTTGCATGTCAATTACAATGTTTTCATGAGGGCATGAAAAAGGGTAAGAAAGGGGGTGTGTTGAGCATTAGAAAAGGTACGTAATTGCCACTTATTTCTTTATCTTTTCCTCTAATTCATAACATCCTTATATTCTAAAATAGGAATATGATAAAGGATTATGATAAAGTTAAGGATATTTGTGATTAATGTAAAATGACTAATAATTGCCTTTTTCTATGCAGAAAATGAAGAAAATGGAAGATCTCCATTTCAGAGGAAAAGACAAGGCAAAACCAACTACTATCCCTTTGACAGGAAAACGCATCCAGATGAGGCAATCAAGATCAAAGCACATGGGGCAAGAAAAGGAAGAAGAAACATAATATCATCCTAAGAGGACGAAGAGATAACTAAAGATTAAAGATATGGTGAATCCATCAGGAACCTTTGATCCTGAGGGATCGCTACCTCAAAGTATCTGCATTTTTGGTATTTCCACCTAGCCACTATAAAAAGGGAGAACGTTGCTAGCCCAAGAGGTGGATTATTGTTGATTGTTAGAATTTGTTGTGCTAATTTGAATTTTGATCATCGACTCTCGAGAAGAGTGATCTTTGTAACTATACTTTTATTATTAATACATAAACTTTATTGTTGTTCCGTTATCTGATTCTAGAGTAACTACAATAGTGCGTCCTTGGTGGCTAAGGGCTCGGCCCTAGTGGATCACTTGCTTCCTGTATCATTATTTTCTGATTACAGGTCGTGTGTGGTTTGATTTCCTTTACTTGCTTTAATTAGTAATCTGCTGCTCCTTGACATTTCATTTACTGGCTCTGTTATGTTTAATTCGTATTTGAATAGTAAGATTATCATTTGTAACTGAAGATGTTATGCTATTTGTTCTAAAATCATATCGCATTGTCTAATTCAGACATTTTTGTTCATTTACAGATTGACATTATTGTTCATTATAAAGTAACATTTCTGTTCATTTACAAATTGACACTATTGTTCATTTACAGAGTAACATTGTTGTTCATATACAAATAGATATTATTGTTCATTTACAGAGTAACATTACTGTTCTTTTATAGATTGGTCTTGTTGTTCATTTAGATACAGTTTACAATATTGTGATTGTTGTTCATTTGGATTATTGTTCCATTACAATCACAATTGTTGTTCCCTTATAACTTTGGTTAATATTTATTATGCTAAACGAAGATTACTGATTCCATTATTCTAGATTCGCTGTGTGTTTACATTTGACTTAGTTCACTGTTCAATATTTCATAGACTTACTTAAGCTTGCCATTCCATTCTTGGATTGTTGTTCAATTCCTTTTGATTACGATTACTACTTAATTCATTCCTGTAGGCTAAGATTTGTTGTTCGAACTTTTTAATAGATTAGTTGCTATTCCTTTTCTTGTTAATTGAATTGTCATTTCAAGTATTTTCTTTGGTATGAACAAAATGATCTGCAACTGTAGCGAACATTGGCTATTGTTGTCTAGTTCCCAGATTGGAGATCTTCTATTTGATTGCTTTTTATTTGCATAAGTTTACAAAGGAAAGAGTTATCATTACTGCATCCTTGACTGATGATTGTTGTAGCTTCTTAAGTGAATGATTTACTTACAAAGCATTTCAGTTTGTTTCCATTACATCTAGAGTTTGTTTCCAACATTTATTTACTTTTGTAAAGGCACTATACTACTAGCACTACTCTTGACAAATGACTGCCTCAGACTAATTACACTCTTGAGATAAAAAATCATACCTAGATTGATAATTAATGCAGGGTAAATAGAGGTTAAAAAGACCCTTTTTACTGCTCAACAAATAGCATGGGCTTCAACTTCAACAATTACTACAACAAAAGAGATACAATCCACTGATGATTGAGGGGACAAGAAATTGAGAAATCGAAAGCACAACTTCACAACATCCAAGAACAAATAATTAAGATTGATAATGCTATGTGACAGAAATCCAAAAGAGTCATAGGTTCACTCAAACAATAGACACTTTGGAAAATGAATCAAAATTTGCTCAAACACTTTCACATCCCTAAGAAAACACATGGAAAGACATAAATGAATCCATGACAAATTTGTGGTCGTCAATTAAAATTCTGTTTGAATAGGAAACATTACTAAAAAATTCAAAGGAATTAATAGCAGGAGTTAAGAAAGAATTGGGTAACAAACCAGGAGATGAAACAACATTAGACAAGATTTTGAATTCAAAAACAAAAGAAGAGTTAGAATAATATGACATAGATGAGAGAACTGAAACAATTCTGGAGGTTAAAAAGATTGACATCAGAAAGAATCTAAGGCTGCAAGTTGAAAATAGATGCCACAATTTAGAAGCCACCATATAAATGTTTCATACAAAGTTTAATGTGTTGCATCAAAACAGACTGTCAGGTTTAAGGGGAATTGGAGATAAGCTAATTAATCTTGAAGAATACCAACGAAGGTTGTATTCAATAGCCACAGACAAAGCAAAATTTTCCAAGATCAGAGGGACTATTACAGGGAGGGTTTTCATTGAGGGTTTGACCTTTTACATTTTTACTCAACATGAAATCAAACATTTGTTTGTAGTCAAACCCACTTTTCAGAATTACACTAAAGTCGATGAGACTTACATAAAGTTAATTAAAGCCACTATTTCAGAGGATGAAATATGGGAGAAAATATGTTTTCTCATTGATTCAGTTAGCAAATAGGTTTTACAATAGTAGTTTTGAAGCTTTCAACAACAACATGAAGCTTTAGAGGAAGAAGTGGATAGATAAGCATTTTTATTTCCTATATTTTAGATATATTTTTATGAACAATTTTTAAACATCATTGGAAATATTTCTTAATATTTAATCAAAATATTTTAGAGAAAATTTTATAAATAATTTGTAGATTGAAGTATGATGGGTTGAACCGTTTTGATAGACTTTTGGGCAGACTTGTATCCTTCAAAGTTATTTTTGAAATAATAAAAGGATTTTGGATTCATTTCAAAATAGATTGTGTTCCTGTAAGTCTTTCTTTTTTATTATTTTCACTCTGTTTTATCTACATATGTTTTGAAGTTTATGGGAGTTCTAGTTAAGATAATATTGAGTTTCAATTTGTATGAAATCCCGCATGAAGTTATAATATATTGCAGAAATTAGTTGATTAAATTGTTTGTTTGATTTAACTCCTCTAGACCAATAAATTGTCATCCTCCCTTAAGTTTTCTTAAACATATATTGTTTTCCTGTAAAATTATTTTAGAGACATCCACTATATATGATGGTTAGATAATATATTTGATGTTTAACAAATAATATACTTTCTAAAGCTTCAACATTGCACATCTAAATGAAAGCTAAGTTACTATTTAGAGATGAAGAATCAACCATTGTATTTAATTATAAGTAATTAAAAATTACACCTATTCAAACAGTTTAGAGCTTTGGTCATCCAAAACAACTTTAAAAACCAGCAAAACATTATAGATGCTCTGGCATAATTCCTAATCTAGAAATATCTAAGGAGGTACATCAAACTGGCGTCGTTGCTAGGGAACACAATTATTGAATTATTTTCCCTGGGATAACAATTACGATTACCTTTTAACGGTATTTTAAATCTTCATAGGTTAAAATGATTCACCTAGTGATTCCATAAAAATAAACTGGCTTCACATAGACACACTAGGTCTCTCTCAGATCCATAACTTTATTATCCATTATCAGATCCTAAGAGACTGGTAAGAATTATCTCCACAAGACAAAGACTAAAAGCTTCTACTTCTGCTTCTCTAATACATGCATTTGAAATTTTTTATGAAACTGATCCTTTTAGACATGTTCCAATTTCTACTGAACTATCATACCTACCACCAAAACCGTTAGAACTACTATCTAAAGGAGTTGATTTGCAGTCAGCGATCCTAGTTTATCAGTTATAATATTATGAAATTCCTAATCCTATTTCATAGTCCCCTACATCAGAAAAACAATTAGGTCTAGAATTACTAGAATTAAAACCTAATGATTTTATTTATTCAGTAATTCACACTTACCCATCTACATGTGTTAGCTTTGAGGAAAACTTTTTTGTTTACACAAATCCTTTTTTTTTTATAGTGAAGGAAAGTTTAGACGTGAAGAACAGAAATTAATAATAAAAACACCAAGAAAAATAAAAACTTCCATAAATTATTCCAACTTATCTTCACCCCCAACAACTCCCAAAATCTCATCCTCATCCCCTTAATCCTCTTCATCTTCTCAAAGCTCATCCTCATCTTCCTCATATTCATCTAATCAAATGGCTGGTATTTGACCCATCATTCAAGCTCCTTATGCAGCCTTAGTTCTTCCCAATATGTTAAATAATTTCCTAGATGGATATCTGAAGCACTTATATAGACTCAATGGTGAAACTAGTTTGTCTATTAAAGATCATTTGGTAACTTTCTTAGAATTTGTTGATAATATGAATATAGAGCGTGAATATCTCTACATGAGATTATTCGTTCAAACTCATGAAGGAAATGTTAGGATCTCCTTTAGATAATTACAATCTTATTCAATCCCTTCTTGGAATGAATTAGTTACTATTTTTAAAAACCAATGGGGTGTTAAAAAGGTTCCAGTTTACTATATGACTGAATTTGGTGACCTAAAAAGAAATCTTGGTTAACCTGTGGCTAATTTTATCAAACAATTTAACGAAATTTAAAATAAAATGCCACTAGAATTTAAACTGCTAGTCTTTACTTCCAAATCCAGTTCTCTAAAGGATTTGATGATGACTTTGGATTTATGCTCAGAGAAAGAGCTTTTGTAACCCTATTTTGGTCGGTTGGGGCCTAACCCAACTTCAAAGTTAATTAGCCAAAAAAATCTCGGTACTACTGGCCCTTTCGGCAACAATCCACGGAGTGTTGATTGAGGTCTCACCCGAAGTAGTATGGGAGGGTTCTAGAACCATGTTGCACAAAATATTGTCACCATGATAGTCTGAAATCAGTCTGAGTCTATCACCACTCATACTTTCCTCCTATGCAAGTCTTAAACCTCAGCTCTTCATGTCAAGCCTTGAAAAATGAGAGAAAGTCCTTGAAAATCTCTAAAACTCTAGTTCCGTACTTTCTCTTAGCATTACCTGTGGTCCTGTACTCCCTAGTCATGTTCCCTACAGACCTGCCCGCTCTGTTTCTATGTAATGGGTGGGGACCCCTGTAAAAGTCAAAAAGGTGCAAGTACATTCTTAAAAACTCACTTTGGGTTATTTCTGGAAGCTTCTAGAGGGAATCGTGAGGTGGTTAGTTCGCTCCTTTGAGGTTCATGCATCCCATAACTAAAGGAGCTAACCCCTTGATGTGAGGAGCTTATCCCTTTGAAGGAGGACTCTATCCCTTTGAAGGTGGACCTGGTAACTTCCTTCCTCTGCACTATAAAATGAGGCATTGGGCTGGTTATTAAGGAGGTTGAAAGCTAAATATTTTTAAGGGTAAATGCTGTTGGAATTTAGACTTCCTAATTGAGCTTGAGAGGAGAGATTACATACCTTTTGATCTCATTGGGAAGATAGTGAAGCTTGTCAAAGTAGAGGAGATTCTTGCTGGACCATGGGAGGAGCTTGTACAACATCAAGGCACCAAGGTTGTAAAGTTCTTCTTTGTTTAAAGTTAATACAATCAAGTTCATTTTTCTCAATAAGCTGTCTTCTATGGTTTATTTCATGAATTCCTTGATCGTCATGATAAATACGGTTTATTATATTGGCTATGCAGGTGTTATTTGATGTGTGCTTGTTTGTGTTTGCAAGTTCTTTAAAAGGAAGCTCATTTGGATGGTCGAAGCGTGGCTACCACAAACCAGCGTTGGACTTGAGGTAGGGTCTAAAACATCTCTTGGCTTTTATTTATAAATCACAATATTTAGAGAAATATAGAATTTGCTTGTTTTGTTTGTCGCTAGATATCTGTAGATACTAGGGAGATCGGTCTTGTCCGCAAGAACGATTTATCCACCCAACAAAAAATGGCGACTCCACTGGGGATCGAACCCAGAATCTTTGGTTTCTCATACCAAAGCCTTATCTCAAAGAGGAACATATATCAGTGACAAGCAAAACAAGCAAATTCTATCTTTCTCTAAATATTGCGATTTATAAATAAAAGCCAAGAGAGGTTTTAGACCGTACCTCAAGTCCAATGCTAGTTTGTGGCAGCCATGCTTCAACCGTCCAAATGAGCTTCCTTTTAAAGAACCTGCAAACACAAACAAGCACACATCAAATAACACCTACATAGCTAATATAATAAACCATATTTATCATGATGATCAAGGAATTCATGAAATAAACCATAGAAGACAGCTTATTGAGAAAAATGAACTTGATTGTATTAACTTTAAACAAAGATTCATGACATCAAGCACATTGTGCGACCTTATCTCGATGATTTACATACTCATTCATTACGTAGAGCCGATCATCTCATTCATTTACGAGCAATCTTTATGAGATGTAGGCATTATCGAATTAGGTTGAATCCACACAAATGTGTTTTCAGTATAGAAATGGGTCGTTTACTGGGATTTGTTGTTTCTAAAGCCAACATTCGTGTCGATCACTTGAACGTTGAAGCTATTGTCAAATTTCCTCCTCCTTCATCTCTTCGCCAACTCCAAAGTTTGCAAGGGAAAGAAACCTTTTTACGTCGATTCATTCCTAACTACGCCGAGATAACAAAGGGTTTTACTAGGTTGTTGAAATAGAATACTCCATTCTTTTGGGATGAGATAGCTGACAAATCTTTTGATGCACTTAAACACGCATTGACCCATGCACTGTTATTGCATACTTCCAACTACAACCAGGATTACTTCTCGTATCTCGCTGCCTGTCATTCCACCATCGGAATGGTGTTAGTTCAGGAAGATGAATTCTGTAGTGAACATGTGATTTACTACCTTAGTCGAACTTTGAATCCAACTGAGCTAAAATATTCGCAGGTGGAGAAATTGGCCTTGGTAGCTGTTCAAGTTGTCCAAAGATTTCATCATTACATCTTGCTATGCAAAAATACTGTAATTTCTAACTGTAACCCTATGATTTATATTTTGACAAAACAATTGCTAGGGGGCAAGTATTCCAAATGGATTGTTATCCTACAGGAATTTGACTTGGAGTTTGGAAAATCTAAGTCAAAGAAATCTTTAGATTTTGCGGAATTGATGTGTGACTTCTTGCTTGCTGATACTGAAACTGTGGTGGAAGAGCCCATTGCAGATGAATCCTTGTTTCTTATCAGCATTCTTGACCCATGGTATGGAGATATCATTGTTTATCTCCAAACCCAATCTTTTTGGCCTGAAATTTCACGATCTCAGCGACGGAAAATACGTTTCCAATCCCAACAATACATTATTATTAGAGATACACTCTATCGTCGTGGGGTGGACTCTATTTTCCGACGTTGTTTAACTCATGAGGAATTTGAAAAGGTTTTAAATGATTGTCACTTAGAGTGTGTGGCGGTCGTATGTCTGGGTATGCCACAACCCTAAAGATATTGCGCGCTGGCTATTTTTGGCCGTCTTTGTTTAAAGATTGTATTGACGCGGTCCGAAAATGCCACAATTGTCAAATTTTTTATCGAAATATGCATGCTCCACCTTCTCCTCTCGACCTTATAATTTCCGTCTTTCCTTTTGCGAAATGGGGTATCGATTTTATTACATGTAACCCTCACTCGGTCGGGGGGCATGCGTATATCATCCTTGCGGTAGATTATTTTACCAAGTGGGCCGAGGCGATGCCTACATTTTCGGCAGATGGAAAAACTGTTGCGATTTTCATTTTCAATCATATAATTGCTAGGTTCGGTGTTCCACAAGCAATTATCACTGATCATGGGCACCATTTTCGAAACATCATGATGACTGAACTAACAAATCAGCTTGGCTTGCGTCACGATAGTTATACTCTGTATTACCCACAAGCTAATGGTCTGGTTGAAGCCATCAACAAAGTTCTAGTCATTATGATCCGACAAATCATTGGGATTCATAGATGGAATTGGCATAACATGTAATTTTCAGCGCTTTGGGTGTATCGAACCTCAATAAAAACATCAACTGGTTTCACTCCTTTCCAACTAGTTTACGGTTTGGAAGCCGTGTTACCCATTGAATGTGAAATCCCATCATTGCAAATAGCCATAGCATTACTTCCGGCCACTTCTGAAGAGGAGAAAAGTTTGTTGTACTTGGCTCAGCTAGATGAGAATCGACGTGATGCTGCACTAGCAATCGAAACTCATGCCAAACGTATTAAAGCTCAGTACGATCGAAATGTTACACCTCGTAATTTTTCGGAAGGAGATCTAGTCTTACTATACGATCAAGCAAATGATAAGTTAGGCGATGGAAAATTCGCACCTATGTGGCATGGTCCTTATGTTGTTAAGCGAAAGCTGGCGAAGGGGGCCTATGAATTGGTAGATTTTGACGGTGTCTCTTTAGGTAAGCCCAAAAATGGTCTTTTTCTAAAGAGATATTATGCTTAAATCTGGGTGTGGAGATTTTAGTTAGGTTAGTTTTCTTTCTAGCTAGTGTGTTTTAGATTAGAAAACTGTGCTTAGTTTAGAGAGTGTTTTTGTCATTATTCCTGCTTATCTTGATTTTACACTTGATATTGCAGATGTCGACGTCTCTTCAAACGTACATTGGTTTTGCTGATGGTGCTTGTCGTAATACACAGAATATCTCTTCTGCAGCTTGGGTTATCTATCCACCCTCTGATGAGTTGGTATCTATGTATGGGGTAAGCCTTCGTCAAACAACGAACAACATTGCAGAGTATAGTGCAGTGATTGAGTTATTATCTGAATCCATTTCATTTGGGATTCAGAGTTTGATTGTGAGGTTAGATTCTGAACTCGTTGTATTGCAGCTTAATAGAGTTTATGCCATTAGAAATCCAGTGTTATTAAGATTATTTTTGAGAGTTCGTCTCTTGGAACGTGAATTTGACTATATTGAATATCAGCATATTCCGAGATATTTAAATACATTAGCAGATGCAATTTCTTCTTGAATGTTAAGTAGACATTTGCAATAATCAAACAGTAAATTTAAAAACATTCCATAACATGTTTTACAAGATAGCCAGTAATAGTGATATAGCATAGCATAGAAGTGTGTCAAATATACATCGTCTTCAATCATAGGTTGAAAAACACCTTATGATCAACAAAAATGATAGTACAAAAAGCAAAAATGTCATATGAGTCTACAATAGGTGATCATCCTATCACTGGTGATGATCACGATAAGAAACCACTGCATAGGCCACCCTACAAAGGAACCTCCTGAAAGGTCCTGGGACCCCGATCACATAGCGCGGTAACCTAAGAGGAATGTCATCTATGCTAGTCTCTAGAATGTCTGCTGTCAAATGCTCTAGATGGTTTTCCAATTCGGCCAGGGTCTCTGTAGATTCGTCCTGTGGGGATGGTACTGCTGCAGCTAGGTGTTTCCTCTCATAGGGCCGGAGAGTGGCTAGTCACCGTAGACCTACATTTGCATTTGAAACCTTTTAATATTAGTTTTGGGACGATTTCAAAAACAATTTTTTTTAATTTTTTTTTTTAAATTAAAAAATGTTGAAAATGATTTTACCTGAGTCATCCCATTGCTCTCCTGGTGGAAGAGCCATGTCTGGGTCACCATGATAATCCATCCCAGCATAAGGAAAATCCTGAATCGCAAAAGCTTGGTTCTCTAACAAATGAAAATATTCAGGAGGAAATCGAACAACCTCTAAACCCTCCTCAGGATTACGGGCCATAATTGCAACCCAATGCATCATCTTGGGCTCTCGGGGAAGTCCAGCTACAACGGAAAGATGTTGTGGGACAAACATTGGGACCCTCTCTAGACCAAATCTCACAACTAAGAAACCATATCCAAAGTTTTTCAGTTGTCCGTTCTTTGCTCTAGTCAGTTGGCCTTTTACATTAACCAACACAGCTTCGCACCAGTTGAAGACGGTGCCTCAAAAATAGTCTACTGCCATCCGCATTTGGGATCCGGTGGCCATATGTAGTGCTGTGCTTCCGCAAGGTCTGGTGACAGTAAATGCAATCACTTTGAGTTCAGGACGAGAGATGGTTTTGATATCAATCCCTTTGTCCTTGGTTTGGTCGTTACAAAACTCTAGCGAGAGACTATCGACAAACTGGCCACCTGGCCTAGACCCGAATAGAGTCAATTTTTCACCTCTCTTGGGCAAACCAGTCAAGAAGTAAAGGTCCTCTGGCTCCATTTCAAGCTGGTGGCCCCCAATAATGAGACATTGGTCCTGTATATTCCACCTGTCCACCAGCCACTGCAAAAAGTCTACATGGGCCCTCATGCCAGGTATGGCCCAGAATTTAAATAACCCGCATGCCTTTAATGCATCTATTGAAGGTTGATGATTAATTGCAGTGAGGTCCACATCTTCATGCTCCTGTTTCTGCCAAATAAGCATGGTATATATCCTACATTGAAAGAAAAGGCAGATTAGAACATTTTAAATCAATGTTTTTGGGCAGGAATTGAAGAATTTGAAATTGTAAAACCTATGCCACGGGGACCACACTCTCTAGTAAGAGACAGTGCATAGGTGTTATAGACATTTTTGGGCACTGCAACCCCAATCATAAATGTCCATAAACCAAGGGCTCTTAAGTCCCTAAAAGTGTTGTTCCAACCCCTAAAAGAACAAGGTCAGCTGATTACATCATCTCCCAGAAGTTCTCCATGAAAAACTACTCAAAACTGGTCAAAATTGTACCATCTCACCTGCTCCATGGTCAAAGTGCACTGCATCCCACCTAAATGCACATGGGAGGTGTGATACATACTGAAAGGCCCTTCTATGGGGTGTGATGGGGAAGAGTGGACAAATGGCAAGGTCAATCTGCAAGGTGGAGGATCATGGAATCTTCTAGAAACTTCTCATATGACACTTGCCTCTCTGCATTCGCCCAGGGATGAGTAAGAGATCATCAATCTCCAAGTGGAATCAAGAACTATCAGAGAGAGGACACTAATCAAATCTCAAAAGCTAACTCACTGCCCTTGCAAACATCTATATATGGATCCCTCATCCGAGAGATCTAGAGGCAGGAATTTTGTATCTTGTAAGGAAGTGCTGCTGGTTTCTTGGTGTAACATCATAGTGTTGGGTGATCTAAGTTTTTCATGAGGTGAAGAAGGGCTTTCTTGCTGAGAGGATGACGCTGGGTCAGAACAATTGGTTGTAATCCTCTTTTCTATTCTTGATTATTAATAAAGCTATTCATGTTTTCCTCCACATTCTTGTATGATTGATGATATATGAATTTGTGTGGTCAATATCTATCTGGTCCTATATTGTTTATGATAGTACATCTCTATTCTTGGATAGTCTTATGCTGCTTTGATTCTACAGGTACTCTTTGAAGCTGGGTAAACAAGGAAACAAGTGGCAAAGATCTATCAGAAGGGAGAGGAATCAAGCAAGGGACCAAGCGCAAGACAGAGGTTGGTCTCCTTCTTTCCCCTCTTATTTACTTCTCATAAAGGAAAATGAAAGTGGTTTTAGTTTGTTTTTTTCTAAGGTAGCTACCAGCCTTAGTGGGACTAGCAACTCTGCATAGACACTAGATTTCCCAATAACAAAATGGCAACTCCATTGGGGAGTGAATATATTATTTGTTTGTCTATATTTGTTTGCTTTGTAAACTTACAGACGGAGCCTGAAGTCAAGCCAGCTAGCCTTCGAACTGCATTTTCTATGCAAGTGCAAAGTAGATCAATGCTGCTTCAGTCTATCTCCGGGTTTTGTTTATGAACTGAACAATTGATTTACAAACTCTCTAATTTCCCTTGTGGTGGCTCTAGTAACCTCCTTAGATCTACCCCTGTGATTTATTTACTGATTACCACTTGCTCTGCCTAAATCCATGAACTGAGCTGCAAACTGTGACCCGGAACCCATTTGAAGTCTTGTCCCCGAACCATCGAACTGTCTCTTCTTTGAAATCTAGATGCAGTGCACTTCCCGTGTGTAGTAGGTGTGCTACATCTCACTTTCCCTGTGTTACAGTTGTGCTGATTAGACAAGACCTCTTCTGCTCTTAGATTTTGGTTTCTGTGTTCACTCTTTTCAGCTCTATTCAGGAGTTTTGCTGTCTATAGTCAGTATACCTCTGTTGGAACCCCCTTCCTTACCATTATTCCACCTCCATTGTGCAAAGAACTATAAATGTTTTTATGTATTGTGATCCATTTTCAGTTCTCCTTTACAAAGAAGTAGCGTATTTGAACTGTCGTTTCTTGATTTGAAAGTGTCGCAATTGTTGTTTTCAGTCATAGAAGAGAATCCGATTGTTCTTGATAGTCGATTACACTGTTACTCTTGTATTTGATTTGAATTAGTAGTTTTTCAATTGTCAAAAGCAAGTTTTCAATTCCAAATCACAAAGTGTCGTCATTGTCTTCATTTTGTCTTGAAAAGAAACTTGTTAGTAATGTCGCTTTGAAAAATAATTCAGATTTGTGCTTAGCTTTATTTTTATCATTCACACATTAAGAAGGCTGAAAACAAATACATGCATGTGCATTTGCATTTAGACTATTTGTTGGTTTGATTTGGGACAATGCATATAGTGTGTGCTCTCTGCTCTATGTTGAAAGAATATCATCTCTCTTTCCTTAGTAGCTAGGATTTTCATTGCAAAGAGAAGATTAAACAATTGTTTATCATCTTAGATTGCATTTTAGGAATTGTACATCTACATCACGTGGTGAACCTGAAAGGCAAATTTCTTAAGCAAGATCAACTGTAAAATAAATTTAATGAATCTAAAAACACTTTGGAACCTAACGCACAACATTTAGAAGTCTAGGCTAGAGACGTATTCTGGCATTGTAAAGCCTGGTAACTGTTGCTTTCATTACTGGTTGGGTGATTCCTACACTTTGAGATGATAAGTGCCAGTACAGACTTGTGCTCCCACGTACCGTCAAGTATATATTGGGAGACCACAATAGGCTTTATCCTTTATCCCTAGGAAGCCGTGTCTGCCACCCTATCGATCGCAATGCACTGAACACATCATTCGGGAAGATTGGCTGCCGTACCGTAAAAAGTATTCTGTAGTTTTGTGATTGGTTTGGTAATCACTCTGTCTATATTTCCAGAGCAGTCTCTTTCGTTCCTTTTCAGACTCCTTAAAGGAAAAGGTCCATCTGGGCACTTGTCACTTCAAGCTCATTAAAAATCGAAGGTGGCTAGAGTCATCTTTTGTTTTTTCTCGACTCTTAAAAATTGAAAAAGCAAGTTGTGTCAAAGCGTCTAAAATTTATTTTAATCAGAATAAACATCACCTTTCCTACGTTGGTCTTAGGTTGAGAAAAATGGAGTGCACCAACCAAGGATTTCCCCTTGGAGGAAATCCTAGTCCTTTCTCCTCATGGGGAGATGTTGGTGCACCCCATATGGCCACATTGTCACTTCCAGGATTGACAATCGGCTTTCCTGTATGGCTCTTCTCGACCTCTGTCGTTCAGAACACCGTGATTCCTGAACAATCAAGTCAGCAACTAAATGATACCAAAGTTACCCCCCAACCTTCTACTTCGTCCAGTTCTCCCTCTCCTCCTTCCTCTTTACTTGATCAAGCTGGTAAAGCCAAAAATCAAGTAACTAAGAAGAAGAAAGAGAAGAAGAAGAAGGAGCCAAAGGCGAAAAGAGGCAACCAAGCATCGTCTAGCGAAAATCCACACACTGCACCATCCAGGCTTAAATCGCCATGTGTCATTTGCAAAGGGGACCACTATCATTGAGATTGTCCTTCCATCCCTCGGATCTTAATGGACTGGTCTCCTCGTTTGCACAATCTGGTGTCGTCAACCTCTGATGATCATGTTGAAAATACACCGCCAACTAGTGAAATTGAAGCCCCTGGACAAAAAGGAAAATGTAAATTTCCTTGTAAATTGTGTGAAGGCGATCACGCCATCCACCGTTGTCCCTTCATAGACGAGGCTAAAAGAGTTTTGGATGACCGTCCGGTTTCACCGTTACGACTTCCTCCTAGATATAAGAAAATCTTGCCGAGTCCGTCACTAGTTGAAAATTTGGCTGACACGCCATTGTGGTCGGCCGAAGCATCTATCATTGAAGATAAACCATCTGAATCCATAGCAGATGAAAGTCAAAAGGTCAAGGTGGCAGTTGACTCGGTCTTGCCTTCAGAAGGTCCATCTTCGGATGATACAGTCACCGGAGAGAACAAGAACGATGCCATTCAAATTCTCTTCGTAAGCACAGACTCCGACGAACATGGGGGCAGTCTACCCATTCCTTTACCGTAGGAAGGAAGTGCGTCAGAGTCATATCCGGCCGTCTATTCGGTCCCACCTCCAAGCAACTTAGTTGTTTCCTTCAATTGGAATCTGCTAGGCAGACCCCGTTTACTGGCTAGTGTACCATTTCGAATCATTGCTCAAATATATAGAATGTTCATGGCTGGTACCATCATAGATGAAGGAGCTTATGTGAGTATCCTTTCCTCAACTACTTGGAAAGCGCTTGGTTCGCCACCGCTTTTGCCTAAAATGAGAAATCTAACAGGCTTTGAGAAAGGAACCAGTCGGCCATTAGGGATCCTTCCCAATGTGCCGATAACATTGAGAAGGAAAACCATTGACATGAACGTAATGGTAGTCCAAGGACCCCTGGATTATAATCTACTCCTTCGACGCGACTATATTTATTGCATGGGAGCCATTGTCTCCTCACTCTTTAGAGTAATGTGTTTTCCGCATGAAGGAAGAGTGGTCAGGCTCGTAGACTAGCTTTCATTCCTTGGTTCACACATAGCAAATATTCAAATACCATCCCTGAATGGTCTTTTCATGCAAGGAATGTCTCATCAATCCCCAGTCCGTCCACCTGATGAGCGCGAGTGATTCGGAGGACATGACTGAAACCTAGGGGGCATGCACCCTGGTCTGTTTCCACAGAAAAACCTTGGGTATAGGGTAGGTTTCCGCGAAGCATATATGACTACTTTATGAAATTAGACTGGAATAAGATTCCTTCGTCAAAGTTATGCGAGTGGAGCCATTTGCGCCACTCACCTTTGTTTATTTCGGTAGACATCGTCGAGGAAGTGTTTTGCCTGAAGTATGGATAGAACAATCTTTGGTAACCTGGAAATTTTTCGCTATACCTGGGGGCATGAAAACCTTTTGGCATGCAAGCGAAGAGTGACCATTTATTTTTTTAAATTTGTAGGTCCTCTAACCCTTTAAACTTGTAGGATTGGTCGTTTCCTAACTTGCATAAAGAAAGGATGTGGGGCAAAGCTTTGAAAGAATGCCATTTTTTAAATGAGACATCCTTATTTTATGACTGGATCGAGTAGTTTTAATGCGGAATTCAAGCTCGTAAAAAAATAAACATAAGCAATGAGCAAATGTTCCCCCAGAGTTTAAGCTCACTAAAAAATGAACCAATTTCCGGTAAATAACCATTGTGAATGTATTATCATCAGCCTTTGAAGCCTTGGTCGTGTTCTCATCATCACCTCCACTCTGTATTGGCTGATCATTCACCTCCATTTGATTGTTTACCCTTTTTGAGGAATAGCTGCGAAGAGTGATCCTGTTAGCCATCCTTGTGACACTGCCGTGATTGGAAAATTCCAAACCTTACCTAGAATTTGCTGCTACCCGAATTTATCACTCGTTCCTAAAAAAACGAGTCTCCTTTAAGCTCTTTTCAACTGACTTGTAAAATATGAAAAGATTGCCGAGCAGTTGGCCTCTCTAGCTCGTTAAAGTGACCGGAAGCGCTATCCCTCCTCTAGATTTTAATGTTTTTGGACTTGAAGGATTATTACACAAAAAGATCGAGCGCTTGTTTTGTTCGGCTCGTTAAAAGTACCGAAAATTCATCCCTTTTGTATTGTTTTATACTTTTTTGGACTCAAGGGATTATATGACGAAAAAGGATTACTGGAGTTTTCTTTACGTCCCTTTTTCAGACTCTCTAAAATTGAAAAGGACCGAGTTATCTTTGTCATTAAACTCGTTAAAACCGAATAGCGACAAACTTGTCCATATAGACAAGAATGAGTTTCACTATCGCTAGGCTCGTTAAAACATAGTGATGGGTTTGATCGAAGGGAAAATTATCGAACAAGCATATGTTATCCTCCTCAAGCTTGACAAAAATAAAGAGGTACTGGTCAGCGATGACTGGGGAAAAATTGGGAAGAAAACTTGAAGAAACTTTATTGGTAGCAAGTCACTCTTGAACATGACACTTTTGCTCCGCATCCGAGTCGGGTTGGGTTGTTCCATTCAATGGTAATATCACCATGGTTCCGTCACACCATCCATATTTGGGGTTAATGCTACCAATCCATCATGTCAGTGTCACTGGTATGTTCAAGAGAAGTCACTTAGAGAATTCACCTGTGTCTCATCCACTGTAATACATTTACGCTCCATTTTTTCATGACCGCCACCCTGAACCTTATGTCATCAGACCATTTTCACCTCCATTAAAATCATTTGCTCCGTTCCATGTCATTGATGTGGGATTCACTAAGGCCCTCCTATGACGGATCGCTTCTTGTCGACATCAGCTCATTATCCAAGAAGTCGATCTAGGAACACCCCTTTCAGTGCTTTGAAGCTTGCATGCCTCAATGGAAAGTTTCTCACTTCCGGCGATAGGTTTACACCAATGGCCTTCGACCGAAAGATTTTGCGTGGTGTTCAACGCCAAGTCCCTTATTCACACCATGTGAATTGTACTATAGTACCTTGAGGGTCATCATCATTATCGGTGATTCCTCTCGCGCCTGTTAACAACTTACATCATTGGCTGGTAATCAGGTGATGTCGTTCCATGTTCGACTCCATAACATCTCTCACATGGATCGACTTGTACTTTGAGTGAAGATCAAATGAGATTGAAGACCCTGGATCTAGTTTCATCCATCCGGGCTGCGATATATATTCAGAAAAATAAAGACATCAAATGTACATCATTACTGCATAGATAATAATCCAATCCAAGGGATGATGGCTCTACTAGAATCATCAGTCTGCAGCTAGATGATTGTCTGTCTTATGTACATGAAAATGAATTTATAAAGCTGAGCATGGGAATGCCCACCTCATCTAGATCATGAAAATATTATGAAGATAATGTATTGTATTGTATCTTATTACAAGTCACCTTCCATCTTGAAAAAACTTCAGATCCTCATGATAAAGCATTTTACCTGACATCAAAAGATTAACGACCTCATGCTTTAGGGGGCAACTGTTATAGACATTTTTGGGCACTGCAAACCCAATCATAAATGTCCATAAACCAAGCGCTCTTAAGTCCCTAAAAGTGTTGTTCCAACCCCTAAAAGAACAAGGTCAGCTGATTACATCATCTCCCAGAAGTTCTCCATGAAAAACTACTCAGAACTGGTCAAAATTGGACCATCTCACCTGCTCCATGGTCAAAGTGCGTTGCGTCCCACCTAAATGCACATAGGAGGTGCGATGCATACTGAAAAGCCCTTCTATGGGGTGCGATGGGCGAGAGTGGACAAATGGCAAGGTCAATCTGCAAGGTGGAGGATCATGGAATCTTCCAGAAACTTCTCCTATGACACTCGCCTCTCTGCATTCGCCCAGGGATGAGTAAGAGATCATCAATCTCGAAGTGGAATCAAGAACTATCAGAGAGAGGACACTAATCAAATCTCAAAAGTTGAATCACCGCCCTCGCAAACATCTATATATGGATCCCTCATCCCAGAGATCCAGAGGCTGGAATTTTGTATCTTGTAAGGAAGTGCTGCTGGTTTCTTGGTGTAAGATCATAATGTTGGGTGATCTAAGCTTTTCATGAGGTGAAGAAGGGCTTTCTTGCTGAGAGGATGACGCTGGGTCAGAACAATTGGTTGTAATCCTCTTTGCTATTCTTGATTATTAATAAAGCTATTCAAGTTTTCCTCCACATTCTTGTATGATTGATGATATATGCATTTGTGTGGTCAATATATATCTGGTCCTATATTGTTTATGATAGTAGATCTCTGTTCTTGGATAGTGTTATGCTACTTTGATTCTACAGGTACTCTTTGAAGCTGGGTAAACAAGGAAGCAAGTGGCAAAGATCTATCAGAAGGGAGAGGAATCAAGCAAGGGATGAAGCACAATACAGAGGTTGGTCACCTTCTTCCCCTCTTATTTACTTCTCATAAAGGAAAACGAAAGTGGTTTTAGTTTGTTTATTTCTAAGGTAGCTACCAGCCTTAGTGGGACTCGCAGCTCTGCATAGACACTATATTTCCTGATAACAGTAGGTCCACACTCTGCCCAAATAGTAGGTGCAGGTCCCTATCTCTTTCCTGTGTAGGAAAAATTCAGGGTCTGCAAGTTTCGCATGCTGCGCTTGCGGACCCCCGCAAGTAGTCTTTTAAACAAAATTCTTCCTAAAAATAAAAATAGAAACCTAGAAATGAAATTCAAATGGTTGAAATGCAAGATGAAAGTGATGTGGATTACCTGGAGGTGGTGGTTTTCGATTCCAACAGATGGATTCCACAATCTTAACGAGAAGTTTCTTACCCAAAAGCTCTCTTTTCTCACTCTGAAGTCAAACGGTAAAAATGAATTTACAAAAGCCCTTTTTATAAGAATAAATGAATTTTTAATTTTTTAATTTTTCACTTTAAAGAGGTAACTTTTTGATGCATTTTTATTTATTTTAAATAGGTATGAGTAATGTTTGAGTTTTCGTGCAGAATATCAGATTTTTCAGGCAAAATTGATCATTTTCAACAAAAACATTAGAGTAATCTTTAAGCTCTTTTCTGACTCCTAAAATATGAAAAGATTTTCGAGTTTTCCTTTTTAAGCTCGTTAAAATGGAATTGAAAATACGATCCACTTACAGCGCTTTTCTGACCGTATAAACATGAAAAGATTGCCAGATTTTTGTCGTTTCAAATTCGATATTGGTTATAAAACGATGTGTCGCTGATCGCTTTTTTACTTTTTCAGATTAGAGACCCTAATTATGAAAAGTACTCCTTGATCGTAATGGTCAAGAGGTTCTCTCAAGTATTATTTTATACATTTTCGGGCTTGGGAGACACAAATTTACGAAAAAGGACAACCATGGAGTTTTCTTAAGTTTTTCTTCTGACTCCCTAAAATTGAAAAACACCGAGTTTCTCCTATACTGGACTCGTTAAAATTCAACAGTAAAGGACTTGTTCAATTACAAAGAGGAGCGGACCCTCCTTCTTAGGGTTCGAATTTAAACTAAGTTGGACTCATCTGAAGGCTGAGCTTATAATCAAGCAAATGTTATCCTCCTCAAGCTTGTCAAAAATAAAGAGGTACTTGCCAGAAATGGTGGGGGAAAAGAGAGAAAAATGAACCTGTTTGTCATACTTTGTGTCTCAGAAAAGCATTCAACCACTCTTGAACACGACACTTTTTGTTCACCTAGGTTGGGAAATCCTTTGCCTAACAGTTAATCAAACCATATTGAAAGTCTGCAGCCGATTTCTAGGTATTAGCTTTGGGTCAATTGTCACCAAACCACCTACAATGTCATTATGTGTTCAAGAGGTCAGTGCAAATAAACCATTCATCTGCAAAAAAATTGTCATCCATCTTGACCATACCTGAGTCAGTCCTTGCAACTATATTTCTTCAAACTTGATCTATGATTTCGTGTTGTGGGCTTGCCTATGACGGATCGCTTTCTATCGACTTTAGCTCATTATCTAGAGAGATGATCTAGAAATCATTCGCCTTCGATGACAGGTTGCATCATTGTCCTTCGATCAAAGGATTTCGCGACATGTTCGACATCAACACATCTATTCACATTTCATGGATTGTACTGAGTACTTTGAGAGCCATTGACATTACTGGTGGTTTCTCTCACACTTGTTAACAGTTCACATCATTGACTGGTAATCAAGTGGTTTCTACCATGTTCGACTTCAACACATTCATTCACATGGATAGAATCGTACTATTTCGGGAAGTAGAAATCAAGACCCTGGATCTAGTTTCCACCATCCAGGCTGCGAGGAATTTTGTTATTCATTATACAGTGGACTATTCATAAACATATGGCTGTGCCCATACTGTGTCTACATATGTCTATACTTGTGATGTATTACAAGATCATTCCTATATCAGAGAAGTTTAGTTAGTTTTCTAGTCAGTTTTGATATGAGTATGGGAATGCCAACCTCAGCGATGATATGATCACATATATATATTTTGTATTGAACATTTTTACAGGTTCCAACCAGGCTCTCCAGAGGATGATCCTCGAAATGATAAATTACTTCACTCTTCTTAGATGACAAATACTATCTATTGCAGACTTCGCACTTTAGGGGGCAATCTGTTGCACAAAATATTGTCACCATGACATTCTGCAATCAGTCTGAGTCTATCACCACTCATACTTTCCTCCTATCCAAGTCTTAAACCTCATCTCTTCATGTCAAGCCTTGAAAAATGAGAGAAAGTCCTTGAAAATCTCTAAAACTCTAGTTTCACACTTTCTCTTTGCATTACCTGTGGTCCCGCACTCCCTGGTCATGTTTCCTACAGACCTGCCTACTCTGTTTCTGTGTAATGGGTGCAGACCCCTGTAAAAGTCAAAAAGGTACAAGTACATTCTTAAAAACTCACTTTGGGTTATTTCTAGAAGCTTTTAGAGGGAACCTTGAGGTGGTTAGTTCGCTCCTTTGAGGTTCATGCATCCCATAACTAAAGGAGCTAACCCCTTGATGTGAGGAGCTTATCCCTTTGAAGGAGGACTCTATCCATTTGAAGATGGACCTGGTAACTTCCTTCCTCTGCACTATAAAATGAGGCATTGGGCTTGTTACTAAGGAGGTTGAAAGCTGAATATTTTTTAGGGTAAATGCTGTTGGAATTTAGACTTCCTAATTGAGCTTGAGAGGAGAGATTACATACCTTTTGATCTCTTTGGGAAGAGAGTGAAGCTTGTCAAAGTAGAGGAGATTCTTGTTGGACCGTGGGAGGAGCTTGTACAGCATCAAGGAACCAAGGTTGTAAAGTTCTTCTTTGTTTAAAGTTAATACAATCAAGTTCATTTTTCTCAATAAGCTGTCTTCTATGGTTTATTTCATGAATTCCTTGATCATCATGATAAATATGGTTTATTATATTGGCTATGTAGGTGTTATTTGATGTGTACTTGTCTGTGTTTGTAGGTTCTTTAAAAGGAAGCTCATTTGGACGGTCGAAGCGTGGCTGCCACAAACTAGCGTTGGACTTGAGGTAGGGTCTAAAACATCTCTTAGATTTTATTTATAAATTGAAATATTTAGAGAAAGATAGAATTTTCTTGTTTTGCTTGTCGCTAGATATCTATAGATACTAGGAAGATCGGTCTTGTCCGCAAGAACGATTTATCCGCCCGACAAACTAGGTTTCCACACCCTGGAGATGCTTGATGAGTTCGACTAGTTCACGGTTTGTCCCTGCATGCAGGTTGCTTTACGCACTTTCCCGTTTCTTGCAACCTAATATACTGCCTTCGCACATCCCTACCCAGGGATTGTGTGTCGTGTTCTACACTATTACCCAAGACCTTTCTTGTATTCCAATATTAGTTAATTATCTTTACCTACTTGAGTGCTTTAAGTTATACTTAACAACATAAAACCTTCATACATGGTCACGCAGTAAATAAACAGTACAATTGCAAATTACATTCATTCATGCAATATACTAGAAAAGATACACAAAATTATAGCAAAACTTATCTTTATTGATTCTTTCCACGGTTATAGACTCGACTCAGCCTGCGCACTGAGCTGTAGGGTCCACACACTTAGCTATGGACTACTAGGCCTCTACGCACATAACTGCAAAGCCTTCTCCTACTCTACGACCCAAAAGACACACTTCACCCTGCGACTCAATCACTTAGACTTCTCATGCTCCTCTCGTTTTTCATTCTTTTACACTTAGAGCCTTGTTCTATTTATACAATCCCATGGTGCACAGACCATGGGTAGGTCTATCTAGCTAAAATTACACTACAAAACTAGGGCGGACAACCCTGTGACTCTATCATACTTTCACACCCCGCACCCACAATTCGTGGAGCTTTACAACAAGATTCGATCAAAACTTGGGCTTTAAGCCCCACGACGTGCCTTGGGGGGGATTCCATGCCCAACAGGGCCCCAACACAAACATCGTGACTCACCCTCGAGTCATTCTTTCAGTGCAGGGATCTTTGTGCAGAGTCCCTCCAACTGCTCTCGAACTGGGGCAAGGTCAGTAGCACACAGAGCTGCTGCTTGTTGGATCTGCTACATTCGTTGTTCTGAGACCTCTATATCAGGAGTGCTTCTCTACCTCTGTGTCGGTATCCCTTGTATTTTTTTATAGTTCCACGCCTTTGTCTGGATCCTTGGGGCGGGAAGACTGTGGCGGTTTGTTAGATAGTCGGGCCACCCATGTAGGGCTTCAAGCAGTTGCCATTCACTTTTCCTTGGAAATGTTGTCCATTTAGTTTGACTAGGTGTACCGCACCTCCATCTGTGACCTCCTTAACAATGTACGGTCCCAGCCAATGAATTCTAAATTTTCCCGACAACTTATAAAACTTACTATCATACAGCAACACCAAATCATTTACATTGAAGGTGTGTAACTCAATATGGCGATCATGCCAGACCTTCTCATGCTATTTTTGCACCTGTTGATGAAAGCCAGCTAGGAACTGTTCCTCCTCAAGTTCTTCCAACTATGCGAGCCTTTCTTCTAGGGCTTCACGGTTCATCATACCTATGAGCACAGTTATGCATAGACTAGGTACAATGTATTCCATTGGCATGATAGCTTCTATGCCATAAACTAACCGGAAAGGTGTTTGTCCTCTCAATTTTTTGCACGTTGTTTTATAAGTCCATAGTACTGCAGGTATGCATAGGTCACAATCGCTTCACTGCACGTTGCATACTTTAGTTAGCGCAGTCTCTAGTATTTTATTGAATGCTTCTATTGTGCCATTGGCTTGTGGGTGGTATGGTGTGATTTTTTGGTGATACACCTGAAACTCTTCTGTTAGCGCGCTGATGGTTTCATTCAGGAAATGTGTACTACGATCACTCATTAGGATTTTTAGATAGCCAAATCGAGTCAACACATATTCAAACAAAAACTTCACAGCCGTGGCATCCATGCAGTCTTTAACTGGCTACGCTTTTGCCCAACGAGTCAAGTACTATGCCGTGGTGATGATGTATCATGCACCAGTTTTTCTCTGAGGTTTGATAGGTCCTACAAAGTTGACTGCCCAATTTTTGAAGGGCTGTAGCATCATTTGTGGATTCAAGGGAATTTCGCCCCTTCGCGATGGTTTACCTATCCTTTGACATATATCACAGGCCTTATAGTGTGTTTTTGAATCCTGATGAAGGGTTGGCCACCACAACCCTATGCAGAGAATATTTTGTGTGGTTGCTCATCCTGTATAGTGTCCTCCTACAACACCCTCATGTGCTTCCGCGAGGATCTGACTTCACTCAAACTCAGGTATGTATCTTAGTAGTATCTCATCATTTCCCATTTTGTATAGGTGCCCCGCAATGATGGAAAAATCAGTCGTGCACACCACCAGTTCCTTCTTCTGCTGGATGGAGTACTCCTTTAGCGTAGTACCTATTGTCAAAAAGTGGATGATATCTTCAAAGTGTTCGTCCGCGATGCACACAACAAAGCGTTGTGCATTTGATCATCCTTCCTCCACACTAGTAGGTTCCTCGCCCGTCTCAATATGTGACAAGTGATCTGGTCCTGCGTTTAGGCATCTAGGCTTTACCACAACCTAAAAGTCATATTCTTGGAACAATAAGAGCCACCTTCATATGTGTCCCCCCAACACAGGCTTATTGACCAAGTATTTTAGCACCGAATGGTTTATATACATCATGAAATGTTTGTCCAGTAAATAGTGTCAGTATTTTTGGAGCGCATACACCATAGCTAGCCCCTCATGTTCTGTTTTGGAATAGTTCTTTCCTGCCTTAGACAACCTATGACTTGCAAACACAATAGGGTGATCCAAGCCCTCTCCACCCTCTTGTGTAAGTACTGCTCCTAGCACTATACAGGATGCGTCAACATGGACATGAATCTCCACATCCCATTTTGGGAGGACTAGGATTGGGGTGAATGACAATTTCTGTTTTAGTACATCTAAGCTCTTCATGCAGTCATCATTCCAACAGAACGTGACATCCTTTTCCAATAGTTTCTCCATTGCCGCAGTGATATGTGCATAGCTTTCGATGAACTTCCTATATTACACCATATGTCCCAAGATAGCGTGCAACTGTTTAACACTTCGTAGTGCTTCCAAATTCAGAATTACTGCAATCTTTGCGGGGTCCACCATTAATCCCTATTTGTACACCACATTTCCCAAAAAGTTCCAAAAGGGAATGACGAACATACAATTTTTAAGGTTCAACGTGATTTGGCATTGTCGGCAAGTATCCAGCATTAAAGCATAAGCTCGCTACATGGAACTTGACCAATCCAAAGATAGTCCAATCATCCAGGTAAACCGCCAAGAATTTGTGGATATATTCTTTGAATGCGGCAACAACTATGCATGGAAAGATGGGTGGCGCATTCTTCAACCCAAATGGCATGACAGTGTATTGAAAGCAGCCCCATTCAGCCATGAAGGTGGTCTTGCTCTGGTCTTCCGATGAAATTTTGATCTGGTGGTAACCTAAGAACCCATCAGTGAAAGAATATGCTTCTTGCCTGCCGACATTTTCCAATACTTCATCTGTGAACAGGGTCAAGAATGGGTCATGCACACAGGAATCATTCAAATTCTTGAGGCCCACACATATTCTTATCTGGCCCTTCTGCTTCTTCTATTGTACTACCATAGGGCTTACCCAGTCAGATTCTTCCATTGATTTAATAATTACTGTGGTGAGAATCTTGTCTAATTCTACATGGACCTTTTCCTTGTACCTCGGATTCAAGTGGTAAGGCCTCTGCTTAACTGGCTTCACATCAGGTCTTACGGTGATCTTCATCATCCCTAAATTGCCAATGATCCCCTTTAAGTCCGTGATCTTGGTCAGAAATAAGTCTTGATACTCACAGAGTAACTCATCGACCTTATCCACCATGGCATCATCCCAGTAGTCGCCAATCATTGCATACTTCGGTTCAGCCTCCGTACCAATGTTTACTTGTTTCGTGTTTACCGACACAGTAATGTGAGTTTCTTCAATCAATGGTCCTTGCACCTTGCGATAGCCTTCAGTTTCTGGAATGTTAACTTTTCACGGATCTTCGTCATCTTCTTCAACATCTACATTGTAACACTCTAGAACATAGCTCAGCTGGATCACCCATTCAGGCTGCAACACTTCCATTAGTTCCTCGGGTATTTTAAAGATAGATTCTTTTATTGCTTGTAGTGCATCATCAACAGTATCCCACCAATGATCCTCAAACGTGAAGGTTAATAGGAATCCTTCGCGCATGATATCCCATTTGTTCGTGCCATGGTGGAGATCCATCTCTGTATACCAATTCATGGGTATATTATCCGACGTATGAAAAAATAGGTGCAGCCACTCAGGTTGTGGTTCTTCCCCATATATCTTTGTCCATCTTGCGAGGTGTGCACATGGATCATCCTATCCTTCATACTTGTCTTTCAATCACATATGAGGCTTGCCAAACTATATGCGCATCCTTCGGCATTCGCACCAATCCTTGAAACTTCTTTGTTGTGTACCCCACCATCTTGTGGGCGTAGCTCTCATTACCCATTTCAGAGCGTTGGAACACTATTGTTCCAAGACTTGTTTTTCAAATTTGTTTAGGAAATCATCCACCTTGCCCAACTCATCATACATAGGCATATCTCTTACCTTTGTTGCTATGGAGCACATTGACCTTGTCATCATGTTACAGTTGACCGTGGTTACCTCATGTAACCAGTTCTACCATCATTCTATCTCTTCATCAAAATTTGATGTACAGGAGCTTTCACGCTCCCATTAGATTCAACCATCCATGGTTGGATTTACCTAGTCTTTCTCCCATGCAGTTATCTTGTAGATGCAGTCTAGATCATTGTCGATGTCATAGTCGTGCACTGGCTCTGTGTAGTGCGATCATTCTGCAGGGTCTAAAGGTACCACTACGCGCAATGACTTTTTCTCAAAAATCATCTCACGCTTCTTTATACTTATAACTTCATTCATGTCAGTGGCCCAATCTATTCCCAGTAGCACAAGATAGGGATTATTGTCATCAAAAATCTCTATGACTTCAAAATCTGCTAGTGCACTCGCACCTTCAATATCTATTGTGATTCCCTGCAATCTCCCCATAGTAGGATCTTTTTTTGGTTCTCCATTCGTAGTTGGATAAGAGAACATTGTAGTGCAGGCATGCCCATGCACTCCCATATCTACTTTTGTAGGATGTTCACATCTGATCCTAGATCCAGTATCACTTGATCCATCTCATATTCCCCGATCTCCCTGGTCAATATCATCTCCCTTCCTGTTCACGTGGTGTACTTCCCAAGCTTCCAGACTACGCGTGGTTCTCTTGGTGGGGTCTCAACACATCTAGTTATGAGTTACTATAGCCCCTTCACAGCCTTGCTATTGCACAGTAGCTTCATGCATGTTTCCAAGAATGTAGTGATCATCGATGGGTCCATTTCTGGCTCTAGTCTACCTTTACTTCCTGAAGTGGAGGCATCCACAAAGCTCCTCCTAGCTTCCACAAATGTCTCCTTAGTGCGCTCCAAATCAAATTTTGGTTCCTTTGTCGTACCCTTGCAAACCCAAGTACTTTCTTCGAGTTGCTTGCCTTTGTCATCCTCTATCGTAATACCACTCCGGAGCATAATATTTACATTAGGTTATTCCTCACGCGACTCAGACCTCATCATTTGCAGGTTTTGAGTCGAGGGAGGCTGGAGTGCTCCTTTATCATGAAACCCCGCTATTAGTGTGCGACAGTCCTCCATCTCATGATCAAAATGCGTACAATATAAGCATGATGGTCTCGTTGGATTTCTACAATCACGGGTATAATGCTCCAACCCTTCGCAATTGTAACATATCAGCTGCCTGCGACCTCTTCCTCATCCCATTCCACCTTGGCCTCGTCTGTGCCCTTGAAATCCATTGTGTGTCATTCCTACATTTTGATCGAGGGGCCATGTTTCGGCTTGAACTTTGTAGGTAGGAGTCTGATCCATCATTATTTCATAACTTCTATAGGTGCTCTCATCATGGACTACTGACCTACAGAAAGTATAGAACAACTTTTGGGAATGTTGTGTATACTTCTGTAGTAGATGGCAGTTATCTGTAGCATGTTTTCCTCCTATCTGAAAAATCGCGCACCATAATACAGGCGTCACGCTTGGTCCTACATGTGCCTCCAGTCTTAATGGCATCGGTCCTTCTCCCACGGGGTAATTCAAGAACACCAGGCAGTGGTCCTTGTCGTGAACCTGGCCCTTGCATTTTACGCACCATGCCTCGTTGCGCACTTCTGGACGAGGCGTCCTATCTTGTTTCAAACTCTGGATCTCAAGGCACAAGTTTTTCAACTGTTCGTCAATTTGCTAGACCCCCAGGTTAGGATCTTGTATCGGAGTCTCATGCAATCTCATTGCAACCTCCAAAGCCTTAGCCTAAGTGGTTACCCTTTGTTGCAACAGTGTGTTCCGTAGATGCAGTGTTAATGAGGCTACAAACCATTCATCGTGTTACCCATCTGTTAAGGTCATGTTTGCTTCGTGAATTGTGCACTTCAGGCTTTGATCCAAATTCCATAGGGTTTTGTTTGGTATCATGGTGATGTTCTTTGAATCTAATGATCGACTATGCCTCTGATTTTGGCCTGCTCAATTCCTTATTTAGTGCAGCTTGGATATCCGCTCTGCCTGCATTTGGATTGTCATTGGAATGCTTAATGTACTATGTCAGTGCATGATCCTACAGAGCACTGACCAACGTTGCCTTCTTTATATTGTCATCCATGACACCCTGTGCTTCCCATACAGCTTTTACCACGAACCAAAATTGGTCCGGATATTCATTCCCTACTCCCTTGAACACCGGTAGCTTTATCACACTGGCCATACTTCTTCGCGGTGGTGGCAAAGGTGGTATAGGTGAGGTCGGGGGTGAAGATGGTGAAACTGGTGGTGGTGTCAATGAGGGTGGTAAGAGCAGAATTCTCTGCTTTATTAGATTCATCGCACTTCTTGGTGAAGCCTTTGCGAGCTCCTCTTCACTTCCTCGCGGAGGTGAAATCAAGGGGCTAGTTTCCAGTTTTGTGCTACCTTCGTTTCTATAGATCCTCCCACTCTGCATAGCCCCAAACATCAATTTATTCACATAACCCACTTTTCACACAACAACATTTTAATCCAAGTGTTAAAAGATTTAATGTACTTACCTCGCAGTCCCTTGAGGAAGTGTCATTCTGTCTCACTCGTTCTACCTCACTATAGTTGACTGAAGTATCTACTGCGAATTGGGTGATGAACACTCCTATGATTCGATCCATCCAGTGATTGATAGTGTGTGTGATCTTATCTTCTGATGCTTGTAGTCTGCACACCAATTCTAGAGTCTAGACAATAGGTTTGTCATGTTTACACCTTCCTTGGCTATCTTCTAGCCTCGCGATCCACTCGTACAACTAAGTAGGGAAGGATGTAAAGAAAATTTCATGGATTTCTTTATATAAGTAGCAATCTAACCACTCTTCCTTTGATAATCGTCGATTCCTGTTTTCCTGCACCACAAATTCGTGAATCTTTCTGTCCAACCACTCTTCAATTCCTTTCTTTGTTGGATTCCAATGATACAACATTATACATCTCTATGTAGATCCCAGTCCCGGCAACGGAACCATTTTTTGGCTAGTTGGGGCTTGACCCAGGTTTAGAATTAATTAGCCAAACAAATCTCGGTACTATTGGCCCTTTTGGCAACAATCTGTGGAGAGCAGAATGAGGTCTCACCCAAAGTAGTATGGGAGGGTGCTAGAACTAGGTTTCACACCCTGGAGATGTGTAATGAGTTTGACTAGTTCTACAGTTTGTCCCTGTGCACAGGTTGCTTCGTGCATGTTCCTATTCCTTGTGTCCTAATATACTGCCTTCATGTAGCCCTACCCAGGGACTATGTGCCGCGTTCTGCACTATTACCCAAGACCTTGCTTGTATTCCAATATCAGTTAATCATCTTTACCTGGTTGAGTGCTTTAAGTTATACTTAATAACATATAACCTTCATATAGGTTTGCACAGTAAGTAAAAAATATAGTTGTAAATTACATTCATTCATGCAATATACCAGAAAACAGACACAAAATTATAGCAAAACTTCTCTTTATTGATTCTTTCCATGGTTACATATTCGACTTGCCCTACGTGCTCAGCTGCAGGGGTCCGCGCACTTAGCAGTGGACTATTAGGCCTCTGCGCACATAGCTACAGAGCCTTCTCCTACTCTACAACCCAAAATACACACTTCACCCTGTGACTCAATCACTCAGACTTCTCATGCTCCTATCGTTTTTCTTTCTTTTACACTTAGAGCCTTGCTCTATTTATACAATCCCATGGTCCATAGACCATGGGTAGGTCTGTCCAGCTGACATTACATTACAAAACTAGGCAAACCACCCTATGACTCTATCATACTTTCGCACCTCGCACCCTCAATTCGCGGAGATTTACAACAAGATTCGGTCAAAACATGGGCTTTATGCCCCAAAACATGCCTTGGGGGGGGATTCCATGCCCAACAACCTGATAGACATGCAAACTAATGCTATTGAGGTTGCGGAAAATAGATCAGCCCTAACCAAACTCAAAGCGAAGGCTGAAAAAGTTTAAAGGAAAATGAAAGCTAAGGAAGAAGGAGGTGCTTCTACTAAAAGAAAAATTGAGGATCACAAAATTGATGGAATCACTTCCTTACATAGAACTGTTTCAAATATGATTTCAATGGTTGAAACACAACGTAGAGTAGTTCAACATACATCAAATAGACCTCATGCTTAATACAAAATAACTTTCGAGCCTCATATCTTACAAAGACCCAACCCCGATCAACAAATTGAACCACCGTTGATGATTAATGAGAAAAAACCTGAAGAAGTTGGACCATTAGTTACTAATGACATAAATTATTTCAATGATCAATTACAACAGAATTCTATAATTCTAGTTTCCAAGGATCAATCTTTAATTCAAAATCAAGAAACTTCATAGATTTCTAAATTCCAATCCTTCTTAGAGCTTCTAATAGCTAAATTAAACAAAATGTATGATTTGAGGCTTGTATTGGGCCTTGGTAGGCTAGACAAGAATGTTACAATCAATGAGCCTCTAGTAAAAACTGTTGAAACCAAAACAATTGTAATTCAACGATTAACTCAATGCAATGAACATAATACTTTTGAAAAAGTTGTTCCAACGACTTTCAATGTAGAAAAAGATTTAGACAAAGTCAAAATCCCTTTTCAACTATCTGAACTCTCCAAAAACCCAAGATACAAAAACTAAGTATCAAAGTGGATCTAATAGTCAAGTATAGATGTTGAAGGGGACGTGATCATTTTACGGGATGAAAAACCATTAGTGGTTTTTGGTCCTAGTTCTGACATGATTAATGGGAACGTTCCTCTCTTTTATGTCACTCTAAAATTTCATGATTTTCTTCTATATAGCTATATGTTAGAGTCTGGAGCCTCTCACAATTTGATGCCAAAAGTGATCATGAACCAACTCAAAATGCAAATTACAAAACCTTACCATGATTTGTACACCTTTGACATTAAGAAATCTCCTTGTCTCAGACTGATAAAAGACCTATTTGTAACTTTAGCACAAATCCCTATAAAAAGTGTAATACTAGACATTGTAGTCACAAATATCCCACCCAAATTACGAATGTTGTTATTAAGGTCATGTTGTGCCAAATTAGGGGTAAATCGACAGATATACATTTTCTATGCTACTATCCTTGTATATGGGGGTGAACATATTAGGTTATACAGAGAGGTAAGATTCATTAACACTATTTGTAGGGATGATCAAGCAATAAATCATCTGATTTATGTTGTTGATCAAGATTTTGGATGCTTCACATTGTCATCTAATGATCTCCAAAATTCCCAGCTTAGCATTGAACAGATTGTGAACAAACCTAAATGTATAAAAATTGATGTGTGGAAGTTATACTTTGATGGGAATTTTTCTAAAGATGGGGTTGGAGAAGGAATTGTATTAATCTCTCCAAATAAAGAAAACATAACCCAATCCTTTAATTTAGACTTCGATGTTACTAATAATGTAGCAGAATATGAAGCCCTACTTCTAGGCCTTGAGTTAGCTAAAAGTCTGAAAGTTCAAAACTTAAGTGTTTTCAGTGACTCAGAATTAATTGTCAAACAAGTAAGAAAACTATGCCAAGTAAAACATCCTAGGCTTAGATCTTACCGAAATGAGGTATGGGATTCTGTAGAAAACTATTTCCAAGCTTTTAACATCACAACAATCCCAAGAGATGAGAACATTTATGTAGACTCTTTAGCAGTTCCTACAAGCTCCCTTAATCTCTTGATCGAATGCAACTCCAATATGAAATTCAGGTAAAATATAGGCATTAAATCCCTAACAATATTAAACACTACCAAGTGTTTGAAGATTATCAACAAACGAAGAGTTTCCTGCATGCAATCGATGATTTTTAATCTTTGAAAATTGAGGAAGAACAAATTATTAATCATAAATCAACTCATGAAAATGAATCCTCACAATTGAATAACAAGATAGTTGATCAAAATATCCTCCAATTGCCAAACAATTACATTCACAAGGATCTAATCCCTCTTGAAAGGATTTTTTTATCATAATGATGTTTTAAGAACTTCATTATTATATACACCATAAGAGGATGTAGAAGACCATAACATTGCAACTGATGAAGAAATTAAGAATGTGAAAATTTCAACATCGTTACCCAAGGATATCAAAGACAATTGTATCAATATCTTAAAGCATTATAAAGATGTGTTTCCCTGTTCCTATGATGAGATCAAAACTTATGATACAAATCTTATTGAGCATAAGATCCATTTAAAACTAGAAGCCAAACCATTACAATAGTAATTAAGAAGAATTACTCCAATTTTGCTTCCAACCATAGAGAAAGAAGTAAAGAAATTGTTGGATGCTAAGATTATTGTTCCTCTTAGATTTTTTCAGTGGATTCCAAATTTCATTCCTCTAAGAAAAAAATGGCAAAGTTAGATTGTGTGTGGATTTTAGGAATCTAAATAAATCATCCTTAAAAGACAATTATCCATTTCCTAAAATGGATCAATTACTTCAAATATTTTCAGGTTCCAATAGAATATCCATGCTAGATTTTTTTTCTCGATACAACCAGATTTGGGTAGCTCCAGAAGACAAAGAAAGAACAACATTCACAACTTCTTGGGGTACATTCATGTATGTTAGAATGCCATTTAGCTTAACCAATGCAGGAGAAACATTTCAGAGAGAAATGGATTCAGGTTTTGTTGGTAAAATCAATAAGTTTATTTTTATTTATTTTGGGGATCTAATGTGTTTTCAAACTTTGATTAAAAGCACTTAAAGCACTTGAGAAAGGTTTTTAACAGGTGATTTTTTTTTTGAATCTCATGCAACCCAAAAAAATCTCATTTTGTCATAAAGTAAGGAACATTACTTGGCCACATCATCTCAAAAGAATGAGTGGTAATTGATACAAAATGAGTCTAAGCTATTGAGGTAATTGGTATCCCAAGAAATAAAAAGGAAATTCAAGGTTTTCTAAGAAAGATTAATTTTCTAAGGATATTTGTACAAAATTATGTTGAAATTATTAAAGATATTACTAACATGTTGAAGAAATTTCATGAGATTAAATGGATAGTGCTTGCTAGATATGCATTTACAAAAATTGAAAAGGCCATTTTTGAAGCCCCAGTACTAGCTAACCCTAATTATACAAAACCCTTCAGTATTTTCTCTTTTTCCTCTGACACCACTTTAGCTGTTGATTTACTGCAAAAGAATGATAACCAAGATGATGAATCAATTTCCTTCTTTAGTAAAGCTATGAGAGATACATAGCTAAAATATGACATCATTGAAAAACAAGCCTATTCCCTTGTACAAGCTCTAAACGATTTCATAACTTATGTCCTTGATTGTCGTTTTATTGCCAATGTCTTGAACAATGTTGTCAAAACTATTTTGGCCCAACCTAATACATATGGTAGGAGAGGGATATGGATAGCTAAAATTATTGAATTCAATCTAGACATCAAATCCACTAAGCTAGTAAAGCGACAGGATTGAGCCAAGTTATTGGTTGAATCTATTTATAATGTTATGGGAATAAGAACCATCATGCATGTATCAGGAGAGAATAATCCATAGGAAACTTCCTCTAGTTCAGGTGAGAAGAATCTACAAGAACCTTCCTCTAGTTCAAGAGAGAAGAATCCATAAGAACCTTCCTCTAGTTCACCACATAAGAATCCACAAGAACTTTCCTCTAGTTTAGGAGAGAAGAATCCAGAAGAACCTTCTTCTTCTACACGCTTGTCTCCTTTTCCACTTCTTATTGAGGAAGCAAAACTGTTATCTGAATGGTATGCTCATATTGTATAATTTCTTCGTGATTTTGAATATCCTCTTGATTTCACAAAAATTCATTGTATGACTCTTAGATTAAAGGCTATGAAGTATTGTATTATCAATGCTAACTTACATTGGAAATATCCTTTAAATATCTTACTTCTATGTCTGACTAAGAGTGAAACAGAGGGTGGTATTGATCAGTTTCATGAAGGAATACGCATGGGCCATTAATGATTGGAGAGAAATAGCACACAAGATTTTGAGAGCAGGTTTCTATCGGCCAAAGTTGTTTTCATAGGTTGGAGCAAAGGTTAGAAGTTGCATTCTGTAGGAATTTACAGGGTAAGTTCCTCAGACAGAACACCAAAGGACACCGCTCACAACCAGATCGCAGATCAATACACCAGTATTTTGACGTGGTTAAAACCCTCAAAGAGGGAAACATTCCATGGCCTGAGCCAACGCGGCCACTTCAGGCAATTTATTAATAAAAGAATGAAAATTTACATATGCTTCTCTCATAGACGGATTACCCTACAAATGACCCTCCATGTGCTTTAAATAGAAATCATGGACCAATCGGGTGTTAAGCCACGGATCAAGTGTCGATAATACCGAGGAGAGAATGAACCGTCGGATCACTACCTATTGTGACCGTCGGATTGTAAGTTACAAAATGTACAAGGTAAAGAAACACACTTTACCTAACTCTATACCTAACTCTATACTAGACCAAGTTGTACTTAACTATTTCCTATGTGTCGGAATATCCTAACATGCCCCCTTAAGAACAACTTGGGATAGTATTGAAGGATTTACAAATATGACACAATAGGAGAAGGAAGGAGGCACTAGAGCCTATACCCCCTTAGTGACAACTTCCTGAACTCCAACCATAAATCAAAGTTTAGTGAACTTCGCCTCTGTGAGAGCCTTTGTAAAGATGTCTGCAACTTGATCATCTGTTGAACAATATTGCACTTCAAGAACATTGTCATGAATGAGCTTTTTGATGAAGTGCATGTGCATTTCAATGTGTTTGCTACGCTGATGTTGGACTGGATCTTTGCATAGCTGAATGGCACTTTGATTATCACACCAAAGTGTAGTAGGATGCTACTGCTGAAAGCCAAATTCTGACAGGATATGACGAAGCCACAAGGCTTCCTTACTACCTTCTACGGCACCACGATATTCTGCTTCTGTTGAAGAAAGAGAAATGGCACCTTGTTTCTTGCAGGCCCATGTAATAGGTCCTGAACCAAGAGTGAACACATAACCTGCAGTAGACTTCCAATCATCAGGGTCACCAGCCCAATCAGAATCAGTGAAACCAACCAATAGAGGAGATGCTTCGGCACTGTAATGAATGCCAAACTGAATTGTACCTCGAACATAACGAAGTATTATTTTAGCTGCTTTCCAATGAATTTCACGTGGGTTTTGCATAAACCGAGCAACAAGGCCAACGACAAAGGAAAGGTCAGGTCGAGTATGGGTTAGATACAGAAGTTTTCCTACAAGTTGACGGTATAGGGTAGCATCAACTTCAGGAGAAGTACAAGTTACTGAAAGTTTGACTCCAGACTGGAAGGGAGAAGGGGCTGGCTTATAGTCTTCCATGTGAAAATGGCGTAGAATATCACAGGCATACTTGGACTAGGAAAGGGAAATACCCTCCTTGGATTGCAAGACTTGAAGACCGAGAAAATAATGTAAGTGTCCTAAGTCTGTCATTTCAAATTTCTTTTTAAGGCTGGATTTCACATGGTTTATAAGGTTGGGATCACTACCGGTAAGGATAAGATCATCAACATAAAGAACAAGAATGATAAGAGACTTGCCCACTTTCTTGGTGTAGACAATATTGTCAGAATGACACCTAGAAAAGCCAGATTCTAAAAGAAAGCTATCCATTTTGGCATACCAAGCTCGAGGAGCTTGCTTGAGACCATAAAGGGATTTCTTAAGCCAACATACAAGGCTGGAGTCTGTTTTTATGAAGCCAATGGGTTGTTCCATGTAGATTTCTTCATGAAAGTCCCCATGCAAGAAGGCAGATTTAACATCCATCTGATGGACTTCCCATTTGAACGAGGCAGCAAGGGAAAGTACAAGGCGGATAGAGTTCATTTTGGCAACAGGGGAGAAGGTTTCAGTGTAGTCAATGCCTTCAACCTGTGAAAATCCTTTAGCAACAAGACGAGCTTTATGTTTATGAACTTTCCCATCTGGTCCATACTTGGTTCTGTAAACCCATTTGCATCTAACAAGTTTTCGTCCCTTTGGTAGAGGAACAAGATCCCATGTATCATTTGCCAATAATGAATGATATTCTTCATTCATAGTGGCTTCCCAATCTGGATGGCCTGAAGCTTCTGTAAAGGTGTCAGGATCATAATTTATTGGAGCTTGAGCCAGTAAAGAAGAGGCTCTGTCAAACTGAGAACGTGTGCGTCGCTGATCTGTAGGATCACTGGCAAGATCGCCTGCTGCATCTCGAGTAGCACGAACCCATTTTGGAAGATGAGGAGCTGAAGGAGGATCCTGAGATGGTGGGGGAGGATTGCCATCCTCACTTTCATCATCTGAAGAAGAAATGTTTTCAAAAGTAGAAGAGATAGGCAGAGGTGGCATAACATTTTTGGACTTAAATGGAATAATTCTATAGCCTTTGACATCTTCAGAATATCCAACAAAAGTACATTTTTCACTCTCAGGTTCTAAAGCTTTATGCTTTTCATCTGGAATATGGGCCCACGCTTCACTTCCAAAAACACGAAAGTGACTTACATCTGGTTTGATTGAGCTCCATGCTTCTTCTGGAGTGATATTCTTTAAAGCCTTAGTAGGAGTGTGATTTATTATGTAATTTGCACAGTTAATTGCTTCTGCGCAAAAACTAAGACCAAGTCCTTTAGATTGTAGCATGCAATTAGCCATTTCCTTTAAGGTGCGATTCTTCCTTTCAGCTACACCATTTTGTTGTGGAGTATATGGAACAATATGTTGCATTTGAATTCCATTCTTAGTGCAAAAGTTGATGAATGTGTTTTTAACATATTCTCTGCCATTATCAGATCTTAGCTTAAGAATTTGATGTCCAGATTGTTTTTCAACAAAGGCCTTGAAGGCCAAAAATGTGTTAAATACTTCACTCTTGAGTTTTAAGAAGTATACCCAAGTGCGTCTGGAGAAATCATCAATGAAAGTTAAGAAATACTTGTAGCCAGAGAATGAAACAACTGGAAGTGGACCACATAAATCACTATGCACAAGCTGTAAAGGGGCTGAGGCATGCCAAGAGGCACGTTTTTCAAAACTGTCCCGATGATGTTTTCTGAGTACACATCCGGAATGAACACCATCTTTGCAAGATACCATAGGAAGACCTGTCACCATATTTTCTTTACATAGATGCTGAAGGGAGCGATAGTTTAAGTGACCAAATCGCTCATGCCAAAGTTTGCTCACTTCATCGTTATGAGCAACAAATACTGAGGGAAGATTTGATATCCCAAAGTTGTGAAACTTAGACAACCTTGTAGAATCATCAGCAATGCCAGTAGCTAAAATCTGTTTAGGATCTCTTAGGTCCTTGATTACAACATCATGAGGTGAAAATTCAACGATTTTACCTTCACCTGAATGAGTTATCTGATATACAGATAGAAGGTTGCAGGATAAGGTTGGAACACATAATACATCATTAAACTGACCATTGTCTAGATGAACAGTTCCAGTCCCTACAACACTAAGAGATCTATCATCACCAACATATATATTTTTGGTGTTACAATCATTTAAAGAAGAAAACATGGCTTTGTTTTTGGCCATGTGATAAGAAGCTCCATAATCAATGAGCCACTCATGAGAATGAGAAGAAGAAGATACATTTAGTGCATAGCCATATCGAGATGCTTGACATCCACATGCAGAAAGTGCCATTCCTGAAGATGAAGTTGAAGTTGAAGATTTCTCCAAATGGATGTTATGCTTCTTCATTGCTGCTTCAAAGGCTTCCATCTTCTTAAAGCATTTGGATTCTAAGTGGCCATCTCGATTACAAAAGTTGCAATGTCTATCAGTCTTCTTCCCTTTGTTTTTATTTGTCTTATCATTTTGTTGAAATGATTTTTCATTTTGAGGCTCAAATTGCTTAGGACCATTGTTTGGTTTAAGACCATTCTTTTTAGCATATGATTTCTTAGGATTCTTTGAATTTGGTTGATGTTGGGCAGCTAACGCTTTCTTGGAAGAGTTTCCAAGATTAAGAAGACCATGGTGTAAGTGTTTTTCTTGTTCTCTTATTAAAGAATCACAAAAAGAGTCAAAGGAAGGGGACTTGTAGTCTGTTCCTTGAGAAATAAAGGCTTCTCTTGTAGAATGGAAGGTGGAAACAAAGACAGAGTAGGCTGGTCCCAACTTAGTAAGAATGGAATAGATAAGGTTACAATCTTCTTTCTTAACCTTAACACCTTCCAAGAGATATCTAAGGGTCTTGAACTTGGACAAGAAATCTTCAATGCAAGAAAAATTATTAGGGTCCAATGTAAGCAACTCATTTTCAAGTTGATGGGCTCTAAGTTCATTTTTAATCCCAAAAACTTTATTGATTTGTTTCATTGCTTCATCAGGAGTATCAAGTTCTGCAATATGGAATCTAAGATCTGGAGAAATAGACATCCCTATCAATCCACGTGCTTGATCTTGCCTATTTTTCCATTTAGCAGCCTTATCTTCATCCTTCAGTTTCTTTTCTTGGCCTGAGGCTATTCTGTAGAGACCTTTACTTCTAAGTAAATCCTCAATGTAGGACAACCATTGGAAGTAGTTGATGCTGTCAAGGGTAACTTGGTATTGAATTTCCATTTCAATGGAAACTAAAGCTAAAAATTCTTAAACTAAGTGTTCCAATGGATAGATCTCAAAAAATTAGGCTGGTTTAAAAAAAACGGCTCTGAAAACGGCTTCCGGATGAATAAGTTATGGCTTTTTGAAAAAAAGTTGTTGAAGATGCCGACGAAGTGCGGGAATGTGCGGAAATGAAAAATCTGCCCTCACAAAAAGGAGATTTGAACCCAAGACCTCTACTCTCTTAAAATAGCTTTGAACCAATTGAGCTATACAAAAAATTTGAGAGAGAGAGAGAGGGGGGGGGGTTGATGCTTTGGGTTGCGTGCTTGCTTTGAGAAGGCTCTTTTTCCCTACAAAACAAAAAACACAAAACCCAACATGGACATGCAAAGAAAACGAACCTTACGGCTCGAAGTTAGCTTTAGCCGAAAAACTAAATATTTTAAAAAATGAACCTTGTGGCTCAAAGTTAGCTTTAGCCGGAAACTAAATATTTTCCTCAATGTTTCTGATTTTTCAAGATCACTCTAAGGCGCAGGGAAAAGAGCATACGCATGAGAAAAATCCTTCCTTTCTGTTTCTGATTTGCCCAGATCGCACAGAGTCACAGGGCAAAGAGCATACGCAGAAATGAAAGGTATAGATATGGCAATAAAAAAAATCTAAATAAACCAAAACCGAAATAAACAGAGAGAAAATAACTGTAAACTGCAAAAAAACACTGTATACCTCCAGATCTTAAAAATGACGCAGCTAGGGCAACCGGAAACCTTTTCGCGTGAAATGAAAGGGGTTCCTCACTGGAACAGATGCTCCCAACACAACAGAGCAGTCCTCTCGGCCTGAAAGCAATCAAAAACAGTAGATCTAGGAAACGGCAGTCGGATGCAGTTCTACCGGCTTCAGATTTGGATCACCAATCGACGCGGCCCTCAAATAGCTCTGATACCATGTAGGAATTTACAGGGTAAGTTCCTTAGATAGAACACCAAAGGACACCGCTCATAACTAGATCGCAGATCAATACACCCATATTTTGACGTGGTTAAAACCCCCAAGGAGGGAAATAGTCCACGGCCTGAGCCAACGCGGCCACTTCATGCAATTTATTAATAAAAAAATGAAAATTTACATATGCTTCTCTCATAGACGGATTACCCTACAAATGACCCTCCATGCACTTTAAATAGAATTCATGGACCAATCGGGTGTTAAGCCATGGATCAAGTGTCGGTAATACCGAGGAGAGAATGAACCGTCGGATCACTACATATCGTGATTGTCGAATTGTAAGTTACAAAATGTACAAGGTAAAGAAACACACTTTACCTAACTCTATACCTAACTCTATACTAGACCAAGTTGTACTTAACTATTTCCTATGTGTTGGAATATCCTAACACATTCCATGTCTGATTTTTTCTAGTAAACAAAGATTAGAAGTACTCCCCCTTATTCCAGTTTTGATTCACGCACCCTTGTTATAGTGGGGACTAGATTTCATTGGAGAGATACATCCAACATCCAACAATCAACACAGATGGATCTTAACTGCCACATATTATTTTACAAAATGGGTAGAAGCTATCCCAGTAAAAAATTCTACATATGTTGTTATCATTAAATTTATTGAGGAAAATATATTATCTAGACTGAGATGTCCTAACCATATGATCACAGATAATGCACAGGCATTTAGTAGTGTTAAAATGATAGAATTTTTCCAGAAATATCATATTTTATTGCATCATTCTACTCCATACTATCCTCAAGGGAATGGATTGGCAGAGTCATGTAATAAGAGTTTGGTAAAATTCATCAAAAAGGTACTTGAAAATCATAAGAGAAACTGGGACAGTCATCTCAAGTATGCAGTTTGGGCCAACATAATTTCACCCAAAAGAGCAACAGGTAAATCCCCTTTTCGACTTGTTTATGGCACTGAGGCTATTCTTCCTACACAATTAGCTTTCCCTCTCAAGAAGTTTTTGCAGGAGTCAAATGAATAACTTGATGATTTTTCTATAGGAATCAATCATATTATAGAATTAAATGAATATAGAGATGAAGTTTAGTATGAACTTCGTGAATATGAAAACAAGATGAAAACCTTGTTTGATAGGAAATCTGTAGAAATATATTTCAGGGAAGGAGATCTAGTTTTCAAATGGGATGCAAGAAGAGAAGAGAAAGGGAAACATGGAAAGTTTGATAGTCTTTGGTTGGGGCCACTCAGCATTGCAGAGGTTAAAGGAAACAATACTTTCATTTTGCGGAAACTGGAAGGGAGGTATTTTTCACTGCCTGTCAATGGACAATATCTCAAGCACTATATTTAGTGTTGAAAGATGTTGTAGGCATAATTCATTGTACATTTCCAATTTTATTTACATTTTCACAGCAAGTGTGATTTTCACAGCAAAGACTCCATAGCCCGAGGAGAAGGCACATGGATCTGCATATTCTCTGCATCTCATAGGGAAATGCAGTCCCCAGATGGAGCTAATATTGTAACATTATTCTGCATTTTTACACTTATATGTAAAAAAATGAAAGAGAAAGACAAATGAAAATGGATAAAAAATAAATTAAAAAGATGAAAAGTATTGAGAAAAATAAAAAAAAGAAATGAAATCCCTAGTAAATGAATAAAATTAGCGATGCTCATTTAAATGCTGCTACCAGATTCAGAAAAGTTAAACTTTTGTTAAGTAAAAAATTTGATATTTGATTTTTATATGCATTTCGTAAAGTTGTAATATGACAAAATGATTTCTTCGTTTGTGAATAAACAAAGCACTCCAAACAATGGCTAAATTTTTTCCACCGGGATCAATGGTGGAGAAGGAAGTTCAAGCCCCTGTCGCCTCTCTGACGTTTAACTAGGGGGGGTCCGAAAATCAGTTTTAAGTCAAAGAATCATGCGAATGTGTCAAGCGTAGTGGTATTTTGCACCCCCCCCCACCCAACCCCCACCAAATAATTGAGCGAATGTTGTTGAAACTGCCCATGACTATTTTCACCATTTCCTCTCTCGCCATATCCATTCCGTTGATGCCACCTATCCGCTGCTCATTACATAATTTTAAAAACATTACCCAATAGTAGCCATTGCCACCATAAATACCTTGTTCCCATATCAAATGTCATAAATGGTTAATTCCCCTATTGATATAATAAACCAAAAATTTTCCTATTATCCCTTTACGCATTCTGTTAAGGAAATATGTGTACCAAGATCTAGTACAACCTTAGCGAAACAACCTAACATACAACACCTGCAAGCCGGCATATTACCCGATAATTGTCATTTCTTCTCCTTGTATTCTTTCCAATGTCTTCTTTGAAGGAAAAATCTAGAATGAATGAGGAAAACTCCATGTTCCCGTCTGTGATAGACCTAGATGATTTTCCATTAGTGGACCAAGAGTACAAGATTTCATAGACAATGTGTGAATTTTATTTGTATGAGTTACATACCTATGTCAAACATAAATTCGTTTACCTCAGTGATGAATTGAGCCTATGGGATTCTTTCCTACCTTAATTAATATTCCCATAGACTCACCCTATTGGGTCCCTATAATACTAGTGATTACCCCATTACTATTGTAGTTGCATCCCTTATTAATATTGTTGTGCCCCTATTATCCCCATATTGTTATTACTGTGCCCCATAGAATCACTCTATTGTTATTTTTGTGGCTTTATATTATTATTGTTAGGTCGGCTAGGTTATATTGTGACTCCTTAGACTCCTATATATAGAAAGGAGGTTTTGTCATTTGAATCATCCAAGAGTTGTTCATTTATGTAATGTAAAGGAGGTTGCCCCCTCGAAGAGGCTGAATTCTAAGGCGTTGATCTATCTTTTCTATCTTTTCTTGAGCTGGTTTCATAACATTTGGTATTAGAGCTTTGGATTCTAGGGTTTCGCTGCTCCAAATAGGTCATCGTGGAATTTTCGCTATAACTTTTTTCTACGACGTTTCAGAAGCTAAAAAAAACCCATTTGAGTTAACATCGCACTGAACCTTGGGTCTAAATTTCAGAGCTTTTTGTTCTATATTTGCAGAGATATGATCTGAGGAAGTTGGTATTTTTGCAGACCCCTGAATTACATTCCAAACAGGTGACCTGGGGAAAATTGTCATAACTTTCTCTCTGAGCATCGGATTGAAATTTCATAATAATTTATAGAAAGAGGACAGACTGTATTTTCTTGTAGATATTTTTCAAAGCCAAAGGTCAAAATAGTGACTCGTGGCATGTCGTACAAGTTCGCTCTACTGAAATAGTCTATCTTCAAGTCACTGTGGGAGATTTCGCATAACTCTTCCTTGGAGAATCCAATTTGGGTCAGACTAGTGGAATTGGAAAGAGTACACAAAGGGCTACTACAAGTCGTAATTTTAGAATTAGATGATCAGAAAGTACAAAGATACATCAAAGGCAATATCAAGCTCCTACAAAGTGAAAAAAGGTGTGTAGATTTTTTTAAATATTTGCTTACGCTTGGTTTGAAAATTTATTTTTGAAGGAATTCAAAGGGCATAGTAGAGCATTGTTATCAATAAATGATGCCCCAAGGAAAGAGAATGCAAATCCCTAGTAAGCAACCTGAAAGCTCTAGCATGACTCATGAAGAAGAGGAAGAAATGCTACATGATATATCAAAACTACAAGAACAAGTGCAACAAATGTCACTCTCACAAAAGCTAACAGAAGCTAAGATAAATGGTGTGGAATCTAAGATAAAGAGTGTGGAAGCTAAGATGGATGATTTGAAGATAGATTTGAAGACAAATTTGAAGAGAGACATGGTAGATTTGAAGACAGATTTGAAGACAGACATGGCAGATTTGAAGACAGATTTGACAAATTTTCTACAAGAAATACTACTAATGGTGAAAAGGTAGTAAAGGAAGCTCATGATGCGAACAAAAGAAATGTTAATCATGATTTCTTAGACTCTAATGTGGGATTGAAGACCCACCATATTCCAAAAATTGATATGAGGAAGTTTGGTAGCAAGGATCCCGCAACATGGATATTACAGATGGAGCAATTTTTCGATCTCAATAATGTGAAAAACACACAAAAGGTACGTATTGCAACTTTATATTTGGAGCCAAATCAGTTTGTGGTATCAATGGCTTTGCTCTCGTAAAAAAATTATCACTTGGGCAATTTTTAGGGAAGAGTTGACAACACATTATGAGGATACAAAAAGCAACACTTTTTTTAGCCAATTGATAAGTTTCAAAAAAAAAGGGTTCAATAATGGAACACATTGAGGAGTTCCAAAAATTGAACATAAGGGTAAAAAAATTCCAGAGGAGCATAGGATTGATGTGTTCATAGGGACTTTAAAGGATAATATCCAACATGATGTTCACCTTTGGGAACCTGATTCATTAGAGAAGGCATTCAGGTTAGCAAGAAAAATGGAAAGCAAAATTATGGCAACCAGGAAGCATACCACTCACAACTATAAATATGGAAGTGTTATTGCCCCTAGTCTTTCACAACCTATAAGGTTGACACCACAACAATTGGATGAAAAAAGAGAAAAATGGCTTTGTTACAGTTGTGATAGCAAATACAATGGAGGTCATAAGTGTGTTGAGAAGAAATTATTCTACATAGATTGCGAAGAGGAAGAAAAAAAGGAGCAAGAAAGGTCAAAAGAAGAGGATATACTCTAGGAACAAAGCCTAGATAAAGAAGAAATGAATCCAACCATATCTTGTAATGCATTACCACTCCTCAAACCATCAAGATAGAAGGACAAATCAAGAAGAAAAAGGTAATAGTGTTGATTTATTCAGGAATTACCCAAAATTTTATTCATTGTAAGGTAGAAAAAGAATTGAATTGCTTCTTATATCCAGCATCAGAGTGTCAAGTGATGGTTTTAAATGGAGGAACAATAAATTTCTCTGGAAAGTGCCATAATATCAAGCTATCGATGGGAGAATATGTATTAACTAGCCCAATGCTTTCCATTCCAATGGGAGGTGCTTAGGTTGTACTAGGAGTCCAATGGCTACAATCCTTCGGTACAATAGCTTTTAATTTTCAAGAACTTTTCATGAAATTTTCTATGGAAGGAAAGGAAGTTGAATTAAGGGGTATTGTAGGGAAATGGGGAAAGATAATCAACGCTAACGGTATGACAAAGCTTCTAAAAAAGGAACAAAGGGGTGTAATTGCACAATTATGTTCACTAGATGTTTCCACATTGCAGTCATCTATTTGTCCAGATCTCCAAAAAGTATTGGACAATCATTTCGAGGTATTTGAGACTCCCAAAGGTCTCCCACCTATTCGTGATCATGATCATGCTATTCATTGGATTCCAGGAAGTGTTCCTCCAAAAATCAGGCCGTATAGATATCCCTATGCCCAAAAGAGCGAAATTGAACGTATGGTTGCAGAAATGCCAGAGGCTGGTATAATTCAACCGAGTCAAAGTTATTTCTCTGCTCCAATAGTATTAGTGCACAAGAAGGATGTATCATGGTGCATTTGTCCGGATTATAGGGAGCTCAAGAAGCTCACAATTAAAGATAAGTTTCCCATTCCCATCATTGATGAATTACTGGATGAATTGCATGGATCAATTTACTTCACCAAGTTGGATCTTTGTTCAGGATATCATCAAATCAGAATGAAGACTGAAGACATTCCAAAAACAACATTTAGAACTCATGAGGGTCATTATGAATTTTTGGTCATTCCTTTTGGCCTTACCAATGCACCTTCAACATTTCAAGGTTTGATGAATTACATTTTCAAACCATTCCTTAGAAAATTTGTGTTAGTATTTTTTGATGATATACTAATCTACAGCAAGACTTGGAAGGATCATGTTGAACATGTTGATAGGGTGCTACAACTATTGGAGAAGAAACAATTATATGCAGAAAGATCCAAATGCTTCTTTAGAGTACAAGAGGTGGAATATCTGGGTCATGTTGTATGTCATGAAGGAGTTAAGGTAGTCCCTAGCAAAATTACAGCCATCAAGGAATGGAAAATCCCCACATCCATAAAGCATCTGTGAGGATTTCTTGGGTTGACAGGGTATTATCGCAATTTTGTTAATAATTATGGGAGAATAGCAGCACCTCTAACAACATTATTGAAGAAAGATGCATTTTATTGGACTCCAGAAGTAACAAAGGCCTTTGAACATCTTAAAGAGGCAATGTGCCAAGCACCAGTCTTAGCTACACCGTACTTCACAAAAACCTTTATTGTGGAATGTGATTCTTCAGGAAATGGAATTGGTGCTGTTTTAGTGCAAGATGAGAGACCCATTGCTTTTGAAAGTCATCCAATCAAGGGAAAGTTTTTACACAAAGCTATTTATGAGAAGGAAATGTTGGCAATACTACATGCACTTAAGAAATGGCGACCCTACCTAATGGGAAGACACTTCAAGGTAAAAATGGATCATGATAGCCTTAAATACTTTTTAGAACAAAGATTATCCTTTGAAGAGCAACATTAGTGGGTCACAAAGATGTTGGGTTATGACTTTGAAATCATCTACAAAAAAGGGAAGAAAAATGTGGTGGTAGATGCACTCTCAAGAAAGGATAAGGATGTGGAAACATTGTTGTGCACTATTTCTATTATCCAACCAGATTGGATAAATGAAGCAAGGGAGGAATGGAAGAATGATGAAGAAGTGTGGGCACTTGTTTGAAAGTTACAACAAGATTCCAGGACATCTAATACATTTAGCTAGCAAAATGATTCGTTATGGTACAAAGATCGCTTATACCTCTGTAAGCATTTGCAACTCAAACAAAAGATTCTTATGGAATTGCATACTTCTCCCTTAGGAGGGCACTCAGGATTTTTAAAAGCTTACCACAGGGTTAAGAAGGAATTTTTTTGGGATGGTCTTAAATCGTATATTCAAAAGTTTGTGGTGGAATGTTTGATTTGCCAACAGAATGAAGTTGAAACAATTAAGACCCCGGGTGTATTACAACCTTTATCCATTCCAAGCCAATGTTGGGAGGAGGTTTCAATGGATTTTATCACAGGTTTACCCAATTTTGACAGAAAGAGTGTCATCATGGTGGTAGTTGACAAACTTACCAAGTATGCACACTTTTGTGCATTATCACATCCATTTAAAGCCAGTACAGTTTCTACTTCATTTATGGAAACAATTCAAAAGCTACATGGAAACCCAAAGATTATTGTAAGTGACAGAGATCCCATTTTCACTGGAAATTTTTGGATAGAATTATTTTCTTGTCTTGGTACTCAATTAGCTCATATCTCATCTTATCATATTCAATTTGATGGGAAACTGAGATAGTAAACAAATGTTTGGAAGGATATCTTTATTGCTTTGTATCTGATAAACAGACATAATGGGTCAAATGGTTGCCTCTGGCTGAATGGTGGTATAACACTTCCTTCCATACAGCAACAAAAATGACCCCATTTATGGCACTTTATGGATATCAGCCACCATCCATCACATCATATTTAAGAGAAAATTCTAAGGTTTCAACAGTGGAACATCACATCGAACATCAACAACAAGTCCTCCAACTCTTAAAGGATAACCTCGTGTTGGCACAGAAAGAAGTTTTGATGTAGGTGATTGGGTATTCCTACGGCTACAACCATATAAACAAATTTCCCTCAAGAAAGCTAAGAAGGATAATAAATTATCACCAAAGTATTATGGTCCGTACAAGGTGTTGCAAAAGATTGGTACTATGGCATACAAATTGGAGCTTCTTGCAGCTTCTTGAGTGCACCCAGTTTTCCATGTTTCATGTTTAAAGAAGGTTATAGGCGACAAGCTCCTAGTTCAAACAATATTTCCAGAACTTGATGAGGAAGGAAAAATTATATTGGAACCTGAAGCAGTAACAGAAACAAGAACTCAACAGCTACAAAATCGATCAATTTCGGAGTATCACATCAAGTGGAAGAACTTATCTACTGAAGATTCCACATGGGAGGATGCGAATTTTATACAGAAGCATCCAGAACTACTCAACCAATGAGGACAACACATTTTTGAAGGGGAGGGGCATGTTAGGTCCCTATAATACTAGTGATTACCCCCTTACTATTGTAATTGTATCCCTTATTAATATTGTTGTGCCCCTATTGTCCCCATATTGTTATTACTGTGCCCCATAGAATCCCTATATTGTTATTTTTGTGGCATTATATTAGTATTGTTAGGTCAGCTGGGTTATATTTTGACTCCTTAGACTCCTATATATAGAAAGGAGGTTTTGTCATTTGAAACATCCAAGAATTGTTCATTTATGTAATGTAAAGGAGGTTTCCCCCTCGAAGAGGCTGAATTCTAAGGCATTGATCTATCTTTTCTATCTTTTTGGGAGTTGGTTTCATAACAACCACCCGCTCATGGGTGAGCCTTCAAAACTGACCAAAACAAGGGGCTAAGACCCGTTTAACTCCTATCTATCTGTGCGCTCTGCATCCACATTTTCCGAGACTCTACATATTTTACAAAATACTTTACAAAAAATGGCTAAGTTAATTCAATTCTACCCCTGGGAACCCCATGCCAACACTCTAGTTCACCAATCTCTTTAGTCTGAGGATCTTTAGTAGTAGAAAGTTTTACTTTTTTTCTCAATGCCTTAATGTCAACATTTTTCTTCTTAATCATTTCCTCAACAACTTTAACATTGTTGGGATCATATCCCATTTTAATTACTAGATCCTCCAAATATTTTATCTTAGTATCCTTTGCTAGAGAGTAAATCTTTTCCATCTTTACCTAGGACTAAATATTACTCAATGAACCTACAACTTAGATTTTTCCATGGTAGAACTAGTTAAAGTTGAATAGATCATTTTCCAAACTTGTTTATGTAAATCAATATAGTCAATAAGATGAATCTCCTTTGAGTCAAAGTGATAATATTGATTTCTTATAGTCTTCAGCAGTCTTGGGAAATAGGATTTTAGATTCAAGGAATGCCATTTGCGTCAACCCTTTTTCAGTGCTAAAGGCAGGAAGTAATCTATGCTCAGAAGTTGAAGTTTGTTTCAAAAATTATGTATAAGTGGTAGCCTTCAATGCTTCATTTTTCCTTTTGATTTCCTCGTACCTAGAAAAAAATATATCTTCAGTATGACAATTGGCGAATTCTCCTATTTGGGATGTTTCCAATGGCTCTTGAGAAGTTGAAGATGCTGGTGACGCTATAAAAATTTCTTCACTTCGAGGAAAGGTAGTAGCATGAGGTCTGTTAAGACTAGTGTAGTCTGTGTTCCTTCCTCTGGAAAGGAGTCATTAAGAGGATTATTTTTCTTCTTCTTGTACATCAAAAACTCTGCTTGATGTATTTCTATAACTGAATAGGAAATAGTTTCCCTTACTCTCTTTGCATGTTTTTCTTCGGGAACTGGAGCCTGAGATGCTCTAAGAGTAATATTTTTCTCTTCTGCTTCTTGCAATGTGTTCTCTTACCACTCCTCTTGATTCATATACTTATCAATCTCTATTCTAGTAGTATGAGCATAAGGAGTAGTTTTTTGGTCTACCCTTAGCTTGGAAATGATCCCCAAGGGATTATAAGACCATGAACAACCCATTTTAAATTTCATTTCCTTTAAGAGAAAATATTCCTCCTTTACTATTTTTTTGGCATTACAGATGAAAGGTCCAACCTGAGTTTTGATTTTAAATTGGGACTTTCTATTATCTCACACAAAGTGTAGCTCATCCATATCTATCATCTACCTAATGTATTCCAGTGCAACAATTTTGATAGGTACAAACATTGGTAACCTATATGAAGGAAGCTCACAACCATACACTCTAATCTGTGTATAGTTTTGGTATAGATACCAATATCCTATGTTTTTTTACTCACTAAGATGAAGAATCCTTTTAATTTCAAGAGAAATTATACGGATTAGATCACTACTAAGTAAACAAGAAATTGTGTGTAAAAACTGATATGTGTAGTCGTTGAACGAGAATTCATTTGTATTTTTCCTAACCAGTGAGGTCCAATGAATCATAGACTGTGGGTTTCCCTTTCATCTAGCTTTTACAGTGGAATTGAAAACCTATCTGACTGATAGAAAAAAAAAAAATATACAAGGATTGATGCATGTTTGAAGGCCCCTTTTGTAGAAAAAACCATGAACTAATCATGGATTTACTGTGCTAAGAACTCACTGTAATTGAAGATAATAGAAGGTTTCTCATCTTTACAAAAACCCTAGGATGATGTCATCAACCCATTGGTCTTATTGATAACCTATAAAATAGGAAATTATTGAAATGGTTTCTTTGGTCATCTTTGGAAACATTGAATATGGAGGTGGATTAGTTCTAGGCAATTCAACATTTTCAAGTAGGAAAATCTCAAAAATATTAGCTCATTGAGGGAAAGTAAGATTTTTGCAGAGATCCATGAGGGATTGTACAAAGAAAGGATATGGTGCAATTGCAGATTTAATCTTTAATATTTGAAATATGGATTGGGCTATAACTCTAAACATAATGTCGTTATTCTGTGCAACAATAACCGTTTGGCTGGGAATATAACTAAAATGACACCATGACACAAATTCAGGGAATGGGTGTGTTATGAAACCAGCTCAAGAAAAGATAGAAAGGATAGATTAACGTCTTAGAATTCAGCCTCTTCAAGGGGGAAACCTCCTTTACATTACATAAATGAACAATTCTTGGATGATTCAAATGAAAAAACATCCTTTCTATATATAGGAGTCTAAGGAGTCACAATATAACCCAGCCGACCTAACAATAATAATATAAAGCCACAAAAATAACAATAGAGGGATTCTATGGGGCACAACAATATTGATAAGGGATGCAAGTACAATAGTAATGGGGTAATCACTAGTATTATAGGGGCCCAACATGCCACTCTCCTTCAAAAAAGTGTTTTCCTCAACACTTGAGTAGTTCTGAATGCTTTTGTATAAAATCATCATCCTCCCATGTGGAATCTTCAGCGGATAAATTCTTCCACTTGATAAGATACTCTGAAATCAATCGATTTCATATCTGTTGAGTTCCTGTTTCTGTGACTGCTTCTGGTTCCAATATAATTTTTCCTTCCTCGTCAAGTTCTAGCAATATTGTTTGAACTGGGAGCTTGTCGCCTATAACCTTCTTTAAACATGAAACATGGAAAAATGGGTGCAATCGAGAAGCTACAGGAAGCTCCAATTTGTATGCCATAGTACCAATCTTTTGCAACACCTTGTACAGACCATAATACTTTGGTGATAATTTATTATCCTTCTTAGCTTGCTTGAGGGACATTTGCTTATATGGTTGTAGCCGTAGGAATACCCAATCACCTACAACAAAACTTCTTTCGTTGCAATGTTGATCTTCCTGTTGTTTCATTCTATTCTGTGCCAACACGAGGTTACCCTTTAAGAGTTGGAGGACTTGTTGTTGATGTTCGATGTGATGTTCCACTGCTTGAACCTTAGAATTTTCTCTTAAATATGATGTGATGGATGGTGGCTGATATCCATAAAGTGCCATAAATGGGGTCATTTTTTTGCTGTATGGAAGGAAGTGTTATACCACCATTCAGCCAGAGGCAACCATTTGACCCATTGTGTCTGTTTATCAGATACAAAGCAACGAAGATATCCTTCCAAACATTCGTTTACTATCTCAGTTTGCCCATCAAATTGAGGATGATAAGATGAGCTATGATCTAACTAAGTACCAAGACAAGAAAATAATTTTGTCCAAAAATTTCGAGTCAAAATGGGATCTCGGTCACTTACAATAATCTTTGGGTTTCCATGTAGCTTTTGAATTGTTTCCATAAATGCATTAAAAACTGTACTGGCTTTAAATGGATGTGATAATGCACAAAAGTGTGCATACTTGGTAATTCTGTCAACTACCACCATGATGACACTCTTTCCCTCAGACTTGGGTAAACCTGTGATAAAATCCATTGAAACCTCCTCCCAACATTGGCTTGGAATGGATAAAGGTTGTAATAGACCCGATGTCTTAATTGTTTCAACTTTATTTTGTTGGAAAACCAAACATTCCGCCACAAATTTTTGAATATCTGATCGAAGACCATCCCAAAAAATTCCTTCTTAACCCTGTGGTAAGTTCTTAAAAATCTTGAGTGCCCTCCTAAGGGAGAAGTGTGCAATTCCATAAGAATCTTTTGTTTTAGTTGGGAATTCTTACAGAGGTATAAGCGATCTTTGTACCATAAAGAATCATTTTGCCAACTAAATGTATCAGACGTACTGGAATCTTGTTGTAACTTTTGAATAATTGCCCACACTTCTTCGTCATTCTTCCATTCCTCTCTTGCTTCGTTTATCTAATCTGGTTGGATAATAGAAATGGCGCACAACAATGCTTCCACATCCTCATCCATTCTTGAGAGTGCATTTGCCACCACATTTTTCTTCCCTTTTTTGTAGATGATTTCAAAGTCATAACCCAACATCTTTGTGACCCACTAATGTTGCTCTTCAAAGGATAATCTTTGTTCTAAAAAGTATTTAAGGCTATCATGATCCATTTTTACCTTGAAGTGTCTTCCCATTAGGTAGGGTCGTCATTTCTTAAGTGAATGTAGTATTGCCAACATTTCCTTCTCATAAATAGCTTTGTGTAAAAACTTTCCCTTGATTGGACAACTTTCAAAAGCAATGGGTCTTTCATCTTGCATTAGAACAACACCAATTCCATTTCCTAAAGCATCACATTCCACAATAAAGGTTTTTATGAAGTCCGGTGGAGCTAAGACCGGTGCTTGGCACATTGCCTCTTTAAGATGTTCGAAGGCCTTTGTTGCTTCTGGAGTCCATGAAAATGCATCTTTCTTCAATAATGTTGTTAGAGGTGCTGCTATTCTCTCATAATTCTTAACAAACTTGTGATAATACCCTGTCAACTTGAGAAATCCTCGCAGATGCTTTATGGATGTGGGGATTTTCCTTTCCTTAATGGCTTTAATTTTGCTAGGGTCTACCTTAACTCCTTCATGAGATATAATATGACCCAGATATTCCACCTCTTATACTCCAAAGAAACATTTGGATCTTTTTGTATCTAATTGTTTCTCCTCCAATAGTTGTAGCACCCTGTCAACATGTTCAACATGATCCTTCCAAGACTTGTTGTAGATTAGTATATCATCAAAAAATACTAACACAAATTTTCTAAGGAAGGGTTTGAAAATAGAATTCATCAAACCTTGAAATGTAGAAGGTGCATTCGTAAGGCCAAAGGTCATGACCAAAAATTCATAATGACCCTCATGAGTTCTAAATGCTATTTTCGGAATGTCTTCAGTCTTCATTCTGACTTGATGATATCCTAAATGAAGATCCAACTTGGTGAAGTAAATTGATCCATTTGACTCAGTTACCGGAGAATCCACAGTATGAACAATTTTATGCCAACGTTTCAAATCCCAACTGGGATCCATCATCAGGGCTTATGGATGATGATAAAAGAAGAGCTGCTTAGAAGGAAATAAATAATAATGAGGAAAATAATTTTTTAGGATCAGCAGAATGTCGGCTGAGTATTTATTATTAATTTATTTTTTAATTAATTATTCATTCAATTATTTATTTTTATTTTTGAGTTTTATATATTAATTTTTACAGGTGAGTTAATAAATTAATTTAAAATTCAAAACCTAAATGGTAATAATAATAATTATTTAATATATGATAATATAATAAATTTTATTTTATTTATTCATTTATTTAATTATGATTCTAGTTGGGAAATGTTTATTTATTTCTTTATATAATAGTATTTAAAGATTAGAGAAATAAGCACATTGTATCAATATTTAAAGTTATTTGATTTAAAATTATATTAATATTAATTATAATTAATATGTTAATTAATTGTTATAAATTAATAAATATATTAAATTAATCAATATTAATAAATGTTAATAATCAATACTAATAAAGTTAATAGATATTAATAGGGTTAAAATATTAATAATACTTAATTAATAAACATTTAATAATGAATTAACAGTAATTAACATTAATAATAATTAATATATTAATTAATTGTTATATTAATTAATATATTAAGCTAATTAATATAAAAGTAAATGTTAATAATGTTAATAAATCAAAATTAATAATGTTAATATATTAAATTAGTAATCACTTAATAACTAATTAACATTAATTAATATTAATAATAAATAATATATTAATTAATTGCTATATAAATTAATTAATATATTAAACTAATTAATATTAATAAATGTTAATAATGTTAATAAATCATTATTATTAATGATAATGGATATTAATAGCGTTAATAAATATTAATAATACTTATTAATCACTTAATAATTAATGAACATAAGTTAATATTAATACTTGATAATTAATATTAATTAATATTACGACATCATTAGTAATTAATATCAATAAATAAAATAGTAACTTTTTATTAAGATTTATTTATTCATTTATTTATTTATTATAAATTTATTTGTTTATTTATTATTATAGTTATTCTTTATTTTTAAGTTAAGAATAATTTTTTTTTTAATAGATAATGATAAGGTAGAAGATATGCTATACCTGGGACATGTTGGCGATCTTGATTTCCCTGATTAAGGGAAGCCAGCTCCCGCTAATCTCCACACCATTGTCTCTGTTCAGATTATGAGGATGTTTGATAATTTCAAGTGCTTCTTTGATCTTTCGTCTATGATGCTGCTCTTCCCTTACGACAATTGAGGCACTTTCCAAGCAGATATGGTGTTTAGTTTTTGAGGAGTGCTCTGCCAAGGCTGAAGTACGAGACCTTTCATTCCTAAATTGATCCATGCAATTCATCTAGTAATTCATCAATGACCGGAATGGGAAACTTATCTTTAATAGTGAGCTTGTTGAGCTCCCTATAATCCAGACACATGCACCGTGATCCATCCTTCTTGTACACCAATACTACTGGAGTAGAGAAAGAACTTTAACTAGGTTGAATTATACCAGCCTCTAGCATTTCTACAACCATACGTTCAATTTCACTCTTTTGGGCATAGGGATATCTGTACGGCTTGATGTTTGGAGGAATACTTCCTGGAATCAGATGAATAGCATGATCATGATCACGAATAGGTGGGAGACCTTTGGGAGTCTCAAATACCTTGGAATGATTGTCCAAGACTTTTTGGAGATCTGGAGAAATAGATGATTCCGATGTGGAAACATCTAGCGAACATAATTGTGCAACTACACCTCTTTGTTCCCTTTTTAGAAGCTTTTTCCTAACATTAGAGCTGATTATCTTTCCCGATTTCCCTACAATACCCATTAATTCAACTTACTTTCCTTCCGTAGAGAATTTCATGAAATGTTATTGAAAATTAAAAGCTATTGTACACAAGGATTGTAGCCATTGGACTCCTAGTACAACATCATCACCTCCCATTGGAATGGAAAGCAAAGGCTAGTCAATACATATTCTCCCACGAATAGCTTGATAATGTGGCACTTTCCAGAGCAATTTATCGTTCCTCCATTTGCAACCATCACTTGACACTCTGGTGCTGGATATAGGAAGCAATTCAATTCTTTTTTTACCTTACCATGAATAAAATTGTGGGTACTTCCTGAATCAATCAACACTATTACCTTTTTCTTCTTGATTTGTCCTTTTATTTTGATGGTTTGAGGAGTGGTAATTCTAGCCAATGCATTACAAGATATGGTCAGATTCATTTCTTCTTTATCTAGGCTTTTTTCCTGGAGTATATTCTCTTATTTTGACCTTTCTTTCTCCTTTCCTTCTTCCTCTTCACAATCTATGTAGAATAATTTCTTCTCAGCACACTTATGACCTTTAGTGTATTTTCTATCACAACTGTAACAAATCCCATTTGCTCTTTCTTCTTCCAATTGTTGTGGTGCAACCCTATATGTTGTGGAAGACTAGGGGCAACAACATTTCCATCTTTATAGTTGTGAGTGGTATGCTTCCTGGTTTCCATAATTTTTCTTTCCATTTTTCTTGCTAACCGAAATGCCTTCTCTAATGAATCAGGTTCCCAAAGGCAAACATCATGTTGGATATTATCCTTTAAAGTCCCTATGAAGACATCAATCCTATGCTCCTCTGGAATATTTTTTACCATTATGCCCGATTTTTGGAACTCCTCAATGTGCTCCATTATTGAACCCTTTTGTTTGAGACTTATCAATTGGGTAAAAAAAGTGTTGCTTTTTGTATCCTTTGTGCTATCAATTCTTCCGTAAAAATTGCCCAAGTGATAATTTGTTTATGAGAGCAAAGCCATTGAAACCATACAGACTGATTTGGTTCCAAATATAAAGTTGCAATACATACCTTTTGTGTGTTTTGCACATTATTGAGATCGAAAAATTGCTCCATCTGTAATATCCATGTTGCGGGATCCTTGCCATCAAAATTCCTCATATCGATTTTTGGAATATGTTGGGTCTTTGGTCCAACATTAGAGTCTATGAAATCATAATTAACATTTCTTTTGTTCTCATCATGAGTTTCCTTTACTACCCTTTCACCATTAGTAAGCATTTATTGTAGAAACTTTGTCAAATCTGTCTTCCAATCTTCCATGCCTGTCTTCAAATCGTCCATCTTAGCTTCCACGTCATTCATCTTAGCTTCTCTTTCTTTAAACAATCCATATTAGCTTCTACGCCTTTCTTTAAGCCTTCCATCTTAGCTTCTACATCTTTCTTTAAACCATACATCTTAGATTCGGTTACTTTTTGTGCAAGTGACACTGGTTGCACTTGGTCTTGTAATTTTGATATATCATGTTGCATTTCTTCCTCTTCTTCATGAGTCATGCTAGATCTTTTAGGTTTCTTACTAGGTGCTTATATTTTCTTTCCTTGGGGCATCAATTACCAATAATAATGCTTTACTATGCCCTTTGAATTCCTTCAAACTAATTTTTCAAACCAATCTTATGCAAAAATTTAAAAAAACTAACCTTTTTTCACTTTGTAGGAGCTTGATATTGAATCTTATGTATCTTTGTAATTTCAGATCATCCAGTTCTCAAATTGTGATCTGCAGTAGCCCTCTGCATCCTATTTCCAATGCCACCAGCCTGATCCAAATTTGATTCTCCAGGGAAGAGTTATGCCAAATCTCCCATAGTGACCTGATTATAGACTAGTTTAGTAGAGCGAAATTGTACGACGTGCCACGAGTCACTGTTTTTAACTTTGGCTCTAAAAAATATATACAAGAAACTACAGTCCGTCCTCTTTGTTTACCTTCTTACGAAATTTCAATCCGATGCTAAGAGATAAAATTACAATGATTTTCCCCAAGTCACCTATTTGGAATGTAATTCAAGAGTCTGCAAAAAGACAAACTTCCTTAGATCATATCTCTGCAAATATAGTGTGAAAAGCTCTAAAATTTATATCCAAGATTTATTGCGATTTCGTCTCAAATGGGTTTTTTTTTAGCTTTTGAAACATCATAGAAAAAAGTTATAGAAAAAATGCCATGATGACCTATTTGGAGCAACGAAACCATAGAATCCAAAGCTCTGATAGCAAATGTTATGAAACTAGCTCATAAAAAGATATGAAAGATAGATCAACGCCTTAGAATTCAGCCTCTTCGAGGGGGAAACCTCCTTTACATTACATAAATGAACAATTCTTGGATGATTCAAATGACAAAACCTCCTTTCTATATATAGGAGTCTAAGGAGTTACAATATAACCTAGCCGACCTAACAATAATAATATAAAGCCACGAAAATAACAATAGAGGGATTCTATGGGGCACAGTAATAACAATATGGGGACAATAGGGGCATAACAATATTAATAAGGGATACAATTACAATAGTAATGGGGTAATCACTAGTATTATAGGGACCTAACAGGGGCCATGGTATTGTATTATAAAATCTATAAATTGTTGAGTCTTAGTGAGTCTTAGAGGTAACTTTTGGTAGAGAATTGGGTACATTGAAGAGTTCTGTTGTCTTGGGCAAGTGCTAAGGTAGGAAGGCTCTGCTTCATACTCTTAGGTAGAGTAGGGAAGGCTCCTGTAGCTAAGTGCGTAGGAGGCCTGGGTAGAGTGTGCAGTTGCACAAACCCCTACAACCTTATGCACGGTGTAAGAAGAGTTTGTAATTGGTGAATTGAAGATCAATAAAGACAGATTTTTGGAGAATTACTGAGTATTTCCATTGAATTTGTTTATGTTATATGTTGTTGATTAATCATATGTTCTCTAAAATATTGAATGAATGCTACATGAATTCAATGAATTTGTCTTAATAATAAATGAAATCAATGGTTATCCACTTCCGTGAAGTTAGAAGCTATTTATCTTATGTTTTCTGAAGAATTAAGTAGATCTATGAAAAATCCGATCCAGGGTTTCTTTTTGATGCGCAAAAGTAAGTAAATCAATTGTTTAAGGTCCACAAGGATTGATCATGGACCTTTCTGAAGGTCTGGAATAAAATTTAACTTAGTTATAGTAAATATCCCTTGGAGTCTATCGATCTATGCAGAATCAGATCTAAGGCGCTAAAAGACATCACACTACTCTCTAGATGCAGAAACTTGGTTCTTGCATCCCTCAATATTACCTTGAGTGAGACTCCAACCTACCCTACATGGGTTGTTGCTAAAAGGGCTAGTAGTGTAGGGTTCTTTTGGTTGGAATAATTAACTCTAAACCTAGGTCAAACATTGAAAAGTGGTTAGATTGGAAGATTCATGAGTTTTCGGTGCAAGGAAATAGGAATCCGTGCCTACCTAAGGAGGATTAGTTGAATAGGTATCTGTATATAGAGGTACGCAAAATCTTCTTTTACAGTTTCCCAATTGAATTATATGAGTGGTTAACTAAATTGACAGACAATTAAGGGATGTGGAAACTCGATAGTCCCATAGTGTTGACCCCATAATTGGTGCGAGGACTAGAGGCATTTGAAAACAAGGTCATGTGGGTTGTTGATCATTGGCTTGATCAAATTCTGGGAGGATTTATTACTGAATTTGTAGTTGATACATCAATTAGCTATAGTGAGGCAGAGCGAAGATTCTTCAAAGGACCGTGAGGTAAGTATTTAAGGTCATTGAATACTTATTTTAAAATGATATTATGTGAAAATAGGGTAATTCCATTACCTTAATGTTCGGAGCTACACAAAGTGCTAGACTCTTTAGAAATCACGGAATAGGTTCGACATATAGTTCATTGATTGAAGCTCCTTCAAGAGACGACGAAGGGGCGGTTCTGACTACACCGTAAAGCATTGTTCAGTTAATAACGTGGGGTATTATAAGGATATCTATTCCATCCACTCCACCTCCACCTCCACCTCCATCTCCACTGCATACACCTTCACCTACAGCTCTGCCTCCACCTCCACCATTCATCATGGAAAACACAATGAATATGTCAATGTTCAAGGGAATAGGAAGTGAATATCCAAAGCAATTTTGGTTTGTTGCGAATGGTGTATGGACAACACAAAAAATAATTGATGATAATATAAAGAAGGAACAGTTGGTTACCACCTTGTAGGATCTTTCGCTAACCTAGTACATTAAGTATTGTGCTGATAGTCCTCAGGCATCGTTAGCAGAGATTTAGAAAGATTTGAAAAAATAATTTAGTAAGCCTAAATATAAGGCACAGTTGATTATTTAATTGAAGGGGATCCTAATTAGATTCAATGAGACACCTTCAGACTTTGCTGAGAGGTTTAAGTCCCAGATTAGATAGGCTAACGTGCAGAACTCAGATACCCAACATTGCGACTAGTTTATCGCATCACTTTTGCTACATTTAAGAATTCCTCTGTCATAGTTGAAGACAGCTATGCATGTAGAAGCCTTGGAGATCTCGATAAGACTATGTGTGTCACCTATTCATGATATGAACCTAGGGGTACAACAGATCTAGTCGCATTTAGTGAACCTACACATAGAATTAGAGAGTCTAAATAAAGAAACATACGCTAAGTGAGAAGCGTATGCAGAAGTTTGGTTCTTGAACTGCAAGGGCCATGGGCATGATAAAGATCATTTTCTAGTATAGGAGAATTATCTTATAGGGGGAGGACTCACCCCATTGAAGCCAGAAGCCCCAACCGGGTTGAGCACAGGAGCTGCACTATGGTGTTCCATTTGTCAAGCCACTCTGTAACATGCGATGAATAACTACCACTTACCTCAGAAGTTCATTTAGACACCCTAACAATTGTTCTGTAATTTCTTTAAATTTGTGGGCCATGATCAGCACCATTGTCGAAATTATGAGCTGATGATGGAAAAAACCCCTACTTACCATATGTAAGCAGAAACTTAACCTCCAGATCAAGGCACAGTGGGGGTGCTTGGGGGTTTCTAAGGCTGAGGACAAGGATGAGGAGGACGACCTAGTAGAGTTCATGGTCAGATTATCTGCTACAAATGTGGATAGGTGGAGTACTTCACGCAAGACAACCTGAATCCTACACACCCTTCTTGTTAATACTATAGACAATTTGACCATGCCATAGAAGAATGTTTGGCGCTAACAGATAAAATGCAAGAGAAGAGAATGCAACCTTGACAACCTACGTAGAATTTACAAATTATCATGGTTGAGCCCCACGAGTAGGATCAGAGCATTAATATTTTACTAAGAAATGGTATGACGAATGGCGCAGATAAAGGTAAGGATCCTAAAGAAGAGAGATGGGTCTGCAAATATCTTGAGAAAGAACCTGCCTTTCACCTTAATCGTGCTAAGGAAACATTCATGGAGGCAAAGATGAGATTTGATGAGGACTCCACCTCAGGAAGCCAGGAAAAGACACCAGGAACCATTGCGACACAAGATATTGATCCTTATGTACTCACTACATTTTTGGAGACCTGCATGAAGTTACTACACGATAGAAAGCCTGTGGAAGGATTGCAAGACTTAATAGACAAGTGCGCCAATAAGGAAAATACTTCCACGAAGAAGCAACCATTACAAATATTGGTGAGCATAAGGCGAAAACACAACGTGAGATGTGGATAACAGTGAAAATAGGTGACGATGAAATGGACTAGGTCATTTTGGATCTAGGGTGTGATGTGAATGTTCTACAGAAATAGACATGGGAAAGGATGGGGAGACCTACACTGCAGTGGTCTCCGATTCATCTCAGGATGGAAAATCAACAAAAAATCATCCCTATGGGACGATTATATGGAATAACAGTTGATATTAAAGGTGCGAGTGCATTAGCAAACTTTGAAGTTATAGAAATTGTTGACGATAATAATCCCTACCTCACGCTCCTCGGAATCGACTGGGATATTGATATGAATGGGGTAATTAATTTGAAGAAGAGGAAAATGTCATTTAAAAGGAGGTCGCTACTGGTTATAGTACCACTAGATCCTGGAAAATGGGCATAGTATACTGAACCAGTCTGTAATTACATAGAGAGTGATGATAAGCTGGATCAAATCTAGAAAATAATAGTGTGAGCTCAGGATTGGATCAATCCAACAGTGGAACAACAGATCTCATGGGACTGGGAGATTTCTTGGACTTCTGAATTAAATGAGGAATTAGATCATTGGCAAAACCGCTTACATGAAATATCTACATTGCGATGCAATATGATGATGAAGTCATTGTGCTGCGTTTCATCAGAGGTAAGAAAGCTACCTTATTATGATGGTTTGACTGGCATAGATATTGTTTTAGATGAATTTGAGCTAGAAGTCCCTGAAGACCACTGTTTTCAAGAATTAGAGTTAGCGTTTCATGGTACGCCCGCACGATGGTGGGGCATGCATAAGGATAGTTTTTCTGGATGACGAGATTAAGGAGAATGATGAAGTTACGATTTGGACATGCTACTACGAGAAATACTGATAAGTACAATGGAAGGGATGATCTAGGTGATCACCTGGAAATGTGGACTAAGGCGTGGGGGACGGAACCGCAACCAAAATGGGTACATATATTTTGTCATACCTTGGAAACAATCCCCATGAATTGGTACGTCGAAATGGAGCTCCACCACGACATTGCAGAATGGGACGTATTGAAGGAAGGGTTCTTATTGACTTTCAACTTTGAGGATGGGTTTTCAAGCATCGATGAAGTGCTTCAATAAATTAAAGCAGTTATCTTCAGGACACTAAAGGGAACTATGGAATGGATGCAACCGGATTAGAGCACCCAACTGTGCCACACATTGGAATACTATAATGTGACCACTGAAGAGGAGGAAGAAGACCCGAGGAATATCAATATTCCGGAGACAAAAGGCCATCAAAAAATAGAAGGACCACCAGTAGAGAACCTAGACATCTCCGCACCTTTGAAAACATTGGCACACCAATATTTGTGAATATTGGAGACTATTGGGATGATGCTATAGTACATAAAGTTGTTGAATTACTTCATGAATACCACGATCTCTCCCCCACTAAGTTTTCAGATTTAAATGGCATACTTGGTTATTTGGGAATTATGAGGATCACATTGAAGTTGGAAATGAAACCTGTTAAACCAAGTACCATGGAGCCTCAGAAATTAACCAAGGCATTCAACGATCTCCGCCAGAAAGTGCAACAACCATCCCTGTGACTGAAGGGTGAGTCATGATATTTGTGTTGGGGGCCTATTAGGATGGGGTCACCATGGGTAGAATTGAATTAACTTAGTCATTTTTTGTAAAGAATTTTGTAAAATATGTAGAGTCTCTACGAAATGTGGACGAAGAGCGCGCAGATAAATAGGAGTCAAAGGGGTCTTAGCCCCTTGTTCTGGTCATTTTGAAGACTTACCCATGAGCCGGGGGCCATGGTATTGCATTAGAAAAGCTATAACTATTCTAAGCGAGTCTTAGAGGTAACATTTTATAGAGAATTAGGTACATTGATGAGTTTTATTGTCTTGGGAAAGTGCTAAGGCAAGAAGGCTCTACTTCCTATGTTTAGGTAGAGAAGAGAAGGCTCCTGCAGTTGAGTACACAGGAGGCCTGGGTAGAGTCTACAGCTAAGTGCGTGGACCTCTGCAGCTATGTGCGCAGGGTAAGAAGAGTCCATAATTAGTGAATTGAAGATCAATAAATACAACGTTTTGAAGAATTACTGAGTATTTCCATTGAATTTGTTTATGTTATATGTTGTCGATTAATTATATGTTTTCTGAAATGTTGAATGAATGCTACACAAGTTCAAAAAATATTTCTTAATAATATATGAAATGTTTGGTTATCCAATTTTACGAAGTTATAATCTATTTCTCTTATGTTTTCTAATGAATTAAGTAGATCTACGTAAACTTTGATCTAGGGTTGATTTTTGATGCTCGAAAGTAGGTAAATCAGTGGTTTAAGGTCCGCAAGGCCCGATCGTGCACCTTCGTGAAGGTCTGGAATCATCTTTAACTTAGTTACAATAAAGATCCCTAGAATATATTGATATGTGTGGAAGCCTATTTAAGGCGCTGAAAGACATGACACTAGTATCTGGATGCAGAAAATTGGTTGTTTCATCCCACAATACTGGTTTGGGTGAGACTAAAGCATGTGCTACATGGGTTTTTTTTGAAATGGTCAGTAGTGTAGGGTTCTTTTGGTTGGCACAATTAACTCTGAACCTAGCTCATGACCCCTTGAATCCAACATAGAGATGGAACAGGAGAACATGTTCAAAATTATAATTGAATAGAGTACACATATAAAAAAGATGGAGTCAAAATTAGAAACTTTGTTAAATGAGAAAGAACAACAAGCAACTCAAGCAACAATTATTCCTTTAGCAGCAATTCCAATTACAGGTATTTCAACAGCAGGGGCTTCCACTTCAGCAATTACTACAACAAAAGAGATACATTCCATTGATCTAGCAACCAATCTACCCAAGGCCATGCGAGATGTATCATTTAGAGGACAATAAATTAAGAAATTGAAAGAACAAATTTACAACCTCTTGGAACAGAAAATTAATATTGAGAATACATATGTGGCAAAAATCCAAAAGAGTCACAGGTTGACTCAAAGAATAGATACTTTGGAAAATGAATCAGAAATTGCTCAAACACTTGCATAGGCCAAAGAAAATATATGGAAAGACATAAATGAATCCATGACATATGTGTGCCCATCAATTGAAATTATATTTGAATAGGAAGCATTCCTAGAAAAACCAAAGGAATTAATAGCAGAAGTTAAGAAAGACTTTGGTAACAAACCAGGAGATGCAACAACATTAATCAATATTTCCAATTCAAAAATAAAAGAAAATATCGAAGAACGTGACATAAATGATATAGAGGAAACAATTTTTCAGGTTAGAAAGATTCACATCAAAAGGAATATCATGCTACAACTTGAAAACAAATGCCAAAATTTAGAAGCCAGCCTCCAAAAGTTTCACATAAAGTTTAATGTGTTGCATCAAAAGGGACTTCCAGGTTTAAGGGGAATTGGAGATAAGCTGATTACTCTTGAATAATACCAATGAAGGTTGTATTCGATAACCACAAGAAAGGCATTTTTTTCCAAGATCAGAGGGACTATTACAGTGAAGACTTTCAGTGAGGGTTTGACTTTTGACTTGTTGATTGAGTATGAAATCAAACATTTGTTTATAGTCAAACCAACTTTTCATAAGTACACTGAAGTCAATGAGACTTACATAAAGTTAATCAAAGCCACCATTCCAGATGAGGAAAGATGGGAGAAAATATGTGTACTCATTGATTGAATTAGAAAACATGTTTTACAATAATAATTTTGAATCTTTCATCAACAATAGGCATGTTTACAGGAAGAATTAGACAGACAATGAGGAAAAGAAAAACAAAACAATAGATTTTTAGGCCCATTCATTAGCAACAACTGTGAATTTAGTGCCAGATAGCTTAAGGAGTTTTATTTTCCTATCTTTTAGATGTATTTTTATGAATATTTTGAAATATCATTGTAAATATATCTTGATATTTAATCAAGATATTTTAGAGAAAATTGGATAAATACTTTGTAAACTGAAGTATGATGGTTTGAACCATTGTTATAGACTTCTAAGAATCATTGTATTCTCTGAAGTTATTTATGAAATACTAAAAGGATTATGGATTCATTTCGAAACATATTATGCTCCTATAAGCCTTTCTTTGTTATTATTGTCACTCTGTTTTATCTACATATGTTTTGAAGTTTATGGGAGTTCTGAGTAAGATAATATTGAGTTTCATTTTGTCTAAAATCCCCCATGAAGTTATAATATGTTCGTACATTAATTGATTAAATGGTTTGTTTGATTTAACTCATCTACATCAATAAATTGTCATATTCCCTTAAGTTTTCTTAAACATATATTTTTTGGTTGTAAAAGTATTTTACACACATCTACTGTATATGATGGTTAGATAATCTACCTGACGTTTAACAAATCATATACTTTCTAAAGAGTCAACCTTACACAGATAAATAAAATCTAAGTTATTCTTTAGAGGTGAAGAATTAGCCCTTCTATTTAATCATAAGTAATTAATAATTGCACCTATTCAAACATTTTAGAGCTTTGCTCATCCAAAAAAACTTTAAAAATCAACAAAACATTTTATATGCTCCAACATAATTCCTAACCTAGAATTATCTACGGCTATACAACATCATGTCCCTCAAAAAAAAAAGGAGAAGAAAAATAAACAAAAAACTACCATCATAGGGAACTCCAACATGTCCATTAACAAATTCTGTCATTTTGCAGGTTTTTGAAGATAGTGGAAATTGTAGAGCTACAAGGACATCATGCTTACTTTCATTGCATTTCTTCCTCCATCCACTCCATCTCATCCATGCCAACCATGTCCCTACCACTCATGTCCATTACCATATGTCCAAAATTAATTTTTTAGCAATTTCTGGTGTGCTACAAGATGTCTTGTAGCTGCTACACGAAGATCTTGTAGCACTACAGGATGTCCTGAAATGCTACAAGAAAGGGGAACCAATAAGACAATCATCTTGAATGCCTATTCTAGGTTGATTATGAACCCTACAATTCATCAAACCACTCGCCTATCACCCATACATCCCTGATTCACACCACCATACCCATAACTAGCTCTGTCTCATTAAAAATGGACACAAGAAAAAATTATATAATAAAAAAGGGGACACATGTCCTCCATTGCCACAACCCTTCACCACTCCATTAGAGTTGTAATATCATCTTCCAACTCGTAGAACACTTTCCACCATCCCCTTAAAGAAAAAACCTTGAAGAGGATGAAAAAGGGGCTACTATAGGATTTCCTGTAACGGCTACAGGATCTCCTGTAGTAGCTTCTGTCACTACTGCAAATAGCCTGAAGCTCAGTTTATCTGCCCAACCATAGTAAAGAAGAGTACCATCATCCATGGGCACTATTGTAACATGTATCTTTTTATTTCATTCAAAAAATCGCTTGAAAAATATTTTGAAAAAAGATAAGGCAAGAGGGATATGTAACAAATTGTATATTGGTATCAAAGCACAAAAGAAACAAAGTAATATATCGGAGTTGCAAAAGAAACAAGTGTTAAAAGGGTTAAAGCCGGACCCGAAATACTATAAGTTATGTTTTATAGAGTTCGATAGGTCCACAATGATATATAGTACTAGATTCCCTGATATAGCCGATTGCGATTTGTGATAGCGGGCTGAACCTGAAACATATATGTATTACATTGCAAAGTTCCAGCGGGTCCAAAATAACACAGAGCGCTTATATGTGATCCTGCCGATTGAGGTCCGCAATAAGGGCTGGACCCGAATGTATATATAATGTGTTTAATAACTCTGGCCGGTCCGTAATTCCTTTATGCATATATGTTGGTTCTTTTGCCGATCGCGATTCATGATAGTGGACCTGAAATATATATATGTTTTTTGTAAAGTCCGTCAAGTCTGCTATATTAAAAGCCCTTCATATCTATATATTATTTTACATAGTTTTATATGTATTTCTATTGTAAAGGGTTATAATAGAGGGGTCGGACCCGAAGCATATACATATTATGATTTACAAGCCTGACAGGTCCGAAATCATCGCATAACAATTTATATATATGTATATGGCATGCCAATTATGATTTGCGATGGGCTGGATCCGATAGTTGATATATATTATGTTATATAAGTCCGGCAGGTCTGCAAGGCATACGAAAAGGCAGATTTCAAGTTATAAGGCAGGTTTTTGGGTGGAGCAAAAATGGTAAATGGTTTTTATTGGAACACACCTAATCCCACTTATCATTCAACACGTAGCAGCTATGTGGAGAGAGGAAGCCACCCATTTCGGGTGGGTATTCTCTAGGCTTATGTCCCACCCAAAACCTTTATAGACTGCCAGATCTGAAAATCGCAGATCTATGGTGGGGTGTATCGGCGGAAAGGTATACCTCCAAAATTGTGCGAAGCCCATATTGAAAGTGGAAAAAGCATGTTTTATAATATGTTTTCATTTTAAAAGGTTTACAATAGAAAAGAGTAGATATAAAGGATTTACACATAAGTCCAACACTTCCACAGTTATGCAGCCTAAGGGTGCGTCAATTAAGTTTTACAATGGTTATTGGGCCGATTCTGATTTGCAATGGAAGTCAACAGAGCACTGAACAGGTGGATTTGACAAGTTTATAAAGCAAGATTAACTCTTTTGAGTTCCGTATTAATCAAAGGTTCGCATTAATTTCATTGTGCAAAATCGAAAATCAGGGTTAGAACTGAAGTTGAAGAGGAAGACAATCCAGTATGTTTCTTTGCATTTCAGCCAATCAGAATGCCTATGTAAGCCCAGGATTACACAAACAAAATGTATTTCATTATGGCTAAAACAAATTAAGCATCATTAGGGCATTTACAGAGGAATTCGACAATGGATCAACAGAGCAAGCCAACAATTATCATCCCCTTTTAAATCCAGTTATGTTTTTGTTATTTCATGTTCTTTGAGGTGTCTTTCACCCTTCGTAAAATTCTATAGTAGTTTTTACTTCATATAGTTAGAAAAGCAGTTAGATAATTTCGGCAATTTCAAAAATCAACAACTATTCTACAATGTATAAAAAGAGGAAAATTTACTAAGAAAGGGTTGGAATTTTGGAGAACCCTAAGACTAGGCCACTGTATTCCTAATATCATTATTGATTAATGAAAGAATCAAAAGTTTCCATGAGTTGTTGGGTATAATTTTGTAGCCTTCTCTGTTATGTGTCATGTTATGTTTTCTTCTTTCAAGTACAGTAATGAAGTTGTAGGTCTTTATTTTCTTATGTAGATGAAGTTAAAATCCCTTAAATGAGCGCTCCTATACTTGAAGTTCCCACCTTCTTTTCTAAGTTATAGATAATAGTTTCTGTGAAAGACCAACATATTATCTTTAACTTCTCCTAGAGTCACAGATAGTAGTTTCTGTGTTAAGCAGCATATTGTCTATGATTCAGTTCTCATTTCCATAATTCTTCTAAGTGATGGATAGTAGTTTTTGTGAAACATCAACATACTATCTTTAACCTTTCCTTCAAGCTTTCTTCATTCATCATTTATATCTAGCAATAAATGGCATTATGAGATGTTCTAGTCATACACGTACTAAGGGTTAAAGACCAAGTTTCTAAGTCGTTCATTTAAAGACACAACAAATATCTAAATGACAAATAAGTGACAGTAAATAATATTTATTAATGTCTTAAGCAAAATTTCCCTACAGCTAGGAAATTGGTTTCTTAAGGAACAACATTAATTGGTGCCGCTACTGTGGATAGAAGACAAGAAGACTTTTCCCTAGGTTTGAACATTTTCCTCTGGTTATTTAGTGAGGAGGAAATATTTTGTTGTTTTGAATCAAAGCAATAACTCTAGCTTCAAGAAAGCCCCATACAAGATCAGACACTTCACAACAGAAGGTTCAAGCTCTTTCAGATCCTGAAAGGCTAGCTTCTAGGAGGGTTGGAAGGTCTAGGATTCCAATTACACTAATTCCTACATTGTCAGCATCAGGCAGCAATTCACTTGAACATTCATCTAATAAAGAGTCATCTTTTTCATCATCTTCATTTCAGAAACCTAACTGTCAAGAGCAATCTTTAGAATCTGTTATTTTTCATTTATCTGCTATAATCATTCAACCTCAACCAATAGCCACATTACCACCTGTGCACATTCCATTTACCTCTCAATTAGGTTCCACATATGTCGGTAATCGATGTTCAGTAAACATGGCAGCACTTGCATTCTTAGTGAATAGGTATGCACCTCTTCAACTACCACAACCGTTCAATCAAATTCCATAAGATTACGTTAAAACTCTTCCTCGTTTTTCAGGAGAAGTTGAACAGACAGTAGAGAATCATGTAGTAGTATTTTGTAATTTTACATAAAACATAAATGTTTAACATTTAGATGTTGTTCTAAGAATATTTGTTTAGTATTTGGATGGAGAAGCAAGGAAATGGTTCAAAGGGCTTCCCAATAATACCATTCCTTCTTGGAAAGCGATGGAACATGTGTTTATTCAAAGATGGGAAGAAAAAAGATACCATGGATATTCATTAACAAAGTTTAATGCCATAAAGAAGAAGTCTGATGAAACCATGGCCAAATTTGTCAGAAGATTTAACAAATTGTACAATATTCTCCCAGCAGAGATTAAGCCTCCTCCTGCTGGTGCAAAAATAACTTTTGCATGGGCTTTTGAATCAAATTTTGGATTCACATTAAGGGAAAGAAGATCTCCAACCCTTGATCAAATCCAAATAGATGCTTTAGAGATAGAAGTGAATCTGGTGGCTGTAGGAAAAGCACCAGAAACACTACTTACCCAAGACAAGGGAAAGGAAAAGATAGAATCCTCTCAAAGTCAATCATCGGAAGATATGTGTAATGTAATTAAAACTATGTCAGATAAGTTAACTAGATTAGAGTTAGAAAATAAGAACTCTCAAAGACAAACACAGTCTAATAAGAATTTTACTCCCCAATAAAAAAGACAACCTTTGCAAGTCTTGAAAAAGGAAAGGAAAGATCAAAATCAAATTGAAGCACCATTATATATAGAAGCAGATCCTGGTGAAGAACAGCCTGAAGATCAAATTTCTACATTATATGCAGTAGATGAAGATGAACTTGGCATTGAAGGAGAAGAGTATGTGTATGATGAAGGAGATGTTATTCATGATGAAAATGAAATTGATGAATATTGGAAACAATTCTCTGATTTTATACAGGCTGAACTACATAAGAAATATGACCTAAGATCTAGGAAAAGATCAAGAAATCAGGAAAATGAAGGTGAGCAGCAAGTTTCAAATTCTTCGCCAAAGGAAACTCCACAAGAATCTCAACATGTAAAACAAGTAAATAAAGGGAAGTAGCAACAAAATGAAAATGGAAAGACATAGATACTTCGAGGTGAGTCATTCACAAGATCAAACTGGAAAAATTCCTTTGGAGAAACTTGTTTCAATTCCTCGAGTAATTCTAGTCAAGAAGAAAGGTGAAGATGAGAATGAAAAGACTGCTAAACAGGGTCACTTGTTTAGTCTTAGTAAGGAGTTGGAAAAGGTAAGAATACAAGTTCCCCTTACAGAATTGGAAAAAGCACCTACTTATCAAAAGGAGATTGCTGAGTTTATTAATTTAAAAGAAAATGAGAGTGGCACTCTAAATCTGTCGGAAGATAAACCAGTAGGGGTTTTTGGTCCACATGTAGAGGAAGTAGATTATGAAATACCTCCTTTTTATATTTCCCTATTGGTTCATGATTTCCTCCTACATAATTGTATGTTTGATTTAGGAGCTTCACATAATATTATGCCTCTGTCAGTGATGAAGTAACTAAATCTACAAGTGACCAAACCATATAGGGATTTTTATTCTTTTGATTTGAATGAGGTCAAGTGTTCGAGGGTTATTAAGGATCTGGCAGTGTCACTAGCCCAAATTCCAGCTAGAAGCTTGGTCATGGATGTTGTAGCAGCAGATATTCTTGCTAGATTTGGAATGCTTCTATCTAGGTCCTGGGGGGCTAAATTGGGAGGTGTTCTGAAACTAGATTTTACATATGTTATTATACCGATTTTTGGTGGGAAGGAGAGGAGATTGTACAGAGAAACTAGGTTTGTAAAAACAATTACGAAAAATGGAGCAAGCAATTCACCTGTATATAGTCAGGAGAAGGATGACTTTGCTTGTTTCACACTGCATGATAATGCAGAGATGGATGAAGATAATCAAAAGCAACTTGCTTCAGCCAATGTAATTATAGAGCTACAAATGGAAGAAGTGTGGAAATGTTTCTTTGATGGAGCTTATTCCAAGGAAGGAACAGGTGTTGGTTTTCTTCTAATTGCACCTGGAGGTAATATGTTCCCTTTTTCTTTTAAATTAGAGTTCGAGGAAACTAACAATGTGCTAGAATATGAGTCCTTGATTATTTCTCTACAAAGAGCCAAACAGATGGGAGTCAAGTCAATTTCTTCTTTTGGAGATTCGGAGCTCATTATTAAGTAGATAAAAGATCACTGCCAAACAAAACATCCTAGGCTCTGGGCATACAGAAATGAGGTATGGGATTTGATTGAAAACTTCTTTGAAGTTTTTAACATTCAATTCATTCCAAGAGATGAGAATAGATTGGCAGACTCATTGGCTATGGCTGCTAGCACTTTCAAGCCCCCTATTAATCCAAGACTAAGATATGAGGTATAAATGAGACACATACCTTCTGTTCCTGATAATGTTAAAGACTAGCAATTTTTTGAATATGATCAATAGGTTAAGGAGTTTTTTACTATGGTTGAAGAGTTCCAGGGCACATAAATTGATCACGATGAAGAAGAGACAACAGAAATTGCAGAAGTCGGTGGTTTAAAAGATTAAATGCAAATCAGAAGATCTTTCAATTGAAAGATAATATTCTGAAAAAGGGACTTGTTCCTCTTGAAAGTCTTTTTAATTTGAATGATGTGGTTGTGGACTCAGGGAAAATCTCACATGATGAACATATTCAAGATCACAACATTGGAACTCAGGAGAATCCCAGGTTAGTCAAATTATATGCTAGAGTTTCACTTAATTTTCAAGAAAGATATATTAAACCTTTCAAGAATTATGTTGATGTCTTTGCATGGTCCTATGAAGACCTCAAAACTATGGTGTAAATATTATTCAGCATAATATTCCTTTGAAGGAGGGGGTTAAACTCTACAAATAGAAGCCTAGATATATAAATCCTCTGCTTCTACCATCAGTTAAAAAGGAGGTCAAGAAGTTGCTTGCTGTGGAAATAATAGACCCACTCAGTTATTCTGATTGGGTGGCTAATTTAGTACGTGCAAGAAAGAAAAATGGAGAAATAAGGTTGTGTGTGGACTTCAGAAATCTCAACAGGGCTTCTTTGAATGATAACTATACATTACCTAAGATGGATCATGTTCTGCAAAAGGTAATGGGATCTTTTAGAATGTCAATGCTAGATGGATTTTCTGGTTATAACGAAGTGGCCGTGGATAAGGAGGATTAGAAGAACACAACATTCACAACTCCCTGGGGAACATTTATGTATGCCAGAATTCCTTTCAGATTGATGAATGCAGATGCTACATTTCAAAGGGCTATGGACATTACCTTTGTTGGAGATAAGTTTGTGGTAATATATTTGGATGATATTACTGTTTTCTCAAAGTCTGACAAAGAACATTTATATCATTTGAAAATGAATTTTGATAAATTTAGAAGATTTGGACTTTCTTAAATCCCAAGAAATCCATTTTTTCTCTAGAAGAAGGGAAAATATTGGGACACATTGTTTCCAGAGAAGGAGTGAAGATAGATCCAACCAGAGTACAAGCTATGCAGAAAACACCATTGCCTAGGAGTAAAAAGGATATTCAAAAGTTTATGGGAAAGATAAACTTCCTAAGAAGATTTTTATCCAACTATGCAGAAATTGTAAAAGAAAATACTAATATGCTAAAGAATGAGAACAAAGTGAATTGGACCAAAAAAGCTAGAGAAACATTTTCCAGGATTGAAGAGGCATTACAGGTAGCTCCAGTCTTAATCAGCCTTAATTACCAAAATCCTTTCCAAAGTTTTTTCATTTGCATCATCAATTTCAATAGCTGTTATCTTACTGCAAAAGAATGATGAAGAGAGAGAGCATCCAGTTGCATTCTTCAGTAAGATTATTAGAGATTTTGAGCTGAAATATAATATTCTTGAGAAACAGCTGTGTGCCTTGGTGAAAGCTCTGAAAGCTTTTAGAACTTATGTGCTGCAGTCCCAAATCATTGCTTTTGTGCCAAATGCTGCAGTGAAAGATGTATTATTCAGGGAGATGTAGAAGGAAGAAGAGGAAAGTGGATTGCCAAGATCCAAGAATATTATTTGGACACAAAACCCACAAAGTTGGTGAAGGGACAAGGATTGGAAAAAATGTTAACAGAATCGAACTTTCAGGCATTGGGAATTAACTTGTTGGCACCTGTGGATGAAAAAGCAAGTGAATAAAGTGAAGGAGAGCAAGATCTAGGTATGAAGATCAAGTATAAATTTTTGTGTTCAGAATGGTATAAACATATAATTCATTATTTGTGCTTTCTCTCTTGTCCTCAATCCTTAGATAGAACAAAGTATATGGCACTAAAGATCAAGGCACAATGATATGTGATTGTGAAAGGCAGCTTGTACTTGAAAGATCCTACTGGAATTTTATTGCTATGTTTAACAGAAGATGAATTTATAGAAACAATCAAAGATTGCCATGAGGGGTTTTGTGAAGGACATTACAGTTGGAAAGTAACTGCACATAAGATCCTTCAGGTAGGATTTTATTGGGCTACTTTATTTGGTGATACATATAAGTTTGTTAGAAGTTGTCAAAACTGCCAGCTTTCTGCTGAGAAAAAGTGGTTAGCCCCTTTACCTTTGATTCCATTTTTCATAGAGGAGCCATTTAGACAATGGGGATTGGACTTTGTTGGAGAAATCAATTCACCTTCAAGAATACAACGCAAGTTGGTTCTCAAAAAAACTAATTACTTCACCAAATGGGTAGAGTAAATTCCTACTAAGAGAGTAAATGATCAGATAGTAATGAAGTTCCTGGAAGAAAATATTTTCAGAAGATTTGGATGCCCCACTAAAATTATAACAAACAATGCTCAAGTCTTCAACTCAAGTAAGTTCATTACTTTTTGTCATAAGTATAATGTTATTTTGTCCCATTCAATAGCTTACCATCCTCAGGGAAATGGATTACTGAATATACTAACAAAACTTTGATGAAGATCCTTAAGAAAACCATTGCAGAAAATCAAAGAGACTGGGATTCTAAGTTAAAGTTTGCTCTGTGGGCTACTAGAGCAACTATAAGAAGATCTATAGGGAAATCACCTTTTGAATTAGTATATGGAACTCTGGCTCTGTTTCCAAGTCAACTTGTAAAGCCAATGATTGCAATGATTCAAGAGGTGAAAGAAGAACCAAATGCTTTGATAAGAAGAATGAACAAAGTGGTGGAGGTAATCGAGAACAGGGACAAGGTAAGAGGCAACTTGATTATGTATCAATCCAAGATGAAAAGTATTTTTGACAAGAAAGCCAAGGAAATCGATTTTAAAGTTGCAGATTTAGTATTCAGATGGGATACCAGAAGAGAATATAAGGGTAAACATGGGAAGTTTGATCCTCTCTGGTATGGTCCTTTTAGAATTTCTGAAGTGAGATCCAATAATACCTTCATCCTTGAGAATCTTGATGGTGAAACTCTAAAGCATAATTTCATTGTAAATACTGGAGTGAAATCAGTGTAGAAATGCCATACCATTTCAGTTTATGCAAAACAATAAATGACTCCATGCCCCAAGTGAAGGCAATAATCTGTGGTTCTTAGTGCTTCTGTGGTAAAAGCACTATCCCTAGGTGGAGCCAGATGTTGTAACATGTACCTTTTTGTTTCATTCAAAAAATCACTTGAAAAGTATTTTGAAAAAACATAAGGCAAGAGGGAGATGTAACAAATTGTATATCGGAACCAAAGCACAAAAGAAACAAAGTAATATATCAGAATTGCAAAAGAAACATGTGTTAAACGGGTTAAAGCCAAACCCGAAATACTATAAGTTGTGTTTTATAGAGTTTGGCAGGTCTGCAATGATATATATGGTTAGTTCCACTGATAGCGCCAATTACAATTTGCGATTGTAGGCCGGACCCGAAACATATATGTATTATGTTGCAAAGTTCCGGCTGGTCCGAAATAACACAGAGAGCTTATATGTGATCCCGCTAATTGCGATCCGTGATAAGGGCCAGACCTGAATGTATATATAATGTGTTTAATAGCTCTGGCGGGTCCGTAATGCCTTTATGCATATATGTTGGTTCTTTTTCCAATTGCAATTCACGATAGTGGACCTGGAATATATATATGTTTTATTGTAAAGTCCGGTAGGTCTGCTATATTAAAATCCCTCCATATATATTTTGTTTATGTAGTTTTATATGTATTTCTATTGTAAAGGGTTATAATAGAAAGGCCAGACCCAAAGCATATACATATTATGATTTATAAGCCCGGTGGGTGTGCGATCATCGCATAACACTTTATATATATGTATATGGCATGCCGATTGTGATTTGCGATGGGCCAGATCCGATAGTTGATATATATTATGTTATATAAGTCTGGCAGGTCCGCAAGGCATACGAAAAGGCAGATTTCAAGTTATAAGGCAGGTTTTCGGGTGGAGCAAAAATGGTAAATGGTTTTTATTGGAACTCACCTAATCCCACTTATCATTCAACATGTAGCAGCCAGGTGGACAGAGGAAACCACCCATTTTGGGTAGGTATTCTCTAGGCTTATGTCCCACTCGAAACCTTTACAGACCGTCTAATCTGAAAAGTGTAGATCTATGGTGGGATGTATCGGCAGAAAGGTATACCTCGAAAATTGTGTGAAGCCCGTATTGAAATCGGAAAAAGCATATTTTATAATATATTTTCATTAAAAAAGGTTTACAATAGAAAAGCTCAGATATAAAGGATTTACGCATAAGTCCAACACTTCCATAGTTATGTGACCTAAGGGTGTGTAAGTTAAGTTTTACAGTGATTATTGGGCCGATTTCGATTTGTGATGGAAGTCAAAGGAGTGTTGAACGGACGAGTTTGATAGGTTTCTAAATTAGGATTAACTATTTTGAGTTCTGTATTAATCAAAGGTTCGCGTTAATTTCGTTGTGTAAAGTGGAAAATCAGGGTTAGAGCTAAAGATGAAGAGGAAGACAATTTGGTATGTTTCTTTGCATTTTGGCCAATTAGAATGCCCATGTAAGCCTAGGATTACACAAAATAAACATATTTCATTATGGCTAAAACAAATTAAGCATCATTAGGGAATTTACAAAGGAATTAGGCAGTGAATCAAGAGAGCAAGCCAACAATTATCATCCCCTTTTAAATCCAGTTATGTTATTGTTATTTCATGCTCTTTGAGGTGTCTTTTACCCTCTGTAAAATTCTGTAATAGTTTTTACTTCATATAGTTAGAAAAGCAGTTAGATAATTTGGGTAGTTTCAAAAATCAAGAACTATTCCACATTGTATAAAAAGAGGAAAATTTACTAAGAAAGGGTTGGAATTTTGGAGAACCCGGAGACTAGGCCACCATATTCCTGATATCATCATTGATTAATGAAAGAATCAGAAGTCTCCATGAGTTGTTGGGTATAATTTTGTAACCTTCTGTGTTCTGTGTCATGTTATGTTTTCTTCTTCCAGGTATAGTAATGAAGCTACAGGTCTTTATTTTCTTATGTAGATAAAGTTAAGATCACTTAAAAGAGCGCTCCTATACTTGAATTTCCCACCTTATTTTCTAAGTTATAGATAATAGTTTCTGTGAAAGACCAGCATATTATCTTTAACTTCTCCCAGAGTCACAGATAGTAGTTTTTGTGTTAAGAAACATATTGTCTATGATTCAGTTCTCATTTCCATAATTCTTCTAAGTGATGGATAGTAGTTTTTGTGAAAGATTAGCATACTATCTTTAACTTTTCCTAAGAAAAATCATCCAGATGTTGCCTCAACACACTGCATAATTATTCTTCCTTCTCAGCTGAGAGAGAGGGGTTGATATTTAAAGTTCTGGATGGGCTAATCTCCATAGCCTCAGCTTGTTTTGGTCCATAGTTAATATAGAAAAAACAAATCCAAGGACTACTCTTAAGTTCCTTTATCAGTTCGTCAACTAGCATGGTAGTGGGAAGATGATTTTATAAGATATTATCGATATGGCCCTCTTCATCAATTTTCCCACCCCCTATAATAGTTTCCAATGTGAAAATTGGGTAGAGAGATGTTTGATAAAATTCTTCCTCTTCCTCATCCTCTAACCAGAAGGGAAAGTCGTGCTCAAGAGAAGGTCGAGCAAGAGGATACAACACAAGTTATTTTTGATAGATGTGCATTCTTGATGGTCATGTTCCTAGCCCTGAAACTAATGTAGGCATCATCATTGGCTCACCAAGGTATTCCTAGGATGTGATGATAGCCATAAAACTTGGTTTTGGGCTAGATGACAAGGAATAGTGGGGTACTCCCAAGATTTAATGGATACCATTAAATCCTTAATAAATCTCTCATGAGCTTCTATGGATCTATCTTCAAGATGCAGTAGTATAGTGGTCTTCCTCAAGGCCCCTTGGAGGTTGAGATTAAGCAAGGCTTCCCTAGTTATCACATTAATTGTAACCCCAAGGTAAATCAAGCTATTAGGGACCATGATGCCATCAATGTCCGCATCGACTACTCGACTACCAGGATCCAAGTACTTTGGGGAGATTACCCTCCCAAGCATTAGGTCAAAAAATTGTCCAACAAAATGGATAGTGGGGTATCTATTCTTCTTCTCCCAGGTATTTTGAAACACTCTTCCTTGATAAGCTTGTTGTAAACGGGGACATCTTTGATGGCTTGGAGAAGGGGTATTTTGGCACGCAAATTCTTCAATTCTCTGTCTTATCACAGAAAATTTGATCATCTATCCTTAATTTACTAGATGGATCAAAGTGCATCATGTAAAGCTAATTTTACCATAGTAAAATTACTATCATTGTGAGAAATTACTTAATAAACCACATTTGTCAAGCAATTTATAATTAAACCCATGAAGAATAATTAAATAAATCACTATTTATTTAATTATCCTTTGGGAATAATTAATTAAGACATTGTTTAATTAATATTCCTTGCCACATTTGACCCAGTTATGAAAAATAATCAAATAAATAATTAATTATCTTATTTTTCTCTAGGAATAATTAATTAATCAATAATTATTTATTATTCCTTGTCAAGTTTGACTAAATCCGTTAGGAATAATTAAATAAATCATTATTTGTTTATTATTTCTTAATCATATTTCTTGAGATGATAAATAAGTTATTTATTTATTTATTATTTCTAAATAAAAGTTTAAATTCTTTTTCCCTCCTAACCAAATATAATAAAATAGTCTGAGTGGTTATTTCTAGAATGGGGTTAATAATATTTTATTATTACTCATTTTTCAAGGATAACCTAATATTTTGTTATAAATAAAAGGGTTTTCCATTTATTATTCTCTTTCGATTATTTTCGTTGTTGCACGAACTATTGAAACTCTGATTATTATCACTGTCACACACCATTTTTATTTTCCATTTGAGTTCTCACTAAGCTCAAACATTTTATTTGTTGGGTTTACACATATTAGAGGAGAGAGACTCTACAAAAGCTAAAGACATTTGAGGATAGCCAAGAACCCATACGATAGAGGGGGGTTGGTAACATTTATTTGTTCCCTTCACAAGTGTTGTTTAATAAAATATATTCTTTGTATATCTGGTTTCCATTGGATTATTGGAGTTACATGCATTTATTACTATTTCATTTTATTGTTTAACTATGATTCTAGCATAGATCAGGGCTTTCACAAGTTTTGTTTCTATCATTTGTTGCATATCTACAATGTTTAGCAGTTAGTTATATTATCGAGATTGTTTCTCATTCACAATCTTAGGTGATTTCTTTTTGTACACCTTTGAGAATAAAGCACTATAACAAAATTGGCGACTCCACTGGGTTTTTCCTTCTAATCTAGAAACCTAGGTGACCTTCAGTTTTTAGCTTAGGGTTTCTTTGTTTAGTCTCTTAATGTGGTTTACTAGCTTTATAACCCTAGCTATGTAAAATTTCTAACTTCCATAATTTTTTTGCTCTTTTTCACATATCACAGGAGCCAGTCGCAACAGAGACGAAAATTTTTTCTGAGACTTGCCAACCATGAATCAAGGATCAGAAATTGCACTTTTATACCCCAAAAGTGCGATCTAGAGGTCCAGAGCACACTTTCTAGCCCAAAAAGTGCGATCTCCCAGCAATCAAGTCAGTACCTGTGATTTTTAGGGTTTCTGGGATTTTTTCAAATCTGTTTCTAGGGTTTTTTGAAAGATTTCTACTGGGTTGGTTGACCACTATCCTATCCCTCTTAGGCTTTCATCTACTCTTTTTTTCTCATCAAAGTGGAATTTATACTGTTAGGGTTTCTAATACACTTCCACCTTTATAGGAGGAGTTTAGCTGAGTAATAAGTCCGAGTTTTTGCAGTGATTTCAACCATTTTTTTCTAGATCAGTACCTTTTTGTTTCAGATCTTCAAAGATAGGTTGTTTCCATCCAAAGTTTCATCTTAAACCTTGTTTGGTCATTTTCCTTAGTCTCCCATTGGCTTCCCTAGGTTTCACACCCATCTCCCTATCTTTTTGCAACGATTTTCCTCTCTCGTTGTTTGTTGTTGTTGCAACACTTTCCAGCAGCATAGTGTTAGTTGATCCTAATCACACTGAAACTTAGATATCTTGGTCTTCTTTGTGTTTTTTCAATTGATTTCACCGCCAACCAACACAGTGTTTGTGAACACAATTTCGGTGGGGTTTAGTTAATTGATTCGTTATTCATTTTTTGTTTTTAATTTCAGTTTATTTCAGCAATCTCTTTTCTTTTTTCAAACATGTTCAGGGCTTAATTAATAAACACACTTACACACACAAGCACACCTTAAGTGAAGGGTGCTTGGTTTACACCACCAAGCCAAGACTTAACTTAATTAATTTATCTCCCCACACAAAGACAAAAACATCTCATTAATCTCCCTTCACCATTTCCGTGTCACTTGTGTCTTACCACCATTGCACCACCAAGGCATTCGTCACTGAGACTCTTAGGCCTTCATCCCAAGTTTCCACTTGGGCATATTACTCCTCCCCATAGGGTTCGAGTTCATAGTCCCTTGAGTATCCATACCAACACTTCTTCTGGTTCATCTGATTCCTCATCTACTTTCAAGCCTCCTTCACCGCATACCATCACCATGTCTCAACCTACTGCTGGTGCAGGAACCCAACCTAGTGTTGCCTCTGATTCTACCCCGGTGGTCACATCTAGCAGAACTGTCTCAAGGACCGTTCTCAAAGCTCACATGCTACCTTTCATGGTTGGATTAAGTCTCCTAGATTTTAGCCAGTTGATAAATGACCCTATAAACCATGATGTTGGTTGGATAGCTATGCCAACTAAGCTTCCATACGACATCCCCATGTTTGAGGGTAATTTTGGAGAAGACCCTACAAATCACGTCCACTGCTTCCATATGTGGTGTTCATTCAATTCCATCATAGATGGCTCCATTCGTCTTTGGTTGTTCCAACGCATGCTCACTAGAGATGCTACAAAATGGTATGTAGACCATCTTGCCACTTCTCATTCCATTTTTGCAATGCTTGCTAAAGTGTTCCTCTCATATTTCCATTTACCTCTCTGATATGACATTGGTGTGGAGCTCTTGATTACATTTCATTAGTCCTCTCCCACTCATCTTTTCGATCATGTTTAGGAATGGCATAAAAGGTGGAGCCCATGTCATGCCTCATCCTTCAAAGATCGTTTCTACCTTCATTTGTTTCTTAGGAACCTTTTATCGCCCATTTTCGAAGATGTCGCATATCATTTTCCTCATACAGAGGAAGAAACTCTCTAAAATGCTCTAAGATATGACTTCATTTATGCGCAATATGGTTATGTCTATACCATCATTCCAAACCTCCCCTATCTTGGAGGTGCTATTGCATCAAGGGAATCTCACATAGCTGACGGTATCATTGGAGCCATTTCACGTCCTTGGCCATATACTTAGCAAAGTTATGGCCATCTGTAGGGGGGTACCAGTTCCTCCAACACTTATGCCCCTCCTACTAGAAACAAATTTTCAGGGCTAGACAATGCTCAACCTATCTATTAAATTGTTGCGCCTACACCATATTATCCCCATGCACAGCTGAGAGCTCGATCCCCTCAAGCATTAGCACCATAGCCTCCCATGCATCCTCAAACCCATCAAACACCACCACCTCAAGGTGAAGAGTTTACACAACAGAGTGCAACCAATCTCCAAAATTTGAAGAAAAATAATAAGGGGAAGGGTAACAAGGGTAACTAGGGTAATCAAGGTAATCAACCTGGTGAACCCTAAGGGAACTAGCCTAACACCAAAAACGAACAATAGGGCAGTAAAAGCAAGCATAACAAGGTTATTCGTACGAACCACACTTTTGCATGTTGTGTTGTACATGGAAATTATACACATCAGTGTCCTTTCTTACCCTAGATGCACCAAATGTGGGAAGCTCAAGCAACTTCTAGAGGTCAACCACCCATCAAGAAATCACCTCATAATCATGTGCCATCTCAACCTAAAGTGCCTAAGAATCCTTTTCCCAAGCATGGATTTGTTGCTGTTCATCCTCAGCTAGGTCAAGAATCCAATCCTCCCCAACCTTCAGGTCCAGGTGACTACCAAATCCTCATGATGAATTCTGATGAGGTCAATCCCGTTGATATCAACATGAAAACTTGATCGTGTCAATACGACAATCCATCGACTTCATCCACCACTGAGTCCAAGACCAAAGCATCCATTGAACCTATTATGACACCAAATGGTTTGCTATAGGTCCCTCAACCTAAAGTTGAGTTAATTCCTAAGATCCCCAAGGGACCATTACACCCTAATGTGGCTTCTAACCGAGCTACCCATACATATAATATAGTAGATGACTTGGCACAATGACCTACTGCCATGTCGACGCTGGAGGTACTCTAGTCATGCACATCTCAAAAGAAAGATCTATGAAATGATTTGGGTGTAGTAGATCCTTTTGATGATCATTTGATTGTCTTCCGAGTTGATACATTAGAACACCCCCCATTACCTTCATCCATTTATTTCCAGATATTAGTCCAAGGCCATAATTCCATCATCTCTCGATGCATTATTGACGAAGGTGCATCCACTAGTGTGATGTCTGTTATTGTTTGGAAACAACTTAAGTCACCTAATTTGTCCCCATCCACCATCACTTTACGTGCTTCAGACAATCCCTACGCCCAGCCTCTTGGCATATATCGTAATTGTCCCATGACTCTTGCGGGCAAGAATGTTCATGTAGACATTGAGGTTATTGATGCCCCTCTAGCTTACAACATTGTTTTGGGTTGTAGTTACCCATATGCCATGTCAACCATCACACCTGCGGTTTTTCGCAAGATGTGCTTCCCCCCATGAAAGGAAGATCATCACCAACAATCAATTGATATACCACAAACCATCATCCCTAACCCCACCTGTGTCCATTATCTCGTCGATCTCCAACAAGCCATCTTCAAATCCCCTCACTTCCAAAGCTTAAATATTCCCAACATTCATTGATTAACCAATGTGGAATTAATAATGTGCTTCTTCAAAGGTGTATGCTTCTATTTGTTTTAAAATTGTTTATGTGATGTAAGTTGATTTGCTTAAATTTATATAAAACATATAATAGTGGAACAATGCAACAATAAAATAAACACACAGAACAACAATGTAATATGCAGTTCACCCAAAACTCCTAGGCTATGTCTCCTTGATCTCTAGTCAACTCAACTAGGCTCTCTGGGATTATGGTATAAGTCCTTTTACAAGCTCCATGCTCAAATCCAATGGTTTACATATAACACAATAGTTTTAGACACCATCTTATCCCTAGCTCTGAAGCCCTCAAGCTTTCTGGCTTTGGCTCTCGCTCTGGCTCTTAGCTCTAGCTCTGGCTCTTGGCTCTGGCTCATGGCTCTGGCTCTGGCTCTCTAATTTTTCTCTATTTTTAGAAACTGTCCCTCTATCTCTGACATTGACTGGCTTTTAAGCCTATCGGTGCTTGTCTATTCATTTTACCTTTCGAGCTCTCTACGTATAATCATCCCTCTACGACTCTATGCATTCTCTGCTCCTTTTCTGCTCGACTGGCCATTTGGTTCTATGGCTCTGCGACTTCAACACATCATTGCGGCCAAAAAACACCCACTTTACTGGTGGCATGAAGAGCAGGAGCTATTACAAAGTGATCAGGGCCATTTTCTAGGAAAAAAGCTGAAAAATGGTAAAAAAATCCAAAGCACAAAGAGTTACTAGAAAATACACTGTCGGGCATGGATTCCAGACATGAAATTCCATCAAATCATCCCTAAAAACCCTATCAGGTCCACCATTAGGCAGCATATTACATCACATAGGTGGATTGGGCAAAATCTCGAATACACAGGTAAACACTAAAAAACCCGTCAAAATGCTTTCTATCAAACTTCAAATATTATCGCATTAGCCCTATAATCATATCGAGTTCACCTTCAGTTGCTATCACAAGCCCCACCATTGATCTGTGTGATCTCCAATCCAACGGTTGGTATTCATTTTCAGGTGGCTTAGGAGTACATACATTACCTGCCTAAAAAGGCAGTTTCTATCTCTCCTCTGCTAGCCACGCGTCGGCCATTGTATGGGATCGGGCGGAGCCAACCCAATACCACTTACCGCCTAAGGCCTGCCCAAACTCCCGCTTACGGAACTGAAATAATATAGGGCTGCTTCTAAAATTCCTTTCGGGTCTGGTTTTATCACTTCGGGGCATTTTCCTTTGTATCTCATCTTTTCTATCGAAATCTACTAAGACACAGAAAACCCGACAAATATCCTTTTATTAGAACTCAAAATTTATAAACTGTGCTTATAAAATCCGTTAGCTCTGGTGATTGCAAGTTGCATGTTATCTCCCCTTTATATCTCTGTGATGTGATGATGCGATGTGATATATCGCAATCACATGTCACATAGCCCCGGGGATCCTTCCCTTACATCATGGCATCATTGATGCCAATTCGCCGATCATCACAGTCACGTGTCGCATTGGCCTGGGGTCCCATCATCGAGCGAAGGATTACCTCCGATGCGATAAGTTGGAGGTCACAGTCGGAGATTCCTTTCGCCTCCCCATTAAGTCCTCCTCTCAACCCATCTCTGATGTGATTTCCCTTTATAAGGATTTTTTTTTCCATTTGAAGATTTTGCCTCTTTTTCCAAAGAACAAAGAGAAACTTCTTTCTGCCATAACTTCTACCTCCGAAGTCCATTTTAGCCCATTCAAGTTGCAGTAGATTCAAAAGGAAAAGATCTCTGCAATGAGGTTATTTCCAGGAACATCCTTGGACTTCCATTTTCCTCTATGAGGAACACTTAGACTTAGGAGTCTATCCAAAATCCATTTTGGATCATGCCTTCCCACTAAAGAACTTTTGGTCTCCAAAAGATTGACATACTGATCTGAATAGTAAATGAGAATAACAACACCCTCTCCTTTTAGCTTCCACACACTTGCCTTTGCATAGTGCCTCTGAACAAACACCTTTGACCACTTTCCTCTTGGATGTGCTGGTCTTTCTGGGAAGAATTGTCTTCCTCCTTGCCTTACTGTAGAACTCCTGCTAAGATGGTCATAAAGCGTAGTTTGAACTTCTCTGCCTTGATCATTGATCCAAGGTGGCTCAAACCAATGTGAAGTACATGTGCTTCACAAAAATTTCATTTGTACCTGTTTGACAAGCTGTCAACAATAGTTAACAACAACAGAAATACAGACAACAATTAGATGGCCTAAACTCTTGCTTCAACAAAAGAAACAAATTTTCACATCTTTTGAACACCTCCATGTCTTACATCTACATACAAATGATGGACTAAATAGCAAGCCCACAAAACATGCCGTTAAAAACAATGACCTTTCAAGTCAAGCATGTAGAAAAAAATACCACCAGGACTCTTTTCAAAAGATGAAACACTTCATCATTATCTCCATCTTGGAGACCAAATCAAATTTTCTCAAGTCAATATTCCATTACATGCATGTTTACAACAAAAAAATCAACCCTTCAAGTTTATTACACATAAATGTTCAAATACATGGAAAACATCAACATCCCTATGTTCATGCATCTGATGCTTATGCATGCATTTCATTCTTCAACTTTCGCTTATGCACACTGTATTTTCGAAGTTGAAATGAAATATAATGTTGCAGCAAAAAAGTGAGTCTCCTACTCAACATCTCCATTCACCTTCTTGGAAAAATCTTGCAACTCGCATTCCACTAACAAAGAAATGAAAATAGATGCATCAATAGACATGCAACCTTAATTGGATAAGAACTCTAACCATTTCTTACCAATCCATTTCAAAGGTCCTTCCTTTGTCTGCACATCAGCATCGACATGAGAATCATCCTGAGACACATCATTCATGGAATCTTCCTTTCCATTTCTTCCATCTTCTCTTTCCACTTTCTTCAACTTTTGTGGAAGCATTGCTAGATTCAGAGTCCAACACCTTTCAGCAAGATTCCCTTACTTATGGCAGTAAGTGCAACACATGTGCATCCTCTTGATAGCATGATTTGCCCTATCTAATGGAGCTTTGGCTTCTTGCTTCTTTTCCTTCAAAAGTTTCCTGTGTGTGGCCATTCTCTTCCAACATCTAGAAACATGATGGTTATCCAAACCACAAAAGGAACATGCAATTCTTTTCCCATATCTATGTGGAAATTTATCATGCTTTGCAAAATCAAAAGGAAGATGATTAGAACCAAATTTATACCTTTCTCTTTCATCTTTATTTCCTTCATGGGGAGGTGAATTGGGTGAAGAAGTAGCTCCATTTGGAACACCATCAACCTCTTCAAGGCTTTTAGAGTTTCCACAACTCTTTGGTCCAATGTGTGCTTCTGAACACTTGCATCCTGCAAATGATGTTTCAAGCCATTGCATTCCTCCTCAATACTATCTTCACACTCTTGAGGTAGAAGACCTGCAATGCAACTCCTTCTTGGAGTTGTTTCAATGGCCTTCATGGCAGCTTTGGAACTTTCTCCATAAGTCTTTCCATAACCAAGACCCAAATACTTAGGCCTTTCCTCAACTATTATTGGCTCAACAATACCTTGTGCATGTTTACCCAAGCCTTTTCCTTCATAGCCCATCTTGGCCATTAGCTTGGAACCTATGCCCCTAGTATGTTTTTCAAAAGAACCAATATAAGCATTCTTAGAAGAATTTGAAGACAAATAGGAACTATTTACCTCTTCTTCAAGTTGATACTTGACAAAGGCTTCCTTGGCAACAAAGTGTTGTGGCTACAACTCATGCATCCTTTTCAGGTTCATGTTTGCAATATGAAGTTGCCTCTCCATTTCCTGTAATTTGTCAGAAAGAAACTACTTCTCTTCCTCCATGGAATTCAACTACTCTCTAAGTATGCTACTCTTCCTTCCATCCTCATACATTTATCTCACCATATCCATCATCATGAACAAGTCTTGCTTCAAGTCTTCATCGAAGAGTCTTGTGATGAAGGAGGAATTTGAGGATACACTTGTAGAAGTTGTCGTTATTCCAATGAACAAAAGAACATCAAACAAGATTAATAAAGATCTTATTCAAGAAACCTTTTGCAACAAACCTCTTGTGCTTCAAGGATTTCTTCGAGGTCCTTTGGGATAAGAAGAATGCCTTCAGCCTTTCTTTCTTCACCTCTGCAAACTCAACAATAGTCAATCTACAAACAAGCATAAAATCAATCAGAGAATCAATCCTTGACTGCCCAAACAACTTTCAGACAAGCAATATTTGCTCTTTCAATCAAGCATTCTAATATAACCTTCTTTAAAGGTGGGTTTAATCAATCTCAAGCTATGATACCACCTAATATGAAAACAGGGCACTAAAGGCTTCTTCTGAACTTACAAGAACCTCTCTCAATTCCAAAGCTTAGATATTCCCAAGATTCATAATAATGTGCTTCTTTGGAGGTGTATGCTTCTATTTGTTTTAAAACTGTTTATGCGCTCTAAGTTGATTTTCTTAAACTGATATAAAACATATAACGGTGGAACAATGAAGCAATAAAACAAACACACATAACAACAATGTAATATGGAGTTCACCCAAAACTCCTAGGCTACGTCTCCATCAGCTCTAGTCAACTCAACTAGGCTCTCTGGGATTATGGTATAAGTCCTTCTACAAGCTCCACGCTCAACTCCACTGGTTTACATAGAACACAATAGGTTTAGACATCATCTTATCCATAGCTCTGAAGCCCTCAGCTTTCTGGCTCTAGCTCTGGCTCTTGGCTCTAGCTCGTGGCTCTGGTTCTGGCTCTCTGCTTTTTCTCTGTTTTTACCAACTACCCCTTTGTCTCTGACATTGAGTGGCTTTTAAGCTTATTGATGCTTGTTTGTTCATTTTCACTTTCAGTCTCTCTACGTATAATCATCCCTTTGTGGCTCTGCACATACTCTGCTCCTTGTCCGTTTGACTAGACATCTAGCTCTATGGATCTGTGGCTTCAAACGCATCATTTTCGGCTAAAAACGCCCGCTTGCCTCATGGCATGATGAGCAGGAGCTGTTACAAAGGGATCGGGGCTGTTTTCTACGAAAAAAGCCGAAAAATGGAGAAAAATCGAATACATAGAGAGTTACTAGAAAATACACTGTCGGGCATGGATTCTAGACGTGAAATTCCATAAAATTGTCCCTAGAAATCCTATCGGGTCCACCATTAGGCAGTATATCACATCGCATAGGTGGATTGGGAAAAATCCCAAATACACGGGAAAACACTGAAAAACCCATCAAAATTCTTTCTATCGGACTTCAAATATTATTGCATCCACCCTATAATCATATCAGGTCCGCCTTCGGTCGCTATCGCAAGCCCCACTGTTGATTTGTGTGATCTCCGATCTAATACTTGGTATTCATTTTCGGGTGGCTTAGGAATACAGAGGTTACCTGCTCGAAAATGCGGTTTCTCTCTCTCCTCCGCCAGCCATGCATCGGCCATTGTATGGGATCGGGTGGAGCGAGCCCAATACCACTTACTGCCTAAGGCTCGCCCAAAATCCTGCTTACATAACTCAAATACTATAGGGCCACTTCTAAAATTCCTTTCAGGTCCAGCTTTATCGCTTCAAGGCATTTTTCTTTGTATTTTGGCTTTTCTAGCGAAATCCTATAATACACAGAAAACTCGACAAATACCTTTTTATCAGAATTCAAAATTTATAAACCACGCTTATAAAATCCGTCAGGTCGTGCGATCACAAGTCGCATGTTATCACCCCTTTATATCACTGCAATGCGATGATGTGATGCGATATATCACAGTCACATGTCACACAGCCCCAAGGTTCCTTGCCTTACCTCGTGGCATCGCCGATGCCGATTTGCCATTCATTGCAGTCGCATGTCGCCTTGGCCTGGGGTCCCGTCATCTGGCGAAGGCTTACCTCCGATGCGATAAGCCGGAGGTTGCAGTCAAAGGTTCCTTCCACCTCTGCATTAAGTCCTCCTCTCAACCCATCTCCAATGCGATTTCCCTTTATAAGGGGTTTTTTTTTCCATTTTTGAAGATTTTCCCTCTTTTTCCAAAGAAGAATGGGCAACGTCTTTCTACGATAACCTCTGCCTTCGAAGTCCATTTTAGCCCATTCAAGTTGCAGTAGATTCAGAAGGAAAATATCTCTATAATGGGGCTATTTCTAGGAACATCCTTGGACTTCTATCTTCCTCTGTGAGGAACACTTAGACTTAGAAGTCTATCCAAAATCCATTTTTGATCACATCATGTAGTCAGTCTTCCTTTCGTCTACCCATCTTCCATTCTCATGAGGAAATCATGGAAGCTATATCTACCCCTAATCACCCTTGAGATGATATACACCATCGTGCATAATTCATTTGGAGGATCTTGTGCCAAGTTGGGTTGAGATTCTTGAATCCCTTTTTCGATCATTAAGAACACAATGGCGCTCCACAAACTCCTCCTGCTAGGAGACATCATTCTCACCTTTCCATATTAGATCAGTCCCCTCCATGACATATGTTTGTGGGTGGTATCCCATGCTTGGGAGCATGATGGTTTTCCCATGGCCATCTTCTCAAATAATTAACACAAGTCTCGTCCTAGATCCCAATGAATCTATGTATGGTCAATTATACTCCCATTCTTTGTATAGTTTGTCCTACTAGCCTCTCCAGCGAGCCATATTCACATCACATATCATATATGTTTGATACCATATCTTCAAATATTATACTCTATGTCATACCACATTATCACATAGAAACCATGTTTGACTTAGTCGGTGAGGATGATTCTACACCTCCTCTAGTAGTTCATTATCGTTCTCCTCTTCCCTTAATTCTTCACTAGGAACCATCATTCCAAGAAGCATTAAGGCCTTCTTTAGACATGTAAGGAAACTTTCCTAAAAGTCACAAATCCTCATTCTAATGGTCGGTTTATCCACTACGATCTCAATAATATTTAGGGCCTCCTCCTCCTCTCAAAAATCATCACCTCTTGCTTGGAAAATAAATTTAAATTGGAGGTTAAACGTCCTTTTATAGAAAGACACACATTTTTTCTGTCACCTATAGTGACAAAACCGTAGATCAGTTTGACAAACCATAAGAACCATTGGAAAGATGTCATCGAGTATTATAATGGGACTTTATCAATTTTTAAGGATTTGACACTTCACCCAAAAACCATTTTTCCAAGAAGGGTCACTTTATCGCCTCTCAAAATTAAATTTCTTCATATGAGACACTTGCACTTTGGGGACCACCTTCCCTTAGAACTTTTCATCTCACGTGTTGATTTTCATCATGAGAAACTATCATTTTCTCATGCCTTCATGGTCCCCACTAGGCCTGTTCTATGTGGCAGCATCATTGAGTCACCCTTGTTCAGAGCATCCGTGATGAGTCACCCTTGCATCGATGGAATTTATTTCACATCCCATTGTATCATGTCATGATATTCCATCCATCTTTTCATACCATTCATCCTGTGTTTCCCATTTTTTCCTTCAACCATACTTTCCACCATCCCCTCCAAAATCGAGTCAGTCGTTGCTAGGTCAATCATGCATTTTGTGTTCTAACAATGTAAATCGTACGTTTGTCCCTCATTCCAATTTTTCCCATTGTTCCTGGTGTCAATCCATCAGTCACATTACTATTTTCCCTCGTGCCTTAGTTGAGGATCCTCATTGTCATACCTATAGAAATCCCTATTTTGTCGACATCAAGACATTTATTATAGAAGAGTGACCTAGAGGGTGGTGTATCTTGGTTCCAACTTCCATTCTTGTTTGGCGCCTCAAATCGACCACAGTGACTCAGTATTTCCCTTTGAATTAGTTGTTTCATGATACTGATCCATACACTTGATGGTCCAGTGATACAAAATATTGTACTAGTGATTCCCACATGTGTGTGAGATGTTTTAGACCTCATGAGGGGGATGCCTTTTATGTAACCCCCCACATGCCCAAATGCCTTCATATTATGCTACATCCTTAGATGCAGTTCCACGATGACGATGGGTTCGGCTCCTGCCAATTGTAGTGTTCATAGCATGCATGTCTCTTTCAGATAATCCATTCAGTTTTGCAGAGAACTTCCTCCCCCTCACTGAGATCTGGTACCACAACATAAAAGGAGACTTGCATTGGTCTCACCCCCTCTATCCCTATCCTCTTTCACTTTAGCTCGATTGGTATCTCTCTCTCTTTCTTGAACTCCACTTCATTGTCTAGTCATTGTGTCCTCACAACATCCACTTCATTGTCTAGTCATTGTGTCCTCACAACATACTTCGGTCATATGTTTTTCTCCTAACACTCATACATTGGGGGGAAATATGTTATCACAAAAAATTGATCATCTAGCCTTAATTTACTAGATGGATCGAAGTACACCATGTAAGGCCAATTTTACCATAGTAAAATTTCTTTCACTGTGAGAAATTACTTAATAAACCACATTTGTTAAGAAATTTATAATTAAACCCATGATGAATAATTAAATAAATCACTATTTATTTAATCATATTCTAGGAATAATTAATTAAACCATTGTTTAATTAATATTACTTGTCACATTTGACCCAGTTCTGAAAAATAAATAGATAAATTATTAATTATCTTATTTTTCTCTAGGAATAATTAATTATTATTCCTTGTCAAGTTTGACTAAATCCCTTAGGAATAATTAAATAAATCATTATTTGTTTATTATTCCTTAACCATATTTCTTGAGATGATAAATAAATAATTTATTTATTTATTATTTCTAAATAAAAGTTTAAATACTTTTTCCCTCCTAACAAAATATAATAAAATATTCTAAGTGCTTATTTCTAGAATGGGGTTAATAATATTTTATTATTACTCATTATTTGAGGATGACATAATATTTTGTTATAAATAGAAGGGTTTTCCATTCATTATTCACATTTAATTATTTTCATTGTTGCAACTCTGATTATTATCGTTGTTGTACACCATTTTTGTTTTCCATTTGAGTGCTCACTAAGCTCAGACATTTTATTTGTTGGGTTTACACATTATATAGGAGAGGGACTCGACAAAAGATGAAGACATTTGAGGATAGCCAAGAACCCATCCCATAGAGGGGGACTAGTAACATTTATTTGTTCCCTTCACAAGTGTTGTTTAATAAAATATATTCTGTGTATATCTGGTTTCCATTGGATTAATGGAGTTACACGCATTTATTACTATTTCATTTTGTTGTTTAGCTATGATTGTGGCATAGATCAAGGTTTTGGCAGGTTTTGTTTCTATCATTTGCTGCAGATCTACAATGTTTAACAACCACTTATATTGTTGAGACTGTTTGTCATCCATGGTCTTAGGTGATTTCTTTTCGTATGCCTTTGAGAAGAAAACACTATAACACTTGCAAAAGTTCAACCTCTTCTGGGTTGTGATATTTAGGGTGGACCAACCTTTCAGGGTAAGGAGGTGCATTTCCTTGAGGTGCAATCTCTTCCTCCTCTTTTTCAACCTCTCCAGGTTGGGAAGGTGGGTTATTATCTTGGAGCACCTTCCCAGACTAAATGTTGATATCTTGGATTTCCACAACATAAGCAAGATAGTATGTCTCACCACTATAAACCTATTGTGCATGCTTACTCCTCGGGTTTGGATTGGATTGAGAAGGAATTTGAGGTTTGTTAGGTAGGGTATGGTTAGCGAGTTATGGTTTAGGTTGAGGTGGAGGCAGTAAAGAAGGCGATTGAGTTGTTTTAGGCCTTCACCCTCACAATTGGTTGCCCCATTGGGAAAATTGAGGTGGATATGGATGGAAAGGAGGGTTAATAGGTTGAGGAGTATACTGAGGAGTATAAAGTCACGAAGGAGGTGTGGTCCATGATGGTTGAGTGGATGGATACTAAGGCTGGAAAGGTGTATTCTAATTTGGATTGTAATGAGGATAGTGCACCCTTTACATGCCCTATGGATATGGTCGAGGGTCTTGAGGCCTCCTTTGGTTAATGAAGCAGAGTTTCTATGAACAACCTTTTGCCCCTTGGTATACATCATTTATACCTAGAAAAAAGGGGCATTTTTCGATTGCTTGGTTTCCTTCATAGACAAAGAAAAATTCTATGACTTTCAATGGGCACTCGTTCTAGAGTGTCCCTTAGTGCATGTAGGGTAGAAGGTAGATAGTGCCCTTTATTATTCCTCTTGCTTAATTTTAATTTACATAGTATACACTTGTAGGGAAAAGGTAAGCACCATTTCACTCGTAAAAGCCTCCAACATACTTCCTATATCATATTTGAGGGTTGATGTAGAGGGAGATGAACTAACCAAGACTTGGGTAGACCTACCTTTTTTCCTACCAGCCCTAGAGTGATTTCTAAATATTATTTTGATGTCATCATAAGGTAATTGGGAGATGTCCCCTCCAAACATCATGTTGATCGTTTCAATTACATCTTCTGTGATCCCTAAGATAGTAACTAGCTTGAGTGACTAAGGGTCAAAGGTATAGTTATCCCTCTTATAATTGAGTTTAATCCTTCCTCATCGTCTTGTAATGATTCATCTCGTCATATGGTCATCCTAAATATTTCCTTCTTTGTTTCTTTCAACCTATAGTAATCCATGTACTTTTCATTAAAGGATTTTTGCATTTGGGCCTAGGTAGTGATGTTACCTCTAGGTAAACTCATAAACCAATGCAAGTGTGCATCTTTTAGGGTAGATGGAAACAAATTCAACTTTTGATCATCTCAGGTACAATCATAGGCCCTATAAACAATAGAAAATTCAAACACGAAGGTGTCAGGATCCTCAGATGTTAGGCCATTGAAATCTGGAAGGAAAACAAGGCTTATATTCTTCATTTTGTCCTCCCCATTGGTTTCTATGATAGGGAAAAGCTAATTTTTCTTGCTTTCAGCCATGGTTTAGGTAGGTGAGACAAGTTCTTCTCCTCCTATGGGTTCCTCAAAAATTCCAAGTTGTTCTCCTAGAGGGTCTTTTAACTCCCCTATAGTCAGAGAGGGAATTTCATAGTCAGCAAAGAATAATGAAGGTTGATTCCTTGAGGGAGTGGGGTTTTTGGTAAGAATTTCCAAACACTATCCCTACTCCTATGAGGCATGGAAGAAATAGCTCTTTGTTTTTTGATATATATATCTATCTATCTATCTATCTATCTATATATATATAGATATATAGATATCTATATATATATATATATATATATATATATATATATATATATATATATATATATAGATATATATATATATATTAATCTTTCAAATCAACAAGACTGATGTAAAACAAAAAAAAAATAGCTCCTAAGAAGAAATAACACCTACTTGAACACATCTCTGACAAAAGGGACCAACAAGCGATGAGCCCTAGTATTGCATCAAGGATGTTGAAACTCCCAAGGCTCTCAACTTAAATTAACAAACGAGGGTCCGTACGAAATTAACGGTGATAGTGCTATATGCACATTAGGTTAACCTATACTTGTGTCACCGTGAGTCATTAGATCAGATCAAGGTATTCAAATATCACTCCTTCAGATAGCTAGAAAGAGAATTTGTTATGAAACCATATAATGATTGCAAAGAAATTAACATGGTTCTATCTATAGAAATGAAAATTCCATTCATTAAATGTAAATGCTCATTATAATCACATGAAAGGAATAAACTAGTATATTTATAGAAGTAAACCATGCCACCCGAATTGCACACCAAACAAATCAATAATCTACTTACATGAATCATTTAGCTAATTGCAACATGCTTGAAAAGGAGGAATTCAATTTTCAACACAACTATGGAATTCAAAGATACGAATACGAATTCTACTTGATATCTCGTGACTGTAGTAAGGAAAACATGGGGTTGGAGTGCTTTTGGAATCTTCCTTAATCATGAAATTAATCCTAGGGTCCATTATTCAACATAAAAATGTAAGAGTCAAGTTTAGAGCAAATCTAGTCGGATTTTAGCAATGCTACAAGACTACTACAAGAAGTGCTACAAGAGGCGCTATTTTGCTACAGGAGAGTAGGGCATGGAATCCCCCTCAAGGCATGTTTTTGGGCTCAAAGCCTAAGTTTTGACCCAATCTTGTTGTAAATCTCCGTGACTTGTGGGCGCAGAGCGCGAAATGTATGATAGAGTCATAGGGTTGTCCGCCCTAGTTTTGTAATGTAATGTCAACTGGATAGACCTACCCATGGTTCGTGGAACACGGGATTGTATAAATAGAGTGAGGCTCTAAGTGTAAAGAGATAGAGTAGAGTAGGGAGACATGAAGACTCTAAGTGACTAAGTGAAGTGTGTCTTTGGGTCATAGAGTAGGATAAGGCTCTGCAGCTGAATGCACAGAGGCCTAGTAGTTTGCAACTAAGTGTATGAACCCCTGCAGCTAAGTGTGCAGGGTGGACTTGATTCTATAACCGAGGAAGGAATTAATAAAGAGAAGTTTTATTATAATTATGTGTATCTGTTCTTGGGTTAATGCATTTTTTAACTTGCAAATATACTATTTATTTACTGCGCATACCTGTATGAATGATTTATGTTGTTAAGTATAATTTAAAGCATGCAAGTAGGATAAAATAATCAACTACCATTCAAATACCAGTAAGATATTGGATGATAATGTAGAGCGTGATGCTTAGCCCCCAATTAGGGTTGCACGAAGGCAGTATAATAGGCTACGAGGTACAGAAAGGTGTGCGAAGCAACTTACGCGCGGGGTCGAACAACGGACCACTTGAACTTATTAGACATCTCCATGGTGCAGAAACCTGGTTCTAGCACCCTCCCATACTACTTCGGGTGAGACCTCAGTCTGCGCTCCACGGAATATTTCCGAAAGGGCCAGTAGTACTGAGATTTGCTTGCCTAACTCAACTCTGAACCTGTGTGAGGCCCCAATAATCCAACAAATGGTTCCGTTGCTAGGATCGAGATCTGCATAAGAGATGTCTGATGTCATATCACTGGAATTTAAAAAAGAAAGGAATTGAAGAGTGGTTGGATAGAAAAATTCACAAGTTCATGATGCAGGAAAACAGGAATCCGTGGTTATCAAAAGAAGAGTGGCTAGATTGCTACTTATATATGGAAATCCATGAAATTTTTTTTTCATCCTTCCCCTCTGAGCTGTATGAGTGGATCGTGAAGCTAGCAGATAGTCAAGGAAGCTGTAGGCTTGATAAACCTATTGTGTGGACTTCAGAGTTGGTGCGCAGACTGGAAGCATCAGAAGATAAGATCGTGTGTGACATGGACCATTGGAATGATTGAATTATAGGAGGGTTTATCACTGAGTTCGTGGTAGATACTTCAGTCAGCTATAGTGAGGTAGAACGACGCTTCCTCAAAGGACCATGAGGTAAGTATGTTAAATCTTTGAACACTTGGATTAAAATGCTATTGTGTGAAAAGCGGGTTGTGCGAATAAATTGATGTTTGGGGCTACGCAAAGTGGGAGGATTTACAAAAATGAATGTAGCCCAGAACTACAGTCTAGCCCCTTGATTTCACCTCCACGGGAAAGTAATGAAGACCTCGCGAAGGTTTCACCAAGAAGCGCGATCAGTCTGATAAAGTAGTGAATTCCGTGCATATGACCACCACCTACACCACCACCAGTTTCACTGTCTTCACCCCCATCTTCACCCACACCACATCCACCACCATCACAGTTCAATATGACAAGCACGATAAAATTTTTGGTGTTCAAAGGAGTAGGGAACAAAGATCTGGACCAGTTTTGGTTCATGGTAAATGTTGTATGGGAAGCGCAGGGTGTCACAGATGACAATATAGAGAAAGCAACACTAGTCAGCACTTTTCAGGATCACACACTAATGTGGTACATTAAGCACTCCAATGACAATCCAAACACAGGGATTGCAGATATCCAAGCTATGCTAAACAGGGAATTTAGCAAGCCGAAATCAGAGACATAGTCGATTATTAGATTTAAGGAAATCGTGATTCTTCCAAGAGAGAACCCCTGGGAGCTGGATAAGAGACTGAAGTGTATGATTCAAGAAGCAAACATGACCTTGACAAATGGGCAACACCATGCATGGTTTGTAGCATCGATAACACTGCATCTAAGGAATGCATTGTCATAGTAGAAGCTATCCACTCAGGCCGATGCCTTGGAGATCACAATGAGACTGCATGAGTACCTGATACAGGATCCTAACCTGGGAATCCAAAAGATCCACACGCAGTTGAAAAACTTGTGCCTTGAGATGCATAGTTTGAAACAAGACAGGACAGCCCACCCAGAAGCATGCGAGGAGGTATGGTGTGTAAAGAGAAAAGGCCAAGGGCATGACAAGGACCATTATCAAGTATTCATGAACTACCTGGTGGTAAGAGGACCCATGCCATTGAGACCAGAGGCATAAGCAAGACCAAGTGTGGTGCCTACATTATGGTGTGCGATTTTTCAGATAGGAGGGAAGCATGCTACAGATAACTGCCATTTATTACATAAGTATATGCAGAGTTCCCAATAGTTGTTTTATACTTTCTGCAAGTCAATAGGCCATGATAAGTGCACCTGTAGAAGTTATGAACTGATGATGGATCAGACTTCTACCTACAGAGTTCAGATCAAAATACAAGCCCTCGATCAAAATGTAGGGATGGCGCACACTGGATTTTAGGGGCATAGACGAGGTTGAGGTGGAATGGGACCTGGAAGAGGTCACGGATAGCTAATCTGTCACAATTGCGGAAGGCCAAGGAATTATGTCCATGATTGTACAAATCCAATGAGACCATCATGCTTATATTGTACCTAGTTTGATCATGAGATGAAGGATTGGCCCACACTGATAGCGAGGTTGCGCGATAAAGGAGTGCTCCAACCTCCCCCGACTCAAAACCTGCAAATGATGATGTCTGAGGCACGCCAGGAAGACCTGAATGTAAATATCATGCTCCAAAGTGGTACCACGATGGGAGATGACAAAGGAAAGTAGCCCGAAGAGAATGCATGGGTTCGAAAGCTCCAATAAGGGAACCAGAATTTTATTTAGAGCGCTAAGGAGACATTCATGGAAGCTAAGAAGAGCTTCACGGAGGCCTACACATTAGGTAGTAAAGACAAACTGGAACCAGAAATGGACCCGTCAATGCTCACTAGCTATTTGGAGACATGCATGAAGCTGTTTCGTGATAGCAAAGTGGTAAAGGGACTACAAGAACTCATCACTAGATGTGCTGGACCAGGAGAACTATGTGTAGTCCGGAAGCTCAGGAAGCACACAATTCCAACAAGAAGGGAGATGAGATTGACCATGCATATCGGGGAATATGAAATGGATCAAGTGATTTTGGATCTAGGATTGGACGCGAACATCTTGCCAAGGTAGACATGGGAACGCATGGGCAGGCCTGCTTTGCAATGGTTTCCTACTCAATTACGAATGGCGAACCAGCAAAAGATCCTACCTATGGGAAGATTGCAGGGAATAATGGTAGATATTGAAGGTGCGAGCGTGCTTGCAGATTTCAAAGTGATCGAGATTATTGATGACAACAATCCCTATCCCACGCTACTATGAATAGATTGGGCCACTGACATGAATGGAGTGATAAATCTAAAGAAACGCAAGATAATTTTTGAGGAAAAGTCACTACCCGTAGTGGTACCTTTAGAACCTGTGGAAGGATCGCGCTACACAAAGCTAGTGCACTACTATGACAATGACAATGATCTAGAATGTATCTACAAAATAATCGCACGGGAGTAGGACTTGGTGAATCTAATAGCAGATGACAAGATTTCATGGGAGCACGAAAGCTCGTCCACCTCAGATTCAGATGAAGAGATAGAACAATGGCAGAACCAGTTACATGATGTAACCACGCTCAACTGCAACATGATGACAAGGTCATTGCGCTGTGTGACAATAAAAGTAAGAGATCTACCTATGTATGATGGATTGAACAAGGTGGATGACTTCCTAAAAGAGAAGTACCAAAATAATAGCGTTTCGACGATCTAAAATGGGTACTTCACGCTACGCTTGCAAGATGGTGGGGTACACATCAAAGAAGTTTTGAGGACTGGCGCAAATGCAGAAGGATGATGCTCATGTGGTTGGGAAAGCCTCAGATGTGGATGAAAGTTGGGTATGAGAGATGAAACAACCTGTGCACCCACCTTTCCAGACGGGTACAGGCGTATGGTGTACAACCTGCATGAACGCCCATTGTCCTCATGATAGAAAACATGACCAACAAGGAGGACCGGGCAAGACAATGGTGCGAACGATGACGAGGAAGTATGATAATACCAAGCGTGCTAAAGATTATCCGTGTGGAAGCCTTTGAAAAAGTATGTGAAGTCCTGAACATGGTTCACCATGTGAAATGCACTGACTAGGACGTGCGCGTAGTAATGGTTCTATGGGCTTATAGGACCATGTGCAAGACCCTGACCATGCGGGCACTTCCAAAGCTGAAGTATGAAGTAGATTTTGTAATCCCTATGAAGCATGCAAAGCCTAGACCATGCACAGCAGCACCCATAGGTATGATGGTTCGTGAAGCCGGAAAGGAGGGATCACACAGCCACAAGAAACAGAACGCAGGGGACTTGAGGAAGAAATCCAACAGGGAAACCTTAGACTCCACGAACTTGGAAAAGAAAGGGTACGGTTAAGGAAGAAAAGTGCTTTGATGGATGTGGATGTCAAGAAGATGAAGGACGAAATAAAGAAAGATTTTCTCGGCAAAAAGACCAGAATGGTAAGGCAAGAGGCGTGCGATCCCAATGACAGGGTTAAGACCTATTACCGTGAATTGATTAGTCAGATGGCTTTGCTTGGACCATGTTGTCGCATAGAGTTTCTAGGTAGCACGACAACGATCAGAGTAATGGTTGTCACTCTCGATCCTTACTCACTCCATTTAGACTCTCTCCTAGGCAAGTCAAGGGAGGTAGTCTCTAAGTTAAATGGATGAGAAAATCTGTGGATCATGGGCTCTAGGAGATTTTAATGATGGATAACTTGATGAATCTAAAAGATTAAATCAGATCGATAGATTGAACGCAAACATAAACAAGAAATGACCACAAGATAGAAACGGTTATAGACCAGTGCCTTTGATATTTTAATTAACCATCAATAAAACAAGCTATCCATAACGATTTTCAATATGTGACAAAAAGTGACAATCATAAATAATCCATGAAAATGCCCAACACTGTCACATACAAAATATTCTAGATTTAAAATTATTTTCGCTGACTGCCTAGTTCTAGATTTAATAAATTTTCTTCAACAACCAAACATGATTAAGAATGTTTATCTGACCATAGGAAAATCATAGAAAAAAAATTGCACTTAATGACCAAATGACACTAAGGAACATTAGGTTAAAATTTTTTAATTATTCCTTAGGAATTTAAATTAATCAAATGGTTAAAAATTTAAAAATTTTAATGGGCCACAGGCCACACTAGAAATTCTAAAGTTTAAGCGAATAAACCCTTTAATATTATTTATTCTTAGTCACAAAATATTTTTTAGATTTTCTTAATCTTTTAGAAACTTTTAATGTTTTAAAATGTTTTTTAAATTTTATAGATTTTTTTTTAATGTTTTTGGACTTTTGAAATTTTATATTTTTTAGATTTAAAATTTTTTAATGTTTAGGATTTTTAATTTTAGAAATTTAATTTTTAGATTTTTTGAATTTTTAGAATTTTAGAGTTTTAAAAGTTTTTTAGATTTTTTCATTAAATGACATAAGCTAATCTAACTATATACAAACTAAATGAAATGAAAATCAAATAAATGGAAAAGAAACCAAAAACGAAAATTTTTATTTTTATTTTTTAAATGAATAGGGTACTAGCCTAAGTTAAAAACCAAATGAAATCAAGGTATGCTAACCCTACTCATACTAAAACCAAAATCAAATTTTGTTTGTGTTTGGAGTTTATTGTTGCAGGTTGGAGGTTGAGTGGAGGGACGACGTGACAAGGAGCAATGGATGGAGGATTTGAAGCAGGGAGCAAGGATAGATGAAGCCTGCGTATGGAGCAGACGGGTTGATGGACAGCATGTGGAGAGAAACATGAGGAAATGGAGCAGCTTGTTGCATGGAATGGGCAGCTGCATGGGGATGGACTGGAAAGCCATAGGGGTTTATATGGTGAATCTATGGAGGGAGCAACAGATGATGAATGCGTAGGAAGGTATGCATTGAGGGAAAGTGTGGAGACTCTAGGCAAGCAGGTAATGGATCGAAACAACAAGAGGATCGGACGTTTGCTGCGATGAGGAATTTGTTGTAAATGGGAGAGCTGGGAGGGTTTCGAAAGGCTAACTTAGAGTTGCCAAAAAAAAAAAAAGTAAAGATAAAAATGGAGGTGGCTAGCAACATATGAAGGGTGGTGAGATATGCAGGCTCAGGCAGCAGGAGAATGCTAATAATTACTGAGACAGTGAGGGTTTGGTGATGGGAGCCAGATATGTAGACACAGATTTGATAGATGGCAGTAAGGGCTCTAATTTTTTTTTTGAAAATGCATAGCAAACCCCACCAAGCAACAAATCCCAGAAGCCAATCAGCAAATAGGCGGTCGAAAAACCCCTTAAAATTTATTATAACTCTTTTACAAATTTTCCAGAAATAAAATTTCGAATAAGCTTGCTTCAAATTTGACCTTGAAACCCTCACTGAAATTCCAGATTTGAAAACTAAATTAATTCCCTGTAAAAAATGATGCTGATGGTCCTCAAGAGATCCAGATCTTACCCTCCAGGGCCTAGATCTAGACTCTAAACAACTTTCAACTTCAGATCTACAGTTGCAATACAACAAAAAACACCTAAACGATATACACAATGACCTAAAATATCTTGAAACCAAAGTCAGAAAACCAAAATTAATTACAGATTTATGTACAAAAATGGAAGATCTATCAGATCTAGGGAGTGTGAGTTTGACTCCGCTCATAGATCTGATGATCTATGGCTCTAGTCAGATCTAATGATTTAGCACAATTTTTTTTTTTTTTGAATTTTAGAGGAGGTACTAAGCTTGAAACCCTTCATGCATCACCCATAAAAATATCATATGATAAGCTCAGGATCAAATTTAAACTTGGATCTCCAGAAAAATGCAGATCGAGAATTGGATGGCTCAGCCGAGAACTTCCTCGAACACCCGATGATCCAATAATCAAGGATTTTCCTGTAAAATGCGATTCAGCCATCAACATAGAGCAAGAAACTGATAATAAAATTCAAATTTAATAAAGATAACTGCTATTATATTCAAAACTTAAATTATCATTCAAACCCCAGCGACTGAGCAAGATACCTGTACTCAAATCGCTCTTCAGAAAGCTATATCAATGGCCCAAAAGAAATATATGCATGAAAATAATACATCTTACAACATTTCCATGAAGAGTAACACTAGCAGAAATTAACCCGAAAGCCTTTCTTTATTGCTCATAAAAAGATTACAAGAGAGCTTTTCATTTAGTACACGATCAAAAGATCAGATGACACTAACTGATAAATGGCCTCTTATTTAAAGATAAATCCTCCAATGGCTAGTTCGAGTGATCCTTATCAAAGTGATCTCGATCATTGATGAGGATCAAAATTTCTTCTAATCTCATCCGTCGAAATTTTAAATGCTGAGGAAATTTCGAAATTTTCAATTAAATGCATTTTAATAAATTCAAAAATTGAAATTTTGCATTTATTTCCTCAAAATTTTGACTTTGACTTAACCCCAAGAGCCTAAGACATAAAATTTAGCAAAATAATCAACTAACCTTAGTCGCTGGACCAGTTAATATTTAATTTTTTAAAGGACCCATGAATTTTACCTTTGGAAAATTTAAATCTACCTAGGACCTAGGACCTATGAGGGGATAAATTATTTTTTTAACCCTCAAGACACTTTACATCATGATTTCACATTTTTTACATCTCAAGTGGGAAAACCCATTTGTAAAAGACCCTCATAGACTACCCAATTCTGCTACACAAATATAATCTACCAGATCAAGCAATTTATATAAAATAACCTAACCAAATAGTTAGGATTCTTCCCAAATTAATTTTACATAGACTCGATCTAGCACACTAGGATTCCCCTAACATTCTAGTGACAAAATCCATTCTGGCTTTGGTGTAAGGTTAAAGGAAAACTATGCTAACCATGGGTCGGTGAGACAAAAAACCTTCCGGAATGTAGACAGTCACCAGAAAATTAGGTTTACCTAGGCAATTACATACATGACATAGATTTGCTGAGATTATTTACAATTTACACATGCAAAAAGGGTTTACATTATAACATGATCAGGTTGATGATGATAGTCGAATGGCATGAACACGTTGATCAAGTGCTATGCCTTTTTCAAAAAAAAGGGGTATACTGCTATGGGTAATTGACACATAGTGGTCAATAGACTGCATATTGCTAAACATAGTGGCCAAGGTAGCACGTTGCAAATGGTGAAGTGCGCGATGCCAACTGTAACAATACAAGGTGAGGATTCTCTAGGAACCATGATGGAGGACAGGATGGAACTCTACACGGGTGGTGCAACCACCTGACTAACCAAGGGAAGGATAGTCTTAGCACTCTAGGAGGTTGGAAGGGAGCATGGGACTATAAACTATTCTACCCAGGAGCTGCGCGATATTGGATATGCGCGCAGAAGCAAAGAGTCACAATGTCTGCGACCACACACAGGGGTCTGTGCTGCCACGCGGGTTGGTCAGAAAGTGACCATTGGAGTCACTATTCATGATGGGATGCTCGATTTAAGGCCAAATGGAGTGGGCAGAAGGCATTTAAGATGAGATTTACGGGAAATGTTTTGGAAAATCTGCCACCAAGAAAGCATTAATGAACTGGAATTGGGGGAAACGGTCGAATTTGAATTCAGAAAGCACTATAAAATACAAAGTACTACCCAGCAAACAACACTTGGCCATTTTTGAATTGAGCAATTGAGTAGAGCCCTGAGTGTTGTGAGCTGATCATTGATTGAGCCCTGGAATTTGCGAGTGACGAATTGCAGCACAACGACAATCACAACAACTAAGGATGGCATGGGGATAGAAGAGGTGACCGCCAGTGAGGCTGCGCAGGCCCTAACTATGGAGGAGGTTCCAGAAGGCGTCGGGATCGTGGCAGAGATCACCAAATTATTGTATACACCAAGACCCAAGAAGGATAAACAAGCAATGGCTCCCATACACGTGTCCTCGCAGACCCCACTGTGCAATAAACTATCGATGGAAGAGAAGGGGAAAGTTGTCACTATAGATACAGATGAAGAAGAAGCAGAAGATCTGCAGGCCCTTATGATCACTGAGGAAGAAGACGAAGGCATGGAGGTGGATACTCAACCTACACTCTCTACGAAAAAATTGCCCACCCACGTCCCCCCACGAAAAGGGAAGGCCAAAATGCCCAAGGACCTGGATGAGACCAAGAGTTCGCTCCAAACCCCGCTCCTCCCAGATGGCGTTATGTTTGAAGGCATGCACCCGGGCCATGTGGCAAGCATGAAATTTTAAGATTGGGACCTCCTTGACTATGAAAAGTTCCCTCACCTTGAGACCAGAAACCTCACGAAGAAGAACATTATGAGGGTGGTCACAACATTAGAGCCACGGAAGTGGTTGCGCAGTATGGAAAAGGTGGGTTGTTGAACCTACTTTGGGTGCCACATTTCCACTGTGTCCCAATAACCATTTTCGTCATCAGTCAGCTACTCTGCCTGGTGCATGATGGGTATTTATGGCTGGAGGATCTCATCCCCATCACGACAGACCTAATTCATCGCATTTCCTGGCTCCCATATAAAGGAAAGGACCTCATGACCATATTGGAAGGGAAGGGCAATGATTTGGCCATTGTGGAGGCCATGAAGATGAAGTATAAGCTAGACAAGAAGATGAGGGGTTGTGCCATTTCTAGCATCAAGGACAAAGCAGTACATGTAGCAACCCAAATCCTTGTAGGCAAAGTTATGTGCAAGTGCCTCGCCGACAAGGTAACTGTGCTGGTGGTCGCACTGGCCGAGCAGTGCGCGGAGGGGGTCTAGTTTAACTGGTCTGAGTTCCTCTGCATGTAACTTTTAGAGAATTGTCACAAAGCCCAAGAGCAAGGTAAAACCATCCAATGTTCATGGTTGTTGCTATCCATAGTGCTCATAGCAGGGGAATTTTTGGAGGACAATCAATTTCCCATAATTGATAGAGAATTACTGGAGGCCGCAAAGTATGCTTCACTCTGGGCCAGGAAGGATGTTACAAGGACTCACGACAGTAAGATCTTCTGGGTGCTCATGGAGATGAACATCCGAATGTGGATCAACCATAAACCATGCTTGTTTCCCACAGTGTACAATAATATATAGAGTTTTTTATAATTTAAGGCAGACATGCGCAACATATATATCAGGGCGTGCAAGGCTCTGACAAAGCAGTGGACAAGGCTACCCTTTGTAGCCACTAAAGACACCATTTTCAATGCCTTGGATGCATGGCCTCCAAAATGGTGTGCCACAGACATTGCAGAACTCGAGAGGTTGGTAGCGCAAAAGAAGAAAGATGATGCCAAGTAGCGCATCGCACAATTGGTGGATAAAAGGTGGAAGGAAACAACAACAACTGAGGTGTGAGCAGTGCAGGAAGTCACACAAAAAAAAGTCGAGCAGGAAAAGGCCACAGTAGAAGCAACAACACACGAAGCAGCCATGAAGGTGGGCAAGGGCCAAGCAATGCCTTCACAATGGTAGGAAGTAGAGGAGGAAGAAACAGAAGAAGGAGGCACAAAACCACGGACCATGTCCACACAGTTGAAGGCCCAACACCTGGTAGAGTGAGTAGGATCGAGGAAGAAGGTCCAGGCTTCGAAATTGTCCATTGACCCAATCACCCTACCCGAGGGTGATCTGCATGACATCGACGAGATGGTGCGTGATGTCACAAATGAGGGTCTCCAAAATTTCATGCAAGAGAACAAGATTGTGTTGGGGGTCCTCAGAGCACAGTTGCAAGACTTACAGGCGCATGCCCCTCAGGTTGGTACCCTTTCAACCAACCTCGCAGTAGGATCCATGACAAAAGAGAAGATGGTGCGCACGTGGATGACAAACACAATAGTGTTGCCGGAAGGGGCTCTGGTGACATCAAATGAGGATGACAGGATTTCGGTTAGCACGATGAAAGGTCTTGGTATTAATCTAGATGCCCTTCCACATGAGACATTATATCTAATGCATGATGGGATAATGGCAGAACTACGTGCTTCAAGTCCTCAGCAAGCAGAAGATAAATTTGGAACAAATCAACTTGCAGTGCGACAACTTGGTGTCGAAAAATCAACAACTAGTGCATGTGATAGGCGACGCTTGTCGAAGCGTCCCGGAGCTGGCCATCCCAGTGGATCTATTAGCAGAGGTGTGGATCCACAAGTTAGCAGCAGGAGTCCGTGAGGCTAGGGAAGAAACAACAAAGGTTCAACTGGAGATGAATCTTTAGATCACCGAGCTGTGGTTAAAGATGCAGCAATCCACTCCCCTGGAAGTCAAAAAACAACGCGCTAGTGCTATCATAGTGGGATTGGAGCAAATCAGAGGTGCAGTGCGATAATGTACCAGCATGTTGGAAGAATAACTTGAGGTCCTCACAACTCTGCAAGAGGACCCCAACATCCAGTGCTTAGAGATAGAGGCATGAGAACTCCAACAAGAGTATGACAGTGTCAGAGGAACTATACAGATAGTGGTCCTCACCTAGTGGCTTGCGAGGATGTAGCAGGCGAAAGCACTAAAGGAGTAGGTGGATGCAACACGACATAAGGAGGCAGTTCTAAAAGCATGTGTCCAGCCTTAGATCAATGAGGCCTTCACCATCACGGCAGACATCGAAGGCAAGCTCGCTCACATACAGGGGATGCACACATTAATGCAAAGAAGCACCCTAGACGAAGAGGTCTCAAAATAGCACATGCAGTAGATCTGGCATGTAGCATCTTAGTGTGCTGCTAACATCCACGTAGTTCGTGAACAGTTGGAGGGACTCTATGCAAATATCGTTGCGCCGACAGAGTGACTCGAGGGCGTGTCATGATGTTTGTGTTGGGGGATTGTTGGGCATGGAATCCCCCTAAGGTATGTTTTGGGGCTCAAAGCCTAGGTTTTGACCCAATCTTATTGTAAACCTCTGTGAATTGTGGGCACGGAGCGCGAAATGTATGATAAAGTCACAGGGTTGTCCTCCCTAGTTTTGTAATGTAATGTCAGTTGGATAGACCTACCCATGGTCTGCGGAACATGGGATTGTATAAATAGAGTGAGGTTCTAAGTGTAAAGAGATAAAGAAGAGTAGAGAGACAAGAAGAGTCTAAGTGACTAAGTAAAGTGTGTCTTTGGGTCGTAGAGTAGGAGAAGTCTCTGTAGCTGAGTGCGCAAAGGCCTAGTAATCCACAGTTGAGTGCGTGGACCCCTGCAGCTGAGTGCGCAGCGCAGAGTTGAGTCTGTAACCAAGGAAGGAATTAATAAAGAGTAGTTTTATCATAATTCTGTGTATCTGTTCTTGGGTTAATGCATGTTTTAACTTGCAAATATATTGTTTATTTAGTGTTCATACCTGTATGAATGGTTTATGTTGTTAAGTATAATTTAAAGCACACAAGTAGGCTAAAATATACAACTACCATTAAAATACCAGTAAGACATTGGGTGATAACATAGAGCATGATTCTCAACCCCCGAGTAGGGCTGCACAAAGGTAGTATAACAGGCTGTGAAGTACGGAAAGGTGTGCGAAGTGACTTGCACACAGGGTTGAACTGCGGACCACTTGAACTCATCAAACATCTCCACGGTATGGAAACTTGGTTCTACCACCCTTCCATACTACTTTCAGTGCGACCTGAGTCCACACTCCATGGACTATTGCTGAAAGGGCCAATAGTACTGGGATTTGTTTGGCTAAGTCAACTCTGAACCTGGGTCAGGGCCCAATAAGCCAACAAGGAGGCCATGTTTTACTATAGGAGGAGGTTCGAGAGATTTCTGAGGGAGAGAATGGTGTCTTGATGGTGGAGAAAGGTGGATGAAGGCTTAGTACCCCTCAATGGCCTATCTTACACATAAGTTCTTAGCCACAATGTCCTTCATGTGCCCTTTAAGGGTGATCTTAATGACATATTTGGAGATCAATATGAGGTGTATAGGAGGAACATGGAATGGCTTGAGTGGATGTGTCTTGGGAACGGGTCCGCTAGGGTCATTTTTAGGGTTAAAAGGCCAAGTTTTGGAGTAGGAAGCTCATGGTGTTGTATAAGAAGTGTAAAGTCTCCACATTTTGTGGCTGTGGACTACGAAGATGTGAAGTGTCATAAAGGGTTTCTACCCTTAGTTTATGTAAGTCATGTCAACTTTAGGCGATCTACCCATGGTCTACTAAGCATGGGATTGTATAAAAGGGGAAGTCTTAGAAGAGTCTAAGGTAGTTCAGTCTTTATATGTTTTGGGTCATTGATGAATGTAATGGGTCTGTGAGAGCTAAGAGAGAAGAGTCTTAGCGTAGGGAAGAGGCTTTCCAGCTGTGGGCATAGAGGCCTATGGTAGAAATCCATAGCTGAATGTGCAGACCCCTGTAGCAGTGTGCACATGGCGGTTACGGTCTGTGAAGAAGATATAAAGTATCAATAAAGAGAATTATTCTAAAATTATATGTGTATAATCTATTTTACTTCTGTTATAAATGCATATGATTATGTCATAACGAATACTAGGTTTATGTTTTAATGTTTTATTGTTGCACGAACTCATATGTTTTTCTTTGTTATGTGAATGCAAGTGAGAATATCTATTTACGTGAAGATCATCTTAATGCATGTTGAAGTTATCAGATACTTAAGCTAATCTAGGTAAATACAGAGGTAAGAGTAGTTATAGAGGTGCACAAGTGTCTGATCTGCCTATCTAGGGTACACAAAGGATAGTCATAGACCTTCATGGAGGTTTAGAGGATGACTAAGAGGAGTATATCAATAAACCATAAAATTCTTATTGACCAACGCGAAGGAAGATTTAGGATAGAAAACAACATCGCTACCATCTTTGGGTGCAGAAAATTGGTTCCTACATCCCTCCTTACTGCTTTGCGTGAGACTTCAGTCTATGCATAGCGGATTGATGCCAAAAGGGCCAGTAGTGTAGGGATTTCCTTGGATAATTAACATTGAACCTAGGTCAGGGCCCATCAAGCCAACAAAGGGTTCCTTTGTCAGGACTGGGATCTGCATAAAGAGATGTGTGATGTCGCATCACTGGAATCCAACTAAGGAAATCGAAGACTAGGGGGAAAGAAATACCCACAAATTTGCGGCACAAGAAAACAAGAATCCACAATTAATGAAAGAATAGTGGTTGGATAGATATCTGTACACAGAGATACATGAAATATTCTTCCGTTCCTTCCCGGTTGAGTTATACGAGTGGATCGCGAAATTGGCAGACGACAAAGGAAGGTGGAGGCTTGACAATCCAATAGTCTAGGCCCCGAAGTTAGTGCAGATATTAGAAGCCTCCAAAGATAAGATCAAACATGTTGTTTATCATTAGATTGATCGTATCATAGGATGATTCATGATAGAGTTCGCGGTCGATACTTCGGTTAGTTAAAATGAAGCAGAGCACTACCTCTTCAAGGGACCACGAGGTAAATATTTAAGATATTTAAATACTTGGATTAAGATGCTATTGTGAGAAAAGCCAGTTACGAAACTACCTTGATGTTTGGAGCTATGTGAACTAGAAAGATCCTCAGGCATAGATGGAAAACATGCCTTGAATATAGCCCGCTTATTGGACCTCCTCTAAGTGATGACGCGGAAGTAGCACAAGCTTCTTCGCAAAGCATTTTGCAACTGGTAAGACAAGGGTTTTCGTGAATACCCCATCCACCCACACCATCCCCATCTTCACCTTCACCGAATACACCTTCACCCACACCATCGCCACCTCTGCCACCATATAATATGAAAAATTCAGTAAAATTGCATGTATTCCAGGGGTCAAGAACTGAGGACCCGGACCAATTTTTGTTCATCGCGAAGGTTGTATGGGAAGCTCAGCATATTACCGATGATTATATGACAAAAGAAACATTGGTTACTACGTTATAGGAACACGCGCTAACATGGTACATTAAGTACTGCACTGATAATCTGATGGCTTCATTAGCAGATATTCAAATTGCGCTAAATAACGAGTTCAACAGGCCTAAATCTGAATCTCAATCAGTTATGGGATTCAAAGACATCATGATGAAGCTTGGTTAGACACCCTGGGATTTGGATCAGAGGTTGAAGTGCACAATCAATGAAGCCAACACGAATATTACGGATGGACAACACTGTGAATGGTTTGTGGCTGCGCTCCTACCTCATCTAAGAGTTGCTTTGTCACAGCAAAAGATTGGAACCCAGATGGAATCCCTGGAGATTTAAATGAGATTATACGATACAACAATGCAAGCTCTTAATTTAGGGGTGTAGTGGATTCACACATAGTTGCAAAACCTATCCCTAGAATTTTAGAGTCTGAAGAAATATAGAACTGCTCGGCCGGAAGTGCACGAAGAAGTTTGGTGCCTGATGTGCAAAAGTCAGGGGCATGAAAAAGATCACTATTCAGTCTTCACAAATTATGTTGTAGTAGGGGGGCTAATGCCTCTGAGTCCGAAAGCTCAAGCAAGGCCAAGTACAGGGCCTGTGCTATGGTGTGCTATCTTTCAAGTAGCTGGAAAACATGCAACAAACAATTTCCATTTGCTGTAGAAATTTGTATAGATACCGCAACAACTCTTCTGCAACTTTTGTCAATCGGTGGGTCATGATGAGTGTAATTGTCATAGTTATGAGCTAATGATGGATAGAACACCCGCATATAGGGTGCAGGCAAAAACCTTACCTCCGGACCAAGGCACTAGGGGGTGTGGATGAGGCCGAGGTGGAGGAGGACCTGGTAGAGATCGGGGACAGGTCATTTGTTACAACTGTGGAGGAATAGGAAACTACGTGCGGGATTGCATGAACCCGACACATCTTTCATGTATATATTGTACTCAGTTTGACCATGCAACAGAGGATTTCCCTATATTATTAGCTAATATACGCGAAAAGGGGGCACAACCCCAGAAACCAACTTAGAACATGCAGATGATAAGGGTTGAGCCTCCCGAAGAGGATCCTAAGGTAAATATTGTGCTGCAGAGTGGAATGACAATTGGCAAAGATAAGGGGAAGTAACATGAAGAAAGTGAATGGTTCTGCAAAGCTCTAGAAAAGTAGATTGGGTTTGATATAGAGCATGCAAGGGAAACATTTATGGAAGCAAAGAAAATCTTCGCTGAGGCCTCTACCTTAGAAATTCAGGAGAAGCCAGCTGAAGAGATGGACCCTTCCATGGTTACTACTTTCTTGGAGACCTGTATGAAGCTGCTGCATGATAGCAAGGCTGTAAAAGGACTGCAGGATCTGATAAATAAGTGTGCTGGAAAATAAAACACTCTTGATGGACCGCGTGTAGTAATGACGATTGGTAATCATAAGGAAAGAATGGGGCATGAGATGAGGCTCACCATGAAGATAGGAGAATATTAGATGGATCAAGTTATTTTGGATCTGCAATCGGATGCAAGTGTTTTTCCTAAACAGACATGGAAAAGGATGGGGATACCTACACTGTAGTGGTCTCTGATTTAGTTAAGAATGGAAAATCAACAAAAAATCATCCCCATGGGAATATTGCATGGAGTGATAGTTGATATTGAGGGCACGAGCACATTGGCTGATTTTGAAGTAATAGAGATTGTGGATGAACGCAATCGCTACCCTGTTGATCTGAGAATGGGGCACTTAGGCTTCTTGTCTAACTTACAAGAACCTCTCCCACTTCCAAAGCTTTAAATATTCACAAGTCTTATTGATTAACCAATGTGGGATTAAATGTGCGCTTGACAATATAAGTGTATGCTTATGTTTTTTTTAAAACTGTTCAGGTGCTGTAAATTAATTTGCTTAAACTGATATAAATAAAATAGCAACAATTATAAACAACAGATATAATGCAACAATAAAACACACACACAACACAATATTAATTTGGAGTTCACCCAAAACCCTTGGGCTACATCTCCTTGAGCTCTAGTCAACTTGACTAGGCTCTCTAGGATTATGGTAAAGTCTTTTTTTTACAAGCTCATGGCTCAACTCCACTGTTTTACACAGAAATAATGGGTTTAGACACCATCTTAGCTCCTGGCTCTGAATCTCTAGACTTTCTGGCTCTAGGCTCTGGCTCTGGCTGTTCAGCTCTCGCTATCTTGAGCTCTCTTTCTTGAGCTCTCCATGCCTCTATGATCTGCTTGATCTCTAAGTGATCCTCAGCAACCCTCCAACAACCTTTCTGCATCTTTTCTACTTGTCAATCGCGCTCTCAAGCTTTCTCGCCCCTTCAGCTCTCTACGCTACCTGCTTATGCTTCTCATTCATGCTCTCAAACTCAACGACCCCTCTGTCTTTGTCATTGAATGAATTTTAAGCCTATCGGTGCTTGTTTGTTCATTTCAGCTCTTGGGCTCTCTGGCTCTTGATCGTTGTCCCTTCATCTTCCTTCTGGAGTGTTTAACAATCATTGCTAACGTCCCAAGGTATGGTGGCCCCCTGTTCTATAACGGAATGGTTCATCGGGCCTTTGAAATCCTTAGAAATAGTGACTTTAAATATCCATAATTCCACCCTATACTTCTATTAGTGTCGTGGCGGAAAAAGTCGTTTGTGCGGACACAACTGACCTCCCTAGGAGTCTAAACTCTCTAGCGACAAACAAGACAAAATGGAGCGATCTTTCTCTAAATACACCTTTTAAAACATGAAAACTACAAGTGTTTAGGCTTACCTTATTCCAAAACGTTGTTGTTGTAGTCCGTCCTTGCCGATCCGGATGAGCTCCTCCTTCACATCAATTCCTGCAACCACAAACAATCAAACAATTACCAAGCACTTGCATCTCATATAATAAAACATATATTCAACATGCAGACCAAGGAACACATGAAATAACTCATTAACACAAGCTATTGAGAAAAATGAACCAGTTTGTATTAATAACGAAACAAAGAAACTCTTACAACCTGGCCTTGGTGTTGTGCAAGTTCCTCCCAGGGTCCATCAAGGGTTTTCCTCTACTTTGACAAAGCTCACCCACTTCCAAGTAGAATCAAGCAAAGACAATCTCTCCTCACAAGGTTCTAAATGGGAGTCCTAATTCCTGCAGCATTTACCCAAAGAAAATGTATAGCTTCAACCTCTCCTCCCTCTGGCTCAATGACTTTATTTATAGTGCTGTAAAGAGGTTATTCAGGTCCACCATCAATGGGATAATCCCCCTCTTTGGGTGGGATAGCTCCCTTATTGATGGGATAAGTTCCTCCTTAATAGGGATACATGAACCAACTGGAGGCGCATCCATTTCATCAAACCGACCTCTAGAAAGTTCTAGAAGTAACCACAAGTAACTTTTTTAAGATGAAACTTGCGCATGTTGCCTTTTACAGAAGGACGCACCTGTCCCTTAACATATAGAGCGTCCTAGGACGCAGCTTTTGTGAACATTGTGAGCGTCCCCGCAGGTAAGGCTTGAGAGAACCTGCGTCCCCAGAGATAAACACATTTTTTACAAGACTTTCTCTCTTCTTTGAGTTTGATATGGATAGCAGAGGCATAAGACTTGCCTAACGGGGTAGCATGACTGTTGATTGAGCCATACTAACTGTAAATAGTCATGGTGACATTTTTTAGTGTAACAGATTGCCCCCTAAAGTGCGAAGCCTGGAATAGATTAGGGTTTTGTAATTCTAGGAAGGGTGAAGCGCTTTATCATTTCAAGGATTGTCTTGTGGATGACCTGGTTGGAACCTGCAATTTTCAACACAAAATACATGTATAAGATTATATCATCACTGAGGTAGGCATTCCCATACTCAGATTCAAAACTTTAACTAATGGACTAACTACTCTGATACAGGAATGATCTTGCAGTACATCATTTTTATAGACTTTTGTAGACACAGTATGGACGCAACCATCTGTTTATGATTAGTCTACATAGATAATGAATACAAAACTCCTCGCAGCCTGGATGGTAGAAGCTAGATCCAGGGTCTTCACTTCTACTTCCCGAATTGGTACGATTCTAGCCATGTGATTAAATGATTTGATGTCGAACATGTTAGAAACCACTTGATTACCAGTCGATGATGTAAACTGTTAACAAGCGTGAGAGAGACCACCAGTAATGTCAATGGTTCTCAAAGTACCAAGCACAACCCGTGAAATGTGAATAGATGTTTTGATGTCGAACACTTCACGGAATCCTTTGATCGAAAGTCAATGATGTAAAATGACGTCAAAGGCGAGAAACCTACCATTGATGCATGCAGACTTCAAGGTATTGTCGATTCCTAAGTCATCTTTCTAGATAATGTGTCGTTGTCGATAGAAAGCGACCCGTTGCAGGCAAGCCCACAACACGAAATCATTGTTCAAGTTGAATAAATGTTGCTGTAAGGACTGACTCAGGGATGGTCAAATGGATGACAAGTATTTTTCAGATGAAAGTTTTGCTTGCAGACCTCTTGAACACATAACGACACGACAGATGGCTTGGTGACGAATAACTCAAAGTTAATCCCCGGAACCCGGTTAAAGACTTTCAAAGTGGTTTGATCAACTGTGAGGTAAAAGATTTCCCAACCCAGGTGAATGAAAAATTGTCGTGTTCAAGAGTGGTAATAAAGTTTCTTTCGAGACAAAAGGTAACAAACAGGTTCATTCTTCTCTCTTTTCCCCCACCATTTCTGGCAAGTACCTCTTTATTTTTAACAAGCTTGAGGAGGATAACATATGCTTGATTATAAGCTCATCCTTCAGACGAGTCCAACCTAGTTTAAATTCGAACCCTAGGAAGGAGTGGTTCGTTCCTGTTTGTAATTGAACAGGTCCTCTACTGTAAAAGTTTAACGAGCCCAGTATAGGAGAAACTCGGCGTTTTTCAATTTTAGAGAGTCTGAAAAAACTAAAGGAGACTCCACGTTGAACTTTTTCGTACATTTGTGTCCCTCAATCCCGAAAAAGTATAAAATAATACCTGGGGGAACCGCTTGATCTTGCGACCAAGGAGTACTTTCATAATAGTGTCGTTGACCTGAAAAGTAAAAAGCGATCAAGGACACGTCGTTTTATTTCCTTATCGAGTTTGAAACGACAAAAACCCGGCAATCTTTTCCTGATTTTGCGGTCAGAAAAGAGCTAAAAGGGGACCGTCTTTTAATTCCGTTTTAACGAGTGTAAAAGAAACGCTCGGCGATATTTTCATGTTTTAGGAGTCAGAAAAGGGCTTAAAAGATGACTCTGATATTTTTGTTCGTGAAAAATGACAATTTCCCTCGAAATCCCTTTGTCCTGCACAAAAGCAACACATTACTCATACCTGTTTAAAATAGGCAAAAATACATCGAAAAACATCTTTTCATGGTAAAAAATGAACTAATTCATCCAAAAAACCTATAAAAAGACCTTTTACCATGTCATTTTTACCGTTTCACTGTTGAGGTTGAAAAATGAGCTTTTGACAAGAAACTTTCCGTGGTCGCTGCGGAAAATCCGACCGTCGGAATCGAACGCCGTCTTATCCAGGTATTTTACACATCCCACTCTGCATTTCTATCCATTTAGAATTAATTTTTAGGTCTTAGTTTCATTTTTTGGGGGGGTTTTGGTTTTGGAATGCGCCTCTCGGCGGACGCAGGTGCCCTTCGGGTGACCCGCGTCCCCCGACTTTTTCCTATGCAGGAAAATGGTTGGAAGACGCGGTCCGCCTTCAGGCCAGCCGCGTTCGGGTGCCCTGTGCTGTAAAGTCGGGGTGCGTCTTCTGTGAAATGCGCATTTCAAAACCCCAACCCCCTCAAATAACTATCTAAAAATTCCCAAATCAATTTCTAATGACTATTTCTGGTGTGCAGGGCATTAACCATGTTAGATTGGAGAGAACGAGAGCATGTAGAGGATGATGAAGTTGCAATAAATCATCAACCTTCCCTGGATGCCCTAAGAGCATGCGGGTTATACAAATACTGGACCATACCGGGCATGAGGGGCCAGGTAAGATTCTTGGAATGGCTGGTTGAGCGATGGAACGTTCAAGAACAATGCTTTTACATAGGAGGGCACCAGCTCGAGATAGAGCCCTCGGATGTATACTTTCTCACTGGCTTGCCGAACAGAGGCGAGCAACTCAGTCTTGCGGGGACTAGGCCGGGTGGCCAATCCCTTGATAGTCTCCGCGACGAGTGGTGCACACCTGGGGCTCACCATTCGAAAGGCATAGAGATAAAACACATCACTCTGCGTGAACTCAAAGTCATAGCGTTCACGGTTACCAGAATTTGCGGCGCGGCCGCTTTACACATTGCTTCCGGATCCCAAATGCGGATGGCAATTGACTGTTACCAAGGCACCATTTTCAACTGGTGTGAAGCTGTGTCGGCTCATATGAAGAGCCAACTGACCAAGGCAAAGAACGGACGACTAAAGACTTTTGGATATGGGCCTCTAGTCGTGAGCTTTGCCTTGGAGAGAGTTCCAATGCTGATCCCTCAGCAACTCACTGTTGATATCTTGGGTCCTCGGGAGCCAAAGCTGATACGATGGGTTGCGGTGATGGCCCGGCATCCTGACGAGGGCATGGCGGTGGTTCGATTCTCAGATAGTTACTTTCACTGGTTAGAGGACCAGGTTTTTTCGATACAGGACTTTCCGTATGCCGGAGTGGATTTTAGAGGTGATCCGGACATGGTTCTTCCACCGGGAGAACAATGGGATGACAGAGGTACTTTATTTTTCACAAGTTTTCTAATTATGTATTTTTTTTATTTTTCATATATATCGTCTCAAAACTAACAGTAAAATTTTCAAAATGCAGATGTTGGTCCACAGCGTCCAGCCAACCTCCGGCCTTTTGATAGACTACATCCAGCTGCACCGGTACCGGCCCCACAGGATGCGGCTGCAGAAGTACTAGCTGAGTTGGAGCATGATCTAGAGCGTCTCACGGCAGATATACCTGAGACTACTATGGACGACATTCCTACCAGGCTTCAGCGCTTCGTAGTCGCGGTCCCTGGACCGTTTAGGAGATTTTTGCGTAAGGTAGCCCGCGCAGTGGTGTCATACAGAGAGCACCACCAGTGATTGACTAGTCACTTTTGTAGTCACATGTGACATTTTGACTTTTTGTACTTATCATTTTTGCCGATCATAAGGTGTTTTTCAACCTATGATCGAAGACGATGTATATTTTTTTGACACACTCCTATCTATATATATATCACTATTACCGGCTTATCTTGTTTAACATATGTGATGAAATGTTTTTAAATTTACTTGCATGATTATCGTAAATGTCTGTCCAACATTCGAGAAGCAATTGCATCTGCTAATGTATTTAAAGACCTTGGAATATGCTGATATTCAATGTAATCAAATTCACGTTCCAAGAGACGCACTCTCAAAAAAAACCTTAATAACACAGGATTTCTAATGGCATAAACTCTATTAAGCTGTAATACAACAAGTTCAGAATCTAACCTCACTATCAAACGTCGAATTCCAAATGAAATAGATTCGGATAATAATTCAACCACTGCACTGTATTCTGCAATGTTGTTCGTTGTTTGACCGAGGCTTACCCCATGCATAGAAACTAACTCGTCAGAGGGCGAATAGATAACCCAAGCTGCGGAAGAGATATTCCGTGTACTACGACAAGCACCATCAGCAAATCCAATGTATGTTTGGAGAGGCGTCGACATCTGCAATATCAAGAGTAAAACCAAGATAAGCCAGAATAACGACGAAAAACACACTCTCTAAGCTAAGCACACTGACTAAACTAACAAACACGCTAGCTAGAAAGAAAATCTAACCTATCTAAAAATTTCTCCATACCCACCATTTAAGCATAATACCTCTTTAGGTAAAGTCCATTTCTGGGTTTACCCAAAGAGTCCCCATCAAAATCAACCAGCTCATAAGCCCCTTTTGCTAGCTTTCGCTTTACAATGTAGGGTCCATGCCACATAGGAACGAATTTTCCAGCACCTAGCTTATCGTTAGCTTGATCATATAATAGCACTAGGTCTCCTTCCGAAAAACTTCGAGAGGTGTTACATTTCTATCATACTGAGCTTTCATTCGTTTCGCGTGAGTCTCGATTGCCAATGTAGCGTCACGTCGAGTCTCATCTAATTTAGCCAAGTACAATAAACGTTTCTCCTCTTCGGAAGTAGCTGGAAGTAATTCGACAGCCATTTGAAGTGATGGGATTTCGCATTCAATGGGTAACACAGCTTCCAAGCCATAAACTAGCTGGAAAGGAGTGAACCCTGTTGAATTTTTCACTGAGGTTCGGTATGCCCATAGCGCTGAAAATAACATGTTGTGCCAATTCGACCGATGAACACCAATGGTTCGTCGAATCATGATAACTAGAACTTTGTTGATAGACTCAACCAAACCGTTGGCTTGCGGATAATAAGGAGTAGAGCTATCGTGGCGCAAACCAAGCTGGCTTGTAAGCTCAGTCATCATGATGTTTCGAAAATGGCTCCCATGGTCAGTAATGATTGCTTGTGGGACACCAAACCTAGTTATGATATGATTGAATACGAAAACTGCAGCTGTTTTGCCGCTTGCGTCGAATGTAGGCATCGCCTCGGCCCACTTAGTAAAATAATCAACCGCAAGGATGATATACGCATGCCCCCCGGCCGAGTGAGGGTTACAAGTAATAAAGTCGATACCCCATTTGGCGAATGGACCAGCGGCAATTATAGGGTGGAGAGGAGCAGGTGGAGCGCGCATCTTGCGATCAAACACTTGACAGTTGTGGCATTTCCTGACGGCAATGATACAATCCTTAAACATAGACGGCCAGAAATAGCCAGCGCGCAACACCTTCTGAGCTGTGGCATACCCAGACATATGACCGCCACATGCTCCAGAGTGACAATCATTCAAAACTCTCTCAGCCTCTTCGTGAGTTAAACAACGTCGAAAAACTAAGTCTGCCCCCCGCGATAAAGTGTATCTCCAATAATTTTGTATGGCTGGGATTGAAACCGAATTTTTCGACGTTCCGCTTTGGAAGCTTCAGGCCGAAAGGTTTGGGTTTGGAGATAGATGATTATATCCCCGTACCACGGATCTACAGTACTGATAAGAAACAAAGATTCGTCCGCAATGGACTCTTCTGCCACAGTCTCTGTGTCAGCACTCGGGAAATCACACATCAATTCCGCGAAAACTAAGGATTTCTTAGACTTGGACTTCTCGAACTCCAAGTCGAACTCTTGCAGGATAACGATCCATTTAGAGTACTTGCCCCCTAGCAATTGTTTTGTCAAAATATAAATCATAGGGTTGCAATCCGAAATAACTGTAGTTTTACGGAGAAGAATGTAGTGACGAAAACGCTGGACAGCTTGAACGGCTGCCAGGGCCAATTTTCCACATGCGAATATTTTAGCTCAGTGGGATTCAAGGTCCTACTAAGATAATATATCACATGCTCCGCTCCGAATTCATCTTCTTGAACTAACACCATTCCAATGGTGGAATGCGAAGCTGCGAGGTATAAGAAGTAGTCCTGGTTGTAGTTGGGAGGATGCAACAACGGTGCATGGGTCAACGCGTGTTTAAGTGCATCAAAAGATTGTTGGGCAATCTCGTCCCAAAAGAATTGTGCGTTCTGTTTCAACAACCGTGTAAAACCTTTAGTGACCTCGGCGTAGTTTGGGATGAATCGGCGTAAAAAGTTCGCTTTCCCTTGCAAACTTTGGAGTTGGCGCAAACTCGAAGGAGGAGGCAATTTGATGATAGCCTCGACTTTCGAGGGATCGACGCGAATGCCGGCTTTTGAAACAACAAATCCCAGCAATCGACCTGTTTCTATACAGAAAACACACTTGTGGGGATTCAACCGAATTCGATAATGCCTACACCTCATAAAGATTGCTCGTAGGTGGACAAGGTGATCAGCTCGATGTAAAGAATGAGCAGGCAAATCATCGAGATAGGGTTGCACAATGTGCTTGATGTCATGAAATGCATAAGACATCGCCCGTTGAAAAGTAGCCCCGGCATTCTTAAGCCCAAAAGGTAATTTGCAATAAGCAAATGTCCCCCATGGACAAATGAATGCCGTTTTTGGTTGGTCGGCAGGTAGAATATTGATTTGATTATAGCCCGAAAAACCATCCATGAAGGAAAACATTTCACTTCCGGCACAATCATCAATAATTTGATCGATATAAGGCGTAGGATAGTTGTCTTTTGGACAAGCTCGATTTATATCCCTATAGTCGATACAGATTCTTATTGTTCCTTGTTTCTTGTTGACCGGAACAATATTCGATACCCAATCCGTTAACGGGATCGGATAAATGAAACCTGCTTTCAACAGCTTTTCGACTTCTGCTTTAATCGCAGCCGCTTTTCGAGGGTGAATCTGACGCAACCGTTGCCGGACGGGTTTAGCATCCGGGTAGGTCTTTATTTCATGAACAACAATGGCAGGATCGATTCCCGGCATTTCCTCGTAAGACCAGGCAAACACATCGCGGAATTCTTGGAATAGGGCCTTGTAAATTTGGATTTCTTCTTCAGTACATGCGGCACCTATATGAATGTTCTCCTCAATTCCGGGCTTCACTGAAATATCAATGGGAATAGTACGAGAAATATTCCCTAAATTCAACTCTGAATCAGAATGTTTCGTTGGATCCTGAGCGTCTTTGACATATTCAGCGGTAAAGATAGATGAAAAATCATTTTCAAATGCATCATCCTTAGGTAAAAACGAAGATCTGTGATGGAGATCCTCCCATGGTAGATCATCTACACTTAGGATTTCGCGAAGTTGTTCGTCAGATGACACGACTTCGGGAAACGCTATCCGTTCTAAGGTTGAGGTGAAAAGTGATTCTTCACTGACCACATTCATTTGGTCGATTTCGGTTGAATGCGAGTCGGTAAAAGACATGACAGCTTCATAAGCAATTTCATATGGACTCAAAGGCATAGCATCACCGAATGAGTCTATCTCAGAGTCAGATGGGACAATCCAAGGATCGTCATAAATAATGTTTTCTGATGTAATCATATGAATTGTCACAAATGAAGGGTCTACGTTGAGTGGAGGGAGAGGAAAAGTTCCCAGTAAACCGGAATCCTTAACTAAACCTACACCAACGTCCCTATAAGGGATTGTCGTCTTACCGACATGCTGGATACTCTCTGAAGAGGCTGGGTCGGATGAAAAGTATGTCAGCTGATCAATAGTCACGATCTTACCGTTATGTGGAAACTTAATTATTCTGAAGACCGATGAAACAACCGCTGTCATAGCATATGACCAACTTCGACCCAAAAGAAGGTTGTAGTCTAGAGGGGCATCAACCACTTCCACATCCAGACTAACGGTTTTACCTTCTACCCCTATAGGCAATTCTTGTAGAATACCAAACGGACGGAACCCACGGCCATCAAAGGCCTTAAGGATGGTGGGGGATTGGTTCAACGAAGGAGAACCAAGGGATCTCCAACATTGAATCGACATAATACACGTAGAAGCTCCCTCATCAATCACAGTCCGATGAATAGGCCTGTTTTTGACTATCACTGGAATTTGGAAAGCCATTTGATGGGGGAGACGTGGTGTACTATTTTCTAGATCGAAGATCATTAGATTCGGATCCTGAACATCAACAGCTCCGATAGCCGACAAAAGCAATTTTCGTTGTGCTGGGCATGATTGCAGCACTTCTAACGCCGACATTGCTGAGGGTGAAACAGCTAAGTCCTCAACAATGTTGTAATTCTGGGCTGCTCTCGCATGTGGATTGAAAGCAGACCTTCGAAGTACACCCTTGGCGGGCGGCTTAATCACTAAGTCTGGGTTAGGTTTTTCGATCTGTAGTGGATCGGAACCAGGAGCTGAGGTTGATGGGTTAGAGTGAGAAGATTCTGCTTCCTTACCATCAACAGGATTCTTACTACCATAATCTTGCGATCGAGTCGCAATCCTCACATGAGACATCATCAAAATGGGTTCTTCACTGGCATTCGAAGAAGAACCTATCATCTTATTCTCCTGCTCCGGAAATGGATTTTTTAACACAGCAGGAGTGGGAGAACCTTTGACTATTTTCACAACCTCGGCCCGATGAGGGCAATCTCTCGTAAAATGATCCTCTTCACAAATAAGACAAGGATATCGAGGTTTGCGCTTTTCGTCATTGGTTTCCGACTTTTTTGTTTTCTCCTTCGGAGCCTTGTCTGCTTTAGCCTTCTTCTTTCCTTTCTTCTTTCCACCGTTTTTTGATTTGGCCGTAGATGACTCTACAGCGTGAATATCGGCGGTAAGTTCAGGAGGAGAAGACTCTCCTGTCGGAGAATCAGGCAAAGTGATAATTGGAGTATTTGAAGCCTTGGAAGACTTCTTCTTGCTCTTTGTATTCACGATACCAATCATACCATCAGCGGCATGAGATCCCGAAGGAGCAGCAGCGATTTGATTCGACTTTGGAAGATCCGGAATCTTTTCGTGTAATGTACCCGACTGAGTGTAAACTAAGTCAAGGTATTTTGCCTGAGCAATGACTTGCTCCTCAGTAACTACTCCGGCCTTAGCTACATCTTCAGTAATCTTCGGTAATAATGATTTGACAAACCATTCAGCTAAGATTTGGTCCGGGATAAAAACTTTCACTAACCTCCTACGACGTCTCCACTCATGAATGTGATCAGAAATATACGTGGACGTCGATTGTTTTAGTGAAGTTAATAACTCTGTGCCGTTATCGTATCTGACCGGCAACTGAAAGTGAGTTAAGAATGAGGTAGCTAACTGGCTAAAGTTGTAAAAAGAGGCTCGTGGTAACTCAATGTACCACTTGGCCGCGAGACCAATGAGTGTACGTTGAAAAAGACGTAAGCGGATGGAATCATCTGAGATAGAATTCGAAGCACACCAGAGGTGGTAAGTCATCACGTGATTGGACGGATCCTCTCCAGACTTACCTTCAAACTTGGGTATATCACTGGGCAACTTGTTTGGCATTGGCGGCCAGAACGGAAGATATTGAATTGGATCGTTCGTTAGGCGCGTCAAGTCTGGTAAATCCAAAGTTGCGATAAACGGTAACTGCCGGTTAGGATCTCTAAAACTCTGGGTCACAATACCAGCCCCAGGAGGAGGATATCCAGGATAACTAGGAACAGGAGTCGCATTTGGGATATTATATCCTCCTGGAAAACCAGGATTAACCGGACCGTACTGGGGTTGTTGAGGTTGTTGATAAGTGTACCCAGGATACGGTTGATACTGGTAAACCGGTTGTTGGACAGCTTGCCCATGTTGGTACTGTCCCTGGTACGGAGGTTGAACAAATTGAGGTTGAGTAGTAACAACCGTACTTATACCAGGCTGACCTACAGGCATCTGGACCGTGGTTTGAATCGTAGATCCAGACAACGGTAAAGATGTCTGAGGTGTGGTAACAGGGACAGTAGAAACTGGAGCCGTCGATACTCCAGAAGTAAGTATGGTAGATGTAGCGGTAGTTGCAGCAGCCGTTTGAGATGGAGTACTAGGTGCAATTGGCGGCTGAGTAACTACCGAAGTTACAGAAGTTTGAACATTTGGCTGGACAGGTTGCGGTTGCTGGGTTAGACCAGAAACTACGGGTTGTCCAGCTTGAGGAACCATCTGTACACTTGGCTGCAACACCTGTTGACCCTGTGATGGATCCCATACTAACATTCCAGGGTATTGACCCGTAATAGGTTGAGGATACTGAGATCCATAACCGGATTGAGGGTAGGATTGATAATTGTAAGGTGCAGTTCCCACACTTGGAACATATGACTGACCTTGAGGCGGTTGATAACCTTGACTCGAGTATTGACCTTGACCTTGAGGTTGGTACCCTTGAGGTTGATAACTTTGGGGTTGATACCCTTGAGGTTGCCATCCTTGAGGTTGATATTGATACTGAGGTTGACCCTGGGGTACATATTGAGGCTGGGGTTGACCTTGAGGCGCGTATTGGACCATAGGTGCATACTGACTTTGAGGTTGCCCCCTAGACACGATTTGTGTACCTTGAGGTTGCCCCCCAGGAGTTAACTGCAGTTGCCCCCCAGGCGGTAATTGGCCACCTTGAGGTTGAGAAACGGGAACTGAACCTGACATCATGTAAATGTCTCCTACACCCAATGGTACATTACCACTGTTTCCAATTAATAACCCATGATCAATGGGTTGAGGAGATGCTCCGGCAAAGGTACCAGAAAGAGATTGATACCCAGTGGGAACAGAAGGACCGCCGTGTAAAAAAGATTCAGGACTTTGAGTAAACACGGACGACTGACCAGTCATATTTACAGGAGTATAAATACCTCTAGGTGGAAAAGGAGTACGAGGTGGAGAAAAACCTACCCCTGAGTTGTCCAAATAATTGGTTAACGAAAGGTACCAAGTAGTACTTCTAGGAGGACTGTAAAAGATGGATTCACGCTCCCTTAGATCAATAGTAAGTTGACCTTCAAGGTGAGAGACACCTATATCCTCTTCTGGAGCAAGTTCCTCTATAGCAATCAAACCAGTAGGAAGATTTTCGGTGATAATTCTTTCTATTCTTGGTGAATCTGGAACACTAGAAGTTGGAGTAACAGGTTCAGATATTTCAGGTTCTTCGCCTGTATCACTAGCAGACGAAAAATTACCGACAAGCTCAGAAACTGAAACAGCTTCGGGATTATAACTTGTCTCTAAACTTTGGTAATCTGGATGGACTACCAAGGAAGATTCTCCTTCTTCAGGTGAACCTACTCTACTGTCACTAGGAGGAGTTACAAGGACCTTTAACCCTTCGTACTGACCCGGAATGTCTTCAGGAGATTCACCCCGCGATTTACGGAGTTTTCTTAACAAATCTATTCCGGTAACAATCTCAGGAGACTTGCCCCGAAGTCGACGGGACTGTCTCGGTAATTCCGCCACAATTAAAGATTTTTAACTACAACACACGAAAACAAAGTAAAAATTTCAAATCAAACCACCTAAAGTCTTATAAAGAAGCAAACAAATTTGAAGCACATGCCTAAAGAATCTAGAGCGTCAAACCAAACACAAATAGTAGTCTTCCGGACCAAAAGCGCTAGTTGGTGATGAAGTCCAACCTCGCTGGATTCAGTACAGAAATGGCGGGTGGAACAGTTACCCCGGCAACCTGCTTAATGAATAGACCGGCACAAGTTCCTCCACTTTAACCGTCTCGAAGTGAAGTGAACCCCCCGGAAAATCCAAGTGAGTATAACCGACGTCTGCTCCAGGTACAGTGGGACCTTCCCTCCACCGTCACCTCGGTAGAACCCTAAAGATTATGGTCACTAAAGTTACCAATCACAACAATTACACCTGGGGGAACAGTCTAAACTCCGACAGCACGCAAGGGCAGAGTAACAAGCTCAATCCCCTTACCGGCTCCTTGACAGTAATCCAAGGTTTACCGATAAGTGACCCCTGGCTCCTCGACAATGGTCAATCCGAGGTTTACCGTTTGTAATACGTACTGTCTGGCGTCGTTCCCAACGAGGGGGGAATGATCCCCTCACTGGTTCAGACACGAGCTCGTGCTTCTCCTTTAAGAGGAGCTTTCCCAGAGTGAAATTGAAACAATTGGATTTATTCTACTCAAGATAAACTATCTGTTTGATTTTGTAGTCTTGGAGAGTTAAGTACTCACCTACTCCAAGACCCTAGCCTAAGCTATGTTGGTGTTTCAGAGCCCTAGAAAAATAAAAATTACTAGATTGATTTTAATTTAAGCGTTACTTTTAAGGTTGTTTCTTAAGTCAAAAGGTGATGGAAGTGAAACCAGTGGTGTGTTGACTCGACTCGAAACCACTACAAAATGCACCTAGGATGATTTACCCACTACTTTACTTTTTCGATGAATTGCTTAACTAAAAAGTTGAGAGAATGCAATTTTTATAAAAGCAACTTCTTAATTAAAGACAATCAAAGAAACAATTCGTTTGTCTTTTCCAAGCATAAAAACATGACCGCTCTTTACTTGCACGAAAAAAAAACTCTTTTTCTTCCAAAAACTTTAAATGCTACTTGAAACAAAACTTTTAAAGGAGATGTTTTTGTATTTTTCTTATTTAACGAAAAACATAAATCTATTTTAATAAAAATCAGTTGCAAACTATGAAATCTATGAAAATTCACTCAAAAAAAACAAATCAAAAGGAAATTACCCTAATTAACCTAATGAGGCAAAGCCAACAATGATTATTCTAAGGTGTTTTACTTGATCACAATCAAATCAAGGACTAGCTTATTGCAGAACCAAAAACTAGTCAAAACAAAACTCTAATCTTTTTGTTCTTTTGTAAAATGGAAATCAACACTTTATAAACAAGTAATTCGAAATTTGACCCAAAAGACAACTTAAATGGCAAGCTGCTCACACAAGGAGACTTTACGACAGGCCCGACTTCTAAGAAGGCTGACAAACCAAAGAGATCTAAGGCTGGACAACTTCCTACCGTCAAAGTCACTACAGGACCTATTCAAAAATCAAACCCTAGGCCTAAACTTTGTTGAAATCCACTAAAACACTCAAAGCTCACAAAACAAGTTCAGGTGAAAATTTTTGACAGGGTACTAAAGGATCTGGGCAGAAAACACTAAGAAAAAACAAAATCTAAAAGCAATTAAAGCAAAAATGGAGTTTTCCTAAATTTTTACAGGAAGACGCAGGCAACCCGTTAGAACAGGCGCGGGCCCGCTCTGTGCAAACGGCAACAGCGCGTCCAAAGACGCACTATGCAGTACTCAGAGGGTGCGTCCTTCTGGAAAAGTTAAGAAAAACCAAATCTAACTAAATCTAAAGCTAAGCCACCCAAATACTAATTCTCACAGTCAAAAACCAGAAAATAAAAATGATTTTCTCAGAGCAAAGTTCACACAAAGGAAAAGACTTTCACATTAATGGCTTCCCCAGCGGAGTCGCCAATTTGTCGTGGCGGAAAAAGTCGTTTGTGCGGACACAACTGACCTCCCTAGGAGTCTAAACTCTCTAGCGACAAACAAGACAAAATGGAGCGATCTTTCTCTAAATACACCTTTTAAAACATGAAAACTACAAGTGTTTAGGCTTACCTTATTCCAAAACGCTGTTGTTGTAGTCCGTCCTTGCCGATCCGGATGAGCTCCTCCTTCACATCAATTCCTGCAACCACAAACAATCAAACAATTACCAAGCACTTGCATCTCATATAATAAAACATATATTCAACATGCAGACCAAGGAACACATGAAATAACTCATTAACACAAGCTATTGAGAAAAATGAACCAGTTTGTATTAATAACGAAACAAAGAAACTCTTACAACCTGGCCTTGGTGTTGTGCAAGTTCCTCCCAGGGTCCATCAAGGGTTTTCCTCTACTTTGACAAAGCTCACCCACTTCCAAGTAGAATCAAGCAAAGACAATCTCTCCTCACAAGGTTCTAAATGGGAGTCCTAATTCCTGCAGCATTTACCCAAAGAAAATGTATAGCTTCAAACTCTCCTCCCTCTGGCTCAATGCCTTTATTTATAGTGTTGTAAAGAGGTTATTCAGGTCCACCATCAATGGGATAATCCCCCTCTTTGGGTGGGATAGCTCCCTTATTGATGGGATAAGTTCCTCCTTAATAGGGATACATGAACCAACTGGAGGCGCATCCATTTCATCAAACCGACCTCTAGAAAGTTCTAGAAGTAACCACAAGTAACTTTTTTAAGATGAAACTTGCACATTTTGCCTTTTACAGAAGGACGCACCTGTCCCTTAACATACAGAGCGTCCTAGGACGCAGCTTTTGTGAACATTGTGAGCGTCCCCGTAGGTAAGGCTTGAGAGAACCTGCGTCCCCAGAGATAAACACATTTTTTACAAGACTTTCTCTCTTCTTTGAGTTTGAGATGGATAGCAGAGGCATAAGACTTGCCTAAGGGGGTAGCATGACTGTTGATTGAGCCATACTAACTGTAAATAGTCATGGTGACATTTTTTAGTGTAACAATTAGGTCCACCTTTTAATTGCTTATCGCATCTCTACCGTTGATCTAAGAGATCTAGATCCAACGATTGAGATCCTTTTTGGACAACTCCTTCGTATGGGGGTTAACCCCCCAAAAAGGGTGGTTTTCTCTCTCCAGGGCCTAGCTACATGGCAGCCAATGTATGGGCTCAGGTGGAGCTTGGCCAAAACCACTTACTGCCTACAGGCCACCCAAAATATCTCTTGTTTCCTTTGTGTTAAAAAAATACATTAAATGTTAAAAATATCGAAAAAGGCTTTATGGCGGACTTGAAATGTTATACATATGCATTCATAAACCCTTTCGGGTCTAGTTTCATCACATTGGCACTTTTCCTTCGTATTTCATTTATTTAACAAAAAACACAAATACAACGGAAAACCTTGTTTTTTGGAACTCAAAATATTTCAAATATTATTCATACTTTTATCGGGTCTGGCTATATCACATCACATATGGTATTAGCCCCACTCCTTTGAATAGCTCTAATGCAATAATACGATGCGATTAATCACAATAGCATATCACAAAGACCCGGTGTCCCACCTTAAGCCTCATACCATCGCCGATTGTGATCTGTCGATACTGGCGATCGCAATATCGCATCGGCCCGGTCCTTTGCTTATGTTATATGCATATTCCCACCTCTGACCTGAGATGTTAGGGATTGATAGTAAGGAGTGCTTCCCCTCTCTGCTTAAGTCTGCCTTGTACCTCATCCAATGCGATTTTTCTTCATAAAGCCTTTTAGGCCATTTTTTTGAAGATTTTCCTCTTTTTCCAAAGAACAAAGGGCATCTTCTTTCTGCCATAACTTTTTCATCCTATGTCGATTTTTGCCCATTCAAGTTGCAGTAGATTTAGAATGAGACGATCTATGTAATGGGGCTCATTCTAGGAACTTCCTTGGACTTTAATTTTTCCTCTGTGAGGAACACTTAGAATTAGGAGTCTATCCAAAATACATTTTGGATCAAGCCTTCCCACTAAAAGAACTTTTGGTCTCCAAAATACTAATATACTAATGTGAACGGTACCTGAGAGTAACAACACCCTCTTCTTTTAGCCTCCACACACTTGCCATGCATAGTGCCTCTGAACCAAAGTCTCTGGCCACTTCCCTTCCTGAATGGGTTGGTCCTCCTGGGAAGAACTGTCTTCCTCCTTGCCTTCCTACAGAACTTCTGATGAAATGGTCATATAAGGTGGTTTGAACTTCTTTGTCTTATCATCAATCCAAGGTGGCTCAAACAAATGTGAAGTTCATCTACTCCACAAAAATTTCATTTTTATCTGTTTAACAAGATGTCAACAACAAATGTTAACAACAACATAAATACAGACAACAACTGGATGGCCTAAAGTCCTGCTTCAGCAAAAGAAACAGATTTCACAGCTTGTTAACACCTCCATGTCTTACATATGCATACAAATGATGGACTAGATAACAAGATTACAAAACGTGCCTTTAAACAAATGACTCTTCAATTCAGGCATGTAGAAAAGGACCATTAGGACTCTTTTCAAAAGAGGAAACACTTCATTATTATCTCCATCATGGAGACCAAGTTAACTTCTCCCAAGTCAACATTGCATCACATGCACGTAAAAGCAATAAACTCTACAAGTTAATTACACATACATTTTCAAAACAAGGAAAACATCAACATCCCTATGTTCATGCATCTCATGCTCATGCATGCATTTCATCCTTCAACTTTCACTTAAGCACACTGTACTTCCGAAGCTAAAATGAAATATAGTGTGGCAGCAAGAAAGTGAGTCTCCTACTCAACTTCTCCCATTCACCTTCTTGGTAAAGTCCTGTAACTTGAATCTCATCAACAAAGAAATGAAAATAGATGCATCAATATACATGAAACCTTAATTGGAAAAGAACTCTATTCATTTCTTACCAATCCAGTTCCAAGGTCTTTCCTTTGTCTGAACATCAGCATCAACATGTGAATCATCCTGAGACACATCATTCATGGAAAATTCCTTTCCATTTCTTCCATCTTCTCTTTCCACCTTCCTCATCTTTTGTGGAAGCATTGTTGGATTCAGCGTCCAACACCTTTCAGCAAGATACCCTTGCTTATGGCAATAAGTGCAACACATGTGCACCCTCTTAACAACATGATTTGCCTTGTCCAATAGACCTTTGATTTTTTGCTTCTTTTCCTTCAAAAGTTTCCTGTATGTGGCCATTCTCTTCCAACATCTAGAAACATGATGGTTATCCAAACCATAGAAGGAACATGTAATTCTTTTCCCATTCTTATGTGGAAATTTACCATGCTTTGCAAAATCAAAAGGGATATGATTAGAGCTAGATTTATACGTGCCTCTTTGACCTTTATTGCTTTCATGAGGAGGTGAAGCAAATGAAGTGACTCCCTTCAGAACACCACCAATCTCTTCAAGGTTTTTAGAGTTTCCACAACTCTCTGGTTCAATTGTGTGCTTCTGAACACCTACATCCTGCAGGTGCTGTTTCAAGCTATTGCATTCCTCCTGAATACAATCTTCACACCCTTGAGGTGGAGGACTGTTATAGACATTTTTGGGCACTGCAACCCCAAGCATAAAATGTCCATAAAACAAGGGCTCCTAAGTCCCTAAAAGTGTTGTTCTAACCCCTAAAGGAACAAGGTCAACTGATTACAGCTTCTCCCAGAAGTTCTCCATGAAAAACTCCTCAGAACTGGTCAAAACAGGATCATTTCAGCTGCTCCATAGGCAAAGTGCGTTGCATCTCACCTAAGTACACTCTGTGGATGCGTTGCATTTCAAAAATCCCTTCTATGTGGTGTGATGGGCGAGAAGTGACAAATGGCAGTGTCAATCCGCGAGGTGGAGAGGCATGGAATCTTCCAGAAACTTCTCCTGTGACACTTGCCTCTCTAAATTCGACCAAGGATGAGTAAGAGATAATCAATCTCCAAGTGGAAGAAAGAACTATCAAAGGGAAGACACTAATCAAATCACAAGCTGACTCATCTCCCTTATAGATATCTATATATGGATCCCTCATCCCAGAGATCCAGAGGCGAGAATTTTACATCTTGTAAGGAATTGCTGTTGGTTTCTTGAGACAACATCATAGTGTTCGATGATCTAAGCTTTGTATGATGTGAAGAAGGGCTTACTTGCTGAGAGGATGATGCTGGGTCAGAACAACTGGTTGTAACTCCCTTAGCTCTTTCTTGAGTATTCAAGTTTTTCCTCCATTCTCTTGTGTCATTTATGTTTTATGCATTTGTATGGTCAATTTACATCTGATCCTAGATTGTTTATGATTATAGATCCATATTCTTGTATAGTGTTATGCTACTTTGATCCTACAGGTACTTTGTGAAGCTGGGCGTACAAGGGAGCAAGTAGCGAAGGACTATCAAGAGAGAGAGGAATCAAACTAGGAGATAAATGCAAGACAGAGGTTGGTCTTCTTTGTTCTTCTCTCATCTATATTTCATCAAGGAAAAATGAAAGTAGCTTTACTTTGTTTGTTTCTAAAGTAGCTACCACACCTTAGTGGGATAAGCAGTTCTGTGTAGACACTTTTCCCTGTAACAAAATGGCGACTCCGCTGGGGAGCGACTAGGTTGTTTGTTTATCTTCTTTGTTGTTTATTTTATAAACTTACAGACAGAGCCTGAAGTCGAGCCAGGTAGCTTTCAAACTGCATTTGCTATGCAAATGCAAAGTAGATAAATGTTGCTTCAGTCAATCTCCGGGATTTGTTTATGAATTAAACAACTGATTCAAAAACTCTCTAATTGCCCTCGTGGTAGCTCTTGGAACCTCCTTAGATCTACCCCTAATTTTTGATTTACTGATTACCATTCACTCGGCCAAAACCCCTGAATTGAACTGCAAATTGTGACCCAGAACCCAAGCAAAGTCTCGTCTCTGGCCCAGCGCAGGCTCTATTCTGTGAATCTGAAATTCAGCACACTTCCCGAGTGTAGTTGGTGCGCTGATCAGACTAGGCATTGTTCCTCAGTTTTGGTTTCTGTTTTGATTCTTTTCAGTTCTATTCATGAGTTTTTCTGTTTGTAATCAGTATATCTCTGTTTGAAACCCCTTTCCTTGCTGATATTCTGCCTCCATTGTGCAAAAGAACTGTAAATGTTTTTGTGTATTTGTTGAGTCATTTTCAGTTCTCCTTTGTAAAAAGTAACATAATTGTACTGTCGTTCCTTGATTTGAAAGTGTCGCAAGTGTCGTTTTCAGTCATAGGAGAGAGTTTGGTTGCTCTTGATATTCGATTACCCTGTTGCTATTGTATTTGGTCTAAATTTGTAGTTTTTCTAGTGTCGAAAGCAAGTATTAATTTCCGAATCGTAAAGTGTTGTGATTGTCTCCATTTTTTGATTTTGAAAAGAAACTTGTTAGTAATTGTCACTTGAAAAGTAATTCAGATTTGCACATTAGCTTTCTTTTATCATTCACATACTAAGAAAGCTGAAAACAAATACATGCATGTGCATTTGCATTTAGACTGTTTGATTGGTTTGATTTAGGACAGTGCATTTAGTGTGTGCTCTTTTCTCTTTGTGAAAGAATACTGTCTCTCTTTCCTTAGTAGCTAGGATTTTCATTGCACAAAGAAGATAAAAGACTGTTTATCATCTTAGATTGCATTTTAGGAATTGTACATCTACATCTTGCGGTGAACCTGAAAGGCAAATTTCTTAAGCAAGATCAACTATAAAATAAATTTAATGAATCTAACAACGCTTTGGAACCTAACGCACAACACCTAGAAGTCTAGGCTAGAGACGTATTTCAGCGTCGTAAAGCCTGGTAACTGTTGTTCTCACTGATGGTTGGGTGATTCCTCCACTTTGAGATGATAAGTTCCAGTACGGGCTTGTGCTCCCACGTACCGTCGAGTATATTTTGGGCGACCACAATAGGATTAATCCTTTATCCATAGGAAGTCGTGTCTGCCACCCTATCGATCACAATGTACTGAACACAACATTCGGGAAGATTGACTGCCGTACTGTAAAAAGTATTCTGCAGTTTTTCGATTGGTTTGGTAATCCCTCTGCCTAGATTTCCAGAGTAGTCCCTTTCATTCCTTTTCAGACTCCTTAATGAAAAAGGTCCATCTGAGCACTTGTCACTTCAGGCTCATTAAAAATCGAAGGCGACTAGAGTCATCTTTTGTTTTTTCTCGACTCTTAAAAATTGAAAAAAAAGTTGTGTCAAAGCGTCTAAAATTCATCTAATTCGGAAACATACTTCCCCTTGATTTTTAGTTGATCGAGTAATCCGAAATCGTGGAAGAAAGTCAATTGAAACCCCGTCGTTCACGGAGGCTTACGAGTCAACCATCTTTGTCTCCGGAATCGAAGCTATTACAGACAAAGCAAACTCGTTTAACTAGTTCCAAGTCTCCTGGTAAAGTTAGAACAAGTGTTCCAACAACATGAGAGAATCCGGTTACTCCAAACATTTATGGTATCCCTGCCTTTACAGAAGAAGTTCAGCAGCCACCGAAGGATAGTAGTACTGATCCTAGTCTGAAGGTAAACACTTATATCACTAAACCAGTTCCATCTACAACAGGTTCGGAGAGTGTTATTCCCCAAACATCTGTCACTGTAGATTCTATACCCTCTTCGGCACCATAAATATTCTACGGACCTGACGGTCTACCCCTTCCACCTGGTCTGATTGCTATAGAAGAAATTGTGGAGGATCCTCCATCTAGTATTCCATCGTAATTCGGAGTCGGGATCACTCTGTATCCTTCTTCATCAAAAATTAGTCTACCGCCAGCGGAAGCTCCTGTAGAATCGCTAGGTAATCTTTTGGATAGACTAGAAATGTCTGAACAACCGTCAACATCTAGGACTGTGTCGTCTGACACAGAGATGACAGAACTTCCTGCTATCACTCCAACAATGTTCGCCGGTATACCATCTGTCCCAACTAGCTCTCAATCGCTAGAAGGAACCCACTCAAGGGCTATTTCGACGGTATGGTCCATTCCTGTTTGTTCATCCGGAATAATATCCGGAAACTCTTATGTTGAGTCTCAACAAATTGATCCATTTGGAGGTCAATTTGGGCAGTCCGACCCTCAAGGGCAAACCATTCCCTTAAGTACCGGATTACTGTCGTATGGGGGGCAGTATACCCTTTCATTGTCCCCTCCGGGAGGACAGCCATACAGGAGTTCACAACAAAATTCTGGTTATGCTGGAATTACGTCAAGCGGTTGGGTACCGATACTACCTCAACAACCAAGAGTTGTATATTCGATGTAACAATGTTTACCTATGTCAAGTATACCAACTATGCCAGCTATTGTGATGGTGTCGCAAGTTCAAGCACTACCTGTTGTATGCCAACCTCAGGTTTCTCAGGTTGTAATGCAACAACCTCTTGACCCTGCAACTCAACCATAATCGCCGACTGGTGGAATGACACAGGTTCAAATGGGTACAATTACCCCTCATCTTGGTCAAACAGTTAGTATCGGGCAACAACACATGGCTTCACAACCATGGCTAGTGCAATACCAACAACTGCAGTTCCAACAAGTATACCAAGGTTCTGAGCAACAAATCTTTGCAAATAGTGGGCAACCGTATATTCAAAATGGTCAAAATCAACCATTCTACAATGGTCATGCCCACCAACCTTACCAAAGTTACCAGCATCAAATGCATTATGCTGGTATACAAAGAGCAACTGCTCAGGCAATCCCATCTTATCCTGGGTATGCTTCACCTAACCTGAATCAACAGTTACCCTTCGTGGCAACTTTAGAGTTACCTAATTTAAATCGGTTAACAAACGATCCAATCGCTTACGCCCCTTGGTGTCCAGCGATTCCGCATAAACTTCCATCAGATATTCCTAAATTTAAAGGAAATCCGGGTGAAGATCCATCGAATCATGTGATGACATTTCATCTGTGGTGTTCATCAAACACCCTAAACGATGATTTGATTAGGCTTCGCCTTTTTCAGAGGACGTTAACTGGTTTGACAGCAAAATGGTATATCGAATTGCCCAGAGCTTCATTTGACGACTTCAGTACCCTAGACATAACCTTTTTAACCCATTTTCAGTTACCAATAAGGTACGAAACGGGAACGGAACTTCTTACCAATTTCAAACAAACAACGGCCGCTCACATATCTGATCATATACATGAGTGGCGACGTCATCGTAGAATGGTAAAAATGTATGTTCCCGATCATCTTTTAGCTGAATGGTTTATTAATTCATTATTGCCTTCCATCACGGAAGATGTGGCAAAAGGGGGAGTCGTCACCGAAGAGGAGGTTATCGCTCGTGCGCAATATTTGGACTTGATTTACACTCAGTCTGGCACGCTCTACGATAAAATACCTGACACTCCTAGACTGGAATTCTCAGTCCCTCCTCCTCCGAAATCAAACAATGACTCTCATGCCGGCGATGGCGTGATTGGCGCAACAGACACGGAATCAACAAAGGCTACATCTAAAAAGGCTCGTAAGATTTCCAATCAAAATGCAAAAGAGGAACTTCTTGCCTCGGAAGTAAATGCTGTCTCGACAGATAAAGGCGAAGAAACCAACCAACCAGGGGGAAAGAAGAAAAGCAAAGGGAAGAAGAAGAAACAGGAAGAATCATCACCTGAAAAATCTTCTGCAAACCCTCTTGGAAATAGGAAACCAAGAAATCCATGCTTTATATGCGATGAGGATCATTGGACCGCAGATTGTCCACACATAGCTGAGCTTAAAAAATTCTTCAAGAATTCAAAAACCTCGGCAGTATTAATTGATCCGTTTCCAAATCCAGGAACAAATTTGGTTGACAGTGGAAATGCTTCCTCGTCTCAAGTGCTGATGTTGTCGGTTTCCAAACAGCAAAATGATTCTTTGATATCGACAAGGAACAAAGATTATGGGAATCCACAGCTGTCGAACAACAAGGATAAAGATCAACCTAGTCGTTCGACAACAACTTCGACAGAAGTTACACCACCCATCATTCCTGAGTTGACAATAAAACCACCAAAGGGAGTAGTACACAAGTCAATTTTTAGTCCTCGTGCTAGAGCAGCACAACATTATAATATAGTGGAAGATTTGGCCCAATCGCCATCCGCTATGTCGACTCTTGAGGTACTACAAAATTGCCCATCCCAAAAGCAAGCTTTATTATCAGCCATCGGTGGGATAGACCCAAAGGATTCCAATCTTGTATCCTTTGATCATAAAGGATACGATCCTCAGTTACCAGCTCAACTAGCTTTCCTCGTTCAAGTGAAAGCCCTCAACAAAACTGTTCATTGAACGATTATTGATGAGGGGGCATCTACATGTATTATGTTGATGAGTTGCTGGAAAACTTTAGGATCTCCAACCTTGTCGCGATCTTCGACGACATTAAAAGCATTTGACGGACGAACATATACCCCATATGGTATTCTAAGTAACTTGAAGGTTGAACTAGGAGGGAAAACAGTAGAAATAGATGTTGAAGTAATCGACGGAAACCTCGATTACAACATCCTACTGGGAAGACCATGGATATATGCTATGGCTGTTGTTGTGTCGACCTATTTCAGGAAGATTGCATTTCCCTTTCAAGGAGGGATTACAATCGTCGATCAACAAACCTTCCTCCCCAATGGTTCTCAAGTTATGGGAAGCATTCCAATGATCCATGGAAGCCCCAATTCGCTTCAAAATATCGGAGTAGGCCTACTAAAAGACCCTATATTAATGGGAACTTTTGCCCTTCCACCTCCAATCAATTTGGCAGAAGTAGCATTGGTAGGAACCTGCAATATGATATCTTCAATTAAAAAGATCTCAGGAAACGATATCAACATGGATCATGCACAGGTATAGCCTCCAAGCCCAACAAAAATATTGTAGCAATCAATGTTCCTAGCATGGGAGGCAAACCCAAATCAACACTCATCAAGCGTTTGGATATATAGGTCTAAGGAATATGGCACCCCTTCAGAACCTTGGTCGCGAGTGCATGTCACCGACGAGGGAATTGTTCAATCAATGATAATTGAAGGGGCACCATGGGAAGATTACCACCATCGTTCCCTTCTTCCGGATTGTGAAGAAAATACTCCTGATGACCTTTGTCATCCTTCAGTTTTTTATTTTCTATCAAATACTGTAAACTCGGTGGATTCCGAGCAAAACTTGTCCAACATTGAAGAGACTATCGCCATAAATATCTCAACCAAAATAGATGTTGTAGAGAATATGTATGTTGGCAAATGTTGTTTTCCTTCAGAACTGGAAATATATAACGCTCTTTTTCGCAAATTCAGAGATGTCTTTGCTTGGTCATATAATGAAATGCCAGGCATTGACTCAAGTATCGTTGAACATGAAATCAAGATGTATCCAGATGTCAAACTAGTACGACAACGGCTACGGCAGGTGCACCCGAAGAAAGTCGCTGCCATCAAGGCAGAAGCTGAAAAACTTCTCCATGCTAGTTTCATTTACCCGGTTCCTCTAACCGATTGAGTATCGAATATTGTCCCTGTTATGAAAAAACAAGGAACAATTAGAGTGTGCGTCAATTATAGGGATGTAAATCAAGCTTGTCCAAAAGACAACTACCCTACACCCTTCATCGACCAGATAATTGATGAATGCGCCGGATGTGAAATCTTTTCATTTATGGATGGATTCTCTGGGTATAATCAAATAAATATCCGCCCAAAGGACCAGTCAAAGACTGCATTTATTTATCCGTGGGGCACATTCGCATATCGAAAATTACCCTTTGGTTTAAAGAATGCAGGGGCAACATTTCAGAGGGCAATGAATTATGCCTTCCATGACATCAAAAACATCATTCAACCATACCTCGACGACCTTCTGGCTCATTCGCAAAAGCGGACTGATCATCTGCAGCATTTAAGAGCAATATTTCTACGTTGCTGACACTATAAGATACGACTCAATCCACACAAATGTGTATTTTGTGTCGGTTCTGGTCATTTACTTGGCTTTGTAGTCTCGAAAGATGGAATTCATCTCGACCCATGTAAGGTTCAGGCAATCATAAATTTGCCTCCACCTTCCAATTTGCTTCAGATTCAGAAACTCCAAGGGAAAGCAAACTTTCTGAGGAGGTTCATTCCAAATTATGCTGAACTTGCTAAAGGTTATACGCGTCTTTTGAAAAAGGAAGTACCCTTTGTCTGGGATCAGGCTGCACAATCTTCCTTTGATGCTTTAAAAGAATCCCTAATGAAAGCATCATTAATGTACGCTCCTGATTATCAAGAAGACTTTAACCTGTATCTGGCTGCAGTGGATACAACCATCGCAATGGTTTTAGTTCAAGTAGACAATGGAATTGAACATCCTATTTATTATTTAAGTAAGAACTTAAATGATACAGAAAGCAAATATTCTTATGTTGAAAAGCTAGCGCTCGCAGCTGTTCAAGCGATACGGAGATTTCAACACTATGTCCTCTTTCGAAAAACTACCATTCTGTCGGATTGCAACCCAATTACTTATATATTGTCGCGACAGTTGCTGAGGGGAAATATTCAAAATGGATAGCAATTCTACAAGAGTTTGATCTGGAATTTGTAAAATCCAAGTCAAAGAAAGCTTTGGTTTTCATAGAATTATTATGCGATCTCCCACCATCGTCCAACGATGAAACATCCGAAGAAATGATCATGGACGAAAATTTGTTTCTGATATCTTCAAGCAATCTGTGGTATGGGGATATAATCATTTATCTCCAAACCCAAAAATATAGGCCCAATATCCCTCGCTCCGAACAAAAACGTATTCGATACCAATCAAAAGACTACATGATCGTTGGTGATACACTTTACTGTCGTGGTGTCGATACAGTTCTGAGGAGGTGCCTCACCCATGAGGAGGCCGAAAAAGTCTTGAATGATTGCCATTCAGGCGCGTGTGGGGGGCATCAATCCGGTTATGCTACAGCGCAAAAAAATTTACGAGCAGGATACTTCTGGCCAACAATGTTCAAAGATTGCATAACCGTAGTCAGAAGTTGCCATGCTTGTCAAATTTTCGATAGCAAAACCAGAAGACCACCTGCACCTCTACAACCAATAGTTGCTGTTGGGCCATTCGCCAAATGGGGCATCGATTTCATGACATGTAACCCCACCTCGACCGGGGGGCATGGGTATATCATAGTCGCAATTGACTATTTTACCGAATGGGCCGAGGCGATGCCTACATTAGATAATACTGGTGAAACAACTGCCCTCTTCTTTTTCAATCATGTAGTCGCCCGATACGGCGTCCCACAAGCTATAGTCACAGATCATGGATCTCATTTTCGCAATCACATGATGGTCGAATTAGCTGCCAAATTAGGGTTGTGTCACGACAGCTCTACTCCATATTACCCGCAAGCCAACAGACAAGTTGAAGCAATCAATAAAGTCCTAAAGTGCATGCTGCAAAGGATGATTGGAGTTCACAAAAGAAGTTGGCACCTAATCCTATACTCAGCCTTGTGGGCTTACCGAACATCGGTAAGGAATGCAACCGGGTTTACACCTTTCCAACTGGTATATGGCCTAGAAGCAGTCTTACTAATCCAATGTGAAATCTCATCCCTCAAACTCGCAATTGACCTTCTCCCCGGACTTCAGAAGAGGAGGCTCGTTTCTTGGAACTAATCCAATTGGATGAAACCTGTCGTGATGCCACTTTGGCTAACGAAGCCCATAAGAAACGAGTCAAGGTGCAGTTCGACAAGAATGTCAAACCCTTCTCAGAAGGTGACTTGGTCTTGCTTTATGACCAAGAATCCGATAAATTGGGGGCAGGTAAATTCAAGTCTTTATGGATGGGCCCCTATGTTGTTAAGCGAGTGTTAGCAAAAGGAGCCTACGAGTTAATGGATTATGACGGATTCCACTGGCACAACCTCGTAACGGGTTGTACCTCAAGCGTTACTATGCGTGATTTAGTATAGTAACCTATATGCTTTTGTTATGTTTTTGTTTTCGCTAAAGTATTTGTTTTGGTCAAGTAATCCACTTTTTACATTTATTTCAGATGTCAAACCTATTGGAGTCATGTGTTGGATATGTCGACGGAGCGAGTCGTAGTTCGCGGAACCTATCTTCCGCGGCCTGGGCCATTTTTGATCCAAGCGGTGAGTTAGTAAGTTTCAGAGGGGTATGTATTGGTCGATCAACGAATAACATCGTTGAATATAGCGCGTTGATAGAACTTCTCTCTGATGCCATCACACATGGTATATGCCGACTGATTGTCAGGCTAGACTCACAACTCGTCATACTACAACTCACTGGTATCTACTCTGTCCGAAATCCAGCTATTTATCGCATGTTCCTAAGGGTTAAGATTTTGGAAAGACAATTTGATTTAATATCAGCATATTTCCAGAAGCTTAAACACATTAACTGACTCACTGGCAAATTATGTGTTAGATAGACATTTGCAACATTTATAAAAAGAAGCGTACCATCAATATTTGCATTTGGATCATGTAACTTAACCAAAATAAAACTTTGAAAATCAAAAATATATATATAACTGTTTATGGTTTACACATAATGTTCTGTAACCAAGACAAAATTGGTCAAATGACCCAAAACTCAAAACACTAGGGGGCACCCTAGTCTAATGATGCTCGTTATAGAAAGTAACAGCCTAGGCGATCATGCGTAAGAGCCGAGTCCATCGTCTTGGCACACTAGTAGTATGCTGCTGCAACCTCAAGGGCAGCTCATCAGTCCTCACATCTGGAATACCGAGAGTGAGGCCCTCGACCTAGTCCTGTAATGCTGTGAGAGTCTCGGCCACATCGAGGTCGTGAAGGATAGCCCTTCCAACAGCCTCTCCTACTGGGGTGGCAGCTGGCACTCTCAAGCGTACTACTGGCAGAACGGAACCGACATTTGCATGAACACATGAGTTTGATTAGTCTTGATAGAATAAAGCACAAGGACATTACAAAATAAAAACGATAAACAAGAATATGGTCAAAGAATTTACCAATGGCACCCCACTGTTCGCGAGCCGGCAGTACTAAATCTGGGTCACCCCGGAAGTCCATACCAGCATATGGATACTCGAAATAAACCATCTCCTGATGATCAAACCACCCAAAGAAGGTATCAAAAAAGGAAATCTGAGACTGACCAGCATGCCTAGACATATGGTCGACCCATCTCTGCATACGTGGTTCAATCGGTGAAGGTAAATCGAGTGCAATATACTGTGGCTGCATCAGTGGTATCTTTTCCAAGGCGAAGGCGGTCAGGATAGAACCATACCCAAAGTTCTTCAACCTCCCACTCTTCACCTTGGTCAACTGTTCTTTCATCACAAGAAGTACTACGTCGTACCAGTTGAACACATTCGGTTGGAGACATTCCAAGGCATACTGCATATAAGATCGGTTGGCTACATGAAGAGCCGCACCACCAGCCATCCTACCAAAAGTGAACAGAATAGTCCTGAGGGACCTATCAGTGACATCACGGATGATGATCTTGCCGTCTTTACTTGACTGAGATCCCTCTCTACAATACCGGTGAACATAATCTCTCACAAATTTACCTCCTTGGGCCGAACCTGATAAAGAGATGGGGGCACGCCGCCTCAACAAGCCAGTCAAAAAATAGATGTCCACTATAGTCAAGGGGATGGATTTGCCCCTAATCTAGAACACTTGGCTGGTAGGATCCCAAGCATCGATCAAATAGCGCAGCAAGTTGATTTGTTGTCTCATGCTAGAAATGCGGAAAAACTTCAGCAAGCCACAGTTCCGCAGTGCGTTTACTGTAACTGGATCATGTAAAGCAAGCATGTCCTCTTCTTCATGCTCACGTTCTCGCCATGTAATAGTCATCTTGCTCCAAAAATCTCTGAAAAAAAACAAGAGAAGAGTTAGATCCTGATTTTGGTAAGAGACAGGCAAAATTTCCATCAAAAACTGTGCATAAACTTCCTTCCTTGCGCCCATCGCACCTACAGTAGTGTTCTAGGTGTGTTGCATGTCAGTTAGCTAGTAGACAGGCTAACATCCAACGCACCTTTCGATACACAAGGGGTGCGCTGAAGCCAAGGTGAGTTTTTCAAACCCCAGAGGCTCAGAAAAACTAGGAATCAAGCTCAGAATGCAAAATGGAAAGCATGAAATGAAAGAGCTCAGGTTTAGCTCCTACCTAGTCCAGACGGCGCCGAGAATCGTCCACAGAATCTCCCGGAATCAGCTGATGAAAATCAAGGGGGAAAAGCACCTCCAAAGCTCCAACAAACCAAAGTTCAAATGAAATGGTAAAGTGAGAGGTAAAAGCACTTTTAAATTACTTTTTACGTAGTTCGAGTAAAATATTAGTGTTCTAACTCATTTTTCAAACATATATTGTTCATTTCTAACTAGTTTGATGAAGCAATTGAAAATGCAATACAATCTTTGAAAGAACAAAGCTATTTATGGTAAAATCAAAAAATGACCGTTGTATCGAGCAGTTTTAGCACATAGTTCAAGCTCGTTAAAAAATAAACATAAGTCATGAGCAAATGTTTCTCCCCGCGTTTAAGCTCATTAAAAAATGAACTATTTCCCAGTAAATAACCATCGTGAATGTAGTACTTCAGCCTTTAAAGCCTTGGTCGTGTTCTCATCATCACCTCCACTCTGTATTGGCCGATCATTCACCTCCATTTGATTGTTTACCCCTTTTTGAGGAATAGCTGCGAAGAGTGATCCCACTAGCCATCCTTGTAACACTGCCATGATTGGAAAATTCCAAACCTTACCTGGAATCAACTATTACCCAATTTTATCACTCGTTCCTCAAAAGACGAGTCTCCTTTAAGCTCTTTTCAACTGACTCGTAAAATATGAAAAGATTGCCGAGCCATTGGCCTCTCTAGCTAGTTAAAGGGACCGAACGTGTTATCCCTCCTTTAGATTTTAATCTTTTTGGACCTGAGGGATTATTACACAAAAAGATCGAGCGCTTGTTTTGTTCGGCTCGTTAAAAGTATGGAAAATTCATCCCTTCTATATTGTTTTATAATTTTTTAGACTTAAGGGATTAGATGACGAAAAAGGAATTTTGGAGTTTCCTTTACGTCCCTTTTCAGACTCTCTAAAATTGAAAAGGACTGAGTTATCTCTGGCTCTAGGATCTCTCTCTAGCTCTAGTTGTTCGACTCTGGCCATCTTGATCTCTCTCTCTCAGCCTCTGCATGCCTCTGTGATCTTCTTGACCTCCAAGCAATCCTCAGAAACCTTCCAGCGTCCTTTTTGCAGCTTTTCTGCCTCTCAATCGCACTCTCAGGCTTTCTCACCCCTTCAGCTCTCTGCGTTGCCTGCTTATGCCTCTCAATCGTGCTCTTAGACTCAGCAACCCCTCTGTCTCTGTCATTGAATGGCTTTTAAGCCTATTGGCACTTATCTATTCATTTCAGCTCTTGAGCTCTCTGGATCCTATTCATTGTCCCTTCATCTTCCTTCTGGAGCATTTAACAATAATTGCTAACATCCCAAGGTGTGGTGGCCACCTGTTCTGTAACGGAATGGGCCATCGGGCCTTTGAAATCCCCAGAAATAGTGTTTTCTGTTTACACAGAGGAATACATTCAAACAAGGGAAAAATCCACCAAAACATTGTTCATCAGACTTCAAATACCCATAATCCCCCCATACTTCTATCGGGTCTCCCTTTTAATTGCTTATCACATCTTCACTGTTGATCTGAGAGATCTAGATCCAACAGCTGAGATCCATTTCAGATGGCTCATTCCTATGGTGGTTAATCACATGAAAAGGGCGGTTTTCTCTCTCTAGGGCCTGGCCACATGGCAGCCAGTGCATGGGCTTGGGCGAAGCCCGACCAAAACAACTTACTGCCTACAGGCCACCCGAAATCCTGCTTGTTTCCTTTGTATTAGAAAAATACATTAAACACTGAAAATATCGAAAAAAGGCTTTATGGAGGACTTGAAATGTTATACATATGCATTCATAAACCCTTTCGGGTCTAGTTTCATCACATCATCACTTTTCCTTCATATTTCATTTATTTAATGAAAACCACAAATGCAAAGGAAAACCCTATTTTCCAGATCTCAAAATATATCAAATATCGTTCATACTTTTATCAAGTCTGGCTATATCGCATCACATATGGTATTGGCCCCACTCCTTTGAATAAGTGTGATGCGATAATGCAATGCGATTAATCGCAATCACATATTGCAGAGACCCAGGGTCCCGCCTTAAGGCTCATGCCATCGCTGATTGCGATCTACCGATATCGGCGATCACAATATCGCATCGGCCCAATGCTTTCCTTATTTTATATGCATATGCCCTCCTTCGACCAGATATGTCAAGGATCAGCAGTCGAGGGTGCTTCCCCTCTCCGCTTAAGTCTGCCTTCGACCTCCTCTGATGCGATTTTTCTTCATAAAACCTTTTAGGCCATTTTTTTGAAGATTTGCCTCTTTTTCGAAAGAACAAAGGGCATCTTCTTTCTGCCACAACTTTTGCATCATAAGTCCATTTTTTCCCATTCAAGTTGTAGCAGATTTAGAATGAGACGATCTCTGCAATGGGGCTAATTCCAGGAACTTCCTTAGACTTTTGTTTTTCCTCTGTGAGGAACACTTAGACTTAGGAGTCTATCCAAAATCTGTTTTGGATCACCTACGCTCCTTTGGATCGATTGGACCACTAACATGAATGGGATAATCAATTTGAAGAAGAGAAAGGTGATATTTGATAAGAAAGCCCTCCATGTAGTAGTGCCCCTAGTCCCTGCAAAAGGACCTCGCTATACTGAACCAGTCTGCTATTATGAAAGCAATGATGATTTGGACCAGATTTACAACATAACAACGCAAGATCAGGATTGGTTGAATCCAGCAACAGATGGATGCATTTCCTGAGACCGTAAAAGTTCTTGCACATTAGATTTAGATGAGGAGTTGGAGCACTGGCAGAATCAACTGCATGAAGTATGTACGCTGCGCTGTAATATGATGACCAAGTCGTTACACTCTATATCATCAAAGGTAATAATTCTGCCTTACTATGATGGTTTAACTGATGTCGATAAATTTCTAGATACATTTGAAAGAGAAGTGTCAGAGAAGCATAGCTTCCAGCCCTTGGATTGGGTGCTATGCCTATGAAACGGTGGGGTATGCACAAATACAGTTTTGATGATTGGTGCATGTACAGAAAGATGATGAGACTCTGGTTTGGTCACCAAAACGTTTGACTAACAGAGAAATATGATGGAAGGAATGACCCACGCAATCAGCTGGCCAAAGGGACTAAGGTTTATGGAGTGGAGCCTTAGCCTAAATGGGTGCATCTATTTTTTCATACTTTGGATGTAATACCGATGAAATGGTACTTGGAAACAGAGCTTCACCATGGCACTAAAGAATGGTATGTTTTGCAATAGGGATTCTTGATGACATTTAGCTTTGAGGATGGGTTTGAAAGTATTGATGAGGCATTGTAGGAAGTCAAGGCAGAAATCTTCAGAGTACCACAGGATCCCTTGGACTTAGCTCAACTAGATTGGACAACCCAGCTGAGCCACGTGCTGTAGTGCTACAATGTGACTGCCAAAGAAGAGGACGAGGATCTAAGGAACATTAATATCCCAGAGACTAAAGGTCACAGTGAAGTGTTGGGACCACAGATTGAAAATCCAGATATCACCGCACCACTAAAAACAAGACAAGTGAAGATTGGAATAGAGGCATAGCCAAAATTTGCAAATATTCGGGACTACTGGGATGATGCAAGAGTAGATAAGGTCATTGAATTTCTCTGCGAATACCAGGACTTGTTCCCTAAGACATTCCCAGACCTAAAGGGGATAATAGGGGACCTCAGAGTTATGAAAATCATGTTGAAACCAGATGCAAAGTCGATCAAGAAAAGGCCTTACCGCCTCAATCTAAAGTATAAAGAAAGGGTGCACTTAGAGTTGTATAAAATGCTTGTGGCGGGTATTATTGAACCAGTAGAAGAGTTTGATTGGGTGAGCCCAATAGTAGCTTAGGAAAATAAGCAGAAGGATGAAATAAGGATATGTGTAGACCTCAGGAAGTTGAATTACGCCTACGTACATGATCGCTTTCCAACTTCGTTCACCGACGAAGTGCTAGATAATGTAGGAGGATAGGAAGCATATTCATTCACGGATCGGTTCTCAGGATACCATCAGGTCAAGATCACACTAGAGGATAGAAGTAAGATGACCTTCACCACTGATGGGGGTGCTTTTAGAATATTGTAATTCCTTCCGGACTGAAGAATGCATCGATGATCTTTTCGCGTGTAGTCATTGTGGCATTTAAGGACTTCATTCACAAGTTTCTAAAGGTATACTTTGACGATTGGATGGTGTTTGGGCCGTTGAAATACCATGTAGCCAACCTACACTTGATGTTGGATACACGCCGGAGGTATCAGATCACGCTCAATCTGAAGAAATGTTTGTTCTGTGTTCCTTTCGGAATCTTACTGAGCCATATGGTGTGCAAACAATTATTAATGGTCAAACTAGCTATGATAGCAGTGATAATTAATTTAGAGGCACCAAGAAGTGTGAAACAGCTACACGCAATGTTGGGGCATACGGGATACTATATAAAGTTCAGTAAGAGTTATGCCGAGATTACCACGCCAATGGAGAAGTTGCTAAAGAGGACTGCTACATTCTGTAGGAATGAATAATGTCAGCAAAGCTTAGATGTATTAAAGGAAAAGATGGTCACTATGTTGATCCTAGTCTTCCCAGATTGGAGGAAGGAATTTCATGTGCATGTGGATGCATCATGTATTGTGCTCGGGGCAGTACTAACACAAGCCAGTGAAGGAGAGTTGGATGACCCTATAGTGTTTGTGAATAGGAAGTTGTCTAAATCTGAGAAGAAGTATTCAACAATAGAGCGCGAAGGTTTGGCTATGGTGTAGGCACTCCAGAATTTCAGACACTACTTACTAGCCGGGCACTTTAAGATGTATACAGACCATTCTTCATTGAGGTACTTAGTTAACAAGCTTTTGTTGGAGAGAAGCCTACTAATTTGGAGGAAGTACCACCTAACGCACAGCTCTTTGTAGTGTGTGTTGCGAACAATCACTTTGCAGATATCATACACTTTCTGAAGATGAGGATAGCCGTGGAAGGGTATACTAGTCAACAAAAGAAGGAATAGGTGGACACAACACAATGCAGGGAGGTAGTAATGAAGGACAGATTAAGGCATTAGCTAGATAAAGCCTATGTACTCACAGCCACCATTGAAATAAATTTGGTGAATCTCTAGGCAGCACAATATCAAATTAAAGGCAAATAGCGTAGAACTAGCAACAGAACAACTAGTGGAGTAGGTCAAGCAGGTGGCGACACAGTGTGCCACCAAAGTTGCAGTGGTACAAGTGGAGCTGGGAGGTCTTCACGATAATATATTCACGCCAGTAGAGTGACTCAAGGGTAAGTCACCATATTTTTGTTTGGGTCCTGTTGGGAACGGGTCCCCTAGGGTCATTTTTGGGGTTAAAAGCCCAAGTTTTGGGGCAGGAAGCCCAAGTTTTTGTATAAGAAATGTAAAGTTTCCGCATTTTGTGGTCACAAAACGTGAAGATGTGAAGTGTCATAAAGGGTTTCCACCCTTAGTTTATGTATTTCTTGTTGACCTTAGGATATCTACCCATGGTCGGCAGACCATGGGATTGTATAAAAAGGGAAGTCTTAGAAGAGTCTAAGTCAGTTAAGTCTTGATATGTTTTAAGTCATTGATGAATGTAATAGGTCTATGAGAGCTATGAGTCAACAATCTTAGCATAGGGAAGAGGCTCTATAGTTGTGTGAGTAGAAGCCTAGGGTATAAGTCCACAACTGAGTGCACGAACCCATGCAACTGTGTGCACAGGGTGGTTGGAGTCTGTAAAGAGGATTTGAAGTATCAATAAAGAGAATTATTCTGGAATTATTTGTGTATGATCTATTTTACCTATGTTATAAATGCATATGATTATGTCATAATGAATACTGGGTTTATGTTTTAACGTTGTATTGATGCGCAAATCTATATTTTTTTCTTTGTTATACGAACGCAAGTGAGAATATCAGTTTATGTGAAGATCATCTCAATGCATGTTGAAGTATCCAGATACTTAAGATGATCTAAGTAAATATGGAAGTAAGAGTAGTTATAGAGGCACGTAAGTGTCTAATCCACCTCTTTAGGATACACGAAGGATAGTCGTAGACCTTCGCGAAGGTTTAGAGGACGACTAAGAGGAGTATATCGGTATGCTACTAACGTCCAACTTGCAAAAACAAAGCATGCAGAAGAGTTTCAATCCAAGACTTAACAAATTTCCAATAAATCATCAACACATGTTTTTGGCTTGTTTTTGTAGATCTTCCAGCCACCGTTCCCATAAAAGAGGTAGTGTTCAAACTCACAACTACAATTTTTGTAATGTAATACCTTATTTAACAAAGAATGAAATACAATGACATGAACAATGATAAGAAAATAATATAGGAGATGGACTAAAGCCTCTAGGTTGGCCCGAAATCCAAGGGTTAAATCCCTCTAAAGTTAACCCAGATGTAGGCCAACAATAAACTTTTCACTAATAGAAAATGATAGCCACATACATCATATGAAAGATGAAAATAGTAGTATCAAGCACTATTCTCTCAGTAACTACTTGTATCTCCAACAAAATTTTAAATACTAATGAGCCTTTATGTTTGTTTATTTATACAAAAAGTAGTTGACGGTAGCTCCCTTGAAAGGAGGAGTGGTTCACTCCAAAATATTGAAATTAGTGGATCTGCTTCCCTTGGATCTTCACATGCACCTTGTTTTAGGAATATTAAGTGTTCTTGGACAAATGCCTAACCCTCTAGATCTAGTAGCAAATCTAGAAACAATAGACAAAGTAATCTTAACCTTTTCTATAATCAACAGATAAAACAAGAGAGAAGAGAAGCCTACTTGTAGGTTTCGCTACCTCCTTGTCTCCCTGATCTTACTGCTCCTTTTCGTACTTAAGTCACTTGGAAAGTACCTGCACAAACACAGAAACAAAAACCCATCAAGGAAAATGATATTGATCTATTGCTTATAAATAACATGGAATCAAAAACATGATATACATATGAAATCATTAACATATAACACAAGCGTAAGGAAAAAGTCTTGAAAACTTTATTGATAAGAGGAAAGATTACAACCCATATGAGCTCGATACAATGTCATCCTTCCAATTCAATCCTTCATCACCTCATGACAGGTAAGACACTCCAACACTATTCAATACTTGCACTCAATTCTAATCTCATATCAGCAACATCTCCTTACAACTCAATATTTTTCAGCCCCTGATCTCTTAGATGAGTGATCTATTTATAGGTGAGTAAAGGAGGTTATTCCTTCAATGGAGATGATGAATGCCTTTCTAAATTTAGAAATCAGTTCCATGGAAGAAGGGATAGGGGATTGATGTTTCCTAATTCCCTTTCTCATCCAAATGCGAAACTCAAAGGTGTAGGTGGCACTTGAGAAACTTGTAATGGCTTCCAATGGATAAGGAATCTTCAAACCATCATGGAAATTTGCTCAAATTCACTCAACGCAAGCCAAAGAGGGACCAAGTGCACTACATAGCACCCTGTCAGTGTATGGTTTGCATTGCAGCACACCCTAATAAAGTCCTACCTACGCTGATCTTCTTAGAGGCAGTTTTTGGATTTTTTCAGTGATGGAACTTCTTTGGAAGTAAGGCATACTGATGACTATCTTCTTTAGGGAATGTAACATTTGCACTAGGGGTTGATGGGCACTAATAGTGTTGATCCATAAGTTGGGGTTGATGTGCCCAAATGGATTTGTAACAGTTGCCCCCTAAAGCATGAAGTCGTAAATATATATGTTGGGTGAAATGCTTTATCACAAGGAGAGGAGGTTTCGAACGGAAGGTGACCTGCATCAACTACAATACATATATCATGATAATTTGATTTTTCTGATGAACTTGGTGAGGGAGGCAAACCCATGCTCAACTTATAAACTTTAATTACGTATACAAATATAGTCGTCTACAGAGATAGAACTATGAATGGCTGACCATGAATGTAAGGCCATTGTACATTTCATTTAGTACTCCTTAAAATATTGTAGCCCGGATGGATGAAACTAGATCCAGGGTCTTCAATCTTGTTCAATATTTGTCTCAATTACAAGTCTAACCATGTGAATAGATGTTCTAAAGTCAAACATGGAAAGACATTGTCTGATTACCAGCCAATGATGTAAGTTGTTAATAGACGTGAGAGGAATCACCGATAATGATGATGACCCTCAAGCTACTACAGTACATTTCACATGGTGTGAATAAATGATTTGATTTCGAACACCATACAAAGTCTTTTGGTCGAAGGCCATTGATGTCAACCTATCGCCGAAAGCGAGAAGCCTGCCATTGATGCATGCAAGTTTCAAGGTACTGAAGGGGTGTTTCTAAGTTAACTTCTTGGATGATGTGTTGATGTCGACAAGAATCAACTTGTCGCAGGAGGGCCTTGATGTATCCCACATCTACGACATTAAATGAGGTAAATGATTTTGGAGATGAGAATCAACTGATGACACGAGGTTTAGGAATGGCGGCCATGAAAATGAAGGTTTACGGTATTGCGAAGGATGAAGTTTGAACTGAATGACTTCTCTTGAACATATCGACAACACTGAGATGAATTGGTAGCATTGACCCAAAACAAAGTAATGGATGGTATGATAGACCAATGGTGTGATAACCATAAATCTGAATGACCCGACCCACATAGTCATGGTGATGAGGTGAAAGTGTCATGTTCAAGAGCGACTTGCTACAATAAAGTTTTCTCGACCTTTTCCCATTTTCCCCAGTCATTGCTGACTAATACCTATTTTTTTTTTATCAATCTTGAGGAGAACAACATATGCTTTTTGTATAATTTCACCCTTTAGGAAAATCTATCGCTATTTGATGCTTTAATGAGTCTAGTGAAGGTGAAACTTGGCCTTGTCTAAATGGACAAGTTTGTCGCTATTTGATGTTTTTAACAATTTTAACCACAAATACAACTCGGTCCTTTTCATGTTTAGAGAGTTTGAAAATGGAAAAAAAGGAAACTCGAAACGTTCATTTTCATAAAATAATCTCTCAAGTATGAAAAAGCATAAAATTATACAAGAGAGATGTCATTTCCAATCCTTTAATGAGTTGGAATAGACAAGCACTCGACAATCTTTTCATATTTAGAGAGTCTAAAAAGAGTTTAATTGAGGAATGAGTGGTGTCTAGGATAGCATCTGGTTCCGGTGATGTTGGAAATTCTCAAAACATGTTGATTTATGTGAAGAGGCTGGCTAATAAGACCACTCATTGCAACTATTCCTCAAAATGGGTAAAACAACCAAGTGAAAGCGTATGATCAGCCAAAGGGATGGTGGCGATGGGATGAAAAAAAATGAGGCTCATATGATAGAAATACCTGATAGAATGGAAATCACAAGGGTTAAAATGCAAATGGGTTCATTTTTACACAAACTTGAACCATAGGGAACTATGCTTGGATTCAGTTTCATGTTTACACAAGCTTGAAATGAAAAGCTATGCTTGGATTCAGTTTTATTTTTACACAAGATTAAAACGAAAAAATATGCTTGGATTTAGTTTCATGTCCCCAACATGATGAAAGGGAGAGTCTCCTATAACCAAATGGAAGTCGTTGCAGTGAAGCAGGACGGTTATCCAACACCTTTTTGGCTTCATCCAGATAGGGGCAAAGGTGAATGGGGTGATTCCCTTCACATAACCTACAAGAAAACTTAACTTTACCATTAGGTGCATGACTCCAAGCTTCATTACATTCACCTAAGTAGACAACTCATGGCTATCAGGTGGATGGAATGAAGGTTCTTTTATTAGATCAACTGAAAGACTCGACTAGGATTTTACGAGATCTACTCAAAGACTCGACTTGGAACTTGGGACCTTGTTTCATTTTTTAATGAGCTTGACACAAGACAAGGAACTATGCTCATATCCTTTCTTTCATTTTTTAATGAGGTTGACACAAGACTAGGAACTCTCCTCATGGACCTCTTTCATTTTTTAACAAGGTTGACATAGTAAAAGAACTATCCTCATATTCCTTGTTTCATTTTTTAACAAGGTTGACACAAGACAAGGAACTTTCCTCATATTCCTTGGTTTCATTTTTTAATGAGGTTGACACAAGAAAAGAACTATCCTCGATTGACCTTTCTTCATGACCCATACAAGGTCATGAAGGATAGATCTAGTTCCAATGCCCCCAGTACATAATGTACAACATCATTGAATTGATCGTTAGTTGATCTAGGTATGGAACGGGTTGCCACATAATTAATATGTGGCAGGGATGATACCATTGGTATAAAAGGACCATTTAGGGAAGATGGTTGATTGGAAGCCATATTTGGACCGGGAAATGAAAGTTGGTCAACGGTGACAATTCTGCCTTCATGTGGGAAACAAATCACTCGAACGAGTGTTGAAACAATATCTCCCATGTCATAAACATAGTCACGCCCAAGAAGTAAATTGAAATCTTAAGGGCCTGGGACTACCATCACATTCAATAAACGATTTTTCCTCCCAAAGTGATAGGTAACTGAGGGAGGATCCCTAATGGTTGACTAGTTCTTCTATTAAAACCCAACAGATTCTAGGTAACAGGAACAAGCGGCAGCCGACCGAGCACTTGCGAAGTAGTTGAGGAAAGGATGCTCACTGATGCACCTTCATCTATAATAGTGCTAGATATGATCATATTACAAACTTGTACTATGATCTGCAAAGGCACACAAGAAGGAAGACAAAATCCAGCCAGTCGATTCCAATCAAAGGAAGTGACCAGACTACTTGGAGGGGGTACCGTATAGACGGAAGAATTAACCCCTTGAGTTACAAGAGTGGGAGGATTTTCCTCTTGTCTTGATGGAACAAGAGGACTATCCCAAAGCTCATTAGAATCAGAAGAAACAAAAATAACTTGAGCGGTATCATAATCACTCTCTTCGGGAAAGGTACGATTTACTGAAGGTGAAATTGGGTCAACTATTACCTTAACCTGTTGATTTGCGTCGGGTACAGACTCATAAGATTCGCTTTCATAGAGAGTAGATTTGACCGACGGTTGTTTTTGGTCAGTTAATTCATCAACTAGTGAAGGATTTAGGGAGAGTTTCCTGTAACCAGACGGAAGTCGCTATGATGAAGTAGGATGGTTATCCAACACTCTTTTGGCTTCATTCAGATAAGGAAAAAGGTGAATGGGATGATTTCCTTCACATAACATACAAGGAAACTTAACTTTACCCTTATTTCCTTGAACTTTACTACCACTAGTTGATGGTGTGTCACCAACATGATCTCGGGAAGTTGATGATACAAGATGATGTGAACAGGAAGACCATTCTTCTATGATCTAAGGAATATTAAAACAATTTCGAAGAATATGGTCTCCGGCACAAAGTTTGCATGGATATCGAACTTTATGACGCTTGATGGAAGATTTCTCACCAGATGTTGCATTCAAAGCAATGGTTGCTTGGTTGCCCCTCTGTTGAATTTTCTTCTTCTTCTTCTTCGTCTTCTTCTTAACCACCTGGTTACTAGTACCAATACTTTCACCAGGAAAAGAGGGAGAAGGGGAGGAAGAAACAACTGAGGAAAAAGGAAAAGGGTCAACTTTAGGATCAACTAGAGGTTGATTTTGTCCAGTTGGAGGTGTACTCGATTGTAGAGAAATCATGACATTTTGAACCAAGGAGGTTGAAAACAACCATACTAGCAAGCCAATGGTAAATCCTGGAAGGGATAATGTAGCCATATAAGGAGCACCAATATTTCCTAAATGAGGAAAAGGACTAGGATTCCCATCAAAAGGAATTCCTTGATCAGTGGACTCTGAATTTGTTGCCATATGTTTCAACCTAAGATCAAATAAGGAGTGAGCGTGGAGGATGTTATACATGGTCAATTAATTTTTATGACACGGGAACACAACTTTGCTTTTTCATTTTTAAAGAGTCTAGAAAAAAAAAGATGACTCTAGTCGCCTTCGATGTTAAATGAGCCTTAAAGGACAAGTGCTGAGATGAGCCTTTTACTTTTAAAGAGTTGAAAGGGAATGAAAGTGACTACTCTAGAGATTCTAGACAAGAGGGTTTACCAGACAAATCTCAAAACTGCAATATACACCTTGGTGATAAATGAGAGAGAAATGACCAAGGACTTTACATACGACAATAAATCTTCCTAAATGTTGTGTTCGGTGCATTGCGGTCGGTAAGGTGGCAGATTTGGCTTCCTAGGGATAAATGATTTCAACCTATTGGGCTCTCCCACCATATATGTGACGGTACAGGGAGCACAAGTATGTACTAGCATTTATCAAATCAGAGAGGAGGAATCACCCAACCACGGTGAAAATGACAACCACTAGGTTTAAAGACATTGGAACATGTCTCTAGCCTAGACCTCTAGATGTTTTTGTTAAGTTCCAATGCCTTATTAGATTAATTGATGTAAATTTAAGGTTGATCTTGCTTAAAGTTTGCCTTTGAAGGTTCACCATGAGATGTTTTCTGAAATTCCGAAGAATGCAACTAGAGTGAGAAGCACTCTTTTCATTTGATTTTAGCAATGAAAATCCTAGCTACTAGGGATAGAGAAAACAAGTACTTTTTGATCAATCAACAAAGAGCACAAATTAGATGTAATTCCCTATCTATTCCTTTCAAGCATTCACAAACTACAATATGAACGATGCATGTTTTTCTTTTCAAATCCCTTAATGTTATGATGAATAAAATCGAAAAATACACAATCGATCAAAAATCTGTTTTCATAAAAATGACGATTTTGTGAAAATTTATTTTCAAGGAAAGGAAGAATTTACGACACTTTTGATTTCAAAGAAATGAGGAATTACGACACTTTCGACGAAAATACAAACCATATGCACATATAAATCAATCTCTATTTTATGAATGAAGACTTTACGACAATTCAGTTTTCGAAGGAAAAGATGAATTTACGACACTTTCTTTCAACAAAGATCATTCGACCAAAAAATAACTTTGAATATAGACTAATAATGACAAAGAAAACATTAAAGAAACATTAATCAATCCAATCAAAGTAGGGCTGGCTAAGGAGATGAAAGGACTATTTTCAGAGATAAGACATCATTCATTTTTAGCAAGCAAGAAAACAGAAGAATTTTGGCAAAAATTCAATCTAGAGGTGAGAATTTAACCTAGGGTTGATCAACACATGTCACACAAGAGCTAACTGTGTTGTAGAGCACTGCCTCTCACTAAAGACTACACTGATTTCAATGATTTCAAAACTGATTAGCACAAGTCAAAGAGGGCCAATCTGCACTAATCAACATAGGTAAAAGAGGGCCAAACTATGCTAATAAAAATATTCCAAGCTTAATCAGTGCAAGTCAAAGAAGTCCTAACTGCACTGCAGAGCACTGTCTCTAAGGCTAGCTTGCGTTGATTCCTGTGAGGCCAATCAAGAGTCATCTAACATCAAATTTTGACCAAAATTCAATGCAAAAGGCTGAAATACTATCAACAACCACAAGTACAATATGTAGAAATGTCTTAAGAGGCTGATAAGCTACTAAGATGGATAATTGTTCCCCGGTATGTTTGCCAATTTGTTTTGGGAATATTTAGTGTTCTTGGACAAATGCCTAACCCTCTAGATCTAGTAGCGGATATAGAAATAATAGACAAGGTAATCTTAACGTTTTCTATAATCAACAGATAAAACAAGAGAGAAGAAAAATCTACTTGTAGTTTTCACTAGATCCTTGTCTCCCTTGAATGATCTTGTTGCTCCTTTCCGTACTTAAGTCACTTGGAAATTACCTGCATAAACACAGAAAAAAAAACCCATCAAGCCAAATGATATTGATCTATTGCTTATAAATAACATGGAATCGAAAACATGATATACATATGAAAGCATTAACATATAACACAAGCATAAGGAAAAAGTCTTGAAAACTTTATCGATAAGAGGAAAGATTACAACCCATATGAGCTAGATCCAGTGTCATCCTTCCAATTCAATCCTTCATCACCTCATGACAAGCAAGACACTCCAACACTAAACAATACTTGCACTCAATTCTAATCTCATATCACCAGAATCTCCTTATAACGTAATATTTTTTAGCCCCTGATCTCTTAGATGAGTGATCTATTTATAGGTGAGTGAAGGATGTTATGCCATCAATGGAGATGATGAATGCCCTTCTAAATTTAGAAATCAGTTCCATGGAAGAAGGGATAGGGGATTGACATTTCCTAATTCTCTTTCTCATCCAAATGCGAAACTCAAAGGTGTAGGTGGCACTTGACAAACTTCTAGAGGCTTCCAATGGATAAGGAATCTTCAAACCCTCACGGAAATTTGCTCAAATTCGCATAGCGCAGGCCAAAGAGGGACCAAGTGTGCTGCATAGCACCCTGTTAGTGTATGGTTTGCATTGCAGTGCTGTTACAAGGAAATCTAGTGTCTATTTAGAGCTTCTAGTCCCACTAAGATGGGTAGCTATCTTAGAAACAAACATATTAAAGTCACTTGTTTTTCCTTTATGAGAGAGAGATGGGAAAGAAGCAGAGAGTACCAACGTCAGTCTTCTGCTTGGCTCCTTGCCTGTTTCCTTTCCCCTTTGACAGAATCTCGTCACTACTTCCTTACTTGTCTAGCTTCAAAGAGCACCTGTAGATTCACAGCAGCATAATACCATCAAATCATAGAGATCTTTCACTGTAAACAATATAGGATCAGATATATATTGACCATATAAATGCATATAACAACACAATATTCATAGATACACAAGAATATGGAGGAAAACTCAAATAGATTTATTACTAAAAGTCATAGAAGAGAGGATTACAACCACTTGGTCTGACCTAATGCCATCCTCCCAACTTGAAAGACCTCTTCACCTCACACAAAGAAAGATCACCCAACAATGTCTTCAAAGAGAAACCAGCAGAACCTCTTTGCAAATTACCAAATTCCAACCTCTAGCCTCTGGATCTCTAAGATGAGGGATCCATATATAGATATTTGCAGAGGTATGACTTAGCTTTTGGTTTTTGATTAGTTTCATTCCACTGATAGTTCTTGATTCCACTTGAATATTTCATTGATCTCTTACTAATCCCTGGGCGAATTCTGAAAGGCAAGTGTCATATGAGAAGTTTCTAGAAGATTCCTTGATCATCCCCTTAGCAAATTGCCTCTGCCATTTGTCTATTCTCACTCATTGCACCCTACAGAAGGCCTTTTTAGTATGCATCACACCTCCCATGTGTACAAGGTGAGATGCATCGCACCCTGGCCATGGAGCAAGTGAGATGATCCAGTTTTGACTAGTTCTGAGCAATTTTTCAGGGGGAACTTCTAGGAGATGATGTAATCAGCTGACCTTGCTCCTTTAGGGTATGAAACAACACTTTTAGGGGCTTAGAATCCCTTGGTTTATGGACATATGTGATTGGGGTTACAGTGCCCAAATATGTCTATAACAGTTGCCCCCTAAAGAATGAGGTCGTAAATCCTTTTTGATGTTGGGTGAAATGCTTTATAATGAGGATCTGAGGTTTTTTGCACTGGAAGGTGACCTGTAATAAGATACAATACAATACATTATCTTCATAATATTTTCATGATCTAGCTAAGGTGGGCATTCCCATACTCAGCTTGATAAATTAATTTTCATGTACATAGTACAGACAACCATCTGTGTGCAGACTGATGATTCTGGTAGATCCATCATCCCTTAGTTTGGATGATTCTGTGCAGCAATGATGCACATTTGATGTCTTTATTTTCCTGAATATATCACAGTCTGGATGGATGAACCTAGATCTAGGGTCTTCAAAACTCATTCAATCTTTGCCCAAAAGTACAAGTTGATCCATGTGAAAAGATGTTCTGATGTCGAACATGGAAGGACATAGCGTGATTACCAGCCAATGATGTAAGTTGTTAACAGGCGCGAGAGGAATCACCAATGATGATGATGACCCTCAAGGTACTGCAGTACAATTCACGTGGTGTGAATACATGAGTTGATGTCGAACACCATGCAAATTCTTTCACTCGAAGGCCTTTAATGTAAACCTATCGCTGGAAGTGAGAAACTTGCCATTGAGGCATGCAAGCTTCAAAGTACTGAAAGGGTTGTTCCTAGATCAGCTTCTTGGATAATGAGCTAACATCGACAAGAAGTGACCCGCCATAGGAGGGAATTAATGGATCCCACATCTACGACACGGAATGGAGAAAATGATTTTTTAGAGGTGAAAATGATCTGATGATACAAGGTTGAGGGTGGCGATCATGAAAGAATGAAGCGTGAAGGTATTGCAGCGGATGAGACACAAGCTGGGTAGGTGAGTTCTTTGAGCAACTTCCCTTGAACATATCGGTGACACTGAAATGGATTGGTAGTGTTGGGGTCCCACCCTAACCCCCTTATTCATGTAGTAGGATCGAGTCAATAGTTATAGTTAAGTAAGGAGTCAATAAAGCCCATATTAATAATTGTAAGTGGTTAATCTGCAATTAATGACGGGACCACAGTTAGTTGTAAATGGGCCATGGTATTAGATAGATGGTATTAATAAGAACCATGGTATTGATCCATGGTATTGCATGTATGAGTCTTATATAATGGGTAGAGACTCCCTGCGAGGAGCATCATGTCTTATTTTGTAATCAAGCTCTGCTCTACTGGAGGTTGCCCCCTCAAAGAGGCAAGTGAACATTTCTTTTTGAATAATAAAATACTTGTTGTTGTTTCTCACTATTCTAAGTTCTGGGTATATTTCTTCACATATTTTGTATTCCAGTATTGTCTTGGAGGTTAAGAGCATAACAAGTGGTATCAGAGCTCTTTCCAGGGCCGGTGGGATCTCCATTTCTTAGCAATTTGTTTTTTGGCTAGAGACGTGTTCTGGCGTCTTTAAACCATGGGATCTATTGTTGAGCGCATAAACCTACGGATTTGGGGAGGCATGCACACGGGAAATACAAGAGGTGGTCACGCTTGTTGGACTCCCTTGTAACCCCTGTGGGTACCCCTTCGAGTAGTAGCGCATTAGACAGAACCGCACACGGACTGTCTTCCAAGTACCCTCTGGGTATATCGGAAGCTCCCTAGCTCCTTTGAAACCTCGCCATAGATAAACTATCGGCCGTCTTGCTACTACAATACACCGAGAATAGCACTCGGAGAGATTACTCACCCGTACGATAGGGTAGTCAAGTTGTACGGCTAAGGGTACGGTTGATCCTCCTTAGTTAGAGCCCTGAAACATTGGGCCGAGTACTATTGTCAGACACTTACGCATATTACTATCTGTAGCACGTGACACTCCTCGAGACCATAGTTCCCTTTTCTATCTTGGTATCACGCATAATCTCTGCCAGATCAGATCTCGCAAGTGGGGTTGCAGCAGCAGCAGACATTAGTCCCGTAGTTCTGAGTTAGCAGACCAACCTTTCCGATCCATAATATTTGCAGTACCAGTCGGTGCCACCGCTCAAAGCTCTCTGATCAGCCATTCAAATCTCTCAGATCCACCAGATCTGAGTAGTTGTGTGAGGTTCCTATACCGGGGCATGATTTTCCCAGGACTTTTGGCAGCATTGACATTTTGGGGAACTAGCCCATAAGAATTAGGACGACGAGCTGAGCAAGGTGGTACCATTCAATTGTCAGTGAAAAAAACTTCGGGCAGTCCCAAATTTCAAGTACATAGGATCAGTGCATGGTAGAAACTAGATCTCAAACTATGGCCAATGAGAAGATCGACAAACTTGAACAATCCTTGCAAGCCATCCAATCTCAGCTTGACAGACTAACTGACACACTCTTTAAAGGCAAGGAGGAAGCTTGCGAGGAGGTGTATATTGGCAATGGACACAGTGAGGGTGAGTCTATCTGCTCTCTTCACCTCTGGGGCACCCACCAACAATCTCGTCCGCGACCTCCCAAGCTGGATATGCATAAATTTGATGGTACTCACCAGGCCGCATGGATAGCACAAATGGAGCAGTATTTCAATCTGCATAACATCTTAGATAATGAGACTCAGCTGATGATGGGGAGCATGTACTTGGATAATGCAAGATGGCAATGATCAGAATGGCATCAACGTTGCAATGGAAGTTTTCTAACTTGGGCCACCTTTAAAAAAGCTCTTATAGAGCGCTTTGACCAAGAATCTTATTTTTTGGGTTCTCTCACTAAGCTCCAACAAGTTGGCACAGTGGATGAATATGTTACAGCCTTTGAAGCCTTAACTTTCCGCACTAGGGATCTCTCAGATGCGTTCTACATGGAATATTTTATCAGCGGTCTTAAAGAGGCCATACAAGCCAACGTCCGACTACACCACCCTCCCACATGGTCAGAGGCTTGCAAGGTAGCTCGTAACATGGAACGTGCATTAGCAGCCCAGTCCATTCACCCAAATTTCACTGCCAAGGGTCGCCCCCCACAGGCTCACAGCACGACTCAAACACTTAAGTTTCAAAAGGTGTCACCTGTAGAAATGGTCGAAAGAAGAAAACAAGGATTATGTTACTACTGTGATGAAAAATACTCCCCAGGTAATAAATGCAAGGAGACTAAATTTTTTCAAATTGATGCCACTGATTACAGCTCATCGGAGGAAGCCCCACCACTTGAGGAACCAGAGGAGGTAGAAGAAGACAACCAGAAGGACAATGTCCCTGATGAACCAATTATTTCACTGCATGCTTTGGCAGGGATTTCTTCACCTCAAACTCTCAAAATAAGAGGTTTTATTAAACATTGCCCAGTAGTAGTCTTGATTGATAGTGGAAGTACACATAATTACATCCATCAAAAAGTCGCGGAAGCAGTGCATTGTTTTGTACAAGCAGTTTCTAACTTCCAAGTCCAAATTGCGGATGGGGGAACAATGAAATGTGAAGCCTGCTGTGAAAATGTCAAACTTCAAATGGGGGATTATCAGTTGAAGACCCACATGTTTGCCATACACATGGGGGTGTGTGACATTGTCCTCGGTGCTGAATGGCTTCGCACTCTTGGGCCAATCACAATGGATTTTCAGGAGTTATATATGAGCATTAAGTAGAAAAACTCCACATATACCCTCCGTGGACTCTAGGCAGGAGCTCCCTCTATCATCAGCTCACATAGGATGGAAAAATTGCTAAAAAAGGGCCATCATCGAGTTATCGCTCAATTTAATGCCATCTAGGCTGTCAAACCCAATTCTCTGTCGATTCATCCTGAGATGCAATAGATTTTAAATAACCATCTGCCAGTCTTTGACAAGCCTCATGAGCTTCCATGCTCACGAGGGGAACATGATCATAGCATCACCTTGGTTCCAGGGGCCCAACCACCAAATGTGCACCCATACAGATATCCATTCACCGAAAAGAATGAAATAGAAAAAATAATCAAGGAACTTTTGGAAGCAGGTGTCATTCGTCCCAGCATTAGTCCTTATTCATCGCCGGTGGTCATGGTGCTCAAGAAAGATGGGGAATGGCAGATGTGTCCAGACTTTAGGGCCCTCAATAAGTTGACAGTCAAAGATAATTTCCCATCCCGGTTGTTGATGATTTGTTGGATGAACTCAATGGGGCTCAATTCTTCACTATGTTGGATCTTCGCTCAGGCTACCACCAAATTCGCATGAAGGAAGTTGGCATTCCAAAGACTTCTGTTAGAACTCATGAAGGCCATTATGAGTTCCTGGTCATGCTATTCAGTCTTTGTAATGCCTCATCTACTTTTTAGAGCCTTATGAAGCACCTTCTGAAACCATATCTCAGGAAATTTGTCCTTGTCTTCTTTGATGACATCCTCATCTATAGTTGCACTTGGACCACACATCTTCAGCATGTAGATCTACTCTTGCAACTGCTCCGCAAGCATAAATTATTTGTTAAGATGTCCAAATGTTCTTTTGGCATGGAAGAAGTTGAGTATTTGGGCCTCATTATGGGGCGTGAAGGTGTCAAGGTGGACCCCAAAAAGATCCAGGCAATGCAAGATTGGCCTCAACCTAAGACCTTGAATAGCCTAAGAGGATTTTTGGGTCTCACAGGCTATTATCGCAAATTTGTCCACAATTATGGCTGCATTGCAAAGCCCCTCACTCAACTCCTCAAGAAAAATTCATTCTTCTGGAATGATGATGCACAACAGGCATGTACAGCTCTCAAAAATGCCATGTGTTCCACTGTAGTTTTAGCACTACCTGATTTCACCAAATCTTTTGTCATTGAATGTGATGCTTCGGGTACGGGTATTGGGGCAGTCTTAGTGCAAGAAGGTCGATCCTTGGCCTTCACAAGCCAACAACTAAGTGGGAGGAATCTGGACAATCTACCTATGAGAAGGAAATGATGGCCATCTTACATGTAGTAAATACCTGGCGACCTTACTTACTGGGGTGACATTTGCAAATTCGCACAGACCATCACAGTCTTAAATATTTTTTGGAGCAACACCTATCCTCCCCACAACAAAATAAATGGCTTGCCAAAATGCTGGTATATGATTATGAGATCATTTACAAGAAAAGGCACGAAAATAGTGTACTAGATGCATTATCTCACCAATTTGAGGAGGAAAGTACCCTGCTCACAATTTCCCTTCCCATTCCAGAATGGATTGAAGAGTCTCGTAGGGAATGGTTTTCACATCCCGGGCTCTCCCACCTCATTACTCAATTGCAGGAAGATCCAAATTCCAGCAAGGGCTACTCATGGCAGGATGAGATTCTTCGCTACAAGGACAGAGCCGTAATATCACCAACATCCACCCTCAAAAGCTGCATTTTGGCAGAATTGCACTCATCCCCCACTGCAGGACACTCAGGCTTTTAGAAGACATATGCTCACACTAGAAGATCATTTTTTTGGACAGGCACGAAAAAGGACATCCTTACTTTTGTAGCAGAATGCGATGTCTGTCAACGCCACAAAGGGGAGACAATCAAAGCACTAGGCACATTACAACCATTGCCCATCCCGACATCTATATGGATGGAGGTTTCTATGGATTTCATTACAGGTCTTCCAAAGTCAGGAAACAAGTCAGTCATCATGGTGGTTGTGGACCGACTTTCTAAGTATGCTCATTTCTGTGCCCTACCCCACCCATTTACACCAACTTTGGTCGCTCAATCTTTCACGGATCAGATCTTCAAATTGCATGGCATGCCCACTTCTATTGTGTCTGATCGTGACCCGATCTTCACCAGTAAATTTTGGTAGGAACTCTTCATGCTACAAGGCACCCAACTAAAACTCAGTACTTCCTATCATCCACAAACGGATGGTCAAACTGAGGTTGTCAACAAATGTCTGGAAACCTACCTTAGGTGTTTCACTTCAGAAAAGCAACATCTATGGGTATAGTGGTTGCCTCTAGCTGAATGGTGGTATAACACCAATTATCATGCCACCACCAAAGTGACTCCCTATGAAGCAGTTTATGGTCAACTCCCTCCTTCCCCTACTTCTTATATCAAGGGGTGCTCCAAGGTACAAGCAGTGGATCAACTCCTAGAAAACCGCACAACCATGCTCGCCCATCTTAGAGAGAATCTTCATCAAGCTTAAAACCACATGAAGAAACAAGTAGATCAGCATCGCTCAAAGCGCCAATTTCAAGAAGGGGATCAGGTATTTTTGAGGTTGCAACCATATAAGCAAACTTCACTCAAAGATAAGGGTTGTCATAAACTATCTCCAAAATTCTATGGACCATATCAAGTACTTCAGCGCATTGGAGAAGTGGCCTACAAGCTAGCTTTGCCACCCACTGCAAAAATCCATCCAGTTTTCCATGTCTCATGCCTCAAGAAAGTGATTGGGAACAATTGCAAAATTCAAACCAGTCTACCTGAATTGGATGAAGAAGGGTCAATCTGGCTCCAACCTGAACAGGTCCTAGACACACGAGAACGGCACCTGCGTGGCCGCATGATCAAGGAAGTCCTCGTCAAGTGGAAAGACACCTCTCCAGAAGATGCAACCTGGGAACCAGCCACTATTCTTCAGCAGTTTCCATAGCTTCAGCCTTGAGGACAAGGCTATTCTTAAGGGGGAGGGCATGTTAGGGTCCCACCCTAACCCCCTTATTCATGTAGTAGGATCGAGTCAATAGTTATAGTTAAGGAGTCAATAAAGCCCATATTAATAATTGTAAGTGGTTAACCTGCAATTAATGACGGGACCACAATTAGTTGCAAATGGGCCATGGTATTAGATAGATGGTATTAATAAGAACCATGGTATTGATCCATGGTATTGCATGTATGAGTCATATATAAAGGATAGAGACTCCCTACAAGGAGCATCATGTCTTATTTTGTAATCGAGCTCTCCTCTACTGGAGGTTGCCCCCTCGAAGAGGCAAGTGAACATTGCTTTCTGAATAATAAAATACTTGCTGTTGTTTCTCACTATTCTAAGTTCTGGGTATATTTCTTTGCATATTTTGTATTCCAGTATCGTCTTACAGGTTAAGAGCATAAAAGGTAGCGTTAACCCCAAAAGTGGATGGTACGGTGGACCAATGGTGATATGACCGGTGAACGGAATAACCCAACCCGACTCAATCATGGTGATGGAGTGAAAGTGTCATGTTCAAGAGCAACCTACTACCAATAAAGGTTCTTTAAGTTTTCTTCCCAATTTTCCCCAGTCATTTCTGACCAGTACCTCTTTATTTTTGTCAAGCTTGAGGAGGATAACATATGCTTGTTCTATAATTTTCCCTTCGGGCAAACCCGTCGCTCTGTTTTAACGAGCTTAGCGACAGTGAAACTCGCTCTTTCCTGAATGGACAAGTTTGTCGCTATTGTTTTAGTGAGTTTAACGAAAAGGATAACTTGGTCCCTTTCAATTTTAGAGAGTCTTAAAAGAGACGGAAAGGAAGACTCCAATATTCCCTTTTTGTAGTATAATCCATTAAGTGCGAAAAAGTATAAAACAATGCGAAAGGGATGAATTTTCAATAGTTTTAACGAGCTGAACAAGAAAAACGCTTGATATTTCTTTGCAATAACCCCTCAGGGCCAAAAAGATTAAAATATAGAGGACGGATGGCAATTCCAATCACTTTAACGAGCTGGAGAGGCCAATTGCTCGGCAATCTTTTCATGTTTTATGAGTCAGATGAAAAGAGCTTAAAGGAGACTATTTTTCGAGGAACGAGTGATCTTTCGAGTAGCAGCTGGTTCCAGGTGAAGGTTGGAACTTTCCAATCATGGCAGTGTTAAGAATATGGATAACAGAATCACTCGTCGCAGCTATTCCTCAAGAGGGGTAAACAATCAAATGGAGGTGAATAATGGGCTAAAACAAAGTGGAGGTGATAGTAAGAACACAACCAAGGCTCAAAAACTGATGATAATGCATTCACAATGGTTATTTACCAGAAGTGGGTTCATTTTTTAATGAGCTTAAACTTTGGTGGAACATATGCTCATTTCTAGGTTTAATTTTTAATGAGCTTGAACTTTGCATAAAACTGCTCGTTGCTAGGCTTATTTTTTAACGAGATTGAACTTCACGTAAAACTACTCATTGCTAGGTTTATTTTTTAACGAGCTTGAACTTCGCGTAAAACTGCTCATGGCCTGGTTCATTTTTTAATGAGCTTGAACCATGTGACAAGATATGCTCAGATTCAGTTTCATGTTTACACAAGCTTGAAATGAGAAACTATGCTCGTTATAAGTTCGCATTCCCCCAGCATAATGACGCAAATCGAGGTGCATGCCCTCCAAGATTCATTGCATTTAACGCGGTGGTTGGAATGAAGGTTTACCTTCGAAATTTTTGAAAGACTCAACTTGGATTTTACGAGATCGTAATCAAAGACTCGATTTGGAAAGGGAGTTGTTTCATTTTTTAATGAGGTTGACACAGTAAAAGAACTATCCTCATAATCCATCATATTTATAGTATTTGATAGAAAATCAAAAACTGAAGCATGATTAAGGTTGTTGGAAAAATCTTTGTGGTTATTCGAAAGATGGGAACGATGGTGATAATATTCCCATGGTGCCTATCCTATCATCATTGACTAAATGATTCCTTTGTCTGTAGAATGTACATGTGACCAAGGATCTAAAGAGGTTCCATATTCCTTAGACCTATCTATCCAAACACTCGATGAGCGTTGATTTGGCTTTGCCCCCCAGGCTAAGAAAATTGATTGCTAGAATATTTCTAAAATGGCGATGATCCATGCTGACAAAATGTTCAGGAATCTTCTGAATCTTTTAGATATAGAAGATATCATATTGCAGGTTTCCACCGTGGCCACTTCTGCCAGATTACTCTGAGGTGGTAGGGCAAAAGTACCCATCAATGTAGGGTCTTTTAGCAGGCCTACTCCGATATTTTGAAGTGAATGAGAGCTTCCATGGATCATCGGGATGCTTCCCGTAACTTGTGAACTGTTGGGGAGAAAGGTTTGTTGGTCGACGATTAAAATTCCTCCTTGAAAAGGAAATGCGATCTTTCTTAAGTATGTTGACATAACAGTGGCCATAGCATAAATCCAAGGCCTTCCCAATAGGATGTTATAATCGAGATTTCCATTGATTATTTCAACATCAGTTTCTACTGATTTCCCCCTAGTTCAACTCATAAGTTACTCAAAATCCCGTATGGAGTGTATGTTCATCCATCAAATTCTTTTAACGTCATTGATGATCATGAAAAGGGTGGTGAGCGTAAAGTTTTCCAGCAACTCATTGACATAATACATGTAGATGCCCCCTCATCAATAATTGTTCAATGAACAGTTTTGTTGAGGGCTTTCACTTGAATGAGGAAAGCGAGTTGATCTGGTAACTAAGGTTCATATCCCTTATGATTAAAGGCCACAAGATTGGAATTTGCTGGGTCAATCCCACCTATTGCTGCTAATAGAGATTGCTTTTGGGAGGGGCAATTTTGTAGTACCTCAAGTGTCGGCATAGCGGATGGTGATTGGGCCAGGTCCTCTACTATATTATAATTCTGTGCCACTCTAGCAAAAGGATTAAATGTTGATTTGTGTACAACTCCCTTTGGTGGCTTTATCGTTAGCTCAAGAATGATGGGTGGCACAACTTTGGTCGAAGTTGTTATCGAACTACTAGGTTGATCAGTAGCCTTGTTGTTCGACAGCTATGGATTCCTGTAATCTTTATTCCTTGTCAATATCAAAGCATCATTTTGTTGTTTTGAAATGGACAACATAAGCACTTGGGATGGGGATGCATTGTCATTAGCAACCAGATTGGTTCCTGGGTTCGGAAATGGATCAGTCAATACCGCTGAGGTTTTTGAACTCTTAAAGAGTTTCTTAACTTCAGCTTTATGTGGAGAATCTCTCGTTCGATGATCCTCATCGCATATCTGACACCCCGAAGGGGGTTTCCTTTGCCTAGAAGGGTTTTCAGAATATTTTTCAGGAGACGAATCATCCTGTTTTTTCTTTTTTCTCTTCCCTTTCTTCTTGCCTCCTGGTTGCTTCAGTTCTTTGCCTTTGTCAGTTGACATGACATTAACCTCTGAGGCTAGAATTTCTTCATTTGCATTTTGATAAGAAATCTTATGGCCTTTCTTAGATGCAGCCTTTGTTGATTTCGTGCTTGTTGTACCTATCATGCCATTGCCAGCATGAGAGTCCTTGTTTGATTTAGGAGGAGGAGCAACAGAAAACTCTGGTCTTGGAGCATCAGGGATTTTGTCATAGAGCATGCCAGACTGAGTGTAGATCAAGTCTAGATATTGCGCATGAGCAATAAACTGCTCTTCAGTGACGACCCCTCCCTTTGCCACATCTTTTGTAATAGAAGGTAACAATGACTTAATAAACCATTCAGCTAGCAGTTGATCAGGAACATATGTTTTCACCATTCTATGACGATGTCGCCATTCATGAATATGATCAGATATGTGAGTGGCCGTCGTTTGCTTGAAATTGGTAGGAAGCTCTGTTCCTGTTTCATACCTTATTAGTAATTTAAAATGTGTTAAAAAGGTTGTGGCAAGGGCGCTGAAGTTATTGAATGAAGCTCTAGGTAATTCGATGTACCATTTTTCTGCCGGACGAGTTAACATTTGTTGAAAAAGGTGAAGCTGAATCGAATCATCATTGAGAGTGTTGGACGAACACCACAGATGAAAAGTCATCACATAATTTGACGGGTCTTCACCTGGATTTCTATTAAACTTAGGAATATCTGACAAAATTTTATGAGGAATCGCCAGCCACCAAGGGGCATAAGCGATTGGATTGTTTGTTATCCGATTTAGATCTAGTACCTCTAGAGTCGCCACGAAGGGCAACTGTTGATTCAGGTTCAGCGAAGCGTACCCAGGATAAGATGGGATTGCCTGAGCAGTGGGTCTTTACATACCAGCATAATGCATTTGATGCTGATAACTTCAATAAAGTGGTTGGGCATAATCAATTTGAGACGATTGGTTATAACCGTTTTGAATATATGGCTGCCCATTACTTGCAAAGTTTTGCTGCTCAGGTCCTTGGTAAGCTTGTTGGAATTGCGGTTGTTGATATTGCTAGAGCCATGGTTGTGAAACCATTTGTTGTTGCCCAATACTGGACATTTGACCAAGATGAGGGGTAATAGTACCCGTTTGAGCCTGCGTCACTCCAATTAAGGAGCCACTAACTAGTGATTGTGGTTGTGTCACGGAGACAAGAGGTTTTTGTACAACGACCTGAGAAACTTGAGCTTGGCATACAACAGGAAATGTTTGTACTTGCGACACTGTCACAATAGCTGGTGTAGTGGGGATGTTCGACACAGGGAGACTTGGTTGCATTGAGTATAAAATTCTTGGTTGTTGAGGCAGTATTGGCACCCAACCACTGGATGTGATTCCAATTTGACCTGAATTTGGTTGTGAACTCTCATATGGTTGCTCTCCCAGAGGGAACAATGAAAGGGTGTAGTGCCCTCCATATGGTGGCAATCTAGTGCTCAAGGGAATGATTGGCCTTTAGAGACTAGACTGCCAAAATTGACATTGTTGTGAAGGATCAATTTGTTGAGATTCAACATAAGAGATTCTAGATACTATTCTGGATGAACAAAAGGGAACAGACCAAACTGTCGAAACAGTCCCTAGATGGACTCCTTCTAGTGGTTGAGAGCTAGTTGGGACAGATTGTATACCAGCAGACATCGTTGGAGTGGTGGTAGGAGGTTCTGCTACCACTGTATCAAATGAGACAGTCCTAGATGTTGATGGTTGTCCAGACATATCGAGTCTATCCAAAAGACTTCCTAGCGCTTCTACAGGAACTTGTGATGAAGGGGTATTAACTTCTAAAGTAGAAAGATATAGGTGAATCTCAGTCCCAAAATACAATGGAGTACTAGATGGAAGGTCCTCCGTAATCTCTTCTATAGCAATCAATCTAGGTGGAAGAGGAAGACCGTTAGGTCCGTAAAATATTTCTGGTGCCGAAGAAGGTATAGATTCTACAGCGACAGATGTTGGAGGGGTAACACCTTCTGAATCAACCCTGGATGTAGCTGGTTCAGCAATAGAAGTGTTTACTATTACACTAGGATTAGTTCTAATGTCCTCTCATAACTGCGGAACTTCTTCTGTAGAGGTAGGGATACTAGAAATGGTTGGAGTAACTAAAGTCTCAGAGGAAGTTGAAACATAAGTTTCAAACAAACCAGGAGACTTTGACCTAGTTAAATGAGTTTGATTGACCTAGAATGGTTTGGTTTCCAGAGTCAAAGATGGTTGACTCATCAGTCTCTGCAAACGACGGGGTTTTGATTTACTTTCTTCCACAATTGCAGATTATTTGATCAACTCAACATAAGAGGGGAAAATTTTACTCCGTATTAAATGAATTTTAGACGCTTTGACACAACTTGCTTTTTCACTTTTTAAGAGTCGAGAAAAAGCTAAAGATGACTCTAGTCGCCTTCAATTTTTAATGAGCCTGAAGTGACAAGTGCTCAGATGGACCTTTTCCTTTAAGGAGTCTGAAAAGGAACGAAAGAGAATACTCCAGAAATCTAGACAAAGGGATTACCAAACCAATCGCAAAACCACAGAATACTTTTTACGGTATAGCAGTCAATCTTCTCGAATGTTGTGTTCAGTGCATTGCGATCGATAGGGTAGCAGACATAGCTTCCTAAGGATAAAGGATATAACCTATTGTGGTATCCCAATATATACTCGATAGTACGTGGGATCACAAGTCCATATTGGCACTTGTCGTCTCAAATAGGAGGAATCACCCAACCTACGATGAAAGCAATAGTTACCAGGCTTTACGACGCCAGAATACGTCTCTAGCCTACACTTCTAGATGTTGTGCATTAGGTTCCAAAGCATTTTTATGTTCATTGAATTTATTTTATAGTTGATCTTTCTTAAGAAGTTTTCCATTTAGGTTCACCACGTGATGTAGATATACAATTCCTAAAATGAAATCTAAGATGATAAACAGTCATTTAATCTTCTTTTTTCAATGAAAATCGTAGCTACTAAGGAAAGAGAAATGAAATCCTTTCAACATAGAGCAGAGAGCACACACTAGATGCACTGTCCTAAATCAAAATCAAAAAGCAGTCTAAATGCAAATGCACGTGCATGTATTTGTTTTCTACTTTCTTAATGTGTGAATGACAAAAAGAATGCTAAATACAAATGATTTCTTCTTTCAAAGAGACATTACTAATGATTTTATTTTCAAAAAACGACAGGAAGGCAAGACGACACTTTACGATTTTGAATTGAAAACTACTTTCGACACTTGAAATACTTATAAATTCAGATCAAATACAAGAGTAACAGTGTAATTGACTATCAAAAAGAGAAGTATTCTTTCCTTTGACTGAAAACGACACTTGCGACACTTCCAAATCAAAAGATGACAGTTCGATTAAGCTACTATTTTTTAAAACAGAACTGTAAATGGTGCACAATACATAAAACCATTCACAATTCTTTGTACAATAGAGGTTGGATGATGGAAAGAAGGGGGTTTCAATAGTGGTCTACTGATCACAGACAGCAAAACTCCTGAATAAAACTGAAGAGAGTGAAGAAAAAACCAAAATATGGAGGCAGATCTAGTCTTGTCTGATCATCGCACCTGTAACACAGGGAAACAGGGATGCATCCCACCTACTGCACATGGGAGGTGCGATGCATCCAGATTTCCATGAAGACAAGGTGCGATGGTCTAGGGACGAGACTTTAACTTGGTTCTTGGTCACAGTTTGCAGTTTAGTTGAGGGATTTAGGTCGAGCAAATGATTGTCAGTAACTACAAAGTATAGGGCTAATATAATGAGGTTACTCAAGCTACCTCTAGGGCACTTAGGATGTTTGCAAGTCAATTTTTTGGTTCATAAACAAACCTGGAGATTGAATAAAGCAGCGTTGATCTACTTTTCACTTGCATAGCAAATGCAGTTCGAAGGCTAGCTAGCTTGACTTCAGGCTCCATCTGTGGTTTATGAATAAAACAAATAGAGACAAACAATCAAACTAATCGCTCCCCAGTGGAGTCGCCATTTTGTTATCGGGAAATCTAGTGTCTATTCAGAGCTACTAGTCCCACTAAAATGGGTAGCTATCTTAGAAACAAACAGATTAAAGTCACTTGTTTTTCCTTTATGAGAGAGAGATGGGAAAGAAGCAGAGAGTACCAACCTCAGTATTCCACTTGGCTCCTTTCTTGTTTCCGTTCCCCTTTGACAACCCACTGCTTCCTTACTTGTCCAGCTTCAAAGAGCACCTGTAGATTGATAGCAGCATAATACCATCAAAGCATAGATATCTTTCACTGTAAACAATATAGGATCAGATATATATTGACCATATAAATGCATATAACAACACAATATTCAGAGATACACAACAATATGGAGGAAAACTAAAATAGATTTAATAGTAAAAGTCATAGAAGAGAGGATTACAACCACTTGGTTTGACCCAGTGCCATCCTCCCAGCTTGAAAGCCCTCTTCACCTCACACAAAGCAAGATCACCCAACAATGTCTTCAAAGAGAAACCAGCAACACCTCTTTGCAAATTACCAAATTCCAACCTATAGCCTCTAGATCTCTAAGATGAGGGATCCATATATAGATATTTGTAGAGGTGTGAGTTAGCTCTAGGTTTTTGATTAGTGTCATTCCACTGATAGTTCTTGCTTCAACTTGGAGATTTCATTGATCTCTTACTCATCCCTGGGTGAGTTCTGAAAGGCAAGTGTCATATGAGAAGTTTCTAGAAGATTCCTTGATCATCCACTTAGCAAACTATCTCTGCCATTTGTCTATTCTCACTCATCGAACCCTAAAGAAGGCCTTTTCAGTATGCATCACACCTCCCATGTGTACAAGGTGAGATGCATTTCACCCTGGCCATGGAGCAAGTGAGATGATCCAGTTTTGACCAGTTCTGAGCAGTTTTTCAGGGAGAACTTCTGGGAGATGATGTAATCAGCTGACCTTGCTCCTTCAGGGTATGAAACAACACTTTTAGGGTCTTAGAAGCCCTTGGTTTATGGACATATGTGATTACGGTTGCAGTGCCCAAGTATGTCTATAACAAGCACACCCTAATGAAGGCCTACTGCACTGATCTTCTTAGGGGTAGCTTTTGGATGTTATCACTGACGGAACTTCTTTGGAAGTAAGGCATTCTGATGACTATCTTCTTTAGGGCATGTAACATCTACACTAGGGGTTGACGGGCCCTAATAGTGTCGATCCATAAGCTGGGGTTGATGTGCCCAAATCGATCTATAACACACCTAAGTTCCTCAGCTACTATTGAGGTCAAGTTTTTGGTGAGGAGCCTCTGATCTCAAGCCAAGTTGGAGAGTTAATGTAGTGGACAAACCCCCTATATTATCTCTAGAAGTCTCCAATAAAACCCTGCATAGTAACTATCTTCAAAAATGCTTCTTTTGCCTGCATATTAATCAAATTAGGCCATGAAATATGAAAAGAACCCTTTAGTCTTCCTACTAAGTATATTATGGTTAAAATGAAAATTAATGTGAGAAAATGATAGTTTTAAGGGATGGAGGATAGCACAATGGGTCTCAAAATATACCTATTGATGGGACCCATCATGACTTTTCTACATTATTTCAATGCATTTCTTATGGGACAACACCTAATTCATAAATATAATAAATGAACATAACATCTGAAGGAAAGGCTATGTTGATCTCTTAGCTTATCTACCCCTCATGTTAGCCATCAACTAGGTTTTCCACACATAGCCTTAGCACCATAACCTAGTACAAGTTTGCATAAGTGAGACCCCCCAAACTAAAGTAAGAAACTTTATTTACCAAATAGGCTTTTCAAATTCCAAAAACTAGGGTTTTAAATTTGCAAAAACTGGGGATTTCAAATGTCACAAATTTAGGGCTTTCAAATTGCACAAAAGTAAGGTTTTCAAATTGCACAAAACTAAGGTTTTTCAAAATCCAGTTCAAAATTCTCCCCACCTTCTCATATTTATGATTACACTACATCCTTTCATAAAGAGAAGAATCAACCTCTTTATCAATGTTGGTGATTGGATAATAAAAGGTAGAAGTTCCTTACATATCATTTCATGTATATTGTATCTGATATCTTCATATCTTCTCATGTGTATTGCAGCTAGTATATACAAAGTTCAATTTAGAACATGGGTGTTCCTTATGGTGTATCCACCATGGTGCATCCATGGATACATGTTTATGGTCATTTCCTTTTCCTTATGTGCATCACTTATGTCTTGTTAGTAATGTTGCATCACTTATATATGACACCTAATATTGTGTATCATTGATGTTTTGTATTTCTTTAGTACATTGCTTATGGGGTATCACATAATTCATAATTATATATAAAAAAATTCCCAAGGAATGTGCATAAAGGGAAAGGTTATATTTACCTTTTAGGTTTTCCACACTTCACCTTAGCCATCAAATAGGTTATCCACACTTAGCCTTATCCACCATAGCTTAGTATAAGTTGGCACAAGTGAGAGTTTTGAAACTAAAATTAGAAACCTTAGCCACTAGCTAGGATTTTCAAATTCCACTTCAATATTATCCCCACCATCTCATATTTATTCTTGCACTAGATTTTTCTAGAAAGAGAGGCATCAACCTCTTTCCAACATTAGTGATTGGTTAATATAAGGTATAAGTTCCTTACATATCAACTCATGTATATTGTAATTAATATCTTACATATATTCTCATGTATATTTCAGCCACTATGTACAATGTTCAATTTAGATTCTATATATGTGTGTCATGTAAGGACATTAATATTTTTTCACTTATGGTGCATCAATGCATGTATGTTGATGGTCATGGTTCACTAGTTATGTGCATAACTTATGTCTTGTTAGTTAAGGTGCATCACTTATACATGAAAAATAATATTGTGTATCATGGATTTTGTGAATTTCTTTATTTCAATGCTTATGGGGTATAACTTGATTCATAAATATAATAAACAAATATAATTTAGTAATTTAAGTAAATAAATATAAATCTTAACTTGACCAACTATGATTTATCAACCATTAAAAGGAAGTACCAACTCCCTAATTTATGAGCACTCGATGAAAGGAAGCACCAACTCCCTGGTTTATCAACACAAACTGAAAGAAATCACTAACTACCTAATTTATCAAATCTTGGACAAGAGTCAATATTAGTAAACGAAGATTTTCTGTCTTGGAAGTTTCTCCTTTTTCCTTCAAAGAAGTGCTTAGTTTCCCAAATACAAACTAGTTAGGAAAGAAACTTCCATCAACAAATGATCCCTGAACTCAACCTCTCTATCAACAAAATACGGCTTCAATAGCCTCAAATTAGGACCTAAGCCTTAAAAAGTGTGCCAAAATTCCTTCCAACATAAGACACAAATCCCTTCGAAAAGAAGCCAAAACCCTTCAAAATGTGCCAAAACTCCATCCCCACAAGGTCTATCCAAATAAGCGCATCTTCACTTTTACTTCATGAGTTATGAACCTTAGAATTCCTTCTTTTCTTCATGTGTTTTAATAGATCTGAATTTACATGAGTGAATGAATTTGAATTATCCTTCTAATGCCTTTTTATAAGGAATTTTGGGTTAGACTTGGTTGACTTATGCATTGGCTAGACTGGTTTCTGCAACTAGTAACATGTATAGTGCATATTTGAAAAATTCTTTATCCTCAACTGTGAGGAGTTCAAGGGAGTGACATATACCATTGGAAAGGTCTTAGAATGGACCTTCCAACCCTACAAATTATTCTTCCATTTGATCTAGGTAAATCATTCCAATATAGGGTATCCAAATGGGGAATCAAAATTCCAAAAATAATATTTCTAAATTTCCTATCTGAATATGTAAAATTGTCTTTCATTTTGAAAGCCTTTGACATCAATTAAAACATATTTCAACGAAAACATCCATGGGTATGCCCAATGTCTTGCAGCCAGAATTTCATCTTAGTGATAACCTATGTGTCTAAGAGATGTTGCTTATGAGAGGATCCTTCTCTCTTAGTGTGGGTGAGCTCATCTTGATGTAGCTCAGGGTAAGCTCATAGAATTGAGTAGTAGTTTCCTCTTTGTGGTGGTGATTATGTGTGTTTCCTAGAGTGGCCCAATCCTAGTAGTGGGTTGATGCTTTTCCAACAAATGCACAGTTACAAGCCATGGAGGAGGACTTAAGGAGGAGTGAAAAGAATTTGGTTATGATAGAAAAGGAACAAGAAACAGGTATGGAGAGATAAGCCATGTGTAGAAGAGGTAGGGCTAGGTGGCGAAGCACCAAGGGAGGCCAAGGTTTGGGTGGTGATAGATAACAACCAAAAAACTAAGACGATAAGCAAAATTATGAGTGAATGAGGTGGGTGTCATGGGGCCATATATAAGAAATACTGAGAGAGTGGGAAAAAACCAGGGGAGTAAACCAAAGAGAGGCTTTCCAAAACCTGAAGTAAGATAAATATCGAGATGAGAAAACTAGACCAAAATGTTGTGAGTAAAAACACTAAAAGAGTTACCAAAAAATAGAACAATGACCAGACAATGGATGTCACTCAAGCCACAACCAGTTGATGCCACCACTATAGAAGGTGTCCAACATGATGATGAACAATTTCCATGCACGTAGATTGAGCTAAATTTGAAATATACATAATTTATTGAACCTGCAAGGAGAAAGTAATCATAGCATGGAACCTATCTTCTCAGAAGTTACTAGGAAAATACGTTCAATTCCATGGTTCCATTCCATAAGGGAGGTTCATCCTTTTTTAGAGCTATGAATGATTTCCAAGGATAACAAGATAGTGTTAGGTCATGGCTCATCAAGGAGGGCTGGAAAGAGACCCCAATTGCATTCAGTGACAATCAAGGATATGGATACAATTAATATTGACTTAGTTACTTCTTTGCAGAAGTGGAAACCTTGTGAGCTATCTATAGGAGATGGATACAATTAAATGTAGTAGAATTAGTTGTTTCTTCGCACAAGTCGAAACCTTGTGAGCAATCTGATGAGCCTAGGTATTGCAACAAGAATGTTGCAACTCCCAGGGCTACTAGCTTTACTTATCAACCTAGGGTTCATACAAACTTGCAGGTGATAGTGCTATATGCACAAGTAAAAGTGAAGGTCCTACCTATTATCACTGCTCATTTGGCAAGAGACCCCAAGGGTTCCAAGCTAGACTTCTATAGGGTCAGAAGAAGCTTAATTCTTTGATGGAAGAAGAGCAGATCTATTCTAAGAGAGAGCTACTCTACTTTAGTAATGAATAAAATAGCATGTAATGCTAAACCACACCATAACCTAACTAACCATCTAAACAGCTATGATAAATAGAATTGCTAAATCAACACTAACCTAATGCTACTATCTAAGTTGCAGAGGTAAAGACCACTAAACTATACTAAGGTGTACGCAAAGGAACTAAACTAAATCTGCTTTCAAGTGGAAGAGCAGTCAAAGATCGAAATTGGTGAAAGGAGGACATAAGGACGCAGTAGTGCATAGGGACCATTGGATTGATCAACGAACAGAAGATGGACAACAAAGATCTTATCATGGGGGATTAATTGAATAGATGGATGAACAAGGTTAACAAACAAGATGAATGGCGGAGATCTCATCACTAGCTATTTAGTGAATAGGTGAAAGAACAAGGTAACGAAGCAGATGAACGATGGAGATCTTATCGCAAGGAATTAAGTGAATGGATGGATGAATAGGGTAAAGAAGTAGATGAATGGTGGTGATATTATCGTGAGGAATTAAGTGAATGGATGGAAAAATAGGGTAATGAAGCAGATGAACGTCAGAGATATTATCACGAGGAATTAAGTGAATGGCTGGAAGAATAGGATTAATCGGCAAATGAATAGTGGAGATCTTATTGTGAAAGAAACGTGTGGAAATGATGGAGTGGGTTTTTGGAGGCGGTAAGCAGTTTCTCGCATGCCCTCAAAGCTGTTAGCTATATTTTGAAATTCAACACGATTAGCCTAACTAGGTGACACGTAGCACAGGAAAACCACCTTTCTCGATTGCTCTTGGGTGGATAACGGTCGTGCAAGAATACGTGCGAGATTGCATGATAGCCATCACATTAGGCTAGACAGATCAACGATGGAGTTTGAAGCACATAAACTATTGAGGTGATGCGATAGACGTTGGATCAAAAGACAGATAGACGGTGGACATTAGAGCGCATAACGTAGGTGGAAGACTTCGTGCGTGATGGTCGTTGCATAAACTAATGAATTGGATGGTAATTGGTCAGGTTTGTTGTGGATCAGATGGTGAAGAAACGATGCATGAAGAATGTGCTGAAGGAGGTTTCAAATGAGAATGACAAGAAAAACTAGTGAGGGTGAGGGTGGACCGAGAGTGAGGGAAAGCGATGATAATGAAATGAAACAAGTAACTGCATCAAACAACAAACTCCAAATCTCATGTGAGAACTAGAAACCTATGTTTTTGGGGTTGCTGAAGGGTCTCTTCCTCAAGTCATGGTCGCAGAGGGAGGAGGTGAGGCCAAGACACCTATGCACAAACTTATGGTGATCTTCTTCTCCTAGCTAACCTACTAATTGAAAAAAAAACACAAATGGAAGTAAAATAGATCACAACCAATCTAATCTACACTATTGTAATGGGAATGTAGCTACTTATGCAAATGAACAGAAAAATAGGAAGCTCTGCTATATTGCTATAATAGAAATGCAGCTACTTAAGAAAATGAACAAAAAACCAGGAAGCTACTTAAGAAAATGAATAGAACCAGAAATCTCTGCCATCATACATGTACAATAAAGTGGAACTTTGGCTGCTCAAGTTGGGCCCTAACTGAAGAGCTTCACCCCTATGAGTTAACCCAATGCTAGCTAAAAAAAAACTCATCTTTATTATAAAAACCATTGATTACATAACAAATTGTCACAAGTCTTGTAGCTCAAAAATAAAGTAGAGTTTTACAATAAGAATCTAAATCCTATTGAGGTCCTAAGCCTCTCTACTTATACATTTGAAGTCTCCAACAACATCCTTCCCATTAGGGAGGCTTGGTTCCCCACTGAAGATAAAGTGGTTTCTGTCACTTTCACTTGCTCAGCTGTCTTTCAGTCCTCATGATTTGGCTGTTTGCACTCTAAGCTGATGGAGGAATATTTGAATGGAGCGGTATTAAATGAGGAGGATTTACCTCCTATAATTCCTATCCCTTGTCCCATTCGAGTTTTGGCCAAGGTATTTTCCATAGTTCCTTTCTTTCGTCCTGTATTCCTACATTTTTCCTTGATTTTATCCTTTATTCCTGCATTACATGCACATTAGACCACAAAGAAAAATATCCAACTGTAACTCATCTCATAAACAAAATATAATCAAAAGTATGCAATAAGTTGTGAGAATAGTTGGTTTGACTAATCTAGGAGGTGAATTAAGGCCAATTAAGGCCCATATAATTACCCAATGATGAGGCTCATCACCACCCCCTACTGAAAGTGTTTGTCATCCTCTGAGAATCTTAGTTAATATCCATGTCCTTCATGGCTTTGGTAGCTTCTCTAACATCCTATGCTTCTGTTGTTGTCTCTTCTTCTTGTTTATAGAAGCTTGCATTCCTTTCTACTTCTTCTCACTGGCTCTTTTCCTCTTCTTCTTTTCTCCCTTCTAGCATCCTTAGGAGTAGTGGTAGACTCAGTTTTAGGCCTATCCAATTGACCTTGAACCTTTGCATTCATTTCTTATACGTAGGTGTCTTGTTGAGTGCCTCTCTCAACCTTTAAGGGGAGTGATATTCTCTAATCTTCAAGCTGTGTGGCAGTGTTTTCCATCTCCTTTAGTAGGCATGTATATTATCATCTCTTAGTAGCCTAAACATATCCTAAAAATGTGAAATTGCTTGCTCTTGGGCAGCAAGATATCTAGGTGGCAGCTGAGGATCATTTGCAATTAGATTATGGGTGCTAATTAGGGCCATGGGATTTGATTTTTCAGCTCTGATGAAAAGAGGTTAATTTTTCTCTCTGGCCAATATTCTTCTCATCTCTATAGCCCTTGACTTCTCATGGTTCATCGATGATGCCAAAGCCACTAATTTTAGATCTCCTAGCTCTGCATTAGGATCCCAAATATTCATGTCTGTGAGGGCCATGTTGTGCAAGTAAAACTCAACCATTTTGGCCCTATCCTCTAGTGAACTTTGATCACAAATATCAATAAATTGCCTACAGTCCTGAAATGGCATGGTGCCCCTTTGTGATATTGTTTTAATCTAAAATTGCAGCCATTGTTCTCTGAGGTAAAGAGCATAGGATTTAGCTGGTATCCTACAGTAGATGGCATCCAAGGAGAGGCTGGCCATACATGCTAGTTTCTTTTCCTTTTCCTATAGTTATCCTCTTACGGGCCTCTAGAGACACCCTAGGTGACTCCTCCTTGTGTTCTTCCCCTTTTGTTTCAATGCCTTCTTCCTCTCTGATAGAAGGAATAACAACATAGATGAGGGTTTTGATGTCATACTCTACTGGTAAGTCTCTAAAGACTAACCAATTTGTACGGATCCTAAGGTTTTGGAGGGAATACACAATGAGGATTTTGATCAAACCATGGTCAACCAAATGTTGGGAATTCCCTTCCTTTACATTGTTGCTGGAGTCTATGAGTGATTACATCAGGAAATAGGGTATGATGAGTCTTTGGTGAACTGGTGTTTCTACCCCAAATCTTAGTTCTTCAAGCATCCTAAAATGGTAGCCATAAACAACACTGTATCTATAGAATGGCAGATGAGGTGACAAGGTATGGTGAATGAGGTGGATGGTAATGAATGAAGGTGGCAGATGATGTGGAGGAGATGAGATGGAGTGGAGTGATGGTGGTGGCTCATTGCGGTGGTAGGGAGTGTACAGGATGGTCATCAGGCTTGAACCCCTGCAACAATCTCAAGCCATAGATCTCAGTCAAACATCGTGACATCATGGTCAACTGTGGGGTTTGAGCCTAAGTTATAACTTGTGCTCGTTTCTCCCTCACAAAGAACTTTATTTGCCTCTCGAACTCACATTTACTTAGACATTATGCTACTGCTCAAACTTTAATATGGGTCGGGGCCCCACCTTACATCACTATTTTTAGACACTTGCATTCTCTTTTGACTTACTAAAGAATTTCCTTTTTTCCACCTCTTCACTTATAAACAACTACCTCATACCCTTTACAATTTTTGATCAAATGATGCATATGAGTGAGTGAGTGGGATACTTAATTATGGTCTCAATGCCACGATATAGTTGTTGAAGATTAGAGGTGCTGCTGATGGTCATTCTTATTCCTCCTCTGTTGTCTATTGATGGTTTATTGACTTTTGTAGGTGTTTGTGACTAAATATCTCATGTTGGTGTTACTGCTATGGAGATCCTGGATCATCCTAGTGAAGACCTGTAGTTGATGATTGATATTCTATGGGATAGGCGACCACGGGATTTCCTACATGATGTCCTATTACTCGTTGGGGCTATGGGAATGTTGCAATGAATGGACAGAGGGAGTAGGAGTGTGTGTGGATGAAAATATGATAGTAATGGATGAGGTGAGCAGGTAGATCATGTCTAGAATGAATTTTTGGGACCTTACCAATTTACCAATCAGGGGATCTTGTAGGAATACATGGGATCTTGTAGAAGACACAATCTTTAGCTTAAATTGAAGCAATGAAGTAAAAAACAATAGAATTTATGGAGGGATGCATAATAAGGAGTGGAGGAGATGAATATAAGTGAGGCAGGGTTCCCTTTTGATCTTCTCCTTGCTCCTTGATTGTCTTTCTCACCCACCTGCAAATAACAATTATGTATTTTTTTCTTTATTATTATTATTATTATTATTATTTTAAAACTCCTAGGCTACCTCAAAGAGGTTTGCACCATAGATATTTGCGCTGGGCATCTCAACGAAAGTTTTCGCCCAGGGATCTTCCTATTCTTTTCTTTTTTCTCGTCCTTGGGCTGCCTGACGAGGTTTTCAACCCAAATATGGGAGTCAGGCGCCTCATGGAGGATTTCACCTGAATCTTTATTTTTTTCTCCTTTTTCAGTGACTTGACGAGGGAGGAGCTGGAACTTGCTCCACCATCATCACTGTCTTATTGATATTGTCAATGAACTATTGTTTTGATAAAGTCCTCTTGTACATTTTCAATTGGTGTCCATTAACTAGCAATGGAATGGCTTCTTCATCTATAGTTTTGATTGGCATTGAACCATTGTCATGGTATCTTTCCAACACGTAAGGTCCAAGCCATCTTGTCCTTAGCTTGCCCTAGAAGTACTTATACCTAGAATGATATAAAAATGCCCAGTATCCCACTTGAAATTGCTTCTCGTTAATATGTTTGTCATTCTAGATCTTCCTCTGAAGCTGAAATATCTCTATATGTAGGAGGGCCTACATTCTAAATTCATCCAAGCCATTCAAATGGAACAATCCTTCTTTTTGTGCATGACTGAGATCAAAATCTAGTTGGGCTTCCATCTTCAATGTGTTATATTCAAACTCAATGGACAACATAGCCTTTTTGCCATAGACCAACTCATAGGGTGTAAATCCAGTGGTGGTCTTCCATGATGTATTATAGGCCCAGGTGGCCTCAACTAGTCTATCTACCCAATCCTTCATGTTGTTGCTCACAACTATTGGGCATGGAATCCCCCCACAACATGTTTTAGGGCTCCAAGCCCAAGTTTTGAGTGATATTATTGTAAAGCTCCACGAATTGTGGGCGTGGAATGTATGTTAGAGTCATAGGGCTATCTGCCCTAACTATGAATGTAATGTTAGCCTAGCGATGGTCCGCAAACCATGGGATTGTATAAATAGAGCGAGGCTCTAAGTTGTAAAGAGATAATATCATGATAGAATAGAATGGATAGAATAATCAATGCATAGAGAAGTGTCTAGGTCGTAGTAGTAGGAAGAGGCTCTGCAGCTGAGTATGCAGAGGCCTAGAAGAGTCTGCAGCTAATCGAGCAGACCCTTGCAGCTGAGTGCAGAGGGCGGAGTTGAGTTTTTAACCAAAGAAAAAAGAAATAAGGAAAGGTTTTGTTACCAATTTTGTGCATCTGTACTGAGTTATTACATGTTTGATCTCATTTGAAATTATATTGTTTATTTATTGCCCGCACTTGTATGACTTGTGAATATGGTTAAGTATAATTGAGAGTGTACAAATAAGCTAAGTTAATTAACTAATATCAGGCTACTAGTAAGGACTTGGGTAATAACATTGTTTGGCCCTGAAGTAGGTCTGCACGAAGACAGCATCATAGGCTGCAAGGTACTGATAAGTGCACATAGCGATGTGTGCACAGGGTCAAACCGTAGACTACTTGAACCCATCAAACATCCCCAGGGTGCAGAAACCTAGTTCTAGCACCCTCTCATACTACTGCAGGTGAGACCTCAATCCATGCTCTGTGAACTATTACGGAAAGGGCCAGTAGTACCAGGATTTGTTTGGCTAAATCACCTCCAAGGTTGGGTTAGGCCCCAACAAGGCAATTAATGGTTCCATTGCTAGGACTAGGATCTGCATAATGGATGTCTAATGTTGTGTCACTAAAATCCAACAAAAAAAGAAATTGAACGGTTGTTGGACAGAAAGATTGATGAGTTCGCGGCATAGGAAAATAGGAATCCATGAGTATCAAAGGAACAATGGTTAGAGCTACTTATATACGAAATCCATGAAATTTTCTTTGCATCCTTCCCCTCTAAGTTGTATGAGTGGATCGTGAAACTAGCAGAGAGTGAGGGGAGGTGTAGCCTCGATAAGCCGATTGTGTGGCCTCTAGAATTTGTCCGTAGACTAGAAGCATCAGAAAATAAGATCACGCGCCTTATGGACCATTGGCTCAATCGAATTATGGGAGGTTTTATCAACGAGTTCGCGGTAGACATGATAGTTAGCTACATTGAAGTAGAATGATGCTTCCTCAAAGGACCGCGAGGTAAGTACATTAAATCTTTGAACACTTGGATTAAGATGCTATTCTGTGAAAAGTGGGTAATGTGAATAAATTCATGTTTGGGGCTATGCGAAGTGGAAGGATCTATAAAATTGAAGGTAGTGCAGAGATAGAAAATAGCCCCTTGATTTCACCTCAATGGAAAAGTGAGGAAGAGCTCGTGAAAGTTTCTCCAAGAAGCATAATCAGTTTGATAAGGCAATGAATTCTGCGCATACCACCCACACCTACACCACCACTGGTTTCAAAATCATCACCTCCATCTCTGCCCACACCACCTTTGCCACCACCATAGTTTAGTATGGAGAGTGCGATAAAATTTCCAGTATTCAAAGGAGTAGGGAACAAAGATCTGGACCAATTTTGTTTTTTGGTAAAAGCTGTATGGGAAGCACAAGGAGTTGTGGATGACAATATAAAGAAGGCGACGCTAGTAAGCGCACTGCAAGATCACGTCGTAACACTGTACATTAACCATTCTAATGACCATCCAAATGTGGGGATCGCAGATATCCAGGCCGTTCTGAACAGGGAATTTAGCAAGCCAAAATCAGAGACACAATATATTATCAGGCTTAAGGAAATCACAATGCTTCCAGGTGAGACCCCATGGGATCTTGACCAGAGACTTGTTGTGCTCTACAACAACCCCCCATTTCATATCATTTTTATTCCCAAAACTATCCTATGAAATGGGTCCCTTTAGATTTTAATTGGTATCAATATCGTATTATTTAAAAAGGTTTGAAAAACAAATGAAAACATTATAAAAAACCTTTTTGAAAAACCCATTCATGCAAATAAATCAATCTTTTATCATTGCGATAAAGCGATCGCAAGATCGCATATCGCAATGACACAAGGAGCATAACTAAATGGCACATTGGATTCCGCCGATGCGATATCGCTATCGGCTATCGGCAATACTCTATGCACATTCTTAAAACACCCCAGGCCATTCCCCCGATGCGATGCGATATCGCTATCAGCAATCGGCGATATACTGTCCACGTTATATGTAATGCCAATACTCCCGATGCGATGCGATATCGCTATCGGCGATCGGGGTTTTCAAAAGGTGTCAATATAAGAGGTTTAAGCTTTCCCCGATGGCCGATTGCGATAAAGCGCAGATTTCAAAAAAGCCGTTAAAATGAAGGGATATCACGATCAATTCATATTAAAAGCTTGATCTGTCCAACAATGATTCACCTGCGCTCAACTACCAAAACATCTATAACACGCTTAAATGAATCATTCAGCCGATTAATGATATAATGGCCATTTAAGGATTGGCAGGTTTTAAACAGCCATTTAATGTAATTGTAAGTCCTAAAATCTTCCCATGGATTGTATCCGCGCCCATTTTAAAAGTTAATCTCTTATCACGCATCGGTCAATATATCTCATCACATTGAAGTTTTCATTGCCAATTCTCTGTGTTACGTTTATTTTCGCTTCTGTGCAGAATTCATCCAAAGGAGAAAGCTCAAGCAAAATGGGGAAGAAATCTAAGAAGACCACAGGCGCTTCTGTTGCGCCAGCCACAGGACAAGCTGTCGCTGACCCCTCAAACAAAAAGAAAGGATTGATTTCAGATACTACATGTTCTGGTCTTGGCAGAACTACTTGGCAAAGCACCTACAACTTGATTGAAGTTGAAGAACCCAAAGTGACAACACTAGAAGCTACTGCAGATTCAACTCGGAAATCTGATGCCACTTTAAAGGACTTAGCTGACTCCTTCCTTCATCGGATAGCAGCTAGGGAACAAATTCTCCCATACACAAATGTAGTGCGGTGGGCAATTGAGGAAATCCCAATCCTAGATAGAACCTTTAGCACAAGAGACGGGAGAATTTTCGGGTCATTCAAAGTTGATGATCTAAGGCAAATGTATCATTTTCCTGAGCTAGAGAAGACATACAATAAGGCGTTCCTGGAAAAATTCTGAAACGAGAACGAAATTGAATCCGAACCCATCTGGGATTGGAGACAAAATCCGGCAAAGCACAAACATGAATCTTCCAATAAGTACTCGGTCGATTCCCTGGCTTCTCCTTATTGCTACGCTGGAATAATGATGTGTAGATTGTGGGGATTGCATGATTCTTCTAATTTCACTATAGAAATGGTTCCTTTAATGGAAGCAGCATGCAACAGTTTAATAATGGATTGGGCCACTATTCTCTCAGATAAGCTAGCCAAAGCTGTTCTTGAGTTTAGGAATAAGACTCGCATCTCTGAAAGGATAATTCCCCCATTTTATTACAGTGCCTATATTTTAGATACCTTGTGTTTTAATTCTGAATTTCCTGTGCTCGGCTGGAGGTGGACACCACAAGACTCCATGCCTATTCACATTTACCACCAGAAATTATGGAAATCCTCTTACAAGCACCATCTGTACCAAGTCTGCAATGGCTTTATGTTGCCTATTTATTATTCTATTTTTGATAAACCCATTCCCAAGATTTTCTACCAAGCTGGGATTGATTTAACAGCAGTAGGGAGATGGTTTGGAGAGGAAAAGTTCACTTATATAAGAGTTTTCGGTAGCCAAGCCGAACCTCATGTCCTCCCTTTATACATACCTGATAAACTATTGGCAAGGGAAATCTCTTACCAGATTATTGCTGAGAGTGTTACACAGACTCTCAAGAAAAATAAGAAGGAGGGCTGGCCCTCTTTTCCTTTGAGATGCGGTGTCTATACCTTGCATGATCTCAAGCATGCAGAAAAGGAAGCTACAAAGATTAAATAATTAACTCTGGCAACTCTTCCAAATAGGTAATTTGATCCAAACAAAGTTGCCTATAATGCACTAGAACAGGTCAAATTGCCAAAATTCGATCATAAAGAAGATATGTTTGACGACCTGTTCTCTTCAGCTGAGTCAATAATGCAGGTTAAAACATTGGCCAAAATGCAATACCATGATGAAGGGTTGACTGAATTTAACAGACTTAGAAAACAGAGGTTGCAAACTCTGCCTCTAGATCTATTAGCAACAACCCCAGCGATATCGTCAAGTGAGCCTGAACGGCAACAGTCAAAGGAACCTCCAGTTACAACAAAAGAACAAGAGAAGCCACAGGAGGAAAATCAGAAGAAAGAGCATGAGAATCAACAGAAGAAAGAGCAGGAAAAAGTGCGGGAGGAGACCCAAACTGAAAAGGAAAAACAGACCACCACTGAAGTAAACATGGATACTCATATCGATCCTAAATTGCTCCAGGAATGGAAGCAATTTGATTCTATTATCAGTGGTATGGAGTGTTCCAAGAACTCTGACACTTCAAAGGCAACAGACACACAGGAAATCACTTCACCACAGGTTCTTAGTGGAACCAGCGGCCCACCCATTTCTAAAGAGGTAGATATAATACCAAAGGACCCCTCTGACCAAATCATTTTGCAGGTAGAAGAGATTCCTCCCTTGGATGTCTTCTACAGCCCAAGGCATAAAGTTGTAGTTAAACGACAAAGGAAAAGAAGAAGGACTGATCAACCTCCTCTTTTCCCAGAACAGACAGTCATGGGCAATGTGGTTTGGAAGGAGGAATTTGACCCCTCCGATGACCTGACAAAATTGTCACAATATGCTGGAGCTTATTCGGCAGCGACAATAGATAAGGCATCGGAGGTAAGCCTTTTACTGAAAACAAAGGATCAGGAGATTTTCTCGTTACAGGCACAGCTAACTGCAGCAAAGCAGAAAGCGGAGTAGGCAGAGCAGCAATTGTTGACGCAACAGCAATTAAACAGTCAACTAACTCAACAATTGTAGGCAGAAAAACAAAGGATTGACCAAAGCGCAATCCAAAAGCAGAAAGAATTATCATAGGCATTGGCACAATTGAGGGCAGCGAATGAGCAAATGGTGAAAACAAAAGATGAGAAAATTGCTCAATTATCATCACAGCTCGAGAAAACAAAGGGCGTTCCACAAGTGGCTGAATTTAGAGTAGAAGCACTACAAATAAATACTGCATTAATATCCCAAATTAAGCTTCTATGTCAACAAATCGCCCAGGCAGAGCCACTATGTGAATTAATGACATCCATAAGTAAGAAAGTAGACAAGGCCAGGACTGAATTGGATCAAGCTGAAGAAATGATAGCTGCATTTCTCGACTGGCAAGATTCTGATCAAGGAAAAGCGGCGAATTTACCCAGAATCTTAGAATCACATAAAGATATACTCTTCACAGAATGGCAGTCCCAGTTAATGAAAGAAGAGAGGGCAGTTTCAAGATGCAAATCAACTTCAAGCAATTTAGTTGAATTAGTCAATAACACTCTCTACTTATCAAACATGATTTCCCAATGCACACCAGGAAAGTTAACAACGATGAAAACATTGGAGCAATCATGTTATCCAGATCTAGAGGAAAAGGGGAGATTAATCGCTGGGATTAACAGTTTAACCTGGGACACCTATTGGTTCTTCTTGGTAAAGCCGCACACACAGAGAGCCGCCCTCAAGTGCCTTACGGATGTAATCGGGTATATTATCCCCGATATTCAGGATGCCACCTATGCCGCCTAGCTCAGTTCTCGCCTCAAAAAACCACCTGAAGTGGAGCCGATGCTTGCGATAAGTCAGCTCAGATTTAAAGGCAAGCATCCTTCTTGATGATTCATGCCGCCGACTATCAGATTGCTGAAGAAAATAGGATCAAAATTTATTGATACCAATTAAGTGGGATTTCAGTTTTTTTAGATAGTTAGATTAATTAAGTATTTATATACCCTTTCATTGTTTCGGAAAGGGTCGTAAAGTTTTGTACCTGACTTAAAGACTGAAGTTGCACTATTGTGCTTCAGCCATATTCTTTTATGAAACTGGACCAGTTATTCTAAATTTGACAAGGAAGCTTTTTATGCAATTGTGCACTATTGTCTTTGTTTGAAAGTGTTTCTGCGTTGAAGGAAGAATCACATGTAGCGATTGATATTGGGAGTGTCTAGCAGCTCATATGGTACTTTTATCTATGTCTGAACTCATTCCTTTCACATGAATTGTTATTTGATTATCTTTGCTATTATCGAATATATATATATGTGCTTTAACAGCAGTTCTGTATTCTTTCCACTATTGGATGTTTATGGTGTGCTTTTCTTTTAATCATGTATGTGTTGATGATAAAAATTTTAAGTGTAGTACTATTGCTTTAATCGCTTTGCTTAACTATTTAAGCACAGTAATCCTGAATGAAATAATGTCCATGTCTGTTAGATGGTGTCATCTATATGCCTGTCTATAGACACAGATCATCAAGCGCTACACTTCAAAGCTCAATAAGTTCCCGGGATAAGTCATAGTTCTTATATTTTTGTTGATAGATTTAGTTATTCGCCCATCATTAGATTAGTCAATCAATTATCCATTCATCCCGTTTATCCATTGCGGGGAAACTGGTCCCTTTATCCCCAGTCGGAGCCACCATTCCAAACGAAAAAGGAGCTGTACTAAGGTCCGGACGGGGTGGTTATCCCCCAATGTTGTTGCAGCGATTTTCGAGGCTTCAACATTTTTGGCGCTAGAAGGAGGGCCTGAACTGTGAATGGCACACAAACCAAAATCTGCAAGCCATTCTAAGAGTAATTCTCCCTCCGTATCTGCTCGAACTTCCCATTTGCATGCTGGTTCTCCAGTATCCAGACAAGAAGAAGAGGAATCAAATACCACTGCTCAAACCCATCATACTCCAGAACAATTAAGTCTTGAATCCCCTGAAGTCTAGTCTCTTATCCACAAACTTCAGAGCTTCTCGATTTCACCACAGAAATCTGAGGTATCACAAAGCAATGTGACTTCACAGTTCAATTTACCTCACCCTCTCACTAGACTTCAGAGCGAAAAGCTCGGTATTGAACCCACTGAGCTCCCTTTACCCAAAAGGAAAAAGGCAAAGAAATATACTGAAGGATATGACAGTGAAGAGCTTTCATCCACATCCTCCATTGCATCTTCCTCTCTGCAAAGTCAACCATCCACTCCCCCATTACATATTGTTGTTCATTAGGGATTAGGAGCTTTAACATCCCAACTTGTTCACTCCTCAACATTATTTCCTTCCCAGACATCTGGAATTCCAACAGTAGTATCAACCACTACTGCTATTACAATGGCAGATCCATGGACCAGGCCTGGTGCAGTCAATATGCCTGCACCATTGCATCCATTACCAGATGCTCCTGAAAAATGGCTACCCAAGTTTAACCCAGATGATGGGACCCAGGCTGAGGAACACATTAATAATTTCATGTTGGCAGTCAACTTGAAAGGAGTAACAGAACAAGATGTTGTTGTTAGACTTTTCCCTTACACCTTGCAAGGATCAGCAGGATCCTGGTATTTTTCTTTACCCTCTGGTTCCATTACCAGTTGGAACACTTGCCAAGAGCAGTTTCTTACCAAATATGGAGATGATAGGTCTTTGGCTACCCTAATAAACGATCTCTCCAATCTTAGGATAGAGCATAGGGAACCAATTAAGGAATTTAATGCTCGATTCAATAAACTCCTGAACAAAATCCCGACGGCCTCCAAACCAAGTGAACAAATTCGAAGCGAATGGTATATAACCGCCCTACCTGCCAATATAGCCATTTTTGTAGATAGGGCTGGGAAACCTACCTTAGCCGAAAACATGAAAGAAGCACTTGCTGTGGAGAAACACATTAATGCTCTAGAAAAGAAAGCTGCTCTGGAAGACAGAAAAGCCAAAAAAGTCTCTTTTAAAGATGACTCAAGAAAGAAAACCCCAAAAGACCCATACGACATGGAGGGTTTGCAGAAAGTCCTAAAAACTTTATCAAATGAAATGGTTGAAATAAGGAAACAGGTAGCCGAAACCTCAACCAAAAGACCCTTTAGGACTTATAAGAAAAATGAATCATAGCCACCGAATGTCATATCTAATGCAGATTCAGAGCAAGAAGAAGAGGAAGAGGAAACAATCTCACCAACTGATGATGAAGAAGAAGTAGTAGAATGTCATGGAATGTGGGATTTTATACTCCCCAACTCCGATACCGATAATGAAGAAGAAGTGTTCCCGGTCACTACTAGGAGTAAAAGTACTTCTGAACCTATTCAGGCAACGTCAAAGAAAAGGAGTGCAGGTGCTGCTACAACCAAAGAAAAAATACCTGCAAAGAAATCACCTGCAGCAGTTCCCTAAAACCAGCCTTCAACTTCTAATACTCCTTCAACATCTAAAACATTAGTGGTATCCGATTCAATGGAGTACAATATTGTTGATGACATGATGAAAACTAAAGCAAACATTACTATGTTTGAACTTAGTAAATTAAAATATCAGCAGAAATTGCTTCTCAAAGAATTGAATGTTGTTCCTTCTACACCTCTTCCCAGTGCTAAAGCTACTAATGATTCAGGCCAACCTCCTCCCGGTATGGTTGAAGCTACCGATTCAGTTCTGATTGGAGATAGATCAAATTCTCATACTCCACCTTTCCTTCTAACCTATGAGATCTACAACAGAAACCTGCACAACTGTTTGATTGACTCAGGGGCATCTTCTAACATAATGCCAGCTTCAGTTTGTTCCAAACTGAACATTGAACCCCAGAAGTCTGCTATTCATATTGTACAGTTGGACAGGACCAAAGTACAGGTTGTGGGAGAGATTAATTCTGTAACTATCAGGTTATCTGCTGATCCCAGAGTAGTACAAAGGATTGATATCCTAATAGCCGATATACCTGAATTTTATGGTTTAATCTTGAGTAGGGATTGGTCTGAAAACTACATGGGTATATTTCTACTGATTGGTCACATATGTGGCTTCCCTATAAGGGTAAGCCAAATCAAATAAGGATTGATCGAGAAAAACATATGACCCATACAGTCACTGAATTTGAGCAAGAAAACCAACCTGTAGCATTTAATAACAACATTTTGGGGAATTATTCATCTGAGTCATTCTTTGGTAACTTTACTGCCCAGTCATCCCCTTTCTTAGTCAACCATTTTACATCTCAGATTGAGAATTTTTCACAAATAGATAGGTCTAGATGTTTCAATGATACTGAGAAAAATGTAAATACAATTGTTAATACTTCTTTATTTTGGTTGTTATATTTTGATGGGTCCAAGTCTAGTGAGGGCTCAGGAGCAGGATGTATTTTGGTTAGCCCACTAGGAGAAAAAACAATGCTGTCTTGTAGGCTGGAATTTGAATGCACTAACAATACAGCCAAATATGAAGCCTTAGTCCAAGGACTGTATAAAGCAATCGGCCTTAAAGTGCAATATCTAAAGGTATTCGGCGATTCTGAAATTATTATCAAACAGGTGAGAAATACAATTCATTGTCTTTCAAATCATCTTAAACATTATCAATCGCTAGTACAAGAACTCACTTCACACTTTTCGGCATTCAATATTTCCTCCATCCCTAGGTCTCAAAACTCGGCAGCCGACTTGCTAGCCAATGTAGCTTCCAAGCTCCTACCTTCTGAAAACTATAGCCCAGATAGATTTTCAATAGAATTGCTTTTTAGGCCATCAATTCCTGACAATGTCACTAATTGGAGAGTATTTAACCATGATCAGGATATTTTACAATTCTTAACTTCTGAAAAGTCCTATGATAACCAAATTATTGAGGAAAATGAGCATGACTTTCAAATAAGAGAAACACCTTAGGAAAATTCAATTCCTAAGCCTGTGGTAAAACTGGAGGATCTTTATGATATTAAAGACAGGTTTAAACCTGTGACTAATGTAAAGCTCCAAAGCTCTACCCTAAGGTTTGAGTTGATAAATCTTGTTACTGAGCAAGCTCCTCAAAACATTAATTTAGGATTAGGACTTTCCTTGGAAGAGAAAGAGGCATTCATTAAACTGTTAAGGAAAAATAAACAGGTTTTTTCTTGGAAATATGATGATTTGAAGACATATGATACATCCATTATCCAGCATACCATTCCAGTGCTTCCCGATCAGAAACCAATTCAACAGAAGTTAAGAAAAATACATCCAAGTTTAGAGAGTCAGATAAAGACTGAACTTAACAAACTCTTGAAAGCCAAGATTATTTTTCCAGTCCGACACTCAAAGTGGGTCTCCAATATGGTGCCAGTCAGAAAGAAAAATGGCGACATTCGGATTTGTATCGATTTCAGAAATTTGAACAAAGCAAGCCTAAAAGACAATTTCCCATTACCTACCATGGAGCAAATACTCCAATCAGTAGCAGGCTCTGAATTAATGTCCTTTCTAGACGGTTTCTCAGGATATAACCAAGTTTTGGTCCATCCTGATGACCAGCTTAAAACCACATTCAGAACAAAATGGGGAACATATGCATATCAGAAAATGCCCTTGGGACTTATTAATGCAGGAGCAACATTCCAAAGAGTGATGGATATAGCTTTTAAAGGGTTAATTAATAAAACAGTAGTTGTCTATCTTGATGATATTACTGTATTCTCTAAAGAGAGGTCCGATCATTTGCATGATCTAAATCAAATCTTTCAACGCTGCAAAAGATATGGTATTTCTCTTAACCCTAAAAAATCTTTCTTTGCTCTTGACCAAGGAAAGCTCTTAGGCTTTATTGTGTCTAAAGATGGCATTTATATTGATCCTGATCGGATCAAAGAAATCTCTGAAATCCCTTTCCCACATAATAAGAAATCCATGCAGTCATTTTTAGGCCAAATCAATTTTGTTAAAAGGTTTGTTCCAGATTTCTCTCAAATTATTTTGCCACTTCAAACTATGATCAAGAAAAATTCAGTCTTTAAGTGGGGATCAGCAGAAAAAGAAGCGTTTGATTTAATCAAGCAATCAATAATCGATGCCCCAGCCTTAAATACTCCCAATTTTTCTAATCATTTTACATTATACACTATCGCCTCCACCTCGTCTTATGCAGCAGTACTCACGCAGCTCAACGATCACAATTTGGAAGCACCCATTTCATTTTTTAGTTCAAATCTTCAGGGTGCTGAATTGAATTACTCCGAAGTAGAAAAACAAGCCTTTGCTGTATTTAAAGCGGTCAAACATTATAGACCCTTCCTTTTGAAAACCCACACAAAAGTTATAGTTCCTTTCCCTGCAGTTAGGCAACTATTAATCCAAAGAGAACTGGGTGAAAAAAGGGCAAACTGGGTCACAGTGCTTCAAGAATATGACTTAGAAATTAAGCCAGCAAAGATTGTTAGAGGCCAAGGCTTTTGCAGGTTATTGGAAGGAGCATCCAACATTCCAGAATCAAGTGATACAGATCAAACTGAAGAAATCAACCAGATAAGTGTTACTGATTCTGAGTCTCAATATGCAGATTTAATCTTTTATTTAAAAAATGGTTATGCACCTCCTAACCTGTCTTATAAGAACAAAAGGGCCATTAGGTTAAAAGCGAAAAATTTTACAATTATTGATGATGTGCTTTTTAAGCAGAATTATGATTCAATATTATTAAGATGCCTTGAGAAACCTGAAGCACAAAAGGTTTTGCAGGAGTTACATGATGGACCAGCAGGAGGACATTTTGGAGCAGACACAACAGCTCACAAAATTACTCATGCTGGATACTATTGGCCCACTCTGTTTAGAGATGCCCATGAGTATGTAAGGAAATGCCTCAATTGTCAAACTTCTAGTGGAAGACAATGTAAACCAGCTTTCCCTCTACAACCAGTCAACATTGAGCAACCATTTGAGCAATGGGGATTGGACATCATTGGGGAAATTACTCCACCTTCTTCCAAACAGCATAAGTATATCCTTACTGCTACCGATTATTTTACTAAGTGGGTTGAGGCAATTCCTTTGAAGACAACAAATTCTGAAGCAATCATTGAATTCATAGATCAATTCATCATTACCAGGTTTGGTGTCCCAAATGCTCTTGTTTTTGATAATGCATCTTATTTCTCAAGCAATGCTATGTTTGATTTCGCTATTAAAAGAGGATTTAAATTGAAATATTCTGCTAATTACTATCCCCAGGGTAATGGTTTAGCAGAGTCTACTAATAAAAATCTGATCAAAATCATTAAGCGAACTATCGAACAGAATCATAAAAACTGGCACAAATCCTTAATGTTTGCATTATGGGCTGATAGGATAACACAAAAAGCTTCTATAGGATCTTCTCCGTTCAACCTTGTGTATGGAAAAGAAGCAGTACTACCCACAAATCTTGTTCTTCCTTCTCTAGCCCTAGTTCAGTTCATTGAGGAAAGCCCTTCCTCTTCTATTCAGCTTAGACATGATCAAATTTTAAAACTAGAAGAGGAAAGAGAAAAAGCCAGGGTTATTCATGCCAAACATCAGCAAATCATCAAGGCAGCTTTTGATTCAGTCTCATCCGGTTCAAAACAATTTCAAGTCGGTGATTTGGTTCTGAAATGGGACAAAGCCCATGAGGACAAGGGAAAACACACCAAGTTCTAGAAGATGTGGCTTGGACCATTTCAGATCTGCGAGAAGATAGGCCATTCAACTTTCATATTGCAAGATTTATCAGGTTTGAGAGATTCTCTCCCTGTTAATGGCCTTATCTTAAAGAAATTCTTTAGTTGAGGAGGTAACCCCTTCTCCTTTTAGTTTAATAGAGTTTTGTAGTTTGTAGGATCTTCAGAAAATAAAGTTGTAAGGTATCCTCCATTGACCTTTGCTGTGTTTGAAAACTTGATCCACAGAAGTAGTATGATATTTTCTTTTAAAATAATAGAAGTCTTAACTGAAAGGGATAATTTCTAGGAAACTGGGTATCATTGTATTCTGAAACCACACTTCAAGTTCTGTGAACTCCTCTCAAAGTTTAGAAGTATTGTAAATCATTTTCTGTTTTCAAATAAGTCACAAAAGGTTATCAATATCAAGATAGAAGCTAATCCAACTTCAGCATCTTCAACTCTTACCCTGTCATCCATCTACTCTTAAGGAGAAAATTGTCCATCCCATTCACCAAAGTTTATGATTATTCAGAGTGTTATTCTAAAAAAAATTTTGATATAAAAGATAAGAGGTCTTATTACAAGCCTGCTTACCATGATCATAGGGAAATAGTCTAACCGACATTACCAAGACTGCATACCATAATAGGGTAATGGCTTAAGAATTATAAGACAAGGGGTCTCATCACGAGCCGGCTTGTTCAGTTAGATTACTACCAGTGAATGGCATTGTCAATAGCTGGCTATCAAACCAGGACAATGGCTTTTTATCTTATCAATAACCAAAAAAGGAAAAGAAATACAAAATATGAAAACATTCTTTGAATTCATTCTGTTAATCACACTCTTAGTTGAATGGGACAATGGACAATAACATGGTTAAAAGGTATCCCTGTCGAAACTATGAATGTTTGCTGGCAGCAGAGGCTCTACCTATGATGGACGAGTTCACTATAAAAGCTGATTTGGAAAGGTTTTCTGTTTTATCAATAACCAATAAAGGCTTATTTAAAACTTAGAATGTATCTATTTTCTTAAAAAGAGAGGAAGTTAGCAAAATAGTTTCATTTTACTCGAAATGCATATATACCTAGTTATATTAGAATTTTCCCCTTTGATTAGAACTCTATTTTGAAAAAGTTTAAGTATTTTTATACTTTTCAGAGATAACTGTTTCTTCCAGCGAATCGCCAATTGTTGTGCTCTACAACAACCCCCCATTTCATATCATTTTTATTCCCAAAACTATCCTATGAAATGGGTCCCTTTAGATTTTAATTGGTATCAATATTGTATTATTTAAAAAGGTCCAAAAAACAAATGAAAACATTATAAAAAACCTTTCTGAAAAACCCATTCATGCAAATAAATCAATCTTTTATCATTGCGATAAAGCGATCGCAAGATCGCATATCGCAATCACACAAGGAGCATAACTAATTGGCACATTGGATTTCGCCGATGCGATATCGCTATCGGCTATCGGCAATACTCTATGCACATTCTTAAAACACCCCAGGCCATTCCCCCGATGCGATGCGATATCGCTATCGGCAATTGGCGATATACTGTCCACGTTATATGTAATGCCAATGCTCCCGATGCGATGCCATATCGCTATCAGCGATCGGGGTTTTCAAAAGGTGTCAATATAAGAGGTTTAAGCTTTCCCCGATGGCCGATTGCGATAAAGCGCAGATTTCAAAAAAGCCGTTAAAATGAAGGGATATCACGATCAATTCGTATTAAAAGCTTGATCTGTCCAACAATGATTCACCTGCGCTCAACCGCCAAAACATCTATAACACGCTTAAATGAATCATTCGGCCGATTAATGATATAATGGCCATTTAAGGATTGGCAGGTTTTAAATGGCCATTTAATGTAATTGTAAGTCCTAAAATCTTCCCATGGATTGTATCCGCACCCATTTTAAAAGTTAATCTCTTATCACGCATCGATCAATATATCTCATCACATTGAAGTTTTCATTGCCAATTCTCTGTGTTACGTTTATTTTCGCTTCTGTGCAGAATTCATCGAAAGGAGAAAGCTCAAGCAAAATGGGGAAGAAATCTAAGAAGACCACAGGTGCTTCTATTGCGCCAGCCGCAGGACAAGCTATCACTGAGCCCTCAAACAAAAAGAAAGGATTGATTTCGGATACTACATGTTCTGGTCTCGGCATAACTACTTGGCAAAGCACCTACAACTTGATTGAAGTTGAAGAACCCAAAGTGACAACACTAGAAGCTACTGCAGATTCAAGTCGGAAATCTGATGCCACTTTAAAGGACTTAGCTGACTCCTTCCTTCATCGGATAGCAGCTAGGGAACAAATTCTCCCATACACAGATGTAGTGCGGTGGGCAATTGAGGAAATCCCAATCCTGGATAGAACCTTCAGCACCAGAGACGGGAGAATTTTCGGGTCGTTCAAAGCTGATGATCTAAGGAAAATGTATTATTTGCCTAAGCCAGAGAAGACATACAATAAGGCGTTCCTGGAAAAATTCCGAAACGAGAACGAAGTTGAATCTGAACCCATCCGGGATTGGAGACAAAATCCAGCAAAGCACAAACATGAATCTTCCGGTAAGTACTCGGTCGATTCCCTGGCTTCTCCTTATTGCTACGCTGGAATAATGATGTGTAGATTGTGGGGATTGCATGATTCTTCTAATTTCACTATAGAAATTGTTCCTTTAATGGAAGCGGCATGCAACAGTATAATAATGGATTGGGCCACAATTCTCTCAGATAAGCTAGCCAAAGCTGTTCTTGAGTTTAGGAATAAGACTCGCATCTCTGAAAGGATAATTTCCCCATTTTATTACAGTGCCTATATTTTAGATACCTTGTGTTTTAATTCTGAATTTCTCGTGCTCGGCTGGAGGTGGACACCACAAGACTCCATGCCTATTCACATTTACCACCAGAAATTATGGAAATCCTCTTACAAGCACCATCTGTACCAAGTCTGCAATGGCTTTATGTTGCCTATTTATTATTCTATTTTTGATAAACCCATTCCCAAGATTTCCTACCAAGCTGGGATTGATTTAACAGCAGTAAGGAGATGGTTTGGAGAGGAAAAGTTCACTTATATAAGAGTTTTCGGTAGCCAAGCCGAACCTCATGTCCTCCCTTTATACATACCTGATAAACTATTGGCAAGGGAAATCTCTTACTAGATTATTGTTGAGAGTGTTACACAGACTCTCAAGAAAAATAAGAAGCAGGGCTGGCCCTCTTTTCCTTTGAGATGCGGTGTCTATACCTTGCATGATCTCAAGCATGCAGAAAAGGAAGCTACAAAGATTAAATCATTAACTCTAGCAACTCTTCCAAATAGGCAATTTGATCCAAACAAAGTTGCCTATAATGCACTAGAACAGGCCAAATTGTCAAAATTCGATCATAAAGAAGATATGTTTGACGACCTGTTCTCTTTAGCTGAGTCAATAATGCAGGTTAAAACATTGGCCAAAATGAAATACCATGATGAAGGGTTGACTGAATTTAATAGACTTAGAGAACAGAGGTTGCAAACTCTTCCTCTAGATCTATTAGCAACAACCCCAGTGATATCGTCAAGCGAGCCTGAACGGCAAAAGTCAAAGGAACCTCCAGTTACAACAAAAGAACAAGAGCAGCCACACGAGGAAAATCAGAAGAAAGAGCATGAGAATCAACAGAAGAAAGAGTAGGAAAAAGTGCGGGAGGAGACCCAAACTGAAAAGGAAAAACAGACCACCACTGAAGTAAACATGGATACTCATATCGATCCTAAATTGCTCCAGGAATGGAAGCAATTTGATTCTATTATCAGTGGTCTGGAGTGTTCCAAGAACTCTGACACTTCAAAGGCAACAGACACACAGGAAATCACTTCACCACAGGTTCTAAGTGGAACCAGCGGCCCACCCATTTCTAAAGAGGTAGAGATAATACCAAAGGACCCCTCCGACCAAATCATTTCGCAGGTAGAAGAGATTCCTCCCTTGGATGTCTTCTATAGCCCAAGGCATAAAGTTGTAGTTAAACGACAAAGGAAAAGAAGAAGGACTGATCAACCTCCCCTTTTCCCAGAACAGACAGTCACAGGCAATGTGGTTTGGAAGGAGGAATTTGATCCCTCCGATGACCTGACAAAACTGTCACGATATGCTGGAGCTTATTCGACAGTGACAATAGATAAGGCATCGGTGGTAAGCCTTTTACTGAAAACAAAGGATCAGGAGATTTTCTCGTTACAGGCACAACTAACTGAAGCAAAGCAGAAAGCGGAGCAGGCAGAGCAGCAATTGTTGACGCAACAGCACTTAAACAGTCAACTAACTCAACAATTGCAGGCAGAAAAACAAAGGATTGACCAAAGCGCAATCCAGAAGCAGAAAGAATTATCAGAGGCATTGGCACAATTGAAGGTAGCGAATGAGCAAATGGTGAAAACAAAAGATGAGAAAATTGCTCAATTATCATCACAGCTCGAGAAAACAAAGGGCGTTCCACAAGTGGCTGAATTTAGAGTAGAAGCACTACAAATAAATACTGCATTAATATCCCAAATTAAGCTTCTATGTCAACAAATCGCCCAGGCAGAGCCACTATGTGAATTAACGACATCCATAAGTAAGAAAGTAGACAAGGCCAGGACTGAATTGGATCAAGCTGAAGAAACAATAACTGCATTTCTCGACTGGCAAGATTCTGATCAAGGACAAGCGGTGAATTTACCCAGATTCTTAGAATCACATAAAGATATACTCTTCACAGAATGGCAGTCCCAGTTAATGAAAGCAGAGAGGGCAGTTTCAAGATGCAAATCAACTTCAAGCAATTTAGTTGAATTAGTTAATAACACTCTCTACTTATCAAACATGATTTCCCAATGCACACCAGGAAAGTTAACAACGATGAAAACATTGGAGCAATCATGTTATCCAGATCTAGAGGAAAAGGGGAGATTAATCGCTGGGATTAACAGTTTAACCTGGGACACCTATTGGTTCTTCTTGGTAAAGCCGCACACACAGAGAGCCACCCTCAAGTGCCTTATGGATGCAATCGGGTATATTATCCCCGATATTCAGGATGCCACCTATGCCGCCCAGCTCAGTTCTCGCCTCAACAAACCACCTGAAGTGGAGCCGATGCTTGCGATAAGTCAGCTCAGATTTAAAGGCAAGCAGCCTACTTGATGATTCATGCCGCCGACTGCCAGATTGCTGAAGAAAATAGTATCAAAATTTATTGATACCAATTAAGTAGGATTTCAGTTTTTTTAGATAGTTAGATTAATTAAGTATTTATAGACCCTTTCATTGTTTTGGAAAGGGTCGTAAAGTTTTGTACCTGACTTAAAGACTAAAGTTGCACTATTGTGCTTCAGCCATATTCTTTTATGAAACTGGACCAGTTATTCTAAATTTGACAAGGAAGCTTTTTATGCAATTGTGCACTATTGTCTTTGTTTGAAAGTGTTTCTGCGTTGAAGGAAGAATCACAAGTAGTGATTGATATTGGGAGTGTCTAGTAGCTCATATGGTACTTTTATCTATGTCTGAATTCATTCCTTTCATATGAATTGTTATTTGATTATCTTTGCTATTATCGAATATATATATGTGCTTTAACAACAGTTCTGTATTCTTTCCACTATTGGATGTTTATGGTGTGCTTTTCTTTTAATCATGTATGTGTTGATGATATAAATGATAAGTGTAGTACTATTGCTTTAATTGCTTTGCTTAACTATTTAAGCACAGTAATGCTGAATGAAATAATGTCCATGTCTGTTAGATGGTGTCATCTATATGCCTGTCTATAGACACAGATCATCAAGCGCTACACTTCAAAGCTCAATAAGTTCCCGGGATAAGTCATAGTTCTTATATTTTTGTTGATAGATTTAGTTATTCGCCCATCATTAGATTAGTCAATCAATTATCCATTCATCCCGTTTATCCATTGCTGGGAAACTGGTCCCTTTATCCCCAGTCGGAGCCACCATTCCAAACAGAAAAGGAGCTGTACTAAGGTCCGGACCGGGTGGTTATCCCCCAATGTTGTTGCAGCAATTTTCGAGGCTTCAACAAGACTAAAGAGTATGATTCGTGAAGCCAACATGACCTTGATGGATGGACAACACTGCGCATGGTTTGTAGCATCACTAACGTCGCATTTAAGGATGGCGCTATCGCAATAGAAGTTGTACACCTAGGCCGAAGCTTTGGAGATTGCAATGAGACTGCACAAGACCGCAATACAAGATCCTAGCCTGGGAGTCCAACAAATTCACACGCAACTGCAAAATTTTTGTCTGGAAATGCAGAATTTGAAATAGGATAGGACAAGTCACCCAAAAGTGTGCGAGGAGGTATGGTGCATAAAATTCAAAGGTTAGGGCCACGACAAGCACCATTGTCCAGTCTTCACGAACTACTTGGTGGGAGGAGGGCTGATGCCATTAAGACAAGAGGCACAAGTAGGATCGAGCGTGGTGCCCGTATTATGGTGTGAAATTTGTCAGAAAGGATGAAAACATGCTATGGATAATTGTCATCTATTACAGAATTATACATAGAAGTCCCAGCAATTGTTGCATAATTTCTATAGGTCAGTAGGCCATGATGAGTGCACCTACAGAAGTTATGAACTAATGATAGATCAGACTCCTACCTATAGAGTGCAGACCAAAATACGAGCCATTGACCCAAATGCAGGAATGGCATGTGCTAGATTTCAGGGGTGTGAACGAGTTCAAGGTGGAATGGGACCACGAAGGGGTCACGTACAATTGATTTGTTACAATTGCAGAGGGCCAGGGCATTCTCACGACTGTACAAATCTAATGAGAGAATCATGTTTATATTGTAGTCAGTTTGATCATGAGACAGAGGACTGCCCTACACTGATAGCGAGGCTACACAATAAAGGGATAATCCAACCTTCCCCTACTCAGAATTTGCAAATGATGAGGTATGAGCCACACGAAGAGGACTCAAGTGTAAACATAGTGCTCCGAAGTGGTATCCTGACAGGAGATGACAAAGTAAGCAACCCGAAGAAAGTGCATGGATTCACAAGGCTCCTACAAAGGAACCTAAATTTGATTTGGAGCACACAAAGGAGATATTCATGGAAGCTAAGAAGAGCTTCATGGAGGCATCCACTTCAGGTAGTAAGGATCAACTAGAATCGAGGATGGATCCTTCAATGCTCACTACCTTTATGGAGACATGCATGAAACTGCTACGCAACAATAAGGCTGTAAAAGGACTACATGAACTTATCACTAGGTGCGCTGGGTCAGGAGAACTGCACATAGTCTGGAAAGTTGGAAAGCATGCACTACGAATAGGAAGGGAAATGATATTGACTGCACAAATCGAAGAGTATGAAATGGATCAAGTAATTCTGGATCTCGGATCAAATGCGAATGTACTGTGAATGCAAACATGAGAATGCATGGGCAGGCCTATGTTACAATGGTCTCCTATTCAATTATGGATGGCGAACCAGCAGAAGATCCTACCGATGGGAAGATTGCAAGGGATAACGGTAGACATCGAAGGTGCAAGCGCGCTTGCAGATTTCGAGGTTATAGAGATTGTCGATGACAGAAATCCCTACCCCACGGTATTGGGTATATATTGGGACACTGATATGAATGGAGTGATAAATCTAAAGAAGTGCAAAATGATCTTTGAGAAAAAGTCATTGTGCATAGTGGTACCTTTAGACCCTGTAGAAGGATCGCGCTACATAGAGCCATTGTGAAATGACAAGAGTGACGACGAGCTAGACTATATCTTAAGATAAACACTTAGGAATAGGATTGGGTAAATCATACAGCCGATGGCAAGATTTTGTGGGAACGTGAAATCTCCTGCACATCAGATTCAGATGAAGAAATAGAAAGATGGCAAAACCGGTTACACGAGGTTACCACTCTCAATTGCAACATGATGGTAAGATCACTGTGCTGCATGAAAATCGAGGTAAGGGAGCTACCAATGTATAATAGGTTGAGAATGGTGGATGAATTTTGAATGAATTTGAAAGTGCAATGCGATAACAATAGTGGTTTGATGCTCTGAAATGGGCACTACGCACTATGCCTGCAAGGTGGTGGGGCACGCATCAAAAAAGTATTGAGAACTTGTGCGAATGCAGAAGGATGATGCACTTATGATTTGGGAAGCCTCAGATGTAGGTGGAAGCCGGGCGTGATGCATGAAACAACCTATGTGCTCACCTTTCCAGATGGGTACAGGCATATGGTACACAGCCCGCACGAATGCACACCATTATCATGGTAGGAAATAGGAACAACAAGCAGAAGCAGTCAAGGAAAGTGCATGAACGAGAAAGTATGATAAGACTTAGAGCATTGAAAATCATACATGGGGAAGCCCTCGACAAGGTGTGTGAAGTGCTGAATAGGGGCCACCATGTGAGATGCACTGACAAGGACCTCCGCGTACTAGCAGTTGTGTGGGCTTATAGGACCATGTGAAAAACTCTGACTGTGCAAGCGCTTCTGAAGCTAAAGTATGAAACAGAGGATGCAGTCTCGGTGGAGCATGTGAAGCCAAGTACATGCGTAATAGCACCCGCAGATATGACGGTCCGCATAGATCGGAATGAAGAAATCATACAGCTACACGAAGCAGAACATATAATACTTGAGGAGCAAATCTGATGGGGAAACTCTAGACTTGCGAACTTGAAAAAAAATGGGTACGGCTAAGGGAGAAAAATGCTTTAATGGACGCAGAGGTCAAGAAGCTAGAAAATGAAATAAAGGAAGAAATTCTTGTCGAAAAAGAGAGGATGGTGAGGCAAGGTGCATACAGTCATACTGACAAATTGGAAAGCTATCATCATGAATTGGTTAGTCTGTTGCCTTGGCTTCGACCACATATCGCCAAACGTAGTGACCAGGGTAGCACATTACAAATAGTAAAGTGCGCGATGCCGATCACCAAAATGAAAGATGAGGATTCTTTGCAAACCATGGTGGAGGACGGGATGGAGCCCCACATGGGTGGTGCGACCACCTGACTAACCATAGGAAGAACAGTCTTAGCACTCCAGGCAGTTGAAAGGAAGTGCGGGACTATAAAATATTCTGCCTAGGAGCTGCGCGATGTGGGAGATGCGCATAGAATCAGAACATCACAAGGTCCATGACCATGCACGGAGGGTTGCGCTAACACTCGGGTTGGCTGGGAAGTGACCATTGGCATCACTATTCACGATGGGATGTTTGATTTGAGGCCAAATAGAGTAGGCGGTGGGAAATTAAGACTCAAGTTATGGGAAATATTTGTGAAAATTTCCCCCCAAGAAAGCATTAATGGCCTGAAACTGGAGGGGAATGGTTAAATTCGGATTCGAAAGGCACTATAAAACTCATAGGGCTCACCAACGAACAACACTTGATCATTTGAGAATTGAGCGTTTGACAAGAGCATAAAGTGTTGAGAGTCGAGCAATAATTGAGCCCCTAAGTTTACGAGAGATAGAATACAGTCTAGAAAGGATGATGACCACCAAGGATGGGTTGGGGATTGAAAAGGTAACGGATGGCGAGGCCACGCAGACCCAAATAGTGGGGGATGTCCCAGAAGGTTCCAAGGTGGTGAAAAAAATCCCCAAATCACCGTGAACACCATGGCCCAAGAAAGATAAACAGGCAATTGGTCTAGTACGCATGTCCTCGAGGAATTCGCAGCACATCAAACTATCCATGGAAGAGAAGGGGAGGGCAGTCACAATCGAAACAGATAAGGAAGAAGAAGACTTGCAGGCCCTGCTTGTTGTAGCCGAAGAAGAAGAAGACATGGAGGAGGATATCCAATCGTTGCACTCCGCAATGAAACTACCAGCATATGTCCCTCCACGGAAAGGGAAAACCAAAGTGCCAAAGGACCTGGACGAAGTGAAAATCTCACTCTAGACCCCGCTCCTCCCTAATGGTATTGTATTTGAGGGCATGCACCTAGGCCGCATGCCAACCATGAAATTTGAAGATTGGGACCTCGATGACAGCGAGAAGTTCCTGCACCTAGAGACATGGAACATAATGAAGGAGAACACCGAGGGGGCGGTAATCACATTAGAGACGTCAAAATGGCTACGCGATGTGGAAAAGGTCGAGTTGTTGCACTTGTTATGGATTCCACATTTCCACTGCGCGTTCATCACCATTTCCATCATTAGGCAGCTGCTCTGCCTGGTGCACGATGGGTATCTATGCCTAGACAAGCCTATTCCCATCACAGCAGACCTCATTCACCAAATTTCTAGACTCCTGTATAAAGGTAGTGATTTGGCTCTTGCGGAAGCCATGAATGCAAAATATAAGTTGGACAAGAAGAAGAAGGACTATGTCATCTCAAGTAGCAAGGACAAATGCGTGCACATAGTGACCCAATTCCTAGCTGGCAAATTATGAGAAAGTGTCGCTCTGATGAGGTACTAGTGTCTTTGGTCGTGCTGGCCGAGCAGTGCGTAGAGGGCGTCAAGTTCAACTGGGTCGAATTCCTCTCTGAGGAGTTTTTGATAAACTATCGTGAAGCCCAGGAGTAGGGTAAGACCTTCCACTACGTGTGGTTTCTATTATCCATACTGCTCGTAGTGGGAGAACTGTCGGAGGATAGTCAGTTCCCCAACATTGACAGAGATTTACCAAAGGCTGTGAAGTATGCTTTGCTCTAGGCCACCAAGGATGGAAACGAATTCGTGACATCAAAATTTTCTAGGTGCTCATGGAGGCAAGCATCTCGATGTGGATCAATAGGAGGCCACTCTTATCATCTATGTTGCACAATAGTTTGCAGAGATTTTCAGACTTAAAAGCTAATATGCACAACATCTATATCATGGGGCGAATGGATCCAGTGAAGCAATGGATGAAGCTACCATTTGTAGCCATTGATGATGTGAATTTCACTTTCTTGGAGACATGTACTCCCGAATGACGCACTCGAGACCTTGCAGAACTGGAGAAGGCTGCAGCCAAGAATAAAAAGGATGATGCTAGGCTGCATGTCACTTAATTAGAAGAGAAAATGTGGAAGGAAAAATCAGCAGCTGAGGTAAGAGCAGTGCGCAAAGTGACACAGAAAGCTGCGGAGCAGAAGAAGGTTGTAGAAGCCGTAGCAGCAGTAGAGGCAGCAGAGGCAGAAATGGCACAGGCAGACGAGGGCCAAGCAATGTCGTCAGGGAAGGAGGTAGAAGAAATAGAAATAGCAAAAGGGAGCGTGGAACCAACGACCGCATCCACACAATTAAAGCAGCCATGCATCATAGAGAGATCAGGCCTGAGAAAGAAGGTCAAGGCCTCGATGTTGGCCATTGACCCAATCAACTTAACTGAAGGTGATCTCCATGACATCGACGAGATGGTTCATGATGTCACAAGTGAAGCGTTTCAGGAGTTCATGTAGGAGAATCAAACTATGTTGGGGGTCCTCAGGGCACAACTATAGGAGTTACAGGTGCGGCCCCCTCAGGAAGGAACCTTGTCAACGCACATCGCAGCAGGAACTTCAGCAGTAGAGCAGATGTTGCGCACAGGGATGGCAAACACAATAATATTTCCATAGGGACCTCTAGTGTCGTATAATGCGATGGATCAAATGTCTCTTAACATGATGAAAGACATTTGCCTTAACCTTGCTACCCTTCCATGGGAAACGCTATTTCACTTACACGATGGGATAACGGTACAGCTGCGGTCCAAGGAGAGCCGTGCGATCTAGGTTCTTAGAGAGTAGAAAATTAATAGAGAATAGCTCGGTTTGTAGCATGACGAGTTGGTGTTGCAGAATCAACATTTGATGTACATGGTAGGTGATGCTTGCCAACGTTTCCCATCACTAGCCATCACAACAGATCTACCGATAGAAGTGTCGATCCACAGTTTGGCAAGTAGAGCCCATGACGTGAGAGAAGAGATAACAAGGGTGCAGCTAGAGCTGAATCTCCAGATTGTCGAGCTATGGTTAAAGGCATAGCCTTCGACTCCCTCAAAAATCAAATAAAATCATGTCAGTGCTATTGTAGCAGGCTTGGAAGAGATTGGAGGTGCAGTGCACGAGTGTACCAACATGCTGGAACAGACGCTTGAGGTCCTCACGATGTTGCAGGAGGACCCCAACATCCAGTGGCTGGGGACATAGGCACACGGACACCAGTAACAGTACGACAACATCACAAGGACTACGAAGACAATAGTCCTCACTCAGTGGCTTGCAAGGATGTAGCAAGCCAAGGAATTAAAGGAGCAGGTGGACGCGGTGCGCCATAAGGAAGAAGTCCTCAAAGAGTGCGTCCAGCCATGGATTGACGAGGCCTTCACAATCATGAAAAATATTGAAGGGAAATTCATGCACATTCAAGGTTTGCATGCGTAGATGAAAGGCAGCACGCTAGAAATAGAGGCCTCAGAAGAACAGATGCAACAGGTTCAAAAAGCAGCAGCTCAGTGCGCTGCAGACATTAGGACCATTCGGGACTAGTTGGAGGGACTATGCGCCAAGATCGCCACACCGACAGAGTGACTCGACGGCGAGTCATGATGTTTGTGTTGGGGCTTGTTGGGCATGGAATCCCCCCACAGCATGTTTTGGGGCTCAAAGCCCAAGTTTTGAGTGATATTGTTGTAAATCCCAGTGAATTGCGGGTGCGGAATGTATGTTAGAGTCATAGGGCTATCCGCCCTAAGCATGAATGTAATGTTGGCCTACCCATGGTCCGAAGAGAATAGGATTGTATAAATAGAGAGAGGCTCTAAGTTTTAAAGAGATAATATCATGATAGAATAGAATGGATAGAATAAGCGAAGAATAGAGAAGTGTCTAAGTGTATCTTGGGTCGTAGTAGTAGGAAGAGGCTCTGCGGCTGAGTGCATAGAGGCCTAGTAGAGTCCGCAGCTGAGTGCGTGGACCCCTGCAGCTGAGTGTGCAAGGCAAAGTTGAGTCTGTAATCGGAGAAAAGAGAAGTAGAGAAAGGTTTTGTTACCAATTCTGTGCATCTATACTAAGTTATTACATGTTTGATCTCATTTTCAATTATAATGTTTATTTACTGCACACACTTGTATGACTTGTGAATATGGTTAAGTATAACTGAAAGCATACAAATAAGCTAATTTAATCAATTAATATCGGGCTACTAGTAAGGACTTCAGAAATGACACTGTTTAGCCCTCGAGTAGGGCTGCACGAAGACAACATCACAGGTTGCGAGGTACTGATAAGTGCACGTAGTGACGTGCACATAGGGTCAAACCGTGGACTACTTGAAGCCGTCAGACATGCCCAAGGTGTGGAAACATGGTTCTAGCACTCTCTCATACTACTTTAGGTGAGACCTGAGTTCGCGCTCCATGGACTGTTACCAATAGGGCCAGTAGTACTGAGATTTGTTTGGCTAAATCACCTTCGAACCTGGGTGAGGCCCCAACAAGCCAACAACTACCTTGGTTAAGATTCTCACCAGTTCCCTGTTGGTCACCTCCACTTGCACACTATCTTGTGGATGATAAGGAGTGGATGTCCTATGCTTGATTTTGTGATGGCTGAGCAGTTCTTCAATCATGTTGGAGGTAAAATGGTTGCCTTGGTCTGTGACTAGCTCTCTAGGGTACCGAAATTTGTAGAATACATTCTCCCTTAGGAACTCAACCAGCTTCTCCTTTGTTGCGACCTTAATCACCTTGGTTTCATCCCACTTAGTCAAATAAGCAGTGCACACAATAATGTATTGCTTTTTCTTTGAAGGATAGTTGATAGGTCCAATGAAGTCCATGCCCCACTTGTCAAATGGCTTGAAAGTCACTTGAGGTTGTAGGGGAATTTCATCTCTTGGAGTAGGCTATCCCATCCTCTGGCACCAATCACACTGACTAATGTACTTTTTCACATCCTGATGAAGAGTAGGCCAATAATATCCTACTTGCAACACTTTGAATGTTTTCCTCTTTGCTGCAAACCACAAGGCCCATCATGACATGTCAGAAGGATGTCAAAAAATTCCTCTTCCCTTACACACCTTCTCAATATTTTATCTAGGCCAAGTTTGAACAGATTGCCCCCAATCTAGGTGAAGTGGGTGCTTTTCCTGACTATCTTTCTCTTCTCTTTGGAGGGCAAGTTTGGTGGGAATTGTGCTGATACCAAATAGTTTGCTATATCAGCAAACCATGGGGAGAGAATATAAATAGCAAACAAATGTTCATCTGGTAACTGGTCACCCACCATTCCTTCTTCACCTGTAGGTAGATTCATCCTAGATAGAAAGCCTGCAACAACATTTTCTTTCCCAGGCTTATCAACAATAGTTAGATCAAACTACTGTAATAAAAGAAACCATCTTATAATTCTAGCATTCACATCTGGTTTTTACATTAAATATTTTTTTCAGCATGATCAGTATGAAAAAATGTTTGATAGCCTATAATGTAGTGCCTAAATTTTAATGAATGCACAACAGCTAGAAGTTAGATCAGCTTTTGACAGGTTCTTACTGATAAAATAGATGGCATAGGGAAATTTCTTCCCTTCCTGATCTAAGGCTGCTCCTATCTCTTTGAGTGAGGCATCAACATGAATATGAAAAGGGAGGGCCTGGTTTGGGCCTCTAAGGATTTGTGCAGTGGTTAACTTACCCTTTAGAATGTCTAAGGCCTCTTGACAGCTCTTTAACCATATAAACTGAGAATCTTTGGCCAACAACCCAAACAAAGGAGAGGCCAACTTGTTGAATTCTTTTATGAACCTTCGGTAGTATCCAACTAACCCTAAGAAATTCCTAACACTCTTTTCTTTTGTGGAGGTGGGCCCTTTGGATGGTTGCTATTTTGTTTGGATCCATCTGCAGTCCTTCCTGAGATATTGAATGACCTAGAATGGTCCCTTCAGTCATTAAGAATTCACATTTTTCTGGACTGAGAGACAGGTTCATTTCAATGCATTTGTGCAATACTTTTCCTAGGTTAGTCAGGGCTTCTTGAAAATCATAGCCATAAGGTGTAAAGTCATCCATATATATTTCCACAACATCATGTACTAATTTAGCAAAAATACTCAAGACCGCTCTTTGGAAAGTGGCAGGACCATTGCATAGGCCAAAAGGAAGGCCCTATAGGCAAAAGTACCCCAAGGACAGGTGAATGTGGTCTTATCCTGGTCTTCTGGGAAGATTTGGATTTGGTTGTACCCACTGAATCCATCTAGGAGGGAAAAAAACTTCTTCCCTACTAGGCCATCTAGCACTTGGTCAATGAAGGGTAGGGGAAAATTATCCTTGTTTGTGGTTTTGTTCAACTTCCTATAATCAACACAAATCCTCCACTTACCATTTTTCTTGGGAACTAACACTAAAGGAGAGACCCACTCACTATCTGAGATAGGGTAAATAAATCCTTCATCTAACGATTTTTGCAGTTCTTCTTTGACTATGTCTTTAAGAGCTGGATTGATCCTCCTTTGTGGTTTTGTGACTGGCTTGCAACCTTCTTTGATGTATATGTGGTGAGTACATGCCGAGGGGTGTACTCCCTTCATCTCATTATAACTCCAAGCAAAGGCTTCTAGGTTTTCTCTCAACATGTTACATAGCTTTTCCTCTTCTAAAGCAGAAAGAGATGGATTAATTTTCAAAGTTTTCTCTATGACAAATTCTATGTTTTTGACATGGAGTGGGTTGGAATTTGCCAAGAATAAGTCAATAGGATGACTATTCCATGTTTCCCTTAATTCTTCTTCTAATGGTAGTGAAATAGGAGTTGGACTTTGCAGTGTGTGTTCAATTAAGTCATCCTCATCTTGTTGTCCTCCTCCTATGGTTTCTTCCAAAGCATAAAGTTGGGTAGAATAAACCTCATCTTCTTCCCCCTCCTCCAACAATAAAGGTAAATCATGCTTTAGGGTAGGTTGATTAGGAGGGTATAGGACTAACTGTTTGGACATATGCCCATTCTTGATGATCATATTCCCATCTGCAGCTAATGTAAGCATCAGCTGTGGCCAACCATATCTTCCTAAGGGTGAGAGGGTAACGAGTAAGCTTAGCCTTAGGCTAGAGAACTAGGAAGTCTACAGGGTACTCCCAGGGGTCAATGCAGACCATCACATCCTCCACAATTCCCTCAGGCGTGATTGTGGAATGGTCTACAAGTTGCAGAACTGTTGTGGTCTTCCAGAATGACCATTGGAGGTTGAGCCTGAGCATGGTGTCTATTATCACTCAGAAGTTTTACCTAGAAGTTATCAAAAGAAGGAATAATCTGAGGTAACCACAAACCAATGTTTTAGACTCACGTTCTAGCCGAGCTAAGTCCAGAGAGGGCTCTCTCTTTGTGATTTTAACTCTTTTGTTATTAAATTTTAGGCTAGTTCTTAGCTTTCATGAGGATTTTTATTTTAGATTGAAGGTTGGATGGTGGAATTCTTAGAACAAATGGATAGAGGTAGGTTCTCAAGCCATTGGGCAATGGAGTCAATAAAAGGATAGCATAACTGGATCAGATCATTAAAGGGAGTTTTCATAGAGTAGGATAGAAAAGTAAAAGGAAAATCTTCAAGGGCAGATGGATGGAATTATTCTAACTAGGGTGAAGGGCACTTAAGAATCCTTGGACTGAGATTAGAATGAGGAACATAGGGTGATCACTAACAAAGGGAAATTAAGAATCCCTTACTACATAGACCACAAGGAAAACTACGGAGGCTAAGGAGCAGCTAAGAATTCTCTAGCTAAGATAGTTTAACAGAAAACATTAAGAATGTAAACAATCAAGACAAAGTGCATTTAAGCAAGTTTTGAAATAGCATTCCTAGTTTAACTTTCAGATTACATAGAAACACATATGATTATTAAGAAACATAATGAAAAAAAATAATGCATATGAGAGAATACTTATTTGATTTTCGCTTTACACAAGAATCCTGAAAAATGTCTGAGATTTATTCCATGATCCAGCAAGCCAATCCAGTTTTTGATACAATAAGACTTTCATTTGAGAGAAAAGTCTACTGAATTGTCTTTGAATCCACCCTAAATACTTCAAAATGTGAAGTATTTATACAAAAAATATTTACAAAATATCTCATAACAATATGAGATTTTATCTAGGGAATCAAAATATCTTCAAGCATGAATGTAGGGATAGATGGAAAATTGCATCATGTTGTCCCTCTTATTTTGGTAGCGCTGGTCATTATAGTTGAATATGAACCCTTTAAGCTGGCTGATATTTTTACGCTGGAAGCATCTTTATCTTTAATCTTTCACTGATACTCTTTAACCTACTACTCTTTGACTTTGTTGATCTGTCTTTTCCCTATTTTATCTGGTTGCCTTCAAATTTACTGTGGTAACTTATAGTAAATCTGTCATATTTTCTCACCATTCATCCTCAGGTAACTTTACCTTTAGAATTGTTCTATATATTTCATCTACCTCTGTGTATTTCACAAAATTAGGCTTGGTGACAAACAAATATTTCACCTCATGCTCTAGAAAAAATAGATTCTCCAAAGTATCATACAATACTTTTCTAGTTGGCAAGGCTTTGATACCTGAACTGATCGCTTTTTCCTTGGCCAACTTCCTTAGTCTATCAATGTAGTCCAATTGGATCATAAGTTTATCATGGATGACCATAGGACTAGGAAGGCCTTTGTCCCTCAAAACTTGAAATTTGGCCATGAATCTGTCAATGGCCACCTACATATTATGGAATTTTTCTTCTAATTTGACAATAAGGTTTCTTTAGGAAAGATCCTTTTTTACTTCTATGATGGCTTTAGTCCTATCCTCTACACCAAGCTCATTAAGTTCATGTTAATTCTTACTGTTCAGGAAGTGGATGAGTCGATTTGCATCCTCAGGTTGGTCTCTTAAATCTTCCCTTACTTTCTCAATAGCCTCAGTGGCCACTTTTACCAATTCAGTCTGCTCAAATATAACTTGAATTGATGGCAAAATATCATTGACAAAGTCAATGACATTGGCCCAGAGAAGCTCTTTGGTCTGTCCTAGTGGCTTTTGCAGTGTGAAATCTTTTTCTAGGACCTTGATCTTCTCACCCATCTTAGGGATTTCTATGTTTCTTCTCTTTGCTGAATTTACAGTCAGTTTCTAAGCTCTCCACTTTCTCTTTTAGCCTTTTGAGCTCTGTTGCCTGGATGGACATCTCCTCCATGGCTTTTACTAGCTCTGTTGTTTTCTCTGTTGAAGTACCTATTGTTGTAGATTTAGTGGTGATTGGTAGTGTTATGGCAGGTGGAGCTATGGGTGCCAATGATGCTACTGATGTTGAAGGAACTATAGTAGAAATGGTGGGAATGGAAGTCCTAGAAGTGGTGGCCAAGTAACTCTATTTGGACTGAATCAATGTGTCCAACTCCTTCTCTGTTTCTTTCAGGTTGTCATTTAGCTTTAGGACCAAGTCCATAAGCTCTTATTGTCCTTTTTGTGTCTCAATGATTTTTGTTGTTTGTCGGTGACGCAACTGTGGAATCTTGAGTTGCTTCTTCAAAGTAGCTATATCATCATTCCTCTTCTTTATCAATTTTTCAGTGGCCTTTACATATTTGGGATTATGTCCCAACTCAATGATTAAGTCCTCTAAGGACTTGATTCTGGTGTCTTTGGCCTGTGAAGAGGCCTTCTCCAATTGGAACTGAGCTAATATGTTATTCAGGGAGTTTTGAAATTAATGAGTTGCGATGGCTTTCCCTGTTAAGGTGGAGTAAATCATCTCCCCTATCTGCTTTTGCAGCTCAATCTGGTCAATAGGATGCATATCCTTTGCCAGTACTTCGAAGTCTATCCTTTTTAAGTCTGCTACTATTCTTGGTTGCTGAGTGGTGGGCTTCATAAATCTCATCTGCATTTATCCTTCTTTCACATCATAGGCCAACATAAGCCTTGTCTGATTGGTAGGTGCCATATTTAAGTATTGTGCATATGTTTGGGCTTTTAGCCTCTCATTTCTTGCTTTTATGTCCTTGTACCTTTCTCTGATGTCTTGGTCTCTATTAGTTGGCATCCTGAATGAGGACACTTCAACACTTTGCTTCCTTTCCAAAATATGAGTGTGTGATGTGGAAGGTTCTAGTGTGCCCCCAGAGGGAGTGGCATGCCTGCTTCCTTCTCTTTCTGTGCTAGTGGCCCCAACTGTTTCTTCTGTAAATTCCTATTCAAAGACAAGATTTATCCTTTTACGTTTAACCAGGTGTTATCACTCAGGTTGTCCTTAAGCTCTAGAAAGGATACGGCTGAGGTAACCACAAACCAACTTTGGACTGCAGGTTCTAGCCCACCTGCAGTCAGAGAGGGCTCTCTCTTTTTGATTTAGCTTTGTTGATGATGATTTTAGGCTAGCTATTAGTTTCAGGGGTTTTGTTTGTATTTTGGTGGGAAGGATGGTGCTTCCAAGTAGAGAGGCAAAATACTATCTGGTCGTTTTCAAACCATTGGGCATGGAGTCAAAAAAACAGGACTGCTGATGTGTTTTCTTGGTCACAAGATAATCATGGAGCAAGGTAGCTGAATATGAAACAACCTTTCAAACAAAAATAATGGAGTGAAAGCTAAGGCATGAGAGGAAATCAAGAATCTCTCAAACATCTTTAGCAGATGGAAATTGAATGAACCTTGCCCAGGAGCAATTAAGAATTCCTAGCTAACAGTCCTTCATATGTGAAAAAGGTTAAACATGAGCCATAAAGGAATTCATATTCATCCCTAAATCAAGAGGAAAACATTAAGAAACCACAGAAACTGAGCATAGAGTGCAAGCATGCAAATTCTAGACCAATCTTTCTTTCTGTGATTTGAGCATATATGAGATGAAAATAACAGAGATAAAGAAGACTTATTGATTCATACAGCAGCGCAAGAATTCCACATTCACATCTTCAACCATTTAACACAACGCAGACAGTTGTCCTCCAAACCTCTGTGCAGTCTTTGATTATAGAAAAGTTTCAGACATACAGTGCGAGTCTCTCTTGAGATACATTAGCCGACCAACCCTTTTAACAATGCAGAGGGTGGTATTTATACAAAATTCTGATACAAAAATATCTAGACGAGAAGTTAATAACTAATAAATTCTCCACCAACTATAGAGGAGTGGTTGATGAAAAGTAAATGTTGAGATAAATACGAATATAACAGCTGTTCTTTAGCACCGGAAAATGTTGACTTTTGATTTTGCTTAAGTCGGCTGGATTGCACTTTCAAAAAATTCGCGTTCTTGGGCTTATTGTCCCAGCCGATTGCTTTGTGACTGCTTCTATTGTTCTATGTGCTCTTTGACTGCTCTGCCCGGTTTGTTCTGCCATTGTCCTGTGTTTGTTGATGACATATAACTGCCTGCGGATTTGAAAATAAACAAAACGGGGCAAAAACTGACATTACCTGGGCAGGACGGCTAGCATTGCCCGCCACCAATTTTCAGAAGGCAACTGGTGTCTTTGTATTTTGACAAGTGTTTCATCTGCCTCTGTGTATTTTTAATAACTGGGCAGCATCTCAAACAGATGATTGACCTCATGCTCCAGGTAAAACAAGCTCTCCAACTTGTCATAGAGTGTCTGTCCTGTAGGCAGCCATGTCTCTGCTGTAGAACTCGATGCAGCAGTAAGCTGATTATTGACAAAATTATTGAGTCGGGTAACGTATTGGTCACATGTCAATAATCTCCCAGCACTGGTCAGTAGGCTGGGTAATCCTCTAATCTGTAGCGCTATAATCTTTACGTCAAAATTGTCCAGATCCCTTTGTATATCCCGACATCTTGCCTCCAGAGTTTGCACAAAGCTTCTCAATGTAAGAACACTCTTTGCTGTGAGTATGGCATCTGTTCTGCTCATGATATTGAGTGCTGCCAGCTCTTCTCTAGTCTGATGATTCAAGAAATCGATCATTCTGTTGGCTTGATCAGGCATATTACCTAATGCTTCCTTGGCCCTCTGGATTTCATTTTTAGCACGGCCAATGAGTTCCACCTGCTCATATATTCCCTGAATTGACCTCCATTGGCTAGCGATTGACTGATTTATTTTAGCCCATAGGAGTTTCTTTATTTCAGCAAAGGCCTTGTCTAATGACAACTCTTTCTCTAATGTTTTGATTTTGTCTTTTAGGGCCTTGATTTCTCTTGTCTGCTCTGCCACTGTCATTTTGGACCTGTCATATTTTGTTTCCAGCTCAGCCAGCTTTCCTAATCTCTATTGCCTGAAGCTCTACCTCCTTGATAGCTCTTTTCAATTCGTCCATGCTCATGCTGGCCTCAGGAACTGTTGTTGTTGTTGTTGTGGCTTCTGTAGCTGTTGTGGTTGTTGAAATAATTGGAGGGGTGGCCATTGCTTGTGCTGAAGGAATGGCAACACCAATTGGAAGTGTTTGAGGTGCCTGGGAGGCCGACCCTCCCTCCTTGATTTGTAGTGCCCTCTCCAAATCCCCCTCTAAATCAATTACTTTCTGATTTAATTTCATTATTAAATCCCATTGATCCTCAACTTCTTTTTCCTTTTGCAGTTCACCCGTTTGAGGATGCTCAGTAGGTAGCAACCTCAATCTCTTCTTCAGTGCAGCAATGTCATCATCTTTATTTTTAATAAGGGTCCTCACACCCTTAGGATCTTTCGGATCATGACCCAAATCCACAATGATCTCCTCCAATGTTTTGATTCTATTATCCTTAGCTGTGGAGGACAATCTTTCAAAATCTAGCTGAGTGTTGGTATTCTTCAAAGATTCTCCTTACTCATGGGCCAATGTGGCCTTTTCTGCAAAGGGTAGCATAAAGCATTTCAGTTTTCTACTTGTGTAGCTCTATTTGGTCCATAGGGTGAATATCTTTGGACAGGACCTCTAGCCTTGTCTTAACAAAATCTGCAGTTGACTGCGGCTGCTGAATCTTGGGTTTGAACTGGGTCAAAAATATCTTTTCTTGTTTTATATCATATGCTGCCATTAGCCTTTCCTTTTGGAAGGTGTTGCCTTTAGGAGTTGTTCATAAAGTTGTACTCTTAGTAGTTCATTTTGAGCCTTGATATCTTTAAATCTGGTCTTGGTGCTGATTGGCTTCTTGCCCCTTTGTGTGGAGGAAGATACCTCCATGCCGCGTTGTATATTTTACTCTTGCCGTGTCTGCTGCTCTTGCTGAAAAGAGCTTGTTGGTGTATGCAGGCTTTCTTCCCTTCTCGGGCTCTCTATAACTTCTTCACTGATGTCCTCCTCAACCGGGGAGCCAACCCTTTGCCTCTTTGGTTCAGGCTGCTTTGTAGACCCACTAGCAGGTGTAGAGTCTTGCCAGTCTCACTTTCTACCTCTTTCTTCATTTAGAGGAGTTTGCAAAGGTGGCACTTGTAGTGTTTCTGTTTGTTGTGGGGGGGCTTGCACTTGAGTCTCCCCCATTGAGGTAATCGGCTGCTCCCTGACCGTTTGCTCTATCTCCATCGGTTCCTTCCCTTTGGCTATACCTGTTGCTGAAGTAGATGGCCCTTGGGCAGCTTTTGAAGCTGCAGCTGTAGATGTGCCCTCTTCAATCTGGTAGGGCAGCTTGAAATTTACCTGGTCATCAGAATCTAAGTCAAGAGTTTTTTCATGGACTCTAGCAGTTTCTTCCAAAATTTCCTCTTGAGTTAATTCTTCAACTAAAGTTCTGTGTGCCCATGCATCTTGATTGGCATATTTTTCAATGTCTGGCTTTTTGGAGTGGTCATAGGGTGTGAACATATATTTGACTCTTCTGGCATTAATGAAACCAAGCGGGTCGTAAGGGGCCCACCAGAAACTCTTTTTTAACTTGAATTGATCACTGAGTATCAGGTCAGCCTCTTGCCAACCATCCTTCTTGTTCATGATAAAGGGGCCTACGCGGTCCCTGAATTTCAGTTGTGCCTTTTTCTTAGTGTTGTGGAAGTGACTCAAATCTGAATTAATAAGCTGCCTGTAGTATTCTAATGCAAACAGCCTCATTGGCACATATCTTGGAAGCTTGTAAGGACACAGCTCACAGCCATACATTCGGATGACACTATGGTTTTCATATAGGTACCAATCACCTAATTTGAAATTCTTAGACAACTGCAAGATCTTTTGCATTTCATAGGTTATTCTGGGAGGAGGAACTTTCATCAAGAGGCAGGACACAGGATAGACAAACTGGTCAATGAACCCACAGTATGAATAAGGGGAGTTTTGAACTTGGTGGAAAATTGCTGACCAGAAGATGACAGACCTCTTCTCTCCCTTAGCATCCAACTTCTTGATGGGGCATTGAAAGACTTCAGACTGATAGAACATGAATAGATGATAGATATAGGAGGAATATTTGAAGATTCCCTGCCTATCTAGTCTAGTGAGCTGGTCATGGATTCTATCTGATATGAACCTGGCATAATTGTACTTGACAGCAGGAGGCTGTCCTGGGCTGAAAGAAGACAATATAATCAGGACTGTCTCATCTACAAGTTCTGTTGATGTGAAACCCAACACATATGATATCATATCTATCAGTAACTTGCCCACCTCATTAAAATGGTCATAAGGAAATGGAGGTGGGTCCTTCGGTTGGCAATCTACCTTCATAAATTTCTCAGCAATCATTTCCATCTTGGTACCCAGTAACCAAGAGGCCTCTTGCAGTAAAGTATTTATGGAGAAGGGCAATAAAGTGTGATTTGTTCTGAAGTTCAGCATCTGGTTGATGGAGTCAGGAGTAGTGTAGAAAAGTATGCTTCCAGATGAAGACTTAACGGCCCTTTGGCTTGGTTCATAATTTGCAGCACAGAGATGAATAATCTCAGGAAAAACATTCACAGAAGGGAGGAAATAATGAGGCAGATTGGACTCCCATATACGATACTTGTCAGATTTATCCAAGAAGCTGTTCCTCAGTTGGCAGTAGGTGCGTAGATGATTTCTTTTGGCAACAAAGTCTTGGATGAGATAATCTGTATCGGCCAAGGGCATGGACTCCAATTCTTTACTTGGTGGGTTTACGGGAGTGACATTCAGAGTAGATGGGGCAGCCATTATGCAATTCTTTGAAGGTTTAAGCTGAAAAGGGCTCACACCACAACTGGCGAATGGATTTGCTATGCAGTAACCAGTAGGAGTAGGCAAACTACACTCAAATGCAACAGTGGCTGGATAGCTCAAAAGCTTATGCTGTAAGGGACCTACTTTGCAGAGTTTTTGTGTCGATTTCCCCTTTTCAGCGAACTTCTCTGAAGTTAGAAGCTATGAAGAATAATGCAGAGGAGTAATGGGTAATTATGGTTTCATTGGAGGCTATAAACAGCGAAAATAGGGTAAAATGGGGCAATGTGGGACAGCTGCGGGATTTCTTGCTAGGGGCCGAGTTTAAACAAGATTTTGCCAGTAAAATTGCAGATGGGCACCAGGTTTCTGAGATGTTTCTGGTGAGAAGGGTTTGCAGTGGGTTTAATGGAGTTTTAGGCGCAGCAAGGACACCAATTGGGTATTATACAAGTTTACAGTCATGTGTAGTGGATAAACATGAAGAACAGGCATGAAAAGAGGAGGATATGGCGAATACCTGGTTTAAAACGGTGCCAAAGAGGACGAACGGGTGCGCCGGTAGACTATAAACCCGAATTGGAGGCTGCAGCAGCTGGCTTAGTCACTTTGAAGTTTTGAGAGTGAGCAAGTGAATGAAACAGGGGAGCCAAGCGTTCAAATGAGGCGATAAAATGAAAGGTAACGGTCGTTAGCATGCTCTTTTTATGCAAAAATATGACATTTGGGCAATTTGGCGCTCTTTGGGGATGACGCGCTTTTTCTGGATGACGTCAGCATGATGTCATGGCAGGTCCCGGTGTACGGATGGATGACAGGGCGGGATGACGTCAGCGGATGACGTCATCATGTACGGATGGGTGACGTGGTAGTACAGTAGCAGGGACACGGTGGCAGTGACGTGGCAATGCCACAGAGGCAGGGTGCAGCTAGAAAGGGTTGAGGTGGCGGTAACGTGTCAGGACAATGGAGCACAGAAGGTGACATTGGCAGATAGGACGTGGTGCTGACGTCACGCAGGAGCGGGCGGTAAGCGGTACCTAGGCGCACCGCTTATGAACACAAGTGGTTTTGTGAGGAGGGGCTCCGCCACACTCCAAAGCCCGACACGTGGCGGGAGTACGGCGGCAAAACCACCGAACTCCTGGACGCTAAAGCTCTGGCACTTTGTGTATAGGAAAGCCCGCCCACTGTAGATCTGGGTCGAGCCAGATCTAACAGCTGGCGGGATTTTTAATGTGGCGGAGGGTTAGGGCAGGGACCCGCCCATCATTTAATTTAATTAAAACGCATGGCAGGGGGGGTTTAACATTAATAAAGGGTTTATGTGTTATATGCCCGCGGGAGGTTAAAAACTTTGAGAAAGTGGGTTTTTTGGGGTTTGGATTTATGAGGGTTAATACGCCAAGATGTTTAATAAACACATTTGAACATTTCAGAATGGGGTTTAACTGCGAGGGGTAAATAGCAAGGGTTCTTAGTCCTAACCAGAGGTTAGACTAATCCCGGGGAAAGAACGCAGAAGGGCTGACCATAGCCCCAGATTGGCTAATATCTCCCTTGACCATAATACTTAGCTATAGTGCTAAAAAGTGGGGATATTCAATATATTTTTTGGGAATTTGCATCAAATGTTATAATAGTAGGGGGAGGGGAACACTTAGGGAATTAAATAATAAGGTTAGAAGTCAATATGAGGTGGGGATGTGAAAGAGGAACAGAGAACTAAGTTTAAAAAGTAAACTCAGATTTAGAAGCAGATGAAAGTGAGACATGATTTTACACAAGAAATGTGGCTTCTTTTCAGAAAAGAAGGTCACAACTTGTCATAAAATTCTGAAAAGAGAAATGGAAGGAGGACTACTTAGGCAGATCCTAAAGCCTTCAAGGGGATATTAGTAAGAAAACTTTTGAAAGGAATGAGGGGAGTTAGACATGCTTCCCAATTTCTGCCATTGAACCACTGCTTTGCTACCTTTGCCACTGATGTGATGAGTCTGCTTTGTAAGGGCAGAGTTGAAGATGACCTTATTTCTGCAACCCCAAGCTACCTACCCTTTTACACTGCCTAGCATTTTTTGTTACTTCAGGAAGGGTGCACTTAGGCTTGCAAACCCTGATCTCTTTTTCTTTTGAACTGCCTTCCTATCTAGAAACTACCCTTATTTCTGCCAGGGGCTCAGCTTAAACTGTTGAGTCCCCAAGATTCTCTACCTATCTGCACATCTGCCAAGCTTAAACTGTTTGGACAGATTTATTCTCTATATTCTAAAGCAAAAATTTAAACCTAGGGAAACCAAGCTTGGGCTGTTTGGCCTTCCCTTAACTGAGGAATCATTCAAAAATGGAACTTTTGCAGCATGGAAAAGATGATCATTTTTGGTACTTCCACTGTCAATCATGAAATATGAAACCTGTTGCAACAGGAGGCTAACAGTGGCTCCACTTGGGGATGGCTTTTCCTTGTGAAAGGTCAAGAACAACAGATCAGACTGCCTTGATCTTCAATTGCTTCTTTACTCCAAAAACTTTCCTTTTGCTGGCTGCTTTATTTATATACATGGTCGCATACTTGAGGAGCCTCAGGGCCTTCACTTCGGGCATCAACTGCATCAAGATGCTATCAAATAGAAAATTGAAATCCTACCTACCTACCCTAATCAGCACTTGTTTGCTGGTTAGGTAAGATGAAACAACCAGTGCAGCCATTTTAACATTTGTAGAAGAAAAAAAACTGCTTGACTGATAGTTGGTGAAATCAGAGATCTTGTCAGGTCATGTGGTCTCACAATCCAGATTGTAACATATGAAGGTATTTGCTGATTATCTTGTTCTTCACAGAGAATCTTTGTTGGAGACTTGGAGTATAGAAAATCCTCCATGTATTCTGCTACAAGATCTATGAAAACATGATGTGTGAGAGTTTCTTGTAGACTTTCTTTGTTTAATGGAACAACTACATCCTCAGGACCTACCTCCACAGCCAGTACATATTTCTTTCTCATGAGAGCATGATCCACATTAATCTGTAAGCCAACAGGTAACATAATTTCCTTATGACTAGGAGAAGGAAGATTTTGGAAGAACTCTTTAGGACTAGGAAAATCGTATGGCTGAATTTGAGAATGCAACAATTCAATTTCATTTTCATGTTCTTCAACAACCAGGTCCAGTAAACACATTCTGACTTGAGGCTGTTGTATTGTTTTGACCTTTAGCAGCACAGCTCTAAAAAAATCTTGATCAAGCTCATATTGGGATAATAGCTTCCTGAATTCATCTAAAGCTTGCCCTATTGCAAGATCTGCCACAGATCTTGTCATCCTCTCTCACTATTAGCTCTTGGACGTGGAATTACTTGGCTAAACTGGTGTTCTGAAACCTTGAAACTTTAGATTTTTTTTTTTATTATTTTTTTATTATTTTTTTTTATTTTAGAGAATTCCCTTTTCAGGTTCGCTCCTCCAGTGGAGTCTTGTTTGAAAATAAGGTGGAGTCGCCAGGTGGATGACTCAGCTCTGAAGTGCCTGATCTCTGTCCACCATCATAGATCAGAACTGAACTTATAATAATACTTCTGAAGGTCTGGTTTTCTCAGTGGAGCTTCCAAACTTTCTTTGTGAAACTTTGTGAAATTATCTGAGGATGGTCCCCAGTTGAGTCGCCATTATGTTATCACTCAGGTTGTCCTTAAGATCCAGAAAGTATACGGCCGAGGTAACCACAAACCAACTTTGGACTGCAGGTTCTAGCCCACCTGCAGTCAGAGAGGGCTCTCTCTTTTTGATTTAGCTTTGTTGATGAGGATTTTAGGCTAGCTATTAGTTTCAGGGGTTTTGTTTGTATTTTGGTGGGAAGGATGGTGCTTCCAAGTAGAGAGGCAAAATACTATCTGGTCGTTTTCAAACCATTGGGCATGGAGTCAAAGAACAGGACTGCTGATGTGTTTTCTTGGTCACAAGATAATCATGGAGCAAGGTAGCTGTATATGAAACAACCTTTCAAGCTAAAAGAATGGAGTGAAAGCTAAGGCATGAGAGGCAATTAAGAATCTCTCAAACATGTTTAGCAGAGGGAAATTGAATGAACCTTGCCCAGGAGCAATTAAGAATTCCTAGCTAACAGTCCATCATATGTGAAAAAGGTTAAACATGAGCCATAAAGGAATTCATATTCATCCCTAATTCAAGAGGAAAACATTAAGAAACCACAGAAACTGAGCATAGAGTGCAAGCATGCAAATTCTAGACCAATCTTTCTTTCTGTGATTTGAGCATATATGAGATGAAAATAACAGAGATGAAGAAGACTTATTGATTCATATAGCAGCGCAAGAATTCCACATTCACATCTTCAACCATTTAAACACAGCGCAGACAGTTGTCCTCCAAACTTTGAGCAATCTTTGATTATAGAAAAGTTTCAGACATACAGTGCGAGTCTCTCTTGAGATACATTAGCCGACCAACCCTTTTAACAATGCAGAGGGTGGTATTTATACAAAATTCTGATACAAAAATATCTAGACGAGAAGTTAATAGCTAATAACTTCTCCACCAACTCTAGAGGAGTGGTTGATGAAAAGTAAATGCTGAAATAAATACGAATATAACAGCTGTTCTTTGACACCGGGAAATGTTGACTTTTGATTTTGCTTAAGTTGGCTGGATTGCACTTTCAAAAAATTCGCGCTCTTGGGCTTATCATCCCAGCGGATTGCTTTGTGACTACTTCTACTATTCTGCGTGCTCTTTGACTGCTCTGCCCAGTTTGTTCTGCCATTGTCCTGTGTTTGCTGATGACATATAACTGCCTGTGGATTTGAAAATAAACAAAACGGGGCAAAAACTGACATTACCTGGGCAGGACAGCTAGCATTGCCCGCCACCAATTTTCAGAAGGCAGCTGGTGTCTTTGTATTTTGACAAGTGTTTCATCTGCCTTTGTGTATTTGTAATAACTGGGCGGCATCTCAAACAGATGATTGACCTTATGCTCCAGGTAAAACAAGCTCTCCAGCTTGTCATAGAGTGTCTGTCCTGTAGGCAGCCCTGTCTCTGCTGTAGAACTCGATGCAGCAGTAAGCTGATTATTGACAAAATTATTAAGTCGGGTAACGTATTGGTCACATGTCAATAATCTCCTAGCACTGGTCAGTAGGTTGGGTAATCCTCTAATCTGTAGCACTGCAATCTTTACGTCAAAATTGTCCAGATCCCTTTGTATATCCCGACATCTTGCCTCCAGAGTTTGCACAAAGCTTCTCAATGTAAGCACACTATTTGCTGTGAGTATGGCATCTGTTCTGTTCATGATATTGAGTGCTGCCAGCTCTTCTCTAGTCTGATGATTCAAGAAATTGATCATTCTGTTGGCTTGATCAAGCATATTACCTAATGCTACCTTGGCCCTCTGGATTTCATTTTTAGCACGGCCAATGAGTTCCACCTGCTCATATATTGCCTGAATTGACCTCCATTGGCTAGCGATTGACTGATTTATTTTAGCCCACAGGTGTTTTTTTTTTTCAGCAAAGGCCTTGTCTAATGACAACTCTTTCTCTAATGTTTTGATTCTATCTTTTAGGGCCTTGATTTCTCTTGTCTGCTCTACCACTGTCATTTTGGACCTGTCATATTTTGTTTCCAGCTCAGCCAATTTTTCTCTGGCTTGCCTAATCTCTATTGCCTGAAGCTCTACCTCCTTGATAGCTCTTTTCAATTCGTCCATGCTCATGCTGGCCTCAGAAACTGTTGTTGTTGTTGCTGTGGCTTCTGTAGCTATTGTGGTTGTTGAAATAATTGGAGGGGTGGCCATTACTTGTCCTGAAGGAATGGCAACACCAGTTGGAAGTGTTTGAGGTGCCTGGCAGGCCGACCCTCCGTCCTTGCTTTGTAGTGCCCTCTCCAGATCTCCCTCTAAATCAATTACATTCTGATTTAATTTCATTATTAAATCCCATTGATCTTTAGCTTCTTTTTCCTTTTGCAGTTCACCCATTTGAGGATGCTCAGTAGGTAGCAACCTCAATCTCTTCTTCAGTGCAGCAATGTCATCATCTTTCTTTTTAATAAGGGTCCTCACACCCTTAGGATCTTTCGGATCATGATCCAAATCCACAATGATCTCCTCCAATGTTTTGATTCTATTATCCTTAGCTGTGGAGGACAATCTTTCAAAATCTAGCTGAGTGTTGGTATTCTTCAAAGATTCTCCTAACTCATGGGCCAATGTGGCCTTTTCTGCAAGGGTAGCATAAATCATTTCAGCTGTCTGCTTGTGTAGCTCTATTTGGTCCATAGGGTGAATATCTCTGGACAGGACCTCTAGCCTTGTCTTAACAAAATCTGCAGCTGACTGTGGCTGCTGAATCTTGGGTTTGAAGTGGGTCAAAAATATCTTTTCTTGTTTTATATCATATGCTGCCATTAGCCTTTCCTGTTTGGTAGGTGTTGCCTTTAGGAATTGTTCATAAAGTTGTACTCTTAGTAGCTCATTTTGAGCTTTGATCTCTTTAAAGCTGGTCTTGGTGCTGACTGGCTTCTTGCCCCTTTGTGTGGAGGAAGATACCTCCATGCCACGCTGTATATCTTGCTCTTTCCGTGTCTGCTGCTCTTGCTGAAAAGAGGTTGTTGGTGTATGCAGGCTTTCTTCCCTTCTCGGGCTCTCTATAACTTCTTCACTGATGTCCTCCTCAACCGGGGAGCCAACCCTTTGCCTCTTTAATTCAGGCTGCTGTGTAGACCCACTAGCAGGTGTAGAGTCTTGCCGGTCTCACTTTCTGCCTCTTTCTTCATTTAGAGGAGTTTGCAAAGGTGGCACTTGCAGTGTTTCTGTTTGCTGTGGGGGGGCTTGCACTTGAGTCTCCCCTGTTGAGGTAATCGGCTGCTCCCTGACCGTTTGCTCTGTCTCCATCGGTTCCTTCCCTTTGGCTGTACCTGTTGCTGAAGTAGATGGCCCTTGGGCAGCTTTTGAAGCTGCAGCTGTAGATGTGCCCTCTTCAATTTGGTAGGGCAGCTTGAAATTTACCTGGTCATCAGAATCTAAGTCAAGAGTTTTTTCAAGGTCTTTAGCAGTTTGTTCCAAAATTTCCTCTTGAGTTAATTCTTCAACTAAAGTTTCGTGTGTCCATGCATCTTGATTGGCATATTTTTAAATGTCTAGCTTTTTGGAGTGGTCATAGGGTGTGAACCTATATTTGACTCTTCTGGCATTAATGAAACCAAGTGGGTCATAAGGGGCCCACCAGAAACTCTTTCTTAACTTGAATTGATCACTGAGTATGAGGTCAGCCTCTTGCCAACCATCCTTCTTGTTCATGATAAAGGGGCCTAGGCGGTCCGTGAATTTCAGTTGTGCCTTTTTCTTAGTGCTGTGGAAGTGAGTCAAATCTGAATTAATAAGCTACCTATAGTATTCTAATGCAAACAGCCTCATTGGCACATATCTTGGAAGCTTGTAAGGACACAGCTCACAGCCATACATTCTGATGACACTATGGTTTTCATATAGGTACCAATCACCTAATTTGAAATTCTTAGACAGCTGCAAGATCTTTTGCATTTCATAGGTTATTCTGGGAGGAGGAACTTTCATCAAGAGGCAAGACACAGGATAGACAAACTGGTCAATGAACTCACAGTATGAATAAGGGGAGTTTTGAACTTGGTGGAAAATTGCTGACCAGAAGATGACAGACCTCTTCTCTCCCCTAGCATCCAACTTCTTGATGGGGCATTGAAAGACTTCAGACTGATAGAACATGAATAGATGATAGATATAGGAGGAATATTTGAAGATTCCCTGCCTATCTAGTCTAGTGAGCTGGTCATGGATTCTATCTGATATGAACCTGGCATAATTGTACTTGACAGCAGGAGGTTGTCCTGGGCTGAAAGAAGACAATATAATCAGGACTGTCTCATCTACAAGTTCTGTTGATGTGAAACCTAGCACATATGATATCATATCTATCAGTAACTTGCCCACCTCATTAAAATGGTCATAAGGAAATGGAGGTGTTTCCTTCGGTTGGCAATCTGCCTTCATAAATGTCTCAGCAATCATTTCCATCTTGGTACCCAGTAACCAAGAGGCCTCTTGCAGTAAAGTATTTATGGAGAAGGGCAATAAAGTGTGATTTGTTCGGAAGTTCAACATCTGGTTGATGGAGTCAGGAGTAGTGTAGAAAAGTATGCTTCCAGATGAAGACTTAACAGCCCTTTGGCTTGGTTCATAATTTGCAGCATAGAGATGAATAATCTTAGGAAAAACATTCACAGAAGGGAGGAAATAATGAGGCAGATTGGACTCCCATATACGATACTTGTCAGATTTATCCAAGAAGCTGTTCCTCAGTTGGCAGTAGGTGCGTAGATGATTTCCTTTAGCAACAATGTCTTGGATGAGATAATCTGTATCGGCCAAGGGCATGGACTCCAATTCTTTACTTGGTGGGTTTAAAGGAGTGACATTCAGAGTAGATGGGGCAGCCATTATGCAATTCCTTGAAGGTTTAAGCTGAAAAGGGCTCACACCACAACTGGCAAACGGATTTGCTATGCAGTAACCAGCAGGAGTAGGCAAACTACACTCAAATGCAACAATGGCTGGATAGCTCAAAAGCTTATGCTGTAAGGGACCTACTTTGCAGAGTTTTTGTGTCGATTTCCCTTTTTCAGCGAACTTCTCTGAAGTTAGAAGCTATGAAGAATCAATGCAGAGGAGCAATGGGTAATTATGGTTTCAGTGGAGGCTATAAACAGCGAAAATAGGGTAAAGCGGGGCAATGTGGGACAGCTGCGGGATTTCTTGCTAGGGGCCGAGTTTAAACAAGTTTTTGCCAGTAAAATTGCAGATGGGCACCAGGTTTATGAGATGTTTCTGGTGAAAAAGGGTTTGCAGTGGGTTTAATGGAGTTTCAGGCGCAGCAAGGACACCAATTGGGTATTATACAAGTTTACAGTCATGTGCAGTGGATAAACATGAAGAACAGGCGTGAAAAGAGGAGGATATGGCGAATACCTGGTTTAAAACAGTGCCAAAGAGGACGAACTGGTGCGCTGGTAGACTATAAACCCGAATTGGAGACCGCAGCAGCTGGCTTAGTCACTTTGAAGCTTTGAGAGTGAGCAGGTGAATGAAACAGGGGAGCCGAGCGTTCAAATGAGGCGATAAAATGAAAGGTAACGGTCGTTAGCGCGCTCTTTTTATGCAAAAATATGACATTTGGGTGATTTGGCGCTCTTTGGGGATGACGCGCTTTTTCTGGATGACGTCAGCATGACGTCATGCCAGGTCCCGGTGTACGGATGGATGATGTGGCGGGATGACGTCAGCGGATGACATCATCATGTACAGATGGGTGACGTGGCAGTACAGTAGCAGGGACACGGTGGCAGTGATGTGGCAATGCCATGGAGGCAGGGTGCAGGTACGAAAGGGTTGAGGTGGCGGCAACGTGTCAGGACAACGGAGCGCAGAAGGTGACGTCGGCAGATAGGACGTGGCACTGACGTCACGCAGGAGCGGGAGGTAAGTGGTACCTAGGCGCACCGCTTATGAACACAAGTGGTTTTGGGAGGAGGGGCTCCACCACACTCCAAAGCCTGACGCGTGGCGGGAGTACGGCGGCAAAACCACCGAACTCCCGGACGCTAAAGCTCTGGCACTTTGTGTATAGGAAAGCCCGCCCACCGTAGATCTGGGTCGAGCCAGATCTAACGGCTGGCGGGATTTTTAATGTGGCGGAGGGTTAGGGTGGGGACCCGCCCATCATTTAATTTAATTAAAACGCATGGCGGGGGGGGTTTAACATTAATAAAGGGTTTATGTGTTATATGCCGGCGGGAGGTTAAAAACTTTGGGAAAGTGGGTTTTTTGGGGTTCGGATTTATGAGGGTTAATACGCCAAGATGTTTAATAAACACATTTGAACATTTCAGAATGGGGTTTAACTGCGAGGGGTAAATGGCAAGGGTTCTTAGTCCTAACCAGAGGTTAGACTAATCCCAGGGAAAGAACGCAGAAGGGCTAACCATAGCCCCAGATGGGCTAATATCTCCCTTGACCATAATACTTAGCTATAGTGCTAAAAAGGGGCGATATTCAATATATTTTTTGGGAATTTGCATCAAATGTTATAATAGTAGGGGAAGGGGAACACTTAGGGAATTAAATAATAAGGTTAGAAGTCAATATGAGGTGGGGATGTGAAAGAGGAACAAAGAACTAAGTTTAAAAAGTAAACTCAGATTTAGAAGCAGATGAAAGTGAGAGATGATTTTACACAAGAAATGTGGCTCCTTTTCAGAAAATAAGGTCACAACTTGTCATAAAATTCTGAAGAGAGAAATGGAAGGAGGACTACTTAGGCAGATCCTAAGGCCCTCAAGGGGATATTAGTAAGAAACCTTTTGAAAGGACTGAGGGGAGTTAGACATGCTTCCAAATTTCTGCCATTGAACCACTGCTTTGCTACCTTTGCCACTGATGAGATGAGTCTCCTTTGTAAGGCCAGAGTTGAAGATGACCTTATTTCTGCAACCCCAAGCTACCTACCCTTTTACAATGCCTAGCATTTTTTGTTACTTCAGGAAAGGTGCACTTAGGCTTGCAAACCCGGATTTCTTTTTCTTTTGAACTGCCTTCCTATCTAGAAACTACCCTTATTTCTGCCAGGGGCTCAGCTTAAACTGTTGAGTCCCCAATATTCTCTACCTATCTGCACATCTACCAAGCTTAAACTTTTTGGCCAGATATATTCTCTATGTTCTAAAGCAAAAATTTAAACCTAGGGAAACCAAGCTTGGGCTGTTTGGCCTTCCCTCAACTGAGAAATCTTTCAAAAATGGAACCTTTGCAGCATGGAAAAGATGATCATTTTTGGTACTTCCACTGTCAATCATGAAATATGAAACCTGTTGCAACAGGAGGCTAACAGTGGCTCCACTTGGGGATGGCTTTTCCTTGTGAAAAGTCAAGAACAGCAGGTCAGACTGCCTTGATTTTCAACTGCTTCTTTACTCCAAAAACTTTCCTTTTGCTGGCTGCTTTATTTATATACATGGTAGCATACTTGAGGAGCCTCAGGGCCTTCACTTCGGGCATCAACTGCATCAAGATGCTATCAAACAGAAAATTGAAATCCTACCTACTTACCCTAATCAGCACTTGTTTGCTGGTTAGGTAAAATGAAACAACCAGTGCAACCATTTTAACATTTGTAGAAGAAAACAAACTGCTTGACTGATAGTTGGTGAAATCAAAGATCTTGTCAGGTCATGTGATCTCACAATCCAGATTGTAACATATGAAGGTATTTGCTGATTATCTTGGTCTTCATAGAGAATCTTTGTTGGAGACTTGGAGCATAGAAAATCCTCCATGTACTCTGCTACAGGATCTATGAAAACATGATGTGTGAGAGTTTCTTGTAGACTTTCTTTGTTTAATGGAACAGCTGCATCCTCAGGACCTACCTCCGCAGCCAGTACATATTTCTTTCTCTTGAGAGCATGATCCACATTAATCTGTAAGCCAACAGGTAACATAATTTCCTTATGACTAGGAGAAGGAAGATTCTGGAAGAACTCTTTAGGACTAGGAAAATCATATGGCTGAATTTGAGAATGCAACAATTCAATTTCATTTTCATGTTCTTTAACAACCAGGTCCAGTAAACACATTCTGACTTGAGGCTATTCTATTGTTTTGACCTTTAGCAGCACAGCTCTAAAAAAATCTTGATCAAGCTCATATTGGGATAATAGCTTCCTGAATTCATCTAAAGCTTGCTCTATTGCAAGATCTGCCACAGATCGTGTCATCCTCTCTCACTATTAGCTCTTGGACATGGAATTACTTAGCTAAACTGGTGTTCTGAAACCTTGAAACTTTAGATCTTTTTTTTTTTTTCTTAAATTTTAGAGCATTCCCTTTTCAGGTTCGCTCCTCCAGCAGAGTCTTGTTTGAAAATAAGGTGGAGTCGCCAGGTGGATGACTCAGCTCTGAAGTGCCTGATCTCTGTCCACCATCATAGATCAGAACTGAACTTATAATAATACTTCTGAAGGTCTGGTTTTCTCAGTGGAGCTTTCCAACTTTCTTTGTGAAACTTTGTGAAATTATCTGAGGATGGTCCCCAGTTGAGTCGCCATTATGTTATCACTCAGGTTGTCCTTAAGCTCCAGAAAGGATACGGCCGAGGTAACCACAAACCAACTTTGGACTGCAGGTTCTAGCCCACCTGTAGTCAGAGAGGGCTATCTCTTTTTGATTTAGCTTTGTTGATGACGATTTTAGGCTAGCTATTAGTTTCAGGGGTTTTGTTTGTATTTTGGTGGGAAGGATGGTGCTTCCAAGTAGAGAGGCAAAATACTATCTGGTCGTTTTCAAACCATTGGGCATGGAGTCAAAAAAACAGGACTGCTGATGTGTTTTCTTGGTCACAGGATAATCATGGAGCAAGGTAGCTGCATATGAAACAACCTTTCAAACTAAAAGAATGGAGTGAAAGCTAAGGCATGAGAGGCAATTAAGAATCTCTCAAACATGTTTAGCAGAGGGAAATTGAATGAACCTTGCCCAGGAGCAATTAAGAATTCCTAGCTAACAGTCCTTCATATGTGAAAAAGGTTAAACATGAGCCATAAAGGAATTCATATTCATCCATAAATCAAGAGGAAAACATTAAGAAACCACAGAAACTGAGCATAGAGTGCAAGCATGCAAATTCTAGACCAATCTTTCTTTCTGTGATTTGAGCATATATGAGATGAAAATAACAGAGATAAAGAAGACTTATTGATTCATACAGCAGTGCAAGAATTCCACATTCACATCTTCAACCATTTAACACAGCGTAGACAGTTGTCCTCCAAACCTTTGAGCAGTCTTTGATTATAGAAAAGTTTCAGACATACAGTGCGAGTCTCTCTTGAGATACATTAGCCGACCAACCCTTTTAACAATGCAGAGGGTGGTATTTATACAAAATTCTGATACAAAAATATCTAGATGAGAAGTTAATAGCTAATAACTTCTCCACCAACTCTAGAGGAGCGATTGATGAAAAGTAAATGTTGAAATAAATACGAATATAACAGTTGTTCTTTGGCACCGGGAAATGTTGACTTTTGATTTTGCTTAAGTCGGCTGGATTGCGCTTTCAAAAAATTCGCGCTCTTGGGCTTATCGTCCCAGTGGATTGCTTTGTGACTGCTTCTACTGTTCTGCGTGCTCTTTGACTGCTCTACCCGGTTTGTTCTGCCATTGTCCTGTGTTTGTTGATGACATATAACTGCCTACGGATTTGAAAATAAACAAAACGGGGCAAAAACTGACATTACCTGGGCAGGACGGCCAGCATTCACCGCCACCAATTTTCAGAAGGCAACTAGTGTCTTTGTATTTTGGCAAGTGTTTCATCTGCCTCTGTGTATTTGTAATAACTGGGCAGCATCTCAAACAGATGATTGACCTCATGCTCCAGGTAAAACAAGCTCTCCAACTTGTCATAGAGTGTCTGTCCTGTAGGCAGCCCCGTCTCTGTTGTAGAACTCGATACAGCAGTAAGCTGATTATTGACAAAATTATTGAGTCGGGTAACGTATTGGTCACATGTCAATAATCTCCCAGCACTGGTCAGTAGGCTGGGTAATCCTCTAATCTGTAGCGCTGCAATATTTACGTCAAAATTGTCCAGATCCCTTTGTATATCCCGGCATCTTGCCTCCAGAGTTTGCATAAAGCTTCTCAATGTAAGCTCACTCTTTGCTGTGAGTATGGCATCTGTTATGTTCATGATATTGAGTGCTGCCAGCTCTTCTCTAGTCTGATGATTCAAGAAATTGATCATTCTGTTGGCTTGATCAGGCATATTACCTAATCCTGCCTTGGCCCTCTGGATTTCATTTTTAGCACGGCCAATGAGTTCCACCTGCTCATATATTGCCTGAATTGACCTCCATTGGCTAGCGATTGACTGATTTATTTTAGCCCACAGGAGTTTTTTTATTTTAGCAAAGGCCTTGTCTAATGACAGCTCTTTCTCTAATGTTTTGATTCTGTCTTTTAGGGCCTTGATTTCTCTTGTCTGCTCTGCCACTGTCATTTTGGACCTGTCATATTTTGTTTCCAGCTCAGCCAATTTTTCTCTGGCTTGCCTAATCTCTATTGCCTGAAGCTCTACCTCCTTGATAGCTCTTTTCAATTCGTCCATGCTCATGCTGGCCTCAGGAACTGTTGTTGTTGTTGTTGTGGCTTCTGTAGCTGTTGTGGTTGTTGAAATAATTGGAGGGGTGGCCATTGCTTGTGCTGAAGGAATGGCAACACCAGTTGGAAGTGTTTGAGGTGCCTGGGAGGCCGACCCTCCCTCCTTGCTTTGTAGTGCCCTCTCCAAATCACCCTCTAAATCAATTACTTTCTGATTTAATTTCATTATTAAATCCCATTGATCCTCAGCTTCGTTTTCCTTTTGCAGTTCACCCGTTTGAGGATGCTCAGTAGGTAGCAACCTCAATCTCTTCTTCAATGCAGCAATGTCATCATCTTTCTTTTTAATAAGGGTCTTCACACCCTTAGGATCTTTCGGATCATGACCCAAATCCACAATGATCTCCTCCAATGTTTTGATTCTATTATCCTTAGCTGTGGAGGACAATCTTTCAAAATCTAGCTGAGTGTTGGTATTCTTCAAAGATTCTCCTAACTCATGGGCCAATGTGGCCTTTTCTGCAAGGGTAGCATAAAGCATTTCAGCTGTCTGCTTGTGTAGCTCTATTTGGTCCATAGGGTGAATATCTTTGGACAGGACCTCTAGCCTTGTCTTAACAAAATCTGCAGCTGACTGTGGCTGCTGAATCTTGGGTTTGAAGTGGGTCAAAAATATCTTTTCTTGTTTTATATCATATGCTGCCATTAGCCTTTCCTGTTTGGCAGGTGTTGCCTTTAGGAATTGTTCATAAAGTTGTACTCTTAGTAGCTCATTTTGAGCTTTGATCTCTTTAAAGCTGGTCTTGGTGCTGACTGGCTTCTTGCCCCTTTGTGTGGAGGAAGATACCTCCATGCCGCGCTGCATATTTTGCTCTTGCCATATCTGCTGCTCTTGCTGAAAAGAGCTTGTTGGTGTATGCAGGCTTTCTTCCCTTCTCAGGCTCTCTATAACTTCTTCACTGATGTCCTCCTCAACCGAGGAGACAACCCTTTGCCTCTTTGGTTTAGGCTGTTGTGTAGACCCACTAGCAGGTGTAGAGTCTTGCTGGTCTTGCTTTCTGCCTCTTTCTTCATGTAGAGGAGTTTGCAAAGGTGGCACTTGCAGTGTTTCTGTTTGTTGTGGGGGGGCTTGCACTTGAGTCTTCCCCGTTGAGGTATTCGGCTGCTCCCTGACCGTTTGCTCTGTCTCCATCGGTTCCTTCCCTTTGGTTGTACCTGTTGCTGAAGTAGATGGCCCTTGGGCAGATTTTGAGGCTGCAGCTGTAGATGTGCCCTCTTCAATTTGGTAGGGCAGCTTGAAATTTACCTGGTCATCAGAATCTAAGTCAAGAGTTTCTTCAAGGTCTCTAGAAGTTTCTTCCAAAATTTCCTCTTGAGTTAATTCTTCAACTAAAGTTCCGTGTGCCCATGCATCTTGATTGACATATTTTTCAATGTCTGGCTTTTTGGAGTGGTCATAGGGTGTGAACCTATATTTGACTCTTCTGACATTAATGAAACCAAGCGTGTCGTAAGGGGCCCACCAGAAACTCTTTTTTAACTTGAATTGATCACTAAGTATCAGGTCAGCCTCTTGCCAACCATCCTTCTTGTTCATGATAAAGGGGCCTACGCAGTCCCTGAATTTCAGTTGTGCCTTTTTCTTAGTGCTGTGGAAATGAGTCAAATATGAATTAATAAGCTGCCTGTAGTATTCTAATGCAAACAGCCTCATTGGCACATATCTTGGAAGCTTGTAAGGACATAGCTCACAGCCATACATTCTAATGGCACTATGGTTTTCATATAGGTACCAGTCACCTAATTTGAAATTATTAGACAGCTGCAAGATCTTTTGCATTTCATAGGTTATTCTGGGAGGAGGAACTTTCATCAAGAGGCAGGACACAGGATAGACAAACTGGTCAATGAACTCACAGTATGAATAAGGGGAGTTTTGAACTTGGTGGAAAATTGATGACCAGAAGATGACAGACCTCTTCTCTCTCCTAGCATCTAACTTCTTGATGGGGCATTGAAGGACTTCAGACTGATAGAACATGAATAGATGATAGATATAGGAGGAATATTTGAAGATTCCCTGGCTATCTAGTCTAGTGAGTTGGTCATGGATTCTATCTGATATGAACCTGGCATAATTATACTTCACAGCAGGAGGCTGTCCTAGGCTGAAAGAAGACAATATAATCAGGATTGTCTCATCTACAAGTTCTGTTGATGTGAAACCCAGCACATATGATATCATATCTATCAGTAACTTTCCCACCTCATTAAAATGGTCATAAGGAAATGGAGGTGGGTCCTTCGGTTGGCAATCTGCCTTCATAAATGTCTCAGCAATCATTTCCATCTTGGTACCCAGTAACCAAGAGGCCTCTTGCAGTAAAGTATTTATGGAGAAGGGCAATAAAGTGTGATTTGTTCCGAAGTTCAGCATCTGGTTGATGGAGTCAGGAGTAGTGTAGAAAAGTATGCTTCCAGATGAAGACTTAATGGCCCTTTGGCTTGGTTCATAATTTGCAGCACAGAGATGAATAATCTCAGGAAAAACATTCACAGAAGGGAGGAAATAATGAGGCAGATTGGACTCCCATATACGATACTTGTCAGATTTATCCAAGAAGTTGTTCCTCAGTTGGCAGTAGGTGCGTAGATGATTTCTTTTGGCAACAAAGTCTTGGATGAGATAATCTGTATCGGCCAAGGGCATGGACTCCAATTCTTTACTTGGTGGGTTTACGGGAGTGACATTCAGAGTAGATGGGGCAGCCATTATGCAATTCTTTGAAGGTTTAAGCTGAAAAGGGCTCACACCACAACTGGCGAACGGATTCGCTATGCAGTAACCAGCAGGAGTAGGCAAACTACACTCAAATGCAATAGTGGCTGGATAGCTCAAAAGCTTATGTTGTACGGGACCTACTTTGCAGAGTTTTTGTGTCGATTTCCCTTTTTCAGCGAACTTCTCTGAGATTAGAAGCTATGAAGAACAATGCATAGGAGCAATGGGTAATTATGGTTTCAGTGGAGGCTATAAACAGCGAAAATAGGGTAAAGCGGGGCAATGTGGGACCGCCGCGGGATTTCTTGCTAGGGGCCGAGTTTAAACAAGATTTTGCCAGTAAAATTGCAGATGGGCACCAGGTTTCTGAGATGTTTCTGGTGAAAAAGGGTTTGCAGTGGGTTTAATGGAGTTTCAGGCGCAGCAAGGACACCAATTGGGTATTATACAAGTTTACAGTCATGTGCAGTGGATAAACATGAAGAACAGGCGTGAAAAGAGGAGGATATGGCGAATACCTGGTTTAAAACAGCGCCAAAGAGGACGAACTGGTGCGCCGGTAGACTATAAACCCGAATTGGAGACCGCAGCAGCTGGCTTAGTCACTTTGAAGCTTTGAGAGTGAGCAGGTGAATGAAACAGGGGAGCCGAGCATTCAAATGAGGCGATAAAATGAAAGGTAACGGTCATTAGCGCACTCTTTTTATGTAAAAATATGACATTTGGGCGATTTGGCGCTCTTTGGGGATGACGCGGTTTTTCCGGATGACATCAGCATGACGTCATGGCGGGTCCCGGTGTACAGATGGATGACGTGGCGGGATGACGTCATCATGTACGGATGGGTGACATGGTAGTACAGTAGCAGGGACACGGTGGCAGTGACATGGCAATGCCACGGAGGCAGGGTGCAGGTACGAAAGGGTTGAGGTGGTAGCAACGTGTCAGGACAATGGAGCGCAGAAGGTGATGTCGGCAGATAGGACGTGGCGCTGACGTCACGCAGGAGCAGGCGGTAAGCGGTACCTGGGCGCACTGCTTATGAACACAAGTGGTTTTGGGAGGAGGGGCTCCGCCACACTCCAAAGCCCGACGCGTGGCGGGAGTACGGCGGCAAAACCACCGAACTCCCGGACGCTAAAGCTCTGGCACTTTGTGTATAGGAAAGCCCGCCCACCGTATATCTGGGTCGATCCAGATCTAACGGCTGGCGGGATTTTTAATGTGGCGGAGGGTTAGGGCGGGGACCCGCCCATCATTTAATTTAATTAAAACGCATGGCGGGGGGGGTTTAACATTAATAAAGGGTTTATGTGTTATATGCTGGCGGGAGGTTAAAAACTTTGGGAAAGTGGGTTTTTTGGGGTTCGGATTTATGAGGGTTAATACGCCAAGATGTTTAATAAACACATTTGAACATTTCAGAATGGGGTTTAACTGCGAGGGGTAAATGGCAAGGGTTCTTAGTCCTAACCAGAGGTTAGACTAATCCGGGGAAAGAACGCAGAAGGGCTGACCATAGCCCCAGATGGGCTAATATCTCCCTTGACCATAATACTTAGCTATAGTGCTAAAAAGGGGGGATATTCAATATATTTTTTGGGAATTTGCATCGAATGTTATAATAGTAGGGGGAAAGGGAACACTTAGGGAATTAAATAATAAGGTTAGAAGTCAATATGAGGTTTGGATGTGAAAGAAGAACAGAGAACTAAGTTTAAAAAGTAAACTCAGATTTAGAAGCAGATGAAAGTGAGAGATGATTTTACACAAGAAATGTGGCTCCTTTTCAGAAAAGAAGGTCACAACTTGTCATAAAATTCTGAAGAGAGAAATGGAAGGAGGACTACTTAGGTAGATCCTAAGGCCTTCAAGGGGATATTAGTAAGAAACCTTTTGAAAGGACTGAGGGGAGTTAGACATGCTTCCAAATATTTGCCATTGAACCACTGCTTTGCTACCTTTGCCACTGATGAGATGAGTCTCCTTTGTAAGGCCAGAGTTGAAGATGACCTTATTTCTGCAACCCCAAGCTACCTACCCTTTTACAATGCCTAGCATTTTTTGTTACTTCAGGAAAGGTGCACTTAGGCTTGCAAACCCGGATTTCTTTTTCTTTTGAACTGCCTTCCTATCTAGAAACTACCCTTATTTCTGCGGGGGGCTCAGCTTAAACTGTTTGGCCAGATATATTCTCTATGTTCTAAAGCAAAAATTTAAACCTAGGGAAACCAAGCTTGGGCTGTTTGGCCAGATATATTCTCTATGTTCTAAAGCAAAAATTTAAACCTAGGGAAACCAAGCTTGGGCTGTTTGGCCTTCCCTCAACTGAGAAATATTTCAAAAATGGAACCTTTGCAGCATGGAAAAGATGATCATTTTTGGTACTTCCACTGTCAATCATGAAATATGAAACCTGTTGCAACAGGAGGCTAACACCAGCCTGGTCTCTGCATATGCATGTGTGGTTGCTTTTCCTAAAGTAGTGGCCTCTTCCCTATTTCTTTTGAGGCTTTTCTCCTCATTTAGAGGAGTTTGCAAGATTGACAGAGGACTCATGATGGTCTCTGGTATACATGTTTGAGTTTACTCCTCTTATATGTCTGGTTGTTCTGACTCTTCTTGCACCTGGGATTCTTCTTCTACATGTGATTCACTTTGTGCTTATGATTGTCCTTAGTCTTGATATTCTTCTTGGGCTTGAGACCCTCCTAGAACTTGTAGGAAAGAACGCTCATTAAGCTTATTCTCTAGATCAATTAGAGAATTTTCAATGGCAACTTCAGTGCTATCCCTGTCCACTAAAGTATTCTCCACCCATTTGAATTGATTTGCATAGTTTTCTATTTCAGGGATTCGGTGGTGAATATAGGGAACCATCTTGTTTTTTTGTCTTCTATTGCAGATGAAGTCCAAGCGATCATATCTCCATAGGAAGGTTTGTTTTAGATTAAGTCTCTGAAGGATTTAATCTACTTCCTTTCCAACATCTCAGCTATTACACACAAAGGGGCCTAGTTGATCTTTGATTCTGAGCCGGGCCTTCTTTTTGGCTTTAACAAAATGCACCTCATCTAAATTGATTATCTTCTTGTAGTACTCTAGAGAAAATAACCTCATTGGGAGGTATTTGGGCAGTTTATATGGGGCCAACTTACAGCCATAGATCCTAATTTCAGTGTGATTTTTGTACAAGTACCAATCCCCCACTTTGTGTTGTTCTGAAAGCTGAAGGATCCTCCTGATATCTGAACTAATTCTTGGAGGAGGACTTCCTAGTAGCACTGTCACTATAGGATTTACAAAAAGAGCTATGAATTCTATGTATGGATATGGTGAGTCATATTTATGGATCAAAGGAGTACAGAAAATCACTGACCTAGGGTGACCTTTAGTATCAAGATTTTTGGAGAGTAAAGGGGAACTCGTTTGCTTGGTAATATAGAAAAAGATGGTTAAAAACTGAGGAATACTTGAATACTCTCTCATTACTCATCCTATGAAATTAGTCATGCATCCTATCAGCTATGAACTTGGCATAATCATACATGACAGTAGGGGGTTTTCCTAGAGTGAAAATGGACATGAAGGTTAAAATTATTTCATCTATATATTCACTAGTAGTATAGCCTAAGATACTAGATATCATTGCTACAATGTCGTGGCCAAATTGAGAAAATATGGTATATATATATATGGGGGAGGATCTTTTGGAATATGTTTCACTTCTACAATAAAAGTTTGGAACATTTTAGTAAGCTTTCCAGTGGTTAGCTTGGGGAATCTGTCCAATAAGTCTCCAATGGAAATCAAGGTTAAGTTTTTCCCTGGTTGTAGTTGCAGCATTTCATTGATTGACTTAGAAGTGATGGTGAAAAGTATGGTTTGGTCAGGGGATGTCACAGCTCTTTGACTGGGAATGTAGTTTGCATGGCAATAATGGACAATTTATGGAAAGATGTGTACCTTAGGGAATTGATACTTGGGAAAATTAGACTCCGAAAAACCTATTTTATCAGCATGGTTTAGGTATTGGTCTCTGTATCAGAAGTATAATTTGAGTGGGGATTCATGGACAGAGTTGTCCTTGATTTGAAAATCTTTATCAGCAAGGGGAGGGTAGTCCAGGTCCAGCTGAGGAGTGGAGATGGGTCTAACATCCATGGCAATTGGGGCTACCATTCTCAGTTCTTGTGGATTTGAGAATGGGGGAGGTAAATTATAATTATTTTAGGTAATGGTGGTTGAATTATAGGTGGGTTTTAAGTTATCAAAGCTTCTCTTTAATTTCAATTAAGAAAACTTTGTGATTAGTTTGGAAATTGACAAGTTTCAATGGATTCTAGCTTAAATACCTGGAATTGAGAAAACTAGGTCTGAACCGAGTAACTGGCAACTGTGAATGGTTGAAAGAGCTTCACGCAGGCTGGAAGGCAATCTGGAAGCTTTATGGCATCTTCAGGGTGCAATTGTATGTGGGTTGATAGCTTAGACATTCAAAGATGCGTGCATGGAAGTTTACAGTTAAAAAATGATAAAAACAATAATTTGGGACTTTTTTGCATTTATGCGTGATTAGTGAAATTAGTAACTAGGTTCAATGTAGTGTTTAAGCATTCGACCATTAACTGGTCCTCCTTTTGCTTCTGTGCCATTCATTTCTATGAGGAAGAAAGCATTATTACCTCTAAAAGCATAAATGATATATGGGTGTTATAGCTCCAAATCTCACTCTTATGGTTTGTGATGCTGCACTTATGGCCTAGGGCAACCCCTCCTTCCAGACCTGGTCCAAAAATTTAAAAAACAGTGTTTTATTCCCTATACGCGACTTTGCCCTGTGTTAAACGCGTGTACACGCGGGTCTGTCATACCCAACCCGCGTGTATCTATTAAAACACTTAAAAAAATATAATTTCCTCTTTTTCGGGCGGTGATCACGGGTTTACCTGCTGGATCACCTGTTAGTGCCCGTGGCCCAACTGTTCCCAACCAACTCCTAACTAAAAAACTACTTTGGAGAGGGTATAAAAAGACATCAAAGGGAAGGCCAAAGGAGAGAGAAAGGAGAGCAAGATTATTATGCTGAGATTTTTCCCTTAGACCAGGTCTGAAGTCCTTGGTGCATTCTGCACTTCCCCCATTTTGCATAGGAAACCCTTGTTTCCATGTGTATTGGTGATCATTCATCCTTGACATCATCATTGAGTAAGACTTGGAAGGAGCTCTTGTTGGAGGCTGGAGGCTGGAACGAATCCGGGAGGAAGCTTGCTTGGAGCCTGCTGAAGGTGTTCAGGTGATATCTTTCCGATATATGTACTTTATTTGCCTTTATATATAAAGAAACACGTCTTTGTTCCCGAATAATCTTTCTTTATGCTTATGAGATTCTTGTGTTGAATTCTTATGAAAGTGGTTACTTAAAGATTTTTTATAACTAACTTTATAGCATAAAGATGATTTATATATAAACTTCTATACATGTACTGTTGTGTTCTTTGATTTGTTTGTCTTGCAGGTCAAAGAAAGAAGAAGGGAACTCCAAGAAGGGTTTGCACCCTAACGGTCTTCTCGAACGTAGGACCTTAGGTATGTACCCTAAACATTAGAATTTGCTTAAAAGTAAAAAAGATGGCTGTGTGTGTGTGTTTCTTTGTATAAGCAATTTTCAGTCTGGTAGAGTCTTAGCCCAAAGGACCCTAGGGGTACTTTCCCTTCAACCAGAATTGGCGACTCTACTGGGGACAACACTCTTGTTGTTCCTAGTTTGGGTAGTCCTCAAGCCAATCAAGGCTCAGTCCCTCTGTTTGTTGGTTCTGACTGTCTGATATTTTCTTGAACTCCAAGCTTTTCCAGTTTTTCAGTTTGTGTTTTTTATTTTTCTTGAAACACTTCATATACGCACTTTTTCTGGATTACAGAAGCGTATATACGCAAGTTTCACTAAGTAAACCCGCGTATACGCAGGTTTCCTTAGTTACAGTCGCGTGTACACGCATTCTGCAAATAATTGCAGGCGCGTATATCACATAATTTTCAAGATTTATAATTTTTCTTTTGCTGAATGTCTGTCTGGTGGTTTGGGTCAGTTTAAAACAGTCAATTCCCAGTGACAGTTCTTTGTTTAACAGGGGGCATCTTGTTTCGAACTCTCTCTAGTTATAAGGAGTGCTAGTCTTGTTTTTCGTTGATTGCAAGCGTCATTGATTTTTGACACACAAGGTTTCTGTTTAAGAATCTTGATTGCTCTGTTTCGGCAGAGTGGGAAGATTGTCTTCAAATCTTTGTGTCCATTCTGTTTTCATGACATTTATGTTTGCTTAACGAAATCGTTTTTATGACCATTTACTCCTTTGTTTCGGGAAATTTGTTTGTTACCAGTTTCTTGAAACTTGTCTTTTGATATTTTGGACTTTCATTGCTGCTTTTGATTGTCAAAAGCGTTTTCGAACACATTTTATTTTTGTTGAGTTTTCATCATTTGAAAGGTGTCAATTCACAAAAGTGTTTGGTGGCTTGTTTATCAATCATTAGTGTCAGTTTTTTTTGAGAGTTTTCCTTTGAAAAAGACTTTTTGGTTTGATTGAAAGAAAATCTTTTGAAAGTTTTTGAGTTTCGCTTTCTTAAACTTGCTTCTCATTTGATTTCCTTTTTTGCGAAGTGAAAGTGCTTTGTTTTTTATCTTAAAACTTGTTTTTATTGTTTGGACGAAATGATTAGTAACAAATCATCTTCTATCTAAGCATTTCAGTGGCAAGACAAAATTTGGTAAAGCAGCAACTTTCCTTCTTTGTTTTTAGAGTAGTCTTTGAATCGTGCATCCACATTTAGTTCTTTCATTAGGGAAAGATTTGCATCTCTTTTTAGGCATATTTAGTTTTGTTAGTTTTTGTGAGTGTGGAGTCTGAAAAGAAAAAGAAATTTTTTTTTTTGTTTATATTACAAGTGCCTTCTGAACCTCATAGAAATTGCTATTCATCGAAAACAAAAGTGCATGTGCATGTAGCTAGGTTTTATTAATTTCTTTTGCGTCCATAAAACACCACAAGTTTCACCTCCATTACCTTTGACTTAAAGAACAGCCTAATAAAATCAAGCGCTTAATTAAAATCCACTATAACTTTTTGTTTTAGTTATTACACCAACAAGTTTAGGATTTTAGGGCCTTGGATTAGGCGAGTGGAGAGTTAACTCTCCAAGGCCACACAAAACGTCAAACATAAGAGTCTGATTAAAGAGAGTAAATCCAATAGCGTTAGGGAGACCAGGAAAGCTCCGGATCTGGGAGTTAAGCACGAGGGTCTGTGAAGACAGGGAAGAGAGATACCCCCTCTCCTACTTGTCCGAACTTACCTCACGACTGTTCCGCCTGGCTTCTGCGACGAGTTGGTACCCATAGTTGCCTCTCCTAGGGATCTGCATAGGTGGCTGCGGAGGGGAATCCCGTGGCACCTGAGGTCGACGTTGTATCACTCTCGACAGTACTTCCGGAGGGCACCCTTGCGAAGCTTGGGGGCTTGCACCGGCGCAGGCTGTTGTTAGGAGGTCAGCGTAACTTCCTCTGATACCTTCGCTGATAGGACTGGGCCCTCATCATCCCAGACTATCCTCGGAAGGCCCTTTGATTCACTTTCTCGTATTTTGGTGTCCGGTCTCAATCACCAGGAGCGGAAATACTTGAAAGTTGTTTGACTGGCTGTATCTTTAGGAACTTTATACTGTGTGCTCTGTGCTCCTAGTCGGCTTAGCTTTTAATTTTTTTGAGTCTTTAGTTAGATCTTAACAAAAAATTCAAAGTGGCTGACCGGTCTCCAAGACGGTCTCGAAGACTTCGTGGTCTCTCGCCACCTAGTTTAGAGCCTTCTCCTAGAAGGCGCAGAGGGAATACTACCGGTGGGGTCCGTCCCACGCCGGCTGACGCATCGGGGATTGATCCTCCTCTCGGGGATATTAGCGGCCAAGCAAGGCCTGGTACTTTTGAACAAGAGAGGGACGCTCCAGTCTTTTCTCAAGTTCGCTTTCAAGCGGAGGATAACGTAGAGGTAGAAGAACTTTCAGAATCATTAGTGATTCCAAATTCTCCACTACCATCTAGTTACCCAGACGTATTGCAATACGTTGGGCCTCCATTATATAGACCAGCGAGTCCAGGTTACGCTACGCGCTTACCATTTATGATCACTACTGGAAGCATGACTTCCACGAGTGCTGCGACTATGCAAACCCCAACATCGGTGCAAGGGGGAGGAACCATTTCCATCCCCTCCGCTTCCTTGTTCAGATCGTTTGCTAGCACATCTTTGGTTGGGTCTACCTCCATTCCGTCCACGAGTGGAAATGCCCAAACCAATGCTTTTAGTACTGGTTCCTTCCTTTTTGGCACCCAATCACAGGGTATTCCGTCAGTTCCGTTCAGTGCCGCTACGTCCATGATGGGCGGATCGGCTTCATTTCAGGGTTTTCCTTTTGGAAGTGGTCATATTCCACATTCCAACCCAACGGTAGGATCCATGCCTTTTTCTTCAATAGGACAAAGCAACAATCCTTTCCAAGGTTGGAATAACCCTGGGGCTAGTAACGCAGGAACTGCGAATCCATTCATTGGCCAACAAGGAAGTAGGCCATATTCCATGGTTAGCATGTTTCAAAGTATTCCTCCCCTCGCTTCGGCTTGGAACCCATATCAGGGGTTATCGACTCCTTACAATTCTTTAGGAGGAAACTTTGCAAGCTATGGAGCTTATACGGCAGGAGTTGGTCAAACTCCGAATTTTGCTGGACCACAAGGCTTGCCCTTTGGTTCAGCTGGTTCTACTGGTCACTTGGGGCAGCCTGGTGCCTCTCAAATCCCAGGACAATCTTTTCAGAACTTGGGGAGTTCTGCCCAGTCTGGGTGGAATCCCCTAGGTCCTCCTAGGCTTCCATTTCTGGCAACGTTAAACTTGCCAGATCTCACTAAGCTAACGAACGACCCTATCAGATACAATCCAGCCTGGCCTCCGGTCCCAACCAAACTACCTTCGGACATCCCAAAATTCGAAGGGAAGAGTGGTGAAGATCCGGGCGATCATGTAACCACATTCCATTTGTGGTGCTCATCTAACTCCCTCATCGAAGATTCGGTTAGGTTGAGACTTTTTCAGCGCACCTTGACTGGTAATGCGGCTAAATGGTACATAGAGTTGCCAGGGGGCAGCTTTACATCGTTCGCAGACTTAGCTAATATCTTCTTGAATCACTTTCAGTTGCCTGTCCGCTATGATGCCGGAACTGAACTTCTGGCTACCTTTCGTCAGGATAAGGCAACCCACATTTCTGATCACATACAGGAATGGAGACGGAGAAAAAGGCTCATTAAAGCCGAAATCCCTCCGGAGTACCGTCTAGAGTGGTTTTTGAAGTCTTTGCAACCTGAGATCTCCAAGGATGTCTCCATGTCTGGGGTCTATTCTGAGGAGCAAGCCATTTTCAGGGCCCAGCAATTAGAACTGATCTACTCTCAGTCTGGGATCCTCCAAAAGTACTTGCCAGATGCTCTTGGATCTAAGGTTGATTTAGCTAAGCAAAAGCCAGGTCCGCATGCGGATGGTATCGTGGGGTCTGTAGACTCGACTACAGTGAACTTGTTGAATCAATTGCAGCAGTTGTCATTACAAACTGCTCCTAACAACCAAGTCACAATGTCTAATCCTCCTGCTTCCCAAAATTCTTCCATTAATGCCGTCCAATCCAATAACCCCAAAGGAAATGAAAATTCCGATGGAAAAAAGAAAGGACGTGATAAGAAGAAGAACCAGGATGGGAAGCCCGATGCAAATAAATCCGGCAACAACGCTGGTGGTGGTGGAACTGAGTCGAGAAAGAAAGTTAAGTTTCCTTGCAAGTTATGCAAAGGAGACCATCTAACTCATCTCTGCCCTAGAATTGAAGACGCTCAGCGCTTGTTAGGACAGCAAGGGACTTCTAGTTCGCAAGCTGTGTTAACTAACCCGTTTCCCCAAGGGCAGCAACTTCTTGCTGGCGCAAGTTCGAACCCTGGTACCTCCGCAGGGGGCAACCAGGAAGGGGACAAGTCATCAAATGTTTTCATGATGGGTGCTCACGCTAATGTGGCCACACGGTCACGCGATTATGGTGAAGGTGAAAATTCTAAAGGTAAATCAGTTCCCGAAACTAACAACCCACTTCATATTGAGCGACCTTCTGTTGAGACTATACCTCGGGTTCCGAAAGGTTCCGCAAAGCGCGCGACTATCAACCCTAATATTAGGGCAGCCCAGAATTACTCCATAGTTGAGGATCTGGCCCAGAGTCCATGTGCTATGTCCGCGTTAGAGGTTCTCCAGTCATGTCCTGCTCAACGAAGTGCCTTGCTATCGGCAATGGGGGCAGTAGATCCAAATAATTCCTTAGCTCTCACTTTTGATATGAGTAATGTCAAAAAGAGACTTCCTCATCACATGGCTTTCCAGATAAAGTCTACCTACCAGAAAACGAATATTTTCCGGACAGTTGTAGATGAGGGAGCTTCCACGTGTGTCATGTCTATGTCATGCTGGAAGGCCATTGGATCACCGACGGTTGTTCCTTCGCCCACCCTATTGACAGCATTTGATGGTCACTCTCATAGACCGTACGGGATTATCCCGGCTTTTCCTATATGTGTTGGAGGAAAGGTCGTTAATATTGAAGTAGAGGTCATAGACGCTAACCTAGATTATAATCTCCTATTAGGAAGGAACTGGGTATACGAGATGGAAGCCGTTGTTTCGACTCTATTTCGTGTCATTTGCTTTCCTTATGAGGGGAAAATCGTTAAGGTTGACCAATTGGAATATTGTCCAGCTGATCCTCAAGCAAACTCTGACTCTACCATTCCTTTAGTGGGTAACCCCCGTCCGCCTATTGAGAGTCTAGGAGTCGGGATGTACTCTTCATTAATGGGTACGTTTAATCTTCCCCCTCCTACAGCTGGTATAGATACAATTTCATCCTCCAGGGATCCTTTACGGAGAGAGTTTGTTCAAACTCCTTATTCATCGAATCCTGGAACCTTAGCTTCATCTGTAACCACATCAGGTGACGACAAGGTGGGTGAAATAGAATCTCTTATGTCTGCAGCAGAACCTAGATGTGAATCTATCGATAACTCTGTAGATAACCATTCTACTATTTCCTCTGGGAAAGAAATAGGTGGTGATGTGGCTCATTTTCGGACCCTTGATTCCACCTCTGCATTGGATTGCTCGGATATTGTTTTTCCATCGGATGAAGCGGTATTCGAAGCAATGACGGCCGTAGATCGACCTTTGGAAGATTTACATCGTCGGTTACACTTTCATTCCCCTGTGCATGAAGTAGAATCTCGGTCCTCCAGTTCGACTAGTGATGTTTGTACGGTCCCTTTGGCTCCAACACATTTATTTGCCGAAGAGAGTATATTGATTGGTTCGATCGTCGTACCTATAAACATCCCTAGGAGTCAGTTGGCAGAGCCCCCTGACGGGCTCTACCTCAGGAAGTGCTTTGCTTAGCTTTGGTCAGGCAATGGCTTCTTTGTATTTTATGTATATTTGTACATATCTTATCGAGCGTTTTCTGATATTAGCATTTTTTGGTCTGCTTTGGCAGGTGTTGATGGATGATTTGGTTTATTTTGGATTCGCCGATGGTGCTAGTCGGCACACTCGGAATCTTGCTTCCGCAGCTTGGGTACTTTATTACCCAACTGGTCAGTTGATGACATCGAGAGGCGTGTGTATCGGTCCTGCTTCAAACAATATGGCCGAGTATACAGCTGTTATCAATTTATTATCCGAGGCAATCTCTCATGGGATCGACTCGTTGGTAGTGTATCTTGATTCTCAATTGATAGTGTCTCAGTTAAATAACATTTATCGGGTTAGAGATCCATCATTATATCGCCAATATTTAAGGGTGAGGTTGTTGCAAAGATCATTTACTTACATTAATTATTTGCACATTCCAAGATCTCAAAATTGGTTAGCTGATTCTATCGCTAATCAAGCATTAGACTGGCATATCAATCATTCATCATCATAAAATCATGCATCAAAAAGTCAAACTGTATATATATATATATCGCAAAGCATCTCGAGTGTACATATGTGTGTCCAAAATATACAAAATTGGGACTCAAATGCCCATAATCATGTCAGGCATATCTAATGCCTCGGCTCTGGATGAGCATCTAAATAACTAACTATAGCAGTGGCCACGCGCCGAAAGACGCGAACCCAGTCACGTGGCATCCCAACCACATGACGCTGCATATCTGGAGGAAGGTCCTCTATCTCGGCCATCGGTACTTGGTAGCTCAATCTCGCCAAGTGTCGCTGGACGTTGTTGAGCGTCCTTTCCGCATTTGCAGCCTCCTCTTCGGCTCCTCGGCCACACCGTCCATGCCGTGGGAATCCATCTGGTCGCACAGGCCCAATGTCTGGAACATGATCATCATATCAGTCATTTGAATCTCATCAAAAAATATATTTTTCAAAGTTCATCATTATGCTTGAAAAATCCTAAAAATCCTAAAATCATAAAAATCAAAAAAAACTTACCGATCTCGCCCCATGCTGCGTCTGGTGGTAACACTAGGTCAGGATCTCCTCGGAAATCCAGTCCAGCATAGGGGTAGTCGTCTATGGCGATGATCTGTTGCTCCCACCAAGCAAAAAAGTCGTCGTCGAATGCATTCCTGGGCACTTCCCCACCCCCCAGACGTTTCATCAAGTCAGCCCACCGGCCCATACATGGATCACGTGGACTACTGATGGGAACTGCTACCCTGGGGCGGAGTGCGGGAACCTTCTCGAAGAAAAACGTGCATAAAATGGTTCCGTACCCAAAGTTCTTGGTCTGTCCCTTCCTGATAGAAGCAAGCTGCCCCTTCATGTTGGCAAGTAGAGGAGTACACCAGTCAAACACCGTCGTAAGACAGTCCACTGCTACGCTCATGTTTACCCGTGATGCCTGATGTAGCGAAGATGATCCGTTCACTCGAGCTATGGTGAACAAGATTATCCGCAGTGACAAACTCGCCACGTGTGGGATCGAGATCTGACTCCCGACCTTCCGATGACCTGGGCAGTAAAGTTGTACATAGTCGTCTACGCTGAGACTATTCCGGGTCCTGCCCCGAGAGTGTACTACCTCTCCCCTTCGGGAAAGGCCCGTGATGAAATATATATCTTCCACTTCTATCCTGAGTGGCATCTGATCAATCATAAAAGCTTCTTCCTCGACATCCCAATAATCGATAAGTCTCTCAAGCAGACGCACATTTGCTTTCATATTCGGCAACTTGAAGAATTTTAACAATCCGCATCCCCGTAAGGCATCTAATGCCTCATCATTGTCCATAACTTCATTGTCTATAGCTGAGTGCTCTCTTTCACGCCATGTGAGAGTCATCCTGGAAGAAAAAATCATTTTCATCCATTAGTTTTTTGTATAAAAAATTTTCGCTGCGCACACGCGGTTTACCCTATACACAGTCGCGTGTAGGGCCGTCGTATACGCGATTTATATACATCCAACCCGCGTGTACGCCGCAGAGCAATTTTTTGCAAAAATCTAACGGTGAAACATTAATTAAACTTCCTAAAAACTATCACAATTGATTGCAAGACAAGTTTAGTGCTTACCTGGAAGTTTTCGGCAAGTTTGAACGGTTGAATAAGTCACGGGGAAAGTTTGCTCCTTTTGCTCCACAATTTGCTCTCCAAGTCAAACGGTGAAAATGGTAAGTCCAAAATTTCTTTTTATAAGTTTTGAAAATGCAGAATTTTTTCAAAATTTTATTTTGTTTGGTTTCATGTCACTTTTAACTTGGGAGCTTGGAATGTCGAGATTGAGTTGTTTTTCAGGACATTAGGGACATTTTTCGACGGTTCAAGACGGTTCCATGACTACTGACCCGTCATGGCAGGTATCGTGTCCTCACTGGCATATAGGTTAGGGACACCATTTTTCCGTTGCATTATGCATACTAGCCTCCATTTGACCGATACATCTGCCGTAGGGTCGACCCCATCATGTTATGGTTCGCAAGCCATTTTCACTCGCCGATTCTTTAAATCATGACATGATGGTAGAGCCATCCTTTTACATGGGCATCCTAGTTAGCACCTCACTGACATTTGTTGCCCATGCTGCTTCGTTTTGAGTAGGCTCGGGAGTCCTCTGTAGTCCCGCCATGACTTATGCGTTGAAGACTCATTCTTCTTTGCTTCTTCGCTTCGTTCTGGCCTTATACCCTAGAGGCTCCTATGTGTGTTGAGTTGTACTTCTGCATTGCATGTTGACCATTTGCACCTTTTGGCCTATAGCCGGCTTCACTTGGACTCGTGTTTAAGCCCACTTTTGACCATGACGTCTGCAAAAATCGACCTTGCATACCCTTGACCTCTGTAGCTTGACATACCCAGATCCGTGGAAGGGACATACCTCTGAGTGTCACTGACCAGTTTTTCACCTCCCTGCATTGAGCATAGGAACGTTCCTTTCCCAGGAACTAGATCATCTGTTTCACCGACACTCGTTCTTTCCACTGTACCATAGCATTCTTTTATTCTTTTTCCGGCTTATCAGAAAAAGACAAAAAAATTAAATATTCCAAAAAGAGCGGGAACAGGGACATTATTTCCATTTATTGTTGGCAGCTAGAGTCAGTCGTGTCGCCCTTGAACAAAGCACTCAAAACAAAGTCTCCTCCGCATGGGTGGGATTTAGTTTGACTTAGGCAAGCCATAACCTTGTTATCGAGTCAGTTCTCCCCCGATTGGTTATCTCTTCCAATCATATGGAGGGTTCGTTCGTGCCTCCTGCATGACGAACTTATACAGATTCATTATATGCTGCCACATAGTCACATTGAGTCGTGCTTTTGTTCAAGGGGAGTTAGCCTGAGTCGGCCTTTCTACGGTGTCTCTTGACTCATTTTTCAGTCGGCCATCCCTGGTTGTCAGTGTCATGTCTATCATCACATCAGTTATATTGGTCCTTCACTCGTGCCGGTTTGAGAAGGTCCCCATTGACTTCTTGCTGGCGGGTCTTGTCCTTATCGACGACGACACATTGCTCTAAGGGCAGACCTAGAGACCGCACCCTGGCCCTATTTTCATTATTGATAGGTCACCTTGTGCTCAGCATCGATCAGTATCATGGGTCTCTGAAAGAGTGGTTTCCCTTGTGTTCGACATCAGCATACATTATCACACATTGGGATTCGTACAGTACCTTGGTTTCCATTTGACCCTATTGGTGGATACCTCGCCTCTGTGTCAGCTTTCATTATTGGTTGGTTCAGAGGGTTTCTGCCGTGCGCTAGCCACATCTTGTGTACGCCGGAAACGTACTTCGGTTGGGTTACTACATCTTTTTCGTCCGATTCCTTCCACATTATTGGCCTACGGGTTACACTCGCGCTAGATTGATGGAGGATGCCTTAATGCCTTCCTTCTAGCGGATCTTTCCCTATCGACTCCGACTCATTGCTCTGGGGCAAAGATCTAGAGTCCATTTGGCAGTACCTTGGGGTTTGCAGTCATTAGTGGCAGATTCCTCGCTATCGACAGTAAGAAACCATCATTGTCTCCTGATTGATAGATTCTTACAGGTGTTCGACTTCAGCTCATCTATTCACACTTGTTAGATTGTACTGGGTACCTTGACGCTCATTATCATTATCGGTGAGTAGTCTCGCGTTTGTTAACGGTATACATCAATGACCGGTAATCAAACGATTTCTCACATGGTCGACTTCAGATCATTTATTCCCATGGTGTATAAATGTACCACGGCGGTCGGTGAAGACCTCAGGTTGTATCAGCATTCATTGGTTCACTTGACAGTTGCTCCTGTTGCTGCTAGTTGATACCACTCCACCTTATACGTTGCAGTCAGTCATGGCGACATTCTATATGCTGGCACCTGAGTTTGCAGTGTAGTACCATCCTATTCCATCATGTTCAGTTGGTACCTTATGGGATCAGTCTTTGATTTCAGTGATCCGTTGCATCTTTCAGCATCATTGACAGTTTTATATGTGATATTCAGACATGTACTTACTCATTATGATCAGATGATCCATTATGTATTTTACAGTCATTTATACTTGTATACTTAGTGGATCCGCTTGTACTTGATATGCGGACATGCTTTACTTTTCCTGAGCATGGGTATGCCCGCCTCAGACAGTGTTTCTTTCTGATCTCCTTTCGGTGGCTTGGCAGGCTGAATTCTGGTGAAGTCCTCCTCGGTTTTTCGGCAGAGGTCCTTTCCTTGTACTTACTTAATGTATTTCGGCCATCATGTTCCCCTTCTGACCTCATACATTAGGGGGCATCTGTTATAGCTCCAAATCTCACTCTTATGGTTTGTGATGCTGCACTTATGGCCTAGGGCAACCCCTCCTTCCAGACCTGGTCCAAAAATTTAAAAAACAGTGTTTTATTCCCTATACGCGACTTTGCCCTGTGTTAAACGCGTGTACACGCGGGTCTGTCATACCCAACCCGCGTGTATCTATTAAAACACTTAAAAAAATATAATTTCCTCTTTTTCGGGCGGTGATCGCGGGTTTACCTGCTGGATCACCTGTTAGTGCCTGTGGCCCAACTGTTCCCAACCAACTCCTAACTAAAAAACTACTTTGGAGAGGGTATAAAAAGACATCAAAGGGAAGGCCAAAGGAGAGAGAAAGGAGAGCAAGATTATTATGCTGAGATTTTTCCCTTAGACCAGGTCTGAAGTCCTTGGTGCATTCTGCACTTCCCCCATTTTGCATAGGAAACCCTTGTTTCCATGTGTATTGGTGATCATTCATCCTTGACATCATCATTGAGTAAGACTTGGAAGGAGCTCTTGTTGGAGGCTGGAGGCTGGAACGAATCCGGGAGGAAGCTTGCTTGGAGCCTGCTGAAGGTGTTCAGGTGATATCTTTCCGATATATGTACTTTATTTGCCTTTATATATAAAGAAACACGTCTTTGTTCCCGAATAATCTTTCTTTATGCTTATGAGATTCGTGTGTTGAATTCTTATGAAAGTGGTTACTTAAAGATTTTTTATAACTAACTTTATAGCATAAAGATGATTTATATATAAACTTCTATACATGTACTCTTGTGTTCTTTGATTTGTTTGTCTTGCAGGTCAAAGAAAGAAGAAGGGAACTCCAAGAAGGGTTTGCACCCTAACGGTCTTCTCGAACGTAGGACCTTAGGTATGTACCCTAAACATTAGAATTTGCTTAAAAGTAAAAAAGATGGCTGTGTGTGTGTGTTTCTTTGTATAAGCAATTTTCAGTCTGGTAGAGTCTTAGCCCAAAGGACCCTAGGGGTACTTTCCCTTCAACCAATGGGCCTTTCCATAGGAAATCAAAATTCCCATCTTTACCTTTATCCTCTCTTCTTGAATCCCATTTCAAAATTTTGTCCCCTAGGTAAAAATATTTTGCCTTAGTCCTTTTGTCAAATGCTTTCTTGATCCTTTGTTGCACAACTTGAGATCTGATGTACACTTCTTCCCTGGTCTGTTGTAAATGAATTGTATGGTTGATTCTTCTTTGGATGTCATTTGGTTCAACCTACAACTCTTGAGCAGCTTCATCACTGGTGTTCCCAAGGAAGAGGGGAAAATAGCTGCCATTCCATAAACTAATTGATAAGGACTAGTACCAATGGATTTCTTTGTGGTTATCCTGTCTGTCCATAAGGCATTTACTAGCTTATTGTTCCATGTTTTCTTATTATCCTCCAACAACTTTTTGATGATATTCACTAAACTCTTATTTGAGGACTCTGTTAGCCCATTTCCTTGGGGGTAATAAGATGGCGAATGGGCCAAAGTTATGTGGTACTTATTACACAAATCAATCATTCTCTTAGATTTGAAGGTTGCTGCATTATCAGTGATGATCTTGGTTGGGCACCCGAATCTAGATAGGAAGTTGGACTCAAGGAAGGTTATTATAACAGTATCAGTGGCTTGCCTTGATGGTATGGCTTCTATCCGTTTGGTAAAATAATTTGTAGCACCGAGGATCTATTTGTGTTGGGCAGAGGAAGGTGGGTGGATTTCACTAATGAAGTCTAGACCCCATTGTCGAAAAGGTGCTTCAACAGAGATTGCTTTTAGGGGCAGGGGTAAAAGATTTTTCTTTCTTTAAAATTTGGCATTTATGACATGAGGTTACAAATTTATTTACATCAGAAAACAAAGTGGGCCAATAGAAATTGGCTCTAAGAATCTTTTCAGCAGTGGTTTTCCAGTAAATATGTCCTCCACAGTCACCTGCATGAAACTGTTGTAACACCTTGTCAGATTCTTCTTTCAATAAATAGTTAAGAAGGATACCTTCATGATTCCTCCAAAAAAAGCATTTTCAATTATGCAAAATTTTAAATGTTTCATTTTTAGAAACCTGCTTTTGGTCCTGGACAATTCAGGAGGAGCTTGTAAATTTTGTAAAACATATATGATATCAACATACCATGGTGATTCAATAAATTCCTGGCTGATTGGTGCAGTCACCATCTCCTCTCCATTATCCATTTCTGCAATAAAATTTATGTCTAAGGCCTGATAGCTCGATTCAGCCATGAGCTTGGCTAAACCTTGGCCTTTGATTAAGTTTTTTGGCTTGATTTCTAGGACATATTCTAATATAGTAGCAATCCATTTCCCTCTCTTTCCATCTGGACCATCATAAGTTAGGATATCCTCGACTACTGCATTGGGGACATAGGCTATTATGTGAGAATATAGAATGTAAACTCTAAAATCTTTGATAGATTTGACCAAAGCAAAGGCTTTCTTTTCCATTATATTGTACTTTAAAGGGGCATCCCTCAGGGCTTTGCTAAAAAAGGAAATAGGTTGTTCATAACCCTGATCATTGTTATGCAGTAGGACTACAACAATTGTATGTTCTGAGGGAAAGGAAAATATAATGAAATCCTTATCAAACTTAGGACTGACTAAAACTAGTGTTTTTGTTAAGGCTAGCTTAATATATTTAAAGGACCTCTTAGCCTCAATGGTCCATTTTATAGTCGAATCTTTCTTCAACATGTTATTCAATGATCTAATTAATTCTACTAAGTTAGACATAAATCTCCTAAGAAAGTTAATTTTTTCTAAAAAGGCTGGTAATTCTCTGATGCTCCTAGGATGTTGTATCTGTAAGATGGCTTCAATTCTTGCAAGATCTATTCAGATACCATCTTTAGAGATTATGTGGCCTAACAATTTTACCTCTTCTAACCCAAATAAAGATTTTTTAGGATTCAAAGAAATTCCATACTTCCTACATTTGATGAAGACCTGCCTTAGATAATCTAAGTGATGTTTATCAGATTTATAGAATACAGTGATATCATATAAGTATATTACTAAGAAATCATGAATTTCCTTTGTGAATGCTATGTCCATAGCTCTTTGGAAAGTAGCCCCTGCATTCTTTAATACAAAAGGAATTTTCAAATATATGAATGTGCCCCAAGGAGTAGTGAACGATGTTTTAGCTTGGTCATTTTGGTGAACTAGAATCTGATTATAACAAAAAAACCCATCAAATAATGAGATTCTCGTCGACCCTACTACCCTTTGTAAGATGTGATCCATTTTAGGAAGAGGGTAATTGTCTTTGAGTGAAACTTTATTGAGATTCCTGAGATCAGCACACAATCTAATCTCACCTATTTTCTTCCTTGTTGGCACTAAATTTGAAACCCAATCATAGAATCTAATTGGTGCTATTATCTTGGCCTCATACATCCTTCTGATTTCTTTTTCAATAGAAGGCAATAGAATGGGATTAATCCTCCTAAGCTTCTTTCTAAAAGGTTTCTAGTTTTCTTTTATGGGGATGGTGTGTTGTATTATGTCGGTGTCATAGGACTTGAGGTCCTCATAACTCCAAGGAAAGACATCTTGGAATTCCTTTAGTAATTCAAGGTATTTCACTTTTTCGGTAGGAGGTAAGGACTTTGAAAGTTTGATCGATTTTGGATTTTCCTTAGTACCTATATTACATTCCTCAATATCAGATTTTAAGGGTTCCATTTTTGGTTTTCTAGGGAGATCATTTGAATCAAACAAGTCTACCAAAGGGGTTAATCCTTTGGGTAAAAAGTTGTCATTGAGATCTGTTAACGGGAAAAGTGTCTATTCAGAACGACCCTATCCCACTAAGGTGTGACAGTGACCTTAGAAACAAACAGGGAAAACTACTTTCGTATTCTTCTTTATGAACTATAAATGAAGAGGAATATGATGAACCAACCTGTGTCTTGTGCTAGTCCTTTGATCCAATCTCTCTTCTCTTTGACAGCTTCCAGCTACCTGCTCCCTTACTTGCCTAGCTTCACCAAGTTCCTGTAAGATCACAGAAGAAGAAAACTACACAAAGACATGGATTTATATTCATAAATAGCTTAGGATCAGATTTAAGCTAAACATACAAATGTAACAAACATCAATGATACACAAGCATGTAGGAGAAACTCAAATAGTTTTATTGATATAACAAGAAGATCCAGGAGGAGTTACAACCGATGATTCCTGATCCAGCATCAACCTCCCAGCATAGAAGTCCCCTCCTCACCTCCAACAAAGCATAAATCACCCAATACTCTGATATCTATCTCAAAACCAACAACAATTCTCTGCAATGTACAAAATTCCAGCCTCCGGATCTCTGGGATGAGGGATCCATATATAGATGTATGCAAAGAGGATGAGTCAGCTTATGATTTGACTAGTGGCTTCTCTCTATCAGTTCTTGTTTCCACTTGGAGACTGAGAGCCTCTTACTCATCCTTGGTCGAACTCAGTGAGGCAAGTGTCATTGGGGAAGATTCTGGAAGCTTCCATTGTCTGTCCACCTCGCGGAATGACACTGCCATTTGTCATTTCCCACTCAACGCACCCTGGTAGTGCATTTAGGTGCGTTGCAACATACCTAGCTAGTGTACTTGGGTGCTATGCAACACAGCTAGCTAGTGGAGCAGCTGAAATGATCCTGATTTGACTGATTCTGAGCAGTTTCTGGTGGAGAACTTCTGGGAGAAGCTATAATTTGTTGACCTTGTTCCTTTAGGGGCCGGAACAACACTTTTAGGGACTTAGGATCCCTTGGTTTATGGACATTTCATGCTTAGAGCTGTAAGGCACAAAAATGTCTATAACAGTTGCCCCCTAAAGTATGAGGCCGTTTATTGGTTGAAATGCTTTATTAGGAGGATCCGAAGTTCTTTCAATGCTGGGAGGAGACCTGTAATAAGATGCAATACAATACATTATCTTCATACTGTTTTCATGATCTAGCTGAGGCGGGCATTCCCATGCTCAGCTTTATAAATTCATTTTCATGTACATAGGATAGGCAATCGTCTGATGGTAGACTGATGATTGTGATAGAGCCATCATTCTTTTGGTAGGATGATTATCTGTGCTGCAGTGCTGTACATTTCAATGTCTTTATTTTCCTGAATATATATTGCAGCCCGGATGGATGAAACTAGATCCGGGGTGTTCAATCTCGTCCGATCTTCACTCGAAGTACAAGTCGATCCATGTGAGAGATGTTTTGAAGTCGAACATGGAAAGACATCGCTTGATTACCAGTCAATGATGTAAACTGTTAACAAGCGCGAGAGGAATCACCGATAATGATGATGACCCTCAAGGTACTGCAGTACAATTTACGTGGTGTGAATAAAGGACTTGGCATCGAACACCACACAAAATCTTTCGGTCGAAGGTCATTGATGTATACCTGTCGCCGGAAGTGAGAAACTTGCCATTGAGGCATGCAAGCTTCAAAGTATTGAAGGGGTTGTTCCTAGATCAACTTCTTGGATAATGAGCTGATGTCGACAAGAAGTGACCCGTCAAAGGAGGGCCTTAATAAATCCCACATCAATGACACGGAACGGAGCAAATGATTTTGATGGAGGTGAAAACAATCTGATGATATATGGTTCAGGATGGTGGTCATGAAAGAATGAAGTATAATGTATGGTAGTGGATGGGACACAGGTGACTTCTCTGGATGACTTCTCTTGAACATGTCGGCGACACTTAAGTGATGGATTGGTAGCATTTACCCCAAATGTGGATGGTATGGCATGACCATGGTGATGTGACCGGTGAATGAAACAACCCAACCCGACTCAGGCACGGAGTGGAAGTGTCATGTTCAAGAGTGACTCGCTACCAATAAAGATTCTTTGAGTTTTCTTCCCAATTTTTCCCCAGTCATTGCTGACCAGTACCTCTTTATTTTTGTCAAGCTTGAGGAGGATAACATATGCTTGTTCTATAATTTGCCCTTCGGGAAAACCCATCGCTATGTTTTAACGAGCCTGGCGATAGTGAAACTCGTTCTCGTCTAAAGACAAGTTTGTCGCTATTAATCTTTTTAACGAGTCTAATGACAAAGATAACCCGGTCCTTTTCATTTTTAGAGAGTCTGAAAAGGTACGTAAAGGTAACTCCAGAATTCCTTTTTTGTCATCTAATCCCTTAAGTCCGAAAAAGTATAAAACAATACAGAAGGGATGAATTTTCGATAGTTTTAAAGAGCCGAACAAAACAAGCGCTCGATCTTTTTGTGCAATAATCCCTTAGGTCCAAAAAGATTAAAATCTAGAGGAGGGATAGCACTTCCAGTCGCTTTAACGAGCTGGAAGGCCAAAACTCAGCAATCTTTTCATATTTTACGAGTTAGTTGAAAAGAGCTTAAATAAGACTCATCTTTTGAGGAACGAGTGATAAAAATGGGTAGCAGCTGATTCCAGGTAAGGTTTGGAATTTTCCAATCACGACAGTGTCACAAGGATGGCTAGTGAAATCACTCTTCGCAGCTGTTCCTCAAAATGGGTAAACAATCAAATGGAGGTGAATGATCGGCCAATGGAAAAGTGGATGTGACGATGCAAACACGACCAAGGCTTTAATGGCTGAAATGCTTCATTCACGGTGGTTATTTACTGGGGAATAGTTCATTTTTTAACGAGCTTAAACGTGGATTGAAACACTTGCTCATATCTTATGTTTATTTTTTAACGAGCTTGAACTATGCACTAAAACTGCTCGATTAATCCATTCATATGATAAGAATGTCTCATATAAAAACGGCAACTTTTAGATTTTTGCCCCACATCCTTTCTTTATGCAAGTTTGGTGACGACTAATCCTACGAGTTTAAAGGGTTAGCCTACGGGTTTAAAGGGAGGACCTAAAAATTTAAAAAATAAATAGTCGCCCTTCGCTTGCACTCCAAAAGGTTTGCATGCCCCCAGGTATAAAATATGGTTTCAAGGTTACCCCTCAATTTGCAGACAAAACATTTGTTCTATCAGGAGAGGCCTACCTCTTACAGGTTACCCAAAGATTGCTCTATTCGCGGTGCAAACAAAACACTTCTTTGGCGATGTCTACCGAGATAAACAAAGGTGAGTGACGATGTCCATCAACTCACATAACTTTGACAAGAGAATCTTATTCTAGAATAACCCCTCTTCCACCGACGGACAGGGTACAGACTAGTCATATTCTCCCGCGGAAACCTACCCTATACCCGAAGTTTTCCTGCCGAAGCAGACTAGGACAGATGCCCCCTGGGTTTCAGTCATATCCCTCCGAATTACGCGCGCTCATCGGGAGGAAGGACTGGGGATTGAGACATTTCTTGCGTGAAGAGACCATTTAGGGATGGTATATGACTATTTGCTATGCATGATCCGGGAAATGAAAGCTGGTCCACGAGCTTGACCACTCTTCCTTCGTGCAGAAAACACATTACTCTAAAGAGTGAGGAGACGATGGCTCCCATGCAATAAATATAGTCTCATCCAAGGAGTAGGTTATAATCCAAGGGTCCTTGAACAACCATTACGTTCATTTGAACTGTTTTCCTTCTCAATGTTATGGGCACATCGGGAAGGATCCTTAAAGGTCCACTGGTTCCTTTATCAAAGCCTGTCAGATTTCTCATCTCAGGCAAAAGCGATGGCGAACCAAGCACTTTCCAAGCAGTAGAGGAAAGGATACTCACAGAAGCCCCCTAATCTATGATGGTACTAGCCATAACCATTCTATATATTTGAACGATAATTCGGAATGGTATGCTTGCTGGTAAACGGGGTTTGCCTAATTGAATCAAATCGAAGGAGACAACTAGGTTGCTTGGAGGTGGGACCGAGTAGACGGCCGGGTATGGCTCTGACGAACTTCCCTCCTGCGGTAAGGGAATGGGTAGATTGCCCCCATGTTTGTCGGAGTCTGTGTTGATGAAGAGAATTTGGACAGTGTCATCTTTGTTCTCTTCAGTGACTATATCATCCGAAGATAAAACCTCTGAATGCAAGACCGGGTCAACTGCTGCCTCGACCTTTTGACTTTCGTCTGGTATGGATTCAGATGGTTTATCTTCGATGATAGGCGCTTCAGCCGACCACTTGAGCGGGCCAGCTGGATTCTCAACTAGCGATGGACTCGGCAAGAGTTTTTTATATCCAGGAGGGAGTCGTAACGGTGAAACCGGACGATCATCCAAAACTCTTTTCGCTTCGTCTAAGAAGGGACAACGGTGGATGGCATGATTGCCTTCGTACAGTTTACAAGGAAATCTAGCTTTCCCTTTTTGTCCTGGGGCTTCACTTTCGCTAGTTGACGGTGTGCTTTCAACATGATCATCAGAGGTTCATGACACCGGATTGTGCAAACGAGGAGACCAGTCCCTTAGTATCCGAGGGATGCAAGGACAATCTCTGTGAAAGTGGTCTCCTTTGCAAATGACACATGGCGATTTAGGCCTGGTCGGTGCAGTGTGTGGATTTTCGTTAGACGACACTCGTTTTCCCCCATTCGCCTTTGGCTCCTTCTTCTTCTTCTCTTTCTTCTTCTTCTCCTTCTTCTCCTTAGGAACTTGACTTTTGGCTTTGCCAGCCCCATCAAGTGAAGAGGAAGGAGGAGAGGAAGAATTAGAGGAAGTAGAAGGTTGGTGGGCAACTCTGGACTTGTCTAATTGCCGATTCGATTGTTCAGGAATGGTGGTGTTCTAAATGACATTGGTTGAGAAGAGCCATACTGGCAAGCCAATTTTCAGTCCTGGAAGCGACAATGTGGCCATATGGGGTGCACCAACATCTCCCCAAGAGGAGAAGGGACTAGGATTTCCACCAAGGGGAATTCCTTGGTTGGTAGACTCCATTTTCTCAACCCAAAGATCAACATAGGAAAAGGGTATGAATATTCCGTTTAAAATAAATTTTAACACGCTTTGACACAACTTGCTTTTTTAGTTTTAAAGAGTCGAGAAAAAACAAAAGATGACTCTAGTCTCCTTCGATTTTTAATGAGCCTGAAGTGACAAGTGCTCAGATGGACATTTTCCGTTAAGGAGTCTGAAAAGGAATGAAAGGGACTGCTCTGGAGGTCTAGGTAGAGGGAGTACCAAACCAATCGCAATACTGCAGAATACTTTTTACGGTACGGCAATCAATCTTCCCGAATGCTGTGTTCGGTGCATTGCTATCAGTAGGGCGGCCGACACGGCTTCCTATGGATAAAAGGTTTTAAGCCTATAAGGGTCTCCCAATATATACTCGACGGCACGTGGGAGCACAAGTCCGTACTGGCACTTATCGTCTCAAAGTGGAGGAATCACCCAACCATCAGTGAGGACAACAGTTACCAGGCTTTACGACGCTGGAATATGTCTCTAGCCTAGACCTCTAAATGTTGTGCGTTAAGTTCCAAAGCGTTGTTAGATTCATTCAATTTATTTTAAGTTGATCTTTCTTAGAAGTTTTCCTTTTGGGATCACCACGAGATGTAGATGTAATTCCTAAAATGCAATCTAAAGATGATAAGCAAACTTTTATCTCTTTTTAGCAATGAAAATCCTAGCTACAAGGGGAAAAGAAAGACACAATCTTTTCTCAAAGAGCAAAGAGCACACTGTAAATGCACTTTTCCTAAATAAAGCCAAACAGACTGTCAATATGCAAATGCACATGTGCATGTATTTGTTTTCACTTTCTTAATATTGATGCCTAAAAAGAAAGTTGATGTACAAATCTGAATTTGTTTTCAAGTGACAAACACAAACAAGCTTCTTTTCGAAATCAAAAGGTAGAGATGATTACGACACTTTATGATTTTGAAATAAATACTCGTTTCAACACTAGAAAGTCACAAATTCAAACCAAAGGAAAAAGTAAAAGCATAATCGACTGTCAACAGTAAATAAACTTTCTCCTATGATCAAAATCGACACTTACGACAGATCTAAATCAAAGGACGACAGTATGACTATTCTACTTTTTCAATGGAAAACTGTAAATGATGTAACAAACACACAAAAACATCTACAGTCTTTTTGTACAAAGGAGGCGGAATTAAGGCAAAGAAAAGGGGTTTTTAAACAGACACATACACTGATCACAGGCTGCAAAAATCAGAGACAAAATTAAAAATGAAGCAAAGAACCTCAGCTGCACAAGGCTAGGCTGATCAGCGCACCTGTTACACAGAGAAACTGGATTTCAGCGCAGGTAGCCCTCTCGAGAACTGCGTTGAAATGAAGAATCTCTTCACAGAGCCTGCGCTGGGGCAGAAACAAGAATTCTATCCGGGTTCTGGGTCACGGTTTGCAGTTTAATCTATGGTTTTTGGCCGAGTAAAAGCAATCAATAATGCACAATCAGAGGGTAGATTTAAAGGAGGTCTAAGAGCTATCACAAAGGGCAATCAGATCATTTGTGAATCAGCTGTTTAGATCATAAACAGATCCAGTGAATGGATTGAAGCAACAGATGTCTACTTTGCATTTGTAAATGGCAAATGCAGTTCGATTGCTACTTCTAAGTTTATGAAACAAACAACAAGATAAACACAAACAAACTAACTAGACACGGTCCCCAGCGAAGTCGCCATTTTGTTAACGGGAAAAATGTCTATTCAAAATGACCCTATCCCACTAAGGTGTGACAGTGACCTTAGAAACAAACGGGGAAAACTACTTTCGTATTCTTCTTTATGAACTATAAATGAAGAGGAATAGGATGAACCAACCTGTGTCTTGCGCTAGTCCTTTGATCCAATCTCTCTTCTCTTTGACAGCTTCCATCTACCTGCTCCCTTACTTGCCCAGCTTCACCAAGTTCCTGTAAGATCACAGAAGAAGAAAACTACACAAAGACATGGATTTATATTCATAAATAGCTTACGATCAGATTTAAGCTAAACATACAAATGTAACAAACATCAATGATACACAAGCATGGAGGAGAAACTCAAATAGTTTTATTGATATAACAAGAAGATCTAGGAGGAGTTACAACCGATGATTCCTGATCCAGCATCAACCTCCCATCATAGAAGTCCCCTCTTCACCTCCAACAAAGCATAAATCACCCAATACTCTGATATCTATCTCAAAACCAACAGCAATTCTTTGCAATGTACAAAATTCCAGCCTCCGGATCTCTGGGATGAGGGATCCATATATAGATGTATGCAAAGAGAATGAGTCAGCTTATGATTTGACTAGTGGCTTCTCTCTGTCAGTTCTTGTTTCCACTTGGAGACTGAGAGCCTCTTACTCATCCTTGGTCGAACTCAGTGAGGGAAGTGTCATTGGGGAAGATTCTAGAAGCTTCCATTGTCTGTCCACCTCACGGAATGACACTGCCATTTGTCATTTCCCACTCAACGCACCCTGGTAGTGCATTTAGGTGCGTTGCAACGTACCTAGCTAGTGTACTTGGGTGCTATGCAATGCAGCTAGCTAGTGGAGCAGCTGAAATGATCCTGATTTAACTGATTCTGAGCAGTTTCTGGTGGAGAACTTCTGGGAGAAGCTGTAATTTGTCGACCTTGTTCCTTTAGGGGCCGGAACAACACTTTTAGGGAATTAGGATCCCTTGGTTTATGGACATTTCATGCTTAGAGCTGTAAGGCACAAAAATGTCTATAACAAGATCAATGATTTTAGAATCTTCATTAATTATCTCATCAATTTCAACTTGCAATAGGTTTTCTACATCTAATTTTGTAAATTTCGTGGGACAAAATCTATCTATCTCTTCATCTTCTAATTTTTTAATTTCTATTTTATCTTTAAAATTAGGATCTACTGTTATGTCAGTATCTATATTACTATTTACAAATTCTTCTTCCAAAGTTAAAAAATTATTTATCTGTTGGTCATTAGTGAATACTTGCCAATTTTTCAAGTTATCTAGGATAGCAGGTCTGTGCCTAACCTCAGTAGTGTACTGATGGTTAGGTTGGAATGGTAACTTACAAGTGCTGGCAAACATTGCTAAACTATGAGCCTGCATATTATGTTTCCTTGGAATGACTGCAAGCTTAGTTTCTAGAAAAGTGTTCAATATTTCTACAATTGTTCCTCTATAAAAACTTAACCTAGGATATTTGGTCATATATACAACATTAATTTGTTTTATAACCAACTTAGAATCTCCCATAATAGATACTCTTATAGCTCCTAACTTTCTAACCAATTTGAGACCTAAAATAAGTGCCTCATACTTAGCCATGTCATTAGTGCATTCGAAATTTAGTATGTAAGCATAGCCCTCTGAGTGATCATTCTCTAAATTGTAAATCCACACTCCTGCTCCTACTCCTAATTGATTCACTAACCCATAAAATTCAAGATGCCATAATTTTTCATGTTCATAATTCTTACTGTCTAGGGGTACAAAATTTTCATTGATTAAGGTATCTTGATCATATTTTTTATCTGAAAGCTCTTGAGTTTGGACAATTTCATTTTGAGTTGTAACTGCAATATCTCTTGGTTCTGAAATAATGTTGTTTGAAGTAGTTTCTTGTGTTTGTTCAGCGATGTATAGGATAAAAGAATCGATGTCAGAATGCATGGAATAGATAGGAAAGTTTTGAGGCCTAACCTGGCTACTCACTACATATTTCATTAGGGTCTCCTTGTACAGTTTTTTAGGATGTCAAAAGATTAAAATTGTGGCATATGACATGTCGAGTTGCAAAGATCCTTGGAGTTTAGCCCCACATGATCTAGACAACAGCATGCCATATTTAGGTGGTATATTAGAAACAACTATGTCCATGAGAATGGTCTTAGAAGGATATTGTACTAAGGAAACACACAGGTCTTTAATTAACCGTAGACATTTTACTTGACTTGAATCAATTGAAAATAGGTCCTTGTAAGGCCCAGTAATGTCCAATTTTAACTTCTCCATAACAGATTTAGGCATAAAATTGTGTGAATCCCCAAAATCTAACATTGCATTGTGTAAGATTTTATCATGAATGTTAAGGCTAATATAAAAGAATGGTATCCCTCCTTCTAATGGTTTTCCATTAATATCAAGACCAAATATAATCTCAGGTTGATCATCAAACAAGTTGACAGAGTCTTCATTATCAACGTAGTTTAAGGTTTTTCTTATTTGAGATTTATTAGTTCCATTTTTAATCAGCTCTATTAAGGGAACTAAGATTTTCAATTTAGCCACCTCTGCTCCCAAATTGAAAGGCAAAGGGTCTTTCTCTATTTGAGGACTTGGAATTTTCATGGCAGGAGTTTGAGTAGATTTCTCTTCTTTTTCTGCATTTGAAGTATCTTTCTGTACATTTTCTAACATGGTGTTTGAAGATTTCTCCACCGTCTCCTTGGAGGGGATTGAAGTGGATGATTGATCATTAGGGGGCTGGTCATGGGTTATATCTACAATGGTGGGACCAGAAGGGTTCTGATTTGGTCTAGGGATGATTTGGAGAGTTTTAGTAACTAGAGCTGTTTTGATTTTCTCAGGTTGATTTGGTACTTCTTTCTTGTTTTGGTTAGGAGCATTAGTGTTCCTTTTACTCCTCAAGTTGTACTTTTTGTGCACTTCGAAGATAGAAGAATCATACCCTTTCTTATATTCGAATGATTCTCAGGATTGGGTCTGTAATTGCTAAAGCATATATAATTCCTGATCATCTTGAGTCAAAAAGACAGTTTCCTCATCATCTAATCCCATTAAGTTAATTTATGTGTCTTATTCAGGATCTTCTGAATGGGATGTTTCAGCATAGTTTTCTTGAAAAGGAGTCCTAATATTCTAATCAGGTTCATTTTTTCTAGTATTTTGATTTCGATTCTTTCTAAAGTTTGGATTTTTCACTGGAGGTGTTTGTTGATTATCCCAGTGAGGCTTCCTTTCAATGTTCTCTATCCTATCCATCAATTTTTCCATTCCTTTGGTTAGGGCATCTATTTTAAGGTCAGTGGGTGAGGCTTCGTCTTTCAAGGGTCCTATCATTTCATTCCTAACCCTAGCTCTTTCTACTAGCAAATTAGCTTCTACACTAACTACTACGCTCTGAATGTCTTCTAAAGTTGGAGGATTTCTCTCTCTAAGTGGGAATGCCATATCAGTATCAAACCCATCAGGAAACTTTATCAGAACTAAGCCAGGTGGGGGTCTAAGATTGACTGGTATAGAATTGTATATATTGTTAAATCTGGTACAATAATCCTAGACTATTTCATTTGGTCCTCTCCTGATGTTTTCATATTCCAAAAGGATTTGCAAAGGCTTCTTTTTCTTTTCCCATCTATTTAAAAATTACTGATAAAATACTTATAATGTGTCTACGCTATTAGCAGGTAAAGATCTAAACCACATTCTTACATCACCAGCTAGCATCTGAGCAGATAGTCTCATTTGAACATATACAATATCAATTTCAAGTAATTCGAAGAAATCCGTCATTTTGTTTGTATGATGTTGTGCTGTATAAGTTCCTATGCCATTGAATTTGACAATTTTGTTCCCGTAATATTGTAGCATGGCACCACGTGGAGCAGGTAACACAACAAGAGCATATCTATTTTCCATGGCTCTAAGTTGGTCAAGACTAAGACAGGGGGTTTGGGTACCAGGAGGTGATACAGTAGTTGATGAAGAACTGGGAGTAATGGGTGACTGATGTGTAATGATAGGTTGGTGGGGAAGTGAAGGTATAAATGGAGGTGAGGAATGAACTTTGGAGGTGGAGAGGAATAATGGTGAACTGAGGGTAGTTGACAATGGTTCAGAAAGCTCAGGGATCTTAACAATAGTAAGGGATGACTAAGGGGAATTTAGAATATACTGATCAATTGACAGGTTTGCCTTTTAGACTTCAAGATCTGCAATAAACTCTGGATCTAGAACTATGTCATCAAGTGCACTTTCATACCTAGTTCTAAATAGGGAAAGGTCAAATGACTCATCAAAGGGGATGTCTTCAAAAAACAACCACTCATCAACGCATGAATCTTCTTTGATTGAAGGTGTTGGGCTTACTAAACTTTCTTGTCTTCTAGATCTTCTCGAAATCAGGTTGGGATTATCAACTACTGGGGCAGGGTTTCGATCAGGATTGGCCCTAGTATATTGAGTTCTCCTTGAAGCCAGAGTTTCAAGCTTTTCTAGTTACTTTCTTTTTGTGAAACTTTGTAAATAACTTCTAATAAATCCTTCAAGAGGCTTGAAATAAATATTTGAAATTTTCTCAAAGGTTTATTAAGACTGAAGATTTGATTCCCCAGCGGAGTCGCCACTATGTTATCACTCGAGATTTTTCCCTAGAAGTTATCAAAAGAAGGAATAATCTGAGGTAACCAAAAACCAATCTTTTAGACTCAGGTTCTAGCCAACCTAAGTCCAGAGAGGGCTCTCTCTTTGTGATTTTAACTTTGTTTTTATTAGATTTTAGGCTAGTTCTTAGTGTTCATGAGGATTTTGATTTTAGATTGAAGGTTGGGTGGTGGAATTCTTAGAACATATGGATATAGCTAGGTCCTCAAGCCATTTGGATATGGAGTCAATAAAAGGATAGCATAACTGGATTAGATCATTAAAGGGAGTGTTCACAGGGCAGGCTAGCAAAGAAAAAGGAAAATATTCAAGGGCTGATGGATGGAATGATTCTAAATAGGGTGAAGGGCACTTGAGAATCCTTGGACCAAGATCAGAATGAGGAAAAGAGGGTGATTATCAACAAAGGGAAATTAAGAATACTTTGCTACATAGACAACAAGGAAAACTACGTAGGCTAAGGAGCAGCTAAGAATTCCCTAGCTAAGATAGTTTAGCAAAAAACATTAAGAATGTAACAGTAAAGGCAGAGTGCATTTAAGCAAGTTCTGAAATATCATTCCTAGTTTAACATTCATATATCATAGAAACACGTATGATTATTAAGAAACATAAGGAAAAACAATAATACACATGAGAATACTTATTTGATTTTCACGTTACACAAGAATCTTGAAAAACGTCTGAGCTTTATTCCATGATCCAGCAAGAAAATCCAGCTTTTGATACAATAAGACTTTGATTTGAGAGAAAATTCTACATAAATGTCTTTGAATCCACCCTAAATACTTGGAAATGTGAAGTATTTATACAAAAAATATTTACAAAATATCTCATAACAATATGAAATTTAATCTAGGGAATCAAAATATCTTCAATCATGAAAGTAGGGACAGATGGAAAACTGCATCATGATGTCCCCCTTATTTTGGTAGTGTTGGATGTTGCAGTTGAATTTGAGCCCTTTAAGCTGGCTGATATTTGTACACTGGAATCATCTTTATCTTTAATCTTTCACTCATACTCTTTAACTTGCTACTCTTTGACCTTGTTGATATGTCTTTTACCTGTTTTATCTAGCTGCCTTCAGATTTACTGTGGTAACTTATAGTAAATCTGTCATCTTTTCCCACCATTCATCCTCGTGTAACTTTACCTTCAGCATTCTTTTGTAGATTTCGTCTGCCTCTGTGTATTTGGAAAAATTAGGCTTGGTGACAAACAAATGTTTCACCTCATGATCTAGAAAAAACATATTCTCCAAAGTATCATACAATACTTTTCCAGTTGGCAAGGCTTTGATACCTGATGTGCTTACTTGTTCCTTGGCCAACTTCCTTAGTTTTTCAGTGTAGTCCAATTGGGTCATAAGTTTATCATGGATGAGCATAGGACTGGGAAGGCCTTGTCCCTCAAAACTTGAAATTTGGCCATGAATCTCTCAATGGCCACCTACATATTATGGCATTTTTCTTCTAAGTTGACCATAAGGTTTCTTTTGGAAAGAACCTTTTCGACTTCTATGATGGCTTCAATACTATCTGTTAAACACACATGGACAGCAAGAGAGATATGAAAGATAAAACATGCAAGTACAACTTTTATTGACAAATGATATACATTTATAGTACATTATGTGATCGTTGGGTTTCACATCCCAAGGTCTCTTGCACTCCTTTTGTCCATTCAGCTTCCACACTAACCCATTGAGGATTAGGTGTCCAACATTCCCCCCTTTAATCTGAAGGGTTATGTATGAGTCCAAGAAGAGAGCTGTAATACAAAATGTGAAAAAATGCATGGCAGCACTAGGCTGAATGTGCTCTATGAAATGTTGGTATAAAGGGAGGTGGTTTAAGGATGACCACCAACACTAGAACACTTAGTGCAGTTCCCAAAACTCTTCCAAAACTAGCAAGAAGTTGAAGTCTTATGCTAGAGGAAGTGATCCTATTGTTTTAAAGAGGGAAACCTTCAACCATAAAAGGGAGGTCTCACCCCGCATAAAAGGTAAAACTTCAACCTGAAAAGGGAAGTCTCAACCTATGATGGTTTAAGGATGACCAACAACTCTGGAATGCTTAATGCAATTCCTAGAACTCTTCCAAAACTGGCAAGAAGCTGGAGTCTTCTGCTAGAGAAAGTGTTCTCAATTTTGTTCCTGGAATTCTTCCAAAACTGGCAAGAAGCTGAAGTCTTCTACTAGAGGAAGTGTTCCAGATTGCCAACTAAAGGCATGTTCATGGGAATCTTTGTCTCTGGCTACAACTCTAAAACTGGTGTGGCAGGTTGTGGCTCAGGCTCACTTGATGTGGCTTTGAAGCTTGTAGATGACCATCATTTCCCCCCCTGTCAGATACAAGGTGAGAAGAAGGAGAAAACTCAACTGCAAGACTGTTCAATACTCTGGAACAAGTTTTGACATGTGTTTGGAATATCTTCTTGGTTGTTGATGCCCATTTCCAAGAAGCGATCCATCCAAGATGAATCTTTGTTCTTGCAGGACGTTTGTTTCTGAAGCATCTGTGTGAAGAATGACTGGTTTTATGACAGTGCTTACATGGATGAAGATCAAAACAGTGATCTTTCAAATGGCCAACTCGGTCACAGTGTTGGCATTTCATGATCTGTTGTTGTTGTTGTTGCTGTGGAAGAGGGGCAGAATCTGGAACAACTGGAGGTGAACTGTCATGAGGAGCAGGTGAACTGTCTTGAATGAATCCAACACTCTGAAACTGAATGGGCTTGGCATAGTCTGGAATATGAAAGGACAAGTCCTTGTCATATCCAGGACCAGTTCTATGCTTGTTGTGGACAAGCTGTTCCCAAGCTCTGATGATGGGCTTGGGAAGTGCTAACTGAGTTTCTGCATCTGCATGTACAACTGCTGCTTTATTTGAATGAAGAGTAACATTATTGACTTGCTGTTGATGGGTTGCAGTCTCAATGTTCTGAACAAAAACAGGTTCAGAATGATGTCTATTTTGATGTAGCTCTTCTTGCTGTAGCTGTGATTCAATCTGCAAAAAATCAATCTTTTCCTGTGCATTTTGTAGACATGTCTGAATTTCTGAGAGAGATCTTTTGCTGATTTGTAATGTGTCATCAACAGTGGATAACATTAATGTGCTCAATAGCTCTAAAAAATAATTGATTCTGGCCATTGTCTCACCAAAAATGAAGACCATTCAAGCTGACATCATGCTCCAAATAATGTATCACTTCCTCTTTGTAACAGCGAAAACACAAAATAATGTACCATATACAGTCGCAACAATTACACTGAGGGCCACGTTGTATGGCAGAACAGGTGGCTACAATGACCCAAGCAATGTGGAATCCTTCACAGAGATATAATGTTGATGAAGGGGCATGGACGCTGTCAATCGAAATCCACAAATCACTTTCTTCTCAACAAAGTGTTTGAGTAGGAGATGAAGGGAGGTCAAGAAAGCAGAGAAAACGCAAAAAGTCAATCCACCATAAACACTAGATGGATTCTGACAAAAGAACAAAAAGATTTATCAGAAGAAATGTACAGGGAAGGGATCCGCAATCCCACTCCCGATCAAATTGATGAGATTGCCAGTCGACTGCGGATGTATGGTACCATTCAAAGCAAGAGCGTGCACTACTTGTTTCAAAATCGCAAAGCTGGCGAATGGAGATAGAAAGAAGAGAGAGTGTCACTCCATTAATGACCAGTCAGCTTCAAGGCTGTGCGAGAATTACACCACAACTCCATTACCAATTCCATTTTGCACAGTAACTCTCCACTCGCTCTTGGCATATTTAAAGAGAGATAGTGGGCAACTTTGCCTTTTGGCAAAGTCTGGTAGTCTTGTATTCGTAAATTGGCATGTAACTCTGGTTCTTTCATATTTTTATTGGGCCGACCATGGCTAATAGTAAGACTCTGGTGATTACCCCCATCATTCTCCAGAAGCGGAAGTTCAAGCCATCGGATGATGATATTGTCTGGCCTCCCACTGTCATAATTCAGAACACGAGGCTCGCGAAGAATGAAGATAGTCGATGGACTGGCCTCTGTGTCTTTTATTTTTCCTCAGTTGTATTTCCCTCTGAGAAACGTGATAATGAAATATTGTTGTTCACGGTGCAATCACGCAGTGAATTGCTTGACACGTTTTGCTTTCCTTTTCCTCAGTTTTCATGAAAGCTATAGCTCCTTAGTCAACTTAATTATGTGCAGCATTACCATCCTCACCCTAACACAGAATATAAAAATAATGCAAGCATCTAGTAACTTTAGTTATGCATTCCAGTACTCAGCAAGATCAACAAGTGTTGAAATATTAGAACAAATATAAACAAACAATAGATGTTCCGAGTGTCGTCAACAGCACTGAAACAAAATTCACTCCGTTGTTGCTAAGAATATTTTGCCCATAGATTTTCTTGACAGTTGGCCCTGGTTATTTGGCTCAGCTCTTCGATTCATAGACACATCCTTTGTATACTAGCAATACGACGCAAATTTAATCCTAAAATTGGCACACAGTCCCAACAAATGAAGTTACGACAACAATGTGAGCTAGTGCAAGGGAGATTCTGCCTTCCAGTGTCTCTTCAGTGCTCACGGTCATCACAAAAGAAAATAATAGTAGGAGAGGACATGATTTTCTGTTGTTGTCCCTTCAAATACACCAATGGCAAGAAGAATGAGCTCACGATCATCACAAAATTAGAGAATAATTTACCTTCAGTAGTCAATGTATCCTTCAACTGAGAAAATTGTCTCTACGCTTATGCTTAACTCATCCTCTTCAAGGGTCCCGAGCTATGCTACAACAGCCTTACTTTCCTTTCAAATTCACCTTCTTTCTTGAGAGTTGTAATGTCAGGTTCACTATGCTTCCGCCCAATGATTCTATGCACTAAGCCAATGCAACGGACAGGCCAGCATCATGATTATAGGAGTTATGATTATTGCGGGAGTAGAGTGTGGAGGAGGGTCAACATATGACCGCTGCTTGCATTGTTTAAAACAACATTGAACACAGGATTAGGTGGTCTGGATAATGCCAACCGAGAGCTGATATATAGTGCTAATAACCAGGAGTGGATTCAAACAATGGCAGTGTATCACAAAAAAGGCGTGGTATGGAATATCCCGGAAGTGCACCAGCATACAATATTTGGAGCGATACAAGAATGCACAGCCTCTAATTCAGCGCAGAGAAGTAATGCAGCCAGAAGATTCAACACAGAATATGTGGCAGGAAAACAAGATTTACAGGAGAATATAAAACGTCTATGACACTGACACAGTGTTTGCAGCAGGTATTTTAACAGAGGGCCTTCATCATAGAGATTCGACGCCGAAGCTGAGCAATCATCATAGAGATTCAACGCTCTAGTTCTGGAAGACCAAGAGATGTTACACTCATAAAAAATGTGCCAACAATGATAAGTCAGAGGTGTGTTCTTGCTAGGGTGGCAGAGATGGTAGGTCTAAACAAGGAGCATTTTTAGAAGGCAGGTGAATAAAAATGGTGTTGGGAAATAACAGGTTGTAGCTAAAATTTAGCTGAGAAAATATTTATGACAAAATATTCATGAAATGCAGAATTGATGGTAGAAATGATCTGCACATAAAGGCCATAAAACAAATGGCTCAAAATAATTATGTAGGGCAGGAATATGCCTGCTCTGATACCATGTTAAACACACATGGACAGCAAGAGAGATATGAAAGATAAAACATGCGAGTACAACTTTTATTGACAAACGATATACATTTATAGTACATTATGTGACCGTTTGGTTTCACATCCCAAGGTCTCTTGGACTCCTTTTGTCCATTCAGCTTCGACACTAACCCATTGAGGATTAGGTGTCCAACACTATCCTCTACACAAGCTCATTAAGCTCATGTTTTTTCTTAGTGTTCAGGAAGTGGATGAGTCAATTTACATCCTTAGGTTGGTCTCCTAAATCTTCCCTTACTTTTTTAATAGCCTTGGTGGCCACTTTTACCAATTCAATCTGCTCAAATATAACTTGAATTAATCGCCAAATATCATTGACAGAGTCAATGATATTGGCCCAGAGCATCTCTTTGGTCTATCCTAGTGGGTTTTGTAGTGTTAAATCTTTTTCTATGACCTTGATATTCTCACCCATCCTTAGGGCTTTCTGTGTTTCTTCTCTCTACTGAATTTGGGCAAGCTTACAATCAGTTTCTAAGCTTGCCACTTTCTCTTTTAGCCTTTTGAGCTCTATTGCCTGGATGGATGTCTCCTCCATGGCTTTCACTAGCTCTGTTATTTTCTTTGTTGAAGTACCTGTAGTTGTAGATTCAGTGGTGATTGACAGTGCTATGGCAGGTGGAGCTGTGGGTGCCAATGATCCTGCCAATGTTGAAAGAAATGCACTAGAAACAGTGGAAATGGAAGTCCTAGAAGTGGTGGCCAAGTCACTTTGTTTGGACTGAATCAATGTAACTCTTTCTCTGTTTCTTTCAGTTGGTCATTTAGCTTTAGGACCAAGTCCATAAGCTCTTCTTGACCTTTTTGTGTCTCCAGGATTTATGCTGTTTGTGGGTGATGTGATTGTGGAATATTGAGTTGCTTCTTCAAAGCAGCTATGTCATCATTCTTCTTCTTTATCAATTTTTCAGTGGCCTCTAAATATTTTGGATCATGTCCCAACTCAATGATTAAGTCCTCTAAGGACTTGATTCTAGTGTCTTTGGCCTGTGAAGAGGCCTTCTCCAATTGGAACTGAGCTTATATGTTATTTAGGAATTTTTGCAATTGGTGAGCTGCGAAGGCTTTCCTTGTTAAGGTGGAGTAAATCATCTCTCGGGTCTACTTGTGCATCTCAATCTAGTCAATAGGATGAATGTCCTTTGCCAATACTTCAAAGTCTATCCTTTTGAAGTCTGCTACTATTCTTGGTTGTTGAGTAGTGGGCTTCATACATGTCATTTGCATTTTTCCTTCTTTCACATAATAGGTAGACATAAGCCTTGTTTGATTGGTAGGTGCCATCTTTAAGTATTGTGCATAATTTTTGGCTTTTAGCCTCTCATTTCTATCTTTTATGTCCTTCTACCCTTCTCCAATGTCTTGGTGTCTGTCAGTTGGCATCCTAAATGAGGACACTTCAACACTCTACAGCCTTTCCAACATCTGAGTGTGTGATGTGGTGTTGGCTTATTGGGGCCTAACCCAGGTTCGGAAGAGTTATTTAGCCAAACAAATCCCATAGCTATTGGCCCTTTTGGCAACAGGCCACGAGGTGTGGACTGAGGTATCACCCGAGGTAGAAGGGGAGGGTGCTGGAACTAGGTTTCCGCACCATTGGGATGTCTTGATGTGGTCTGGAGGGTTCACACGTCGTTCTATGGCCTCGTGCCACTCTGCTTTCGCGTAGATCTGGAACGAGGCAATTCCTTAATACTTATTATTAATGAGTTTTTATAGATCAGATCTACGTTTTATGATCTTCAAGAAAACATTGAATAGAGATAACCATTGCGAACACTTAGAAAAGTTATAGATTTGCATAAACTCATAACATAAGCATAAGCATACAAATCAAACAGATATATCAATGTTATACAACAAAATGACCTCCTCATCAACTCAGAAGTGAAAGATAGCATGACTGAAGCAAATACCACAATTGCAAGCCTTGACTCCAAATTAATGTTGGTTGCACACTAAAAACTTGCTTTATAAAGCTTGTTACCAAGCCTAAGGGTGTGTTAGTGACCCAGCTGACTCAAGTTGTTAGACCAGGGGCAACATTAGTGAAACTAAGGGAAGTTCATTGGGTCAAACAAATGAATCTGCTCACAGATATCTAGATATTTATTCCTACATTTTCTCAAGAAAAGCAAGGAAATTCCCAAAAATCAAACTATTTGGGGAAATTCCAATTTGAAAATGAAGGCAAATGGGAAAGAGCTAGAAAACAAGGTAGGTTCATTGCTTTTTCCCTAATGAAATCTATGAGGAGCTTGGCAACCCTAACTCGATTGCTACAAAAGTAGTGAGAGGGTCATTGTGAAAGGGGTCAGAGCATTTGAAAGGATAGCCTACTAAGCTGTTGTGAACTGTCACATACTTGAAGAAGTGAGCTGAAAGAGAGAGAGAGAGAGAAGCGGAAGGGACAAAGGAAGACAAATAAAATGCATGGTTGTAATCACTCTTCCGTTATTAATACAGAACTACAGTTGTGTTCCCTACTCCATGGTGTTGGTAATCTTGTTCATAAAGTTGTTCATTTGATACTTGTTTATATGAGTGGTTTAGTTGTATGCAAATAGATGTTCATTGTGGATTCTTCTATTAGGTTTCAAGATTGTATGTTGTGATTCTATTTGCCTTTCCTTTCTGCAGGAATTGATTTGGAGCCGGCCTTAAAGGAGTTCTTCTTGGTTGCATTGAGATCTCCTAGCAAATCTAGAATGAGACTTGAGGTAATCCTCTTTCCATACATTGTTAATTGATATTTGATAGATGAACATGTGTATAACTTGGTAGCTTCTGCGGATAATCTTACAGTCTATTGAAGGTCTCGGGAAGGCCTTAGAGGGTAGTTTTCATTCTCCATACACCGTGCATTTTACCCCATAGTAGAATTGGCGACTCCGCTATGGACTATACATCTAGTTCCCAGTTTACCCAGACCCTTCTTTGTTCTCTCTTCCTTCAAAGAGCTCCCACTTCTTCAACAATCCTTTTTTTGATCCACCAAATATCTTGCTGCATCCTACTAGTATACATTCATCTCAAAAACTGATCTTGGAAACCCTCTTTGTGATCGATTTCCCACACTAACGCAGGTTACTAGGCTACACAGAGCTTTATAAAGCACTGTGCCTATGTATAGGGAGCATTAGCGACCCTACTAACTCTCTATAGCCACTGTTAAAGAGCATTAGTCTCCCTTTGCCTTGATTTCCAGTAGTATCTATGGACCAAAAGGGATGGAAAATCTTCTCATGGGCTGAAATAAGATCTGTAAATGTATTATGTCAGCAAAATTGTTGTCATAGAAATTTATTTTTAAGAAAATGTTTTGGTTTTTCTCTCTTAAAAAACATTTTTTTTGAAAGACAGACTGATAATTTGTATTCATCCTTCTATTCAAATAGTTGGGAGTTGCTTCATTTTGGTTTCAAGTAGTTGCTAGGAAATATTGGAAAAGAATCTTTTGGTTATGCACGTGTTGAAAGACTATAGAAGCACAGACAAAACTATGAATATGTGAAAAACATGAATATGTAGAATACATCTTGTATGCATTAGCTAGGCTAGGATATTGGGATAAGCATGTGAGTGAACTACCCAAGGTCGAAAACAAAACTAGTGTCGCTGATGAGTGAAAAATTCCTTCTGCACTCATACTATCGGGACCACTCCAGTAAAAGCAAAGCAAAATACGAGACAACATCGGACTGTAATTGAAGGTAGCCCACCTTCTCATACAAATCCTTTGGGTATTATGTGTGTTGGGGGTCCCTTTGGGGATTTCAGGACTGAGTTGGGACTCAGGTATCCTGCCCACACAGCGTGCTATCTACGACTATGTCCCCCCCGATGCTGTCTGTGATCTAAGGTATCTTTAGTGGCCAAACTTATAGGGACTTACACAAGGTGACTGGGACAAGCTGTCCTGGTACCTAACACGGATGGATCTACTCCGTTTTTGGTTTTTGGTAGGGTTCTCATCTTCACGAGAGTACCTAGCCCCTCAATCTGAGGTTCAGGCAAAGCTCTATAGCAACTGTAACCGTACATTTGGCCATCCTTCTCTGTTATTCATTGAGATACCGGGTTTCATCTCTGGTGATTGGTTCTTATCAAATGAGGTAATTTCCCTCTATTTGCTTATTGATCCATTTAGTGTATTTTTTATATTTATTTAGGTACCTGAGTGCTATCATTTGAGACTTTAAAGAATATCACGATAAAATTTATTTGATAAAAATTAACGGTCATCGTGGCTACATCTGACCCTCGTCGTCACTCTAGATGATTGTTAGGACTTCCTCCACTCATTGTGGAAGATCCACTGAGTTCCACTAAACCGGATTCCTCAGCTTCGAGGGATCAAACTCCTAGATCTAACACGGGATCTGTTTGGACAACCTATGATTCAAGTTTGCTGGAGGATTTCTTGATCGAGCGATTTCTTCCCCCCTTTAACCCTCCGCTCACAGATCTGTTGGAACCTGTCTTGGCTCCCGTGGAACCTGTACTTCCTACTTTAGTAGTTGGAACATTTCCATCTATCCATTTGATGACTAATGGGTTGTGGAACTTTAGGGACAATTTTGGTCCTTCACCACTCCCCCAGTCAATAGTCATCACAACATCGGTAATGTTGAATCCCACTATACCATTTGACCCAGGTACAAACACTCACATGACACCCTCTATGAGTGGAACCCAACAGATGCTAGGTTCCACCCCTATGGTGCCAAACTGCATGCCTTTGACAAGTGCCACATATAGTGTTCCATATAACACTCAATGCAGCACTATGGGTGCATTTCCCGTTTACCAACAACATGGTTAGCCGCCAATGTATAGTTCAAATCCCCAGATTCATGTACTTGTGGGGGTTCCCAAAATGCACATGCTTGTAGGGATTGTAACAGTTCCCTATTAGTTCTTAGGCATGCATGGTCAATCGCTAATTGACATGAGCATTCCCTTTTTCAATCAAGGCCAAATGGTCCATTCTGTGTTGGGCGGGAATCCACAAGGGGTTACCAACTAGTCCATGAGGGTAACCTACTCACATACTCAAATGAGTCAAGGGGGCACCGCTTATACTAGGGGCAATTTCATACCCCAGTATCAAAATCCTCATGGAAATCCACTCTACAACACCATACCTCAAAGCAACTGCTACACCACGCAACCCATGTATAATATGGGGAACCAAATGATGGGGCGAGCGCAAAGCTCCTCAAGTCATCTGTCATCACCATGGTCTGAGTTGAGGGCACCTAACTCTCTGCATTTCTTGGCAACGTTGGATAACAAACAACCCCATCTATCACAACTTACAATGGCCGCCGATACTGCATAAAATACCAACGGACATCCCAAAGTTCGATGGAAAACAAGGGGAGGATCTGGGCACCCATATCACCACCTACCATCTCTGGTGTGTTTAAAACTCGATGGTGGATGATAGTGTCCGGTTACGTCTTTTTCCCCGCACCCTCATTGGAAATGCAATGAAATGGTATATTGAGCTACCACGCATGTCAGTAAATACCTTTGACACTTTAACGATGGAATTCCTAGAGCACTTCCAGTTACCTATCCGCTATGAGACTGGGATAGAGCTCCTCACTTCATTTCATTAGGATACCGCCACCCACATCTACGATCATATTCATGAATGGAGATGTAGGCAGAGGTTAGTAAAAGCTCCCATCCTAGATTTTCTCTTAACGGACTGGTTTTGTAAGTCCTTACTCCCAAAAATCGCTAGAGATGTCACTCTAGGTGGTGCGGTCATAGAAGACCAATCCGTATGTTGTTCCCAGCACTTAGATCTGATATATTCACAGTGTGGCACTCTTTATGACATAATCCCCAATGCTCCTAGTAACCCCAATGCTTCTGCCACTCAGTACCCGGAGTGCACGCCGACGAGATTGTCGACGCAACCTCTAGGGCCATTGTAAAACAACTCAGTGGTTCCATTGCCAAGCTGGCAGGGGACCCCTTTACCAATACGACTGCTCTTCCTACCACTATAATAAAATCTGTGCAGTCTACACAAAAATATGGTGGCAAGAACAAGAAGAATAAGAAAAAGACCACTCCTTCTGAAGAGAAGTCACCAAAGCAGCCCAACCTAAAGCAGAAGGTTGTTGTGCCTACTGACGAGGAAAAGGAAAAACCCACCAGATATCAATGCAAACTCTGTGCTAAAGACCACATGACTGGGCATTGTCCGCAGCTTCAGGAACGCACAGCATACCTTGCCAAAAGGGATTCTAGTAATGCCCCTGCTGTCCTTAGTAATCCTTTTCCCACTCAGCAGTAGCAAAACCTTATTGCAAACCAACTGCAACCCCTGCAAGGGGGCAACGATGGTTCATAGCATCCTTCTGCTGGTGAAAGATCTTCTACCATTTTCACATTTGAAATGGTAGAACTCGCCACAAGAACCAAATCTTACTGAGCTGCTATCGCTCTTGCAGTAGAACCATCCTTAGGTCAAAACCCACAATCGCCCAATGATTTGCATATCGAACGGCCGGTTGAGGACTTTGTAGTTCAACCCCAAAAAGGGGCTGTTAAACACATAATGCACAATACATCTACACGTCCCGCCCAATAGTACAACATCATAGAGGATTTGGCGCAAGCGCCGTCAACTATGTCGGTGCTCAAAGTATTACAAACATGCCCAATGCAACGGAAAGCTTTGCTTTCGGCTATTGGAGGTATTGACCCAATGGATTCCATGCTTGCTATTTTCGACATGGAAAAGTGTAAACTTCCCCTTTCTCACCAGCTTGCACTCCAGGTGCATATCACTTCGAAAGGTAAAGGTATACATAGAACTATCATCGATGAACGTGCTTCTACCTACGTCATGTTGGCTTCATGTTGGCTCGCCCTCGGTTCTCCAACCCTATCCCCACCATTGAAATCCCTAAAATCTTTCGACAACCACACCTTTATTCCAAAATGATACCTAGCTAGTTTCCCCATCACTTTGTATGGGAAAACCGTAACGGTGGACGTAGAAGTCATGGAAAAAAAAACTCGACTATAATCTCTTCCTGGGTCGCAGATGGACATATGCCATGATGGTCGTCATATCTACTGTCTTTTGCATCATCCAATTTCCATTGGATGGAATGGTTATTATAGTGGATCAGTTGTCTTTCTGCACCATTAATTATTCACCATTACCAAGTGGCTCCGTACCCCTAGTAGGAGGTGGAATTGACTGCTATGTCAATTTAGGTACCGATCTACTGAAGGCTTCTTCCCTCATGGGTTGTTTTCCTCTTCATTTGTCCAAGGTTTCATAATCGGTCAACATGCTTTCATCGTTTCCTCATGAATAGACCGATCCATGGATCCTACCAGCTCCTTCAGACCTTAAGACATTTGGAAAATCGATGCCGTTGTCACTAGCTGAATTGGCCTACCAAGCCATTCAATTCGCATCCGCATCTCTGGTCACTTTGGTTTCAGCCAATGGTACCATTGCCCCTCCCACAACTGCTCCTTCTTTCAATCCACTCAATCAAGTCCTACCTATGGACGAAGCTATTAGAGATATCATGAGTTTAGAAGAGCAACCTTGGGAGGATTTGCACCATCATGTTTCGATATCTTATTCGGACATGATGCCTCTTCAAATATTGTCCCCTAACATACCAGAAATTGTTTCCTCACTCTATACGATCCTGCAGACTTTGGAGGCAGAAGAAAACATGGGAAATGTTTCAAAAACATCACTCATCGATATTTTTGTCAAGACAGGAACTGTGGAAGACATTCTAATTGGAGCTGATTACAATCCTGAGGAAATTGCAAGCTCCACCTGCCTACTGAAGGACTTCCATGATGTTTTTCCTTGGTCTTCTAAGGAAATGCATGGCATAGACCCTTCTATTGTCAAGCATGAGATCAAGGACGATCGAGCATTCTTTTTATGGTATTTTTCTTGCTCGTTAATCTGAAAAATCCTTGAGTCTCCTTCTTTAGGCTCGTTAAACTACCATGAAGAAGATCAAGAATTCTTTTTATGGTAGTCTTCTTGCTCGTTAATCCAAAAAACCTTGAGTCTCCTTCTTTGGGCTCATTAAACTACTACAAAGATGACAGAGCACTTTTTGAGATATTTTATTGCTCTTTATAAAATATAAAGATCTCCGAGTTTTCATCGTTGAGCTCATTAAATCTACATGACAATGGTCAGAGCACTTTTTGTGATAGTTTATTTCTCTTTAAAAAATAAGAAACATCTCCGAGTTTTCATCGTTGCGCTCATTAAATCTTTACAACAATGCTTTGAGCAACTCTTTTCTGATCTTTTTCTAGCTCATTAAACTGAAAATGACGAAAGGAGCATTCTTTTTAGGCGCTCTTTTCTCGCTCTTTAAACCAAAAAAATTCTGAGCTTTGGCTTTAGGCCTGTTAAACTTTATAAAATGACCCGAGCATTATTTTAGGTACTTTTCTCACTCGTTAAACTGAAAATTCTCGAGTTTTTGTTACCGTGCTCATTAAAAATATATGGCAGCAGTAAGAGCACTTTTTTTTTTGGGACCATTTCTCACTCTTAAAGCGAAAAATCCCCGAGTTTTTCCCCTCGTTCAAGCTCGTAAAATTTGAATAAGGGATGAGCCGTTCTTTTCCCTCTTTTTCTCACTCACTAAACTAAAAAATATACCCTGAGTTTTCTTCATTTGACTCATTAAAAATTTTGATGAAGGTCTTGAGTTTGTCATCACGTGACTCATTAAAAATTCACGATGAAAAACAAGTTTTGTCTGTCACCTCGTACTTGTAACAAAATGAGGTCGACATCTATTGAAAGTAGTTTTCTATTTATTCGGGTTTAATAGATTAACTTACAGAAAACTAACTGATCCAGGTATACTATTAACCTTTTGTCGCACCCGGTTAACAACTATGACAAAGGGACCACTATGGAGTCTCTCTTTACGATCTTTTCAGACTCTCTAAATATGAAAGGACCACTGAGTTGTCTAGTCTGGACTCTTTAAATTACACAGACAAGATATAGAGTCATTCTTTTTATGATACTTTTCAGATTCTTAAAACCTGAAAAAATCAACGAGTTTACATGTCTGGACTCATTAAACTAATCAGATAGGGAAAGGAGTCACTCTTTTTGTGGTCCTTTTTAGACACTTTAAATATGAAAAGATCGATGACTTTACCTGTTTGGACTCATAAAATTAATCAGACATGGAAAGTGGACAATACAACTGTATTCCATATTTGAAAGCGTGGTTTGGTAGCAATCATTCCCTTGAACATGGAACTCCCTCAGATAAACCTCCTTTTGATGGCCTCTCAATATGAACCCTATCATCCCATGAGTTTTAGCCTATATACCCTGATGTAATTATCTCTGTATCCTAACACTCTGTAGTGTTCATGAGTCTAGTGTTGTCTGGTTAAAACTGTTGTCGTGCCTTCTATTGTTCAAGGGTTACCCATTTGTTTCCTCCATCAATTGATCGTATATTCACCCTATGAGTGACATCAATTAAAGATTTATTAAACAAATGTATTACAGACTCATGTGATGGTGTGTGTTCTGTGTTATTTATGCAACGGATCGATCAAATTGCCAATACACAGACATTTAAATGGAAAGACAACAGGGAAATATAGTAAGCAAACACAAAGATAGAAGAAATTTTAATAAGGATTTCACACTATTCTCCAGGGCTACATCTATGGTTTGGCTTTCAGTGGTGGCCTTGTTTTATTGTGTCTTGAAGCAGAGAATTACAATGCAAGGACTCAATGTGAGTTCTCCTGAAGTAGGTTTGCTTGGCAGGGCAGTTCTTGGATTCCCCAAGCCACTTGAGTACACAGACTTCTTCTTCCTACTAGCTCTGTGACCTTCTAGTCTACAGGGGAGATCCTAATGTGGTGCTCAGCTTAGATAGATCCTCTCTGGGATGGCTCGAATCTCTCAAGCCTCTGGTTCTCCATGCTGCCTCTGGTCAGCTTAGCCCTTTGTCCTCTTCTGCTTTTCTTTATTTCCTTCTTTCTCTATGTTCTGTCATCCTCTTGGGATACTGGTCTCTTCCTCTGTCTCTCTAGGGTTCTCTATCTCTCTCGATGACTAATTAACCCTATATCTTGTCTCTATTCATGGCTATGAAGCCTTTCATTTCCTATGCATGTTCAGTTCCTCTTTCACCTTTGTCGATTCACCTTCTACAGTTGTGCTTGGAGTTCTTTGGCTCGGTGTCATCATCAGCTCGTAGGGAGTGGCCACATGTCCTCCTCTAAATAGCGTTGGCTTGCTTCATCAAGTTCATTTCTCCAGATATGTCGTGGATGAATCTTTCCACCACTGTGGCAGTCAAACAGATTCCAAATCCCTTCTAAAATGTTGTGTATTCCCTTGTCAATTCCTCTTCCTCCATCGTGCGCGATCTCAGCCATCCAGATTTGACACCATATGCACGTTTTGTGCGGTTGACTTGCTTGACTGATAGCATGCGATCAATGGCGGTTTTCTCTCACCTTTGCTTGCCACACATCAATCGATGTATGGAATTGCTCCGCTCTCGTCCAAAACCTCTTACCATTCAAGGGTGCCCCGACCAATACCGCCAGTTTCTAGAGTGCGGGTCTCGCCTTTGTACTTTAGTTCTTTTACCTTTTCTGCCCGCAGTTCTTCGGTTCCCAACGCGACTGAGTGCTCAGGATTCCTCCATTTTGGCCCTGTTTGCCCAGCGATGTGCAATTAATTGCGCATCAAAAATCACCTCCATTTCCGGATCCGGGGCTGCCAGGGGCTACTTTGACCTCCATCACAGTCTCCATGGGCCTCGGTCATCAAGCTTTGACTGAGGTCCTTGTCGTTCCATGCTGGCTGCCATTGCCACTGGTTCAGGGTGTTTTTTATCGCTGTTTTGGATTCTTTAGAGATTTGTTCTGAGTTGATATAGTCATGGTTCTTTGACAATATTTTATGGATCCAATTCGGATCACGACCTCCCCACTAAAAAAGCTTTTGGACCACCAAAAGTTGGTTTTCAAGCATTGACTAATTGAGGGTATTGCTTCTTCACTTGTCCAATCTCAATCCACTTTGCACTACTCGGCTTTGAACCTTTGAGCCCAATCCTAAGGTATTCGACATCCCCCTTGCACGTTGTCCTCACCTTCCTATCTAGCACTGTGTCTTCCTGCAATTCATTAAGATATTCAGGCAGCAGGTAATCAATAGAAGGCAATTGACTGTGCTCTTCAGGGTCCTCAATCATTGAAGGTTCAAACAATCTCAAGCAATCCACATTTACGACTGAGTAGATGTGCATGTAAGCTGGTAGATCAAGGTGAAAAGAATTTTCACCAATCTTCTCAAGTATCTTAAAAGGTCCATACCTGATAGGCTTTAGCTTTTTACCTTCACCTTGCATCCTATCTTTGCTGATATACAGCCATACTTGGTCTCCAACTTGAAAACTATGCTCCATCCGATGCTTGTCATGCCTAGCCTTATACTTGGCCTGGCTCTTTTCCAGCTGTTCTTGTACTGCCTGGTGGATCTCCTAGATCTGTTCAATGAACCTAGTTACCTTGTCCACATCATTGTGTCCATCAACCATGGTATCTTTACCAAAGACAAAATCCAAAGGATACCTTGGTGTGAAACCAAAGCAGGTCTCAAAAGGAGATCTCTGTGTAGAAGAGTGGTTGGCTCTATTGGAAGCATGCTACACATAACACAAGTGTTCATCCCAAAGCTTAGGATGTTTGCTACAATAACCTCTCAGTAACTGGATCATTGTCCTATTTACTGCTTCTGTCTGGCCATTTGTTTGTGGATGAAAAACTGTGCTTTTCTTTAGTTTGGTGTCCATTATTTCCACCGAATCAACCAAAACTTCCCCACAAACCGGGTGTCTTGATCAGATACAATGGAAGTGGGTAATCCGAAATGAACCCATACATGTTTAAAGAACAATTTTGTTGCTTGTTTAGCTGTAATCTATTTATTACAAGGTATCAAAATACACATTTTGTTGAACCTATCCACAATAACATATAAATAATCATGACCTTTCCTAGACTTAGGCTGTCCTCCAACAAAATCCATGGAAACACTTTCCCAAGGGTGAGAAGGAACTGACAATGGAGTGTACAAGCCTAGTTTTCCGTTGTTGGGCTTGCTTTTAGCACACATGGCACACCCTCTTACATATATAGAAACTGTCTCATTCATTTTCGACCAATAGCAGAATCTTTGCAACTGTTTTCCTTACCCCAAAGTGACATGATATCAAAGAAGTGTGTGCTTCCCTAATTATCTTTACTCTCTCGGTTTGTGGAATGTAGAGTTTCCCACAATGATATAAGAGTCGGCCCTTCGCATGATAGTCCAATTCTTCTACTCTTTTTCCTTGACTCAAAGTTGCATATACATCCTTAAAGTCCATATCCTGAGCATATTGTTCTATGTAGCTTTCATGTAGCATAGAATTATGATTAAGTATGGTGGATGCATTTATAATGGGTCTAGATAACATGTCTGCAACCTTGTTATGTATGCCCTTTTTATATCTGATGACTAAATGAAACTGTTGTAGAAAACCCATCCATCTATAATGTCTTGATTGCTGCAACTTAGTTTGGGAGTGCAGATATTCAAGTGGTTGATGATCAGTATGTATTACTGTCTCTTTTCCCATTAAATAATGTTTCCACTTTTTCACACTCTGAACTCATGCATACAATTCTTTATCATATGTAGGATAGTTAACTATTGCCGTATTAAAAGTCTCAGAATCATAACATATGGGTTTACCATGCTGTGTGAACACTGCTCCCATGGCATAGTCACTGGCATCAATTTGGATCTAAAATGGTCTTTGTAAATCTGGTAGTGCTAGTACAGGTGTTGTACTAATTTTCTCTTTCAAGGTGTCGAAGGCTTTCTGATGTTTTCCTTCCCACTGAAACACCTTATTCAATCCTATTAAAGCATGTAAGGGAGCTACAATCGAGGAGAAGTTAGAAATGAACTTCGTCCAATATTTTGTTGCTCCTAAGAATCTTCTCACTTCTGTAGCAGACCTGGGTTTAGGCCAGTTCACAATGACTGCCACTTTAGAGGGATCTATTTTTAATTCACCTCCCCCTACTATATGACCCAACTAGTTTAGAGATGTTTTGCCAAATTGACATTTTGAGAGTTTAACATAAAGTTTTTCTCTTTTCAAAACATCTAATGTCTACTTAACATGATTTAAATTTTCTTCCCATGTTTTACTAAAAATCATAATGTCATCCAGATACACAATAACAAAATCATCAGGAAAAGGTCTGAGTACATCATTCATTAATCTCATGAAAGTAGCAGGAGCATTGGTCAAGCCAGAAGGCATAACCAGCCATTCATACAGTCCCTGCTTTGTTTTGAAAGTAGTCCTCCATGCATCTTGCTTTGCAACTCTGACTTGATGGTATCCAGTGTGCAAATCTAGCTTGGTGAAATAAACAACTTCCTTTAATTGATTTAAAAGATCATCTATGCGAGGAAGGGGATAATGATTTTTTATTGTTATCTTATTCAGTGCTCAGTAATCAATGCACATTCTCAACGAGCCATCTTTCTTTCTCACCAAAACGATTGGTGACCCACATGGTGATGTGCTAGGCCTGATGAACCCTTTCTTAAGCAACTCCTCCACTTGCTTCTTGATTTCAACATTCTCTAAAGTAGACAACTTGTACATCCCAATGTTAGGCAAAGGAACATCTTGCTGCAAAATAATATCATGTACTATTCCCTTTTTGTATGGCAAACCTGTAGGTTCTTGAAATAATACATCATACTCTAAAACAACCTTTTCTATATCGGCTCATTGTTCAGCATCACAACCCTCAAATACATTGGTTTTATCATGTTTCTTTTCCTTTACAACCATCAGTAAGAATTGTTTACATGAATTTATCATTCTTTTCATCCGTCCTGAATTTATGAGAGTGTAATTATTCTTGAGCTTATGAGCTCTTACAAAGTATTCGATTCCATCTTTAACAAGTATATACTTGTTCTCAGCTCTATAGAAAATAGCCTTTCTATCATACAAGTAAGGGATTCCTAAAACAATTCCACATATATCCAAACGAATTATGTCTAACTCAACCTCATCTACAAATGTTGACTCAAAAGAAAACTTGAGTTTGCATTGTCTAGTCACTTGTAGTTGTGCTTTATCATTCAACCATCCTAATGGGTATGGTTTCTTGTTAGGTGTAGTTGCTAATCCCAATTTCTTTACAATTTCCTCAGAAAACAAATTTACTTGTGAACCACTATCAAACAAAGTATCAATCTTTTGATTTCTAGAAATAACGCAAATATGGAAAAGCTCATGTCTTTTTCTCTCATTTTCTTCATCAATAACAGATTGAGCAGAATTACTAGTAGATGCTTCATAATTCTTACCTTTTATACCCGTGGCTGCTGTAGTTGTTTCATCTCCTGAGTCTGACCCCAAATCTTTCTAAATAGCTGCAACAGTTTTCTTCTTCTTGCCCTCGGACTTCTTAGGTCTTAGCTCTAGATGCAGAATCCAACAATTCTCATCATCATGCTCCTCCTTTTTATAGTGAGTGCATGAAGCTTTGGCTTTCTGTGCAGTGTTAGCCTTCCTTGCTTTCCACTTCTACTTTCTTTTCTCCTTGCTCTTGCTTACAGTGGGTTGGGATGCCCCCCCAACTTTTGGATTTCCATTCTTTCCTCTAGCTTCTAGATGAGTAGCTTGTACAGATACATCATCTATACTAGTGGGATTAAACATGAGGATGGTATGCCTCATCTAACTGGGTAGACCACCAATGTACTTCAAAAGAGTCTCTGGTGAGTCTAATGAGATACCCAACATTAATGCTCTCTTTCTGAATTCTTGCGTATACCCTTGCACACTTTTTCCCCTCAACTGTCGAAGAGTTTGCTAACTCATCATGGCTTGTTGCATGTAGGCCAATGGATAGAACTACTTTTTTATTGCAGAAACAAAGTCACTCCAGACAGAGATGGTCTGACCATGTCTTTTCATATTAGCTTTGGTTCTGCCTTCACACAAAACCAAGGCAGTGCCTCCTAAGCGTAGGCTTGCCAGCTGAATCTTACTCTTGTCTGAGTTTATGTTCTGTACCTTGCAATACACATCAATTTGTCTAATCCAATTGTCAAACTTTTCAGCATTTAGCTCTTCATCATATATAGGAAAATCAAATTTAACATCTAGTTTAATAAAAAATGCTTTCTTATTATGCACAAGGCTATTAGGAGGTGTGAGAAAGCTTTCCTCCTTCCCCTTTCCTTTGGAGTGGTCATGGCAGTGAGACTCATCTTCTTCTTTATCTTGCTTAGAACCTGATGAATCTTCAACCTTATGCTTTCTAAAGTGTCTATACATTTCTTCTACCGTAGACTTTATAGCTAGGAAACTTTCTATGAATTGAGGGTCTGGCCCTACAAAACCTTCTTTTGAAATTTTCTTCTGAGGATAGACTCTCCCAATTTCAGGATTAGTTTCCACCAACTCTCCTTCTCCTAATTCGAGCTTTAATCTTGTGAGCATTCACAACTAAACCAACACAAGCTTGTCTAACCTTACAGCCTAGAGCTCTGATACCACTTGATCTGATATTCACCCTATGAGTGACATCAGTTAAAGGTTTATTAAAAAAAGGTATTACAGACTCATGTGCTGGTGTGTGTTCTACATTATTTAAGCAACGGATCAATCATTCTGCCAATACACAGACATTTAAATGGAAAGACAATAGAGAAATACAGTAAGCAAACACAAAGACACAAGAAATTTTAGTAAGTAGTTCACCCTATTCTCCAGGGCTACATCTCCGGTCCGATTTTCAATGGTGGCCTTGTTTTATTGTGTTTTGAAGTAGAGAATTACAATACAGGGACTCAATGTGAGTTCATGTGAGTTCTCCTGAAGCAGGTTTGCTTGGCAGGGTGGTTCTTGGATTCCCCAAGCCACTTGAGTACACATACTGATTCTTCCTACTAGCTCTGTGACCTTCTGGTCTACAGGGGAGAGCCTAATGCGGTGCTCAGCCCAGACAGATCCTCTTTGGGATGGCTCATATTTCTCAAGCCTCTAGTGCTTGATGTTGCCTCTGGTCAGCTCGGCCCTCTATCCTCTTTTGATTTGCTTTATTTCCTTCTTTCTCTGTGTTCCATCCTCCTCTTGGGATTTTGGTCTCTTCCACTATCTCTCTGGGGTTCTCTGTCTCTCTCGATGACTGATTAACCCTATATCCTGTCTCTGTTCATGGCTTTGAAGCCTTTCATTCCCTATGCCCGTTTAGTTCCTCTTCTGCCTCTGTCGATTCACCTTCTGTAGCTACGCTTGGAGTTCCCTAGCTCGGTGTCATCATCAGCACACAAGGAGTGGCCACATGTCCTCCTCTAAATGGCGCCAGCCTACTTCGTCGGTTTGTTTCTTGAGTTACATCAAGGATGAATCTTTCCTCCATCGTGGCGGTAAAACGAATTCCAAATCCCTTTTGAAATGTGTCATATTCCCTTGTTGATTCTGCTTCCTCCATCGATCGCAATCTCAACCGTCCGATCTGAGCCCTCCAGATCTGACGCCATATGCACGTTTTGCGTGGTTGACTTGCTTGACCGATAGCGCGCGATCAATGACAGTTCTCTCTCACCTCCACTTGCCACGCATCGATCGATGTATGGAATCGCTCTTCTCTAATCCAAAACCTCTTATCGTTCAAGGGCACCCTGATCAATACTGCTGGTTTCCAGAGCATGGGTCCTACCTTTGTACTTTAGCGCTTTTACCTTTCTCGCCCACGGTTCTCTGGTTCTCAACACAACCGAGTGCTCTGGCTTCCTCCATTTTGGCCCTATTCGCCTAGGCACTAATCTGGCATCAAAAATCACCTCCATTTCAAAATATAGGGCTCCTAAGGGCTACTTTGACCTCCCGTGCAGTCTCCATGGGCCTTGATCAGTGTGCTTTGACCAAGGTCCTCGTCATTCCACACTGGCTGCCATTGCCACTACTTCAGGGTGTTTTTGATCGTTGTTTTGGATTCTTTAGAGATTTGTTCCGACCTGATACAGTCATGGTTCTTTAATAGTATTCTATGGATCCAATTCAGATCATCAACTGATCAAACATATCCTTCCATTATGCCCTCCATTGTTTAGACCCATATGCTCAAAAGATTCCTCAAAAAACAAAATCATTCTTGTCCCGTTTCGTGTCGATTGATGTAGGACAAATTATTGCCTACCTTTCGACAGGTTTCTTCCTATCAACTTCAACACTCTATCTAGGAAGATAACCCAGAAACATAGTCGGTGCCTTGGTACTTGTAGACATTAGTGGCAGGCTGCCTTGTTCTTGGTCAGGGGTTCTCATTATTGCCTCCTGATTAAGCGATTCTATGGGTGTTCGACGACAAAGACATCTTTCACACTTGCTTGTTTGTACTGTGCATCTTGGAGAGCATCACCATTATTGGTGGCCTTCCTCGTGTCTGCTAACAGTCTCCATTATTGGCTGGTAATCAGATGATTTCATGCATGTTCGACGTCAATGCATATATTCACATGTCTTGATCTATGTTGTTTGGTGAAGCAGAAATCAAGACCTTGGGTAGAGGCTTGCATCATTCAGCCTTGTTTCCTCTCCCAAGCTGCGGATATTGTTTTTTGGAGACAATTGTTTCAGGATGATTCTATTATGACACTAGACCCGCACTGTGCTTATCGACGGTCGATATAGTCATATCTATTTTTGAGAAGATTACTCTCACATCGCTACTGAGCATGGGAATGCCCAACTCAGGACATGATTTTAGTAGTTATATATATATATATATATATATATATGTGTTGTATCATGTTTCCCTTTCCACCCGAAGCTTCTCTCTATCTACATTTTGACAGGAAAAATTACAATTTCAGTAAAGTATTTCGACCACCATCTCTACCTCTGATCTCATACTTGAGGGGGCATCTGCTCTACAACAAAATGACCTCCTCATCAACTTAGAGATGAAAGACAGCATGACTGAAGCAAAGACCACAATTGCAAGCCTTGACTCCACACTAACACTGGTTGCACGCTAAAAACCTACTTTATAAAGCTTGTTAGCAAGCCTATGGGTGCGTTAGTGACCCTGCTAACTCAAGTTGTTAGACCAAGGGCAACGTTAGTGAAACTAAGGGAAGTTCAGTGGGTTAAGCCAACGAATCTGCTCACAAATATATAGATATTTATCCCTAAATTTGCTCAATAAAAGCAAGGAAATTCCAAAAAATCAAACTATTTGGGGAAATTACAATCTAAAAAAGAAGGCAAATCGGAAAGAGCTGGAAAACGGGGCAGGTTCGTTTCTTTTTCCCTAATGAACTCTATGTGGAGCTTAGCAACCCTAACTCGATTGCTACATAAGCAGTGAGAGGGTCATTGTGAAAGGGGTCAGAGCATTTGAAAGGATAGCCTACTAAGTTGTTGTGAACTGTCACATACTTGAAGAAGTGAGCTGAAACAGAGAGAGAGAGAGAGAGAGAGAGAGAGAGAGAGAGAGAAGTGGAAGGGGAAAAGGAAGACTAATACAATGGATGGTTTTAATCACTCTTCTATTATTAATACAGAACTACAGTTGTGTTCCCTACTCCATGGTGTCAATAACCTTGTTCATTAAGTTGTTCATTCAATACTTGTTTAGATGAGTGGTTTTGTTGTATGCAAATAGATGTTCATTGTGCATTCTTCTATTAGTTTTCAAGATTGTATGTTGTGATTGTGTTTGTCTTTCCTTTATACAACAATTGATTTGGAGCCAGCCTTGAAGGAGTTCTACTTGGCTGCATTGAGATCTCCAAGCAAATCTAGAAGGAGACTTGAGGTAATCCTCTTTCCATACTTTGTTAATTGATATTTAATAGATGAACATGTGTATAACTTGGTAGCTTCTGCAGATAATCTTACAGTCCGTTGAAGGTCCCGGGAAGGCCTTTGAGGGTAGCTTTCATTCTCCATACACTGTGCATTTTACCCCATAGCAATCAACCATAAATTAACCAGATCCACAATATTTCAAATTCAACACAGTTTTTCAGAACCAACTTATCTTTATTCAACACTTTCACCAACACATCCAGATCTGCCTTGCACATTCAGCTGCAAGGGTCCATGCACACAGCTGCGGACTCTACCAAGCCTCTGCGCACACAGCTACAGACCCTCTATCTACCCACCAACACCCTTGACTCGAACATACAGACGCTCCAAAACTTTTGGCCTCATAAACCCATTACATTTCAAATCAACAATGCATATCGAAAACTAACTCTCTTCTAACCATAGAGCCTCACTTTATTTATACATTTCCATGGTCCGCGGACCATGGGCAAGCCGACTCACTTCCTATTATTTTACATTATCTTTGGGTGGAAAACCCTTTGACTTGACTCATTACAATTCGCGCTCCATGCACTTCGCAGAGTCCTTACCATATATTTCCCCAAAATTGCAGGCTTTGAGCCCAAAAACCGTTACAGAGGCCCTCTACTACTCAAAAATCCCCCAACACAATCATCATGACTCGTCCCGAGTCACTTGGTTGGTGCGGTAATCTTCACATGGAGTTCAGTCAGCAATTTCTGTGCTTCACTTGTGCTTTCAACAAACTCTGTTGCTATCCTCTGTGCCTATTCTACGCGAGCCATTGATGCATCCGTATCACTTGCAGTTGCCTGTCCGAGATCACATACTGCCTGCATGTGCGCTAACTTTCCTTCGATGGCTATACATACCACGAATGCTTCATCAAGCCAGGGATGGATGCATTCTTTAAGCACTGCCTCCTTTTGCTGTGCGGATTCAACTTGTGCCTTGAGAGCCTGGGCCTCCTTCATTTTAGCCAACTGCTGCGTGATAGCAACCCTCTGTGCAGCCCCTCAGACTATGTCATAAGCCTGCTGCAACTGCCGCACTTTGGTTTCTACTTACTTTATGGTTGGGTCTTCCTAGAGGGAGGTGAGCATAAGGAGGGACTCATCTAATAGTCCCAAGCAATCTTGGACAACACGCTTTATCATTTCTAGTCCGGCTTGAATTTCGCCGCACTGCCGTTCTTGAACTTATGGAGGTGTGGGTAGCTACGCCTTCAGTCTTAACTTTGCAATTTGTAAATTTAATTCCCACTAAGACTTTGCAGCCTCGTCTTGGGCCGTACAGAATCCTGCAACCATGTGATGAATCTTAGCAGTTGTTGAAAGTTCATCGGGGTTAGCTCCAGTACCTTGCTGCAAGCCTCTGTCACCACTTGTTCTACTTCCTGGTAGTGTGCGACCAAGTCATCGTGCTAGAGAGTGACCTGCTCCAAATTTGCCTTGAGCTCCATCATGGTTTGGAGGGAACGGCCTTCCCTGACACAAAGCTCATTAGTTACCCCATCTTGTAGTGGGTATAGTTGTTCTCTTAGAAGGGCGGCCAGATTCAAACCCCAACTATGCTCTTCACCTACGACTTCTGCTAGGACAACACCTATTGGAAATGCTAAGGTGTTCATTGTGTGAGTGCACACCATATGCTTGGCTGCAGCTGTGTCCTCTACTAGATTTAGGATGACCCCACCTGGGGGTTGCACCTGTAATGCCTGCAACTGCGCTCAGATCTCCCCCAGCACAATTGTCTGTTCTATGATTAGTTCTGCCAATGCACCAGTAGGGGCATTGCTCGCTGGATGGTTGCTGTCAATAAACTCTTTCTCCAAAGCCTTCACTGTTTTTGACTTTTTGCATGTGTGCGACAATTCCTGGCTACGCGGCCGCTTGACTTGGGTTGATTCTGTAAGATGGGTTGTGCATTCCTATGTCTCCTTTTCCCTTTGCGTGTCCTGTTCCAAGGCCATTTCTTGATCTGTCATTGTCTCTTTGGCTATCGGGTCCTTGGTTGCCTCCTGCTGTGAAGCTGCCTTTTGTCCCTGTCATGTCTTTTCTGCCACTTCAGTGAGTCATCATTGGAGTTCCTTTTTCCGCTGTTGTGCTGCCATTTTTTCTAGGACGGCCTTGTCTAGGGCATGCCACTTTGGAGGCCATGCTGCTAATACCTCGTAAATGGCATCGTCTATTACAATGAATGGAAGTGTGACCCATGCTTGCTTTGGATCCTTTCGCGCCTGAATATATAAGTTATTCATGTCCACTTTGAACTCGGTCATGCATTGGAAATTGTTGTATGTCCACTTTGAACTCAGTCTACAAGTGATCTGTGTCCAGATACTCCCTTCCATGAAGGTCCAAAAAACATTGATTTCAAAAACCCTCGCTGCATCCTTTGTAGCCCAGAGTGAAGTATACCGCACTGCTTCAGGTAGGCTATCCTCAATGCTGGGAAACTGGCTACCCTGCGGTAGTTCTCCTGCAACCAGAAGGATTGATAGTAGCAACCATGCATAATGAAATGTCTTACCTTTGTCCTATGCTTCTTGACAATTTGTCAAAAATTTGTCGCATAAAAATTGTGCCCAGTTGAATTGAACCCCTTCTGCGCACTGCTCTACAAGAGCAATGACAGGAGCTAGCACCTCATCTATGTGACACATCCTCATGAGTTTACTGGCTAGTAGCTGACTCGCGACTCGAACTGTGCGATCGTTGATGCTTTCTCTTACATACCCACGCTTTCCTCTTTCTAGTTGATATTTAGCCTTCATTGTTTCTATGAGGCCCATGTCGCTACTTGTTCTGGCTATGTCTATGGGGTCATTCCCTTTAACCAGGAGGTGCATAATTTGGTGGACCAAATTAGTTGTGATTGGAATCAGCTCTTCCGACAAGAGATACCCATCATGTATCAGACATAGAAACTGTTGGATCAAAAATATGGTGATTGCCATGCAGTGATAGTGGGGTATCCACCTCAGATTGAGTAAACCCACCTTTTCCACACCTAGTAACCATTTTCATGGTAGTAACTTATCTGTGGCCAACTGGGGGAACTTGTCACTGTCTGCTAGATCCCAATCTTCGAACTTGATACTTGGTATGTGGCCCAGCGGCAAACCATCAAACCTTATCTCATCTGGGAGAAGCGGGGTCTGTAGCGTACTCTTTGCAATGTCCAAGTCCTTCAGTATTTTGGTCATCCCATTCCACGGAGAGACATATGGGGGTAATGAAGGGATTTGGAACGCATCTTCTTCTTCCTCATCCTATGCCTCAATATGGTTAATCAGGGCTTGTAAATCTTCGTCGTCCTCGGCGGGTTCGGTGGTGACTGCTTTGATCTTTCTTACTGCTGACCTTTTGTTCAATCTGGGTGATACCATGACTAGCCCTATCGTCTACTTATTTTTCTGGGGTCGCAGTGTGCATGGGACTTTGGAACCTTGGGGGTCAGAGTCACGTCCTCTGGCTCTTCCTAGGTTGGATGCAGTTCCTTCGCGAACCGTGCTCAGGTCTTGCTCATGGTGCTCATGGGTTCTTGGTAGCCAAGTTCTTGCTATTCCTCACTGGTTCAAATCACAAATATCCCAGTGTCATCCACAGGTTATTAGAGGAGGATTTAACTTTACATAGATCCCTTCCCTCCACTTTCAATTTAGTACCAGCGTCTAAGTGACAGATATTTTGGGATTTTACTTGGAACTCCCATCTTAATGGCCTACCACCCACTCCTTCCTGCCATAACTTAAATTTCTTGTCAGGAATAGTGGTGTTAATGGTCACCTTTTGACCTTTCCTCGTGGTAGTGCAGCCTTTCAAGCGCAGCCACGATCTCGTGGACCAAATGACTCTGTACAGAACCTATTTTCCACGCCAGCTTCCCGCAGACTTGTTTATAGTCCCGCACCTTCTTTCAACTGCTTGGGGTGCTGAGACTATGCTTTCTATAGCTAGTCAGGTGGTCGTACCCCAGGTGTGATGTCTTAGCTTTCCTGCTAGCCCAGGCTGCGAGCACCTTTCGAGTGCCTTTGGAGCTTTTATTTCTTCATGCACTGTTGTGTGGGGTGTATCGTTTTGTAGGTGCAGGCACAACCACGATAGCAGGATCACGACCCATTCTAGTTCTGTGGGAGGCTCAAACGGGCCTAGTTCCCTTCTGTGTTGATGCGCGTGGCCGACATGGGCATCGTTACTTTCCATCCTGCTAATTCCCTCCCCTGTTAGCGAGCTTTTTGTTCTTAACTGTGCCCATAGCTTAATGTTTTCACAAGGCCTACTGCTACCCCACTTTTTCTGGGCTCCATTCTACCTTCTCTTATATGCTCATCGAACATGCAGTATCTGCAATTCCCCATTGGGTCACTTTATTGGGCAGATGCTGTGCGTGGTTCTCCCTAGTCCCCTCCTCACTTTATCGCGAACTGCTGGCGAACCAGATTGCTGGGGTAACTTTGGGCTTCTGATTTTAATTTCGTTGGCTGACTGCACAACATACACCTGTAGCCTATACTGGCGATGGATGCCTACCAAAATTTTCCCTCCAATCCATGCGCGCACCTAGCTTCAACATCTGTGCCACTTCTGCTGCATTTTGGGGCATGTACCCCCTCCTGAAGCAATTGTCATGCGTGGTGCCTCCGTGGATACTTCCTGCGGATTTTGTCTCAGCTTTGTCATTTCGCATTGGTCGACTGGTTCCTTCACTTTCGTGGCAACCTCACCAGTTGGCCACTCCCTTGCCTCTATTGTTACGCAGCGTAGTGATCTAACCATCCTATTACAATTTAGTGTCGTTACCTCATGTAATCGGTTCTACCATCGCTCAATCTCTTCATCTGAGTCTGACATATAGGAACGATCACAGTCCCATGAGATTCTTGCATTTGCTGTTGGATTCACTTGGTCCTAATCTTGCATTGTGATCTGGTAGATATAGTCCAATTCACCGTCACTGTCCTTGTCACACACTGGCTTAGTATAGCGCCCCCCTTCGGCTGGGATCCACACAATAGGTTGATCTAGTCCGCACCTTCCCATGCTATCAACCAACCTCGTGATCCACTCGTATAAATCTATCGAGAGTGTCATGAAGAAGATCTCGTGGATATCTATGTATATGTAATGATCCAACCACTCTTCCTCCGATATCCATGGTCTATTTTCCCGAACCACGAACTCGTGAAGCTTCTGATCCAACCAATCTTCAAGCTCTTTCTTTGTAGGGTTCTAGTGTTCCGACATTAGACATCCCTTAGGTAGATCCTGATCCCAGCAATAGAACCATTTGTTGGCTTATTAGGTCTTAACCTAGGTTCAGAAGAGTTATTTAGCCAAACAAATCCTGTAGCTACCAGCCCATTCGGTAATAGCCCGCAGGGCGCAGACTGAGGTCTCACCCAAGGTAGTAGGGGAGAGTGTCGGAACTAGGTTTTCACACCCTAGGGATGTCTTGATGTGGTCTAGAGGGATCGCATGCCGTTCTATGGCCTCGCACCACTATGCTTCCACGTAGATCTAGAATGAGGCAATTCCTTAATACTTATCATTAATGAGTTGTTATAGATCAGATCTACTTTTTACGGTCTTCAAGCAAACATTTAATAGAGATAACCAGTGCGCACACCCAGAAAAGCTATAGATTTGCATAAATTCATAACATAAGCATAAGCGTACAGATCAAATAGATATATCAACCATAAATTAACTAGATCCACAATATTTCAGATTCGACACAGTATTTCAGAACCAACTTATCTTTATTCAACTATTTCCCAATACATCCAGATCTGCCCTGCACACTCAGCTGCATGGGTCTACGCACACAGCTGCAGACTCTACCAGGCCTCTGCGCACACAGCTACAGAGCCTCTATCTACCCACCAACACCCTTGACTCGAACTTATAGACGTTCCAAAACTTCTGGCCTCATAAACCCATTACATTTAAGATCAACAATGCATATCAAAAACTAACTACCTTCTAACCATAGAGCCTCGCCTTATTTATACATTTCCATGGTCCATGGAAAATGGGCAGGCCGACTCACTTCCTATTATTTTACATTACCTTTGGGCAGACAACCCTTTGAGTTTACTCATTAAAATTCGCACTCTGCGCACTTTGCGGAGTCCTTACCATATCTTTCCCCAAAATTGCGGGCTTTGAGCCCCAAAACCATATGCGGGCCCTCTACTACCCAACATGTGGAATGTTCTAGTGTGCCCCCAGAGGGAGTGGCATGTCTGCTTCCTTCTCTTTCTGTGCTGGTGGCCTCGACTATTTCTTCTGTGATTTCATGTTCAGAGATAGGATTTATCCTTTGCTGTTTCACCAGGCTGGTCTCTGCATATGCCTATCTAGTGGCTTTGCCTGAAGTAGTCGCCTCTTCCCTATTTCAAGGATTTTCTCCTCATTTAGAGGAGTTTGTAAGATTGGGGGAGTACTCATGATGGGCTTTGATATACGTGTTTGAGTTAACTCCTCTCATAGGTCTGGTTGTTCTGACTCTTCTTGCACCTGGGATTCTTCTTCTACATGTGATTCACTTTGTGCATGTGATTCTCCTTGGGCTTGAGATTCTTCTCGGACTTGAGACCCTCCTGGCACCTGCAGGAAAGAACCCTCATCAAGTTGTTTCTCTACATCAATTAGAGCATTTTTAATAGAAACTTCAGTGCTATCCCTATCCAGTAAAGTATTCTCCACCCATTCCAATTGATTTGAATATTTTTGTATCTCAGGGATTTGGTGGTGAATGTAGGGAGCCATCTTGTTTTTCTGTCTTCTATTGCAGATGAATTGTAAGGGATCATATCTCCACATGAAGCTCTATTTTAGATTAATTCTCAGAAGGATTTTATCTGCCTCCTTTCCAGCTTCTCGGCTATTACACACAAAGGGGCCTAGTTGATCTTTGATTCTGAGCTGGGCCTTCTTTTTAGCTTTAACAAAATGCAACTCATCAGAAATGATTATCTGCCTATATTACTCTAGACCAAATAACCTCATTGGGAGCTATCTGGGTAGTTTATATGGGGCCAACTCACAGCCATAGATCCTAATTTCAGTGTCATTTTGGTACAAGTACCAATCTCCCACTTTGTGTTGTTTTGAAAGCTTCAAGATCCTCCTGATATCTGAACTGATTCTGGGAGAAGGAATTCCTAGTAGCATTATCACTATATGACGTACAAAAAGATCTATGAAGTCTGTGTATGTATATGGTGAGTCATATTTATGGATCAAAGGAGTCTAGAAAATCACTAACCTAGGGTGACCTTTAATATCAAGCTTTTGGAGAGTAAAGGGGAACTTGTCAGCTTAGTAATATAGAAAAAGGTGGTACAAAATTGAGGAATACTTGAATACTCTCTCATTACTCATCCTAAGAAATTGGTCACATATCTTATTAGCTATTAACTTGGCATAATCAAACATGAGAGTAGGGGGCTGTCGTAGAGTGATAATGGACATGAAGGCTAAGATGATTTCATCTATATATTCACTAATAGTATAGCCTAAGATACTAGATATCATTGCTACAATGTCCTGGCCAAATTGAGAAAATATGGTATATATATATGGGGGAGGATCTTTTGGGATATGTTTCACTTCTACAATAAAAGTTTGGAACATTTCAGCAAGCTTTACAGTGGTTAGCGTGGGGAATCGGTCCAATAAGTCTCCAATGGAAATTGGGGTTAAGTTTTTCCCTAGTTGTAGTTGCAGCATTTCATTGATCGACTCGGCAGTGATCGTGAAAAGTATGGTTTGGTCATGGGATGTCACTGCTCTTTGACTGGGAATGTAGTTTGCATGGCAATAATGGACAATTTCTGGAAAGATGTGTACCTCAGGGAATTGATACTTCAACAAATTAGACTCCCAAAGACCTATTTTATCAGCATGGTTTAGGTATTGGTATCTGTATTGGCAATATAATTTGAGTGGGGATTCATGGATAGAGGTGTCCTTGATTTGGAAATCTTTATCAGCAAGGGGAAGGTAGTTCAGGTCCAAGTGAGGAGTGGAGATGGTTCTAACATCCATGGCAATTGGGGCTACCATTCTCAGTTCTTGTGGATTTGAGAATGGGGGAGGTAAATTGTCAGACTTTAAGGTAATGGTGGTTTAATTCCAGGTGGGTTTTAAGTTCTCAGAGTTTCTCTTTAATTTCAATTAAGAAAACTTAGTGACTGGTTCGGAAATTAACAGGGCTTTCTATGGATTCTAGCTTAAATACCTGGAATTGAAGAAAACTATGTCTGAACCAGGTAACTGGAAACTGTAAATGGTTGAAAAAAATTCAAGTAGGTTGAAAGGAAATCTAGAAGCTTTATGGCGTCTTCAGGGTGAAATTGTACGTGGGTTTATAGCTTGGACGTTCGTAGATGCATCCATGGAAGTTTACAGTTAAAAAATGATAGAAACAACAATTTGAGGCTTTTTTGGATTTATGCACGAAAAGTCAATTTGGTAGGTACAAGTGGACATTGTCTGTTTGTCGTGAAGTGGGCTATACAGTGGTTGTTTTGGTGTGTAGCGGGTTGGTGGTAAGTGGTTTGCTTCACACATATTTTGGGCGCTTGGCGGTATTGGGGGGAGGCCACCTGATTCGATTCATTGAGTGCCATGTTGCCTCGGGGCCCAACTAAAATAACCGTTTTCAGGCTGGTAACGTTCAGATTTCAAGCCCTTCCGAAATCAACACGTGCTGTTAGATGGGGAGGGTAGAGATCATGTGATGGTTGGGCAATGGAGTTGAACGGAAGATAAAGGGGGGGCCCGGTGGCCGTTTGAGCCTGGCAGTTTTGGTTTAATGTAGGATTAAGGTGGGGATTAAGGTATAGGGTGGGATTTAATTGGGTATTTTAAGTAGCTTAATCGAGGAATTAGTTAGTGGGTCTGGGGTAGAAAACCTTAGTTTATATAATTAAAATAGGGTGGGATTAATTAATATTGCAGGATTTAATATATATACGGGAAATGGGTTTTATTAGGGATTTAATAAAAAAATTAGTAACTTAGTCAAATGAGAGGAAGGGGCACCATACCCTAAGCATACGATTTTCATGTTTTTTAATGCTTTCTGATAAAACTTAGGATATAGTGTTTTTTGTGGGTTTTTGATGTGAAATGAGTTATGTGGGGGAACAAATACTTTTCCTAGGTAAAACTGATTTATCCTTAGGAAATAATATTATTAAGAAAGATGAATGAACTGGGGGGGAATGAATGTTTATGAGGGGATTTTAGTACTTATTGCCTATAAGTCATTGAGCCGAGGGTCTGGTCCCTCCAAAAGTCAAAGAAATGCTCTGAGCCTCTTTGACTTAGGGTTTTTAAGTACTTTTATCTTTATGGGCGGAATTAGTTAATTAAAAGGTGAAATGAATGAGGAAAATTAACTAATTGACTTTGATATCCATCTGCATGCTTGAGTGCCCATTCACATTTGGAACTTTTATGATGAAAAAGATGATACACATGCATTTGTCTAGTCAATCATCAAAATTTTGCAACCTTTCTTCTACTTACCCATCTACTCATCCTACCATTTTTAATTCTCTTTATTAGGGTTTATTTGAGCTAGAAAACCCTTATCAAACATTTTTTCTTTTTCTTTACAATAGTAAACTAACTAAATCTAATCTTATTACATCTAAGGGCTTAGTTAAACAATTCAACTCCTTTTATTTACTATACCTATCTACTTATCTGCAAAGATTAAATAGTTTGGTCAGATTTTATTCTCTATCTATGGACATGAAATTGAAACATGAAATAGCCAACCTTAATCATTTTGACTATCATGGATTGTAGTAAAGATTACAAGATGCACACAATCATTTATTTTGCATAAAAAGTAAATAGTAGTGGCATTTTGACTTGCACACTTTCTCGGTCTTTTCTTTTCTTGGGGTTCATATTTTTCATCTTTTTTGACCTTTTTATTCTTTTTGTACTTTGATTATTCTTTTAGGACATACCCTCTTTACATTTTTTTAATTTTTTGAATATGGAAAGCATTTGCAAAAAGAAAAGGTATGTCCATATTACAGGTTTAATCTCAGGCATTCAAAAATTATGACTCCTATTGGTATAGGAAACTAACAGTGTCCTTGGTCATCACACTAATGGCAGCCCCAAGATCAATTAGAGTTTGTGGGACAATGGTTCCATTGATGTGGACATCTACTACCGGGTTTCTAGGGTCCAAATATATTGGACATATTACCTACCCCAACATTAAGTCAGACAACTTCCTAATGACATTAATGGTAGGGGCATCTCTTTTTCTTCTTCCTGGATGCTTGAAGCATTTCTCCTTAATCAACTTGTTGTAAAGGGAACATATTTTATTGCATAGAGAAGGGGGATCTTTACACATAGATTTTTCAATTCTCCCAGAAGTTCAACTTCTTCTAGGGTAGGCTGGAGTGGTTGGGCTAATATTTTAGGAAAGGGTGGATTTATTTTAAGTTTGCTTTCCTTTATTTCTTCCTCAACCTCCCTATGTGGGGAGGGTGGTTGGTTATCAGGGAGAATTCTCCTAGATATTAGGTTGATCTCCTGGATTTCTACAGCATAAGCTGGGTATGATTTCTCTCCCCTGTATACTTGTTGAGCCTACCTATTGCTTGGGTTTGGATTTGGCTGGGTAGGCATCTGGGGTTGCTTGGGTGGAGAAGAGTGCAGGAGTTGTGGTTGGGTAGGTGATGGAGGCAATAGAGTTGGAACATTGTTGAATTGGGGCCTCCACCCCTGGAGTAGGGTATTCTACTGATATTTTGGCTGAAAATAAGGTTGAAATGATTGGCTGGGAATGATACTGAGATGTATATGGAGGGGGTGTAGACCAGGAAGGATGAGCAGCGGGTCCCCAAGAAGTTATAGTTGTGATTTGGTTGGGGTTGTCATATGCATGGGATGACCCTTGCATACGTTGTTGGTATGGTCTAGGCCAAGGAGGTCTCCTTTGGTTGATGTAGCTAAGTTTCTCAGTGACCCCTTCAGCTTCTTGATATATAGCTTTGAGTCTAGGTAAAGAAGGGCACTTGTCTATGGAGTGGTTTTCTTCACAGACTGAGTAAATCTTAATACAGTTCAATGGACATTCATTCCTATGATGCCTCCTAGTGCATCTACGACAAAAGATGGCCATGGCTCTTTCTGCTTCCTCTTACTTCCTTTAGATGTTCATGGTGTCCAATTACAAGGAAAGGGTTTGTAGCATATCACTTTTGAAATCTTCCAGAATATTTCCAATTTCACCCTTGATGGATGAGTTGGAGGATGATGTACCGGCCATAGGTTGACTACCCCTACCCTTTTTCCTAGTTGCCCTATAATGGTTTCTAAATAAAGTCTTAATATCCTCATAGGGTAATTGGTAGATATCTCCTCTTGCTATCATATGTAAGGTATCCAGAAGATCCTCCCTTACTCCTCTAAGTGGGAGCAGCTTTAGTGACTCAGGGTCAAGTGTGCACCTGGCCCTTTTGTAACTGAGCTGGAATCTTTATTCATAGTCTTCTAAGGATTCATCCTGGCCTATGGTCATCCTAAAAATCTCTTATTTAGTGTCCTTTGACCTACAGTAGTCCCTATATTTGTTGTTAAAATCCTGTTGCATCTGAGCCCAATTTGTGATGCTATCTCCTGGTAAACCCATGAACCAGCGTAATGCTACATCATTGAGGGTAGATGGAAATAGTTTTAACTTTTTCTCATTTGTATAGTCATAGGTTTGACATATAATAGCAAACTCAAATAGGAAAGTGTCAGGGTCCTTTGTGGTCAGGCCATGGAAATGAGGTAGAGCAGAGTGGCTTATATTATTCATCTTAGTGTCCCTGTTGGTTTCCCTGAGGGGGAAGGCACCCTCAATTCTCTCTCTATTCCATCTGTCATTTTGGTTTTCAGCCATTGGTTCAGTATGAATGGGTTCTTCCTCTTCTTCTTCCCTTGTAGGTTCTTCAAATATGTAAGGTTGCTCATCTAAAGGGTCTTCCAATTCACAGTCATTGAAGAAGAGAGAAGGTTGATTGTTGGATGCAGTGGGGGTATTTGACAAGAATTTCCCGAAATTGTCCCTATTCCTATGAGGCATGAAAGGAAATGTTTTTGGGTTGGTTTTTGTGAGATTTTGTTAAAGCTAAAAATTACTTTGCAGAAATGAAATTGTTGATTGAAATAAAACCACTAACAAAAATAAACTACTTGCTAAATTGAAATTCTTCTTGCAGAAAGGAAAGGAAAGTAGATAATAACAAACAAAAGAAAGGAAACTACTAGATTACTTTTGCAGAAATAAACTAATGGCAGACAACTGAAGACTAGAAATAGAAGAAAGAAATAATCACATTCTACTTAGACACCTACTTGGCAACAACGCCAAAAAGTGACGATCCTAGGTATTGCAACAAGAATGCTACAACTCCCAGGGATACCAGCTTTACTTATCAACCCGGGGTTTATACAAACTTGGACGTGACAATGCTATATGCATAAGTAAAAGTGAAGGTCCTGCTTGTTGTCACTGCTCATATGGCAAGAGACCCCAGGGGTTCCAAGCTAGACTTCGATAGGGTTAGAAGAAGCTTATTTCTCTGATAGAGGAAGAGAAGATCTATTCTAAGAGGGAGCTACTCTACTACAGTAATGAAGAAAACAACATGTAATGCTAAACCACACCATAACCTAAATAACCATCTAACAACTATGCTAAAGAGAATTTCTAAATCAACACTAACCTAATGTTGTTATCTAAGTTGTAGAGGTAAAGAACATAAACTATACTAAGGTGTAAGCAAAGAAACTAAACTAAATCTATTTTCAAGTGGAAGAGCAGTCAGAGATCGAAATTAGTGAAAGGAGGACATAAGGATGCAGTAGTGCATAGGGACCGTTGGATCGATCAGCGAATAGAAGATGGACAGCGGAGATTTTATCATAGGGGCTTAAGTGAATAGATGAATGAACAAGGTTAACAAATAGGATGAATGGCAAAGATCTTATCGTGGGCAACGTGGTGAATAGGTGAACGAATAGGGTAACGAAGCAGATGAATGGTGGAGATCTTATCGCAAGGAATTAAGTGAATGGATGGATGAATAGGGTAACGAAGCAGATGAACGATGAAGATATATCGTGAGAATTAAGTGAATGGATGGATGAATAGGGTAATGAAGCAGATGAACAGTGGAGATCTTATCTCTAGGAATTAAGTGAATGTGTGGATGAATAGGATTAATTGGCAGATCAACGATGAAGATCTTATCACGAAAGAAATGTGTGGAAATGATTAAGTGGGTTTTCAGAGGAGGTTAGCAGTTTCTCACGCACCCTCAAAGATGTAAGCTATATTTTGAAATTTCTTATCATTAGCCTAACTGGGTGACACGTAGCACGGGAAAACCACTTTTCTTGCATGCTCTTGGGTGGATAATGGTCATGCAAGAATTCGTGTGAGATTGCATGATAGCCATCGGATTAGGCTAGATGGATCGACGATGGATATTGGGGCACATAAATTATTGAGGTGACGCAATAGCTATTGGATCAAGAGACAGATCAACAGTGGAGATCAAAGTGCATAAAGTAGGTGGAAGACTTCACGCACGATGGCCGTTGGGTAAACTAATGAATCAGACGATGATTGGTGAGGTTTGTTGTGGATCGGATGGTGAGAAAATGATGCATGAAGAACGTCCTAAAGGAGGTTTCATATCAAAACAACAGAAAAACCAGTGAGCGTGAGGGTGGACTGAGAGTGAGAGAAAATGATGATAATGAAATGAAACACTACATCAAACAACAAACTCAAAAGCTCAGGCGATAACTAGAAACCTGTGTTCTTGGGGTTGTTGAAGGGTCTCTTCCTCAAGTCATTGTCCTAGAGGGAGGAGGTGAGGCTGAGACACCTGTACACAACCTTATGGTGATCTTCTTCTCCTAGCTAACCTGCTAATTGAAAAAAAACACAAATGGAAGTAAACTAGAGCATAACTGATCGACTCTACACTACTATAATGGGAATGCAACTACTTAAGAAAATAAATAGAAAACCAAGAAGCTATGGTATACTTCTGTGACGGACATGCAATTACTTAAGCAAATGAATCGAAAACAAGGAAGCTACGTAAGCAAATGAACAGAACCACAAATCTCTACCAGCATACATGTACAATAAAGAGGAGCTTTGGCTACTCGGGTTAGGCCCTAACCCAAGAGCTTTAGCCCTTTGATTTAACTCAGTGTTGGCTCAAAACAGAACTCATCTTTATTATAAAAAGCATGCATTACATAAACAACTGTCACAAGTCTTGCAGCTCAAAAATAAAGTAGAGTTCTACAATAAGAATCTGAATCCTACTAAGGTCCTAATCCTCTCTACTTATACATCTAAAGTCTCCAACGAATTCCTTCCCATTAGGGACGCTTGTCTTCCCACTCAAGATAAACTAGTTTCTGCACTTTCATTTGCTCAGCTATCTTTTAGTCTTCATGATTTGGCTGTTTGCACTCTGAGTAGATGGAGGAATATTAGAATGGAGGGGTAGTAAATGAAGAGGATTTACCTCCTATAATTCGTCTCCCTTGTCCCATTCGAGTTTTGACCAAGGTCTTTGCCATAGTTCCTTTCTTTTATCCTTTATTCCTACATTACATGCACATTAGACCACAAAGCAAAATATCCAACTCTAACTCATCTCATAAACAAAATACAATCAAAAGTATGCAATAAGGTGTGAGAAGAGTTGGTTTTACTAAGCTAGGAGGTGAATTAAGGCCCATATAATTACGCAATGATGAGGCTCATCACAATCTATAGGAGATGTTAGTATTCAAAGTAGAAGTTTGAATTATGCATGCATTTTGGTGCGATGGTTGCATGCCACATGTGACAATGCCTTGGGATGGAGGGTATCACAAAAATTATCTACGGGCACATGTTTCCATGTCCCTCGACCTCTTGGCGAGGTGGGGTGGTAACAACTCCCTCCCATCCCATTTTGCATTATAGACACCCCATATGAGAATTAAACATTTCATTATAATGAAATACTATTTCTTTTTTTGGTAATTCCTAATTTTATTTATAATAAATTATCATGTATATAATCTTCTCAAAGGAAAATTATTCATTTTTTTTCAAGTGAAAACATATTAATTCAAGAACAAATAATTATTCAAATTGCAATATTTATTAAATATCTCTTATGCTGGTAAAATTTGAATCGTATGTTTCTCATAGCTATGAAATAATTTTAGTTTACTTCATTTTTTTTCTTGTCATTGGCTATTGTTTTTTATTTGCAAAGGTTTAGCTTGTTTTTTTATTCTGTACGATGGGAGATAGTTTACAACCCTAAGTTAGTAGGTAGTAACTATCTTCCATGGAAGAGAGATATTGTTGATGATTTTAGGAGTAAGAAACTATGGTGGTTGGTTAACAGTGAACAAAAGAAACCTAATGAAAAATACTTGGCTATATGGAAAGAACATTATAAACAAGAAAGATTATCTCCTATCCAACACAAAAATACATAATCAATAGAAGAAATGAGAACAAAAGGGAGGAGAGGACACACTAGATGTACATGGTAAAACCCAAATTAGGGAAACATCCATGAGAAGGTAATTGTGTCTTTACTATCTTCGTAATTCTCCATCCTTACAAAGAGCACAGGACTTTTTACAAAGATAAGACTTTGATATTTGTTGTGTATATCATGGGACTCCTAACCTTTATTATATACCAAAATATTTTGAGAAATTACATCTGAATAATACATGTGGGATAATGTAATCCTACCTTTTTATATAATATATTATTACAAGATAATTTTACTCCATGATGAATGTGGAATACACCTCGTTTACATAAAATTAAAGTTTCTTCCTACATAACCTAGACACTATTTCCTTCCCGAGGGACACATTCCAACAATGATTTTTATTTTACAAAATGCTTCCTTAAGTGATCACAAATAGTATGCTCACATTCACTTTTCCAAATAGGACTTGGAAACCTTATGGATCTCATCTTTGTAGCTTAGTTCAGCTTTTATAACCATGGGAAAAAATCACAACATGTAACTAAATGACTCTAGGAAGCAAGATCTAAGTAGACACAAAATAAAAACTAGGATGTGTATGGGAAACTCATTGGTTTTCTTCAAATATTGACATTGGGATACAACTATTGAAAGCCCTGCCCCAAGAAATCCATTGGCCAAAAAATGATTTATTGAGCATCTTCGAAGCTATAGTTTTGTTCAGTAATGAGCAATGGAAATTTTGCACGCATGCATGGATTTTTCTCAAAACGTTAAATTTTACAACTTATATACATTTCTTGGATTGGTTTTTATACTTGTAGTCAAAATTTTCTAAGGAATAGAGACAAATGAGAGAGTATTCCTAAGGAAACCACCTAAGATCCTTAATTAAAAATCATAAAATGGTGTAATTTTTTGTAACTTCTTATTAATTTATTTATAACGGTACATTAATGATCATATTTGAGAAACAATATTAAGGAATCCACCATTAGAGAGGAGGCATGACAAGTGTAACACTCCCCATCTTTTGCCCCATGGATTTCTCCAACGTGTATTTGGGTAGTTGTTGAAAATATAGCTTGTCCATACAAAATAATTTTACAATGTGAATGGAAATACAATGTGAAAAGATAAGCATATAGTAAAATAATTTAGCTACGAGATATAATGGGGGGATTCTCAATGTTTATGTTTGGTTCTAGATTTATTAATTAAATGAAAATAACATTGGGGAAATGTGGAACTTATTTATATGAGAATCATAGTGCATGAGGACACTTGAATAATATTAAATTCGTGGAAGGCAAAGCTTTGGACTACCAACTTGCTACAGAGTGCACCACCTTATATTAGGGGTTTTGATATCAAGGAGGATAATGCTCTAAGGGTGTTTAACTTGTATGGATTTATTTCATTACTATGTTAGCCTCCCTCATCTATTTTATATATAAGGGGGTATAGAGTTGTATATTTTTTTCATAATTGTACTTTATTCATTGTATTTTCCTATTAAAGTATTGTATAGAGAAAGCTTTTAGGATCATGTTCATATTTTTCCACTCCAATTTCCAACTCATTTTCCATGTCACTATCACATCATGTTTTCCACGTGTACTACCACATCACTACCATGTCACTATGATATGTCACATAGAAAAGGGCCACTTGGACACCATAAAATACAAAATGCACCTTCAATGTGTAACAACCCTAGGTTAAAGTTTCATGTAATAAATGATAATAAAGAAAAAACAATACCAAGGTCATTGGGCACGTATTCCAAGATGAATGTTGGGAAAAACAATTAGTGGACATCAATTTTGGTTCATTAATGGCTATGGAAATGGGCAAAGGCATTGACAAAGGAAAAGAGGCATTAATTGGAATTTAATTATGAAAATAAAGGAAAATAGGAGAAAAGGAAGGTGAAGAGACACAAATATACATGCAAGGGAAATTAGAGGAAAAATGAAGGAAAAGGAAAAAAAAAGGGACATCAATAATAAAAAGGCATCATAGAAACAATTCATAGGTTTTGTCATTTTTTGGCTTGGATCAATTGAGAGAGAGAGAAAGAGCTCCAAGAGGAGAAAGAAAGCAAGCAAGAAAAGGAAATTAAGGGACAAGAAGAATAAAGAAAAGGGAAAGGAAAGGAAAGAGAAGGAGAGCAAGGATAAGGTTGGATCAACAACTTCAACGGAAGATTTTACATGTAACAGGGTGCATGTGTGTTTTTATAGCTGAAGTGTGAATGAATGGTACATGCATTTGTTTATTTGGTTAATTTGTTGTCATTAACATGGGTTTTGTCTGGTTTTATAGTGGTTTCAACATTGCCTTTCCATTTTCCGAACAACAATGGTGTGATGGGATTCATTCTTCATTAAACTTTCTATTATACAAAGGTTTTGGAAGTAGGTGAGGTGGTCTCAGGAAAATTCCCAAGAGTTGGGGGTGGAGATGGTTTTTCCTGGGAAGCCCTCAACAAGTGGATGGAGATGGGAAAATTCCTTAAGGTATGGTGAAGAAATTCTAAGGCATCCAAGCTTGGTTTTATTTTGTGATCTCTGGACCAATTTAGGTGAGATCATAGTAGATTGACGGTGGAGGTGGTTTAACCACTAGATTCGCTATTTGATTTTGTCTTGGTTTATCCCATGAGATCCTAGTCACATGCTTGGAATATGGAACCAGAGTGATTGGCTGAAAGAAAGATTTGGTTCAGCCCAATCCATGGTTGGGTGGTATGTCGAAGTCCCTAACATGGTTAGATTTTTCATAAGTTAATATGAGCTATTATTCTAATGTGATGAGTGAACACTTTTACTTGATATTATGTGGATTTTATGGTTGATGTTTCGCAGTTTCTATTCTAGTTATAAGCATGGTTTTATGACATGATCAACCTATCTCTCTTGTTCATGAGTTGATTGTTTATTGAATGGTTGATGAATGCATGGTTAACAAGTGTTGTTTCAGCTAGCTAGAGAGAGAATTGAGCTTTCTTGGTGATTCTGAGATGACGTAGATAAGTTTATGATCAGATATGCATCCATGACCTGTAGCTTATATGTTTACCATATGTTTGAAGAAATGTCTATGATGGACTAGTGTTGGGCAGCGGATCCCCCGAGTAATGGTTTTGGGGCTTAAAGTCCACAATTTTGGGGTAATGGTATTGTAAAAGTTCTGCGAAGTGTGCGGAGCACGAATTGTAATGAGTCAAGTCAAAGGGTTGTCCACCTAAAATACTGTAAATTAATATAGAATGTGTCGGCCTACCCATGGTCCACGGACCATGGGAAGGTATAAATAGAGCAAGACTCTAAGTGTAGAAGGTAGCTTAGTTTGATCTAAAGTATTAAGGGTATAAAATGCGGAAGTTGCTATGAATATGTAAGTCCGAGTTGTGGTTGGTAGTAGTTATAATAGGCTATGTAGTTGGGTGCGTAGAGGCCTGGTAAGAGTCTACAGCTCTATGTGCGGACTCCTGCAGCTGAGTGCACAGGGTGGAAGTGGATTGTACAAGAACAACCGATTAATATAAGATAAGTGTTTCTGAATTATTGTGCATTTGGTCTTAGATCTGTGTGATTGTTTTTATGTTCTGTTTTTATGCATATCTTTAAAGTGTATGATAGCGCGCACTGGTTATACTATTGAATGCTTGATTAAGACCACAGAATTAAATCAGATCTATAATAAACTCAATAATAATAAGGAATCTAGGAAGTTCCCCATTGTAGAGCTATGCGAAGGTTAGACAGTTGCACAGAGAATCACGAGTGCGCAAATCAGTTCGCGACCCCTCCAGACCTCATCAAGACATCCCTAGGGTGTGGAAGCTTGGTTCCAGCACCCTCCCATACTACCTCGGTGAGACTTCAGTCCGTGCTCCATGGATTGTTATCAAAAGGACTAGTAGTGTAGGATTTGTTTGGCTAAACATTTCTAAACCTGGGTCAGGCCCCAATAAGCTAACAAATGTTTCCATTGCTGGGACTAGGATCTACCTAAGGGATGTCTGATGTCGAAACATTGGAACCCTACTAAGAAGGAAACTGAACAGTGGTTAGATCAAAAGCTTCATGAGTTCATGGTACAAGAAAACAAAACTCCACAGATATCTGAGAAGAGGTGGCTAGATCGCTACATATACAAAGAAATCCATGAGATCTTCTTCGTGGCCTTCTTGTGAGAACTATATGATTGGATTGTGAGGCTAGCCGACAGCCGCGCAAGGTGTAAGCTCAATCAACCGATAGTGTGGACTCTGGAGCTAGTGCGCAATCTAGAGGCATCAGAAGATAAGATCTCATGGGCCTTGGACCACTGGCTCGACCGAGTAGTAGGTGGGTTTATCCCTGAGTTTGCGATAGACACAACCGTGAGCTATAGTGAAGCAGAGTGACGTTTTCTCAAAGGACCGCAATGTAGGTACATCAAATCCCTGAATACCTAGATTAATATGTTGTTATGTGAAAAGAGGGTTATGCGATTACATTAATGTTTGGAACAACGCGCAGCGGAAGAATCTACCAGGGTATCGAAGGCTTAGGAAATAGTCCCCTAATTTCACCTGCATGGGAAAGCGAGGAAGAACGTACTCAGGATTCTCCAAGGAGTGCGGTTAGTTTGATAAGGTAGTGCATTCCCCAGTTGTCACCTCCACTGATGCCATCACCCACTTCACCTTCTTCACCTCCATCTTCAACCACCCCACCGTTCAGCATGGCGAGTGCAATCAAGCCACCTGTATTCAAAGGAGTAGGGAATGAGGATCCAGATCAGTTCTAGTTCGTAGTAAGAGCAGTATGGGAAGCACACGGGGTTACGGATTACAACATCAAGAAGGCTACATTGGTGAGCGCGATACAGGATCGCATGCTAACTTGGTATATTAAGCACTCAAACAATTATCCAAATGTAGGAATAGCTGAAATCTAGATGGTGTTGAATAGAGAATTTAGCCAACAGAAGTTAGAGACTCAGTCAATCATTGGGTTTAATGAGATCGTGATGCTTCTAGGTGAAACCCCCTGGGATCTGGATCGGAGACTAAAGAGCATGATCCACGAGGCTAATATGACGCTAACGGAGGTGCAACACTGCACGTGGTTTGTGGCGTCTTTGACACCACACCTGAGGATGACACTATCACAACAGAAGCTTTAAACCTAGGAAAAAGCACTGGAAATAGTGATGAGGTTGCATGAAACTTTGATACAGGATCTTGGGTTGGGAGCCCAATAGTTCCATGTGCAACTACAAAGCCTATGCTTAGAAATGCAGAGCTTGAAATAGGATAGGGCACCCTGGGCAGAAGCGCGCGAAGAAGTGTGGTGCATAAAATGTAAAGGCCAAGGCCATGATAAGGATCATTGTCTAGTATTCGTGAACTATTTGGCAGGGCGGGGACCAATGCCATTGAGACTAGAGTAACAGGTAGGTCTAAGTGCGGCGCCCGTGCTTTGGTGCATAATCTGTCAGGTAGGAGGAAAATACACGACATACAACTATCATCTATTGCAGAAGTTTACACAGACCCCCAACAACTATTTTGCAAATTTTGTAGATCAGTAGGTCACGATGAGTGAAAATGTCGAAGTTATAATTGTTGATGGATCAAACAACTACCTACAGGATGTAGATTGAAGCGCGATGTCAGGATACACCTGCAGCGATAGTGTGCCATTGGTTCCAGGGACGTGGACGAGGACGAGGAGGAATGTGACACGAACAAGGGCGTGGATAGTTAATCTGCTACAATTGTGGAGGACCTAGGCACTATGCACGTGACTATACAAACCCAACCAAAACATGTTGTTTGTACTATTATCAGTTTGATCATGAAGTAGTAGATTGTCCCACACTGATTACATAGATCCGCAAAAAAGGGGTACGTCAGTCTACTCCGATGCAGAACATCCAAATGATAAAGTCTAAACTGCATGAAGAAGACCCCAATGTGAACATGGTGGTCAAAATCGGTGCAACCACAGGGGTAGCTAAGGGGAAGCCGCCTGAGGAAAATACATGGGTTTACAAGGCCCCTACAAAAGAACCTGAGTTTGACTTGGAACACACAAAAGAGACATTTATGGAAGCTAAGAAGAACTTCACTGAGGCCTCTACTTCAGGTAGTAAGGATCAACCCGAGCCGGAAATGGATCCTTCTATGCTAACTACCTTTTTAGAGACGTGCATGAAGCTGCTGCATGATAATAAGGCAATTAAGGGATTACAAGAGTTGATAACTAGATGCGCAGGGTCGAGTGAACCATGCATGGTCCGGAAACTAGGAAAGCATGCTTTGCGCACTAGGCAGGAAATGCGATTGACAGCGTAGATTGGTGACTTTGAGATGGATTAGGTCATCCTAGACTTGGGTTAGAATGCGAATGTGCTACCTAAACAGACATGGGAACACATGGGCAAGCCCGCATTACAGTGGTCTCCTATTCAATTACGGATGGTGAACCAACAAAAGATCTTGCCAATGGAGAGATTACAAGGAGTAACAGTGGATATCGAAGGCGCAAGCACACAAACAAATTTTGAGGTAATAGAAATTGTGGATGACTGTAACCCTTATCCCATGTTGTTAGGAATAGATTGGGCCACTGATATGAATGGAGTCATTAAACTAAAGAAGCAGAAGATGATTTTCAAGAAAAAGTCCCTACGTGTGGTAGATCCATCAGATCCTGCCAAAGGAGCACACTACACTAAACCTGTGTTCGACGAGAACAATGACGATGAACTGGACTGCATTTACCAGATAATGGTGCAAGACCAGGATCGGGTGAATCCAACACTGGAAGGGAGAATCTCTTGGGAGCGCGACAGTTCCTGCACTTTAGATTTAGATGAATAAATAGAGTGATGGCAGAATCGATTGCACAAAGTAACAATGTTGAATTGTAATATGATGGTTATATCACTATGTCACGTGACAACCGAAGCAAGGGAACTACCAATGGATGATGTCACAACAAACGTGGAGGAATCTGTAGACCATTGTGAAAATGCAATATCAGAACAGAAGTGGGATGGTGCGCAAAAAGGGGCGCTATGCGCGACAACTGCATTATGGTGGAGTACACATCGGAAGACTAGGTAGAACTGGCACGAATGTAGAAGGCGGATGCATGTATGGTTTGGAGGTTCCCTACATTGAAAGAAATTTGGGCAGCTAGGATGAAGCGGTTTGAACAACCACCTGTGTTAAGGGATGCAAATGTATGATGTGCAACCCCTGCCTAAACTAAGGATCAAAAATCAGAACCTGGTGCGGCAGCAGGAAAGGCGACGCATTCTAAGAGCAGTTCGTGATGGAATGCTTGAAAAGACATGTCGAATCAGAGTTCTCTAGATAAAATGAATCGATTGGGATTTGCATGTACGAGGGGTTCGATGGGCCTATAGGATCGTAAGTAAGAAAGGGAGTGTGAATATGACCCCATCAGTGACAAGATGAAATGAAACTAGGAGGACGGAGAGAAATCCCCAGACCATAGCCCCCGTAGTTTGGACAGGATGTGACTACTCGAGTAAAGGAGTTCAACAATCATAGGAAGCCATTCGGTGAGAGAGCTTGAATCTCCAAGAACTCGATGAAGATTGGGCCCGAATGAGGAGGAAAAGCATGACAGTGGCCAAAGAGCTCAGCAAACTAAAAACCAAAGTCGTGCAAATGGGCTGGGAGAAACTAAGCATTAGGGGACCAGGCCTGGCCAGCCCGACTACTACATTAGATACAGTTGTGACCACACTATCATGGCTGCGACTGCACCTTACTAAAAAGTGGGGTGTACCCCACAAAGAAGAACGTGATGCACTAATGGACACAAGGGTAGGTGATGGATGCCCACAACCTGAGCTAGCAGGAAAGTTGAAGCCACGCACCCGGGGTTCAACCACCTCACTATCTGTAGAAAGCACATTCTCAACGCTCCAAGTAGTTGAAAGAAGGTGCGAGACTATAAACAAGTCTGCAGGAGAGCTGCATGGGAAACAGGATCTGAGCAGGGCCAGTAGGTCACCGGGATCACGGTCAGACATAAGAAGCTGCACTGCCACGTGGGTAGGCTGGGAGGTGACCATTGATGTCACTATTCATGACAAGAAGTCCAATTTATGGCATAAAGGAGTGGGCGGTGGGCCATTAAGATAAGAACTCAAAGCTAGATTTGAGAAGATCTGCCACCAAGAATATATTAATGACTTAGAAGTGGAGGGAATGGTTGAATTCAAATCCAATTGTTACTATAAAACTCCATGGGGTAGCCTTGAAACAACACTTGGATATTTGAGATTTGAGCCAGTACGGAGTTGTTGGAAATAATACTAAGAGGGTGGGTGAATCAATATTATCAAATCAATATAACGTTTTCATTTCCATATTAAGATTCATATACGCTACTTCAGGTAAGGCAAACCGCGTGTATACGCAATTGTGTGTAAAGCAACAAGCGTATATCCAGTAAACTTATGATGAGTGCATCTGAACATTTTTAACCATATGAATAGTAAATAGGAGCAGTAAAATAGAATAGATCATCACACACAAGACGCACACATGAACACCATGATGTAAGGTGGAAACCCAATGTGGGTGAAAACCACCTGCTGCAAATCATCTCAATCTTCTTTTAATAAGAAACTTCTTTTTACAATAGTTCTGTACTGGTGTAGTCTTATACTAATACACAGGCTGCTACTTGCAGAAGGCTACAACCTTCTCTCATTTTCTAGATTCTCCTGGAAGGGAGCTACAACCCCCTTAGCTCTTTTACTAGCCAATCCATTTACTAGTACATAGGTTCCGGTCTACTGAATGCTCTAACCTTCACTAATTTTCTAGCTGCAACTGGAAGGGAGCTACCACCCCCTTAGCTCTTGTACTAGCTGATGTACTAGTACGTAGGTGCCGACCTACAGAAGGCTACAACCTTCTCTTTCTTCCAGGGACCACGTTTCATGAATTTTCAGACTAGATCCATGAACATCAATCAAACATCAAGTAGATCTGCAATCAACCAACTTCCTTGTACAAATACTGAAACAACCAATAACTTCTCAGAACACAGTACCAGTAACAGACAACAATTCAGAACCCTGAAAATTGCAGTAATAGATAAAAGCAGCTAAAACATATTTCAAGAAAAGTCTGCTACTTCACCAATAGAAACCTGCGTACATACACAAATATGTCAAAGCGAACGTGCGTGTATACGCGATATCCACTTTCTTAACCTGCGGGTATCCGCACCTCCGCTGTGTCAAACCTGCGGGTATCCATGCCTCTGCTGTGTCGAACTTTCGGAATACGCGCCTGCACTGTGTCAAACCCACGTACATCTGCACCTCCGTTGTGTCGATCCTTTGGGTATGCGCACCTCCACTGTGTCAGACCTATGGGTATAGATAATTTATCCCTTTTCTTAATCCGACTTCAATTATAGCCCAGATTATCAGATTTACAGATCTGATCATGTGCCAAAGAGATCTCCACCCATCATTAGATCCATCTTGTAATGCTCAGGTTCCTCCTTGTTTTAGGTCTAGCTATAACTCACCAAACGATCACTAGTATTTCAGATCTTGGTCTTCTCAAGATATTCAACACATTAGTCCCCCAAGCCAAATGATCTCCTTTGCTTTTTATAGTCTAGGCCTTACTCAAACCATGGTTCAAAACCATAGAGATCCAATACTAGGGACCCAATACCTGGGTTCAATACTTTAGATGCAAAACCACGGACCAAAACCATAGGTTCAAAAATGCCGGACTAAATACCATGAACCAACCATAAGATTTCCCACGTGCACACTTTTCTCTGCATCAAAGTGTGTGTACTATACATACGCACCTTTTGATTGGTACACCTGCGTACATGTACACACCTTTTGATTGGCTACATGACTTTTTGATCGCTACACCTCTATATATGTACACATATTTCGATTGGTACACCTACGTATGTATGCGACTTTGTGAATAGGAACCTGCGTATATGTAATTTTCTTCCATTCTTTGTAAACTGATCATCAACTCTTTGCTACTGACCTGCTGCACTATGATCTGTCATCTATGTGAGTTGCCATCAAGGACAACACTTGTATCATAATGCCAACAATTTCCCCCTTTGAACTTGATGGCAAAGCTAACTTTCTGTACTAAGAACTGTCATCTGATCTCATGTATTCTGACACATCTGATATCTCTTCTGTAGATTCATCTAGTTATATATAAGTGAGTTGTTCTTCTACGAGTGGTTTTCCATCAAGTACAACACATGCATCATAATGCCAACAAGAGCAGCGAGCACCAAGCTACCTTGCCACCCGTGAGTAAGTACCTGAACGAATCTAGGATAGAAACCATGTTAGCTGCTAGAACCAGAGTGAGATTCGTGAAGGAGCACCATCTAACCCAAGAGGAGCCTAGAGAGGTGGCCGCTGCACCAGAGGTTCCAAAGTCCCCATGCACACCATGACCCCAGAAGGAAAATCAGATTATGGGGCCGGTCCAGGTATCACCACGATTTAGTAAATTATCAATGGAAGAGAAGGGCAAAGCTATCACACTAAAACCGAGGAGGAAGAGGAATATTTACAAGCCCTGATCACTCATATTGAAGCACAGGATGATGAAGCAGAAAATGTTTCCCAATCACCTTCAGTGATAATGATACCACCATACATATCCCCATGGAAAGGGACGACCAAAATATTGAAGGACCTAGAAGCCACGAAGAGTACGCTCTAGACCCAACTTTTTCCAGATGAAATAAGATTTGATGGTACACCGCTGGGATGGGTACCAAATATCAAGTTTAAAGACTGGGACCTCGTGGACAGCAAGAAGTTCCCCCACTTGGCCACAGAGAAATTACTGCAGCAGATGTGGTTACAGGGAGTAGAGAAGGTGGGATTACTCCATCTGAGATGAATACCCCATTATCACTGCGTGCCCATCACAATTTTTGTTATCCAACAACTGTTATGTCTAGTACATGATGGGTATCTCTGGCTAGAGGAGCTGATCCCCATCACAACTAATTTAATACACTAGATTTCCCAGCTACCCACCAAAGGAAAAAATCCAGCAACCATAGCAGGAACGAGCAGTGACAAGGGCATCGCAAAAGCTATGAAGGCCAAATATAAGTTGGAGAAGTGGAAATGAGGGTATGTAATAGCAAGTATCAAAGACCAAGGTGTGTGTGTCACCACCCAGTTACTGGCTGGCAATCTCATGAGGAAAGGCCGTGCAAATGAGGTGCCAACATCTATCATTGCACTCGCAGAACAGCGTGCAAAGTGGGTTCAGTTCAACTAGGCATAGTTTCTCTGCAATGAATTTTTGATGAATTGTATGGAAGCCTAGGAGCAAGGTAAGACCTTTCACGACAAGTGGTTTCTCCTATCGATCATGCTGGTTGGCGGGGAGATGCCGAAGGACAGCCACTTTCCCACCATTGAGAGGAACCTACCTGAAGCCGTGAGGTATAACTCAATCTGGGCAACAAAAGATGCCATGAGGATTCATGAGATCAAGGTGTTTTGGGTATTTATGGAGGCAAGTATTTGAACATGGATCAATCGTAGGCCATGGTTATCCCCAATAGTATGCAGCCATTTGCAAAGCATGACCGAGTTCAAGGCAGATATGGATAATCTATATATCCGGGCGCGAAAGGATCCAACCCGAACATGGGTAAAGCTTCTGTTCATCGCAATGGATGATGCAATTTTCGAGGTAATGGCAGCATTGCCTCCAGAGTGGCGCACCCAAAACTTGGCCGAATTAGAAAAGATTTCAGCACAACAGCGGAAGAAGGAAATCAAGTTGCGCATTGCAAATTTGGTAGAAAGGACACGCCGGGAACAAAAAGTAGCCACACAACAGGAGGCGACCCTGGCCATAGTAGAAACCACAACCACACCCACCGAAGGGATCATGGATGATTAGGAAATGTCCACGGAGCAGGACATATAGTGGGAAGTAGAGACATAGGAACGCATGGACCTTACCACAAAATCAACCCAACTTAAGAGGCCACACGTCCAAGGGTAGCCACCTGCACGCAAAAAGACAAAGATAGTGAAGACATTAGAGGGAGATCTTCTTGCCAGCAGCGAACCAGTGCATGATGACCGTAAGGGCGCTCTGGAGGAGTTTATGGCAGAGCAGACAACTATGTTGGGGGCGCTCAGAGCGCAGCTGCAGGCATTATAGGTGCAACCACCAGGAGGGATGATACCCCACCTTGTGGAAGGTACATCCGCAGCTTAGTGGATGGTGCACACCCAAATAACAAACACTTTAGTATTACTAGCAGGTGTCTTCCTAGCAGAGGCTGAAGGTGACATGAGGGGTTGGGGGTTGAATTTCACCGCCCTTCCTAGAGAGACCTTATACTAGCTACAGGATGGGGTAACCATTGAGCTCCATGCCAGGGAAGGCCACGCCCTCCAAGTCTTAATGGAGCAAAAGGGAAATCTAGAGCAGATCAATCTACAACGTGACGACTTGGTTGCACACAACCAAGGATTGGAACAGGCTGTGGAGGAGGTCTGTAGTAGTGTAAAAGAACTATCTATGCCAACGGAACTCCCAGTAGCCGAAAGATTCATCACATAGCGGAAGGATTCGGTAGGGCGCAAGAGGAGGCTACGAAGGCTCAGTTGGAGTTGAACTTGCAGATCGCGGAGGTAAGGCCGAAGCCACAACCCCCTACACCCCCGGAAGTTAGAGAGCAGTGTCGTCATGCAATTCAAGCATGGTTGGAAGTGCTACAGTGCGCTGTATAGGACTACACGAGATTGTTGGATCAGTCCCTTCTTACGCTCACATTACTACAAGAAGACCCAACACTTCAGCAGCTAGAGATAGAAACACAGGAATTGTAGCAATCTTATGACAATATTTGGGGGACTATGCAAACAATCACCATCACTCATCAATTGGCTAAGATAAGGGACACCCAAGCTCTGAAGGAACAGGTGGACGTGCACACCAGAAAGAAGTCACGCTTAAAGCATGCATCGAGGCTTGGCTTGAGGAAGCGTTCATGATCATCACTACGATCGAGTAAAAGATGACCCAGTTGTAGGACATATATGAGATAAGGCAAGAAGGTGCGTCCGACAATGCATTAGAGAGCTGCACACAGTTGATACAGTAGATAGTGGAAGAATGTGTGGTAGATGTAAGTGCAGCGCAGAGGTTGTTGGATGGACTCTCAGAAAATATCACTGCACCAGTTGAGTGACTCAAGACAAGTCATGATGATTGTGTTGGGGGCCTGTTTGGTAGTAGATCCCCCGTGTAACAGTTTTGGGGCTTCAAGTCCACAATTTTTTGGTAATCGTTTTGCAAAAGTTCCGCGAACTGCGTGAAGGACAAATTGTAATGAGTCAAGTCAAAGGGTTGTCCACCTAAAATACTGTAAATTAATATAGAATGAATCATCCTACCCATGGTCTGTGGACCATGGGAAGGTATAAATAGAGGAAGACTCTAAGTGTAGAAGGTAGCTTAGTCTGATCTAAAGTATTAAGGGTTTAAAAATGCAGAAGTTGCTCTGAATATGTAAGTCTGAATCATGGTTGGTAGTAGGTAGAATAGGTTCTATAGCTGGGTGCATAGAGGCCTGGTAAGAGTCCGCAGCTCTGTGCGTAGACCCCTGTAGTTGAGTGCGTAGGGCGGAAGTGGATTGTACTGGAACATCAGATTAATATAAGATAAGTGTTTCTGAATTATTGTGCATCTGGCCGTAGAAATGTGTGATTATTTCTATGTTCTGGTTCTATGCATATCTTTAAAGTTTATGATAGCGCGCACTGGTTATACTATTGAATGCTTGATTGAGACCATAGAATTAAATCAGATCTATAATAAATGCGATAATAATAAGGAATATAGGAAGTGCCCTGTCGCAGAGCTACGCCAAGGTTAGACAGTTGCGCAAAGCAACGCGAGTGCACAGATCAGTTTGTGATCCCTCCAGACCTCATTAAGACATCCCTACGGTATGGAAACCTAGTTCTAGCACCCTCCCATACTACGTCGAGTGAGACTTCAGTCTGCAGTCCAAGGATTGTTGCCAAAAGGGTCGGTAGCATGGGATTTATTTGGCTAAACATTTTTGAACCTGGGTTAGGCCCAAATGAGCCAACAATTAGGCATGGATAGGTCAAGTTCTTATTAAATTTATGAATGGTTAGCATTGTTAGAATCATTTTTATGTTTCTGGAAAGTTACAGGAAGTTCTAGGTGATGGTATGGAGGTAGTGTGGAAAAGTGGATTGGATTTTAGAATTGTTTGCACAGAACTAAATGTTTCGTGTCGTAATTGCATGGAAGTAGTATTATAAGTGTGGTTGTAGCCTCATAACCCTGTGTAGGATGTTTCAAGGATGTGTTTATAGAGTTAATTCACTAAAAAATGGTTCCAACTCAATGATTTATCACCTGGGGTAGTTATCTAGCTCTTCAGTGGCCTATAGTCCCTGAGGGATGTCAGGACGTTTTCAATATAGGCTTCACTTCTGTCATTAGAACTTTGAGGTCAGGTCATATCATAGTGACTGTCAACTCATGTTTACTTAAGAGATCTTATCAAAGAGGGAAAATGTGGGAGGGGCATGTTACAAGGTGGTATCAGAGCTTCCAGGTTCAAACACTTGGATTGGATGGGTTGGATTTGATTCTTATGCATTCATGTTAGTTGTATGTGTGTTTATTATGTATGCATTGAATTGTATATAGTTTTCATGTATATAGTTCGTGTTATAGTTTGTATTATTGATGGGTCCCATTAATAGGTATATCTTGAATTTCATCGTGTTATCCTCCAACCCTTAAAACTATCCTTTTATCACATTAATTAGATTCCTTAGTCATAATATGCTTAGTAATAAGATTAAAAGGTATTTTTCATATTGTGAGGCCTAATGTCATTAAATTGTAAGAAAAAGAGGCATTTTTGAAGCATTTATTGTGCAAGAGCTTGATGGTGACAACTAAGAGAGAATCCAGGGGGCTTCTCCACCACCATAACTCTCTAACTTGGCTTAGAATCATAGGATTCTCACTCATGGCTTTCATTCACTAGTATTCGAGGGGCTCTAGTTCCATGAGAATATCAACGGGAACCAAACCCACTATTCTATAGATCTTGGAGGGAATCATTCTTATTTTCATGGGAGTTACCATCAACTACCTCTTTGTATAAAGAAACTATCTAAAAGGATCATTAGGAATAGAGTTTTTGATTCAGCTAAGAGTAGCTACTCATCCTAGTGCTTGAAATTGTTATTCTTAACTTTCATATGATGTACGAGACTACTATTTTTTGCAAATGAGAAGTTTGCCATTGATCTACATCTGAGCTAGTTTTAGAGGGTTGAAACCCTTGGGTTTGGGCCCAACTCAGAGGATTTATTTCCTCTTGTGTATTTATTTATTATTCTTATTTCAAATAATTTCATGTATTTTTCTTCTTTCAGTATATGTTAAGTTGTAAAAGCTTTTGATTTTTGGCTTTCCTATCACCTCTCTTGTGGGAAGAGTGATTCAAAAGGTTTACAATCTTAGTCCAAAAACACTTGTTTATGATTTCTTGGAAATATATATATGTTAGTTGTAATCCTTTTGCATTCTCATTCTTTGCAATTTAGGATTTAATTTAGTGATTAGAGTAGTGTTGTGAAATAGAATAGATTTTAGTCAAATTCAAGTCATATTTTCTATGATAGTTTATCTCATTCTCTTATTGGCCATTTTATGCATGTATTTGACTAGATGAAAGGTTGTGGTGATCTGCAGGTGTGGGAACATCTTTCCATCTCCACCTAAACCTTCTCATCTTCTTCCTCTACACCTCACACTACTCCCAAAATTTGTTCCCACAATCATTTTGTTAAGGCAAATCAAGGACACCATGGGCATCACCCTTGGTGCTAGATAGACCTTCAAGAGGTCTTGGGTTTGGCTACGGGGCTACCCCAACCTTCATCCATCTTCTCTGGCCCTTACGACACCATTTCTACCCTCAACAGGCTCTCAAAACCCCTCCTGTAGCAAAACAGTGCCTCCTGTAGCAATATAGGACCTCCTGTAGCAATGTTCTTTTTAACCAATTTTTCTCATCGCTTCAATGCTTGCCTAGTTAAGTTGAAAAATGGCCTCAACTTGTGATTTTATGATCAAGGAAGACTCTTTGACCACTCCAACCTCCTTCTTTCCTCACTACAAAATAGAGTTAGAATTAGTGTTTTTTTTTATGATAATGTTAAGAGTTAGCTTCCTTATTTTCATGAAAATTTCAAGTAGATCAATGATACATGCAAGTAGGTTATTTATTTGATTAAATGTGTGAAGTAGAGTATCTTTACTTCTGCAAGAATAATCTCCCTTTCATGCAATGTCAATTAGCATCTACAATTGAATGAATGACATTTTCACCTTCATAGTTAGAATCACGATCAATTATACTTTCATAAGAATTTTTCATTATAGTTATCTGGTGAAATGGTCTTTGTGCACCTTGATATGCTTTCATGACTAAGAGTGACATGTGTAAAACCTATTATTCATACAACACTATCACCTCTAAGTTTTGACGAACCCTGGGTTGATAATTGGAGTTGAGGAGCCCTTGGGAGTTGCAACACTGTTAGTGAAATAACATGCCTCACCAGATTTTGGTGTTGTTAATGGTGAGGTGTCTAAGTAGGTGTTGTTTCTTCTTAAGAATTTCTTATTATTTTTTTTTGCACCAATATTATTTCTTCAAAAATTATTGAAAAATTAAAAAATAAAAATCAGAAAAGTTAGGTGTTTCATGTCTTGTAGGAGTAGGGATAACTAAGGGAAGTTCTTACCAGAAAACCCCACCCCCTTAATAAATAAACCTTCATTATTATCAGGTGATTATGAACTTCCCTCTCTAACTACAAGGGAGTTGGGAAACCCTTTAGGAGAGTCACCTAAATTTTTTATTGAATCCATAGGAGAAGAAGAACCTATCTCACCTACTCAAAGTAGGGTTAAAAAACATAAAAATGATATTTTCCCTCAGAGAAACCAATGGAGATGCCAAAGAGAAAAATATAAACCCTAATTCCCTTCCCCTTTTCCATGGTCTAACCTTTGATGATCTTGACACCTTCGTGTTTGAGTTTGTTGTTGTTTGTAGGACCTATGACTATGCCTTTGATGAGTAGAAGATGAAGTTATTTCCTTCTACTCTCAAAGATGTAGCCTTGCATTGTTTTATGACTCTATGTGGAGGGCATATCATTACCTGGGCCCAAATACATCAACCTTCAATGATAAATATCAAGATTGTAGGTCTAAAGAAGAAAAGGAGGAAATATTCAGGATGAAGCTTGGACCTGATGAATCTTTGGAGGGTTGTGAGGAGAGGTTTCAACTCAATTATAGGAGGGACAATTGTACTCTTGATATTAAGTCACTTAAGCTAGTTCTTCTCTGAGGGATCGAGGAAGATGTAATGGAAACCCTCAACATGTTTTCTGGATGAGATATTGACCAATTTCCTTATGATGACATCAAAAGAATATTCAAGAGTTAGTCTAGGGTTGCTAGCAAGAAGGGTAGGTCTAGCCAAAGCTTCATCAAGTGGTATCCATCCACAAAATCCATCAATCATAACATATGGAATATGCTGGAGTATTTCAAGGGTGAAATTTTGCATGCCTTTACCCTGGAAATGGGTACTATGTAAAAGAAAACAAAATAGGAGGAAGTAGAAAGGGCACTAGCTATTTTATGCCCTAGATGTACTAAAAGACATCCTAGGAATTAATGCACACTAAATGTCATATAAGTCTCCCTAGTTGTTAAGAGATCATGCAACATAAAAATTTCCATCTCTACCAGGCCTAACGATTGTATACCAGGGGAGTGGGTCAGAACAATTATGCTTCATTAACTAAAGGATACGCCTAGGACCTTGGCCATATAAATAAGGATTTCAAGGTGCATTTTATCCTCACTACAATCCAAGTTAGAATGCAGCTTTCTAGCCTTGGTACCCTTCCACTCATCGATCATGGCCCACATCTCCTACTTTCCTTTAAGTTCCTCCATATCCTCCTCAACCTGTCAACCATCCTTTTCATCCATATCGAACCCAATCTTCCTAATGGGGAAACCCCTCACAAGGGTGGAGGCCTCAATCAAACCAACCTCCTACTTTACTACCTCCATCCCAACCTCAACCACAACAAGCTCATCATACCCCACCTAAGCAACATCAACTACCCACCCAACCCAATCTGAACCGAAACAATAAGCAGGCACAATAGGTCTGTTGGCTTTGTCTAGCCTGACCCAAGTTTAGAGTTGATTTAGCTAAGAAAATCCTGGTACTATTGGCCCTTTTGGCAATAGTCCGCAGAGTGCAAACTGAGGTCTCATCCAAAGTAGTATTGGAGGGTGCTAGAACTAGGTTTCCGTACCCTTGGGATTTCTGATGGGCTTTTGGAGGTCTGTGTTTGACCTGTTGCTACACACACTTGTGATCCCTTCACAACTTGCGGTGCAGCTTCCATGTAGCCCTACTTAGGGCGCGACCCATATAGTACCCAAGCCTCTTGCTACTTACCCGATTACTTAACGTGTGTGTGTGTAAGAGTTATGGTTATTACAACATATTCAGCAATCATATTAGTGTGCACGATACATAAACAAATACCAACATAAAGAATATAATGCACAGGAAATACACATAAATAGGAATCAAATTCTCTTTATTAATATTCAATCCCACTTACAGACTCTACACCGCCCAGCGCACTCAGCTGCTGGGGTCCATGCACTTAGCTATAGACTCTACTAGGCCTCTGCGCACTCAACTGCAAAGCCTCTACCTACTACTATGACCCAAGACACTTAGACTCTTTGCTAAGCCTATCTAATTCATGATTCCTTCCTTGATTTTCTCTTACAAATTAGAGCCTCGCTCTATTTATACAATCCCATGGTACGTGGACCATGGGTAGGCCGACTTTAAACTAGTTTATGATACAATGTTTAGTGCAGACAACCCTATGACTCAATTGTACACTTCGTGCTTCGCGCCCTCAATTCGGGGAGACTTACAATATTGTTTGCCAAAACTTTGGTTTTGCACAGGAAACCTGATATGGGTGACCCAATGCCCAACATGCCCCCAACACAATTATCATGACTCATCTTGAGTCACTCTGCTAGTGAGATGATCTTGGCACGAAGCCCTTCCAACTGATCCTGCGTTGCATGGAGGTTCGTAGTGCATTGTTCTACAGTCTGCTAGATCTGCTCCATTATTTTGTCAGAAGTCTTGCTGTCAGGGGAAAATCCCTATCTTAAGGCATGCACCACCTTCATCTGTGTGAGCTTTCCTTCGATGTCTGTAGTGATGAGGAAGGCCTCATCAATCCAAGGCTGGATGCGCGATTTAAGGACTGCCTCTTTCTGTCATGCAACATCCACCCTTTCCTCTAATGCCTTTTCTTGTTGTAGCTTCACAAGCCGTTGGGTCAGGAGAACTGTCTACGTTGTTTCCCCGCACACTATCATACTACACTTGAAGCTCCTGCACCTCCGTTTCTAGGCGGTGTATGTTGGGGTCCTCCTGTAATGAAGTGAGGACCGTGAATGATTCTTCTAACATAGCAGTGTAGTTCTGTACTACCTGTCTTACCATTTGTTGGCTTAGTGACAACTGACCCAGGTTCAAAGGTGATTTAGCCAATCCAATCCCTGTAATACTAGACCTTTTGACAACAGTCCGTAGAGTGTAGACTAAGGTGTCACCTTAACTAGTATGGGAGGGTGCTAGAACCACATTTCCACACCCTTGGGATGTCTGATGGGCTTCTAGAGGTCCACGGTCTGACCTGTCACTACGCACACTTCTGATCACTTCACAACCTACAATGTGGCTTTTGTACAGCCCTACTCGGGGCACGATCTGTATAGTACCCAAGCCTCTTGCTACTTACCTGATTACTTAACATGTGTGTGTAAGAGTTATGGTTATTAAATCATATTCAGCAATCATATCAGTGCGCGCAATACATAAACAAATACCAACATAAAGAATATAATGCATAGCAAATACATAGAAATAGGAATAAACTTCTCTTTATTAATTTTTAATCCTGCTTAGAGACTTGACATTGCCCTGTGCACTCAGCTGCAGGGGTCTGTGCACTCAGCTGCGGACTCCATTAGGCCTCTACGCACTCAGCTGTAGAGCCTCTACCTACTACTACGACCCAAGACACTTATAATATTTGCTAATCCTATCTAATTCACTAATTCCTTCATTGATTTTCTCTTACAACTTAGACCCTCACTCTATTTATACAATCCCATGGCCTGCGGACCAGGGGTTGGCTAACTTTACACTAGTTTATACTACAATGTTTAGGGCGGACAACTCTATGACTCAATTTTACACTTCGTGCTCTGTGCCCTCAATTCGTGGAGACTTAAAATATTGTTTGCCAAAACTTGGGTTTTGCACCCAAAACCTGCTGTGGCGGACCTGATGCCCAACAACATCGATAATGGGGAAACATCATATCCCACTTATGTTGTGGAAATCCAAGAGATCAACCATCATTCTGGGAGGGTTCTCCCATATAATTGCCCACCTTCTCCACCTAAAGATATTTAAGAAGAGAAGGAAGAGAGTTCCCCTCAAGTCAATACAACCCTCTATCCTAAAAGGTTGGTCCACCATAACCAGCACACCCCAAAATAGGTTAAACTTCTGGGAGAATTGAATAATTTGTTTGTCAATATACCCCTTCTCTAGGCCATTAAATATGTTCCCATATAAAACAAGCTTATTAATGATAAATGTTACAAGAGGCATGGGACGAGAGGAAGAGATAGCCCCACCATAAATGTTGTTGGATAACTATCTGATTTGATGCTTGGGAGGTTGATCTCCCCAAAATACTTAGACCTTGGTAGCCCAGTAGTGGATGTGCACATCGATGGAATTATGGTCCCTAATACCCTGATTGATATTGGGACTATAATTAATGTGATTACTAGGGAAACCATGTTGAAGCTTAATCTCCAAGGGGATTCAAGAAAGACAATCACATTGTTGCAGCTTGTAGATAGTCCATAGTAGCTCCTCAGGGAATTATTGAGGATTTCATGGTATTCATTAACTCTTGGGAGTACCCTAATGATTTCTTGGTCGTCCAACCCAAAACCAACTTTAATGGATATCCTCTCATCTTAGGAATACCTTGGTTCTCCACTGTTGATGCCTACACTAGTTGCTGGACTGGGAACATGGCTATCAAGAATGGAAATTTATCAAATAAACTTGAATGATATCCTCCTGCTCAACCTTCTATTGAACATGATTTACGCATATGGTTAGAGGATGAGGAATAGGGTGAATTGTATCACCTAACCCCCTACCTAGTCTGCACTCTAGAAACTATTATAGGATGGGGATATCTTGACGAAGGTAGCCTTATTGACCATATCTTATAGAGCCAACCTCCCACTGCCATACCAGTTGGTGAATTAATGAAAGAATATGATAGTAGTCCTTGGATTGACTTGTGTCTGTTGACTCTACCCTAGAACATGTCAAGATTGTAGATTTTTTTCCATCTATAACTCTAAATGTAAACCCTTCTCTCTTGGCCAAATAGGAAGAACAATTGTGCAATGTATTGAGGAAACACTTGAATGATTTTTCTTAGGATTATAAGAAAATTAAACGTGTGCATCCCTCTGTTTTTACTCACAATATTTACATCAAAGAGGGATGAAAGCTTGTGCGCCAACCCCATAGAAGGATGAATGCCATTTAAAATAGTGAGTGGATGTCACCTCTTATTTTAGTTCCTAAGAAGAATGGGAACTGGAGAATTGGTGTTGATTACTATGTAATTAACCAAACTACAAAGAAGGACCATTTTCATTTTCACTTCATTGAGTAAGTCCTGGATGTCCTTGCAGGAAAGAAATTATTCTTCTTCTTGGATGGATTTAGTGGATACAACCAAATCTAGCCCAGATCAAGATAAGAAAACAATTACATGTCCTTGGGGAAGCTCTTTATAATATGTGGAAATTCATGAATAAATGTTTTGAAATGAATACCTCATTGTGCCTCGAGAAATGTGAGTTTTTTTATAAATGCATGGACTTTCCTGGGACATTTGCTATCAAAGGAAGGGACACATGTTGACCCAAACAATATTTCCATCATCAAAAGGTTCCCTATCCCTCAAAAGAAAAGAGATGTCAAGATTTTCCTTGGATTAGATTGGTATTATAGAAGGTTCATTAAAAATTCTGGCAAAATTACCTCACCCTTTTTTGGACTGCTCGCTAAATATTTTGATTTTTGTTGGACAAACAATTGTTCATAAGCCTTCGAAATACTAAAAGAAAAGTTGAACACTACACCCATCCTTAGGGTTCCTAACTTGGCATTACATTTCAATATACACATGGATGCCTCAGACAAAGATGTAGGAGTTTCCTTAGGACAAGTAGAAGAAAAAATTCCTTATTCGATCTATTTCATCAATAAGAACCTTTTTAAAGTTGAGTTAAATTATATTGTCACTGAAAAGGAGCTCTTGGTTGTGGTGAATTATTTGAACAAGTCGAGGAATTCTATAAATGGTTATCAAAATTTGGTTCACACTGATCATCCAACCATTAAGTATTTAATGAATAAACCGGGTGTCAATGCTAGGCTAATATGATGGTTTTTATTATTCCAACAATTTGATTTGACTATTGTTGATAAACCAAGGAAAACGAATGTGGTTGTAGATTTCTTGTCAAGGCTAACTCTGCCTATAGGAAAGGAATAAATGATATATGATCAACTTCCATATGAAAATTTCTTTGCCATCTCAGTGCTTTCTCCTTGGCTTGCTGATATAGCCAACTATTTGTTTACTGGAAGGCTCCCTCCTAACCTAGACTCCAAGGAGAAAAAAAATCTTTTTAGAAAGAGTTCCACATTCACCTGGATTGGGGTAATATTTTCAGATCGAGGCAAGATTAGATCTCAAGAATATGTGTAAGGAAAGAAGAGGTCTTTGATATCCTTTCAACATGCCATAATGGACCTTGTAGGGGATACTTTTCTGGAAATAGGACAACCTTAAAAGTTTACAATTAGGTTACTATTGGCCCCCTTTACATCATGATGCAACGAGGTACACCACTAGGTGTGATTGGCGCCAAAGGATGGGTAATTCAACACCCAAGGATGAAATTCCATTACAACTTCAAGTGACTCTAGACACATTTGAAAAGTTGGGTATGGATTCCATTGGACCTATTGATTCCCCATCATGATAGAAAAGGTATATCATTGTATGCACTGATTACTTAAACAAATGGGCTGAAATAAAATTAGTAAAGGAAGAAACTAAGAAGAAGGTGGATTAATTTCTAAGGGAGAACATCTTCTAAAAATTTTGTTTTCCAAGGGAATTAGTCATTGATCCAAGAGAACAATTCACATCAAGTTTGATTGAAGATATTATGAAGCAACAACACATCAATCATAGGACATCTATTTCCTATCACCCTCAAGTAAATTGAGAGGTGGAAGTCACAGAGAGAGCATTTGAGAGAATTCTTAAAAAGTTCATGTTAGAAAAAATATATATATGACAGAGTAATGAAAGAAATATAATATGCAGAAAAACACAAACACATAAAACCAGAGAGACACAGATATACGTGGTTCACCCAGTTTGGGCAATGTCCACCCCGAATAGCCAGTCCTTCCTTTCTATTATCCAACAAAATGAGGAGACACAACCTACAGTAGATCCGTTGTAATATCCTCTGTTCTCTCTCACAGTCTCACCTTTATGTTTCTCGCTCTGAGAATACACACATATTCCACAACCTCAATACAATACCCTAATAAAGAGAGGGGTTGCCTTCTAGGGAAAAAAAACCCTAAATTAAACATAAATTCTACCGTCAGATCCTCCACCTAATGAACGACCCAGATTAACTAGAAATTACTATACTTTTACAAGGCAATTTTACATCTGTTTTTAGCTTCGGGGGTGCTGCGCTTGAAACCCATGTTGGGGGAGCACTAGCCCCTCGACGCCCCATTCAGGGGGGATTATCCCCCCTAGACCCCCACCAAGGGGGACAAGTCCTCTCTTGTGGAGGGGTGTACAATCTTCTTGGGGTATACATCTGGCTGAAGGAAAGACCTCTAAATAATCATGCTCCACACCCAATAATCTCCCACTTGGAGAATGATTGTAGGAACTCCACCACTTCTTCATTTGCTAGACAATGACTCCTCTTTGGACCTAGCCGTTTCTAATCTTCATCGTCATCCTTGAAGACCAATTGAAACTGAGGATATTCTCAGTTTCTCCCTAGTTACAACTTTTGTTAGCATATCTGCAGGATTTTGGCTAGTGTGTATCTTTTCCAGCTTCAACTCTCCATATTCCAACACTGATCATATGAAATGGTACTTGAGATGTATGTGTTTAGTCCTGGAATGAAATTCTAAGTTCTTTGCAAGATGAATGGCACTTTGGCTATCACTATATAATGTGCCCATATTATGCTTCTTACCCAATTCATCGACAAACCTTTGTAACCAAATAATTTCTTTACTAGCCTTTATAGTAGCAACATACTCTACTTATGTTGTTGAAAGTGCAACAACATTTTTTATTTTTGAAACCCAACTGATAGTTGTCCCACCTACAGTAAATACATATCTTGTAGTGCTCCTCCTGTTGTCTTTGTCACCTCCCATATCTACATCAACGTATCCCTGTAGAGAAATTTTTGAACCACCAAAGCATAACGCTTGATTTGTGGTACCTCTCAAATATCTGAGAATCCATTTCATTGCCATCCAATGTTCTTTTCCTAGATTGTTCATGTACCTGCTTACAACTCCCATTACATGTGGAATATCAGGCCTTGTGCAGACCATTACATACATTAAGCTTCCAACTGTTGATGCATATGGAACTTTAGACATACAATCCATGTCCTCTTCGGTCTTTGGGCACATATCCCTACTAATTTTGAAATGGATAGCAAAAGGTGTACTAACTGGTTTTGCATTGTGCATATTAAATCTTTTCGACACCTTTTGTATGTACTCATTCTGAGACAATGTTAATTTGCGATTTTTTCTGTCTCTAGTTATTCTCATACCAAGGATTTCCTTTGCGGCTCCCAAATCCTTCATTGCAAATGAATTTGCCAATTTTCTTTTGAGCACGTTTATTTCCTACATGTTAGACCCTGCAAAAAGCATGTCATCTACATACAGTAACAATATAATATAGCTACCATCATTTTGCTTTTTTAGATAAACACAATGATCAGAGTGACATCTAGTATAACCTTGTTTAGACATAAACTTGTCGAATTTTAGATACCAATGCCTTGCAGCCTGTTTTAAGCCATACAAGCTCTTCTTCAACCTACACACTAGTTTCTCCTTCCCTTTTAACTCATATCCTTGTGGCTGCTGCATATATATCTCTTCCTCCAAACCCCATGGAGAAAGGTTGTCTTTACATCTAACTGCACAAGATGAAAATCTTCAACTACTACTAGACTTAAAATTGTTCTGATTGAAGTCATTTTAACATGAAGAGAAAATATTTCATCAAAATCAATACCTTTCTTCTGTGCAAACCCCTTCACCAAAAGTGTAGCTTTGTACCTATGTTTTTCTCCATCTTATTCCTTCAGCCTGTAAACCCGTTTATTATGCAATGTAGTTTTACCTGTAGGAAACCTGACTAAGTCCCAAGTCTGGTTATGCATTAAGTAGTCCATCTCTTCTTCCATGGCTAGCTCCCACTTCTTCCTGCTTTCAACTTGCATTGCTTCTTCATAACATTTGGGTTCACCAGAATCAGTAAACAATAAATAATATAATGAAGGAGAGTATCATTCATGGGATATACTTATCCTGGTAGATCTTCTAACACCACTTTTAGGTGTTTGGGCTGCTTGTTGCTGTTGTGGTGGTGGTTGTTGTTGTGGTTGTTGATTATTATTATTTTTAGGAACCTTTACTTTTTCAGTGATCTCATCAAGAACTGTGTATTCCTTGTTTTCTTTTTCCTTTTTCTTTTCCTGCAACTAATTCTTATATAAGACCTTTTCATTGAATGTTACATCTCTGCTCCTAATGATTTTGTGATTTTCATAATCATATAAGTGATAACCAAAATCATTAACACCATATCCAATAAAGGTACATTTATTTGATTTTGCCTCAAAATTTGTTCTATTTTCCTTATTAATATGGACAAAGGCCTCACAACCAAAAGTCTTTAAAAAAGAGTAGTTTACCTTTTTACCTGTCCATGATTCCTCTAGAACACCACCATCCAAGGAACCTGAAAGCCCTCTGTTTATTAGATAAACAATAGTATCTACAACATCTGCACAAAATTGTAAAGGGAATCCTTCATGCAATCTCATGCACCTTGCACGCTCCATGATTGTTCTGTTCATCCTTTCTGACACACCATTTTCTTGTGGTGTTCTTGGAACTGTCTTCTCTCTACGAATTCCATTCTCTGAATAGTACCTATCAAACTCTTTGCTGCAATATTCACCTCCATTGTCTGATCTGGGACACTTCAATTTCTTTCCTGTCTCAATTTCAACAAACGATTTCCATTTCTTGAAAGTATCAAATACATCAGATTTATTTTGAATGCAATAAATCCAAGCTTTTCTAGTTGCATCATCAATAAAAGTAACATAATAATGAGAGCCACCAAGAGATGATACCTGAGTAGGTCCCCATACATTCGTATACAAAAGCTCTAATTTTCCTCTCTTCTTTTTTTTCCCAACTCTGAGAAATCTGACTGTCTTTTGTTTTCCATCAATGCAATTCTCACAAAAGTCCAAATCAACATTCTTCAAACTTGGCAACAAATTCCTTGAGTGAAGAATCTTCATCCCCTTCTCACTCATGTGTTCGAGCCTATGATGCCATAATGCTGCAACTGCTCCTTTGGAAATTAAAGCATTAACAGAGTTAGAAATACCATTGCATAAATACAATGTACCAACCTTTTCACCTTTTGCTATTACCAAGGCTCCTGTGGTGACCTTCCAAGGTTTATCTATGAAAGTTGTCACACAACCTTCACCACCTAACTGCCCTGTTGAAATGATATTTTTCTTCAAATCTGGAACATGCCTTACCTCCTTTAGTAGCCATTAGTTTCCATTCTATTGTTTTACAAGAACCTTACCCATTCCAACAATTTTATAGGGTTTATCATCACCCAAACGGACTTGTCCAAAATCTCCTTGAACATAGTCATGAAAATATTTCTTATCAGGTGTGCCATGGAATGAGGCCCTTGAATCTACCACCCAGGAATCAGTAATATTTTCAAAAGAAAGAATCAAGGCATCTTGTAACACCTCACTTGTCACATTTGCTTCATGATTGTTTTCTTGCAGTGCGTATCCTTCTTTTCCCTTCCGAGATCTACAGTATTTCTGTAGGTGTCCTTTCTTTCGGCATTTCCAGCACACTATCCCTAATCTGGACTTGGACCTGCCTTTCCTTGATTTACTACGATATCTTGAGCTCTTTCCTCTTTCCATTCTTCTTCCCCTAGACTCTGCACTCAAAGCATTACCTGATGTCTCACCAAAGCTTTTCCATTGCATTTCCTTGCTAAGGATAGCACCGACAACATCATCAAACTTTAAAGTACTAGATCCAGAAACAGAGATACTAATGGCCATTACTAAACCATTCCAACTTTTTAGCAATGAGCACAAGAATAACAGAGCTCTAACTTCATCATCAAATTTTACCCCAACAGAACTTAACTAACTTGTAACTGTATTAGAATCATTTAAATGGTCTACAATAGATCCACCTTCTGACATCTTCATATTAAATAACCGTTTCATAAGAAATACCTTGTTTGAGGCCGAGGGTTTTTTATATAGTTTCACCAACACCTGAATCAAACCCTCTGTCATTGTTTTCTTCAAAATATTGAAGGTGACCGACACTGCAAGGCACAACCATACTATTCCGAGTGCATTTCTATCGAGAATGTTCCATTCCACATCTATTATAGCCATCGGCTTCTTTGCTTTTCCGCTCAATGGTAGGTACAGATCTTTTTGATACAGATAATCTTCCATCTACATCTTCCACAGTGGGAAGTTTTGGCCATTAAAATTCTTGACACTAAACTTAGCATCTTCCGCCATTTCTCCCACTCGAACAAGGAACCCTTCTTTCTTGCGAGTTTATCAACCAAATAGACCTTCGGCTGTGATACCAGTTGTTAGAAGAATTATATATATGATAGAGAAATGCAAGAGATATAATATGTAGAAAAACACAAACAGATAAAACCAGAGAGACACAAATATACATGGTTCAACTAGTTTGGGCTATGTCTACCCTGAATAGCCAGTCCTTCCTTTGTATTATCCAGCAAAATGAAGAGACACAATCTATAGCAGATTGGCTATAATATCCTCTGTTCTATTTCACAGTCTCACCTCTCTATTTCTCGCTGTAAGAACACACAAATATTCCACAGCCTCAATACAATACCCTCATAAAGAGAGGGGTTAGCTCCTAGGGCAAAAAAAATACCCTAAAGTAAAGATAAATTCTACCGTCAGATCACCCACCTAATGAACAACCCAGATTGACTAGAAATTACTATACTTTTACAAGGCAATTTTACATATGTTTTTAGCTTCAAGGGCGCTGACCTCGAAACCCCTGCCGGGGGACCGCTGGCCCGCGGATCGCCGCCGGGGGGGAAATGCCCCCCGCAGCCCCCCTGCATGGAGGTGTGTACAATCTTCCTGGGGTATACAGCCAGCTGAAAAAAAGACCTCTAAATAATCATCCTCCACACCCAACAATTTGTTAGCAACAACAAAAAGGTTGGGTAGTTAGACTTGTGGAAACCACTTGTGCCTATATCACCACTTGGAAGACCACCACTGGATTCACTCCCTTTAAGATGGCCTATGGGAAGAATGCCCTATTGTCTATTGAATTTGAGTATAACACATTGACGATGGCATCTCAGTTAACTTGGATCTCACTACATCACAACAAGATAGGTGCCTCCAAATCAATGATCTAGATGAATTTAAAATTCAATCTCTCCTTCACACAAAGGTAATTCAGCTACAAAGGAAGATTTGGCATGATAACCACATCAGAGAAAGGACTTTTGAAGAAGTATATTGGGCCCTGATGTATGATTCCAGATTCTAGGATTTTAAGGGGAAGTTAATGACAAGATGGTTGGGTCCCTATATAGTAATGAAGTCTTAAGAAAATGGGTCTATAGAAATCATAATAGTGGATGAGGAAGGTATCCCCTTACTTATCAATTTTGATAGGTTGAAGTTGTACAAGAAACATTTGTCCAAGGAAGAGTTTGTTGTTCAGTCAATAGAGAGTTAAATTTGGTTGGGAGAATGATAGCCCTCGGTCCACCAAATTTCTAAAATAATAATAATAATAATAATAAGAGGGCCTAGATGAAAACCCCCATGAGGCATCTAAGACCAACTACTGAGTTGAAAATCTCTTTGAGGCATCCCAAAAGAAAAAATGAAAAGATCCCTAGGAAAAAACCTCCTCTGAGGAACCTGGGGAAGGAAGGAAGGTTGAAAACCTCTATAGAGGCAACCTATTTGTCTCAAAAAAGAAAAAAAGAGAGAGAGAGAAATAAAAAAGAAAAACCCTTGGAAGGAATTCTTACACCACTTCTGCTAAAATCGTTTCTTTGCGGGACTTCAAACAATTGACATAATCATGGCTATAGAATAACATCTAAAAGTGTATTCCTCCATTATTCCTACCAAATATTTCATTTCCACACTCCCCACTCACATATCTACCTCTCTCCATCATCCATCCAAAAAAAGAATCAAATTCTACCTCCTCGATGTAATTCTAAGGGAGGAGTCTGCAATGCTACAAGAGGAGCCCAAAATTCTATAGGAGGGATATATGATGGGAAAAGGAGACCATAGGATCATATTTTTTTTAGGTAATGTCGAGAGAGGTCCACCAATGTCAATTTCATCACCCATCCACTCCATCTAGCCAGAGTTAGCTCACATTTCCTCTCTGGCATGCATCTAAAAAAAATATACAAAAAACCTTTGTTTTCCATTCTTCCACCACCTACACCACTTCCTCATGATCTTTGATCCAAAAATATGGAGGAATGCAATAGAATACATATATAAAAATAAACATGAAGATGTAGTAGAAATAAAAATTCATTTCATTAATATCAAAGAACATAAAAAAGAATATATACAAAATGGAAATAAACTAGCTCGGGCGATGGTATCTTATCTATAAGAAGAGATGTGGTGGCTACATGCCTATGAATTGTGTTACAATGAGGCTCAAAGGCTTATTTATTATTGAAAAATAATGGAAAAACCTAAACATCCAAAAACCTAACCCTAGGAGATGAAGCGCCGAAACTATGCGCCTGGTTGGAGTAAATTGGTACATCATCTTCTCAAGGTTGTAACTTTGGCAAATGATCTTTGTTTGAAATGCACGATACCTTGTTAGAAATATATATCCGAGGAATATAAATTTTGAATAAAAATATTAGCCAAAGCCTCCCATTTTCTCATTTTTGAAAAAAATGTCATTTAGCGCCTCAGAATGGTTTCAGATGTTCAAGACCCGAAAAGCTACAAAAAAAATTAAACTATGCTATTGTTAAGGAAACTAAAAAAATGAAAGAAACAATGGTGGTGCTCAAAGTGGAATAGGTTGGTGGCCACCAATATCCACCTAGAACAGTCCTCCCCCCTTATGAAGCAATGGTCCCCATTGCATTGAGTGCCTCCATGAGATGGGGAAACTTCTACTAAACTTGGTCCCTGGTGAGCCACTTGCCTTAGTGCAAGACTTGGCCAACTTTGATAAACATATATAGCTTTATCCTCTATTGGTGAGTGTTCTTGATCTGTATGTCCATTATTTGATTAGTTTTGGCATGTTCCATGCAGTCTAGGTTTAACTCTGTCTATGTGACTTGTTCTCCAATGTCTGATGTGTCCAATAATGGTGGAAATTATGGTCGAAGGTAGTCCACATTTAACACTGGTTGTAGGCCAAGGAATGGGGGAATGTTGAGCTCAAAATAATTGTCTCCCACAACCTTGGTAATGGTGTAAGGCCCATATCAGAGTGGTGGGATCTTCCATTGGGATCCGATAAGGCATTCTTTCTACAAATGCAACAAAACATTGTCTCCCACCTGAAACTATTGTGGCACCCTATGTTGATCATGTTGCTACTTGTACTTGGAAATAGACTTCTCCAAGATGTCATGAAACTATAGGAGGATGTGCTACATGGGTTTACTAAATCTGCTCACTTTATCAACCTTGGATATTACATGTATGGATCCTGTCTATGTATTCAAATGAGGCATGACAACATCAATCACACACAATGGTTGAAATCTTAGACACACTTGAAAGGGACTGTGAGTATTCAAGCTATGGAGAGATCTGGTATAACTATGTTGTACATTGGGAAGGATCTAATCCTAGATTCGTGGATACTTGGAGTTGTACATGTGGAGAATGTGCACTATCATCTTGTTGACGACCTCATTTTGGCCATCAGTTTGGGCATGGAATGTAGGTGAGCTTGGTGCCTAATAGTGTCTAAAGGCTTGAAAAGAATGTCCTTAGGAACCTGCTATCCCAATTTGATATAATGGTTTGTAGGATCCCAACATGTACCCACACTCATTCAAAGAAGAGTTTGGAAGTGTCATTTGTTGTGATACTCTTCTTGAAAGCTGCCAATATAGTTATCTTAGAAAATTTATCCATGAACACAAATACACAATCATTACCATGCATGGTATAAGGGAGGCCTGACATATAGTCGATGGATATGGATTCCCAAGGCTAGACGGGATATGGCAGAGGAGTGTACATGCCTTGCTTCTTGATGGTTGGCTTGGTGATGGCACACACAATGTATGATTTGATATATTTCCCGACATTCTATCAGAGTTATGGCCAATAAAATTAATTTTGTAGTATGACCGTAATTTTCTCCACAACAAAGTGTCATGTGAATTGACTGTAGTGTACCTCACAAATCAACTTGGAATGATCACTTGAAGGAATAGAAAGGTGTCCCAGGTAGCATAAGAATGCATCCTCGAGGTGGAAATCAGGAACTTTCTTGCCATCTACTACCAGCTGGTATGTGGAGGTGAAGTCTGGATCATTTTTGTATAGTTGCATCCATATAGAGGTCTCGTTTCCACAAGAGATGAGAATAATAGTTAGTGTTGCGACTCGGGGCTAGTTTAGGCTGTCTAAAACATGATTAGTGCTGCCCTTTTTGTATTTAATGTTCGAGCGGAATTATTGCAAACATGTACACCACTTGTGATCATGATTATTTTAAAACTTCCCTTGTGTTTATATAAACTAAAGAGGTTGGTGATCAATGTGGGTGACCATCTCCTTCCCCATAATGTAATGCTTCTATTATCGGCAAGCCTGTATGATGGAATACATATTTTTATCATAGTTAGATTACTTCTGATTTGTATCAGAAAGTGTCTCACTATGATAGGCCACTTAATTCTTATGTTGGGTAAGGACTACACAAATAGCATAGTCAGAGGAGTCTTTCTCAATTTCAAATGGTTGTTGTAGGTCTAGCAATGTGAGTATCGGTGCAGAGCAAAGGTGGCACTTCAGCTTAATGAATTCCTTCTATTGGAGCTCGGACTAGGAAAACTTTTCTTTCACTCAACCCTTGGTAATCTAACTCAATGGTCAAGTGATATGGGATAATCCAAACATAAACCTCCGATAGAAATTTGCAAGGCCCAAAACATTGCGAAGATCTATTAGAGTGGTCAGGGATGGGAAATATCGAATGAATTGGATTCTTAGTTAGATCCACATGCACGCCTCACTCATCTATGATGTAACCTAGATATTCGACCTCTCTCATGGAAAATGTGCATTTCTCTAAGTTGGCACACAGTTTGTGTTGTCGTAGTATTTCAAGGACTTGTCGAATGTGTTGCAAGTGTTCTTTCCAACTATTGCGAAAGATGAGGATGTCGTCTAGACAAAAAACCATGAATGCATTAGTGAATGGCTACAATATGTCATCCATTAGCCTCATAAAAGTAGCAGAGGAATTTTTCAACCCGAAGAGCATAACTAGCCATTCAAAAAGGCCTTCCTTGGATTTGAAGGTATTCCTCCATACATCTGTGGGCTTTATTGGAACCTAGTGATAGCCAAACTTCAGGTCGATCTTGCTAAAATACTTGTCCCCCTTTAGTTGGTAAAGAAGGTCATGAATCCATGGCATTGGATACCTATTCATGACAGTTATTTTGTTTAGTGCCCGATAATCAATGCAAAGCCTCCATGTCCCATCCTTCTTCTGTACAATTATAGTCAAGCTCCCACATGGAGATGAAATTGACTGCATGTGCCTTTTTTTGTAGAAATTCCTGGATTTTCCACTTGATCTCTTCATTCTCCAAAATGGAGCAATGATATATCCACCCGTTTGGTAGAGGTGCTTTGGGATTCAGCTCGATTGAATGCTTGACCTGACAGTGCAAGGGTACCCTTGTGGGTGAGGACAAGATATCCATGTATTCTTCCATGACCTTATCTACCTACTTCTGCTACATGGAGAAACCCTTCCTGGGGACCATGGATGTGGCCATGATATTCCCCTTACTTTGATAATGAATTAGAAAGAAAAAAATTTCCCATTCTAGGAGATGATATTACTACATTTCTTAACAGAGATCAAAGAGATGGTGGTAGGTGATGCTACCTTCTGTATCACATATAACTTATTATCCAAAGAAATAATACTGTGAGGCCTTGACTCACATATAGAAATATTCTTCCACAAGTATAGTTGGCCTAATGATACATCATAAAATTCAAGAGGAGAAACATCACACAACACCTTATCCATGAAGGGCTTGATGATGTAGGGAAGGAAAAACTATTGGCTAACTCAAAGATCTCATCCTTGATGAAGCCACCTGATGGCGTATAGTTATAGGTGTGATGTGGTTGGTAGTCCCAACCACTTCATGACCTATTCTGAAATGAGGTTCTTTCAGCTCTCGTTGTCGACAATTATTTGTAATGACAAACCCTTCACCCACATCTATGAGTGCAAGAGATGCTACCCCTCCTCTGGATCTTCAAGCCAAATATTCTAGATCTTGTTGGTGGAAATAGTGACACTGGGCTCCGTATCAATAATTTTCTTCCCTTTTTCATTCCCCTTGCCAGAATCTGACTCTGAGTGAGAACATGCATCTGATTCTCAAGCCTTCAACTTGGCCACCAGTTCTTGCTTAGCTCGACACTCACTTGTGTTGTGAGTGGGGATCTTATGGAATTCACACCACTTTCCTACGTCCTTATTTGTCTTCATTGTGTTTTTATTTTCTAATGGCTTCGAGGGGTTTTCCTGGGTCACCCCTCACCTTTTTCCTTTGCTTTATAGTTTGATGATGCCTTTCCCTTTCTTCAGATTTGCAAATCCAAAATCTCACTTATTTTGTTTAAATTTTTTCTTGATCATGGCAGTGTGTCAGTAAGCAGTGCCAAGCGAGGACATGTCTAGGAACTCCATATCATCATGGATGTAGAAGCACATACAATAACGGTACTTGAGTACCATATGTCGCTAAGAATCCTTGATACCAAATTTTCTGCAAAGGGTATGAAAAATATTTGTGAACTATGGCACATCTTTGTCCCTTCCCTACCATAGTGTGGTCTAGTTTATGTGCCAATATTCATATCTCCTGATGGGATAATATTGTTCCTTGGTGGAATATCGGAAAGGGTTTCAAGTGGGTGCATTTGAAAATAACTAGGGGTCCCTCTCATCCTTTTGTTCACAGTAGTTTTCCCACCAATCCTTGACGTGGGGACAACTTTTGTAACAGCCCTGGTCAAAATTCCATGTAAGAATATATAAATACCACAGTTGATGGGACATGTATTCCAAGTTGAATGGTGGATAGGACATCCTAGGGGGTGTTCATTTGGTTGTTTATGGCTAATGAAATTGGCAAAGGCAATGGTTAAGGCATTAAAGAGGTAAAAAGTTATCTTGGCACATTTATTTATGTAAATAATGGAAATTAGGAGAAAAGCAAGGTGAAAGGTCACATTTTGCATGTGAGGAGGAAATTGAAGGAAAATAATGGAAAATTAAGAAAAAAGAGGTGTCATTAATAAAACAACTTATGAGGATCAGTGGGGAAGACTTGGTCAGTTTAGCTTTGGAGCTCTCTCATTATTCTCTCTCTCTCTCATAATCTTGGATACTTAGATTTTTCTTGGAGCACTCTTGGAGTGTGTGGCATACTTGGATTCTTGGAGCAACAAGGCAAAGGTAGAGCAAGAAGGCACAAGAAGGCATCAGCATCAAAAACTACATCAGATTTTCTTGTAGGTATCGAGTTGATTGTATGATTTACTCACTAGTTTTGGCATGCATGCAACATGCATGTGGTTTCTTGGTTGTGATCTATCATCGGCATGGAGGATTTCCTAGATTGATAGTGGATTTCCTAGCCTTTCCATTTCCTAGATATCCATGGTGATTGTGGTGTACTTTCATTGCTTTGCTTTAGTTGGTTCTCATTTTTCCATAGCTTGGGTTGAGTTACTTGTCCCGGAAGCCCTAGTTGAACAAACGCTCTGGAAGCCCTGTAATAGATTGGTTTGAGTTACTAGTCCTAGAAGCTAGTTCGACAAACGCTCTAGAAGCCCTTGGCGGGTTGAGTTACTAGTCTTGGAAGCATTGGTTGGACAAATTCTCTGGAAACCCTAGAAGGCTTGGATGGAGACCAATTTTATGATGTTTTTTGGTGATGTCTTATCGTGAGGTGGAATCATTGTTTGATGGGTTGAGCTGGGTGGCCTCCAGAAGCCCTGGATGAGTTTTGATTGATGTGTTCTATGAGATCCCATAGTCATGCTTGGAATATGGAACGGGCGTGATTGCCTGAAGAGATACTTGGCTCAGCCAATCTGTGGTCGTGTGGAATGTGGTAGTCACATCTTCGGTTGGTTCGTTGCATTTATTAATGAAAAAAAATCATTCCCTTGATTTTCATGTGCAAATGTACTGATGTATATATGGATTTTTATGGTTGATATGTCTATTGTATTTATGTTCCTATTATGTTTTTATTTTATGCATATTTACCCCGGAGGTTGTTACAAAGTAGTATCAGAGGATGGTTAAAACACTTGGACTTGATGGGCTTTATCATAGGTATATTGAAGAACAAAGGTTAATTTTTATACCTTTCTATCATATCTGTTATAACGTTTCTTCTGTGGAATATTAGAAGTCAAAAAATTGTCCAAATTGAAGGTAAATCCCATTGATAATTAGGTAAAAATTTCAGATATTGGTTCACAAGACTTTAGGAATTATGATCTAAGGAAGATGACCTCCCTGAATGCACCTTTAAACAAGTCACGTTGGAATTTCTGCAATAACTTTGCTTCTATAGGCTTTCAGAAGCTGAAAAATCGTTCGTATTGAGGGAAAATGCCAATTATTATGTGGTAGAAATTTCATATATTGGGTCACAATATTTTAGGAGATATGACTAGAGGGAGTCAAGCCTTCCAAATTCTCCTAAGATCAGGTCTCAAACAGGTCATGCTGACATTTTTGTTATAACGTTTATTATAGGCACTCTCAAGAGCTACAATTTTTTCCATAGTTAGAGAAAATCCCACTTATATTGTGGTAAAAGATTCAAACATTTATTCGCTATATTTTAGGAGATATGACCAGTGTAAATCGAGATTTCTGGATACTCCTAGAATTGTGCACCAAATAGGATCATGTTGGTATTTTGTTATAACCTTTCATATATGAAATCTTAGAAGCTGAAACTTGAACCATAGTCAGCAGTAATTCCACTGATCATATGTTTTGTTTCCATAACTTGTACTACTACAGTTTAGGATATATGTATTGAATCATTCGCCATATTATTTTGCGTGCAGAGTGTTTGATGAAATTCTTAAATGGTTCAATGGTTAATTGCATACAAACTATTTGATAAAATGCTCAATGAGTATGTTCTTTGTGGCTGGGGATAGTATTGATGTGTAATAATATTCTTGTAGTTGATATATTCTTACTTGTATGCAAATAGTTTGCTATATTAGTTTACAGGTAAAGTGTTTGAAGAAATGCTTACATGCAAATGTAATAGTATAGTAGTTGTTTGAAGAAAATGTAAAAGTATGTAATTGTTTGAAGAAAATGTTATTTTTAAATGTATTAGTATTGTAGTATGATAATATGGGTGTAGTTGATCTATGCCTATTTGCATGCAAATAATTTGAAGAGTTGCATGTAAAGAATTTGAAAGGTTGCATGCAAGGAATTTGAAAAGTTGCACGTAAGGAAATGGAAAAGTGGCATGTTTTTAGTTATAATGTTACTAGTGGAATAAGTGTAATGTTTTTAACTTAATCTCATACAAATGTAGGAGAAAAAAAAAACATTTTTTTTTCTAGTGTAGTTAAATTTAGTATAGCTTTGGAGATTCCATTTCCATAATTGGACATTGGAGATCGGGCCATTACATTAGCTTCCTCCTTCTACCTTAGTGTGGACTATGGATAGTAAGGGGGTATGCTTATAGGTTATTAGTATTGCTAAATGCTGATTTCAATTAATAGACACTATGTCTTGATTTTTGGAACATGTGACTGACTGTGTATGAATTATATGTTGTTTACATGTTGATTTCATGATACCTACTTACATCCTTGTATGTTAGGTTACATTTTTTAATATTTTGATTATATGTATCAATCTTGTAGGTTGGTTACAAGAACTGATCGCTTATGTTCGACTAGATCAGTTTATGCTTAGGTGTAGCTGATTTGGCATTACTTATGCATATTTTGGGTTGCATGTGGCAATGTGTACAATGGAGTAATGGTTATTGTCATGCATGAGGTCATGGTTTGTGTACTTCATATGGTCATGCATTGATGACTGGACTCTAGCTAGAATGATGCATATATGGGTTTTTACTCATTTTTATGTGTAGTTGTATGCATGTATAGTAGGTAAAACATGCCTTGTGAAGTCATTGTATGCAATTTAGGTCATCATGGTGCTATTGGATGTTATGATTTCTAGTGTATGGCCATACCACTTTGTTTGTAGAGTTGTGTTGTTACTGGTTTTTATGGTCTTCTTCTTGTTTGTTTCTTGTCTTTCCTTTTATGTTTTGAGTCTTGGGAATTGGTTGGGAAAGTGGAAAGTTGATGGAAAATGGGAGAGATGTGTGGTACCCAACCAATGATATAAGACCCAGATGAAGTTATATGCATGATTAAGAGTAGCAGAAGGTAATACTATGACAATCAGAATAGATTGGTTCAGTCCATTGGTGTAAATGGATAGTGGCAGTGTAGTCATGAGAAAGGTAACTAGAAAAGGTAAAGTAAATGGACCAAAGGTGTCATATGGTTTCGCTATGTTGGGAACTATTGCTCTCAATTCTTGTGCATAAATAAGGAAATTCTCTTAACTTAGACCTTATGTTAATTGTTAATTATTTTATGATCATGATTATGTTGAATTTTATATATGTATACATGTATTTATGAATGTTGTTGTTTGACATGATCATGATTGTTTTATGCTAACATTTATATATGTATGTATGTATTCATGTATCTATGTTACTATCTAACAAGGTTGTCATGGATCATTCTTGCGGAGGAATGATTGCTTATGCAAGATAACAACATGAAGAGGTTCATGGTTTTATGGGAAATCAATTGTGAATAATAGTAACGACAAATATACGAGGTCAGTATCATGTGGATATGATTTGATATTGTATACTTGTATTATGCATATGTGTATGTTATAATAGGTAATGTTGAAGGATACATAAAAAAAGTGAAAGTAGTGTGCTCTATGATGAGTTAGGATAAGCATGGATGAGATACTGGAAGAAAGGTTTCCTAGTAAGGACAATGTGGTTTTGGTTGTGTGGTACTATTATTGAGCATACATTGTATATGTTGTACATGTTTCATCTATGATGTGTGCACTTGTGGTGTTGTGTATACATAATGTGTGTACATGTTATTTATGCAATGTTATGTCTAGGATGGTACAAATAGGGTTGTGTGAATATTGCATATGGGGTGTTGTATACATATTGTACTGTCTTCATGATGTATATGCGATGTGCATGCATATCGTGCTTTGTGCATGTTGTATATGTAGTGTTGTGTTCATATGATGCTATGTACATGTTAGATATGCAGTTCTATGTACATGTGGTGTTGCGTACGTGTTGTACATATGGTGCTATGTACATATTGTGTTGTGTGCATGATTGTACAAGTGGTGTTGTGAGCATGTGGTGTCGTGTACATGTTATACATAGGGTGTTATGAGCATGCGGTGCTGTGTACATCTCGTGCATGTGATGCTATGTACATATGGTGTCGCATAGACATTGTGCATGTTGTATTCTGTACATGTGGTATTGTGTACACGCTATATAATGGTGTAGTGTATATGTGACGTTGTGTACACATTGTGCAGGTGACACCATGTACATGTGATGTTGTGAACATGTTGTGCAGGTGGTGCAGTGTATAGGTGGCAAAGTGTACATGTTGTAGATATGGTACTTGTGTAAATGTGGTATTTTGTGCATGTCGTTGATGTTGTGTTATGGGCATGCGATATTATGTATATGCATCATGTAGTCATGGTATTGCAGTGTGTGTACTCATTGTGTGGTACTTTGTGTAGGTACATGTACTGGGTGGTATTTTACATCGGGTATAGATGGATGCATTGTACTCTATACACTGGGTGTAGGTGTAGGTGTATGTGTTGTATGCCAGGTGTAGATGCATGTATTGTACGGTGTGGTATGCTGTGTCATTGTATGTGTGTGATGCACACTATGTGTCTATGCACATGGTTGAGGAGAAGGCATTGGGTGTTTGTTGAGTGTAGCAACTGATCCGGAGTGTGTATAGAACAAAAACAAAGGTAAAAGCTAAGGATTCAGGAAAGGACAAGTATCATCCTTTTATTTCAATTTTATTATGTATTTGATTTATGATTATGGTATATGATGATTATATGTGATCTATGATTTTGGCTTATGATGGTCACATGTCAATTTGATCTATGATGGTTGTGTTTGAGCTAACCTAATGTGATATCTTTATATATCTTGATTTGGTCAAGTATGCTAGTTTGACTTGTTGTGACAGGAAGCGAACATGATTGCAAATGTACCTTATTGACGAGCTACCAAAGAGGTATGATGTGAATTTATTTCAATTTATTTTAAATCTAATGGAAGTTATGTGCTTGGTACAGGAATGCATGAAATGCTCAGTTGGGTGGTTGAAATCAACTGTAAGAGTTAGCAGCAGTAGCATCAAAGGAATTGAAACATGCAACACTATGATGGTAAATCACTTCAAGAGCAATGCCATTGTGGGACACTCGTGTTAGGGTCCTATAATAATAAGATTCATAATTTTGAGTTGGCTATGGTTAGTTTTGTAATATTGTACATACTTTTTCTTTCTACAAAATGTTTTCCATATTAAAAATTAAAAAATGTAAAGATGGTATGTCCTAAAAGAATAATCAAAGGACAAAAAGAAATAGAAAGAGGTCAAAAAGTGAAAAATATGAACCCCAAAAAGAAATAAAATAGATCATGAAAGTGTGCAAATTCAAATGGCACTACTTTTTACTTTGCTTTGTAAAATAAGGTTATGTGTAGCTTGTTAGAAATGCCACAATCCATGACGGTCAAATAGCTTAATCTTGACTCATTCATGCTTTAAATCTTATGTTGATAGATAGAGAATAAGTATCTAGCCAAACTGTTTAACCTTGGCAGATCAGTAGTTAGGTAGAGAATAAAAATGAGATCATCAGTTTAATCTGAGCCATTGGAGGTTATAAGGTTAGAATTAGATAGTTTTCTTGTCAAAAGAAAAGTAAATAAAGGGTAAGCAAGCTGAAATGCACCCAATAAAATGAAGAAAAAAAGTTAGGATAAATAAAGGGTAGGTAGAAAAAAGGTTGCAAATGCACAAGGTTGCTGAGTCAAAAGCACATTTATCATGCTTAAATCCTATGTTTCATGTGCAGGAGGATTTATGAGAAAGAAAAGATATTCAGAAACTTATTTACTAATTTCCCTTCATTTTGCTATATCCCACAAGCTTATTTCCTAATTTCCCCATTATCCCTTCATCACTTATAAATCCCTTTTTTCCCCTCATTTTGACCTTTACCCCTTGGTTTCACACATTTCCCTAGTAATTACCCTTCAAAAATCATCCCCCTGAGAAAAACCCCTTTTCCATAGTGTGAGACCCATTCCCCATTGTAAATATTACCTTTCCCCCTTATTAATTTCCCCATTTCCCTTCAAAAACCCACAAAAACCCCCTTATCCTAAGTTTTATGCCCCTGATATATCTAATTAATTTCTCCACTTCATATTTCCCCGATACTCTTTTTAACCCACCAACCCTTGGTGCAGTTAGAAAACCTACCACATAACCCATGGTCCCACTTTATTAACCCATCGCTTATGTTAAACAAATCCTAACCTTATTAGTTAATTAATTGCATTTTTATGTAATTAAACCCAGGGCCCTGCAAATCCATTTCCCAATTCCCTTCGTGCATCTTAACCGTGCGATAGTCATCCGATCTCCTACCCCCAGATCTGATAGTGTGCATCCATATCTCACAGGTTTATTATCTAGTCAATAACAACCCGAGAGCACACAATATTCGTGGTTTTTCCTGGGCCCTTTTCTACTACATGGTGGCACTAGGTGAGATCACATGCTCACAAAAAATACCGTCTGCCCTCCAAGAGCGGTTAGATGGCCCGAAAAACAACCTCCCCACCAAAGCCGAAAACTACCCACTGTTCATTCATAATTTCTGCACGAAAATTTGACCGTTACTCGTTAAAAGGCCAGAAAAGCCCCAATTCACTCTTTTCGCTCATTTTTCACTGCAACTGCTACTTAGCCATTGCAACAACCTGATGCCTCTGTGACCAAATTGACCACTGTGTGCCACCTAAAGAAGCTCTAGACACCCAATTGAAGCAACTAGTTGACAGTTGAAGCCACTGTACCGTCTGCATTCACCACTGAGCCCATTTTGCAAGCCAGACCACCGATTTCCAGGTATTCATGGGAAAAACTAGAATGACCCTTCAATTTGAAAATGCACAATTTAAATTGAAAGCTTAATTAATTTAATTAATTAAAGAAACTTGGCTAAATTCAAAAGAAACCTGCTATACACCCCAAACCCTTGTTCAGACTATAATTACCCTCTCACTGTACCAGAACTACTAAACTCACTCCTAAAACCCCTCAAAGCCTAATTCTTATCTGTAAATCCAGTTATGGCTTCCCAAACCTCTTTGGACATGAGAGCTCTGAAAACCCCTCACCTAGACGTCAACCACCTTGCATTAGCAGATAGAGATTTACAAATAAAGAACACGGCCTCCCCTGCCTACCTTCTAAAGCTCCACTGCTTTAGTAAGGACAGATTCTTACACCAGAACAATGACATCCACCTTTGGGAGTCTAATTTTTCCAAATATTTGTTTCCATAAGTACATCTATTCCAAGACATTATCCACTTCTGTCATGCTTGCTACATTCCTAGCCAAAGAGCCATTTTCACCCGTAACTAGAAAGTATTGTTTACCATCAAAACAGAACCCATTAATCAAATTTTGTACGTCCAACCAAGCCCTAATGAGACCCCACTGTCTATTGGGGAATTGCTTGACCTTTATACCATGTTGGACCTGCCTAGAATAGCCCAAATTTTCCAAATTTTCATCATTGAGGAATGTCATACTCCCACTAATAGTCCCCCTTATGCTGCCACAATTTTTTCTAAGAGAGGGAGATAGATTATACCATGCTCTCTTACATCTTAGGATATACCACAGATGAGCATAAGGATGAGGTTTTCCTGGCCCTTCTTTCCATCTCTAGCCCAAGAAAGCCTCTTGTTGTTATTTACAACTATGTTCAGTTCATTGTAGACACGATGCATGCAAAATTCACCAGATTACCTATTGAAAGAGTCTTCAAGTACTCTTTTGATTATTTCATATGTTCTTCTATTATCAATTAGATAAATTCCCTGTGAGCATTTAGAAGCTGGATACCAAGGGAAATCAAAGATCAGTTATTTATTGGACACCCTTGATCCAAAATTACTCCACTGCATTCACTTATAAGGACTTCACTGATTCATTTGTCCATCCAGTCATGAATATGCTAACCAGTAGCCCACAGCCTAGAATGAACCAAGAGATCAAAAGGGTGTTATAGCTGGCCAAGAACAGTAAGGTGGGAGACTGGTATCTATACCAGAACCACACAAAGATAAGAATTTATGGATGCCAACTTGTTCCTTACAAACTGCCCAAATACCTCTACATGAGGATATTTCCACTAGAATGCTTTAGGCAGATTATTAATTCTAATGAAGTCAACTTCCTAGCAGCTAGGAAGAAAACCCAATTCAAAATGAAAAATCAATTGGGCCCCTTCATTTGTAACACTAGGGAATATGGAATAGAGGCAGATAAGATTCTGTAACAAATGAAGTTCAAAAACAGTTTTATGTGGCAGTATGACCTTCATGGAGTCATAAATAAACTGAGGATAAAGGTCAAGTTGGGACCTTTCATCCATCATCCTAGACTAGACATTAAGAGGTTTCATGCCCAATCAGAATGGTTGGAAAACACTCTAATTGACATGGATAGTACAGTAGTGGATGTAGAAAATACATTTGCTTAATGTAGAAAGACAGACTGGTGAAAGTTCTTTCCTGTAGGTTCCAGAACTATGAGAACCAATAAATATTCCTCCTATTTTACGAACTCCTACAAATGATGAGAGAAACGCAAAGAGAAATAGGGAGCAGGGTTCCAGTTCTACTATGGAAACCACAGATGAGCAGTTTGACATTAGTTACAGGAAGAGGCCCAAGCTAAATCCTGTAACTGAATAGCAGGACACCATTGAATCAATGGAAATAACTGACACTGATACAATGGTGGAAAGAAGAAAAGGTACAACAGCTTCAGGAGAAACATAACAACCCTCAACATCTAACACTCAACTGATTGAGAGATAACTTAGTGTTGAGGTTTCTTCTTTCACTAGACCAGCATATAAAGAAAAGGATATCAAGGATATATATAAGGAGATCAAGTTGAGAAATGAGAGTTGAAGGCTGAAACATATGCTCAATACCTCAAGCACGCACCAACAAACCAAAGCAAGTTGATGTTAGCTTTTGACATCAAAACAAGAAAAATGCAAGTGTCCTTCATGCAGCCAACTGTCTAGCAGCCAAAGACATCATTTGACTACGGAAAAATAGACTTTGAGGTGTTGGCCAGCAATGTTCATCCCATTGACCAGATTTAATTCCACAAGCAGGCAGGAGAGATGATCTACTCCACCTTGACAGGAAAGGCCATGGCTGCACATAAGCTTCAGAGTTCATTATATAACATTACAGCTCAATAAAAATTCCAAAATGCCTCCTCATAGGCCAAGGACAACATGATCAAGTCATTGGAGGACTTCGTAATTGAGCTAGGACATGATCCTAATGACAACAAGGCTGCTGAGAAATTGATCAAGAAGAAGAATGAGCACATTGTAGCTCTCAAAAAACAATGGAAACTTCCCCATTCAGATCACCCACAAACAAAACAGGTCCTGGAGAGCTAGACACATCAAGAGGAGATGATGGTCCTGGTTCTACAATTTAATGATCAAGTAAAGGAAATGGAAAAGGAGTTAGATAGTTTGATACAGTTAAAACAAGCTAGTCTGGAGACTGCCCCTGGCATTGTTATCCCAACAGTTACTACAACAATACCTTCCACTTTGGTACCATCCTTAGCTCCTACAGCTCCAATGGCTACAACACTGCCAATGTCTATACCGTCTACATCAGCAACAAGGTCAACAATGGTAGTTTAGTCAGTTGATGAGGCTAGTAGATTGGTCAAGGAAATGGAAGACATGTCCATTCAGACAACTAAAATGAACAAGCTCAAAGAAAAGGTAACTAGTCTAGAGACTGAATATAATATTGCACAAATTATGCACAAAGAAGAAGTGCAGAAAGAAACCAAGATGAATGAGAGAATAAAAAGCTTGGAGAAGGAATTGACTTTGAAGGAACCCCTTGGCTAGGCCAAGGAACAAGTGTGGGCCAATATCATTGACTCTGTCAATGATATTTGGCCATCCATCCAAGTAATTTTTGAGCAAATTGACTGAGTGAAGCGGGCTATAGAAGCCATACAAAGAGTGAAAATAGAACTGGGAGACATGCCAAAGGAGGCCACTAGGATCATTCACTTCCTCAACTCGAAAAAAAAGTATGAATTACAGGAGCTGTAGATACCTGATAGAACAAGTACAATATTAGAAGTAAAAAGGGTCCTCACCAAGAGAAATTCAATGATAAAATTGGAAGATAAGTGTCAAACCATGCAACTCTCTATAGATAGATTCATGGTTAAATTTGAAGTTTTGAGGCAAAAAGGTCTGCCAAATCCCTTAGTAATAAATGATAAATTAATGCCACAGGAGGACTACAATAGAAGAATTAGAGAAGTGGTCGGAGATCAGGTAAATACTTCATCTATGAAGGGGATTCCTACTGGCAAGGTCCTATACCAAACTTTTGAGAACTTGTTTAGCTCCAGCATGAGGTAAAACATCTTTTTGTGAATAAGCCCACTTTTGCCAAGTACATAGAGGCAGATGAAATTTATAGGAAGATGATGAATATCCAACTACCAGATGCAGAAACATGGGAGAAATTGAATGACCTACTGTATAAATACACAATATAAAAATGTATAGTAAGGGTGAAAAACCACAGTAAAAGGATAATGACAGGCCATCCAGATGAAAGAGTATCAGGTAAAAGTGTATTAGTTGAAAGATCAAAATAAAAAGAGCATTCAGCGTGAAGACCAACAACAAAGTAGAGAATAAAACGGAAAATATCAGAGCATAAAGACAACACAACCTAATAAAAAAGGACAACATACATCAGTCAAACATCTGTCTCTATCTTCTTGCATGAGGATATTTCTTTCTCCTAGATTAATTCCCAAGATAGTTTGGGATATTTTCTAAATTATTTTTGTATAAATACTACATAAGTCGAAGTATTGAGGGTGGATTTCTATACATTCATAGATTTATTTTGATCATAAAGCTAAGGGTTATTGTATCAAGTTTTTTGAAGTCAACAGGCTGGACCAAGTAATAATGAGACTGCATTATAGGATTCATGGGTTGAGCTATTAAAGTGAAGTATTTTCTTTGTCAAATTTGTTATTTTCTTATGTTTTTCACAAACTTGAATGTTATCTAAAGTTGAATGAATTAACTGGAAATTTATCTCAGAATTTGTTTAAGTACACTTTGTTTTGAACAGTTGATCATTTCCATGTTTTCTTCTGATATCCAGATCTAAGAATCCTTAATTTCTCTCCCATCCTGGTTGACCTCTTTCACTTTCTTCATAATCCGGCCTAAGGAACCCTTAATTGCTCCTTGGATCCGATTGAAAATCACTTCATCATCCAGCCTTGAGATCTGAAGTAACTCTGCTATCTTGCCCTATAGACACTATTTTTAGAACTTGATCTAGTCATGTTTGCTTGATATTTGACCCCATAGCCCAATGGTAAAAGACACCCCTCTTTTCATAGAAGTAAGTGATACCAACACCAAATCCAAATCAAAACCCAAGTACAATCATAGCTAGCCTAAAATCAATTAACTAAACAAAGTTAAAACATAAAGAGAGAGCCCTCTCTGAGCATTAGGAAGGCTAGATCCTAATCTCCAAAGTAGGTTTGTGGTTACCTCTAATCATTTCTTTCTAATCAACTCTAGAGAAATATTGGAGTGATAACATATTGGCGACCATACTGGGGACTTCGATCCTCAGTGTAATAAAACTTTAAGGAAACCTTAAATTTCATCTTTTGCCCCTTAAGGTCATTTTAAGGAGTTGATGTTAAAAAGTTTAAAAAACAATTAAAAAATTAAAATTTTGGCTCCCAAAAAGACTCACTATACCAGGGAAAATCTAGATCCAAACCCTGCTACAATAGTTGATGACCCTAACAGAATTTTAAGAAAACAAGAAAAGGTAGGAACTCAAGCAAGTAGAATCTAGTTAGTTAAAGAAAATTCACTCCCTGAGGAATTATCAACTTTAGAGAAAATTCCATTTGATTTGTCATTTGACCTCTCATTGTTTAGAACTAAATCAGAAAATACAACTCATGAAACTGTGTTAGACCCTAATTTTATTCAATTCATTGAGTCAAAAAAGGTGCTTATACATCCAGATTTAGATAAACTTGTATTGGATACTTTTGACAAGCTAGAAGATTTAACCTCTACATTTATAAGCCATATAGATGATGCCTACCTTCAACAATTAGTTGAATTAGTTGCCCTCACTGCTGCTGCCTCTAAAATTTCTGCATAATCTTTAAATACTATAAATAAACCTTCATTTACTACCACCTCACGTATAATATCCACCCCAGTTAATTCCCATAAACTAGTTGTTCATTAGCTTCCTATCCCACCAAACTCATCAACCTCATCTTGTTCATCTCCATCCAGTTTAAGCCCTTCCTCAAGCCCCAGCACTTTGCCCCCTAGTCAAGCCAAAATCTCATCCATGGCAAACATATATGCACCTTTGGTTTTACGATCTCAACTCCATGCCATGACCCAAGATTACCAAAGCAAAATCTTTTTGTTTGATGCTACTAGTTAGTATACTCCCCAATAACATGTGAACAAAATGATTGACTATTTTGAGTTGTATGAGATTGATGAATCTGATGTCTAAATGAGATTTTTTTCCCAAATATTAAATGGGGATGTTAAGAAATGGTTCAAATGTTTACCAGCTAATCATATCGTAGTTCTAGTGGATTTTCATAGATTATGTTAGTGTCAGTCTTTGCAGCCTTCCTCCAGTGATCAAACTTGCTCTTACAAAGTGATTTTAAGGTGTCAAGGTCAAATTTTGTCATTTCAGTAAGTCTTCAAGCAAAATTTGGTCACTAGGCATTAGATCTAGGGTTTGCTTTTATTCCTATCAAAGCTGTCCAAATGTCGGACCATGTCACTGTTAAGCTGAGTGTACCATCACTCAGAGGGTTGTCATTATCATGTCAAGTTCCACTGGGTCATTTTACACCTTGTTCATGCTTCAGTTGCGCCTAGGTAAGGTCATTTCCCTCTCCCAGGGTTTTGAAGGAAATTTCTCTTGGACGGTCAAATCATCAGCAAAAATTGTATCCTGATGTTCATACACCTTCCCCTATACCTAAAGTACCTTATCAAACACTTCCCATCAATGAGATCCCCTAAATTCCTCATTTTCGTAGAAACCCTAGTTTCTTGCTACAACTTGGCAATTTTCTAGGTTGGACCTGTGTTTTTCCTTTTTGGACCCCTTTCCCCCACACAATCTTTGAAATTCTACTTTCTCTTGCTTCTTAACATCCCTCCCTACTTCCAAGAATTTTCCCAAGAATTTAGAAGCCGCTTATCCCCTTCATTTCGCTTCATTTCAACAAATCTCTTGTGCCACACATCGGGATAGGTTTTACTCCAATGATGTTTCTGAACAATAAAAGATGAATTTAGCAAAACTGAGAGAGGTTTTTGTCCGCAGAATGCCAAGGAAGGAAAAACTCCTTCACTTTTTACACACGTGTCATGGTTCTATAGAAATGTCAAAAATACAATCGCCTCGGGAGAATTGATGCACCTCTAAAGTGACCTTGGGAAAATCAATTTTTCTCCTAGCTTGGTTGGCAAAATGACTTTATTGATGAGTCAAATGATAACTAGACACAAAGAGCTTTCGAAATAGTTATCATGAGCTCAATTTGAAGTTGAGGAAGGCATCCAAAAGTTGCCTGCAACAGCACCCTGCCTTTAGGCAGCCTCATTTGGCACATTTTGACCAGTCTTGGGAGATTTGATTTTTGAAAGGGAAAATGAATTCCAAATTGAAACATTCTGGTTGTGTTGGAAATTAGACTCAAATATCTTTCCAATGAGCTATCCTGTGGCCAATTTGGATACCAGGAAGGCCTCCAAAAGTCACCTGGAAAAAGGCGTGATGCACACAAAAAGCGCGGCGCACTGGGAGAAAATTTCCAGTGTAAATTTACACTGGCACGACACACATGGGAGGTGCGCTGCACAGGGCTAAAAGGCCTGAAAATTCATTGAAATTTCTCCAAATTGCTAATGCTTTGCCTATATTTTCTAGGTAGGCTTGCTATCTTTCCATTGCATCAAATTTTATTGTAAAAGATGGTGGTTGATGGGTGATAGTGGTTGCAATAAAATTTTTCAAAACCTACTTCTAAAGGATCCTCAAGCCAATTGCAGCCAGGTTTACAATTCACTGTTTTTGCCACCAAGATTTTGTCTCCCTCCCACTGTTCCCTTATTTTCATTAATCCCTAAATCCCTATCACCTAAATTCATTACCTGTTTCCCCTACTTACTCTATCCTAAATCCTCCAACCCCACACAACAAAACCTATCAACAAATCCAAAACCCTAAAGACTATTCCCATGCATCAAACCCTCAAACCCTATCCCATATTTCCCTATTTAATTTCTCCCAATTATTCCCATTCCTCAATATTATTTCCCCTTGCTAAAAATCCCTAACAGTCCCTATTGCATTTGTTTTTTTCCCTTGGTGGCAGAATTTGAATACATCATCCAAAAGAGCAGTGCAAGCACAGTTTATACACAACAATCATTTTTCCTTTGAGGTAGCTTTTCCAGCAGTCATGGCATCTGAGCATTCATCGGACTATGAGGTAGAAACCCAAAGTGACTCTCCCTTGGAAGAAAAGGGACCCTAGAGGCCTCATAAAAGTGGCAGACATGTTAGAGAAGAACCGACTACCCTCACAGAATTGCAAGCTTGCCCTTTGCCATCTCTTGTTTTCGGTTTCAGTCATGCTATGAGTTTTGTGAAAAGGTTGCAAGTGTTCGATTCCACCAAGAGTTGGCTCACCTATTTGTTCTACATTTACATGGTAGTCAAGTTACTTTGGTAGGGGTTACTTTCACAATTACACCGGACTCTATCTCATTAGCTACAAACGTGCCTAATATTGGAGAGCCAAATGGAATATGAAATATATGGAGCAGAGGAACAAACAACTTGAGGATTGGAAAGCTGAGATAGAGTTGTAACTGATCAAGGAAAACCGGCAACACATCATGGCGGCACAAGGTAGACCTATGGAGCAAAGAGATGAGGACCGGGAGTATGTTTTAGAGAAAGTGAACGTTCACTTGGAGCAGCTGGTGGAGAAGGCTAATATGGAAAAGGCAATGCTGAGGCGCATGACTCACCATTACATGGCCCTAAACATCAGCTCCAAAGCAAGAATCAGGAGCCTAAAGGTGAAATTGAGGAAGGTGACAAAGATACAAAAGAGGCAAAGGGAGCTCGATCGACTTCAGATATTGGCTGAAGCCTCTTTGGCCCAACATAACACTTGATAAGGAATATCCAGCCCAAATTTCAAGAAATTCGGGGCAATTTTGGTCACATGGCAAATTTTTGGTCACAACACAGGTTTTTTCTCCCTGTGGCGCAGCGTTTAGGATTGGGAGCTCCAAATCACAAATGGATTGCATTTTTAGATTTAGCATGAAAAGTCATGCCTGCTGGTGCACGGACAAGAAATTTGGTAATGATTTGAGTCCCCAGGAGGTCAAAAACACATAAAAGATGGCCTCTCTGCCCCTATTTTGACACACAGGAAGCAGTCTTGGGAGAATGAAGTTTTGGAGGGGCAAATGAGCACCAAATTCAAAAATTCCACTTCGGTTGGAAAGTAGACAGGCCAGGCTTTCTAACAAGCACACTTGGGCACAATTTTGACTCCTACAGGTACCTCAAAATTGCCTCCAAAGTGGTGTGGTGCGTATAGATTTGGGCACAGCGCATTTAGAGAAAAAGGCCAAAATCACTTCCGCTTCGCGACATTTCGATTCGCGACTTTCTCCAAGTGGGCCTGCTCATCTACACTACACTTTTTTCGGCACCTAAGGCAAAATGTAAAGTATTTCCACTAAATTTTGGCTTCTATCCAAGTGGCAAAGGAAGGCGAGCAGTCACCCAAGCCATTTGTCATTTTTGTAACGCTGCATCTATACCTAATGGTTGGCTTTCCACTTCCACTTTGTAATGATTTGAAAAAATCCCCAACTCTTGGTCGTTCTATTTCCTCGTGGCATAGTCTATTTATTGTATGCAAACGATTTGCAAACAGTTGGTTGGCTTGTAATTTCTGGGAGACTGTGGGAGAGAAAATCAGTTCTTCATTGTATATTTTGACAGAGGATTAATGAAAGGCAGCGGCTGTGTTGCATGAGATTCATGTGGTTGTGAGTGTAGCAAATGTGTCTCTTATGTTTCATATGTATTTTGTAATGTTTCGCAGTTCATTTCATATTCATTTCCAGTGAAATTTTCTAAGTTAGATAAGGTAGAATTAATTTTTATTGCTCTGCTTGTGGGAAAATTTCATGTTCAGTGTTCTTCTTCTGTTAAAAATGATTCATGTACTTATGCCCTTTTCACCCTCCTAAGCAATTCCTCCATTCCACGTTATTTCAAACTAAATTGCTAGACTTTCTGCCTATCTTGCCTCACGAAGTAAGCTGTGCCTTTGTATTAAATTCTCTGCTCATTGCTGTTTGTTGGTCCCATACCATCCCAGAAACTTAGTCATTCATAAAAAATTGTTTCTTGTATCCATATTTACTTACTAGCCTAAGATCAATATTTCACTGTTAGTCATCTCAGACCATTATGTTTACTTATTCGCTGAGCGTGACTCGGAGAGAGCCCTCTCCTGTTCTAGTAGGGCTAGCTACCAGACTGAGCATGGTTTGTGGTTACCCTGAATTTTGCCTTCCTTCAACCTAAGGGAGATTTAGGTGCTAACATAGTGGCGACTCCGCTGGGGACGAAAATGGTTTGCTTGAAGATTGTTTTGCCCTAGTACATATCTCAAGTTCAGAGCTGATTATTGATGGTGAACAACAATCAGACATAAGAAGGCTAAAATCATTCACCTGGCGACTCCTTTCACTGAAGAATCCAGCAACCGGTGCTTCATGGTGACTCCACTGCAGAGGGATTAGTAGCTTTGAGATTTTATTTTTTTTAAATGGAGCGGATTACAAGAAGATACACTCCCATGATCTGAGATCACATTCCAAGCTTTCCAAATAAGATTCCGAAAGTAGATTGGTCAAGGAATTTGCTTACGTTTAAAGATGATGGTAAGAAGGACGTTGCTTTACATCTAGTTCGATTTCACATGCATATTTGTAAGTTGAAGGTTGATTTTCCTGAAGATTGCTTAATGAAGATATTCCTGGCCACTATGGAAGGTGAAGCCCAATCTTGGTATGAAATTTTGCCGCCTACTTGTATTTACTATTTAAAGGATTTTCATGCCCTGTTCATTGAAAGATATCAAGAATATTATCCATCATTAAATCTAGTTCATGACTATTGCAAACATGCTTCTACTTTTATTGAAAGCCTTGAAAAATACTATGAGGATGATAATTTTATGGATGATGAGATCATGGAAGCCTTGTGCGAGAATCCATTTCAGCAACACAAAGAGAAACTAGAGGAGTCCCATCAAGATGCTCAGGAAATATTGCAGCAGAATCAAGATCTTTGTATGGTGGAAAATGAAGGAATTTTGCATCTTGACAGTTAACATGAATTACATGAAATAGATCGGCAGGTTGAAGAGTTCCATATGGCTGAAAGTGATGAAAGAAAAAGTGTTGGTTCAGATCTGTCCATAGAAGAAGACAGCATGCAAGGAAGTCCATTTCTAATTCCAGATTGTGATAATGTCAAGTCACCCATTTCAGATTCAGATTCAGATTGTGATGACCAAGAAAACCTTGTACTAAGTCCCATGAAAGAGAACTCTGCTGCTAAAATCATCTGGGATGAAGAAGACAGAGTTTTGGATCTGAATGTTCTCATGTCAGCAGAACACAGTCTTCATGAAGAGGTAATCCAGTCAGCTCAAGAACAACAACATGAGATCGTTGCTCAAGCAAGTAAAAAAGCTCCTCTGGATGAATTTATGGTAGATGATAGAAATGTTAGTGTTAGGTTTCAAAAAACATTTGAAGTTTCTTTTATCATGATTGATGAATGTGATGAATGTAATGAGAATCTGGATGTAATATCATGTGAAGATGACCTGCAATATATTCAAACTACAGAAGATCAGATCATTCAGGACTCCATTTCAGATTCTTCTTCCTATGTTTCATGTTTTGAAATGTTCTTTGAAGAGGAAATATGCTCATCCACTTGTTCAGAATTTTTTGGGGACCAAGAACATACTCTTATTGAAGTAGAGTGTGAAGAAAGATCAGAATCAAAGGAGAAAGACATCTTGTTTCCTCAGCAGGAGGGAAATCTTTATGTTTTTCATGATGCAATGGCAAATCTGTTGCAACCAGTAGTGAAGGTGATTATTGCAGTATTCGGCGATGAAGGAGATCAGGGTCAATTAGCTTTTTGGATGCCTAGTTACAAGTATCTACTATTGACCTGGAGATTTAATCAGGAGAGTCAATCAAGAAGGCATCTGCTTGATTGTTTACATTGACATTTTGATATAGTTTGATCGTATATTGCCTTGTAAGAAACACAGGTGGCCATGTACTGCCACCAAGCTTTAACTTTTAAGTTCAGCTCTTGGTATTTTGAGTTAGTTTGTTAGAGTCAAGTTTTTCAGTCATTTCAGTTCTCATTGAGTCAGTTTCAGTCAAGTTTCAGTCAATAAATTGAGTCATGTTGGTTTGTCGGAATAATGGACTCCATAGCCCAATGGACGAAGGCACTGACTAGCTCTTCCAGAGATCTGTTGTTCTTGGCACCTCCAAGGAGCTACCATCCCCCCTTGGAGCCAATGTTAGTTTCAGTCTTTGCAGCCTTCCTCCAGTGATCAAAGTTGCTCTTACAAAGTGATTTTAAGGTGCCAAGGTCAAATTTTGTCATTTTAGCAAGTCTTCAAGCAAAATTTGGTCACTAGCCATTAGATCTAGGGTTTGCTTTTATTCATGTCAAAGTTGTCCAAATGTCACTCCATGTCATTGTTCAGCTGAGTGTACCATCATTTAGAGGGTTTTCATTATCATGTCAAGCTCCACTGGGTCATTTTACACCTTGTTCATGCTTCAGTTGCACCTAGGTAAGATCATTTCCCTCTCCTAGGGTTTTGAAAGCAATTTCTCTTGGACAGTCAAATCATCGGAAAAAATTGTATCCTGATGTTCATACACCTTCCCCTATCCTTAAAGTACCTTATCAAACACTTTCCATCACTCAGATCCCCTAAATTCCTCATTTTCTCACAAACCCTAGTTTCTTGCTACAACCTGGCAATTTTCTAGGTTGGACCTGTGTTTTTACTTTTTGGACCACTTCCCCTCACTCAATCTTTGAAATTCCACTTTCCCCTACTTCTTAACATCCCTCCCTACTTCCAAGAATTTTCCAAAGAATTTAGAAGTCGCTTATCCCCTTCATTTCGCTTCATTTCGACAAATCTTTTGTGCCACACATCGGGATAGGTTTTACTCCAATGATGTTTCTAAGCAATAAAAGATGGATTTGGGAAAACTAAGAGAGGGTTTTGTCCAAAACATGTCATGGAAGAAAAACCTCCTTCACTTTTTACATAGGTGTCATGGCTCTAGATAAATGTCAAAAATACAATCGCCTCCAGAGAATTGATGCACCTCTGAAGTGACCTTGGGAAAATCAATTTATCTCCTAGCTTGGTTTACCAAATGACTTGATTGATGAGTCAAATAATAACTAGACACAAATATATTTCCAAAAACCTATCATGAGCTCAATTTGGAGTTGAGTAAGGCATTCAAAAGTTGACTGCAACAGCACCCTGCCTTTAGGCAACCTCATTTGGCACATTTTGACCAGTCTTGGGAGAATTTATTTTTGAAAGGGAAAATGAACTCCAAATTGCAACATTATAGTTGGGTTGGAACATAGACTCAAAGAACTTTGTAACGAGCTATCCTGCACCCAATTTGGACACAGGGAAGGCCTCCAAAAGTCACCTGGAAAAAAGGCGCGATGCACACAGAGAGCGCGGCGCACTAGGAGAAAATTTCCAGTGTAAATTTACACTGGCACGATGCACATGGGAGGCACTGTGCACAGGGCTAAAATGCCTGAAAATTCATTGAAATTTCTCCAAATTGCTAATGGTTTGCCTAAATTTGCCAGGTAGGCTTTCTATCTTGCCATTGCATCAAATTTTATGGTAAAAAATGGTGGTTAATGGGTGATAGTGGTTGCAATAAAAATTTTCAAAACCTACTTCTAAAGGATCCTCAAGCCAATTGCAGCCAGGTTTACAATTCACTGTTTTTTCCACCAAGATTTTGTCTCCCTCCCATTGTTCCCTTATTTTCACTAATCCCTAAATCCCTATCACCTAAATTCATTACCCCTTTCCCCTACTTACTCTATACTAAATCCTCCAACCCCACACAACAAAACCTATCAACAAATCCCAAACCCTAAACACTATTCCCATGCATCAAACCCTCAAACCCTATCCCATATTTCCCTATTTAATTTCTCCCAATTATTCCCATTCCTCAATATTATTTCCCCTTCCTAACAATCCCTAACAGTCCCTGTTGCATTTGTTTTCTTCCCTTGGTGGCAGAATTGTTATCGGGAAATCTAGTGTCTATGCAGAGCTGCTAGTCCCACTAAGGCTGGTAGCTACCTTAGAAACAAACAAACTAAAACTACTTTCGTTTTCCTTTATAAGAAATAGATAAGAGGGGAATAAAGGAGACCAACATTTGTCTTGTGCTTGGTTCCTTGCTTGATTCCTCTCCCTTCTGATAGATCTTTTCCACTCGCTTCCTCGTCTACCCAGCTTCAAAGAGCACCTGTAGAATCAAAGCAGCATAACACTATCCAAGAACATAGATCTATTATCATAAGCAATATAGGACCAAATATATATTGACCACACAAATGCATATATCATCAATCATACAAGAATGTGGAGGAAAACTTGAATAGCTTTATTAATAATAAAGAATAGCAAAGAGGATTACAACCAATTGTTCTAACCCAGCATCATCCTCTCAGCAAGAAAGCCCTTCTTCAGCTCATGAAAAGCTTATATCACCCAACACTATGATATTACACCAAGAAACCAACAACACTTCCTTACAAGATACAAAATTCCAGCCTCTGGATCTCTGGGATGAGGGATCCATATATAGATGTTTGCAAGGGGGGTGAGTCAGCTTTTGAGATTTGAATAATGTCCTCTTTCTGATAGTTCTTGATTCCACTTGGAGATTGATGATCTCTTAATCATCCCTGGGTGAATGCAGAGAGGCAAGTGTCACAGGAGAAGTTTGTGGAAGATTCCATGATCCTCCACCTTGTAGATTGACCCTGCCATTTGTCCATTCTCGCCCATCACACCCCATAGAAGGGATTTTCAAGATGCATCGCACCTCCTGTGTATATTTAGGTGGGATGCAACGCACTTTGACCATGGAGCAGGTGAGATGGTCTAGTTTTGACCAGTTTTGAGCAGTTTTTCATGGAGAACTTATGGGAGAAGATGTAATCAGTTGACCTTGTTCTTTTAGAGGTTGGAACAACACTTTTAGGGACTTAAGAGCCCTTGGTTTATGGACATTTATTATTGGGATTGCAGTTCCCAAAAATGTCTATAACAGTTTCCCCCTAAAGCATGAGGTCGTTAATCTATTGATGTCAGGTGAAATGCTTTATCATGAAGATCTGAAGTTTTTTCGATTTGGAAGGTGACCTGTAATAGGATACAATACAATACATTATCTTCATAATATTTTCATGATCTAGCTGAGGTGGGCATTCCCATGCTCAGCTTTATAAATTCATTTTCATGTGCATAAGACAGACAATCGTCTTAGTGTAGACTGATGATTCTGGTAGAGCCATCATCCCTTAGGTTGGATGATTATCTGTGCAGTAATGATGTACATTTGATGTCTTTATTTTCCTAAATATATACCGCAGCCCGGATGGATGAAACTAGATCCAGGTTCTTCAATCTCGTTCGATCTTCACTCAAAGTAAAAGTTGATCCATGTGAGAGATGTTCTGGAGTCAAACATGGAAAGACATCGCCTGATTACCAGTCAATGATGTGAGCTGTTAACAGGCGTGAGAGGAATCACTGATAATGATGATGACCCTCAAGGTACAATTTATGTGGTGTGAATAAGGGACTTGGCGTCGAACACCACGCAAAATCTTTCGGTCGAAGGTCATTGATGTAAACCTGTCGCGGGAAGTGGGAAACTTGCCATTGAGGCATGCAAGTTTCAAAGTACTGAAAGGGTTGTTCCTAGATCGACTTCTTGGATAATGAGCTAATGTCGCCAAGAAGTGATCCATCATAGGAGGGCCTTAGTGAATCCCACATCAATGACACGAAATGGAGAAAATGATTTTAATGGAGGTGAAAATGATCTGGTGATATAAGGTTCAGGGTGGTGGTCATGAAAGAATGGAGTGTAAATGTATTGCAGTGGGTGAGACACAGGTGAATTCTCTGAGCGACTTCTCTTGAACATACCGGCGACACTGACATGATGGATTGGTAGTGTTAACCCCAAATATGGATGGTGTGATAGACCCATGGTGATATGACTAGTGAACGGAACAACCCAACCCCACTCGGATGCGGAGTGAAAGTGTCATGTTCAAGAGCGACTTGCTACCAATAAAGTTTCTTCAAATTTTCTTCCCAATTTTTCCCCAGTCATTGCTGACTAGTACCTCTTTATTTTTGTCAAGCTTGAGGAGGATAACATATGCTTGTTCTATAATTTGCCCTTCGGGCAAACCCATCACTATGTTTTAACGAGCCTAGCGATAGTGAAACTCGTTCTTGTCTGTATGGACAAGTTTGTCGCTATTCAGTTTTAACGAGTTTAATGACAAGGATAACTCGGTCCTTTTCAATTTTAGAGAGTCCGAAAAAGGGACGTAAAGAAAACTGCAATAATCCTTTTTCGTCATATAATCCCTTGAGTCCGAAAAAGTATAAAACAATACAAAAGGGATGAATTTTCAGTAATTTTAACAAGCCAAACAAAACAAGCGCTCGATCTTTTTATGTAATAATCCCTCATGTCCAAAAAGATTAAAATCTAAAGGAGGGATAGCATTTCCGGTCCCTTTAACGAGCTGGAGAGGCCAATTTCTCGGCAATCTTTTCATATTTTACGAGTCAGTTGAAAAGAGCTTAAAGGAGACTCGTTTTTTGAGGAACGAGTGATAAATTCGGGTAGCAGCTGATTCCAGGTAAGGTTTGGAATTTTCAAATCACGGCAATGTCAAAAGGATGGCTAACAGGATCACTCTTCGTAGCTGTTCCTCAAAAGGGTAAACAATCAAATGGAGGTGAATGATCGGCCAAAACAAAGTGGAGGTGGTGATGAGAACACGACCAAGGCTTCAAAGGCTCATGATAATACATTCACAATGGCTATTTACTGGAAAATGGTTCATTTTTTAATAAGCTTAAACTCTAGGGGAACATTTGCTAATTGCTTATGTTTATTTTTTTAACGAGCTTGAATTCCGCGTTAAAACTGCTCGATATAATGGTCATTGATTATCTCGATTTTACTATTGACAACTTTGTTCCTTCAAAGGTTGTACTGCCTGCTCAATTGATTCATCAAACTAGTTAGAAACGAACAATACATGTTTGAAAAATGAGTTAAAACACTAATATTTTACTTGAATTACGTGAAAAGTAATTTAAAAGTGCTTTTTGCCTCTCATTTACCATTTCATTTGAACTTTGGTTTGTTGGAGCTTTGGAGGTGCTTTCCCCCTAGATTTTCACTCACTGATTCCGGGAGATTCTGTGGATGATTCTCGGTGCCGTCTGGACTAGGTAGGAGCTAAACCTGAGCTCTTTAGTTTCGTCCTTTCCTTTTTGAATTGTGAGCATGTTTTACAGTTTTTCCGAGCCTCTGGGGTTTGAAAAACTTTCCTTGGCTCCATCGCACCTCTTCTACATCGAAAGGTGTGATGCATACTGGATTGGCCATTGGCCAGTCATCATGCATCCCACCTAGAACACTGCTGGGGGTGCGATGGGCACAAAGAATGCAATTTATGCACAGTTTTTCATGGGAATTTTTGCCTGTTTTTCACCAAATCAGGATCTTGACTCTTCTCTTGTTTGTTTCAGAGATTCATTGGAGAAAAATGCCTATTACATGGCAAGAAAATGAGCATGAAGAGGAGGACATGCTTGCTTCACATGATCCAGTTACGATAAATGCAATGCGGAACTGTGGCCTGTTCAAGTTTTTCTGCATCTCTTGCATGAGGCAACAAATCAACCTGTTGCAATATTTTCTCGATGCATGGGATCCTACCACCCAGCTGTTCCAGATTAGGGGCAAGTCCATCCCCTTGACTGTCATGGACATCTATTTTTTGACCGGCTTATCGAGGCGAGGTGCCCCTATCTCATTATTAGGTTCGGCCCGTGGGGGTGAATCTGTGAGAGATTACATTCGTAGGTATTACAGAGAGGGATCTCAGCCGAGTAAGGATGGCAAGATCATTATCCGAGATGTCACTGACAGGTCCCTGAGGACCATTCTGTTTACTTTTGCTAGACTGGCTAGTAGTGCGGCTCTTCACGTGGCCAATAGGTCTTATATGCAGTATGCCTTGGAATGCCTTGAATCGAAGGTGTTCAACTAGTGTGATGCAGTACTCTCTGTGATGAAAGAACAACTGACCAAGGTGAAAAATGGAAGATTGAAGAACTTTGGATATGGTTCTATCTTGACAGCTTTCGCCTTGGAAAAGATCCCGCTGATGCAGCCGCAGTATGTTTCACTTGGTTTACCTCCACCGACTGAGCCACGGATGGAGAGATGGGTCGAACTTATGGCCAGACATGCTGGTCAGTCCCGGGTTTCCTTCTCTGATACATTTTTCGAGTGGTTCAACCGTCAGGAGATGGTTTTTTCCGAGTATCCATATGCTACTATGGATTTCTGGGGTGATCCGGATTTGGTACTGCCGGCTGGCGAGCAGTGGGGTGTCATCGGTAAATTCTCTGACCATATCTCTGTTTATCCTTTCTCTTTATAATGTTCTTATGCTTTCTTCTATTAGGACTAATCAAAACTCATGTGCTCATGTAGATGTTGGACCAGTTCGGCCAGTAGTACGCCTGAGAGTGCCAGCTGTCGCTCTAGCAGGAGACTGTGTGGGAAGGGCTATCCTTCGCGACCTTGATGTGGTTGAGAGTCTTTCAGCATTGCAGGATCAGGTCGAAGGCCTCACTCTTGGTATTCTGGACGTGAGTACTGACGAGCTGCCCCTAAGGTTGCAGCGACATACTACCGGCGTATCGAGTCGGTGGACTAGGCTTTTACGCATGATTGCACAGGCGGTGACTTGTTATCACCAGCATCATTAGACTAGGGTGCCCCCTAGCGTTTTGAGTTTTGGGTCATTTGACCAATTTTGTCTTGGTTACAGAACATTATGTGTAAACCATAAATAGTTATATATATATTTTTTATTTTCGGAGTTTTATTTTGGTTAAGTTACATGATCCTGATGCAAATATTGATGAAATGCTTCTTTTTATAAATGTTGCAAATGTCTATCTAACACATAATTTGCCAATGAGTCTGTTAATGTGTTTAAGTTTCTGGAAATATGTTGATATTGAATAAAATCAAATTGTCTTTCCAAAATCTTGACCCTTAGGAACATGCGATAGATAGCTGGATTTCAGATGGAGTAGATACCAGTGAGTTGTAGTATGACGAGCTGTGAGTCTAGCCTGACGACAAGTCGGCTTATGCCATGTGTGATGGCATCAGAGAGAAGTTCTATCAACGTGCTATATTCAGCGATGTTATTTGTTGACCAACCAATACATACCCCTCTGAAACTTACTAACTCGCCGCTTGGATCAAAAATGGCCCAGGCCGCAGAAGATAGGTTCTGCGAACTACGACTCGCCCCATCGGCATATCCAACAAAAGATTCCAATAGGTTCGACATCTGTGACAAATGTAAAAAGTGGATTATTTGACCAAAACAATTACTCTTAGCGAAAACAAAAATGTAACAAAAGCATATGGGTTACCACATTGAATCATGCGTAGTAACGCTTAAGGTACAACTCGTTACGGGGTTGCGCCAGTGGAATCCTGTCATAATCCATTAACTCGTAGGCTCCTTTTGCTAACACTCGCTTAACAATATAGGGGCCCATCCACAAAGACTTGAACTTACCTGCTCCCAATTTATCGGATTCCTGGTCGTAAAGTAGGACCAAGTCACCTTCTGAGAGGACATGGGGTTTGACATTCTTGTCGAACTGTGCCTTGACTCATTTCTTATGGGCTTCGTTAGCCAAAGCGACATCACGACAGGTTTCATCCAATTGGATGAGTTCCAAGAAACGAACCTCCTCTTATGAAGTTTCGGGCAGGAGGTTGACTGCGAGTTTGAGGGACAAGATTTCACACCGAACTGGTAAGATTGCTTCTAGACCATACACCAGTTGAAAAGGTGTAAACCCGGTTGCATTTCTTACCGATGTTTGGTATGCCCACAAGGCTGAGTACAGGATTAGGTGCCAACTCCTTTTGTGGACTCCAATCATCCTTTGCAGCATCCGCTTCAGGACTTTGTTGATTGCTTCAACTTGCCCATTGGCCTGCGAGTAATATGGAGTAGAGCTGTCGTGGGACAACCCTAATTTGGAAGCCAATTTGATCATCATGTGATTGCAAAAATGCGATCCATGATCTATGACTATAGCCTATGGAACACCGAATCTGGCGACTACATGATTGAAAAAGAAAATGGCAGTTGTTTCACCAGTGTTATCTAATGTAGGCATCGCCTCCACCCATTTGGTAAAATAGTCTACTGCGACTATGATATACCCATGCCCCCCGGTCGAGGTGGGGTTACATGTCATGAAATCAATGCCCCATTTGGCGAATGGCCCGACAGCAACTATCGATTGCAGAGTTGCGGGTGGTTTTTGGTTTTGCTATCGAAAATTTGACATGCATGGCAACTTCTGACTGCGGTTATGCAATCTTTGAACATTGTTAGCCAGAAGTATTCTGCTCGTAAAAAAATTTTGCACCGTAGCGTAACCAGATTAATGCCCCCCACATGCGCCTGAATGGCAATCATTCAGGGATTTTTCGGCCTCGTCATGGGTGAGGCACCTCCTTAGAACTGTATCGATATCACGACGACAAAGTGTATCATCGACGATCATGTAGTCTTTTGATTGGTATCGAATAATTTTTTGTTCCAAGCGAGAGGTATTAGACCTATATTTTTGGGTTTGGAGATAGATGATTATGTCTCCATACCATGGATTGCTTGAAGATATGAGAAACAAAGATTCATCCACGATGGTTTCTTCGGATGTTTCATCATTGGACGACGATGGGAGATCGCATAGTAATTCCACGAAAACCAGGGATTTCTTTGATTTAGATTTTATGAATTCTAGATCAAACTCTTGGAGAATTGCTATCCATTTTGAATATTTTCCCCACAGCAACTAAGCGACAATATATAAGTCATGGGGTTGCAATCTGACAAAATGGTAGTTTTTCGAAAGAGGACATAGTGTCGAAATCTCTGTATCGCTTGAACAACTATGAGAGCCAGCTTTTCAACATAGGAATACTTGCTTTCTGTATCATTTAAGTTCCTACTCAAATAATATATAGTATGTTCAATTCCGTTGTCTTCTTGAACTTAAACCATTTTGATGGTTGTATCCGCTGTAGCTAGATATAGGTTACAGTATTTTTGATAATCAGGAGCGTACATTAATAATGATTTCATTAGGGATTATTTTAAAGCATCAAAGGAAGCTTGCGCAACCTGATCCCAGACGAAGGGTACTTCCTTTTTCAATAAATGTGTATAACCTTTAGCAAGTTCGGCATAATTTGGGATGAACCTCCTCAGAAAGTTTTCTTTCCCTTGGAGTTTCTGAATCTGAAGCAAATTTGAAGGTGGAGGCAAATTTATGATTGCCTGAACCTTACAGGGTTTGAGACAGATCCCGTCCTTCGAGACTACAAATCCAAGTAAACGACCAGAACTAACACTGACCACACATTTGTGTGGATTGAGTTGTATCTTGTAGTGTCGGCAACATAGAAATATCGCTCTCAAATGCTGCGAATGATCGGTCCGCTTTCGCGAATAAGCCGAAAGGTCGTCGAGATATGGTTGAACGATGTTTTCGATGTCATGGAAGACATAATTCATTGCCCTCTGAAATGTTGCCCCTGTGTTCTTTAAACCAAGTGGTAATTTGCGATATGCAAATGTGCCCCACGGACAAATAAATGTAGTCTTTGACTGGTCCTATGGGTGGATATTTATTTGATTATACCCGAAGAATCCATCCATAAATGAAAATATTTTACATCCGGCGCATTCATCAATTATCTAGTCAATAAAGGGTGTAGGGTAGTTGTCTTTTGGACAAGCTTGATTTACATCCCTATAATCGATGCACACTCTAATTGTTCCTTGTTTTTCATTACAGGAACAATTTTTGATACCCAATCGGTTAGAGGAACTGGGTAAATAAAACCAGCATGGAGAAGTTTCTCAACTTCTTTCTTGATGGCAGCAGCGTTCTTGGGGTGCACCGACCGTAGCCATTGTCGTACCGATTTGACATCTGGATACATCTTGATTTCGTGTTCAACTATACTCGAGTCAATGCCTGGAATTTCATCATATGACCAAGAAAATACATCTCTGAATTCGCAAAAAAGAGCGTTATATATTTCCAGTTCTGAAGGAGAACAACATTTGCCAACATAAATATTCTTTATAACATCCATTTTGGTCGAGATATTTATGGCGATAGTCTCTTCAATATTGGACAAGTTTCGCTCAGAATCCACCGTGTTTACAGTATTTGATAGGAAATCAAAAACTGAAGGATGATGGTGAAGGTCATCAGGAGTGTCTTCTTGACAATCCGGAAGATGGGAACGATGGTGGTTATCTTCCCATGGTGCCCCTTCAATTATCATTCATTGAACAATTCCTTCATCTGTGTGATGCACTTGCGACCAAGGATCTAAAGGGGTGTCATATTCCTTAGACCTATCTATCCAAACGCTTGATGAGCGTTGATTTGGGTTTGCCTCCCATGCCAAAAACATTGATTGCTACAATATTTCTATTTGGCTTGGAGGCAATACCTGCAGATGATCCATGCCAATATCACTTTCTGAGATCTTTTAAATAGAAGATATCATATTGCAGGCTCCTACCATTGCCACTTCTGCCAAATTGATTGGAGGTGGTAGGGGAAAAGTCCCCATTAATATAGGGTCTTTTAGTAGGCCTACTTCGATATTTTGAAGCGAATGGGGGCTTCCATGGATCATCGGAATGCTTCCCGTAACTTGGGGAACTATTGGGGACAAATGTTTGTTGGTCGATGATTGTAATTCCTCCTTGAAAAGGAAATGAAATCTTCCTAAAGTAGGTCGACACAACCGCAACCATAGCATATATCCATGGTCTTCCCAGTAGGATGTTGTAATCGAGGTTTCCGTCGATTACTTCGACATCTATTTCAACTGTTTTCCCCCCCAGTTCAACTTGCAAGTTACTTAGAATACCATATTGGGTATATGTTCGTCCATCAAATGCTTTTAATGTCGTCGAAGATAGTGACAAGGTTTGGTGATCCTAAAGTTTTCCAGCAACTCATCGACATAATACATGTAGATGCCCCCTCATCAATAATTGTTCTATTAACAATTTTGTTGAGGGCTTTCACCTGAATGAGGAAAGCTAGTTGAGCTAGTAACTGAGGATCATATCCTTTGTGATTAAAGGACACAAGATTAGAATCCTTTGGGTCTATCCCACCTATAGCTGATAATAAAGCCTGCTTTTGGGATGGGAAATTTTGTAGTACTTCAAGTGTCGACATAGCGGATGGCGATTGGGCCAGATCTTCCACTATATTATAATGATGCGCTGCTCAGGCATGAGGATTAAATGTCGACTTGTGTACTACTCCCATTGGCGGTTTTATTTTTAGCTCTGGAATGATTGGTGGTGCAACTTCTGTCGAAGTTGTTGTCAAACTACTAGGTTGATCCTTATCCTTGTTGTTCGACAGCTGTGGATTCCCGTAATCTTTATTCCTTGTCGATATCAAAGCATCATTTTGCTGTTTCGAAACCGACAACATCAGCACCTGGGATGAGGAAGCATTTTCACTAGCAACTAGATTTGTTCCTGCATTTGGAAACAGATCAGTCAATACCATCGAGGTTTTTGAATTCTTGAAGAAGTTTCTAAGCTCAGCTTTATATGGACAATCTCTTCTCCAATGATCCTCATCACATATTAGACATGGACGACTTGGTTTCTTATCTCCAAAAGGGTTTGCGAAAGATTTTTTAGGTCATGATTCCTCATGTTTCTTCTTCTTCCCTCTGTTTTTCTTCTTGCCTCCTAGTTGCTTGGTTTCTTTGCCTTTATCAGTCGAGACGACATTTACTTCCGAGGCGAGAAGTTCCTCTTTTGCATTTTGACTGGAAATATTACAGGCCTTTTTAGATGTAGCCTTTGTCGATTTCGTGTCTGTCGTACCAATCACACCATCGTCGACATGAGAGTCATTGTTTGATTTATGAGGAGGAGGGACAGAAAATTCTAGTCTGGGAGCGTCAGGGATTTTATCGTAGAGCATGCCAGACTGAGTATAAATCAAGTCTAAATATTGCGTACGAGCAATAACTTGCTCTTCAGTGACGACTCCTCCTTTTGCCACATCTTCTGTAATGGAAGGTAATAATGACTTAATAAACCGTTCAGCTAAAAGCTGATCAGGAACATACGTTTTTACCATTCTATGATGACGTCGCCACTCATGAATTTGATCGGATATGTGAGTGCCCGTTGTTTGCTTGAAATTGGTAAGAAGTTCTGTTCCCATTTCGTACCTTATCGGTAACTGAAAATGGGTTAAAAAGGTCATGGCTAAGGCACTGAAGTTGTCAAACAAAGCTTTGGGTAACTCAATATACCATTTTTCTACCGGACCTATTAACATCCTCTGAAAAAGGAGAAGCCTAATCGAATCATCATTTAGGGTGTTTGATGAACACCACAGGATTCAACGGGTCTTCACCCAGATTTCCATTAAATTTAGGAATATCTGACGGAAGTTTATCCGGAATCGCTGGCCACCAAGGGGCGTAAGCAATTGGATCGTTTTTCAGCCGATTTAGATCTGGTAACTCTAAAGTGGCCATGAAGGGTAACTATTGATTCAGGTTTGGCGAAGCATACCCAGGATAGTGTTATATACCTTAACTCTGATACCAATTGTTATGGATCTAACCCGGAAATACTATAGATCTGATATGAAAATATATGAGAATAGATATAGCTCTGATACCACTTGTTATAGCTCCGATACCACTTGTTATAGCTCTGATACCACTTGTTATAAATCTAACCCAGAATATATGAGAAATAACAAATATACCCAATAATAACAAGATAGAAATATATAGAAATGCTTCTTTATTAATCTCAAAACCCTTAAGGTAGGGCAACACCATACATTCACTCCTTAAGGAAGGAGAACACTCCACAAGCCATATGCTTGTTCATACAATAATCCTTGACAATATTCCTTGACATGGAGTCTCTAGCCTCTATATAGGCCTCATACATACAATACCATGGGTCATTACCATGGTTCCCTCATACCATCAAACTAATACCATGGGCCCATTACATTATTACTAACTACTTGTGGTCCCTTACATGATATGGGTTAACCACCTTATTTATTACTATGGCCCATCCCATTATTACATTATTACCTTCGGTACCTCCCTTGGTACCCCATATTATGCCCCCTAGGTATATAACAGATAGGATGGAATGGCCTGAGAAGTTGGTCTTTGCATACCAGCATAATGCATTTGATGTTGGTAACTTTGGTAAGGTTGATGGGCATAACCATTGTAGAATGGTTGATTTTGACCGTTTTGAATATACGGCTGCCCATTATTTGCAAAGATTTGTTGCTCAGATCCTTGGTATACTTGTTGGAATTGCGGTTGTTGGTATTGCACCAGCCATGGTTGCGAAGCCATGTGCTGTTGTCCAATACTGACCGTTTGACCAAGATGAGGGGTAATTGTACCCGTTTGGGCCTGTGTCATTCCACTAGTTGGCGATTGTGGTTGAGTCGTAGGGACAAGAGGCTGTTGGATTACAACCTGAGAAACCTAAGGTTGGCATACAATAGGCAATGCTTGTACTTGCGACACCATCACAATAGCTGGCGTAGTTGGTATATCTGACATAGGTAAACATTGTTGCATCGAATATACAACTCTTGGTTGTTGAGGCAGTATTGGCACCCAACCGTTAGATGTAATTCCAACATAACTTGAATTTTGTTGTGAACATATTGCCCCCCATATGGCAGTAATCTGGTACTCAAAGGAATTGTTTGTCCTTGAGGACCGGACTGCCCAAATTGACACCCTGAAGGATCAATTTGCTAAGACTCAACATAAGATTTCCCGAATACTATTCTAGATGAACAAACAGGAACGGACCATACTATTGAAATAAGCCCTAAGTGGGCCCCTTCTAGTGGTTGAGAGCTATTTGGGACAGATGGTATGCCGACGAACATTTTCGGAGTGACACCAGGAAGTTCTGCCGTCTCTGTGTCGGATGACACAGTCCTAGATGTCGACGGTTGTTCAGACATTTCTAGTCTATCCAAAAGATTGCTTAGCGATCTACAGGAGCTTCCGATGATGGTAGACTAATTTCTGATGAAGAAGGATATAGAGTGATCCCGACTCCAAATCGCGATGGAGTACTAGATGGAGGATCCTCCACAATCTCTTCTATAGCAATCAGACCAGGTGGAAGAGGTAGACTGTCAAGTCTGTAAAATATTTCTGGTTTCGAAGAAGGTATAGAATCTGTAGCGACAGATGTTTGGGGAATAACACCTTCCGAATCAGCTATAGATGGAGCTGGTTTAGTAATACAAGTGTTTACCTTGACACTAGGATCAGTTCTACTGTCCTTTGGTGGCTACTGAAGTTCTTCTGTAAAGGTAGGGATACTAGAAATGTTTAGAGTAACCAGAGTCTTCGAAGGTGTTGGAACACTTGTTCTAACTTTACCAAGGGATTTGGAACCGGTTAAACGAGTTCCCTTTGTCTGTAACTGTTTCGATTCTGGAGACAAAGACGGTTGATTCGTAAGCCTCCGCGAATGACGGGGTTTTAATTGACTTTCTTCCACGATTGCGGATTACTCGATCAACTAAAAATAAAGGGGAAATATGTTTCCGAATTAAATGAATTTTAGACGCTTTGACACAACTTGTTTTTTCAATTTTTAAGAGTCGAGAAAAAACAAAAGATGACTCTAGTCGCCTTCGATTTTTAATGAGCCTGAAGTGACAAGTGCTCAGATGGACCTTTTCCTTTAAGGAGTCTGAAAAGGGATGAAAGAGACTGCTCTGGAAATCTAGACAGAGGGATTACCAAACCAATCGCAGAACTGTAGAATACTTTTTACGATACGGCAGTCAATCTTCCCGAATGTTGTGTTCAGTGCATTGCGATCGGTAGGGCAGCAAACACAGCTTCCTATGGATAAAGGATAAAGCCTATTGTGGTCTCCTAATATATACTCGACAGTACGTGGGAGCACAAGTCCGTACTGGCACTTATCGTCTCAAAGTGGAGGAATCACCCAACCATCAATGAAAACAACAGTTACCAGGCTTTACGACGCCGTAATACGTCTCTAGCCTAGACTTCTAAATGTTGTGCATTAGGTTCCAAAGCATTTTTAGATTGTTTTTTCAATTTTTAAGAGTCGAGAAAAAACAAAAGATGACTCTAGTCGCCTTCGATTTTTAATGAGCCTGAAGTGACAAGTGCTCAGATGGACCTTTTCCTTTAAGGAGTCTGAAAAGGGATGAAAGAGACTGCTCTGGAAATCTAGACAGAGGGATTACCAAACCAATCGCAGAACTGTAGAATACATTTTACGATACAGCAGTCAATCTTCCCGAATGTTGTGTTCAGTGCATTGCGATCGGTAGGGCAGCAAACACGGCTTCCTATGGATAAAGGATAAAGCCTATTGTGGTCTCCTAATATATACTCGACAGTACGTGGGAGCACAAGTCCGTACTGGCACTTATCGTCTCAAAGTGGAGGAATCACCCAACCATCAATGAAAACAACAGTTACCAGGCTTTACGACGCCGTAATACGTCTCTAGCCTAGACTTCTAAATGTTGTGCATTAGGTTCCAAAGCATTTTTAGATTCATTAAATTTATTTTACAGTTGATCTTGCTTAAGAAATTTGTGTTTCAGGTTCACCACGTGATGTAGATGTACAATTCCTAAAATGCAATCTAAGATGATAAACAATCGTTTAATCTTCTTTTTGCAATGAAAATCCTAGCTACTAAGGAAAGAGAGACGATATTCTTTCAACATAAAGCAGAGAGCACACACTATATGCACTATCCTAAATCAAACCAACAAACAGTCTAAATGAAAATGCACATGCATGTATTTGTTTTCAGCCTTCTTAATGTGTGAATGATAAAAAGAAAGCTAAGCGCAAATCTGAATTATTTTTCAAAGCGACATTACTAGCAAGTTTCTTTTCAAGACAAAATGAGGACAATGACGACACTTTGTGATTTGGAATTGAAAACTTGCTTTCGACACTTGAAAAACTACTAATTCAAATCAAATACAAGAGTAACAGTGTAATCGACTATCAAGAACAATCGGATTCTCTTCTATGACTGAAAACGACACTTGCGACACTTTCAAATCAAGAAACGACAGTTCAATTACACTACTTCTTTGTAAAAGAGAACTGAAAATGGATCAAAATACATAAAAACATTTATAGTTCTTTGCACAATGGAGGTGGAATAATGGCAAGGAAGGGGGTTTCAACAGAGGTGTATTGACTACAGGCAGCAAAACTCCTGAATAGAGCTGAAAAGAGTGAACACAGAAACCAAAATCTAAGAGCAGAAGAGGCCTTGTCTGATCAGCGCACAGGTAACATAGGGAAAGTTGGATGCAACGCACCTACTACACTTGGGAAGTGCGATGCATCCAGAATCCAAAGAAGAGACAGTGTGATGGTCCAGGGATGAGACTTCAACTAGGTTCCGAGTCACAGTTTGCAGCTTAGTTCAGGGATTTAGGCCGAGCAAGTGGTAATCAGTAAATCAATCACAGGGGTAGATCTAAAGAGGTTACTAGAGCCACCAAGGGAAATTAGAGAGCTTGTAAATCGATTGTTTAGTTCATAAACAAAACCCGGAGATAGACTGAAGCAGCATTGATCTACTTTGCACTTGCATAGCAAATGCAGTTCAAAGGCTAGCTGGCTTGACTTCAGGCTCCGTCTGTAAGTTTATAAAGCAAACAAATGTAGACAAACAAACTATCTATTCGCTCCCCAGTGGAGTCGGCATTTTGTTATCGGGAAATCTAGTGTCTATGCAGAGCTGCTAGTCCCACTAAGGTTGGTAGCTACCTCATAAACAAACAAACTAAAACTACTTTCGTTTTCCTTTATGAGAAATAGATAAGAGGGGAATAAAGGAGACCAACCTCTATCTTGCGCTTGGTTCCTTGCTTGATTCCTCTCCCTTCTGATAGATCTTTGCCACTCGCTTCCTCGTCTACCCAGCTTCAAAGAGCACCTGTAGAATCAAAGCAGCATAGCAGTATCCAAGAACATAGATCTATTATCATAAGCAATATAGGACCAGATATATATTGACCACACAAATGCATATATCATCAATCATACAAGAATGTGGAGGAAAATTTGAATAGCTTTATTAATAATCAAGAATAGCAAAGAGGATTACAACTAATTGTTCTGACCTAGCATCACCCTCTCAGTAAGAAAGCCCTTCTTCACCTCATGAAAAGCCTAGATCACCCAACACTATGATATTACACCAAGAAACCAGCAGCACTTCCTTACAAGATAGAAAATTCCAGCCTCTAGATCTCTGGGATGAGGGATCCATATATAGATGTTTGCAAGGGGGGTGAGTCAGCTTTTGAGATTTGATTAGTGTCCTCTCTCTGATAGTTCTTTATTCCACTTGGAGATTGATGATCTCTTACTCATCCCTGGGCGAATGCAGAGAGGCAAGTGTCACAGGAGAAGTTTGTGGAAGATTCCATGATCCTCCACCTTGTAGATTGACCCTGCCATTTGTCCATTCTCGCCCATCGCACCCCATAGAAGGGGTTTTCAATATGCATCCCACCTCCTGTGTGTATTTAGATGGGATGCAGTGCACTTTGACCATGGAGCAGGTGAGATGGTCCAGTTTTGACCAGTTCTGAGCAGTTTTTCATGGAGAACTTATGGGAGAAGATGTAATCAGTTGACCTTGTTCTTTTAGAGGTTGGAACAACAATTTTAGGGACTTAAGAGCCCTTGGTTTATGGAAATTTATGATTGGGGTTGCAGTGCCCAAAAATTTCTATAACAAGAATTTGAATACATCATCCAAAAGAGAAGTGCAACCACAGTTTATACACAGCAGTCATTTTTTCTTTGAGGTAGTTTGTCCAGCACTCATGGCATCTGAGCATTCGTCGGACTATGAGGTAGAAACTCAAAGTGACTCTCCCTTGGAAGAACAGCGACCACGGAGGCCTCATAAAAGTGGAAGACATGTTAGAGAAGAACCGACTACCCTCACAGAATTGCAGGCCTGCCCTTTGCCATCTCTTCTTTTCGGTTTTAGTCATGTTATGAGTTTTGTGAAAAGGTTGCAAGTGTTCGATTCCACCAAGAGTTGGCTTGCCTATTTGTTCTACATTTACATGGTACTCAAGTTACTTTGGTAGGGGTTACTTTCACACTTACACCGGACTCTATCTCATTAGCTACTAGCGTGTCTAATATTGGAGAGCCAAATGGAATATGAAATATCTGGAGCAGAGGAACAAACAACTTGAGGATCGGCAAGCTGAGATAGAGTTGCAACTGATCAAGGAAAACCGGCAACACATCATGGCAGCACAAGGTAGACCTATGGAGCAAAGAGATGAGGACCAGGAGTATGTTTTAGAGAAAGTGAACATTCACTTGGAGCAGCTGGTGGAGAAGGCTAATAGGGAAAAGGCAATGCTGAGGCGCATGACTCACCATTACATGGCCGTAAACATGAGCTCCAAAGCAAGAATCAGGAACGTAAAGGCGAAATTGAGGAAGGTGACAAAGAGGCAAAAGAGGCAAAGGGACCTCGATCAACTTCAGATATTGGTCGAAGCCTCTTTGGCCGATCATAACACTTGATAAGGAATCTCCAACCCAAATTTCAATAAATTTAGGGCAATTTTGGTCACATGGCAAATTTTTTGTCACAACACAGGTTTTTTCTCCCTGTGGTGCGACGCTTAGGATTGGGAGCTCCAAATCACAAATGGCTTGCATTTTTGGATTTCACATGAAAAATCATGCCTGTTTTTGTATGGACAAGAAATTTGGGCATGATCTGAGTCCCAGGAGGTCAAAAACACTCAAAAAATGACCTCTCTGCCCCTATTTTGACACACAGGAAGCAGTCTTGGGAGAATGAAGTTTTGGAGGGGAAAATGAGCACCAAATTCAGAAATTCCACTTGGGTTGGAAAGTAGATAGGATAGGCTTTCCAAAAAGCACACTTGGGTACAATTTGGACTCCTAATGGTACCTCAAAATCACCTCCAAAGTGGCACAGCGCGTATAGATTTGGGCGCGGTGCATATAGAGAAAAAGGCCAAAATCACTTCTGCTTCGCGACATTTCGATTTGCAACTTTCTCCAAGTGGGCCCGCTCATCTACACTACACTTTTTTTGGCACCTAAGGCAAAATTTAAAGTATTTCCACTAAAGGTTGGCTTCTATCTAAGTGGCAAAGGAAGGCGAGCAGTCACCCAAGCCATTTGTCATTTTTGTAACGCTGCACCTGTACCTAATGGTTGGCTTTCCACTTCCACTTTGTAATGATTCGGAAAACTACCCAACTATTGGTCGTTCTATTTCCTCATGGCATAGTCTATTTATTGTATGCAAACCATTTGCAAATGATTGGTTGGCTTGTAATTTCTGGGAGACTGTGGGAGAGAAGCTCAGTTCTTCATTGTATATTTTGACAGAGGATTAGTGAAAGGTAGCAGCTCTATTTCATGAGATTCATGTGGTTGTGATAGTAGAAAATGTGTCTCTTATGTTTCATATGTATTTCGTAATGTTTCACAGTTCATTTCATATTCATTTCCAGTGAAATTTTCTAAGTTAGATAAGGTAGAATTCATTTTTATTGCTCTGCCTGTGGGAAAATTTCATGTTCAGTGTTCTTCTTCTGTTGAAAAGGATTCATGTACTTATTCCCTTTTCACACTCCTAAGCAATTCCTCCATTCCGTGTTATTTCAAACTAAATTTCTAGACTTTCCGCCTGTCTTGCCTGACGAAGTAATCTGTGCCTTTGTATTAAATTCTCTACTCATTGCTGTCCATTGGTCCCATACCATCCCAGAAACTCAGTCATTCATAAAAAAATGTCTCTTTTATCCATATTTACTTACTAGCCTAAGATCAATATTTCATTGTTAGTCATCTCAAACCATTCCTTTTACTTATTCGCTGAGCGTGACTCGGAGAGAGCCCTCTCCTGTTCTGGTAGGGCTAGCTACCAGACTGAGCGTGGTTTGTGGTTACCCTGAGTTTTGCCTTCCTTCAGCCTAAGGCAGATTTAGGTGCTAACAGATTATTCTTTAATAGATGGGAGAGAAAGAAAAACCCTTTGCAAATACTATCTGAATATGATAATATTAGAAGAGCTCCTAATGAGTCAGCTCAGGATTATTGTACTAGGTTCAATAGCATCTACAATGCAATCTCTCGTAATATTAAGCCTCCACCAGACCTAGCATTGATCAAATTCCCTGATGGTTTTGACACTGATATGTCATACCAATTAAGAGAAAGAAACCTTGAAACATTGGAACAAATGCAAAATAATGTTGTTAGTGTAGAAGCCAATCTATTAGTTAAGAAAGTTAGGATGAGAAATGAAAAAGGAGTTGTCTTTAAGAAGGAAACCTCCAACTCTAATGGTAAAATAGATAGTTTAGCAAAGGGTGTAGAAAGAATAATGGATAGATTAGAGAACATGGAAAGAAAAACTCAGTGGGAGAATCAACAGCCACCACCAATAAGAAACCCCAAATTTAGGAAGAATCCTAACACTGGAAAGAATGTTATACCAGATTAGCAAATTAAACCACCCTTCCAGGAAATCTATGTTGAGGGTTCAAAAAAACATGAGGAAGAGGATTATACCCAGATAAACTTATTATGGATTAAAAATGAGGATGTTGTTTTTATTACTCAAGAAGAACAAGAATTGTACATGTTGCAGCAATTGCAATTAGAATCTGGAGAGTCATTCGACTTTAAACAGGGCTATGAATCTGCCATATATGAGATTCACAAACAATATAGCCTAAGAAGTAAAAAGAATAATGAAACTCCCACTAAGGGATCAATCCAAACCAAAACCAAAAAGATAATAGAATCTCCTGTCACCAAAATTCTACAAATCCTCCCTAGGGGAACTCAGGAGACTTCCAGCTCAAAAATTGTAGACATAACTTCATCTGAAACTCAAACTAAAAATGTTACTCAGATCATTCCAAATAAGAGAATTCAAAACAAAACATCTGAAACATAGTCTCAAGTGCCTAGTACTGAAAAAGAAGATAAAAACACACACACCACATTTTCTAAGGAAGATCTCATCCAATCAAGTAAAACTAAATTTCCATTCAACACTAAGACTAAGATAGCAAAATTGAAAATATCGGTTCCTTTGACCGAGCTAGTGAAAAATGAATCATGTAGATAATAAATCACTGAGACATTGAATATAGGTGAAGGAGAGGATGTTGTTAATTTGAATGATGATCAACCTGAGTTATTTTTTGGTCATGAAGTAAATGGTACACATCAACAACGGGGTGTCCCTCCTTTCTACATTAGCTTGAACACTCATGACAAAATATTACATAATGTTATGCTAGACTCAGGGGCATCCCATAACTTAATGCAAAAAGCTATCATGGAGAGACTAAACTTATATATCACCAGACCATACAAGGACCTCTTTTCCTTTGACTCTGGCCAAGCTAAATTCCTCGGCCTGATGAAGGATTTGTGTGTAACTCTAGTCCAGTGCCCAGCAAAGAGTATTTTCATGGACATAATAGTTTCTAACATCACACCCAAGTATGGAATGTTCTTATATCGCTCATGGGGAGCAAAATTACATGGATCTTTACAATTAGATATGTCATATGCCACCATCTCTGTTTTTTGTCAACAAAGAAAAATTTATAGAGATCCCTTGATGAAATACATGGTAGGTAGTGTAGAAAAATCACAAAATTTCCCTACATACTCCATGCATTTTGATATGGACTCTTTTATCTTGTACAATTCAGAACATGACAAAAAGGAAATCACAGCGGTAGAAGAAAAATACAAAACACTTGATAGTGAAAACATTTTTTGTGAGTCTCTATGGCATTTGGATTTTGATGGATCTGTGAATAGAGTAGAAGCAGGTGCAGGAGTGGATTCACAACATGGAAAGTAATAATTCTGAAGGTCATGCATTTAGATTAAACTTTAAATGCACAAATAACATGGGAGAATATGAAGCTCTAATCTTAGGACTACAAATGGTTAGAAAACTTGGAGCCAAGAGATTTTCTATTATGGGAGACACAAAATTGATTATTAAGCAAATAAAAGGTGAATACTCTATAAATAATCCCAGACTTAGCCAATATAGAGAGACTATCCTAGATTTGATCAAGGACCTTTTGGAAACCGACTTTTCTGCTATTCCTAGAAAACAGAATATGCAAACCCATAGTTTGGCCACTTTTGCTAGTACCTACAAATTTCCTTTTCAACCCAACCACCAGTACACTGGGAAAGTGAGAAATAGGCCTGTCATACCTGACAATTTGAAATATTGGTAGATTTTTTCACAGGATTCTCAAATTTATGATTTTATGAATGCTGAAGGAGAGTTTCAAAATTGTAATATAGATACAAATTGTACAGTAGACAATGACATAGATAGTGGAATAGATGTAAATATTTTAGATATATGTAAACCCACTAATTTCACTAAAGTAGAAATAGATAACTTAGAAATGTAGAAATAGAATAAATAATGAATGATGATCCTGAAATTTTAAACCTTAAAAATAACTTTTTGTCTAAGGGATTAGTCCCCTTAGAGGATTTGTGATTCAAATGATGTAGTTAGGAAACCAAAAATGGAGCATTTAGGAGAAGATATAGAAGAATGCAACATAGAAACTGAAGAAAGACCTAAGTTCATTAAAATATCAAAAGCCTTACCTCCAGATGAAAAGGTTAAATATAAAGTCTGTTCAAAGAGTTTCAAGATGTCTTTTCCTAGAGTTATGAAGACCTAATGTCTTATGACACCATCATAATTCAATACAAGATGCCTATCAAAGAAGATCATAAACCTTTTAAATAGAAACGTAGGAGAATTAATAAAGTTCTTATGCCATCAATTGAAAAGGAATTCAAAAGGATGTATGATGAACAAATCATAGCTCCCATTAGGTATTCAGATTGGGTCTAAAACTTAGTCATTACTGTTATCACTCAGATTTTCCTTTGAAGTTATTGGAAGAAGGAAAGGATCTGATGTAACCACAAAACAATCTTTTAATTACAGAATCTAGACAATCTGTACTTAGAGAGGGCTCTCTATTTATGATTTTGCTTTGTTCATGGGATATTAGGCTAGTTATGAAAGCTTCGGGGGTTTTGATTTTGTTTGGTGGTGGAATTCAGGAGCAGATGGGTAAAACAAGGTATTTCAGGCCATTGGGCTATGGAGTCAACTGAAGATGGCTTAACTGGAGTAGGTTGATTCAACAAAAGAGGGCTTCATAGGGAAAGATAGCTAAACAAGAGACAAATGATAGCTTAAAAGGGTGAAATAGTCTCGAAAGGTAAGAAGGGCAATTAAGAATCCTTTAATAAAATTTCAATATGAGAGAAAGTGGGTGATCATTAACAAAAAGAAATTAAGAATTATTTTCTGAATGGCCACAATGATAAACTAAAAGCAGGGAGCAATTAAGAATTCGCTACCTATGATAGCTTGGAAGAAAACATTAAGAATATAAACGATTTTAAAGACAGAATGTAGTAAAGCTCTTTCTGAAATATAGCTTTTCATTTATCATTCAGATATGAAACACATATGAATATTTAAACAAGGAAACAGTAAAAACATAAGATATAGAATACTTATTTGTTTCTTGTTTGATACAAGAATCCTGAAATAGTCCTTTGCTTTATTACTTCGTCCAGCCAGCCATACAATAGTTGTTCAACAGCACTTCTATTCCAAAATAAGGTGTTTACAGAAATTTCTAAGAATACACACCAAATACTTCAAATCAAGAAGTATTTATACTAATTGTAAAATAAAATATCTTGAAAAAATATCAAGATTAGTTTCACAAATATCTCCAACTGTTTACATAAATAGAACTTAAATAAAGGACACTCAAAACTAATTAATCTATTTGGAACTATTTCTATGGATTTATGGTGACAAAGAAGAGAAATTTGAATTTGATAGCAACTCTTAGTTGATGATGAGGCATCCCAGTCACTAACTGCATCCTTCCTTTGTGCATTCTGCCCCAAAAATTTTGCAAACTTAGGGTCCAATGATACGCTTGTATATCTCAATCCGTGATAGATATGTAAAAAGTGAAAGAGGTTTTTGTAGATAGGAATGTTTTTGAGATAAAACTCTCTCAGTGTCCCACAATTCATCTCCATCTATTGAAAATATGCTCTGAAAAAAGATGTCAAAAACAGGACTTTGCACAAACTAAAAAATAGGCTGTGAAGACATGCACTTATCTTTCTCTTGGTAATACTTGTGTAAAAAGTGAGATATGTTTTTGTAGGTTAGCCTGTTAGGAACAAAAACCTTCTCCAGTTTCTCTAAATACTTCTTGGATTGGCCACAACAGTTTCTGCAAAACTATGACTTAAACAAATTTTTTTTTAAGAATGTACCATTTCTGCTCTGATTTCATCTTTTAACCTTGAATTTCTTTCAATTGTTTTTCACTTTTACTTTGGATAAAATTTAGTGTAGTTGGTGAAAGTGTTTTCATATTTTTTTAACCCTTAATGTCTTCATGTTTACTTTTATTGTGTACTATTTACTTTTTACTTTTACCGCTCTGTTTTTTCATCTATCTTCACTTTGACATGAATTTGTATACTCTATTTTGTAATTGTCTTCCATGTTGTTTATCTTCATACTAGCTGATTTACTTGACTTGGTCTTCAATCTGATACTCTTTAATCCTGATACATTTTGACTATTCTTTACTGTGTCCTTTTACCTTCAATGTGTAGTTTAGGTTGTTACTATCCGTTTCAATAGTAAATCATTTAATTTCATGTTTCCTTTGTTTTCCTTTTACTGTATGTTTTATCTTCCATATCTGTTTGAATAGATTTGATAACAATCATGGAGTAAACAGGTCTTATGACTAGTATTAAGACAGTTTATCCAAGGTTGTGGTCTTCTGATCACCTGTACAACAAAACAAACTGTTAAGAAAGCATTGGCTTGGAGAGGAGGTTGAAAAGGTTTCATTTGAGCTTGAAATATCTATGGAGTGAGTCTAGAATGCTTCTCGAGAGGTAAACCATGCTCGAATCAGTAAACAGAGGCATCAGGTGGCACATATGGGTTACATAGGGTTTTACTACATAATCAAGTGAAAACGAGCAAAATTGAGGTTTTTGTGTTTAAACGGGTAAACGATTGATATTGGAGGGTAAGCTTTGAATGAAAAATGGACAATTTGTCATATGCGAATAGTGGGAAGCGGGGGCAGTAAGTGGATTTCATTGCATTGCTTTTGGGAGGCGAGTGTTTTTGGAGGAGGGTCGCGGAATTCCACTTGTCATTTGACACGTAGCATCAACACTATTTGGGAAACCTCTCATATTGTGTGTTTTCATCTGAAAAAAAGGCCCACACAATATGTGTGATAGCCATTGGATATGGGAGATCTAGATTGAATGGTGATCGGGGATTGGGAAGTGACTGGTGTTTAATGGCGGGGGCCCAATGGTAATTAAAAGCTTTTAATTACATTGGGGGCAATGTGATTGGTTGAAGTTATTAATTAATCGTGAGGATTAATTAATTCTCATTTAACATGGTAGGGTCAGGGTTCTTAGTTAGTTGCGGTTTAACTAATTAATCCCAATTATCGGTGTTATTATGGTTATTTTTTAGCCAAGGGTGAGATATATAATTTATTGGGTTTTAAATAATAATACAGGTAATGGGTGTTTTATTTTTAGGAGTTAAATAATACAAGTTAAAAGTTAATATGACTTTGTGGAAATTCAACATGCTCTAAGTTAAATGTCTCTGAAAATGTATTTCATCATACAACACTTATACCTTAGGCTAATGATATATGAGGGTTTCATGTAGATAGAATGTTTTTAATTTTCCTAAGAAAAATAATATTTTACTTAGGAAAAGCTTTATAAAGGGAATGAGTGACTTTATGAAGGGGTGAATATTGATGAAAGGGATTTAAGTGCTTTAGCTATTTCAAATTATTTGGCCGAAGGTCTGGTCCCTCCAAAAGTAAGAGAAATGCTCTGAGCCCCTCTAACTTGTTTGTAGATACCTTTAACACTTAGGGGAAATTAGTAAAATTTTTAGGGAAAATGAATGGGGGAGTTAATTCATTTGACTTTGTTTCTTGATATGCTGTCTTCATTGTTATTCATGCTTTTTCCAAGTGATAAAAGAAAAATGATTTAAGATTTTAACTTAACCATTCACCACACATTTATTCTGCAACCATCATCTACTTACCCTACCTACTTGGCCTAGCATTTTTGCTTCTTTATTAGGGTGCACTTGAACTAGCAAATGCTTTTCAAACTTTCTTTTCTTTTACATAGTGATACCTATCTAAATCTAACCTTATTACATCTAAGGGCTCAGATTACACTGTTGAGCTCCTTTTATTTACTCTACCTATCTACTTATATGCCAAGATTACACTATTTGGTCAGATCTTTATTCTCTACTTCTAAAACATGAAATTGAAAATATGAACTAGTCAAGCTTAAACTATTTTACTATTCATGAATTGTGGCATAGGTGACAAGCTGCACACAATTTTTTATTATACAAAAGTAAAAAAGTAGTGGCATTTAGACTTGCACACTTTCATGGTCTTTTCTTTTTGTTGGGGTTCATTTTCTTTCCTTTTTTGACCTTTTCTTTATTTCTTTTTGTCCTTTTATTCTTTTTCTAGGACATACCCTCTTTACATTTTTTAAAATTTTTATTTTTCACAAAATATGGAAACCATTTGCAACAAGCAAAGGTATGAACATATTTCAGAGCTAAAACAAGTCAATCATGATATATGACACCTATTGGTATAGGGGCATAACAACTACTAGGAAGAAAACAAGATAAATCAGACTTTGCATTGATTTTAGAAATCTAAACAAATTCTCACTGAAAGATAACTATCCTCTCCCAAACATGGACCATATCCTTCACAAGGTAGTAGGTTCATCCAAAATTTCATTGCTTGATGGATTTTTTAGATACAACAAAATCTTAGTTCAACCCGGGGACCAAGCAAAGACTACATTTAGTACTCCTTGGGGTAATTTCATGTATTTGAAAATGCCTTTTGGATTAATGAATGCAGGAGAAACATTTCAAAGAGATATGGATATAGCTTTTGCCAAAGAAATCCATGACTTCCTAGTTGTTTACCAATATGACATCACATTGTTTTCCAAATCCGATAATGAACATCTAGATCACCTAAGAAGAGTTTTCATTAAATGCAGAAAATTTGGTATTTCATTAAATCCCAAAAAGACACTCTTTGGTCTAGAAGAAGGCAAACTCTTGGGACATATAATATCCAAATATGTAATTAGAATAGATCTTGCTAGAATAGAGGCAATCCTGCCTATCACCTATCCTAGAAACATCAAAGAATTACAGTCATTTTTAGGCAAAATAAATTTTCTTACGAGATTCATTTCAAATTTAGTTGAATTAATTAGAGAATTAAATAACATGTTAAGAAAAGATTCAGAACTTAAATGGATAGCAGAGGCTAAATAGTCTTTTGAGGCCATCAAACAAGCCCTTACCAAAACTCCAATCCTCATAAGTCCTGAGTTCCAAAAATATTTTATAATTTTTTCTTTTTCATCAGAACATATTATTGCAGCAGTCTTGTTGCAAAAAAATGATCAATGATATGAACAAACCATTTCATTTTTTAGTAAATCTTTAAGAGATGCAACACTAAAGTACAACATAATGGAACAACAAGCACTAGCTTTAGTGAAAGCTACTAAAACTTTCAATGTACATCTTGTATTCACACATCATTGCTTATGCTCCAAATTCAGTAGTAAAGGATATTTTGACACAAAATGGGCCTGAAGGAAAGAGATACAAATGGATTGCCACTATTTTGGAATATGACATAGAAATAAAGCCTAAAAAACTTATCAAAAGCCAAGGTTTAGCTAAACGCCTGGCTGGATCGAACTGTCAGGCCTTAGATATAAATTTCATTGGTTCCCTAGATGATCAAGAAGAGTTTGTGACTCCACAGATCAATGAACCTTTTATAGATTCACCTTGGTATGCATATATCATATTTGTCTTACTAAACTTACAAGCTCCTCCTGATTTATCTAAAACTAAAGCTAGATTTTTGAAAATGAAATCAATGAGATGTTGTATCAAAGATAATGCTTTATTTTGGAAAGATAATGGTGGCATTATATTAAATTGTTTACTGAAAGATGAAGTTGATAAAATTATGCAAGACTTTCATGTAGGAGATTATGGAGGACACTTGTATTGGAAAACAACTACTGACAAGATTCTAAGGGCTGGTTTTTACTGGCCCACTCTTTTTGCAGATGTAAAGAAACATGTGACCTTTTGTCATAAGTGCCAAATATTTGAGGGTAAAAGGAATCTCTTACCTTTACCTCTCAAACCCATATCCATAGAAGTGCCATTTCAACAATGGGGTTTAGACTTCATTGGGGAAATTCGCCCAGCCTCCTCATCCTAGCATCAATGGATTTTGATAGCCAGTGATTACTTCACCAAATGGAGAGAATCCATCCCTTCTAGACAAGCCACAGACTCTGTCACTATTTAATTCCTTGAAAACAATATCCTATCAAGATTTGGATGCCCCCAAAAGCTCATTACTGATAATGCAGCTACATTTAAATCAAATAAAATGGTAGACTTTTCTAACAGATATCACATTACCCTTGGCCATTCCACTGCCTATTACCCTCAAGGTAATGGACTTGTAGAATCCTCAAACAAAATCCTTGTCAATATCATTAAGAAACTATTGGAAGACAATAAGAAGACATGGAACAAAAAGTTGGTCAATGCCTTAACTACCAAAAAGTCCATTGGTACATCAACTTATCAGTTAGTATATGGAATGGATGTTGCTTTTCCATGCTCTTTAGGAGTGCCAATAATGAAGATCATCCAAGAGTTTTAGGTAGAACTAGATGATATCTAAAGAAGGATAAATCAGACAATACACTTGCAGCAAACTAGAGAAGAAGTCTATGTTAAATCACAAGTAATCCAGGATAAAATCAAAAAGATTTTTGACAAAAAGACTGAATTTGATGATGTTTACATAGGTGAAAAAGTACTTAAATGGGATTCTAGAAGAGAAGATAAGGTAAAACATGGAAAATTTGATTTTCTGTGGGAAGGCCCTTATGTCATTTATGGTTACAGAGGTAACAATGCATTTTTCTTGAGAGAGCTAGATGGAACAGATCTACCAAGAGGACCTGTCAATGGTAGAATGTTGAAGCATTACTTATCCACAGATTAATAGTAGTTCACTTTAATTTACTCATTGTATATAACATTGCAGAGTTTAGATTGGATTGGATCTTAAGCTTTTGAAGTTGAAGCCCAGAGAGAAGGCCCTAAGATTTGAACGGTTCACCATCATAAGTATGAATAAAGAAAAATCACAGAAGAGCAGTTTGCAAGCTAATTATAGTCACAGTTTCAAAGGCTACTGATCTTAAGGTTCTTGTAATTTCAATAGGAAATTCCATCCCCATCATAGAAAATTTTAGGGGCGAATGTTCGTCCTTTGGCGAAATTAATGGGTTTTAAGTTTTTAGTGGGCGAATATTTTGTATCATAGTGCATTTTTACAAATCACCTCAAATAGCCCACCTTATTTTAAGGGAGAAGGTAAAAAAGGTAAATTTAGCCCTTGAAATTAGGAGTTACAACCTTCCATTCGCCCATTTTCAAGAATAGGTTTTATTTAAGTGAATCCTATGGGCCAAAGGCCCAAATACCATATTTATAAAAGAGGTATGGTAAATTAATGAAAATATAAATAAATGAGAGGTATGAAATAAATAAAACATTTTTTATATTTACTCCATAAGTCACCTTATATATATGCAAGGGTGTAAACAAATAAAAATATAAGTAAAGTGGTGGTATGGTAAATAAATAAAACGTCTTTTTATACTTACTCAAAAGGTATGGTAAATAAATAAAAATATAAATAAACTAGACGCATGGTAAATAAATAAAACCTCTTTTTATATTTAGTCCATAACCCTCGTTCTATTTATGAAGGCTCAAGAAAGAGGTTTTATTTAAGTGAATCCTATGGGCCAAATACCATATTTGTAAAAGAGGTATGGTAAATTAATAAAAATATAAATAAACGAGAGGTATGGTAAACAAATAATTTTTTTTTTTATATTTACTCCATAAGTCACCTTATATTTACAAACACTCAAAAAATGCGTTATATTTAGGTGAAACCTATGGGAAAAATACTATGGGACAAATACCATGGACTAGATTGTTATTAATACCATGAAAAAAAACATTATTAACCCTAATATTAGTATTAATAAGAATAAAAATGGCACATGGTATTTACCCATGGTATTCACCTAGAATGTAGCCTATTTAAATGGGGGAATTAAACCAGCATAGATCCATATTTACTCTGGATCTACTAACCCCCGAGAGGTATCAAATATCGTGATATGCAAACTAGCATAGAGTGAAAAAATATTTGATCTGATCAAGAGTAAAAATGGATGTTGTAATTTAATGTATGTTAAACATTTTAGCTTGGCTAAAATAAAAAATAAAATAAAAATCAACTATTAATTTTATTAATTTTTATAAATTACTAATAGTAATTTTTAAGCTCCAGGTTTATGATAACCCATGCTAATGCCATGGTATTCATGTGAGCATAGACTATTTAAAGGGGAAATTCTATCATCTTAGATCCATATTAATTCTGGGTCTACCAAGTGCTTAGAGGGATAAATAGGTTTCACCCCCCTAAGAGTGGTAGATGTGGAGTTAAGATGGACATAGGTTGGTTTTTATGATAATGAAGATATTAAATAGACTTAGGAAATTATATTGTAAAAACATCTTAAGGTGAATGGTTAAAGCATAGACATTGGACAAGTATATTTGTATACTTCTGTTTTAAACTAAAACAAATCCACGACTAAAAGGAATGGATTGATTGCACTAGTCATTCTTCTATAACTTTCCAACATATGCTGGTGTAAACAGATTGTAATTTGGGTAATTTTTCTAATTGCAAACAGAAACATACTTGTGTATTGGCAGGAATATACTTGTGTATTGGCAGGGTGGTTACAAGCTCCCTAGAAGTGATGAATTTGAATTTTTCTTGGTTTTATATATAGTATTAGGTTTTTTCTCATGCTTTCTGTGAATGGCATGGGTGAATTTTATCCTACACCCACTAGGTTATCGATATCTAATTTCAGTAATTTCGATTTCAAAAGATATTTTAAAGAAATGCAATGATTTCATTTGTGTATTCAATAAACACAAAATTTTATAATTGAGTAAAATATTCCCCATGCCTGGTGAGAGATTCGCCAAAAAATTATATATACGTATCATATTATTGATAAAATCGCCTTCCATTTTTCCTATATACCATGGAGATTCGCCCATTTATTATACATGTACATTTAGGGGGGGTTCTTAAAATTTTCCCTGATCCCCATGTCGAGCCACTGTTAGGGTCCTATAATAATAGGATTCATAATTTTGAATTGGATATGGTTAGTCTTGTAATATTGCACATATTTTTGCTTTCTGCAAAATGTTTTCCATATTAAAAATTAAAAAATGTAAAGAGGGTATGTCCTAAAAGAATAATCAAAGGACAACAAGAAACGTAAATGGTCAAAAAGTGAAAAATATGAACCCCAAAAGGAAATAAAATAGATCATGAAAATGTGCAAATTCAAATGCCACTACTTTTTACTTTACTTTGTAAAATAAGGTTGTGTGAAGCTCGTAAAAAATGCCACAATCCATGATGGTCAAATAGCCTAATCTTGACTCATTCATGCTTTAAATTTTATGTTGATAGATAGAAAATAACCATCTAGCCAAATTGTTTAACCTTGGTAGATCAGTAGTTAGGTAGAGAATAAAAATGAGATCATCAGTTTAATCTAAGCCATTGGAAGTTATAAGGTTAGAATTATATAGTTTTCTTGTCAAAAGAAAAGGAAATAAAGGGTTAGCAAGCTCAAATTCACCCAATAAAATGAAGAAAAAATGTTAGGATAAATAAATAATAGGTAGAAGAAAGGTTGTGAATGCACAAGGTTGCTGAGTCAAAAGCACATTTATCATGCTTAAATCCTATGTTTCATGTGGAGGAGGATTTGTGAGAAAGAAAAGATATTCAGAAACTTGTTTACTAATTTCCCCTCATTTCACTATACCCCACATGCTTATTTTCTAATCTCCCCATTATCCATTCATCACTTATAAATCCCTTTTTCCCCTCATTTTGGCCTTTACCCCTTGGTTTCACACATTTCCCTAGTAATTGCCCTTCAAAAATCAACCCCTACCCAAAACCCCTTTTCCATAGTGTGAAACCAATTCCCCATTGTAAATTTTACCTTTCCCCGTTATTAATTTCCCTATTTCCCTTCAAAGACCCATAAAACCCCCTTATCCTAAGTTTTATGCCCCCACTATATCTAATTAATTTCCCCGCTTCATATTTCCCCGATACCCTTTTTAACACACCAACCCTTGGTACGGTTAAAAAACCTTGCCAAATAACCCATGGTCCCACTTTATTAGTTAACTAATTACTTTTGTTAAAAAAGTCCAAACCTTATTAGTTAATTAGTTACATTTCTGTGTAATTAAACCTTGGGGCCTGCAAATACCTTTCATAATTCCCTCCATGCATCTTAACCGCACGATAGTCATCTGATCTCCTGCCCCTAATTCCGACGGTGTCCATCCATATTGTGTGGGTTTATTATCTGGTTGATAAGAGCACGAGAACACATGAGATTCACATTTTTTCCTTAGCCCTATTATGCTACGTGGCAATACTAGGTGAGATCGCGTTCTCATAAAAAAAACCGCTCGCCCTCCAAAAGTGGTGTGATGACCCAAAAAACCACCTCCCCGCCAAATCCAAAAACTACCCACTGTTCATTCATAATTTCCATGCAAAAATGTGACCATTACTCATTAAAAGGTTGGAAAAGCACCAATTCAATCTTTTCGTTCATTTTTCACTGCAACAGTTGCCTAGCCATTGTGACACCATGAGACCTTTGCGACCAAATTAACCACTGTCTGCCGCCTGAAGAAGCTCTGAACACCTAATTGAAGCAACCAATTGACATTTGAAGTCACTATACACTCTTCATTCACCACTGAACCTAGTTTGCAAGCCAGACCATCAATTTCCAAGTATTCTTGGGAAAAACCATAATGACCCTTCAATTTGAAAACACATAATTTAAATTGAAAGCTTAATTAATTGAGTTAATTAAAGAAACTTGGTGGAATTGAAAATAAACCTGCTATACACCCCAAACCATTGTTCAGACTGTAATTACCCTCTCACTGTACTAGAACTACTAAACTCACTCCTAAAACCCCTCAATGTCTAATTCATATCTGTAAACCCAATTATGGCTTCCCAAACCTCTTTGGATGTGAGACCTCTACAATCCCTCACCTGGATGTCGACCACCTTGCATTAGCAGAAAAATATTTCCAAATAAAGGACACAACCTCACCTACCTACCTTCTAAAGCTCCATTGCTTGAGTAAGGATAGATTCTTAAACTGGAACGATGACATCCACCTTTGGGAGTCTAATTTTCCTAAATATCTATTTCCAGAAGTACATCCATTCCCAGACATTATCCACTTCTGTCATTCTTGTTACATTCCTAGCCAAAGAGCCATTGTCACCCCTAACCAGCAAGTATTGTTTACCATCACTGCAGAATCCATTAACCAAATGTTGCAGGTCCAACCAAGCCCTAATGAGACCCCACTATCTATTGGAGAATTGATCAACCTTTATAACAAGTTAGACTTGCCCAAAATACCCCAAATTTTCCAAACTTTCATCATTGAGGAATGTCATACTCCCACTAATAGTCCCCCTTATGATGCCACCATTTGTTTTGAGAGAGGAAGATAGATTATTATCATGCTCTCTTGAATCTTAGGATATACCATAGATGAGCATGTGGATGATGGCCTTCCTCTCCATCTTTAGCCCAGGCAAGCCTCCTACTATTATTTACAACTATGCTCAACTCATTGCAGGAAGGATGGATGAACAATTCGCCAGATTACCTACTGAAAGAGTCTTCAAGTACTCTTCTATATTATTTCATATGTTCTTGTATTATCAATCGGATAAATTCCCTGTCAGCATTCAGAAGTTGAATACCAAGGTAAATCAAAGATAAGTTATTTATTGGAAAACCTTGATCCAAAATTACTCCACTGCATTCACTTATAAGGACTTCATTGATTAATTTGTCCATCCAGTCATGGATATGCTAACAAGTATCCCACAGCCTAGAATCACCCAAGAGATCAAAAGGGTGTTAAAGTTGGCAAAGAACAATAACGTGGGAGACTGGTATATGTACCAAAACCACACAGAGATAAGAATTTATGCATGCCAACTTGCCCCTTACAAACTGCCCAAATACCTCCCCATGAGGATATTTTCACTAGAATATTTTAGGCAGATTATTAATTCTGATGATGTCAACTTCTAGTAGTTAGGAAGAAAACGCAATTCAAAATGAAATAGAAATTGGACCCCTTCATTTGTAACACCAGGGAAGCTGGACCAAAGGTAGATAAGATTCTGCAACAAATGAAGTTCAAAAATAGTTTTATGTGGCTATATGACCCTCATGGAGTCATAAATAAATGAAGGATCAAGGTCAAGTTGGGACCTTTCATCCATCATCCCAGACTAGACATGGAGAGGTTTTCCAACCAATCAGAATGGTTAGAAAACACACTAATTGGCATGGATAGTATAGTAGTGGATGTAGAAATACATTGATTAATGTAGAAAGAAAGATAGATTGATGAAATTTCTTTGCTATAGGTTCCAAAACTAGGAGAACCAATGAATATTCCTCCTATTTTACAAACTCCTGCAAATGAGGAGAGAAATCCAAAGAGAAACGGGGAGGAGGGTTCCAGTTCTTCTATGGAAACCACATATGAGAAGTTCAAGATCAGTTACAAGAAGAGGCCCAAGCTGAATCTTGCAATTGAAAAGTAGGACACCATTGAATCAGTGGAAATAACTGACACTGATACAATGGTGGAAAGAAGCAAAGGTATTGCAACTTTAGGATAAAGACAACAACCCTCAACATCTAACAATCAACTAATTGAGAGACAACTCAGTGTTGAGGAATATTATTTCACCAGACCAGCAGATAAAGAAAAGGATATGAAGGACAAATGTAAGGAGAACAAGTTGAGAAATGAGAAGTTGAAGGCTAAAAGATATGCTCAATACTTCAAGCACACACCATCAAATCAAAGCAGGTTGATGTCATCTTTTGACATCAAAACAAGAAAAATGCAGGTGTCCTTCATGCAGCCAACTATCCAGTAGCTAAAGACATCAGTTGACTATAGAAAAATAGACTTTGAGGTGTTGGCTAGGGATGTTCATCCCATTGACCAGATTGAATTCCACAAGCAGGCAGGAGACATGATCTACTCCACCCTGACAGGAAAGGCCATGGCTGCACATAAGCTGCAGAGTTTATTAGATAACATTACGACTCAATAAAAATTGGAAAAGGCCTCCTCACAGGCCAAGCACAACAAGATCAAGTCATTGGAGGACTTGGTAATTGAGCTAGAACATGATCCCAATGACGTCAAGGCTACTGAGAAATTGATCAAGAAGAAGAATGAGGACATTGTAGCTCTCAAAAAACAACTAAAACTTTCTCATTCAGAGCACCCACAAAAAAAAGATGTCCTGGAGAGCTAGACACATCAGGAGGATATGATGGACCTGGTTCTACAATTAAATGATAAACTAAGGGAAATGGAAAAGGAGTTAGATAGCTTGATATAGTTAAAACAAGCTAGTCTGGAGACTACCCTTGCCACCATTATCCCAACAGTTACTACAACACTACCTTCCGCTTTGGCAGCATCCTTAGCTCCTAGAGGTCCAATGGCTACAATATTGTGAGCATCTATAGTGCCTACATTAGCAACAAGGTTAACAACAACACCTTAGCTAGGTGATGAGGCTAGTAGATTGGTCAAGGCAATGGAAGACATGTCAATTTAGACCACTGAGATGAACAAGCTCAAGGAAAAGGTAACCAGTCTAGAGACTAACTATAAGCTTGCACATATTATGCACAAAGAAGAAGTGCAGAAAGCAACTAGGATGAATGAGAGAATAAAAAGCTTGGAGAAGGAATTGAATTTGAAGGATCCCCTTGGCGAGGACAAGGAACAATTGTGGGCCAATATCATTGACTTTGTCAATGATATTTGGCCATCCATCCAAGTAATGTTTGAGAAGATTGACTTAGTGAAGTAGGCTACAGAAGCCATACAAAGAGTGAAAACAGAACTTGGATACATGCCAGATGAGGCCACTAGGATCATTCACTTCCTCAACTCCAAAAACAAGTATGAATTACAGGAGCTGGAGATACCTAATAGGACATGTACAAAATTAGAAGTAAAAGGGTCCTCACCAAGAGAAACTTAATGCTAAACTTGGAATATAAGTGCAAAACCATGCAACTGGCTATAGACAAATTCATGGTCAAATTTGAAGTTTTGAGGCAAAAGGGTCTGCCAAATACCTTAGTAATAAATGATAAATTAGTGCCACAGGAGGACTACAATAGAAGAATTAGAGAAGTGGCTAGAGATTAGGTAAATACTACAACTATATAGGGGATGCCTACTGGCAAGGTCCTATACCAGACTTTTGAGAACTTGTTTTACCTCCACCATGAGGTAAAACACCTTTTTGTGAATAAGCCCACTTTTGCAATGTACATGAAGGTAGGTGAAATTTATAGGAAAATGGTGAATATCCAATTACCAGATGCAGAAAAATGGGAGAAATTGAATGACATACTGTAGAAATTGAAAATGTAAAAATGTACAGTCAGGGTGAAAAACCATAGCAAAAGGATAATGATAGGCCAGCCATATGAAAGAGTATCAGGTAAAAGTGTATCAGTCAAAAGATCAAAATAAAAAGAGAATTCAGCATGAAGAACAACAACAAAGCATAGAATAAAAGTGAAAATATCAGAGCATAAAGACAGCACAACCTAATAAATAGGGACAACATACATCAGTTGAACATCTGTCTCTATCTTCTTGCATGAAGATATTTCTTTCTCCTAGATTAATTCCCAAGATATTTTGGGATATGTTCTAAATTATTTTTATATAAATACTTCATAAATTGAAGTATTGTGGGTGGATTTCTATACATTTGTAAAGTTATTTTGATCATAAACCTAAGGGTTATTGTACCAATTTTTGAAGTCAGCAGACTGGAAAAGTAATAAAAAGATTGCATTATAGGATTCATGGGTTGAGCTATTATAGTGAAGTATTTTCTTTGTCAAATTTATTATTTTCTTATTTTTTTCACAAAATTGAATGTTATGTAAAGTTGAATGAATTAACTGGAAATTTATCTCAAAATTTATTTAAGTACACTCTGTTTTGAATAGTTGATCATTTCCATGTTTTCTTGTGATATCCAGATCTGAGAATCCTTAATTGCTCTCCCATCCCGGTTGACCTCTCTCACTTTATTCATAATCCAGCCTAAGGAACCGTTAATTTCTTCTTGGATCCGATTGAAAACCACTTCACCATCCAGCCTTGAGATCTGAAGTAACTCTGCTATCTTGCATTGTAGGCACTATTTTGAAAACTTGATCCAGTCCTGTTTGTTTGATATTTGACCCCATAGCACAATGGTAAAAGACATCCCTCTTTTCATCTAAGTATGTGATCCCGCCATCAAATCCAAATCAAAACCCAAGTACAATCATAGCTAGCCTCAAACCAATTAGCTAAACAAAGTTAAAACATAAAGAGAGAGCCCTCTCTGAGAATTAGGAAGGCTAGATCCTAATCTCCAAAGTAGGTTTGTTGTTACCTCTAATCATTTATTTCTAATCAACTCTAGAGAAATATTGGAGTGATAACAACTTGTACCCAATAGTGTCCATTGATTTTCCTGAGCATGCTATGACCGATATGATGTGTTGAGGTAGGTATATGCCTTGGTTTTTGTATCTTCCGATGTGAGGAAGCCTTGCCAAGGGATGTACTGCTCGGGATGGGGGTGCCAACAGAACTTGGAAGGTGAGTGACTGCACAGAAGAGGTGACTAGATTCCTAAGGGACTGTGTAACAGAGAAGAGAAGGTCACTCATGGATTTGTTTTAGTCATTAGCATTAATAGATAGAATCATATATATATTGGGAGTGTGCCCTGGAACAATGAGTCAATATTTGTCCACTGAGAGGACAGGTGGCACGGGATTATAATGCTGGACATTAGATGCAAATTTCATCGTGCAGTGGATTCTGGACTTCCTGGGAAGGAGGTGAATCTTGGTATTACTTTGAGGATGGAGGTGTGAACCTATGGATTTCCTTGTTATGGATATAGGCATTGTATTCCTTTAGTTGTTGGTTAAGCAAACGTGTATATGTGTATATCATTGTAAATATCGTAATGACTTGTGTTATAAAGCTCCAGTATGTGGTATATTGTCAAGTTGTCATGATATTTTTATTTTGAGTAGGTCCTTCATTGTAAATACTGCAACGAGCTATATTATAAAGCTCCATGGGCAGTATGTTTTGTTTTCAGCAGTCATGTTGGTTATAGGTGTCATTGAACACCAAGGACAGTGTTCCCCCAAGGGGGAGGGTTCTGTAACAACCCTAGTGAAAATTCCATGTAAAAATATATAAATACCACAAATGATGGGACACATATTCCAAGCTGAATGGTGGGCAGGACATCCTAGGGGGTGTTCATTTGGTTGTTTATGGCTAATGAAATTGGTAAAGGAAATGGTTAAGGCATTAAAGAGGAAAAAAGGTATTTTGTCACATTTATTTATGAAAATAATGGAAATTAGGAGAAAAGGAAGGTGAAAGGTAACATTTTTCATGTGAGGAGGAAATTGAAGGAAAATAATGGAAAATGAAGAATAATAGAGGCCTCATTATTAAAAACGCTTATGAGGATCAGTGGCGAATACTTATTCAGTTTAGCTTTGGAGCTCTCTCATTATTCTCTCTCTCTCTCATACTCTTGGATATTAGATTTTTCGTGGAGCACTCTTGGAGGGTGTGACATACTTGGATTCTTGAAGCAAGAAGGCAAAGGAAGAGTAGGAAAGCATAAGAAGGCAACGACATTAACAACTACATCATATTTTCTTGTAGGTATCGAGTTGCATGTATGATTTATTCACTAGTTTTGGCATGCATGGCACATGCATCTAGTTTCTTGGTTGTAATCTATCATTGGCATGGAGGATTCCTTGGATTGACAGTGGATTGCCTACCCTTGCCATTTCTTGGATAGCCATGGTGATTGTGGGTTTACTTTTGTTTCTTTGTTTTGGTTGGTTCTCATTTTTCCATAGCTTGGGTTGAGTTACTATTCCTAGAAGCCCTAGTTGAACAAACGCTCTAGAAGCCCTGTAACAGCTTGGGTTGAGTTACTAGTCCTAGAAGCCCTGGTTGGAAAAACACTCTGGAATTTCTTGGCAGGCTGAGTTACTAGTCCTGGAAGCCTTGGTTGGATAAATGCTCTAGAAACCATATATAAGTTGTGGGTTGAGTTACTAGTTCTAGAAGCCTTGGTTGGACAAATTCTCTTGAAGTCCTAGAAGGCTTGGATGGAGACCAATCTGATGATGGTTTTTGGTGATGTCGGACCGTGAGGTGGAGTCATTGTTTGATGGGTTGAGGTGGGTGGCTTCTGGAAGCCTTGGATGAGTTTTTATTGATGTGTTCTATGAGATCCCACATTCATGCTTGGAATATGGCACGGGGGCGATTGGCTGAAGAGAGACTTGGCTCAGCCAATCTATGGTCGGGTGGAACGTGGTAGTCCCATCTCCGATTGGTTCATTACATTTATTAATGAAAAAAAATTCATTCCCTTGATTTTCATGTGCAAATGTACTAATGTATATATGGATTCTAATGGTTGATATTTTTATTGTATTTTTGTTCCTATTATTATTTTTTTAATACACATTTACCCCAGAGGTTGTTACAACTTTGAAGAGTGAAAAAGTAATACTTTCCCTATTGGATAAATGATGAACCAAAAAATACCCTTCCAACATATTTAATCATATATTTATAGCATCTGCATCTATCTGGCCTTCAAATATGGGAATGTCAAAGTTGACTCATACCTTGAAGGGAGTGGTTCCTCCAGAGTGGTTGTCGGATGAAGATGTGTCGCCCGTGGGTATCCACTGAAGGATTTGGGAAAAAAATTCCATCATTACATTCCTCTATCACTAGAGGGATTCATTGAGCAATATTTCGAAGGGATATCCTTCTCCCTCATATTTATTTTCATTCGCCATGGGTGGTTGTCAAGGTTTGTGAGGCTGGTCTTCTAAAGGTTCAACTAGTTCGAGCCCTAACTCCTTATACCCTAACCTCGTTGGGGACATGCAAAGAAAAACAGAGAAAGAGGAAACCGTTATAATACCATAGATCTAAATTATGCAAGAATGCAACAAAATACAAATGTAAACATAAAAATAAAACTTCATTTCATTAATATCAGAGAATCGAAATATGTTTACATGTAAAATAAAAATAAACTAGCTCAGGCAATCATAGCTTATCTCTGAGAGGAGATGTAGCAACTACATTCCTATAAACTATGTTAGAATGAGGCTCAAAGGCCTATTTATTATTTAGAAACATTAGAAAACCCTAAACATCCAAAACGTAACTCGAGGAGATGAAGCACCAAAATTATGGTCCCTGTTGGGGTAAATTGGTACATCAACTTCCTGGGGTCGTAACTTTGGCAAATGATCTCCATTTGACCTGGCTGATACCTCGTTAGAAAGATCTATTTGAGGACTATAATTTTAAATGAAATCCATGATTTAAATTCTGAATTTTTTTGATCTTCTTGAAAAAAATTCATTTAAGGCCTCAAAATGGCTCCAGATGATCACAAGAAAATAGAATCAACACCCTAATGATCACAATGTTATGAGACCCAATTACAACATCCAAGCATCTCTAGCATGTAAGCATCTCCAACAATTTGGTCCACACGTAGTCTTAGGTATGAAAAACCTCACCTCCTCCCTATGCATATAATGCTAAAATGTGTTAATAATAAAGAAACGAATTTTAATGGGTTGGAGGTGGCCAGTGCAATTGGGCACCCTCGATTAGTAAAGTAAAGTTCATTTTAGTTACACACGCACAAGAAAAAGTCAATTGAAGTGATGATTGCAAGGTGATGATTGTAAGGACTGGGACAATGGTTAGAAAAGGGAATTTGATGCAAGATCCATGTCATCACAATGCTCTGATGCCTCACCACAAAAGGAATATTAAGTACTAGGCTCGATTGCATTTTCACCATCACCCATTTCTAGAAGAAACAGTTAGACAAAGGATGAGCTAGTGCTATCATACTACCTAGGGTGCCATCAGTCTTCTTTGAACTATGGTTGTAGGTGCTACAGGAGGAGCTACAGGATGGTTTGAACTTCCACAGGAGGGTTGAGAAGAAGCTATAGGAGGGAGTTGAAGCACGACAGAGAGCCAAAGTGACCCAAGGTTTTCCTCAAGCCCTCATGCACGTGATAGAGCTATTTTGAAAAGGAGTAAGTGATAATTTTCCTCTATAATTTCCATACCTATGCTTGGGAAAGTATGCTTGAAATAAGTGCTCTGAAGCAAAGAGTTATACAGTAATTCCCTTTTAAAAGTTGTTGTGCGTAAAGGAAATATAGGGACAAAAAAAAAATTTTTTTTTACATAAATTTAAAAATCCTTCTCTCTCACTGATAAAAGGGAAGTTTTGATACTATTTCTAGAACCAAGGTTTCCTTGATGAAACATTAAAATTTTCGACTAATTAACATTGAAAAAGAGAAGTAGAAGAAATGGGGGAAGGATTCAATAGAAGGAAACCCACACACAAAAAAATAATTCATCAACATTCTCCTATGGTAAATATTTTGAGAGATATCCCCGTGTGGTAAATATTTGAGCTAAATGCTATGCCTATATCAACACATCTAAATGTGCTTCCTTTGGGATCATATAGTATGCTTTTGAACATGGATTGGTGTTTTACTCATAGGACCCAAGTGGATTGCTATAAGAAGGCTATTGAGTTCCCATATGATGATGGAGAGAACATAGTATTGCAGGGAAAGAAGAAGCCTACATCAGTAACAATGGTTAGAGCCATGCAAGCTAAGAATAGTTGCAAGAAGGTAACTAAGAGCTAGTTAGAGAGATGGAACAAAACAGAGATAAGGTTTATCAATGGGAGAAAAATAATTTGGGAATGACCACCAAGTCTATTTCGTAGGAAGGCTTGCAGGATTATCTAGGAACCCCTGGTTAAAGACAGGTTCGGTTTCCTGGTAAAGATTCAGAAAAACGTTGCTTGCCTAGGCTCCATATCCAAGAGGCCAGAGGCAAGGGTCTACAATTGTTTTTGGAGTTGTAGTGGACTCCCTGGGGCTCTAGATTGTGGTCATGGTCGGAGTCTCTATGATGGGCAACGACATGCCACAGTTCTGCTCATCAATCCCCGCCGACCCTTTTTGTTGAGTTTTTGAGCATTGCAGCGGCCTCTATTTGGTCGAATAAATAAAACGATGCGCAAAGGGCTCTCTATGAGTTTTCTGGTGTGGGTATGGATTTTGGGAAACTAGTACTATCCTCTTCGCCTCTCATGCTCTTTGGACACTATCTCCTTATCCTGTTCATTTCTCTGGGCTCTCCATTGGCTATGTCGTCCTACATGTCATTCTTTGACTACACTCTATCGGGCTTGGCATTGGATATTACATTCGCCCACTCAATCCGGACCCTTGTGACACATAGAACCCCTTCCAAAAATAAGTTTCAAGGCAAGTAGGGGGAGAGCGACTCCAAAAACACAGGTTTCTATTGCCGATTTCAAAATTTTATAGACTTCCCTGTAGGTCGTTCTATTTTAATTTGGGTAAATTTAGTACATAAAGTGTTACAATTGAAACTTAGTGTCATGCAACAAGTTGAATACCCTGTCCAATTATAGATTCTGATATTTGAAGGTAGAGGTTTATAGGACAACGGGGGTTTGAAGGATTACCACATCCAACCAACATCCTCCATAACTTTCAACCTGAGATTAAGGGGTGGTGCGAGATCAACCAACAAATATTCAAATGCCGGAAGAGGCTATGAGGGCAGTACTTCAAAAAACTCAGAAGCCACACTGAAGCAAATGAATGGAGGTCCCTCCTTCAAGAACATCTTGCAAGGGAAAATAACAACCATAGAACCAAAAAAATAGGTTGGTACATCCCCTAGCCCATATATTGTGGAGCTCCTAAACTCAATCCCTGAACTCACCATAGATAATTCAGAAACAGATGAGCATTGTTCTACTTTTGAATCACAAGCAATTATTTGTCATTTTAATTGTTTCTGGCCAAAACCTGTGGAGTTATTTCATTGGATTTTGACCAACTGGTCCCTAGAATGTGAAATTCACCTCTGCTCAAAGGGGTTTTTCATTGTAAAATTTCCTACAACAGAGAGCAGGGACAGTATTATACAAGAGGGTTCGTGGTTATTTGGATCGAAGGGTCTATTCATCAAACAATGGTTCCCTACATTTGATGCAAACACCATTGTGGTCACTAGAATGCCGATGTGGATCCAACTACACAACATCCCCCTCCATTTCTAGGAGGAGCGAGTACTTTTAGGAATTGGGAACATCATTGGGAAATATATCAAAACTGATGCCCAAAGATTGGAAGAAAGGATCTACACACATGCTCAGATATGTGTGGACGTAGATCTTAGCAAAGCATTACTAGACTGCACATAGCTGATATGCAAGAAGACGAATTGGTCTCAGACACTAGACTATGAGAACATAACTTTCAAATGTAGAATCTACAAAAAACAAGCCATGTTCCAGGAAGGAAAGAAGACACCAACAGAAAGAAGAAGAATGGGAAGGAGTCCAAAGGATGGACTTTCCCTCCACCCCACTAAGCCAAGGAGGAAGATGAAGCAGAGGAGGAACGTATACCCACCAGGAACACCTAGGCAACACAGGTCCCATAAAACCAAGGGGAATTCCTCAGGACCTTAATGAAATGCAAGGAAACCGGGAACAAACATAAAACAATATAGAAGATATGGATACACGTGGGTATAAATGTACACATTCAACAGATAACTCATACTCAGACAAGGATAATGCAAGACCTTCCTTTCAACTTGCACTTGTCTTTGATATGCCATGCCAAGGGGAATGTCCAAGCATGGAAAAAAACAAGGGGATACAATCCTATCTTATGTCCTTATTGTGTATTTGTTTGTTTTTGCCTATTTGTTCTTATTATAAATCATTGACTCATTGATGCTTGGTTCTCAGTAAAATGTAACATGTAATTTTTTTAACTAATAAAATTATACCTTTTTCCTTGGGAAAAAAACGTATAGTTTCAAGAAAGGTTTTGTACTATTTGCAGTGCATATTTTCAGTGACAAAGGGACAGATGTTGGGGATGATGAAATCTTGAAGAGTTACCTTATTTTGTGGCAGCTTCAGGATGTGTTTCCTACAAATATTTCAAATTTACCAGCTCATAGGGAAGTGGATTTCTCTATTGAGTTGGTACGAGGAGAAACACCAACATCAAAGGAATCTTATAGGATGAGTACTCTAGAGTTGGTGGAATTGAAGTTGCAACCTAAATAGATGTTTTATAAGGGATACATAAGGCCAAGTGTATCTCCTTGGGGTGTGTCAATGTTGTTTGTAAAGAGGAAGGATGGTACTCTCCGATTATGCATTGATTACAGGAAATTGAATAAGATGACAACCAAGAATAGATATCCATTTCCACAGATTGAATATTTTTTTGGTAAGTTGAAGGGAGAAACAATATTCTCAAAAATTGATTTTAGATTAGGATATCATCAAGTGTGCGTAAAAGAAGAAGATATCTACAAGAATGCATTTTGTACCAGGTATGGCCATTATGATTTTGTGGTGGTTCGTTTTGGTCTTACTAATGCTCCAACCACCTTTATGTTCTTGATGAATAATGTGTTTCATCCTTATCTGGATAATTTTGTGATATTTTTCATTAATCTTATATTGATATACTCTAAGAATGAGGAAGACCATGCAAAGAACCTAGCAACAATGTTGACATTGTTGAGAGAGCATCAATTTTATGCGAAGATTATAAAGTGTAGTTTCTTTCAGACATAGATTCACTACTTGGGACATTTTGTTTCCAAGGAAGGTAAAACAGTTGACTCACAAAAGATTAAAGATATCATGGAGTGTCCAAGTCCTCTGAATGTGGATGATGTCAGATCATTCATGGGAATAACAAGTTATTACAATAGGTTCATCAGGATCTTATTATGGATAACCTATCACATTCCTTATTTGCAGATAAAATGAAAGAAGTTTGAATGGATAGAGTGTACAACTAGTTTTGAACAATTGAAGAATTTTCTTACAAATTCTCTAGTTTTGAAGGTTGAAAATCCTAATATTTAGTTCATGGTATGTACAATTCTTGCAAGAAAGGACTTGGTGGAGTCTTGATGTAGGAAGGGTAGGTGGTATGCTATGATTCAAGGAAGTTGAATGATCATGAGAAGAACTATGTACCCATGATCTTGAGTTGGACCAGTTGGTATATATCATTCTTGCATTTAAGATGCAAACACATTATCTCCTTGGAAGGTGGTTTATTCTGATGATTGAGCATTGTGGAATGAGGTACTTATTTGAGAAACCCAATCTTAATGCTAGGCAAGCTAGATGGTTGGATATTGTCAGTGACTTTGATTTTGAGACAAGGTACATCAAGGGCAAGGAGAATGGGGTTGCATATGCTCTCAGTTACTCATTGTAGGTAAATCATATTTTAGATGTGAGTTGTTATGGGAAATATTTACAAAACCAGATATTATGGGCAGGGCAACAAGATTACATGTACCAACAGTTAAAAAAAATATTGCAACAATAGGGTGAATGTGATAGGGATGAGGAGTATCACCTCATGGAATATGGCTTGGTCAAATATAGGGACATGATTTATGTGTCAGATAACATTGACCTAAAGAAGCATATATTCATGGAGTTTCAGGTCAAGCTATATTCAGGCCACCCATGATATCAGAAGACATTGAAAGCAGTTGAGAAATTATATCGTTGGACGAACTTGAAGAAATAAGAGGCTAAGTTTGTTGCTAGATGTTTGGATTGTCAGCAAGTGAAAGTTGAGTGTAAGCACCAAACTAATTTATTCTGACCAATTCAGATTCCAGAATTGAATTGGGAGGTTGTTCCCATAGACTTGATTACAAGTTTGTCAAGGACATGAAAGAAGAATGATTCCATCATGGTTGTGGTTGACAGGTTGAGTAAGGTAACTCATTACATTGTAGTAAAGTATAGAAATTCAGCTGGTGAGGTAGCTTGGATGTTCATCAAGGAGATAGTGAGGTTGCATAGTGTTCCCAAGAAGATCATATTGGACAGAAATGCCAAGTTCACTTCCAGGTATTGGAAGGAGTTGTTTGTAGGCTTAGGGATTGAGTTAGCTTTATGTACAACATATCATTCACAAAAAGGTGGAAAAATGGAGGGGGTTAACATTATTCTTGAGGACATGTGGAGGGTGTATGTCATGCACAAGTAGAGGAAGTTCGACGAGTATCTTCCACTACTAAAGATTTCTTACAATAATAGATACTGGGAGTCCTTGAAGATGAGTCCATTCAAGGCTCTTTATGGGCAGAGTTGTAGTACTACTATTAGCTAGAGTGATGCAATGAACAATCTGTTAATTGGACCAAATATGTTGGATAACATGGAGAAAGAGACACAGGTTATCAAAAAGAATCTAAAGTAGCACCGGACAAGTATAAGATTTATGTAGATCAACAGAGATCATTCAAGGATTTTTAGGTTGGGGTGCATGTGCACTTATGCATCAAGATGAAGAGGAGCTCCTTGAGGATTGGATCATGTGCCAAGATGGAACCTTGATATTGTGGTGCTTTTTAGATCCTTGAGAGGATTGGACTAGTGGCCTATAGACTTTCACTACCACTAATAATGAAATTAGATGATGTTTTACATGTTTCATTTCCCATGATATATTTTTAGGATTTCGATCATTTGATTGGTTAGTTTGTATTATAGGTGGAACCTGAGGAGGAGCTCCATATACAACCTCACTACATATTACAATGGAAATAACTCATGCTCGGGAGCCAAGAAATAGAGAAACTTAAAGTGCAATGTGTTATCACTTCGTAATTTTCCTAGGTTGAGGAAGAAAACTATAGAGGTAACCACGAAACCACTTTTAAAGAAAGGGATCTATCCCTTTCATATTTTAGGCTAGCTCTTTGAGTTCAAGATGGATTTTTCAAAAGTTTGGTTGAAGGATGCTAGAAAATTACATTGGGAATGGACTGATGAACCTTTGGGTAATCAATCACAAAATGACAGAGTAGTTGTACTGGAGTAGGATAGGAAAAATTTTGGATCTTATCGAGTGTATGTGGGGTGCATAGGATGAATACGATTTGAGTTCAATTAAATATAGAGCATATTGGGATGAATTCTATATTCAACATTAGAAACAAAACATGGATATATCTAACAAGTCAAAGAAGAGTACACTTAAGAAAATTCGACCCTTAATCTTCTTGCAACAATAAAGAGGGGAAAAAATATGGAAACGAAGAAAAGAAACAATTTAACATAAGAAGCACATCACCAATTGTCTGACATGGGAATCCTGGAACAAAAATCTCTCTATTTCTTCAAATTGATCACTTTGAGTCCAATCAACGACTTACATCAATGCAAAGCCCTTTCCTTCATACAAGTTCCAACATAATCCAACACATTCCAACCCGTTCTAGGTTTAAGTACAAAGTATTTATTTAGTTCTTGTTGAACTAACTTTAGATTCCAAAAAGCAATGATTACAAAATAATATTTAACAATTTCTGGGAAAAATATCAACAATAAACAAAAACTAAAAGACAATCACTGGAAAATTGCAGGAAATCTGGAACTGCTGGGAAGCCTTTAATCTCTAAAACTAGAAGTTGTTTTATTAATGCTAATCCTTTTCCTTTGAATCTAGAGTGGTTGTAGTTATTTTCACACTAGCTTGTGAGCTTACCTTCCAACTAACATTCCCATGTTTTCCTACGATTTCAACACCTACAAACTCATCCATGTTTAACTCTTCTATACTGTCAAATTGGGGAATTTTCCACCTTATTTTGGCCTTATTGTTTCACTAATACTCCTTTACTCCTTGCACTTTTCTCCTTTGGCCTTTATTTATATGACTTGGCTTCTTATCGCCATATTGGAGTAATGCAATCATATTTTTTAGTTGTGTGCCACTATGAACTATGTAGGATATAACTTTTCTGATATGCATAGCCCTTGGGGTTTACATGCAATCTATATGACCAGGGACTAGAGACTCGAGACCAAAGCCTTTTTAGGGGCTAAAACCTGTGGCTATAGTTTGTGTCAATTCTTTGTAATATTTCTACATTATAAACGTTACCCATGTGCAATACATCAGACCACAACCCATATGCACTGGGGCCTTTGAGACATCGAGACTCAGAGATCAATGATTTAATAACATTGAATTTGTTTGTACTGCCCCAAGAATTATGATAATGCAATGCGTTACATGGCCCAATTCCACTTATAGAGGAAATGAGAAAGGTCCCACGTGACATTTTATCATATAAAATCATTTATTAAACCTTTTCCACCAAATCTTTGACTTTAACAAGTAAAACATATATTCATGTTGCCCGCCTTGTGCCAATAGCCCTTAGTTCTTTGAGTTGTTCATGACCATAGTGCTAGGCTGCTCCTCAAAGCTCCTCAATCAAAGTTTCTTGATTGAAGGTTTTAATTTCAAGCAACGAAATTCATCATCCTCTGATCATTAATTACGATCTAACCCCATCCTTTTCCACATGTCACATGGTGAGCGTTGACATGTGTCACCCTTTTTTGGCCTCTTATGACCCCTAAGAGTGTCGTATCTATATGCCACATTTCCATCATACAACCATGTCATGATGACATCATCTTCCACATAGCATATCAGAACCAATTATTTCTCCCCACGTGTTCCTCTAGAGGAGAGAGAAAGGGCTTGTCCTGCTTTAGTTTTGGAATGAGAATCCTTTGTTAAGTTGTATTCAGCCATTCCCGACACTTTAACACTTAAGTCTTTTCCCAATCGCAATACTTCGTATCACAAATTTATATTGCAACATGCCTCGCTTACCATTTCACCAATCATCGGTTGTGATATGCGATCTACAGCAGACCCCATTGACTATCGATTGCACAGTTCACCGATTCGCCAATTGGACCCTGTTGATATGCCTGATCGGTGATTGGAGATCACTGATATGTCTTTGCTGTGGCATTTTTCTTGAACCTTCGATCACCGATATGCGATATTGGCAATCATTGATCATAGGTTTTCCCCAAACCCCACTGCTCCTCATTTCCAACTCTCCGATATACAAAATCAGGACTCATACTTAGCCTTTTCCTTTGTTTTCAAGCCTTTAAAGAGGAATATTCATTCAATCATAAAGTTTAATGTTGCGATCCATTTGAAGAGATATTTGGTTCGTTGGAAAGTCGATTCAAAACTCTTCATAATGAAAACACCTGCAATATCATTTTATAGACACTTGGAAAGAGAAAAGCTTTATCAACCTTAGACCGGTTTGATAAATGAACGCTTTAACATGAAAACCTATAGATTATGAAACCCAATGATTCATAGGCTAACCAAAATAAATAGTAAGAGGCAAACACCACTTATTCCTCTTATAAGACCCTAACACAGTAGAAGCAATTTGGGCCTGGTGAAGCTACATAGGAGATGGTTGATCAAACGGGGACTTTGTATCCTTCATTATTTACTAGTTCAAGCAAATCGGTGTGTGTGTGTGTGTGTTGTGTAGTTGTAAATACAGTAATGAGTTCCATTATAAAGCTCCAATAAGTGGTATGTTTGTTTTTTTTTCAACATGATGTCATTGTAAATACTGCATCGAGCTATGTTATACAGCTCAATAGGAGGTATGTTTTGTTTTCAATTGTTTGTTGGTGATAGGTGTCATAGAACACCGATGCTGGTGTTCCCCCAAGAGGGAGAGGTTTGTAATATCCCAATGCTAAAGTTACATGTAATAAAGGGTAATAAAGGATAATAAAGGAAAAATAAGATTAGGGTCATTGGATACATATTCAAAGTTGAATGTTGGATAAACACTATAGGGGGCGTCACTTGTAGTTAAATAATGGCTATGGAAATTAGCAAAGGAATGGAGGTATTAATTGTCATTTTATTACAAAAATAAAGTAAAATGGTTGAAAAGGAAGGTGAAGAGAACCAAATATGCATGCAAGGGAAATTAGAGGAAAAATGAACGAAACTAAAAAAAATGGGACATCAATAATAAAAGGGCATCAGAGAAATAGTTCATTGCTTTTGCCACTTTTAGCTTGGATCAATTGAGAGGGGGAGAGAGAGAGAGAGCTCCAAGAGGAGAAAGCAAGCAAGCAATGAATGGAAAGTAAGGTCAAGTAAATGAAAGCAAAGGGAAACAAATGAAAGCAAAGGAGAGCAAGGAAAAGGTTGGATCAATGGCTTCAACAAGAAGATTATTAAGGTAATAGGTTTCATATGTGATCTCCTAGTTTGGGTGTGAATACATGGCACATGAATTTTTTATTTGGTTCATTTGTTGTCTTTGGCATGGTTTTTTCCTGGTTTGATAGTGGTTTCAACCTTGACTTTCCATTTATTTTGATAGCCATGGTATGTTGGGATTCATTCTTGGTTGAGATTTGGATTGACGAAAGGATTTCTAACTGGGTGATGTGGTCTTAGCAAAATACCCAAGGGTTGGGGTGGAGATGGTTTTCTCCAAGAATCCCTTGAAAAGTGGGTGGAGATAGGAAAATTCCCCAAGGTATGGTGAAGGACTAGTTTAGGTGAGATCATGGTAGATTGAGAGTGGAGGTGGTTAACCTATGGACTCCTTGTTTTGTTTTGTTCTAGTTTATCCCATGAGATCCCACATTCATGCTAAAAGAAAGATTTGGTCAAGACCAATCTATGGTTGGGTGGTATGTGGAAGTCCATGAATTGGTTTGATTTTTCATAAATTAATATGAGATATTCTACTAATGCAATGAATGAGAACTTATACTTGATATTATGTGGATTTTATGGCTGATTTGTGTTGGTTTATATTCTGGTTATATGTTGGCTATAAGCATGTTTCTATGATGTTCTCAAGCTATGGATATGGTTCATGATTTGATTGTTTATTAAATGGTTGATGAATGCATGGACTAAAAATTGTTATTGCAACTAGATAGAGAGGGAATTGAGCCTTCTTAGTGATTCTCAGATGAAGTATATGAGTTTATGATCAGATATCCTTTCCTGACATGTACCTTATATGTTTACCATATGTTTGAGGAAATTTCTTTCAGGGATTAGGCATGTCTAGGTCAAGTTATTGTACAAGTTATGAATGTCTAACATTTTTATCATATTGGTTAGATGTTAGGGAGTGCTCTGGAGGGTAGCGTGGAAAAGTGGCTCAATTTTCGAAATCACTACCACAGAACTAGCGTTTTTGTGTGATAACTGAATGGAATCATGCTTATTCGTGTGGTTATAGCCTCATAACTACATGAAAGACATTTGAAGGGTGCGGTTATGGGGTTAAGTCAGTGAAAAAGGGTTCCAAATCAAGGATTGATTTCCTGGGGCAGATATCTGTCTCTTGAGTGGTTTGTAGTTCTTAAGGGATGTGAGGAATTTTTTAGTTTATAGACCCCAATTCCATCACTATAACTTGGAGGTTGGATCATATCATAGTGAATCTCAACTCGTGTTTACCCGGGAGAGCTTGTAAAAGTAGGTAAATGTGGGAGGGGTGTGTTACCTCATCGTGTACATGTCACCAACACATGTCACTAATTCATTGGGCCTTGTCATTATCTTTCCACCTAGAACCTTGAAGAATGTCCCAAGGATTGTCACTTATCTCTCACCACACATTCTTTTGTGTGTACATCATTTGGTCCTAGCATCCAATAAGAACTTGGGTGCTAAGGCAGAGCATCCTATGACTAGTGGCTGTGACTGGGAGCATATTCACCCCACTTACTATCGCTTGTCGACCTTCATCATATTCTGGTGGAGATTGTGCCTTTTTTTTTTTCTTAGCGCATATATGATTAGGTGGCTCAGCCACACAACCATGAGCCTTTGGAACCATGCTTTCTCTTTTGCACTTCTTTAAACTCTAATTTCTCGTCATCCCCTGGGAGTTAGGCTAAATTCCATATGTTATTGGAAATGTGTTGAAGAGGGCTATCCAACGAAGAAAATTTCATGTTCTTTAGAACCTTCCCCTAAACATGATGTCAATGAATATATTTGACTTCAGTGACAACAATTACTAACTTTATCAACATGTATAAAGAATCTTACTATCTGACCTTGTGTGATTACAATTTTCTTTGTGATTACAATTTTCTTTTTTCTTCTTGCATTTTCTTCATGATTGACCAGTGATTCTAATTTGACATAACATAGGGTTGAGATAACTAAATGATTTAATATAGAAATTAAAGATAAAAATTATATTTCCATTACATAAATTATTTTAATAAATTTATTTTCATATTTTTATATACTTGGATAAGTGTGACCTAATAGATAAATCTTGTTTCATTTTTTTTGGGATCATCAACCACATGGATCACCAGGAATATACATAACTTACATGTATTTAAAAATCCAATCCCAATTCCTTCAAAAACACAGCATACCATAGTGCTCACGTAATCGATGCAAATTAAACCTACCAATCTAACACTCAACATCAAATAAACAAGCACTTCAATTTATAGAACATGTACCATGAAATATATACACGTACACATACACACACACACACACAAAATTGTCTCAAATGTACATTTTTAACAAAATGACAGTGTGCCAAATATGAAAAATGACACCCTTTGCCTAAATATGGTAGTATGATATATTTTGACCTTTATAGAAAATTACTAATATATAAACAACATCTCATGCAAAAAAATAATCATATGGCATATGATGTTGTATACAAAAAATGGGGCTCGTTGGTTACTCATTGACCATTTGAACCCTTGCCACCATCATTTAGATCCCATAAGGTGATATTTCTCCTCTAATTATATGAAGGAGCTTGAATTTTCTTCTTTTTTTGTGTGCTTCATCCCTCTTGGGACCAGAGAAACAAACAACACTCTCATTAGAATATTTTTCCCAATAAATTACATAGTTAGAAACTAATACTTTATAATTCAAGCCTAGAAAACTCACTAAAGATGCTATAATCAGTCAAGAGGGTATCATCTTGCTCAACATCCCCAATACTTAGCAATACCACCTTGAAATAGCCTCAAGAGTCGGAGCAATGAATTTAAAGGGAAAATGGATAGAGTCAATTCAATTCATCATAAAGAAATGAATCATCAAGGATTGGTATCACCGTGAATCTCTCCCCTAAGTATGGAGATTCACTCATCTGTTGAGGGCTTGACTACACATCCTGTTCAAAGGTTGTTTAGTGGCCTATGGATGTTGTATTTGTGTGTGGATGGGATGAAAATTGTGGTGGCGATGGATCATAATCAACATAGGTAGGTTCTATTAGTGAAGGAAGTTACTCGATCAAGGTAATATCAATCCTAAATATTAGGGCAAGGTGATGATATTGGTGGGTAACATGTGGGAAAAGAATGGATGGTGGTGAGTTATGTGGAGGAGAAGCAGTCAAGAACTGTGGAAATTGAGGAACCTATATACACATTTATAATATTTTAAATTAGTAAACCAAAATAATATAATGAAACAAATATTTTAAAAAATATAATTTGACACGTTATACCTGAGAAGAGGAACATATGTCCTCCTTGAGTAGGCATGTCTCCTGCACTGGTGTTACTATAATCTGTAAAAACATTAAATGAACACTATTATTACGCTATGTATTATGGACTGAAAACATATGGAAATATTTGCAAGGACGGATATGTTTAATTCACCATGCCCAACTATATGGCACACCAAATGGATAGACAGCATCAACTACATCATTGGTGGCCAAAAATGGTATTGGTGCATCCATAGGGATTGGGAGAGTGCTATTAGGGAGTAAGAACTGCGAACAACAAATAATTGGATAAATACAAAAAACACACAATAGAGATATGTGTGTGTGTGTGTGTGTGTACATATATATGTATGTATGTATGTATGTATGTAAAATAAAAAATGTAAATATTTTCAAGATAATAACCTCCTCCATAAAACTATGTTTCATTTTTTTGTCCATTTGGATATGACAAATATACCTATAGTTGGTACATCTATGACTCTCAAATGAGCCTCCATGTGGCCTCTATTAGTCAAGCGCTACTATAGAGTCATATGGTCCTACCCAAACTGCAACATTAGTTGTTGGTGCTTCCCTATGTGATGAACTATCCAAGTTCCCATGTTGCACAAGAATGTGGGTTCAAGAAGCTAGCATCATATCATTCTAAAAAATGGTATCCATAACTGGAAGATGTTAGGTGGGGAGTTAGACATTTGTCTAGGTGGAAAATGACCTAGTCCTAGGTTTCACCTAGTATTTTTTCTATCTTACGTAGACCCATGACTCACCTCATGGAATTTGCCTGTGTCAAATTATTTGACTTGGATTCCTAGCCAAAAGTCGACCCATAACTTCCTTAATAATTATAAAGGTACCCCCCTATTATTACACGGAGAATTACTGAATATCATAAACCACATATCCATCCATTTGCTTAGAAATGGTTGGTAGGTGGACTAGTCCATACAAATTCATTTTTCACTTATGAGTACTGAGTTGTTGTCTCTTGGTAAAAAAACAAAGAAAACACATCTTCTTTAGTAAAGTTTAGGTCTATGGTTTTTATTTAGACCATTTCTATAGTCTTCACAAATTCTAGCCCTATAATTAAAAATATTTGCTAACTAGATTTGGGGATTGGATATGGATGATACAATTGAGTTTAATCACCTTGTGAGATACATTCTTGTTATATCTCTAGTGTTTTAGAGACCTATTGTAGCAGCTACCACCACCCTCCAAAATTCTAGCCTAGCTTCGTTTTCTAGCCTACCTACCAACCTGTCACAGCAACATGTCTTGCCTTGTTTAGTACACAAGCTTCAGTGATTTTCTTGTAGAATGATAGCCTGTCCATCAAACCTTGTTGCATCCCCCTCATAAGATGTTTCTCTATACTTTGTCCAACTGCATGTTGAGCATCTCCCTCAAGAAATTGCGCAATGTTGGAGGTGAACTAGCCATCCCTCTAGAAATTGTGCTATTCTGTTTGGCAGCCTACTGGGCTCCAGAACTGCACAAATATGCCTGTCACTATTCACTTTAAAAATTGCACAGTTCCTCCCAGTAGGACTGCTCAACTGAGAAATTGCACAATTTCTGGGCAGTAGTCAACTGCTTTACCTAGAAATTGTGGAATACCTCTAGGCAACCAGCCCATCTCCCTCCCATAAATGAGCATTTTTTCTCCTCAGCTGAGCAGAAAGATGCATGTGCCTTTAGGTTGACTGGTTCCCTCCGAGATCGAGAAAAAATGATTTGCATGCATGGACTGCTTCTCCCAAGGCAGCATGCCAAGGCATCCCTTGTTTCAAGGATCTATTCATAGCAGCTGGAGGTCACATTAAAGGATCATTTTAGAAACCTCCCACCAAGTGTCACTTTTCCTAGATTTGTGGCATGCCCGTCACAAACCTCGATTCTATCGACACTCGTCAATCGGATGCTGTAGAGCTCATTCCTCACATCGATCTTGCAGTTCTGCTTCCCACACTACATCTAGGAGTCATTGGAACATTCATCTCAACTAACTTGGGGTAAGCTCACCTTTCATGTCTTGCATTGTGTTTCTATATTTTTTGTGTTTCTCTTTGTGCGAGTGTTGTGTGCTTGATTTCAGTAAGTGCTTACTGTCATTTTGATGTATGTGTTGTAGCGGCTACAACCACCTTCCAAAATTTTTCCTTAGCTTCGTTTTGGAGCCTCCCTTTGAACCTTCACAGTAGATTTCCTTTCTTCATAAAGTTAAAAAGCTTCAATGTATTACTTGCACAAAGGAAGCCTATTGATCATAGCTTGATCCATTCCCCTCATAGACTGTTCACCCGGAATTGGTCCAGCTGTAGGCTGAGTAGCTTCCCCAATAAAATTGTGCATTTCTAGATGGAAAGCAGCCTTCCGTCCATAAATTACACAATCTTGTTTGGTAGCATGTTGGGCTCCAAGATTGTGTAATTCTGCCAATCAACACTCCCAGCAGGAATTACGCAATTTTCCCCAGCAGGACTGATTAGCCTAGCATTTGTGTAAATCTAGGGAGTAGTCAGCTGCTCTACCTAGGAATTTCGCAAATATCCTGGGTAGTAAACCTAGCTCCCAGCCAGAAATGTACATTTCCTTCAAGTAGTCAAGCAGTCTGTTGCATTTGCAGCTGAGTTGACCAGTTCCCTCTAGGACTAAGCAAAACTAACTTGCATGCATAGGTTGCTTCTCCCAAGGCAGCATGTAAAGTCATCCCTTGTTTCAACGATCTATGTTAGTAGTTGGAGGTTACATGCAAGAGTCATTTCAAAAACCTCCCACCAAGTGTCACTTTCCCTAGATTTGGGGCATGCGCATCGCAACCTCAATGATTCTCAAAACTCATCCATCGAACATTGCAGAGCTCATTCCTCACATAATCCTTGTAGCCTTGACATCCCACATCGCATCTAGGAGCAATCGACACATTCAACTGAGATTTTTTGGGGTAGGCTAGCTTCCCATGCCTTGTGATGAATTTCTGTTGTTTTTTGTGTTTTTGCTTGATTTCTTTGAGTGCTTGCTATCATTTACATGTATATTAGCTTGTCCTAGCACCATTTCAATTTTCATCAACATCTCACTCCTGTCGCATGCATGAAACTATTTTTCACGAATGATCACCAATTCGGATAATCACCTCACCCACATGCATGTTGCTCCATTTTCTAAATCTGTTATTCACCATTTTCATGCATGATCATCCACTTATGCTTACACTGAGAATCATCATGCATTCACACTCACATTCACTTTCAGTTGTTTATCGGGGAGTTTGGCTAACCTCAGCCCAGACTCTACTTCAACAAGATAGTGTTGCCCAATCCTGAGAGGGAAGGCTTAACATTCTCCCCAGAAATGCACATTTCCACCCAACAGCTCTTCCACAGGCCTGCCTTGCACAATCGTGAGGGACAGTGACTATTGGGCAAGTAAATTGTGCAATGTAGTCACTGAGCCTGTAGCCATTTCCAGTAATGCACAATCCCAACAGTCAACAGCTAGATTGGATTGTCCATTAGGCAGTTCTAGCAGTCAGTCAATCTCCTAGTAGCCTAGACTATGCCTTGTACAGTCTTGGCAATCGATCCTTCGACCTCCCAACCAAAATTGTGCAACCTTCATGATCATTCACACGGGTAGGTTGCAAGTCAGTTCTCAAGTTCATTTTGGTTTTCAACTGATAGATTGCTTGCCATGAGATTTTCCAAGCCCCTAGGTATTGCAGGTGCTCAAGTTCCTCTGAGCAGTGTAGGTGTAATGTTTTCCAAGAGAGCAGAGTCGAAGGAACCATTCAAAGGATAGCTGGATATGTAGTCGATCAAGTGTCTATGAGCTTGTCTACTCATGAAGAAATCAAGTTGTTCGTAGACAAGGACATCAAGATATGACAACAACAACATCACCGTGAGTAGCATCATGAACAACAACTGAAGGTAGCATATCAAATGCAGTGAATGTCATCAATGAAACAGTAATGTTGTTGCAAACACGGAGGTGGGACAAAGTTGCAAGATCAAACAAATCCACTGATAATGAAGGAAACTTTGGAGACTCAGGCAATGAGGTGATGACGTGAAATGAAGGTTGCGCGAAGACAGAGAATGGAACAAAGAAGGAGTTGCATGTGCTGAAGCAGCCACTCAAGTAAGAACATGAAGCTGCACAGATAGATGAATGAGTTGCAGCAGGATTAGGAACAACAGTGGGCGCAACGTGTACTCACGGATGAAACCACGCCAATACAAGTTAAAGATCCATCCTAGTAGCTAGCACAGAGCAGACATAGTGAGTAGTGCTCTTGATCACATGCAAGGGATTTAACAACATGCATTTCATGGTGCACACGCATGCAATCCAACCCATTCAAGACAATCACCAAGGCAAAGACAAGAAGAAAGTGCAACTGGAGTTAAACATGTACTTCAGCAAGTTGATGTGCATGACCATGAGCACACACTTGAAGATCAGGATGGACACTATGCATCAGTGTTTTTTCAGTTCAGCCACACACAAGAATACCATGCACTTGTTAGTAGATGATTTGGATGAAGGTGACGAACCAATGCACTGGTTGCAAAGGAGGCATGAGTTTGCTTCAACAAGATGTCAGCATGAGGTGCATGCACACCATCACGGATGACCAAGCTTGGGATCAACTCACCACCTTCACCATCACATGCATGTCAATGAGTTGGTATCATCATAATAGGCCGATTATTAGTGATGTATTGCATGGCTTGGTCAAGCCATGTTGTCTCAAATGAGTACATGTGCATTGTAATGTTGAGTCATGTCAAGTGTAAGTCAAGTGTCAATAGTTGGATGTAACAGTCATAGAGTAGGTGAAGAGTCATGAGGGTAGTTGAACTATCACAAAGGGGAATTTCAAGGGTCACCCCACCCTTTTCTATAAATAGTACCTCATAACTCATTGTAAGGGATTTTGGTTAGCCAAGCTTTTGATAAGAATATATTGGAAAGAGCTTGGATAGTATTGTAACGTGCTTTGGCTTCTCCACTGCACAAAGCTAGTTCATGTCTTTGGAGGAGCAAGTGGATGTGGCTGTAATGTTCCACTAGTGGGTTTAGAGAGCTTGCATGGGTGTATTTAATGAGTGGAACTTACAATTCTTTATATAATAAGAGCCAACATGTTTTCACACATGTATTGTATCTATTGCACGACTGATCTTTAACACTTGTAATGCAAGTTTCTTTAACTTGTGTTCTACATCTGAATTGTTTCATTTGTTGTAATGCATAATCTATTAATCGAAATGTTTTGTGTATGTTGTTAATGTTGTCCCATCCATGTCGACTTCTCTCCTAGACATCAGACAGACGTTTCATATGAAGCTCATTGTAACAACCATTCCAATAGTTTAGACTGATCCGTGAGTGTTGTAGGCGTTATCTTACCTTGTATGTTGTGACTACCGCATCCGTGTGGATGCTCCACTGGAAGTTGTGTATGTCCTATGTGTTGTGTGTTCCTAGCCGAGTTGGGACTGATCTCTTTCAACCTGGAACTCACCTTCACCCTCAACTCAACCCAACTGTGTTAGAACCTCTCATGCACCTTCCTTGACTTACTGCAATGGTCATAGCCTTGCTATTGACAGAGTTATCTTACTTGCCTTTATGCGACATTGCGGTCAAGGCATTAGCTTACAACCCACTGCTAGGACTCCCACACCAAATAGTCTAAGGTCTATTTGGGACTTCTTACTGGGGAGACCCCCTTGACATGTTGGCGGGTCCAGAACTGTCAACATTTTTGGTGCTAGATTGAGGGCCTGATGACAAGCTATATCCTCTCATCCAATTTTTAACCTTTGCATATATTTCATGGAGTCTTGCACTCTTCTTCCCCCATGGTTTTTTTCGAATCGTGAAGATGTCTCCATAACAGGGGAGTTTTTTAATCTCTTTTCCACTTTCACGTGTGATGGTGAAGGTGAAGTGGACTGACCTGAGTACTTAGATGACTTTCTTTCAATTCTTCATGAGGAAGATGATTTTTCTCACAAACAGGTTGGCTTGCTGGTTGCATAAACACTTCACAAATCCCCATTTCGTTGGTTTCTCAGCCTACTGGCTGACACCGTGCACACATTTAAGAAGTTTTGTGATCTTGTAGAAGGCACGTCCCATCATTTTTACCCAGACCATCTTGACCGAAAACTGTTACAGTAATGGAGGGATCCACATGAATTAGTTATTGATTTTTGGCAGCGCTTCTGTGACTTTTAGTTTCAAGCTTCGAGGAGCTAGATGAAATTTTCTTATCTTTGGGACCATTTGAATATTGCCTTAAGAAATCTACCCATCCGAAGAGAAAGTTTGAAATCATGCCTCACTCAAATTTCTTTATTGATGGAGCTGTGCAATCTCATGTGGATGTGGTCATTATCTCGACTGACTGTTCGCCTCCCTCTCATTCAATAGATCCACCACTCCCCAATGATGTTGAGGATCATTCTCACACACCTGCTCACTTTTCACATTCTCCGAACATCATTGCACTCAATTTTCGTGCAGATTTGGTTGTGAGTCCTTCGAGTTCTCATATGCTTTATTTTCTACGACCTCCATCTTCATACGAGGGTGTTCCTCTGGATTATGTTGTCTTGTGTTCATCCATTTTGGGCTCCTCACTTGTTGTGACCAAGGAACAACCCACTGAAGAAGTTGGTGTTGAGAAACCAACATGCGTTGTCATTCATGAAGAGTATGAGTGGGAGCTTGAACATCAACACTCAGTGAGGGATGACTCCCTTCTGTTTGAGCCCCCTCCATTATTTCCTGGAATCTTTGTTGAACTTGCAATCCATAATTTTTCAAGTGTGTCTTCATCTATGGATGCACCCATTGTTGATCACTCGTAGGACTCACCGGATGTTGGTCCATCATTCGACAATGGAGAGGATAAGCTATTCATTGAAAATCCACTTGATCTTTCATCTATCTTTTCTAGAAACATAGAGGATGAGTTTGTTCATTTTTCATCTACCCCTCTATTTGATTTATCTAATCATGATGATGTCGAACAAATCATTGAATTTTTTAATCGTGGCGATCCATTTGTTTCCATTTTTTATCACGATCATGAATCTATCATAGTTGATCTTTTGAAGTGATCCAGGTGGATGTTGTGGCCACCCACCTATCCCATTTGGCCCCCCACAACTGTCTCTTTTAGTTTTTCAGTTTCCTAAACTGTAGCACAGTTTACTATTTTTCGCAGTTTTTTGGGTCCTGAACTTCTCGAGCCGTTTTGAGGCCCTAAACGACTCTTTTTGGGAACTTTGGAGGAAACATGGGTCCATGGATTGATGTTTCCCTCCCCAAAGTTGTAGTGCTCAGATAGATCTTTCTAACGAGCTATTATACACGTCAAACGGAGATCGTATGCCAAAGTTACGACCCCAGGAAATTGATGTACCAATTTACCCAAACGGGGCCCACAGGTTGGCATTTCGTCTTCTAAGGTTAGGTTTTGGGATGTGAAAGGTTTTACATTGTCTCTCAACAATAAATAGGTCTTTGAGCCTCATTGTAACACAGTTTAGATGCATGTAGCCACCACATCTCTTCTCAAAGATAAGCTACCATCGCCCTAGCTAGTTTATTTCCAATTCTGTTTGTAAGCATATTTCAATATTTTACGTTAATGAAATGAAGTATTATTTCCACAGCATCTCTATTTTCATGGTTATCTCTATAATTTGTTGCATTCCTATTTAAATCTGGATCAGTGGTATCGGAGCGGTCTACTTTTTCTCTGTTTTTCTTTACATGTCCCCAACGAGTCGAGATATAACGAGTTAGGGCTTGAACTAGTTGAACCTTTGCAAGACCAGCCTCGCAAATCTCGACAGCCTCCCATGGCGGATGAAAGGAAAGACGAGGGGCCAGGAGATCCTATCAAAATCTTGCTCGAAGAAGCCCTCGAGCGAAAACGGAATGCGATGATGGAAAATTTTGCCCAAATTCTTCAGCGGCTACCTAGAGGCGACGCATTGGCTTCCAACAGCTACTCTGGAAATGCCACACCGTTTAAGGTACAAGTTAATTTTGAAATCCCCATTTTCGAGGGTAAAATAGATGTAGATGCCATAGATAAATGGTTAAATATGATAGATGGGTATTTTTCTGTTCATGAATTTTCGAGACGGGAAAAGATTGTTTTCGCTCTTCTCAAAGCAGCCCCCCACGTCAAGGACTGGTGGGAAACCTACTTCAAGCAGAAGGATGAAAATACGGACTCACTATTTTTAGCCACACCCACTTGGGATTCATTCCGGGATGCCATCAAGGGGCAGTACTACCCTGTCAAAAGCTATGAGGACAAGTACATCAAATGGGATAGGACCAAGATGTGCCAGAGTTCACAAACATTTTTCATACCCTTCGCACACAGTTGGGTATCAAAGATTCTGAGCTACATCTAGTACTCAAATACCACGGTTGCCTACACAGATACATCTAGAAAGAGATGGAGTTCCTGAACATCTCCTCGCTCGGCACGACATACCGATATGCTGTCAAAATCGAGCAAAAGTTCAAACAGAAGAAGCGAGACTTTGGATCTGCAAATTTGAAGACCAAAGGACAAAGCCAAGGTGGGGTGACCCAAGACAACCCGTCAAAGCCGCAGGAAATGAACAACACCACGAAGTCAAAAAAGGACACAGGAAAGTGGTATGAGTTCCATAAGAGTCCCACTCATAACACAAGTGAGTGTTGGACCAAGCAGTCGCTGGTGGCCGAGTTGAAGGCTTTCGAATCAGATGCATGTTCTGACCCTGAGCTAGAACTTGACAATGGGAATGGCGAAGGGAAGCAGATCATTGATGCGGATCTAAGCACCACTGTTGCCACCGCCAAGATCCAAAAGAATGAACCCGAAGATCCAGAGGAGGGGGAACATCTTTTCCACTCACAGATGTGGGTGAAGGGTTCAACGTTGCAATTCATTGTCGACAGTGGCAGCCAAAAGAACCTCATTTTAGTAGAGGTCATGAAGCAGTTGGGCCTACCGACTACACCATACCCACAACCATACAATATTGGGTGGCTTCATGAAGAACGAGATCTCAAAGTTTGCTAGCAGTGCCACCTTCCCTACAGCGTCAAGCCCTTCACAGATGAGGTATTGTGTGATGTTACACCTCTGGATGTTTGTGATGTACTATTAGGAAAGCCATACTTGTGGAGGCAACATGCTGTCTATGAATCAAGGCCTCATGTTGTCATTATTTCTTTGAATAATTCATTATACAGGATATCAGAGGTAGCCCCACATACCGCCACCTATTTGATCACTACTAAGAAAGGCAGCAAGCTCAGCTCCCAGACTAGGAAATTCATCTGTCTGGTTCCCTCCCAAAGTAAGGGGAAGATCGTTGCCACATCCATGACCTCCGCAAAGGGTTCCTCCATGCAGCAGTAGCACCAAAGGAATATAGTCATGATAGAACACAGGAACAACTTCTCCTCACCCACAAGGGTACCACAAAAGCTTCAGGTGGGCAACAGAGTCTAGTTGCATCTATAGAAAGAACGCCATACGAGAGCCCTTCAAAAGCTCTGACCATGCTAACATGGTCCTTACACCATTACTAAGGTTGTCGGAAATAATTCTTTGGAGCATAGCATTCCTTCATTCCTTCGCCTGCACCAAGTATTCAATGTGTACTGCCCTCGACCATGCTTCCCACCATTACTGGACACATCCGAGATTACAAAATAGCTCACCAGGGACCAAGTTCAGCAGATGGAGGAACTCAATGCAATGCAGACCATTGCTTCCTAAGTGGGGAGGAATGATCCAGGTGGATGTTGGAGGCCACCCACCTATCCCATTTGGACGCCCACAACTGTCTCTTTCATTTTTTCAGTTTCATAAATTGTAGCACAATTTACTATTTTTAGTACTTTTTCGGGTCCTAAACTTCCAGAGCCATTTTGAGGCCTTAAACGACATTTTTTGGGAAATCTGGGGCCAACATGGTTCCATGGACCGATTTTTCCCTTCCCAAAGTTGTATTGCTCGGATAGATCCTTCTAATGAGATATTATATGCGTCAGATGGAGATGGTATGCCAAAGTTACGACCCCGGGAAATTGATGTACCAATTTACCCAAATGGGGCCCACAATTTGGCGTTTCATCTTCTAGGGTTAGGTTTTCGGATGTGAAGGGTTTTACATTGTTTCTCAACAATAAATGGGCCTTCGAGCCTCATTGTAACACAGTTTAGAGGCATGTTGCCACCACATCTCTTCTCAGAGATAAGCTACCATCGCCCTAGCTAGTTTATTTCCAGTTCTATTTGTAAGCATATTTCAGTATTTTACATTAATGAAATGAAGTATTATTTCCACTGCATCTTTGTGTTTATGGTTAGCTTTGTAATTTTTTGCGCTCCTGTTTAAATCCGGATCATGAAGCCATAGGTTTATGATGATCTACCTGATGATGAAGTTGAAACACCCAATACTGTTTAGGAACTTCTGCCCAAGCTGATGGTTATGTCAGGTTCTCACTCTCTTGGGGTTAGTCTCACTTCCGATCATCAAATTGTTCAATCACCCAAGGCTCCTCATCACTCATCTATATGCATTGAAGATCCATCTCACACACAGATCACATCTCTTCCGCTCGAATTGCACGATCACATGGCTTGTGCATTTGAGGCATCTTACATTGAAAGAACATGTGTACAATGCAAGTTATCTTTGCTTCTTTCGTTTTCTTGCATGTCTTAGTCAAGAGTGTGCTTATGCTTCAAAGTTGCACACAGTGTCACACATCACCATGATAAGCCCATGGACTGCTCTTCATGCACTTGCAATCGCTTAGGTCTTGTGGGCACAGTCAGACATGAAGTGTCGTTGTCTTCATTGTTATATCTTTCTTGCTTGATGGTTCACAAAACTGGGTTGCCCAGGAACCAAGCCTTCATCGACTTGGGTCAACCAGTGCGCCAGTGGTTGCATTCAAAATATCATTTCACGTGATTAGGCCCATGCACCGTTAGTGTAGTAGTAGAAGTAGTGTTTGCATTCATTCAGTTTGCTTGCATGCTTGTTTTCTTATTCGCTTTGTTCTCTTGTTTGTTTGCTTGCTTGTTTTCTTACTTTCTTCGCTCACTTTTTCTTATCCTTTCACTTTGCTTTGATGTTTGTTGGTCTGTTTGTTTCGTACGTAGGTTAGTTTTGCATGAAATTAGGTATGACTCTTGAAACGACCTGGGTGAAGTACAAGATGGCTTGTACAACTATCACTACTTGGTTATTTGTCATATTGCCTCTATATGAAGAGCTTTTTACTTACAGCCCATGACACATCAAAGGAAAATACATACTGTTCGAAGTGAACCTTGGTGAAAACACAACGCTTGTGTGCAAACTAGTGTTACCTTCTCTAGTAGGTTGTTTTTGGGTTAATCCTTGTTAGCTCAGTCAAGTAGAGTAAGGTGAGGGGGAAAACCTTAATAGGTACGTCAGAGATACAATAAACTACTTTTCTACTGGAACAACCTCTTCTGCTCTCAATAAGTCAGGATCCCTCTTCCACCTCTAAAATGAATAAGTGTCATGCATAACGGAAGATGAAAAAACGAAAAGTCAGAAAATGAAAAATGAAAAATGAATAAGGCGAAAGAAGAGAAAGGCTTCCTATGGAGGGAGGTGATGCAAGTAACTCCACTGGGGTACTGACTAGGCTTGCTGGCAGCGGAGCCATGCTTGTGTTCCTATGTGACTCCGACAGGGTACTATCCAGGCCTACTAGCAGTGGAGGAACACTAGAGATGAAACTAAGACTCTAACGACTATACTACTTGTGCATCAATATACCCCTCAACCCCAATCTAAATAGCTTCGTTGCTTTGGCTTGGAATGTGTGTCAATCGAACAAGAGCTTGGTAGATGTAACATCCTACAATCAAGCTAGTGTGAAACCAAGATGAGCTGAGAGCTGAACAATACTTCCAGAGGTGTTAGACTTGCTTTTCACGAACAAGGTCCAATTAGAGAGCTAGAGTTCTACCAGTGTGTCGCCAAGTGTTGTAGTAGCTACAACCACCCTCCAAAATTTTTCCTTAGCTTCGTTTTGGAGCCTCCCTTCCAACCTTTGCAGCAGCTTGCATTGCTTCATCAAGTTCATGAGCTTCAGTGTATTTCTTGCACAAAGGTAGCCTATCGATCAAAGCTTGATCCATTCCACTCATAGTATGTTCACCCAGACTTGGTCTAGCTGTAGGCTGAGTAGCTTCCCTAAGAAAATTGCACATTTTTGGAGGGAAACTAGCCTTCCCTCCAGAAATTGCGCAATCCTGTCTGGTAACCTGCTGGGCTCCAAGACTGTGCAATTATGCCAGTCAACACTCCCAACAGGAATTGCGTAATTTTCCACAGCAGGACTAGTCAACCAAGAATTTGTGCAAATATAGGTAGCAGCCAGTTGCTCTACCCAGAAATTGAACAAATGTCCTAGGCAGTCAACCCATCTCCCAGCCAAAAATGCACATTTCCTTCAAGTAGTCAACTAGTCAATTTCATGTGTAGTTGAGTTGACCGATTCCCTCTGGGATTGAGCCAAACTCACTTGCATGCAAAGGCTTCCTCTCCCAAGGCAGTAAGCAAAGGCATCCCTTGTTTCAGGGATCTATGTTGGCAGTTGGAGGTTACATGCAAGGATCATTTCAAAAACCTCCCACCAAGTGTCGCCTTCCCTAGATTTGTGGCATGCACGTCACAACCTCGATGATTATCAAAACTCATCAACTAGATGCTATAAGGCTCATTCCTCACATCAACCTTACAGCTCTGACATCCCACATCACATCTAGGAGTAGTCGGCACATTTAGCTCAGTTGTTTTGGGGTAGGCCCACTTCCCATGCCTTGTGTTGCATTTCTGTCACTTTTTGTGTGTTCACTTGTATAAGTACTGTTTGCTTGATTTATTTGAGCGCTTGCTATAATTTACATGCATATTAGCTTATCCTAGAATTTCAGTTTTTATCAGCATCTCACTAATGTCGCTTGCATGAAACTCTTTTTCTCGAACAGTTGCCAATTCGGTGACTTGCCTAATCCACATGCATGTTGTTCCATTTTCTGAATCTGTCATTCACCATTTTTATGCATGATCATTCAGTTACACTTACACTTAGAATCAACATGCATTCACACTCACATTCACTTCCAGTTGCCTGTCGGCGAGTCTGGGCAACCTCAACTGGACTCTGCCACACCAACATCCTCACCAACACAACATTGTGCAATCATGAGAGGGAAGGCTCTGCCTTCATCCTCAGAAATGCACATTTGTACCTAGTATGTGTTCCCCAGGTCTACCTTGCGTAATCCTAAGGGACAATGATTGTTGGACAAGAAAATTTTGTAATGGACTCACTGAGCCTACATCCATTTCCAACTGAGATTCCGCATTGTACAATCCCAGTAGTCAGCAACTTGATTGGATTGTGCACTGCATAGTTCTAGTAGTCAGTCAGTCTCCCAGTAGTCCAAACTATGCCTTGTATAGTCTTGGAAGTTGGTATCCTGATCAAAATTGTGCAACCTTCATGATCAGTCACACAGGTATGTTGTAAGTCAGTTCTCAAGTTCATTTTGGTTTTCAACTGATAGATTTCTTGCCATGACTGTTGCCATGTCCCTAGGTATTGCAAGTGCTCATCTGCCTCTCAACAGTGTAGGTATAATGGTTTCCAAGAGAGTAGAGTCGAAGACACCATTTAGAGAACACCTGGAGATGCAGTCGATCAAGTGTCTATGAGCTTGCCTACTCAAGAAGACATCAAGTTGTTTGTAGACAAGCACATCAATACATGACAATAGAAACATCACCATGAGTAGCATCATGAACAGTAGTTGAAGGCAGCATACCGAATGCAACAAACACAACAAATGTAGTGAATGCAGTGAATGCAAGAGGAAGGTTGTTGCAAACAAAAAGTTTGGACAAAGTTTCAAGATCAAGCAGCTGCACTAATAATGAAAGAAACTTTTGAGACTCAGGATATGAGATGATGGTGCGACACAAAGGAGATGCAAATATAGAGAATGGAACAAATAAGGAGTCACATGTGTTGAAGTAGCAACTCAACAAAGAACATGAAGCTGCACAGATAGACGAATGAGTTGCAGTAGGATCAGGGACAACAGTGGGAGCAACGTGCACTCACAGATGAAACCCTGCTCGTACAAGTTAAAGATCCATACCAGTAGCTAGCAAAAAGCAGACATGGTGAGCAGTGTTGATGATCGCATGTAAGGGACTCAGTAGCACGCATGTCATTGTGCACACACATGTAATCAAACCCATTCAACACACTCACCAAGGCGAAGACAAGAAGCAATTCCAAGTGGAACTGAACATGTACTTCGGCAAGTTGATATGCATGACCATGAGCACACACTTGAAGATCAACATGGACACTATGCATCAATGTGTTGCTTGTTTAGGCACACCCAAGAAGACCATGCACATGTTAGGAGATGATTTGGATGAAGCGGCCAAACGAATGCACCAGTTGCAATGGAGGCAATACTTCTCTCTAGAAAGATGTCACCATGAGGTGCATGGACACCATCACAAATGACCAATCCTGGCATCAACTCACCACCTTCACCATCACAAGCATGTCAAAGAGTTGTTGTCATCTCAACAGACTGAGTGTTAGTGATGACTTGCGTAGCCTAGTCAAGCCATGTTTTCTCACATGAGTACATGTGCATTGTAATGTTGAGTCATTTCAAGTGTAATTCAAGTGTCAATAATTGGATGTAATAGTTATAGAGTAGGTGAAGAGTCACGAGAGTAGCTGAACTATTATAAAGTGGAATGTCAAGGGTCACCCCACCCTTCACTATAAATAGCCCCTCATAACTCATTGTAAGGGCTTTTGGTCAGCCAAGCTTGTGATAAGACTATCTTGGAAAGAGCTTGTACATTATTGTAACACGCCTTGGATTCTCCACTGCATGGAGCTAGTTCATCTCTTTGGAGGATCAGGTGGATGTGGATGTAATATTCCGTTGTTGGGGCTACGGGTTTACATGGATGTATTGTATGATTGTAACTTACAATTATTTATATAATAACAGCTAACACATTTTCACACATGTATTGCATCTGTTGTAATATTAATCTTTAACACTTGTAATGCATGTTTCTTTAACCTGTATTCTAACCCTGAACTGTTTCATTTGTTGTAATGCATAATATATTAATAGAAATGTGTTGTATATATTGTTAATGTTGTCCCTTCCATGTGGACTACCCTATTGGACATCAGACAAACCTTTCATATGAAGCTCGTTGTAACAATTGTTGCACTCGTTCAGATTGATCCGTGAGTGCTGTATGTGTTATCTTACCTTTTATGTTTTGATTTCCACATCTGTGTGGATTGATCCACCTGAAGATGTGTATGTCCTATGTGTTGTGTTTCCTAGCTGAGTTAGGACTGATCCGTTTCAACCTCGAACACACCTTCACCCTCATCTCAACCCACCTATGTTAGAAACTCTCATGCACCTTCCTTGACTCATTGCAACGATCACACCCTTGCCACTGACAGAGTCATCTTACATACCTCTGTGTGACATTGTGGTCAAGGCATTAGCTTACGACCCACTTCTAGGACTCCTACACCAAATGGTTTGAGGTCTAATTGGGACCTTACGGGGGAATTCCCCTTGACATGTTGGTGGGTCCAACAACATCAATAGTATGTTAGCTTGTAGAAGTATCGTTTCATTTTTCGCTCGCATCTCACAACTGCCGCATGCATGACACTATTTTTCACGAATGGTCACCATTGCAGTGACTCACTTCACACACATGCATGCTTTCCATTTTCTGACTCCTTCACATGTTGTTTGCCTAAATGATCATTCACTCTTGTTTGAACTCATCTCACTATGCATTCAGAATTCTCATGTTTTCAGTTGCCCATTGGTAGGACTGGGTTGCCTTGGCCCAGACTATTCCTTGCCTAGATAGGACTATGAATTTCTTAAAGTTAAGGCTTTTTCTTCCCTCTAGAAATTGTGCCAGTTTGGCCCAGCATTGACCTCTAGGCTTGCATTGTGCAATTCTTGTAGGAAAAGTCCTGCTGCCCCCAGAAACTATGCAACACAGTTTGCTGGTTGCATGTCACTACTAACTGAAATTTCACATTGCAAAGTTTCAATCCTTGGTAGGGTAGGATGGACTATGCATTGTGCAATTCTAGCAGTCAGTCAGCCTCTTGACAACCCCAACTATGCCTTTCACAGTTTTGGTAGTCAGTCTCCCGACCTCTTGATGGGAATTGCGCAACCTTCATGATCAGTCACAGAGGTATGTTGGAAGTCAGTTCTCAAGTTTATTTTCTTTTTTGACTGAAAGATTTCTTTCCATGGTTTCCATGTCTCTAGGTACCGCAGGTGCTCATATGCCTCTCAGCAGCAATGGTACAATGGTTTCCAGAAGATCAGAGTCGAAGACATTGTTCAGAGAACACTTGGGGATGTAGTTGATTAAGTTCCCATGAACTTCCTTACCCACGAAGACATCAAGTTGTTCATAAAAAATGACATAAACATATGACAAAAGCGACATCAAAGAAAGAAACACTAGAAAAACAAGTTGAAGGCAACATACTGGATGCAATGAATGCAAGAGGAAGGTGGTTGAAAATGCAGAGGCAGAATGAAGTTGCAAGCTCAAGCAAATCCACTTGTGATGAAAGAAAATTTAGTGACTCAAGCTATGAGATGATATCACGACATGAATATCGTATGAAGGCAGAGAACATAACAGAGCAGGAGTTGCATATCTTGAAGCAACAACTCAAGGAAGAACATGAGATGCATAGACAAGAGAATGAGTTGCAGCGGGAACAAGTACAACAGGGGGCACAACATGCCTTCACGGATGAAACTATGCCCGTATAACTTATAGATCCATCCCAATAGTTTGTACGAAGAAAATAAGGTGAACAATGTTGTTGATCGCATGTAAGGGAATTCAATAACATGTATGTCATTATGCATATGCATGCAATCCCACCCATTTGGCACACTCACCGAGGCAAAGACAAGAAGCGAGTCCAACTAGCCCTAAACATGTATTTTGACAAGTCGATGCACATGGCCACCAACACATGCTTGGAGATCAGCACAGACACTATGCATCAACATGTTACTAGCCAAGTCATACCCAGGATGACCATGCACATGCTATCAAACGAGTTGGATGGATGAACCGTATCAATGTACCCAGATGCAACGAAGGCAAGAGTTCAATTCAATAAGATTTCACCATTGAGTGCACAGGCGCCATCACGGATGAACAAAATTGGCATCAGTTCGCCACCATCGACCATCACAAGGATGTGAAGAGTTGGTCTCAACATAATGGTCCGAGTGTTAGTGATGTCTTGCATGGCTTTCTTAAGCCATTTTGTCTCACATGGGTACATGTGAAGATAGTATGTAATGCCTTGTCAAGTGTAAGCTCAAGTGTCAATAGTGGATGTAACAGTCATAGAGTAGATGAAGAGTCATGAGGGTAGATGAACTGTCACAAAGGGGAATGTCAAGGGCCACCCCACCCTTCGCTATAAATAGTCCCTCATAATTCATTATAGAGGCTTTTGGTTAGCCAAGATTTTATAGGAATATCTTAAAGAAAGCTTGGACATTATTGTAATGCACATTGGCTTCTCCATTGCGCAGAGTTAATATATCTCTTTGGAGGAGTGGGTGGTTTTGGCTGTAATGTTCCTCTACCGGAACTAGTGGTTGGACATGGATGTAATGTATGACTGGAACCTACACTTCTTAATATAACAAAGCCAACATGTTTCATGCATATGTTGTATTGTATTCTATGATATCTGGTTTACTCTAAATGATATATGTATTTGTTTTCTTATGCATGCATGTATGGACTATTATGTATAAGTATGTATGAATCTTTATATGTGTTGTTGGCTTAACTATCACATTGAATTTCTCCCTAACTTTCTTTTGAGCTTGTGATGCATCTTCGCTCATGTGTTCCCTTCCAAGCCGCGTACTATTACAGGTTTCCAAGGGGCACACTGACCTCACTCTCTGTGTGTTAGAACCTCTCATGTTCCTTCCTTGTCTTATTGTAGCTGTCACACCCTTGCTACCAACAAGGACATCTTACTTGCATTTGTGTGAAACCATGGTCAAGGCATTACTGTATGACCCACTTCTGGGACTCCGACACTAAATGGTCTGAGGTCTAATTGGGATTTCTTACTGGGGATATCCCTTAACATGTTGGTGGGTCCAACACCATTAACATTTTTGGCACTAGAAGGAGGGCCAGATGACAAGTGGATCCCTCATCATCTGTTTTTAATTTTCGCACATCTATCATGGAGTTTGTTATAGTTCACCCTCTGAAATGTCTATCCAACGAACATATCTTTCACATCGAGAGGGAGTTATGGGATCACTTGTTAGAAATCACATATGATGGTGAAGGTGAAGCGGCCTAACATGTGCACTTAGAATACTTCCATGCTCTCATGGAGGGCATGGAAGATATTAATGAAATAGAGGTTTGCTCATTGCTCGCACACACACTTTGCGACCACCCATCGCAATTGTGTGGCACGCTACCTCATAACTCTGTGCACTCATTCAAGCAGTTCAACGATATAATCAAATTTGTTTTCCACCATTTTGATCCAGAAGTACTTGATAAAAAATTGTTAAAACAACGAAAGGCCCCGCACGAATCACTTATGGAGTTTCTAGAGTGCTTCCATCTATTGATGTTTGAAGCCCCGAAAAGTCATATGAAATTTCAGTATCTCATGGATAGATTTGAATATTTCCTTATCCAATCCTTCAATCCCAAGAAGAAGCTCAAGCTCAAACCCGACTGAACATACCTCAATGATAGAGTTGCACAATCACAGATGGACACGGTCGCTATGACAAGTGACTGTCCGTTGTCCCCTCATCAAATAGCTCCACCATCATAGAGTGATGTGGGAGAGCATGAATACACATATGTTCAAATGTCACATCCTCCCAACATCACTTCTTCTGATTTTCATGCATGATTGGTTGGGAATCCTGTAGAAAATTTGTGATAGGTTAACCCGATAATGCAATATAAATCAAAGGATAATACTATAACCTACTTCTACTATCAATTTGTGGAAGCCTAAAGATCGAGCTGAACAATATAACCAGAATAGGAGGAATCAATGGCACAATACACATGAAAATACTTTGGGGAAAGCCTCAGCTAAAAAGCCCCACACTATTGTATTATCATACATGTTGGAAATACATAGGAATTATACAAAGCCTTAACTCTCACAGCTAGCCATCTCTCAGTATGATCCTCACAGATGCTCAGAGGCAATCTTGGCTTCTCTCCAGCCTTCCTCTCTACCATCCAAGCTCCTATTTCCTTGCGTTGTTGCTCATGGATGATTAACCTCTTACGAAGTGGAAAAACAAGCCTTTGAAATTGCACAATCTTCAAGCATGAATCCTTGACTGCATGCATGAGTTTTATCCATGAGGAAACACATGCAATTGATAGTACAATGTCCTTGAACATTAATCTCAACTAGATCTTTCTCAGAATCAACATGCATGAGTTTTTGATGAAGGAATATTTAGTTAACTGGGGTAGCACTAGTTGAGTGCATTAATGCATCAACTGACTATTAACTCACTATTAGTTCCTCAAATAGTTTGGAACTAATTTAACTGGACTTAACTCAGTAAACTGAGTTAACTAATTACAACTCAAATATAACTCAATCTTATCTCCTTAACTTAAGGGAAAACTCTTGCATGACTTCAAAAATACTTCTAACTTGAATTTGTCCAACTAATTAATTTAAAATTAATTAATTAATTATTTCCAAGTAGCTGTTAAAACTAAATTCGATTTTAATTCAAAATTTAATTCAAGGAAAAATTAAATTGTAATATTCTTGATGCCATATTTGAACACTCCCTATCAACAAGAAAGGGATTATATGCCACCCCAATCCTGTCTCTATGGAACTCGAATTTACACTTTGATAATGCCTTTGTCAAAATGTCGACATCTTTCTCCTCTGTCGAAATATACTGCAGCAACATGATCGTCTCGACCTATGAAAAGCCAAGGGCAACAAATCTTGCCTTATTCTTCTCCACACTACCATAAAAAGCTTTCTTTACCTTGAAAAGCCAATCGGAACTTACAACTGACTTGTTCTCCAGTCTTGGAACCATGTCCCAAACACTATTAGAAACTATGTAGTCATACTCCTCCACCATAGCATCAACCCAAATCGTCTACTACATTTCTTCCTCAAAGGAAGATGGTTTGGTCTTAACACATTCCCCAGTAAGGGCCCTGTATTCAGTGTACCTCTAAGGTGACCTCCTCCATCTGCGTGGAGAAGATGGTGCTCCCACATTCACTCTTGCATCCTCCAACAATCTGTCAGCTTCTCTTGTGTGCTTCCGTCCATCTCTGGAAGACTCTTCCTGAATGGATGTCTCCATTCCTAGAACCTCTGCATGCGGCTGCTTTGCATCAGTCTAAGGCTCCTCCTCCTTAGGAACCAACAGTTCCTCCATATCCTGTAGTTGGAGCTCCCTCCCAAGGGAAACTCGCATGGCCTTCTGCTCATGAAACTTGAGATCTTTGTGAACCACTATCCTTCGACTGGTAGGAAAGTACACCCGATAGTTGTGAGGTGTATCAGTGTACCCCACAAATATCCCCAACTTTGTTTTTGGCTCAAGCTTCTTCCATGCATCCATTGTCACATGGAAATATACCGATGAGCCAAAGATCCTGAAGTGACCCACATCTGGTATCTTACTGGAGAAAGCTTCCTCTAGTGTCTTCATCCCAGGTATGTGATGTAGGCTTCTATTCTACAAATAGACCATTGTTTTGCATGCCTCATCCCACAAGTGAACTGGTAGGCCTTGGTCATGCAACCATAGCTATGCTTTCGCTACAATAGCTCTGTTCTTCCTCTCGACCACCCCATTCTGCTGTAGGCTATGAGGTGCCATCAACTCTCGTGTAATTCATTCCGCTACATAGAAGTCCTTAAAATCTTGAGAGACATATTCTCCACCATTGTCACTTTTCAAGGCCTTGATCTTCTTCCCTCACTCTTTCTCGACCAAAGATTTGAACACACAAAACATTGTGAAATTTTGGTCCTTCTGCTACATGAAAGAAATCCAGCATATATGAGAATAGTCATCAATGAAAATCACATAATACCTTTGCATCGCTTTGGATGCTGCCAAGAATGGTCCACACAAATCAGTATGAAATCACTCTAAGATAGCATCTGCTCGATTGTCTCAATCATGAAAGGAAGACTTGGTGTACTTTCCCAAGGTACAACCTTTGCATGTGTCAACTTGCACAAATTTACCTTTGCGAAGTCCTATAGATATCTGTTGCATTATCTTCAAAGCCCCATGATGCAAATGGCCAAACTGCCTGCGCCACAACTCACCAATGTCTTGGCTTTACACGAATTTTGCTTTCGTACTCAATGCTGGACAATCATCTACCTCTAGTTTATATAGATTCTTCACCCAAATCGCTATCCTCTTGGTCTGACCCATGGCTATGTGTCTTAGGAAGACCTTTCCTTTACTGAAGAAAAAATTATATCCTTTGTCCTCCAACATTGTGATCGATACCAAGTTCTTCTTCAGTCCAGGCACATACATCACATATGTCAATGTTAGAGGAACTCCATGCTCCCTCTGAAAAGTAATCATGCCCACTCCTGAAACACTATACCTTTCATCATCACCCATCTCTATGTGCATCTTGAGGTCTTTCTCCTCCAAGGAATTGAATAAATTTTTATCACCGATCACGTGGAATGAGTCTCCACTATTAAGATACCAGACACAACCCATCATCGATGACACCATGCATGCGATGAGGGTAAAGTCCATTTCGAACTGAGAGGCTAATGCCTCACCTTCCGATCCTTCCAAGGATCCCTTCTTGGACATCTTCGATGAGAAATTAGCTGCATAATGTCCCATCTTGTGACAATTAAAGCATCTTACTTTAGACATTTCACCCTTCTTCCCTCCATGAGAAGAATTCGATTTGAAATGGGAAGCCTTCCCCTTCCCTTTTCTTACCTTACTTGCTAAGGCCAAATTTCCTTCATCATCACTCTTGGATGAAGAACCATCTCATGTGCTCCTCCTAATCTCCTCCTGCATAAGATCCGACCACAGTCATTCCCAATCTGATAGTTTCTCCCTTCCATTCACATATTCCTGGTAGCTATTCCAACTCTTTGGAAGGAGAACGAGAGCGATGCTCACCATATCATCATCGACAGTAGTTATTCCCACACTAACAAGCTCATCTCTATAGGTGGTGAGTTGTTTAGAAATGTGGAAATAGTATCACCCTTCTCCATATTGATCCTTCAAAGCTTATCCTTAAGTACCAATTTCCTATAGTCGCTACTGTTCTGGTAGAGGTCCTTCAATATCTTCCACATTGAAAATGTAGTATCCTTCCCATGGAGACTCAAGACAATATGGTATCAAACACCCTCAAGGATGATCCATCTCACGTTTACAACACACTTCTTCCACTCAGCCAACTCTTGTGCATTAGTTGAAGCTAGCTTCAGAATTTCTTGATCAACGAATTCCTTTAAGCCATTGTCTTCTAATACAACCTCCATTCTATCTTTCCATGCTATGTAATTCAATCTATCTTCCAAGGCATACTAGAGTCTCAAGCCATAGAATGCCATTGGCCAACCTTGAAGTATGATATGAATTCAATTTGCACCTGCAACCCCAAACTTCAAACTTTGAGTTCATTTCTCAGTACACTGTTCACAACTCTGATACCATGTAGAAAATCTCTGGTAGGTTAACCCGATAATGCAATATAAATCAAAGCATAATATTATAACCTACTTCTACTATTAATTTGTAGAAGCTTAAAGATCGAGCTAAACAATATAACCAAAAGAAGAAGAAGAACCAATGGCACAATACACATGAAAATACTTTCAAGAAAGCCTCAGCTAAAAACCCCACACTATTGTATTATCATACATGGTGGAAATACATAGGAATTATACAAAGCCTTATCTCTCACAGCTAGCTAGCTCTCAGTACAATCCTCAGAGATCCTCACAAGCAATCTTGGCTTCTCTCCAGCCTTCCTCTCTATCCTCCAAGCTCCTATTTCCTTGCATTGTTCCTTGTGGATGATTAGCCTATTACCAAGTGGAAAACCAAACCTTCAAAACTGCACAATCCTTAAGGATGAATGCTTGACTACATGCATGCGTTTTCTCCATGAGAAAACACATGCAACTGATAGTACATTATCCTTGAACATTAATCTCAACTAGGTCTTTCTCAGAATAGATATGCATGAGTTTCTGATGAGGGAATCTTCCGTTAACTAGAGTAGCACTAGTTGAGTGCATTAATACATCAACTGACTGTTAACTCACTATTAGTTCCTCAAAAAGTTTGGAACTAATTTAACTAGACTTAACTCAGTAAACTGAGTTAGCTAATTACAACTCAAATATAACTAAATCTTATCTCAATTTAAGGGATAACTCTTACATGACTTTAGAAAGACTTCTAACTCAAATTTCTCCAACTAGTTAATTTAAAATAAATTAATTAATTATTTCCAAGTACCTATTAAGACTAAATTCGATTTTAATTCACAATTTAACTCAAGGACAAATTAAATTGAAATATTCTTGTTACCATATTTCAACAAATGCCATATGTTATCACATGGATTTCGTACCTCAGCCTCTGTCCTCGTATTCTAGTCATCCTCCGGATTACACTATCTTGTGTTCTTCCATTCTAGAATCTACATCTATTTTGACTGAGGATTGATATATCAATGGAGTTGGTGTTGCACAACCAACATGTGTTGTCATTCACGAAGAGTATCACTGGGAGCTTGAACATCCACCGGTAGTAGAGGACCATCCTTGTTTGTCCGTACCTCCTTCCTTTTTTCCTAACCTCTGTGGTGATCCTGCCATCATGGATTTTTCATGTGTATCTTTGTCCACAGAAGCGCCCATTGTTGATCATTTGCAGGACACAATGGAGAGGACCAATCACTCTTTGAACATCCACTTGATTTTTCATCTATCTTTTTTGGAAATGTAGAGGATGAACATTCTTGCTTCTCATCTACCCCTCTATGCGATTCATCAAATGATGAGGATGCCGACCAACATCCTGAGTTTTTCGATCTTGGTTGTCATGATCTCTGTAGAAAATTTGTGATAGGTTAACCAGATAAAGCAATATAAATTAAAGTAGAATACTGTAACCTACTTCTACTATCAATTTGTGGAAGCTTAAAGATCGAGTTGAAGAATATAACCAGAAGAAGAAGCATCAATGGCACAATATACATGAAAATACTTTGGGGAATTATCAGATAAAAACCCCACACTATTGTATTATCATACATGGTGCAAATACATAGGAATTATACAAAGCCTTAGCTCTCATAGCTACCCAACTCTCAGTACAATCCTCACAGATGCTCACAGGTAATCTTGGCTTCTCTCCAGCCTTCCTCTCTATCCTCCAAGCTCCTATTTCCTTGCATTGTTCCTTGTGGATGATTAGCCTCTTACTAAGTGGAGAAAGAAGCCTCCGAAACTATGCAATCCTCAAGGATGAATCCTTGACTGCATGCATGATTTTTCTCCATGAGAAAACACATGCAACTGATAGTACACTATCCTCGAACATTAATCTCAATTGGGTCTTTCTCATAGTAGACATGCATGAGTTTCTGATGAGGGAATCTTCAGTTAACTGGAGTAGCACTAGTTGAGTGCATTAATGCATCAACTGATTGTTAACTCACTATTAGTTCCTAAAATAGTTTGGAACTAATTTAACTAGAATTTAAGGGATAACACTTGCATGACTTCAGAAAGACTTCTAACTTGAATTTCTCCAACTAATTAATTTAAAATAAATTAATTAATTATTTCCAAGTAGCTCTTAAGAATAAATTCGATTTTAATTCACAATTTAATTCAAGGACAAATTAAATTGGAATATTCTTGTTTCCATATTTCAACACTCCCTCAACAAGAAAGGGATAATCTGCCACCCTGATCTTGTCTCTATGGAACTCGAATTTACACTTTGACAATGCCTTTGTCAAAATTTTAGCATCTTGCTCCTCTGTTGAGATGTACTACAACAACATGATCCTCTCAACCTGTGAAAAGCCATGGGCAACAAATATTGCCTTATGCTTCTCCACACTACCATAAGCATCTTACTTTATCTTGTAAAGCCAACGGGAACTCACAACTGACTTGTTCTTTGGTCTCGGAACCAAGTCCCAAAAAATGTTACGAACTATGGAGTCATACTCCTCCACCATGGAATCAACCCAAACCAGCTGCTGCACTACTTCCTCAAAGGAATATGGCTCGGTCTCAACACATTCCCCAGCAAGGGCCATGTATCCATTGTACCTCTCAAGTGTCCTCCTCTATCTATGCTGAGAAGATGGTGCTCCCACATTCTCTCTCGCATCCTACAACAATCTATCAGCTTCTCTTGTGTGCTTTAATCCATCTCTAGAAGACTCTGCTTGAGTGGATGTCTCCACTCCTAGAGCCTCTGCATGTGGTTGCTCCACATCAATCTGAGGCTCCTCCTCCTTACAAACCAATAATTCCTCCACAACCTATAGTTGGAGCTCCCTCTCAAGGGAAACTCGCATGGCCTTCTTCTCAACAAACTTGAGATCTCTGCGAACCACCGGCCTTCGACTGGTAGGCAAGTATACCCGATAATTGTGAGGTGTATCAGTGTACCCCATAAATATCCCCAACTCTACTGTCGGCTCAAGCTTCTTTTTTGCATACTTTGTCACATGGCAATATAACGATGAGTGAAAGATCCTGAAGTGACTCACATCTCGTCTCTTAGCAGGGAAATCTTCCTCTCGTGTCTTCATCTCATGTATGTGATGCGGGCTTCTAATCTGCAAATAGACTACTATGTTGCATGCTGCAGCCCACAAATGAAGTGGTAGGCCTTGGTCATGCAACACTGCTCGTGCTACCCCTACAATAGTTCTGTTCTTCCACTTGGCCACCCCATTCTACTGTGGGTTATGAGGTGCCATCAACTCTCATTGAATTCCTTCCATTGCACATAAGTCCTTAAATTATTGAGAGACATATTCTCCACCTTTGTCACTTCTCAAGGCCTTTATCTTCTTCCCTAACTCTTTCTGGACCAAAGCTTTGAACTCACAAAACTTTGTGAAAATTGGATCCTTCTTCTGCATGCAATAAATCTAGCATTTATGAGAATAGTCATAAATGAAAATCACTTAATACCTTTTCTTTGTTGTGGATGTTTTTGAGAATGGTACACACAAATCAATATGAGCTTGCTCTAAGATAGCCTTTGTTCAACTGTCTTGATGATGAAAGGAAGAATTTGTGTAATTTCCCAAGGTACAACCTTTGCATGTGTCAACTTGCTCAAGTTTACCTTTGGGAAGTGTTGTAGATATCTGTTGCATTATCTTCAAAGCCCCATGATGAAAATGGCCCAACCGCCTATGCCATAACTTTCCAATGTCTTGGCTTTGCACTAATTATACTTTCGTACTTGATGCTGTACAATCATCTACCTCTAGATTATAGAGATTCTTCACTCGAATCCCTATCCTCTTGGTCTGACCCGTGGCTATGTGTCTTATGAATGCCTTTCCTTTACTAAAGACAACATCATAGCCTTTGTCCTCCAACATCGCAACCGATAACAAGTTCTTCTTCAGTCCAGGCACATACATCCCATTTGTCAAGGTGAGAGGAGCTCCATGATCCCTCTAAAAAGAAACCATGCCCACTCCTGAAACACTTTACCTTTCGTTATACCTTCGTCGTCACCCATCTCTATGCACATCTTGAGGTCTTTCTCATCCAAGCAACTGAATAAATTTTTATCATTGGCCATGTGGAATGAGGCTCCACTGTCAAGATACTAGACACAACCCATCATCGATGACACCATGCATGCGATGAGGGTAAATTCCATTTCGAACTGAGAAGCTAATGCCTCACCTTCCGATCCTTTCGAGGATCCCTTCTTGGACTTCTTCAATAGGAAATTAGTCACATAATGTCCCATTTTGTGACAATGAAAGAATCTTACTTTAGACATGTCACCCTTCTTCCCTCCATGAGAAGAATTTGATTTAAAATGCGAAGCCTTCCCCTTCCCTTTCCTTTCCTTACTTGCTAAGGCCAGATTTTCTTCATCATCATTCTTCGATGAAGAACCATCTCGTGTGCTCCTCCTGATCTCCTCTGACATAAGATCCGACGATAGTCGTTCCCAATCTAGAAGATTCTCCCTTCCATTCACAGAGTCCTAGTAGCTATTCCAACTCTTTGGAATGCCAAGGAGAATGAGACTCACTATATCATCATCAACAGTAGTTATTCCCACACTGCCAAGATCATCTCTGTAGGTGGTGAACTTGTTCAGATATGTGGAAATAGTATCACCTTTCTCCATCTTGATTCTTCGAATCTTATCCTTGAGCGCCAATTTCCTCTGGTCGCTACTATTCTGGTAAAGGTCCTTCAATGTCTTCCACATTGAAAATGAAGTATCCTTTCCATGGAGACTCAAGACAATATGGTCTCAAACTCCCTCAAGGATGATCTGTCTGACCTTCGCCACACACTTCTTCCACTCAGCCAACTTTTGTGCATTAGTTGAAGCTGGCTTTGGGATTTCTTGATCAATGAATTCCTTCAAGTCAATTTATTCTCATACAACCTCCATTCTATCCTTCCATGATATGTAATTGGAGCTACCTTCCAAGGCATACTCGATTCTCAAGCCATAGAACGTTGCTGGCCAAACTTAAAGTACGATATGAATTCGATTTGCACCTGCAACCCGGATCTTCAAAACATTGGATTCTCTTCTCAATATATTGTTCATAGCTCCGATACCATGTAGAAAATATGTGATAGGTTAACCCGATAATGCAATATAAATCAAAGCATAATACTATAACCTGATTCTACTATCAATTTGCAGAAGCTTAAGATCGTGCTAAAAAATATGACCAGAAGAAGAAGAATCAATGGCACAATACATATGAAAATACTTTGGGTAAAGTCTTAGATAAAAACCCCACACTATTGTATTATCACACATGGTGGAAATACATAGGAATTATACAAAACCTTAGCTTTCACAGCTAGCCAGCACTGAGTAGAATCCTCATAGATGCTCACAGGAAACCTTGGCTTCTCTCCATCCTTCCTCTCTACCCTCCAAGCTCCTATTTCGTTGCGTTGTTCCTCGTGGATGATTAACCTCTTACCAAGTGGAACAAAAAGCCTTTGAAACTGCACAATCTTCAAGCATGAATCCTTGACTGCATGCATGAGTTTTCTCCATGAGGAAACGCATGCAATTGATAGTACAATGTCCTTGAACATTAATCTCAATTGGGTCTTTCTCAGAATAGAAATGCATGAGTTTCTGATGAGGGAATCTTTAGTTAACTGGAGTAGCACTAGTTGAGTGCATTAATGCATCAACTGACTGTTAACTCACTATTAGTTCCTTAAATAGTTTGGAACTATTTTAACTGGACTTAACTCAGTAAACTGAGTTAACTAATTACAAATAAAATATAACTCAATCTTATCTCCTTAATTTAAGGGATAACTCTTGCATAACTTCAGTAAGACTTCTAACTTGAATTTCTCCAACTAATTAATTTAAAATAAATTAATTAATTATTTCCAAGTAGCTATTAAGACTAAATTCAATTTTAATTCACAATTTAATTCAAGGACAAATTAAATTGGAATATTCCTGTTGCCATATTTCAACAATCTCTTTACCTCATCATCCAATCATGATGTTGATTCGCTCCTTGTTAATCCATCTAAGCCACTGGTCTATGATGGTCCATCTGTCAACAAAGTCGAAAGCCCACAGACTATCGAGGCACTTTAGCCCGAGTTGATGGTTATGTCAGGCCCTCACTGTCCTAAGGTTGGTTTCACTTATGATCAGGAAATTGTTCAAACATGCAAGGCTCCTCATCACTCATCTGTATGCATTGAAGATCAATATAACACTAAGATTTAACTTCCTCCACTCAAACTACACGATCCCATCACTTAGGCATTGGAGGAATCTTACTCAGCAAGCACACTTGCACAACACAAGTGGTTTACCTTCCTCATGTGTGCTTGCATGTCACAGTCAAGAATTTGCATATTCTTGACATCTACGCATAGTGTTACACAACATCATGGTAAGTCCAGAGAGTGCATGTCATGTGCTTTCACTCATTTATGTTCTGTGGATGCTTGTAAGCTCAAAGTGTGTCTGTCTTCATTGTTGTATCTTTCACATATGTTGGTTCGCACAAATGTGTTGTTCGTGAACCATGTCTTCACTGACATGGGTCAACTAATGAGCTAGTGGATGCATTGGAAGCATCACTTCACGTTAGACGACCCATGCACTATTAGCTTAGGAGTAGGAGTAGTGTTTTCTTTTTTATTTCTTTGCTTGCATGCATGTTCCTTCTTTCTTCGTGTGTTTGTTTGTTTGCTTATTTGTTTTCTTACTCACTTTGCTTTCACGTTTTCTTATGATTATTTCTTTGATTTTTCATTTGTTTGCTTGTTATTGTCCATAGGTTAGTTTCTCATGGACTATGTGCAACTCTTGAAACAAGTTGGGTAAAGTACAAGAGGACTTATACAACTATCGACATTTGATTATCTTTTGTCTTCTCTCTCACAAAGAACATGTTACTTTTAGAACATGATACATCAATTGAAAATACATATTATTCAAAGTGAACCTTTATGAAAACACAACACTTGCATGCGAACTAGTATCACCTACTGTAGTCGGTTGTGTTTGGGTTAATCCTTGTCAGCTTAGTCAAGTAGAATAAGGTGAGGGAGGAAACCTTATCAAGCATGTCAGAGGTATATATAAACTACTTCTCCAAAGGAACAACCTCTTCTAATCTCAATAAGTTGTTATCCCTCTTCCTCCTCTGAAATGAATAAGTGTTATGCATAGTTATGAAAAAAAAAACAAAGAAGTGAAAAGTGAAAAATTTCGAAAAAAATGAAAAATGAATAAGGCGAAAGAAGAGAAAAAATTCTTATGCAGATACGTGATGCAAGTAACTTGGTCGGGGTACTAACTAGGCTTGATGGAAGCAGAGTGATGCTTGTGTTCTTGCGTGGCTCCATTGGGGTACTATCCAGGCCTGCTGGAAGTGAAGCAACACCAGAGATGAAACTAGGACTCTTACGACTATACTGCTTGTGCACCAATATACCCCTCAACCCCAATCCAAAAGATAGTGTTGACTTGGCTTGGAACGTGTGTCAATCGAACAAGAGCTTGGGAGATGCTACATATTACAATCAAGCTATTGTGGAAACCAAGATGAACAGAGAACTGAACAATACTTTAGGAGGTGTTAGACTTTATTTTCATGAACAAGGTCCATTCAGAGAGCTAAATTTCTACCAATGTGTCACCAAGTGTTGTAGCGGCTATAGCCACCCTCCAAAATTCTGCTTTAGCTTCGTTTTGGAGCCTCCCTACCAACCTTTCATAACATGTCTTGCCTTATCAAGTACACAAGCTTTAGTGATTTTCTTGCAGAATGACAACCTATCCATCAAAGCTTGTTACATCCCCCTCATAGGCTATTTCTCTAGACTTGGTCCACTTGCAGGGTGAGTAGCTCATATAAAAAATTGCATAATTCTGGAGGGGAACTAGCCTTCCCTCCGGAAATTGCACAATTATATCTGGTAGCCTTCTGGGCTCCAGAATTGCGCAAATATGCCTATCACAGTTCACTAGAAAATATGTGTAATTCCTACCAGCAAAACTGCTCAGCCCAGAAATTACGCAATTCTGGGGAAGAGTCATTTGCTGTGCCTAGAAATTGCATAATCCCTCTAGGAATCCAGCCCATCTCCCTCCCAGAAATGCACATTTTTTCCTATCAACTGAGCAGATCAATGCATGTGCCTTCAGGTTGACCGGTTCCCTCCGGGATCGAGCAAAACTAATTTACATGCATGGACTGCTTCTCCCAGAGCAACATGCAAAGGCACCCCTTGTATCAGAGATCTATTCTTAGCAACTGGAGGTTACATGCAAGGATCATTTCAAAAACCTCCCACCAAGTGTCACTTTTGCTAGATTTGTGGCATGCATGTCACAACCTCAATTCTATTGAAACTCATCAAGCAGACACTACATATCTCATTCCTCACATCGACCCTGTAGCTCTAACATTCCACATTGCATCTAGGAGTTGTTGGCACATTCATCTTAGTTGTCTTGTGGTAAGCCCACATTTTATGTCATACATTGTGTTTTTGTCCCTTTTTGTGTTTGGATTTGTGTGAGTGTTGTCTTCTTGATTTCAGTAAGTGCTTGCTATCATTTCGATGTATGTTAGCTTGTATAAGCATCATTTCAATTTTCACTAGCATCTCACTATTGTCACATGCATGATGTTGTTTTGCATGAATAGTCGTCATTGTTGTCACTCCCTTCACACACATGCATTATTTCCAATTTTTTGAATCCTTCATTTTTTGTTTGCATGAATGATAATTCACTCTTGTTTTCAGTCATCTCACCATGCATTCAGACTTCTCATGTTTTTAGTCGCCCATCGGCTAGAGTAGGTTGCCTTGGCCCAGACCATACCTTGCCCAGCTAGTGCTACACATTTTTGGAAGAGAATGCTCTCCCTTCCCTCCAGAAATTGTGCAAGTCTGGCCCAACACTAACCTCCAGGCTTGCATTATGCAATTCTTGGAGGCAATGTCCTGCTGGCCCCAGAAATTGTGCAATGCAGTTTGCTGGTTGCATGTCACTACTGACTGAAATTGTGCATTGTGCAATTTTAGTCCTCAGGAGGCCGGCCTGAACTATGAATTTTGTAGTTCCAACAGTTAGTCATCCTCCTGACAACCCAGACTTTCCCTTGCGTAGTTTTGGTAATCGGTCTCCGAACCTCCTAGCAGAAATTACACAACCTTCATGATTAGTCACACAGGTATGTTGCAAGTTAGTTCTCAAGTTATTTTTGGTGCTTCCGTGTATCTAGGTATCATAGATGTTACCATGTCCCTAGGTATCGCACATGTGGCCATAAATGTTGCCATGCCTCCAGGTATAGCAGGTGTTCATCTACCTCTCAGCAGAATAGGTATAATGTTTTCTAGGAGAGAAGAGTCAAAAACACCGTTGAGAGCACACTTGGGGATGCCGTCAATCAAGTGTCTATGAACTTGCCTAACCACGAAGACATCAATTTATTCATAGACGAGGAAATCAAGATATGACGATAGCAGCATCACAGCAAGCAACACCATGAATAACACCTAAAGGCAACATACTGGATGCAACGAACGCAAGAGGAAGGTTGTTAACAAGACAGAGGTAGAATGAAGTTGCAAGCTTAAGTAGATCCACTTGTTATGAAAAAAACTTTGGAGACTTAGGCTTTGATGTGATGCCACGAGATGAAGATCGCGTGAAGGTATAGAACTTAACAGAGAAGGAGTTGCATATGATGAGGCAAAACCTCAAGGAAGAACAAGAGTTGCATATGTGAGATAATGAGTTGTAGCAGGAATAGGTACAACAGGGGCACAACATACATTCACAAATGAAACTGTGCTCATACAAGTTATAGATCCATCCTAGCAGCTGGTCTAGAGTGAAAAAAGGTGAGAATTGTTGTTGATCGCATGCAAGGGAATTCAGCAGCATGCGTGTCACTGTGCGCACGCATACGATCCCACCCATTTGGCACACTCATCGAGGCGAAGACAAGAAGCATGTCCAACTGGAGATGAACATGTATTTTGAAAAGTCGATGTGTATGGCCACCATCACATGCTTCGACATCAGCACAGACACTATGCATCAACATGTTTCTGATCCGATCACACCTAGGATGACCATGTGCATGCTATCAATGAGTTGGACGGAGAAGCTGTATCAGTTTACCTCTATGCAACAGAGGCAAGAGTTCACTTCAGCAAGATGTCACCATTGAGCACACAGACACCATCATGGAAAAACAAGGTTGGCATCATTTCGCCACCATCGACCATCACAAGGATGTCAGGAGCTCCTCTCACCACAACAGTCTATGTGTTAGTGATGTCTTGCATGGCTTGCTCAAGCCATTTTGTCTCACATGGGTACATGTGAATATTGTATGTAACATCTTGTCAAGTGTAATTTCAAGTGTCGATAGTGGATGTAACACTCATAGAGTAGATGAAGAATCATGAGGGTAGATGAACTGTCACAAAGGGGAATTTCAAGGGCCACCAAACCCTTTGCTAGAAATAGTCCCTCATAACTCATTGTAGAGGCTTTTGGTGAGCCAAGCTTCCATAGGAGTATCTTAGAGAAATCTTGGACAGTACTATAATGTGCCTTGGCTTCTCCACTGTGCATGGCTAGTATATCTCTTTGGAGGAGCAAGCAGTTGTGGTTGCAACATTACTCTAACAGAACTAATGGTTGGACATGGATGTATCATATGACTGGAACTTACACTTCTTAATATAATAAAGCCAACATGTTTCATGCATATTTTGTATTGTATTCTATGCTATCTGGCTTACTCTAAATGATATATGTATTTGTTTGCTTATGCATGCATGTATGGACTATTTTGTATAAGTATGTACGAATCTTTATAAAATGTGTTATTGGTTTAACCATCCCTTTGGATTGGTTGCTAACCTGCTTTCCAGCTTGTGATGCATCTTCACTCGTATGTTTCCTTCCAAGCTACATACTATTACAGATTTCCAAAGGGTGCACTCACCTCACTCTCCTTGTGTTAGAACCTCTGATGCACCTTCCTTGACTTACTGTAGCTGTCATACCCTTGCTACCAACAGGGACATCTTACTTGCCTCTGTGTGAAACAGCAGTCAAGGCATTACCATACGACCTACTGCTGAGAATTCTACACCAAATGGTCTGAGGTCTAATTGGGACTTCTTACCGTGGAGATCCCCTAGCATGTTGGTGTGTCCAGCACCATCAACAAGACCTTGTATAAATGACCTAAACATGTGTAAGGAAGCATCAATCTCATCATTTGGATTTCCTAGTTCTTGTTTTAGGTTTAGTTGTTATCACCAAAAACTGATCACCTAGCCATTTCTAACTAGGTGGATCGAAATACACTATGTAGGATTAATTTTACCATAGTAAAATCACTTTCACTAGGGAAAATAATTTAGTAAAACACTTTTATTAAATTATTATTTGATTAAAAAAACCATGAGAATAATTATATAAATCATTATTTACTCAATTTTATGTAGGAATAATTATTAAATTATGGTTTAAATAATTATTCCTTGTCACATTCCACAAAACACCCTAGGAATAATTAAATAAATAACTCTTTATTTATTCCTTATTTCCATTATTGGAATAATTGTTAAATCACTATTCAATAATCATTTCAATTTCACACCATTCTTAATTCCTTGTGAAATAATTAATGAATCATTTTATTTGCTAATTATTTCTAAATAAATATATTTGATCATTTAAAATATATTTTCCCTCTCCAATAAATATAATAAAGTATTCCTAGCAATTAGATCTTGACTTGGTCAATATTATTCTATTATTCACTATTTTTTAGATTAACTCAATACTTTGTCATAAGTAGGAGGGTTTTCCATTCATTCTTCAACATGCTCATTATCATCATCACCACTATTGTCTCATTTGTTTTGAGCTCCCATTTGAGTTCTCCACATTGTTTTTGGGTTTTTCACACATTGAGAGAGAAGATCAATTACTGAAGTGTCAAGGGTATCAAAGGAACCGTCCCACAGAGGGGAATTTACAGACCCTTATTGTAGATCTTCTTCACCAGGTGTTTTCAATAAAGAATTTATTCAATTAAAGTCTTTTCATTTGGGTTATTGCATTAGATATCTTTACTGTTGTTTTCTATTCTAGATCATATATGATTTTGTCGCAGATTTTTCACTTTTTATTGCAGATTTGAATCGCAAGCATCCATCAAATTGTTGTTAGGGTCACTTGTCACCTAGTGACTTAACTGAAGTGATTTTGGTACACCTTTCAAGAAATTTGACACTAACAAATGGCAGATCCATTGGTGTAATAACAATATTCTTGGGTTACTAAATTTTCAGTAAACTTCAGGGTTTTCTACAACTATTTTAGCCTCTCTATTTTTATTTATAGTATTATTTCCTTTTTTGTCAAATTTTCAAATTCTGGTGATTTTTTGGTTCTTTCCGTAGGTAATAAATACCAACCGAGCAGGAGATGGTAAAATATGTGTGAGATCTACTGACTGAGATTCTAGGGAGGAAAACACACTTTCAGCCCTTGATCTATCCTTCAGAGGGTACTATTTGGCCCAAAAGCTACATTTTCCACAATTCTAGGTTAGTACCTGCATTTTGGTATTTTTTCAGATATTTTTCAATGTTTATTTAGAATTGTCGAGAGTGTTGTCTGTAGACTAGGTAGGGTACTTCACTTCTCTTTCCAGTCTCCCTTAGGCCTAGATACACTTATTTTGTCTCTTCAAGGAAGGAAAAATCCCCTTATGGTTTATAGTACACCTCCACATTGATAGGAAGAGATATGTTGAGTGACAAGTCCATGGTTTCAACATTTTCAGCCACTGATTCTCAGAGTTTGATCCATTACTTTTCAACATTTCTATATAGGTTCTTTTACATTTTTCTCCCTTTATATTTTGGTTTTTCCTTTCCCCCTTAGGATCCCCTTGAGCATCCTATGTTTTAGAGCTTCACTCCTATCCTTTGCAACATTTTTCACATCTGATTTTTGTTGTTTTTCTGCACCATTTACAACAAATTAGTGCCTATAGATCTCAATCCCTTGACATTAGGTATTTTAGGAACTTCATGTGTCTTTGAGTAGCTTGTTTTCCCTCTCTTGTTTAGATTCTTGGTAGCCTTTGTGGGTGGGGTTTTGTATGTTTGTTTGGTTGTTTATTTTCTATCATTTTTAGATTTATTTACAGTATTTCAACACTTTATTTTTAGCATCACATGTCATCATAAAACATGCTTAATTAACTAATCCACTTGACTCATTATTTTCACACAGTCACACCCTAAGAGAACATGAGCTTGGTTAACACCGCCAAGCTAAGACTTGAAACACTAAACCTTAATAAATCAACACACATAGATTAAGCCCAGTTGTGCACCAGGGGCAAAAAATCTTCATAGTGTAGGTGTAGGATTGGTGGGAGATGCCTCTAATAAGACCCATCGACCACTTTCATTGAGACATAAAAGTTGACATATTAGAGGGCTTAAAATCGTTCACCGTCCCATGGTACAAAGCTAGAGTGAATTGAAAACTCGATTCAAGCCGTTGTCCTCGGGGCTACCCAACTCATGCCAAGGAATCTCATGCCTTGGTTGACTACCAAGAACCTCAAAACTCGACCACCCCCATGGGACAAAGGTACCTATAGTGACCAATCTTAGGAAAACACCCTATAGGATTGGTTGTGGGAATTAGTTGGTTCTCTACCGTACCTTTCTCTCAACAACTCTGCTTGTGGGGATGAGATTCTGTCAAGTAAGTAGTTCTTTGGAAGGTCATCTAAAATAGTAGATCTAAGATTGTTTAAGGATTTAGATCGCCTATACGCTAGAGGTATTTTTCTTTAATAGGATGTGTTTTCTTGTATTAATAGTAACATTATTAACATATTTAGTTTACACATGGAACCAGTGCACTAGGTGTTTGCTTGTTGTTTGTTTCTCCTTTTATTCCTATCATCACCTTTTAGTTATTAGATCATTATTCTCTTGACAACATTGTGCCTCCTAGGAATTTTTCATAGCGACTCCTAGGTCTTCACCGTCAGTTACCGTCAGGAGATATTGATCCTCCCTATTGATTTAGATTACATCTTCCCAGTCCTTCATCGCATCATCATTCTAATTCCAATTCTACTCATTTTTCTAGTTCCTCCTTTGATTCTGCATCTTCTCAATCCTGTATTGCCACCACGTTAGGCACTAATGTGCGTGCTGTTATCACCCTAAGAAACTCTCCTAGGTTGTAGCTCGGAGATTCTTGGGAACATTACAAACTCAACTTATTGTTGGAAATGGATGAATGGAGGGAATGATGCTTGTTCGAGCCAGATAACCACTTCTACTATGCTTAACTCTAGACATGCATGAACACCCCCAGACTACAAGGCTTTAGACCACCAATTACTCATAGTTTAGAGATGGGGTGAATATGGAGAAAACTGACCACACCAGCAAATGCACAAGACCTTGTGATGGCCAGTTGCAACCAGTAACGAGGTCTGCAAATCTAATTCCCTAGTGTAGAGATAGGATGACGGCTCTCTATCACTAAGTGAAAAGAAACCTGATTAACACAATCACTGATACATGCAAGATTTAAACACAGAGGTAGGATGATAGCTCCTCTAATGCTAAACATCAAGAATTTAGGAAAACTGAATATCAGGCACAACCTAGAACAGAATAGAAATGGAAAGTGAGCAACGAACATCAAAAGAAGCTTGTATTAGCTGAAAATGAAGACGAGACGCTGCAAGTATCAAAGTAGTTACAGTCTCCAGAAGTTGAACCTTACATCAAAACAACAACCATCAACCCTGATTACATCTTGTTTTTGGATTTATATAGAGTTTCATTACAGAGGCACTCAGCCATTCTAGGTGTGGAGGGGTCATAATTAACCACCAACTGCTTTAACTGCTTGGCAGAACTTCTGAGTGAGATTGCTTGCTGTAGTTGATGGATGTGATCTTTTCCTACACTCTATTGTCCTCTCTGGCAGGTAGAGTGTCGTATAGGATGAAATCCCATACCTATTGAATGGAGTTATCTTCTTGAGCTTTGTCCTTCTTCTTCTCAGGTATACAGTCTATTGAATGCGGTGGTTGAGGAGGAAATGCACCGGGTACTGGTAGGCGGTTGTCTTCGTCCTTCGGGTGCACGGAATGGTCATGGCAAGTAGACTGCATGGAAACTGTATGAGCAGGATGAAGGGGGGAAATCAACCATCAGATCAAGCGGATAGATGGCAAAGATCGCTCAGCGAATGGTATCGGGGAATACGGAGGCGGAGTGAGCGCGGGCTTTTGGATCTCGGTGCAACGACCCAATGGTGATTTGGTGGAGGAGATGCGTGGGAGTTAACGGGTGGGAATGACGGTTTTGGTGGCAGGCGGTATTGATCGCACCGCTTCGGGGCCTACCGTGGTAAAAGTATAATGGCGCGCGATAGCATTCGGATGGTGACGCGTGGCAGCGGGGGAAAACGGAAACCACTTTTCATCGCGAGTTAACATGCTGTCATTTCGCAAGTGCAGGAACAGAGAATGCCATCTGATCATGGCATAGGTGGTCAGACGGTGGGGAACCAAACAAACATATTATTCATTGAATGAGGCGGGGAACCGTTAGATCGGGATGCGGTGATTGATGGCTATGATTTAAAGGCGACTATGAGTTACAGAGGCGCAGTGTCATGTGGAGGTGGTGCTATGGGGCTTTGAACTTAGCGCTTTGGGACTTGAAGAAAAAGGGGCTTAGGCTGAGTTTTGGAGAAAACCAGAGATGGCGGGTTAAGGGAGAGTAAGTGAAATGAAGGAGAAAAGGGAAGATGATTGCTACGAGTTCACTTTTGAGCATAAACACATGGCCAAGCTTGTATTTGGCCCTCCAAATGTCAAGACATGTAGCAGAGCTAACACTGGCTCCTTCTGGGGATGAGATCCTCCTTGTGACGTCTCAAGAACTGCAGATCATTGCCTTTCTTGTGAAAACCAAATTAGCAAAATTTCCTAGTGTTTCATTGGGCATGGAGTCTAACTGAGCTTATACTAAAAATTGATAAAATAACATATTTACAACCTTAAGGCCAAAAGACCTTAAGCAACATAAAGTTTCAAAAACAGCCCATTAATTGGGCCATCAAAAACTGTCTCCCCTCCCATACTTTGTAGTATGAAGGTATTGTTCCCTTGGATCTGAGAAATGATGAAAGGTCCCGTCCACAAAGCATCGAACTTCCCATGGTTTCCTTTATTCTCTTTCAGTGCATCCCACTTAAGAAGCAAATCTCCAACCTAAAAATTATTTATCTTTGTCCTTCTGTCAAAAGCTTCCTTGATCTTCTTTTGATATGCCATAGACCTTTCAACCAACTATTCTTTGATTTGATGTACCTCTGCTAAATCAATGATCCCTTTTGCCATGTCTTCTTCCTCATCCTACTCTTCTTGCAAGAATTTTGCCACAGGGAGGGTTAACTAAATTACGACTACAGCTTCAGTGCCATATAACAACTTGAATGGAGAATTCCGAGTGGATTTCTTGGTGGTTACTCTGTCAGCCCACAGTGCATACTTGAGTTTAGAATCCCAATTCTTTTTGTTGTCTTCCAACAGCTTTTTAATTATCCTTATCAGGCTTTTGTTGGAAGATTCTGCTAGACCATTACCTTGAGGGTAATATGAGGTGGAATGAACCAGCTTAATGCCCATTGAGTTACACATGTCCACCAATTCTCTTGCCCTGAAGACTTTTGCATTATCTGTGATCAATTTATATGGACAACCAAATCTGGTGAAGATATTCTCTGTCAAGAACCTCATGACCACATTATGATCAGCATTTCTTGTAGGGACGACCTCAATTCATTTAGTGAAGTAATCTGTGGCTACTAAGATGCATCTGTGATGGCCATTGGAATGTGGATTGATTTCTCCAATGAAGTCCAAGCCCCACTGCTAAAAAGGGCCACTAGCATGTATGGGTTTTAAGGGCAGGGACTTTAGTTGTTGCTCCCCTTCAAATCTTTGGCACCTGTCACATGATTTAACAAATGAAAAGACATCAGAAAACAAGGAGGGCCAATAGTATCCAGCTCTGAGAATCTTGTGGGCTGTAGTTCTCCAATAATGATGCCCTCCACACAAGATGGAATGAAACTACTGCATGAATTCAAAGGATTGTTCTTTGTCCAGACACCTTAGCAGAATTCCAGAGGGATCCCTCCAGTAGAGCAGATTTTCATGAATGCAATATTTGGCTGCCCTAAGTTTAACAGTTCTGGCTTGGCTTGAACTAAGGCCTGGAGGAATTTCTAACTTCAGCAAAAATTGAGCTATTGCAGACTACCAATCACAAGAAGCTAAAGTTTCTACCAATGATTGTCTTTTCCCTAGTTCAGCTGTTTCTTCTTCTATTTGACCATTTTCTGAAATTGTGCTTATGAGATTTATGTCCAGTGTTATGCAATTTTCTTTTGCCATCAGCCTGGCAAGGCCTTGACCTCTAACAAGCTTAGTGGGCTTCAATTCTATGTTAAATTCAATAAGATTTGAAATCCATTTAGCCCTTCTTCCATCAGCATCAAGCTGCGTTAGAACATATTTTATTGAAGCAAAGGGTATATATGCAATTACCTTGGAGTGCAAAATGTAAATTTTGAAGGCCTTCAAAGACTTGATAAGAGCATATGCCTGTTTTTCAATGATATCATACTTTAGCTCAACATACCTTAATGTTTTGCTGAAAAAAGCCATTGGATGCTCTGAGCCTTCTTCATCTGCCTGCAATAAAACTGCTGCAAGGGTGTTATCTGAGGCAAATGAAAATATATGGAACTCCTTGCTGTAATCTAGACTTATTAAAGTGGGAGCTTCCATAATAGCTTTTTTAATGGACTTAAAGGATCTTCTTACTACATCAATCTATTTGATCTCTGACCCCTTTCTCAACATGGAGGTAATATGCTTTACAAGTTCTACAAAATTTTGGGTAAACCTCCTTAAAAAATTTATCTTGCCCAGAAAGGACTGGATATATTTCTTTGATCTCGAGACAGACAAATTATGTATTTCTCATACTATTTCTGTGTCGATTCTGACCCCTGTAGCAGAAACAATATGTTCAAACAGCTTGCCCTCTTCTAAAGAAAACTATGACTTTTTAGGATTGACTGAAATCCCAAACCTTCTGCACTTCAGGAACACTTTCTTCAAATGTTGTAAATGGTCATGATGGCTACTGGAATACACTGTTATATCATCAAGGTAGACAAGGACAAACTTATCCTTCTCTCCCACAAATGCTATATCCATCGCTCTCTGAAAGGTGGCTCCAGCATTCATTAACCCAAAAGGCATCTTGGAATACGTAAAAGTGCCCCAAGGAGTGGTGAATGTAGTCTTCTCTTGGTCATTTGGATGTAAAACAACCTGATTATACCCTGAAAATCCATCCAGGAAAGACATCACTTTAGCCCCTGAGACCTTATGTAGCAAATGCTCCATCTTGGGTAGAGGATAATTGTCTTTATTAGAGCATTTATTTAAGTTTCTGAAATCAATGCAGAGCCTGATTTCTCCGCTTTTCTTCCTCACCACTACCAAATTTTCTACCCATTTTGAATATCTGAGAGGGACTATAATTTTTGCAGCCAATAACTTCTTGATTTCCTTTTCAATTAGAGGAAGGAGCAAAGGATTTATGGGCCTCATCTTCTACTTAAAAGGGATGGTGTCTTTCTCTAAAGGAATTTTATGATGGATGATATTTTTGTCATATTTTTTTAGGTCACTATATTTCCAGGAAAAAACATCAGCAAATTGCTTCATTAAATTGCAGTATTCAACATTGGGCAACAGACAAATGGGTGGATAGATTTATATATCTTGGTTGTCCTGGACTCCCTATATTATGCTTACAGACTTCAGATTGGTCTTCTTTTTGGGCATCCTTATAAGGTACATCATTTTGATCAAACAACTTTTCTAATGGAATCAGACCCTTAGGTATATGATTGCTGGGAATTTGGACAATGCTATCTTTACCAATTTTGTTTCTAAGCTGGGATTGGGGATTTTCTTCCAAGGCTTCATTCTCTTGGTCAATTTTCATTTCAGAGAATTCATCAATGACTTGCAGGAACCTATTTATTTCACCATCATCTTCAAAAACTTTCCAATGTTGGACATTATCAAGCAAGGATGGTTTGTATTTCATTTGTACTTCATGAACTAGTCTGGGAGGCGTGGGAGGCATAAACATGCTAGCAGAAACAGTAAGAGAATTGGCAAGCTGATTTTTTACTCTAGGGATATATGAGATACAAAAATTATCAAAAGAATCTTTAAGTCTCCATACCTCATCTCTATATGCTTTTAGCCTTGGGTGCTTTTCTTGAAATGTTTTATTCACTTGCTGAATGATAAGGTCAACATCTCCAAACACCTTTATATTTTTTATTCCTCTATCTTTGGCTACGTTGAGACCCAATATCAGAGCCTCATACTCTGCTATACTGTTGGTAACTTGGAAGGCCAGCTTAAAAGACAAATGTGTGCTTTCTTTTTCTGGACATATCAGCACCACCCCTGCTCCTGCAGTCTCCCTAGAACATGCTCCATCAAAGAACATTTCCAAAACCTGACTTCCTTTCTCTCCCTCGACCTGATTCACTGGTTTCTTGATCTGCATTTAGGCCTTCTGGGATTCTTCAATTTGGAGAATACAAGCTCCAAAATCAGTTTCCACGGCATATATGGGATGATTAGAAGGATTCCTCTCATCACTGATGATGTAGGCTAGCTGTGCTTCTCTGTACAATCTCTTGCTTTCTCCTCCAAAGACTGGGACAGTGGCATAAGATAAATCACTCTGTAGTGTCCCACCTAGTCTCTTGATCCATCCTCTGAACAACATCATGCCAAACTTGAGAGGGACATCTGCTACCACAATATCCATGATCATGCTCTTCATGGGCAACTAAGTTAGGGTAATGACCAGGTCTTTGATTAATCCTAGGCATTTTACCTTTCTTGAATCAAATGAGAATAAGTCATGATATGGTCTAGTGATATCAAGGCCTAACTCTTCCATGACAGCTTTAGGCATCAAATTGTGGCTCGCCCCTGTGTCTAACAAGAAATTGTGGAGGATTTTGTCATGAATGGTCAAGGAGACATAAAATGATGGGGAATTATCATCAGTAGGTTCGGTCATTGGGCTAAGCACAACTGCAGGCTTATCATCTTGCAAATTGACGTAGTCAGTGGGGGTTTGTGAGGCTTTCAACTCAAGGGCATCAAGGATATGCCTTCTAAAAACTTCACTCTTTACTAGTTCTATCAGAGGTACAAATATTTTTAACTTCTGGACTTCTGACTCAAAACTAAAAGGGGAAGGGGACTTATCAGGACCTCTTACCTCTTGTGTTGGTGCTTTGAGAATGACTAGATCAACTGCTAGTCTTTTTTGTCTGATATTTTGTTGCTCTGTTGGGACAACGGTTCTTTGGGCAGGGTTCTCGTTGACATTGTTTGCTTTTGACCTCAGATTATATCTTTGCTGCTCACCAGTCTGCAGAACAGCCTCTCTGTCCCACTCTTGACTGGTTTGGTCTTGGAGTAATGATTCTTCGTATGTGGCCAATGTCAAAAAGGTAGCAGTACCTTTATCTTCCATGCAATGAATTTCATCCTCTTCTTCAAACTGCTCCTCCTCCATGAGTACATTTTGGAAAGGAGCCTTAACTCTTTGTTCTTCATTTGCTTCTTTACCCCTCAGAATGATTTGCACTTGCTCACTTTCTCTTCTGAATGGATTTGGATTTCTTGGAGAAAATGTGTTTGGAAGCCTTGCTTTTCCAGAGCTTTGCTCAACTTTCAGCGTAGATATCTCAGCAGCCAATGACTCTATCATTTTATTCATCTTATCTAATTTTGGTTCTGAAGACGAAGCAGAGGAAGAAGAAGCCTCACCTCTCTACCTCCTTCTATCAGCATGACTTCTAAGCTTTTCTACAGCCATAATGTTAGACTCCACCTCTAGGGCTGCATCTTGCATTTCAGCTAGAGTGGTAAAACTTCATTCTCTCAAGAGCAGGTGGAAATTAGAGTCAAAAGCATTGGCATAAGTGAGTTTGGCAGAGGTGGGAGTAGGCTTTACTTCAGCTGGTATCTTACTATACATACGGTTAAATCTTTTATTAAAATCAGGCAATGATTCCCCATTCTCGCTCTTTAGATTTCCAAACTCTGTATGGTAATAGATCAAATCTTTCCTATGCCCCCATTGCTTCAAGAATGCATCATCCAATGCTTCAATGTTTGCTATGGACCTATGGGGAAATTCTCTGAACCACTTTCTAGCCTCTCCATTAAGGCTCTGGACAAACACTCTCATCCACACATCATCCTCACTAATATCTAGAGTATCAACACAACTGTAGAAAGACTCAGGGTGTTATTCAACGGTTACTCCCTTTGTACTAGTGAATTTGGGCATATATTTCTAATATTCTCCTGCAAGCATGGCATTCAAAGGAACAGACAAGACCAAGGGTCCATACGTAGTAGCTATGATTCTTTCCATCTTCGTGGGAGCTTGCTGACCTGCCATGACTGGGATAGGTGGAAGGATACTGGCAGCTTGAATAGTAGGGAACAATGAAATGGATGATAGGCACAAAGGAATATGACAGACTGTATGGGAGGCTTTCTTTGGAATAAGATCCAAAGGGGAACTAACTGAACAAGGAGCTTTATGAATCTCTGAAGGTACTTCTTCACTAACAATGCTAGGCTCTAACTCTTTACACTGTGTATTCTCAGCTATAATATCCTCTTGCAGAGATACATAAGATTTATTGGGCTTACCTAATCCTGATGCTCCTTTCTGTGGTGTTTTCCTTTGCTTAGCAATCTTCTCAGTGTCAAGCACTAGGTCAGCTGGTGATCTCTGAGGATTTCTCCAGGTATGTCTCACAAACTGAGCCAGAACTGTAATGTGGAGTCACCACTAGGTTGGTTCTCCAGTAGAGTTGCTAGATAGATGATTACAACCAAAAATGTGTCCAGATTTTGTCTATCATCAAAGCTGGGTCTGTGTCATTCTCCCATGGAAGCTGAGCTTCAATCTCCTCTCCCCGGCAACGACGCCAATTAATGTTATCACCCCAAGAAACTCTCCTAGGTTGTAGCTCGGAGATGCTCGGGAACATTACAAACTCAACTTATTGTTGGAAATGGATGAATGGAGGGAATGATGCTTGTTCAAGCTAGATAACCACTTCTACTATGCTTAACTCCAGACATGCGTGAACACCCCCAGACTACAAGGCTTTAGACCACCAATTACTCATAGTTCAGAGATTTGGTAAATATGGAGAATACTGACCACACTAGCAGATGCACAAGACCTTGTGATGGTCGGTTGGAACCAGTAAAGAGGTCTGCAAATCTAATTCCCTAGTGTATGGACAAGATGACAGCTCTCTGTCACTAAGTGAAAAGAAACCTGATTAACACATTCACTGCTACATGCAAGATTGAAACACAGAGGTAGGATGACAACTCCTCTAATGCTAAACATCAAGAATTCAGGAAGACTGCATATCAGGCACAGCCTAGAATAGAATAGAAATGGAAAGTGAGAAATCAACAGCAAAAGAAGCTTGTATTAGCTGAAAATGAAGATGAGACGCTGCAAGTATCGAAGTAGTTACAGTCTCTAGAAGTTGAACCTTACATCAAAACAACAACCATCAACCATAATTACATCTTGTTTTGGGGTATATATAGAGTTTCATTACAGAGGCACTCGGCCATTCTAGGTGTGGAGCGGTCATAATTGACCACCAACCACTTTAACTACCTGGCAGAACTTCTGAGTGCGATTGCTTGCTGTAGTTGATGGATGTGATCTTTTCCTGCGCTCTGTTGTCCTCTCGGGCAGGTAGAGTGTCGTATAGGATGAAATCCCATACCTATTGAATGGAGTTATCTGCTCGAGCTTTGTCCTTCTTCTTCTCAGGTATACAGTCTATTGAATGGTGGTTGAGGAGGAAATGCAGCGGGTACTGGCACGTGGTCATCTTCATCCTTTGGGTGCACGGAATGGTCATGGCAAGTCGACTGCATGGCAACTATATGAGTAGGATGGGGGGGGGAATCAACCATCAGATCAAGCAGATAGACAATGGGGATCGCTCGGTAGAGGATATTGGGGAATATGGAGGCAGAGTGAGCACGGGCTATTGGATCTTGGTGGACTGATCCAACAGTCGTCGGGCAGAGGAGACACGGAGGAGTTAACGGGAAGGAATGGTGGTTTTGGCGGTAGGCGTTATTGATCACATCGCTTTGGGGCCTACAGTGGTAAAAGTACAATGGCGCGCGATACCATTCAGATGGTGACGCATCGTAGCAGGGGAAAATGAAAACCACTTTTCATCACGAGTTAACATGTTGTCATTTCGCGAGCGTGGGAATAAAGAAACGTTGTCCGATCGTGGCAGAGGTGGTCAGACTGTGGGGAACCAAACAGGCAGGTTATTCATCGAATGCGGCGGGGAACCGTTAGATCAGGATGCAGAGATCGATGGCTATGATCTAAAGGCAACTATGAGTTAAGGAGGCGTGGGGTAATGTGGAGGCGGTGCTATGGGGATTTGAACTTAGTGCTTTGGGGCTTGAAGAAACAGGGGCTTATGCTGAGTTTTGGAGAAAAACAGAGATCGCGGGGTTAAGGGAGAGTAAGTGAAATGAAGGAGAAGAGGGAATATGACTGCTGCGAGTTCTCTTTTGACCATAAACACATGGCCAAGCTTGTATTTGGCCCTCCAAATATCAAGATATGTAACAGAGCTAATAGGTGTGAGAGATCAGGGTCGTAACACATGTACCAACCAGGGTACCCCCACCAACGAAACTCCCACCCTTTTTGTCACACCTACTCTATTGCTTCCTTTTATGGCTAGTTTGAGTCTCCCATATTTCAGCCAACTCATTAATGATTCCCTTCTCCATGATCCCACTTGATGAGTTATACCTCCTAAAATCCCTCTAGACATCCCAAATTTTCAAGGTAATCCTAGATAATATCCCACTAATCATACTCTCTCATTCCACATGTGGTATTCATCCAATTCATTACTGAAGACTCCATTCATCTTCATCTATTCCAATGCACGCTTACTGGAGCTACTCCCAAGTGGTATTTTGATAAACCTGGAGACACTCATTCCACTTTTGCAACTCTTGCCCAAGTTACTCTTTCCTATTTTTAGTTACCTCTCTGTTATGACACTGGTACTGAACTATTGACTTCTTTTCATCAAACTTCTATCACCCTCCTTTCCGACCATGTTTAGGAATGGCATAGAAGGGGGAGCATCTATACAACTCCTAAATTCGAAGACCGCATCTATATGGATTGATTCCTTAGATCACTTTTGTTCCCCATTGCTAAAGGTGTCACGTCACATTTCAACCAGACTAACGAAGATTCACTCCAAGTAGCCTTGAAATTTGATCTGATCTACGCTCAGTCAGGTTATGTTTATACTTTGATCCACGATCTACCTTAGTCTGGTGCTGCTAATGTAGTGGGGCCATCTCATTCTATGGATGGCATAGTTGGAACCATTTCACACCCTCTACCATATGCTCCACCTTTGATGAGTTATGGTCCACCTTATGCGGGGACTAGTTCGTCTTACATTTATCCCTCCACCATTCCTCCTCTTGGCAACGCTTATCGAGGTCCCAGCACACCATATGCATATCCCCATCTGCATCAACAGATGTCAGAGTCAATTGTTGCATTGCTTGTTTATCCCAATGTTTCCCCTTATCCTTAATATATGTATGTACCACCTTGCACTCAGCCCCTCCAATACTAGTGCCTCATCCCCCCATGCTTGCTCCTCCTTTTCCACAGTAGCCACCTCTTGTAAAAGGTCAAGTGTGTGGTCATCACAGTGGACCCACCCTCTAAACCTAAGAAAAGGAACAAGGGGAAGGATAATCAGAATGAGCAATGTCAAGGTAATTAAGAAAACCAAGGTCCTCAGCCTAACCCCGCAACCTAAAAATAGGCCAGACAACCCAAGAAAAACAAGGGTCTTCATATGAATAACCCTTATGCCTATTGCAGTGTATATGGTCATTATACTCATGAGTGTCCCATTTTACCTTAGATGCATCAAGTATGGGAAGCTCAAGTAGCTGCTTCTCAAGGACTGCAACCCACCACTCCTCCTCCACCTCCTACTTCATCTCAACTAATAGTGCTTACCAATCCATTCCCTCACCAAGGATACATAGCTACCTAGCCTACACTAGGTAAGGCAACTCAGTCAGCTCCACCAACTCGTCACCATGATTATCATATTCTTATGATGAAGTTTGATTAGGTCAATATCGAGAAAGTCAACCTCCAGACTCAATCATATCAATACGACAAGCCATCCACTAAGTGCATGACTAAGTCCAAAGCCAAGTTTCCATGAACCCTCTATCGTCATCCAATGGTACCTTACATATCCCTCAACCTTAGGTCAAGGTTATTCCCAAGATCCCCAAAGGTCAATTACGTTGAAATGCTACTCGCGCTAAAGCCACCCATACCTATAGGATAGTATATGACTTGGCTAAGTATATTACTACCATGTCAATGCTGAAAGTCCTTCAGATGTGCCCATCCCAAAGAAAATCTCTACTTTCTAGTTTGGGTTTCATGGATCCCCAAGACACTCCTATGATTGTTTTTCATGTTGATAAGTCGTAAAATGGTCCCCTAATATCATCCATTGCATTTCAAATACCCATCTCCATTAGAAACACCACTATTCAGCGGTGTATCATAGGTGAAGGCACCTCCACCTATGTGATGGCCTCTACTGTTTGGAAAAAACTTGGTTCCCCTGACCTATGCCCATACACCATTACTCTTCGTGCCTAGGATGGTCATCCTTCACAGCCCCTTGGCTTATATCGCAGCTTCCCAATCACATTTGTTGGGAAGACTATCTCTATTGACATTAAAGTCACTGATGCACCCTTAGACTATAACATCCTTTTAGGTCATAGTTATACCTATGCCATGTCAGTTGTCACATCTTCAATTCACTGCAAGATGTTATTTCCCCAAAATGGAAAGATCATCATTGTTTATCAGTTGACATACTATGATCCCTGTTAGTGTCAGTGCCTTCACACTACCATCAGTGATCAAAATTCACTCTTTTGCATTCATATTAGGAGTCCCATTCTCAATGAGTTGCATTCCTTTAGGCCATGGATCAACTGATGGTAGGGTACATTCCAGTTTTTTCCCCTCGTGACACATATCTGCTGACCCCCTTTTATGTGTGATTCAGTAAATGGCTCAGACTCACGTTCTTTTTTGGTTTATTTCATTAAATAGGTCTTTGGTCTTAGTGTTATAGTCTCAATAGGTATTAGGGTTTTACCATGGAGAAATTCTCAGTAACCATTGAATAATAATGGTTAGTAGACACATGAGGAAGATAATAATCATTAGGAAACTTTTAATTTCATAATTTGTAAATTCAATAAGTTTTTCACCTCAAAACTAGTTTGCAGTGAAAATAGAGCATTGGTTTTTATTTGTAAATTTCATGTAATTTTATCATTTCTCATATGTAATTAATGGTCTCATGCTGCTCCTGGTCACCTGCTAGTATCTCCAAGTACATGCCACTGCAAAAGCAAAATATTATCAAGCATCAGTTCACATAATTCAAACAAAAAGTCAAGCATCCAAAAAGCAGAGTATTTGAAAAAGCCAAAAGACATTATAAAGTGGGTTTTAAAGAATGAAAAATAAAAAGTTCCTAAGCCATATAAAGGTCATTTCTCTGTCAAGTTATTTCATTGTTTGAATTGAGTTTCATGAGCAAAAACATGATTTAAGGTGTTATTGAGCAAAGGGAGGGAGAGTGCTATGTTTTTGGAAAAATTTGCTTGGCTCTACGTAGAAAAACCTGACGCTACACATAGGAGTGGTGCTATGCACCTATGTTTTCTTCGATGTGTTATTTTGAACTGGCACTATGCTCCAAAGCAGTGCTACGCACCTGAGATAGTGCACTACGCACCTAGCAGTTGGGCTACAAACAGTTGCAAATTTCATCAAATAATCTCAAAACTCACAAATTCCTCCATTGCAAGTAAGTAACATCACTATTCTTGCTAAAAAGAATTGCTGCATCAGTTTTGGGTTGTGTTGTCTCTCAAAACCATCAAACCCTAATTGGCACTAAATTGTCTCATATATTGCAAAAATACACTCATTACTATTGTCCCATATCATCTTTTACTACTTCCCTAAACCCCATCCTCCCATACATAATTCCCTAGACATCATTCCCTAAACTTTTCCCTAATTTCAAAACCCTATACCCATACATCCCAAACCCTATACATATACCCTAAACCCTACATATACCCTAAACACTACACTATTCACTAACCCTACTCACTCCCTACATCCCTTTCCCGATCTTTTTCACCTTCACTTGTTTTCCTATTCAAATCTCTTCATACTCATCTTACCTTCATCCACTGATCCACCACTCCTCACTCATCAGAAAGAGAAACAATTGTACAACAATGGAGATGGATAATGAGTATGAAATGGAGGAAGAAACCCATAGTGATAGTTCCAAGGAGAGAGACAAATAGGGAAGAAAGCCTCATAAGGGAGGAAAACATATCAGAGAGGAGCCCACCAGTTTGAGGTAGCCGCAAGCCTCCAATTTTGCCCTTTCCTATTTTAGACATCATTCATGTTTCAGTTTCTGTGAAATGGTGGAAAGGGTTAAATCCCATCATGAATTAGCAAGGTTGTTTGTGACACATTTGGACAACAATGAGGTACACCTTGTTGGAGTCACATTCACTTTGTCACCAACTGTCTTTTCAAAGGCTACAGCTATTCCAAATGTGGGTGAAAAGTGGAACACAGGTCAAGACATTGACAGGGAATACTATGAGCCTTACATCAAGGCTAAATACCATAACAGACTCAATAGAGTATTCCCCTTTAAATTCTTGGAGGACGGGTTTTCTCCATTGATGAAGATCATCATCAAGTACTTTACTTGTGAAGGTAGGTTCTCCCGCTTGTATGCCTACCACATTAGACAGTTGATGCATTTTACTAGGGTGAGAATGATGAACATCCCCTATTTTATGTTTAGAAACATAGAAAAGATGGAATTCACTATAAAGAAGAAATCATACCCCCAGCAGTTAACCAACATCTACCACTACTCTTTGATCGAAACCATTTTTTTGCATCAGCTAAGCCTTCTTGATATACCATGGGAAACTTTCATTTCTCATGAAATGTTCAAAGGCCCTCAAGTCTTTTCATCAGTGGCCCATGAAGAAGGTGGACCTTCAAGATAGGAAATGGTCTAAGAGACTGAAACTGTTGGAGTGCCAATATTTGTGACATATGAGAGAGGCACTAGGAAACTTTTTGCAGCTGCCAGGCAAGTATTATATCCACAAGGTGTGGAAGGTGTCTCGCCTTCATCTTCAGGCTATAGCAAATGCTATCTCCATAAGGAGTGGAAGGGGCTTTGCCTTCTTCTTCAACTAAACAGGTGCAGGTTGGGAAGCAACGCAAGGGCAAAGGTAGAGGCAAGAAAAAGATGCATGAGAAGGATCCTAGTGATGGGAAAGAGAGATATTTTGTCCTTGTTGATCATGAGGAGGCACAAGGAGTGGATGTCATTGAATTGGATGCTCAAGATCCAAGGACTGTCAAAGAAATGATCGTTAAGGAACAAGAGGCTAAGATACGAGACTTGTCAATCAATTTAGAGAGGGAAAAATGGGCCATCAATTATCTAGAGTAAGAAGACAAACAATTGACCGACAAGGAAGTCCTCATGGAGTTGCAAATGATCAAGGAGAACCGGCAAAAGGTAAAGAAGGCAAAGGTCCAGATGACCTCCATTGAGCAAGATATTGAGAATGACTGGAAAACTTGGCTTGAAAGGGTCAACATACACCTTGAAAAGCTGCTTGAGAAGGCCAATAGACACAAGAAGATGCTTTGCCACATGGCCTATCACTATATCAACCAGAACAAAATATGCAATATAAGGATGAGGAAGCTTAAGGAAAGGTTGGGGAAGGCTCTGAGAAGCAAAAAGGAGCAAGACAAACTAAAACTATTGGCCAAAGCCTCACTAGTGCATCAAAGCAACTAATGAAGGAGCCTTGTGCCAAATCTGGGCAAGTTTTGGTGAGTTTTTTTCATTTTTCATTTTGAAAATTTTCAACACAAAAAATTACTCTAGGTGCATAGTGCCACCAGCACTACGCTTTTGATTAGGAGAATTTTTGGGGAAATGGTTTGGATATTTGGATTCAGCATGATGAGAACATCAATCCTTGAAAGCTTTAGCAATTTTGGAGAAAAACTTGGTCACCTAAAGGTCCAAAAACCATCAAAAAATGGCCTCTCTGCCTCTATTTGGACACACAGGAAGCAACCTTGGGAGATTCCACTTTTGAGGGGGCAAATGACCTCCAAATGCATAAAGTCAAGATATTCTAGAAACTATATAGGAAGACCTTTCCAATGAACTATCTTGGTCTCAATTTGGCTAATGGGTAGGCCTCCAACATCAGTTGAGAAGTAGCGCTACGCACCTAGCAAGTGGCGCTACACATAGAGCCAGTTTGCTCAAAAATCCAAATTTCACCTAGTTTTTCTACAAGTTGACTTTTTCTCTCATCTTGGATGATTGTAAATGATGCTATGCTATGTAAATGCAATTTTAAAATGACCTTAAAGGGTAGATTCATCATTTTGAGGTGGTTTGGGGGTGAATGAATCAGTTTCCATGGTTTTAGAGGCAAGCTGTTCCACTGCCTATATTCATGTTCTTAGTTTAGATATGATTGAAATAGTCCCTTATCTCTTGGATTCGACCCCAAATGGCTAGCATAGGTGGTTTTCATGTCTATATTATGTATTTTTTTAGTCATTATAAAAGGTTGGACTCTTGTAGATGCTTTGAGCAACATTGTACATCTCTATAACATTTTGGTATGGAAATAAACCAGGATTTGTAGCTATTTTTGTGGGATTCTTGTGGTAACATGTTTTTGAATTATTTCCCCTTCTGTCATTATTTTTTCTCATGTGTTATATGTGCCAAAATTTATTTCATTCTTCTTAACTAAATGAAATCAAGATAGATAGGTAGAATACATTGGTAACAGTGCTCTGCCTTGGGAATACATTTAGTTTTTTATGTTTCTAGCTGTTTGAAGAGGACTCATGATCCTTGCATGCCCTCCTCAGCTCCTCACCAGTCTTAGACCTACCAACTCACTCAATTATAAGTGCCAAAACACCTACCTACCTCACCCCACAGAACACCCTGTAATTCTGACTTGATTTCTCCGACCCAAAGCTTCCTGCTCCATTTGATCCAGCAACAAACTCATCAAAATCAACCAAAAAGCCTAGAGCTAATATACCTAGCCTAAAATCCATATTTAATTCCATCATCTCAACTAAGATTGACAAGGAGAGAGCCCTCTCCCAACTTGGTAGGGCTAGCTACCAGGTTAAGCTTGGTTTATGATTATCCTAGGATTGCCTCTCTTCAGCCTAAGGTCAATCTAGGCTCGATCACAGTCATGACCATACTGGGGAAGAAAGACAAATAACCCTAGTACAATTGAGAAGTTCTAAAATTTTAGATGATAAGTTTAGAATTCATTGCACTGAAAAGTGAAAAGTTGTAAAGCAATATCAAACTCTTGAGAAAATCGAACACACTGGCTTCAAGAAGATACACCAGGTCCAATCCTGATCCTGATCCTCCTCCCATGTTCAAAAATCCTAATCTTATCCCATGGATACTTAGACAAGAAAGTTTATCAAGTCCTAGACTGGTGTTCAGATCCCATTCATGCCCGATAGAGTGGAAATTCCTTGAAGATCTTCCTTTTGATGAATATTTTGGTCTCTCCTTGTTTCGAACCACATCTGATAGTGAGTTGCTGGACATAGTACCAGACCCAAAATTCACCAAAGAACTTGAAATCGAGAGGGCCAAATTGATAAGTAATCAGAATCTTCAAAACTCTCCTCAGTCATCAATCACCATTGATCGAATTCTTGAGCTCTTTGATTCGGCTTCAACATCTTTTTCCTCATCATCAATTCCTGATATTCTAGTGAATAATTCGACACCTCCGTTTATACCTTCCCTCCCCCATCAGCCTATTATTACTCCTCAAATACCCATTACTTCTGCTACATCAATAGCTCTTGTTGTCATGAATCATCCGCTTTCTCCAAGACCAATTTCAAATCTACCTCGGGTCATGGCTGCCAGATATGCACCTCTCATTCTACCTCAGAATTTGGATGATATGCCCTCTAATTACCAAAGAAAAATACCTCTGTTCGATGCCACTCAAAGTATCACAGTGCAGCAACATGTCGATAGGATGAACGACTTCTTTATTCTTCATGAGGTAGATGTCGAAAATGTGTCCATGAGATTATTTGTGTAGAGTTTTGGAGGTGAGGTTTGAAAGTGGTTCAAAGCATTACCAACGGGATCTATCAATACATTACTGGTTCTCCATAGACAATTCTTGGACCGATGGGAGGTAAAGAAAAATCCTCTCCAAATTCTATCTGAGTATGAAAATATTAAAAGGAATGTAGGTGAAAGTGTCCAAGATTATTGCATAAGGTTCAATACAGTTTATAATGCTATTCCAGTTGAAATTAAGCCATCGATGGGGTTAACATTGATCAAATTTCCCGACGGCTTTGATGCTGATATGGTGTATCAGTTGAGAGAACGAGATCCTACCATACTTGAGGATATGCAAAAGAACACAGTGAGCTTAGATGCAAATCTGTTGGCCAAAAGAGCAAGGAGAAAAATGAAAAGAATATGACTAGAAAGGAAGAAGCATCTTCCTCAGATGTTAAAGTAGATCATATACTCCGAAAAATTGAGAAGATGTTTGATCAGTTAACAATTGTAGACAAGCCTGAAACCACAATCAGAAATCAAAACTTTAGAGGATAGCAATAACCTCAGTTCACGATTAAACAAAGGGAGCAAAAGGTACAAGATCAGCCATCACAGCAGCAAGTCAAAACTCCTTTGCAGCAAAACTATGTACATGGAATGGAGAGTGAAGATGATGATGATCTGGTGGTTGAGGCGAACCATTTCTTTATTGTTGATGGTTTGCCTATCTATCTCACAGAAGATGAAGAATATTCAAAGATCCCTAATGTGCAAAAGGATGAAGATTATATATTGGCAAATGAAGTAGTTTTGGGGGATGAGTTAGATGATTATTAGCGTGGATACATGAATGCATTGACAGCACAACAGAAACAATATTCATTGAGAAGCAGAGATGTAACAGTCAACTTAGTTCAAAAGAGAAAGGAAGCGCAACCTAAGAATGACTCCTCGAACATTTAGAAGAAAGGGAGGGAGCCTGCTGATCCAACTTCCAGCAAAGTATCATATGCAAATGAGAAGACCAATTAGCAAAGTGTTGCAAAGGAAAAGGTCAAAAAGAAGTACCCTCCAGTCAAAGAGGTAGATAAAGTTTCATCTTTTAGTTTAGAAAATGAGGTTGCTAAGTTAAAAGTTTCAATTCCTTTGACTGAACTGATGAGGAACACTAGTTATAAACATCAAGTGTCCAAAATTTTGAACTTAGATCCTTTATTTGATATGGTCAATGTAGAAGATGATCACCCTGAGCTCATCTTTGGTCCTACTTTAGAAGGTCAGTCTGAGGATAGTGAAGTTCCTCCATTCTATATAAGCCTTAGATTGCAGGAGTATGTCCTCCAAAATGCCACGTTTGGTTCCAGAGATTCCCATAATCTAATGCCAAAAGCCATTATGGAGAAACTGGGCCTTGACATTACTTGAAAATACCATGACTTGTATTCTTTTGATTCTGGTGGAGTCCATTGTATTGGTCTTATCAAAGACATAGTGGTGTCTTTAGACCAAATTCTGGCAAACAATGTTCTCATGTATGTGGTTGTTGCAGACATTTTTCCATGGTTTGGTATGCTTTTGTCCAGATCATGGGGTGCAAAGCTTAAAGGGACTTTACAACTAGATTTCTCCTATGCTACTATTCCTGTTTTTGGCCAATTGAGAAAATTATATAAGGAGAAGAAAATGAAGTACATGATCACAAGCAAAGAGAAACCACTTAATCATCCAATTAATGTTGTACATACAGATTTAGAGTCATTTGTATTATATTCTAATAGTGGTTTGAATGATGCTGATAGTCAGTTAGTTGAAGTAGAAGATGTGCTAGAGATTTCAGAAAATTTCAGAGTAGTCCTTGATCAAGAAAGACAAAAAATTGCAAGTACCTCTGAGCAGTCCACATTTCGACAACAGCAGAAAGGTAATGAACAACAGCAAGTTGAAGTGATCAACCAAGGTAAGAAAGAGGATGAAACATAATTTCAACACTTAGAAGAAGACACAGGCCTATGGAGCATGGATTTTGACGAAACTGTGGGTAAGGATGGTGCCGGCATAGGGATTTGGATTTCCAGTCCTCTTTTCCTGCCAAATAAAGTTCCTAGTAATGTTAGAATTTGTTCGTATAAATTGGCCTTTGACTATTCTAACAATGAAGTTGAATATGAAGTGCTGATTGCAGGGTTGAAGGTTCTCAAAAAGATGAATGCAAAAAGGATATCAGTCTATGGTGATTTGGAGTTGATAATCAAGGAACTTAAGGGTGAATATCAAGCCAAACATCCTCGGATGAGGGCCTCCCATAATGTAGTTTTAGATATCTTAAGGATGTTTCCAGATTATACCTTCACAATCCTACCTCATGCTCAAAATGTTGTTGCAGATTCACTAGCTACTGCTACAAGTAATTTGAAAATCCTGATGAATTGCAATAACAAGTTTGAAATCCATGTCAAGCACCGCCCAGCCATTCCAGACAATTTAAGGTATTGGCAAGTGTTTTGGGATGATAAGGAGATCAATAATTTTTTGCAGAATGAAGGAAACTACAAGGATGCTTCCAAAGATTGTGATTATGATGATGATGACCTAGAAATTGAAGTGAATCCGGTGGAAATATTGCAGCTGAAGGACAATATCATTCCTAAAGGTCTCATACCTTTAGAAGAACTTTTTGATCAAGACGATGTGGCTAGGAAGCCAACCTTGGTGCCAACAAACAAAGATGTTGAGGATGTGAATATTGGAATAGCTGATAAGCCCAAGTTTGTGAAATTATCAAAGACATTGTCTACTAAGGTAAAGTCTAAATATGTTAGATCTAAAGGTGTATAACAAAGATATAATTTAGCACACTATTCCCATCAAGCCAAATCAGAAGCCGTTCCGATAGAAGCTGAGAAGAATCAATCCTAAGTTGTTGTCATCCATTGAAAAAGAGGTAAACAAATTATACAGGGCTGGTATAATTGTCCCAATCAGATTTTTTGGTTGGATTTCTAATCTTGTTCCTGTGAGAAAGAAGACTAGGGAGATCAGATTGTGTATTGATTTCCGGAATCTGAATAAAGTGTTGTTGAAGGACAATTACCCCCTGTCGAAGATGGATCATATCCTCTAGAGAGTGGTTGGAGCATCATGCATGTCACTGATCGATGGGTATTCAGGGTATAATCAAATTTTAGTGCATGAAGATGACAGAGATAAGATTGCATTCACCATCCCTTAGGGAACATTTCATTATGCTAAAATGCCATTTGGTTTGAAAAATGTTGGAGCAACATTTCAGTGTGCAATGGACATTGCTTTTGCCAATGAAAAGGATGTATTCTTGGTTGTATATTTAGATGATTTGGTAGTGTTTTCAAATTCAGATGATGAGCATCTTCACCATTTGAGAATTGTGTTTCAGCGATGTAGGAAATTTGGGATATCACTCAATCTGAAGAAAAGTCTCTTTGCCATGGATGAGGGGAAGCTACTTGGACATATCATCTCAAAGGAAGGAATTTGCATTGATCCTTCAAGGTTATAAGCAATTCAACAGATAGATTTTCCCAGGAACAAGAAAGAGATACAAGATTTTAATGGTAAGATGAATTTCCTATGAAGATTTGTACCCAATCTAGCTGAGCATTTGAGGGAAATTACTAATATGCTAAAGAAGGAAAGCATGGTAAAATTGATGGAGGATGCTATGAAATCATTTAATTTGGTAAAGTATGCTTTATCTATAGCCCCAGTTTTGATTAGTCCCAATTATACACAAGATTTCATTTTATTCTCCTTTTCATCTAAGCATACCATGCCAGTAGTTTTAATGCAAAAAAGAGATCAGCTAGAAAATCCCATTGTATTTTTCAGTAGGACCATTATAGATGCTTCTTTGCGGTACAATATAATTTAGAAATAAGCTCTTGCTCTTGTTGAAGCTTTGAAGGACTTTCAAGTGTATATTCTACACTCTCACATCATAGCAGACATTCCTAATGCAGCAGTTAAGGATGTGCTGGTACAAACCGATCCAAAAGGAAGGTAGGGAAAATGGATTGCAGCAATATTAGAATATGATCTGCAGATCAAGCCTACAAAGTTGATCAAAGGACAAGGCCTGGTGAGGTTGACAACAAAACCAAATTTTCATCTCTAGATATAAATCTTATTGCAGCTATGTCTGAAGATGAAGAAGAAAGCTCCCTGATTCAAGTGTCTGAAATGTTCCTTTAGTCACCGTGGTATTCAGATATTGTCTATGTACTTCAGCACCTCTCACCTCCTCCGAAAATGTCAAAAAACAAAGGTATAACTCTCAAACATAAAGCTGCTAAATTCTGCATTTTGAATAATGCCCTTTATTGGAAGGATCCTAGAATTGTTTTGCTAAACTATTTAATTGAAGATGAAGCCTAGCAGATGATGAGTGACTTTCACAAGGGTGATTGTGGTGGTCACTTTTTTTGGAAGAAAACAACAAACAAAATATTGAGAGTAGCTTATTACTGGCCAACCTTATTTTCAGATGTCTATAAAATGGTCATGAGTTGTCTGAATGTCAGGTCTTCCAGGGGAAAAGAAAGTTGCTGCCTCTTCATCTAAAACCGGTTGAAGTCAATGCACCATTTCAGCAATGGGGAATTGATTTTATCACGGAGATCCATCCAACATCATCAGCTCAGCACAAATGGATCCTAACAGCAACCGACTATTTTACCAAGTGGATTGAAGCAATCCGGACTAGACAGGCAACAAACACGGTAATCATTCAAATTTTGGAATCAAATATTTTATCTCATTTTGGTTGTCCTAGTAAAATCATCACAGATAACGCAATTGCATTCAAATCCAAGAAAATGATTGACTTTTGCAGCAAGTATAAGATTACCTTGGGTCACTTCATAGCATATTACCCGCAAGGTAATGGTCTGGCTGAATCATCCAATAAGTCATTGGTGAACATCATCAAGAAACTACTGGAAACAAATAAGAAAGGTTGGCATAAGAAGTTAGTTAATGTTTGTGGGTGGACAGGGTCAGCCAAAAGAAGTATATAGGTATGTCTCCATTTGAAATAGTATATGGCATTGACACAATCTTTTTGACATCCCTTGTAGTTTTAGTTGTGAAACTTTTATAGGAGGATGGCAGTGAGGAAGATGATTTTTAGCAAAGAATCAATCAGATGATCCATTTACAGTAGATAAGGGAGGAAGTCTTCCAAAATACTTTTAGATTGCAGGAGAAGATAAAAAAGATCTATGGTCGGAAAACAAAAGCAGATAAATTCCAGCTTGAGGATGTATTGTTATGGTGGGATGCTAGGAATGAAGATAAAGGCAAGCATGGTAAGTTTGAAAACTTATGGAAGGGACCTTATAAGATTGCTGCATACAGAGGACAAAATGCATTCCTGCTCAAAGAGATGGATGGATAAGATTGTTCAGGAGGGCCAGTCAATGGTAGGTTTCTGAAACACTATTTCTTCTAAGGTGATTTCAGAAATCATGAAGTGATCATTATATATACCGTTTTCCTTTCATTGCAAGTGTCCAAAAGTTACAATTCATTTCATCTTGGGGCCCGAGTTGAAGGCTATAAATTTGAGTGATTTGTATCAGTCTTTGAGTCCTGAGTCACTCTTTGCATCTTGAGTCAGTTTAGGTCTTGAGTCCATTTTAATAGTGTCAGTTTCAATCTTTGAAGTATATTGACCGTATTTCCCAATGAATGAGGCACTAGTCTACTTATCCCAGAGATCTATGGTTCTCGGCACCTCCAAGGAGCTACCATCCCCATTGGAGCCAATGTTAGTGTCATTGCCTTCACACTGCCATCAGTGATCAAAATTCACTCCTTTGCATTCATATTAAGAGTCCCATTCTTAATGAGTTTCATTCCATTAGGTCATGGATCAATTGATGGTAGGGTACATTCCAGTTTTTTTTCCCTTTGACCTCTTTTCATGTGTGCTTCAATCAATGGTTCAGGCTTAGGTTCATTTTTGGTTTATTTCATTAAATACGTCTTCGGTCTTAGTGTTATAGTCTCATTAGGTATTAGGGTTTTACCATGGACAAATTCTCAGTAACCATTGACTAATAATGGTCAGTAGACATATCAGGAAGACAAATATCGTCAAGAAACTTTTAATTTCATAATTTGTAAATTTAATAATTTTTTCACCTCAAAACCAGTTTGAGGTGAAAGCAGAGCATTGGTTTTTATTTGTAAATTTCATGTGATTTTATCATTTCTCATATGTAATAATGGTCTCATGCTGCTCCTGGTCGCCTGCTGATATCTCCAAGTACATGCCACTGTGAAAGCAAAAGATTATCAAGCATCAGTTCACCTAATTCAAACAAAAAGTCAAGCATCCAAAAAATAGAGTATTTGAAAAAGCCAAAAGACATTATAAAGTGGGTTTTGAAGAATGAAAAATCAAAAGTTCCTAAGCCATATAAAGTTCATTTCTCTCTCAAGTTATTTCATTGTTTTAATTGAGTTTCATGAGCAAAAACAAGATTTAAGTTGTTATTGAGCAAAGGGAGGGAGAGTGTTGTGTTTTTGAAAAAATTTGCCTTGCGCTACGCACCAAAACCCGGCGCTGCACATAGGAGAGGTGCTACACACTTGGGTTTTCTCCGCTATGTTATTTTGACCTGGCACTATGCACCAAAGCGGCGCTATGCACCTGGGAGAGTGCACTATGCACTTGGCATTTGGGCTACAAACAGTTGCAAATTTCATCAAATCGCCTCAAAACTCCCAAATTCATCCATTACAAGTAAGTAACATCACTATTCTTGCTAAAAATAATTGTTGCATCAGTTTTGGGTTGTGTTGTCTCTCAAAACCATCAAACCCTAATTGGCACTAAATTATCTCATATATTGTAAAAATACACTCATTACTGTTGTCCCATATCATCTTTCACTGCTTCCCTAAACCCCATCTGTTATAGACATATTTGGGCACTACAACCCCAAACTCATATGTCCATAAACTAAGGACTCCTTAAGTCCCTAAAAGTGTTGCTTCATACCTTCAAGGATCATGGTCAGCTGATTACATCATTTCCCAGAAGTTCCACTTGAAAAACTACTCAGAACTGGCCAAAACTGGACCATACAGGCTATTCCATGGACAAGGTGCAATGCATACTGACTGCCTAACTGGCCAGCTGTGATGCATACTAAAATGGCCTTCTTTGGGGTGCAATGAGCAAGAATAGACAAATGGCAGAGACAGTTTTCAAGGTGAATGATCATGGAATCTTCCAGAAACTCCTCCTATGACACTTGCTTCTCTGAATTCGCCCAGGAATGAGTAAGAGATCATGAAATCTTCAAGTGGAACCAAGAACTATTAGTGGAATGACACTAATCAAAAACCCAGAGCTAACTCACACCCTTGCGAGACATCTATAAATGGATCCCTATCTGAGAGATCTGGAGGCTGGAATTTTGTATTTTGTAAGGAAGTGCTATTGGTTTGCTGAGAAGAGACATTGCATTGTTGGGTGATTTTCTTGTTCATGAGTTGAAGAGGACTTCTACAACTGGGAGGATGATGCTAGATTAGACAGCTGGGTTGCAATCCTCTCTTACATTACTATTAATAAAGTTCTTTGAGTTTTCCTCCATATGGTCTTGTATTTGTGAATTCTATTCTTTAGGAATGCAATTGTATGGTCAATATGTTTCTGATTCCATATTGTTTATGATGTTTTATATAGAGATGCTTTGATAGTTTGCTGTTAATTTGACTCTATAGGTACTCTTTGAAGCGGGGCAAGTAGGAGAGGAGTGGCGAATTCTATCAAGGAAAAGAGAAATCAAGCTATGATCAAAGTGAAAGATCCAGGTTGGTCCTCTATTCTTCTCTTCCATCTATCACACTTAAAGGAACCCTTGAAAATATTTCATTATTTGTTTCTAAGATAGCTACCCATCTTAGTGGGACTAGCAGTTCGAATCGACAATAGTTTTCCCTAAAACAAAATGGCGACTTCGGTGGGGAATGAATAGTTTGTTTTTTTTGTTTATTGTTTTCTTTATAAACTACAGACGGAGCCTGAAGTTAAGCCAGCTAGCCTTCGAAACGCCTTCGTTATGCAATTGCGAAGTAGATAAATGCTACTTCAGTCAATCTCCAGGTTGGTTTATGAACTGAACATCTGACTTAAAAATCATCTTAAATTCCCTTGTGGTAGCTTAAAACCTCATCAGATCCTACCCTTATGCTTTGTGTTTACTGTCCATCATTACTCAGCCTAAATCACTGAACTTAGCTGCAAGTTTTGAGCAAAAACCAAGATCAGTTTCGCTCCTTGGCCCATCGCACTGTTTCTAACAATGCAGCCTGGATGCATCGCACCTCCTGTGTGTTGTAGGTGAGATGCATCCCTGTTTCCCTGTGTTGCAGGTGTGATATTGAATAAACTATGTTTTCTTCACTGAAATTTGGTTTTTCTCTCTGTTTTTAGCTTTCTTCAGTGGTTTTGCTATTCATGATCAGTACCTTCTTGCTGTAACCGTCTTCCTTCACATTGTTTCAACCTCCATCAGTTAGGAATTGTAAATGTTTTTGTGTATTTGTCGATCATTTGCAATCCTCCTTTGTCGAAAGTAGCCTAATCGAACTGTTGTTTTTGATGCAAGTGTCATAATTGTCATTCTGAATCGAAAGAAGAGTGTCGTAAAGTCTTCCTCTTCTAGATAGTTGATTGTACTTTTGTCATTGTACTTGATTTTGAAATTATTAGTATTTCAAGTGTCGAAAATAGTCTTAAATTTGAAATTGAAAATTGTCGTCTTAGTCTTCCTTTCATTTTGAAAAGAGAAAATTGTTAGTACTGTCGCTTTGAAAGAAAATAGTTTAGATCTATACTTAGCTTTCTTTTTGTCATTCACACATTAAGAAAGTGGAAAAAAAATACATGCATGTGCACCTGCATTTTGATTGCTTGTTTTGATTTAGAAAAGTGCATTTAGTGTGTGCTCTACGCTCTCTGTTGAAAGAAAAATCGTTATCTTCTTTCCTTTGTAGCTAGGATTTTCATTGCTAAAAGAACATAAATGATTGTTTATCATTTTAGATTGCATATTTAGGAATTTCACATTTACATCACGCGGTGAACCTTGAAAGACAAACTTCTAAGCAAGATCAACCATAAGATAAACCTCAATGAACATAAAAATGCATTGGAATCTAACGCCACACATCTAGAAGTCTAGGCTAGAGATGTGTTCTGGTGTCGTAAAACTTGGTAACTATCATTTTCATCAAAGGTTGGGTGATTACTCCTCTTTGATACAACAAGTTCCAGTATGGACTTGTGCTTCCCGTACCATCATGTATATATTGGGAGACCATAATAGGCTATCATCCTTTATCCTTAGGAAGCTGTGTCTACTACCCTATCAATCGTAATGCACTGAACACAACATTTGGGAATATTGACTGTCGTATATAAGTCCTTGGTAATTTCTTTGTCATTTATCACCAAGGTGTATTTTGTAGTTTTACAATCGATTTGGTAAACCCTCTCGCTAGACTTCTAGAGTAGTCACTTTCATTCCTTTTCGACTCCTTAAAAGAAAACGTCCATCTGAGCACTTGTCACTTCAGGCTGTTATGAAACCAGCTCAAGAAAAGATAGAAAATATAGATCAACGCCTTAGAATTCAGCCTCTTCGAGGGGGCAACCTCCTTTACATTACATAAATGAACAATTCTTCGATGATACAAATGAAAAGACCTCCTCTCTATATATAGGAGTCTAAGGGGTTATAACATAATCAGAGCCGACATAACAATAATATTGTAAGGGCACAATAATAACAATAGTGGGCTTCTATGGGGCACAATAGTAACAATATGGGCACTACATGGGTACATCAATATAATAATTGGGTTATACTAATAACAATAAGGGGTTACACTAGTAGTATAGGGGCCTAACATGCCCCTCTCCTTCAAAAAGTGTTGTCCTCAACGCTTGAGTAGTTCTTGATGCTTATGTATAAAATTCTTGTCCTCCCATGTGGAATATTCAGCGGGTAAGTTCTTCCACTTGATGAGATACTCTGAAATTGATTGATTTCGTAGCTGTCGGGTTCTTGTTTTTGTGACTGCTCCAGGTTCCAATATGATTTTTCCTTCCTCTTCAATTTCTGGCAATATTGCTTGAATTGGGATCTTTTGCAACTTTTGAATAAGTGGCCATACTTCTTTGTCCTTCTTCCATTCATCCCTTGCTTCGTTTATCCAATCTAGTTGGATAATATAAATAGCACAAAACAATGCTTCCACATCCTCATCCTTGAAGAGTCTTCCCATTTGGTAAGGTTGCCATTTTTCAAGTGCATGTAGTATTGCCAACATTTCCTTCTCATAAATAGCTTGCTTGAGATGTAGCAGTAAAAATACCCAATCACCTACATCAAAACATTTTTCACTACGATGTTGATCTACCTGTTGTTTCATTTGATTTTGCACCGAAGTGGCATTATCCTTTAAAAGTTGGAGAACTTGTTGTTGATGCTCGATGTGATCTTTCTCTGCTTGAACCTTTTTCTTCTTGATATGTCCTTCTATCTTTTGAGGAGTGGTAATTTCTTCCAATCCTTTACAAGATATGGTCAGATTCATTTCTTGATGCTCGATGTGATCTTTCACTTCTTGAACATTTTTCTTCTTGATGTGTCCTTCTATCTTGATAGTTTGAGGAGTGATAATTTCGTCCATTGAATTACAAGATATGGTTGGATTCATTTCTTCTTTCTCGATGTGATATTTCACTTCTTGCACCTTTTCTTCTTGATATGTCCTTCTATCTTGAGAGTTTGAGGAGTGGTAATTCTTGCCAATGCTTTACAAGGTATGGTCTGATTCATTTCTTCTTTATCTTCACAATCTATGTAGAATAATTTCTTCTCAGCACACTTATGACCTTTAGTGTATTTGCTATCACAACTGTAACAAAGCCCTTTTGCTCTTTTTTCTTCCAATTGTTGTGGTGTCAACCTTATAGGTTGTGGAAGACTAGGGGCAATAACACTTCCGTCTTTATAGTTGTGAGTGGTATGCTTTCTGGTTGCCATAATTTTGCTTTCCATTTTTCTTGCTAACCTGAATGCCTTCTCTAATGAATCAGGTTCCCAAAGGTGAACATCATGTTGGATATTATCCTTTAAAGACCCTATGAACACATCAATCCTGTGCTCCTCTGGAATATCTTTTACCCTTATGTTCAATTTTTGAAACTCCTCAATGTGCTCCATTACTGAACCCTTTTGTTTGAGACTTATCAATTGGCTAAAAAAAGTGTTGCTTTTTGTATCTTCATAATGTGCTATCAATTCTTCCGTAAAAATTGTCCAAGTGATAAATTGTTTACGAGAGTAAAGCCATTGATACCATACAAACTGATTTGGTTCCAAATATACAGTTGCCATATGTACCTTTTGTGTGTTTTGCACATTATTGAGATCGAAGAACTGCTCCATCTGTAATATCCATGTGGCGGGATCCTTGCCATCAAACTTCCTCATATCGATTTTTGGAATATGGTGAGTCTTCAATCCAACATTAGTGTCTATGGAAACATGATTAACATTTCTTTTGTTCTCATCATGAGTTTCCTTTAGTACCCTTTCACCCTTAGTGACCATTTCTTGTAGCAACTTATTCATATTTATCTTCAATTTGTCCATGTCTGTCTTCAAATCTATCTTCAAATCATCCATCTTAGCTTCCACGTCAATCATCTTAGCTTCTACGCCTTTCTTTAAATAGTCCATATTAGCTTCTACACCTTTCTTTAAACCATCCATCTTAGCTTCTACATCTTTCTTTAAACCATCCATCTTAGATTCTGTTCCTTTTTGTGCAAGGGATAGTTGTTGCACTTGGTCTTGTAATTTTGATATATCATGTTGCATTTCTTCCTCTTCTTCATGAGTCATGCTAGAGCTTTCAGGTTCCTTACTAGGTGTTTGCATTTTCTTTCCTCGGGGAATCAGTTATCGATAATAATGCTCTACTATGCCCTTTTAATTCCTTCAAAATAAATTTTCAAACCAAGCTTAAGCAAAAATTTAAGAAAATCTACACACCTTTTTTCACTTTGTAGGAGCTCGATATTGCCTCTGATGTATCTCTATACTTTCCAATCATCTACTTCTAAATTTGTGAGTTGTAGTAGCCCTCTATATCCTCTTTCCAATGCCACAAGTCTGACCCAAATTGGATTCTCCAAGGAAGAGTTATGTGAAATCTCCCACAGTGACTTGCTTATAGACTAGTTCAGTAGAGCGAACTTGTATGACATGCCACGAGTCACTGTTTCAACCTTTGGATCTGAAACATGCATAAAAGAAACTACAGTCCGTCCTCTTTCTATACCTTCTCACAAAATTTCAATCCGATCCCCAGAGAGAAAGTTATGACGATTTTCCCCAGTTCACCTGTTTTGAATGTAATTTAGGAGTCTGCAAAAAGACCAACTTCCTCAGATCATATCTCCGCAAATATCACGTGAAAAGCTCTGAAATTCGTACCCAAGGTTCAACGCAATTTCTTCTCAAATGGGTTTTTCTTGCAACTTCTGAAACATCACAGAAAAATGTTATAGCGAAAATGCCACGATGACCTGTTTGGAGCAGCGAAACACTAGAATCCAAAGCTCTGATACCAAATGTTATGAAACCAGCTCAAGAAAAGATAGAAAAGATATATCGACGCCTTAGAATTCAGCCTCTTCGAGGGGGCAATCTCCTTTACATTACATAAATGAACAATTCTTCGATGATACAAATGAAAAGACCTCCTTTCTATATATAGGAGTCTAAAGGGTTATAACATAATCAGAGCCGACATAACAATAATAATGTAAGGGCAAAATAATAACAATAGTGAGCTTCTCTGGGGCACAATAGTAACAATATGGGCACTACATGGGTACATCAATATAATAAGTGGGTTATACTAATAACAATAATGGGTTACACTAGTAGTATAGGGGCCTAACACAGGCTCATTAAAAATCGAAAGTGACTATAGTCACCTTTAGCTTTTTCTCGACTCTTAAAAATTGAAAAAGCAAGTTGCGTCCAAGTGTCTTTAAAATTTATTTTAAACGGAATAACATCCTTGTTTCTACTTTGATCTGGGGTTGAGATAATGGAATCTACCAATCAAGGAATCCCCCTTGGAGGGAATCCTAGTCCTTTCTCCTCTTGGGGAGATATTGGTTCTCCATATATGGCTACATTGTCCGTTCTAGGAATCACAATTGGCCTACCGATATGGCTTTTCTTGACCTCTATTGTTCAAAACACCGCAATTCCTCAACAAACTAATTAACAAATAGATGATACTGAAGTTACCCCTTCGCCTTCTACTTCGTTTGTTTCTCCTTCCCCTTCTTCCTCTTCACTTGGTGAAACTAGTGACACTAAAAACCAAGTAATTGACAAGAGAAAGAAAGCGAAGGAGAAGAAGAAGAAGCCGACTAAACAAGGGAACACCAAAGCATCATCTGGTGAAAATCCGCACCAAAAAGTCCATGTGCACTTTTCAAGGAGAACCATTACCATCGAGATTGCCCTTGCATCCCACGGATCTTGAGAGAATGGTCTCCCCGGTTGCACCATTCGGTGTCATCAACCCCTGACAGTCAGGTTGACAACGCACCATCAACTAGTGAAAACGAAGTCAACAGACAAAAAGGAAAAGCTAGAGTTCCATGTAGGTTATGTGAAGGTGATCACACTATTTACTGTTGTCCTTTTATGGACAAAGCGAAAAGCATTTTGGATAACCGTCCTGCTTCACCACAACAGCTTCCACCTAGGTACAAGAAACTCTTGCCAAGTCCTTCGCTAGTTGAAAATCCGATTTACATAACTCAATTGTCAATTGAATCATTTATCATTGAAAGTGAACCTTCTGAGTCCATATCAGATCGAAGTGAACTGGTTAGGATGACAGTCGACCCAGTCTTGCCTTCAGAAAATCCACCTTCAGATGATATAGTTTCCAAAGAGGATGAGAGCGACACCATTCAAACTCCTTTTGTCGATATAGAGTTTAATCAACTTGGGGGAAATCCGCCTATTACTTCACCATAGGAAGAGACCCCCCCAGTTCATGAAACTTATCCAGACATTTATCCGGTACCTCCTCCGAGTAGTCTGGTTGTTTTCTTTGACTGGAATCAACTAGCGAAACCTCGCCTTCCATCTAATGTACCATTTCGAATCATAGTACAAGTTTACAAAATGTTTGTGTATGGTACAATCATAGATGAAGGGGCTTCGGTGAGTATCCTTTCCTCAACTGCTTGGAAAGCGCTTGGTTCACCATCACTTTTGCCTGCAAAACAAAATTTGTCGGGCTTCAACAAAGGAACCAGTCGACCATTAGGGATCCTTCCAAAGTTGCACATAACTTTGAGAAAGAAAACTATCATATGAATGTGATGGTAGTCCAAGGTCCACTAGATTAAAATCTACTCCTTGGACGTGATTATATATATAGCATGGAAGCCATTGTCTCCACATTCTTTCAAGTGATGTGTTTTCCACATGGAGGCAGACTGGTACAGCTTGTCGACTAGGTTTCATTTCCTAGTTCAAACACAACTATAAATCAACCATCATCCCTAAATGGCCTCTTCGCATCAACAATTTCTCTTCCATTTTCAGCCCATCCACCTAATTACCACAAGTAGTTTGGTGAGTGTGATGAAGATTAGGGGGCATGCACCCTAGTCTGCCTCGGCAGGCGAACCCAGAGGAAAAGAGATATTTTCTTGAAAGGTTATAATACTTGGACTGAATAACATTCCTGTATAGGTTATGTGATCAGTCTGACATGATTATTTCCTTTGTACGATTGTGAATGGAATCTCACAGCATTCACCTTCGTACATTATGTGATTGGAAGCTCACAGCAATCACCTTTGTCCATTTCGATAGACATCACAAAGGAAGAGTTTTTTGTCGGCCGATAGAAACAATCCTACCTAACTGCAGGAACTTCCATTTGGTAACCTAGAAACTCTCCTTTTACTGAAAGACTTGGGGGCATGCAAACCTTTGCATGCAAGTGAAAAGAGACCTTTGATTTTCTTAGTTTTTACGTTCTTAACCCTTTAACCTCGTAGCTCAATCATTTCTAGCTTACATAAAAAGGCCATGTGCAAATGTTATAGTAGTGATCAAGCTCACTAAAAAATAAATCTACCAAGAGACATTATCAAAACACTGGTAAGAGCAATGATCCCGCAAGGTTCAAGCTCGTTAAAAGATCAACCCGCATTGAGCACATGTTGGCACAAGGTTCAAGCTCATTAAAAAATAAACCCACCTCTGGTAAATAGCCTTTTGTGATCGCTTTGCTATCTGCCCTTTTAAACTTTGGTTGTGTTACTTCCGTCACCTCCATTTCATTTGACTGACCATACGCTTCCACTTGATTGTTTACCCTTTTGAGGAACATCTATGACAAGTGATTCTAATTGCCACCCTCTTCACACTGCCATGTTTTGAGAAGTTCCAAACTTACCTGGAACCAGCTGCTACCTAGAAATATCACTCGTTCCTAAAAACGAGCCTCTTTTAAACTCTTTTTAGACTCGTTAAATATAAAAATATTGTTGAGCTATTAGCCTTCCCAGCTCATTAACGTAAAGGGACCGTTATCCCTCTCATATATTTTAATCTTTTTGGACTTGAGGGATTATTGAACATAAAGATCGAGCGCTTGTCTTTGTTGGCTCGCTAAAACTATCGAAAAGTCATCCCTTTGGTATTATTTTACACTTTTTTGAACTTAAGGGATTATGCCACAAAAAATGACGTTGGAGTCTCCTTTTCATCCATTTTCAGACTCTCTAAACAAGAAAAGGACTGAGTTATCTTTTTCATCAAACTCGTTAAAACAATAGTGAGAAACTTGTCCACCTAGACAAGAACGAGTCTCACTGACGCTAGGCTTGCTAAACACAAAGTGGCTGGTTTGCCCAACGGGAAAATTATAGACCAAGCATATGTTATCCTCCTCAAGCTTGTCAAAAGTAAAGAGGTACTGGTCAGCAATGATTGGGGAAAAATGGGAAGAAAACTTGAAGAATTCTATTGGGAGCAAGTCGCTCTTGAACATGACACTTTCACTCCATCTCCGTGATTGAGTTGGGTTGGGTTTCCGTTCACTGTCACCATCGGTCCGCCATGCCATCCATTGGGTAAATGATACCAGTCCATATCAGTGTCACCAATATGTTCAAGAGAAGTCATTCAGAGAATTCACCATCCAGCAAACACCTCGTCCACTGCATTACATCCACACTTCATTTTTCATGACCGCCATTCCTAAACCTCATATCATCAGATCGTTTTCACCTCCACAAAAATCATTTGCTCCATTTCACGTCGTAGATGTCGGATACATTAAGGCCCTCCTATGACAGGTCACTTCTTGTCAACATCAGCTAATTATCCAAGAAGTTGACTTAGAAACAACCTTTTCAGTACTTTGAAGCTTGCATGCCTCAATGGCAAGTTTCTCACTTCCGGCGACGAGTTTACATCAGTGACCTTCGACCGAAAGACTTTGCATGGTGTTCGACATCAGCTCATATATTCACACCACGTGAATTGTACTGTAGTACATTGAGGGTAATCATCATTATCGGTGTTTCCTCTCATGTCAGTTAATAGCTTACATCATTGGCTGGTAATCAGGTGATGTCCTTCAATGTTCAACTTCAGAACATCTTTTCACATTGATCGACTTGTACATCGGGCGAAGATTGTATGAGTTTTGAAGACCCTAGATCTAGTTTCATCCATCCGGGCTGCAATATATTTAGGAAAATAAAGACATCAATTGTACACAGAAGCTACACAGATAGTCATCTAGCCAGGGAAGATGACTCTTCATGTGAAGAATCATAAGTCTACAACAGCAAACGATTATCTGTCCTATGTACATGAAAAAGAATTTATAAAACTGAGCATGGGAATGCCCGCCTCAGCTAGATCATGAAAATAATATGATGATGATGTATTGTATTGTATCTTATATAGGTCACCTTCTAGTTCGAATACCTCATATCCTCGTGAATAAAGCATTTCACCTGACATCAAAAGATTTACTACCTCATGCTTTAGGGGGCATTTGTTATAGTCATATTTGGGCACTACAACCACAAACTCATATGTCCATACACTAAGGACTCCTTAAGTCCCTAAAAGTGTTGCTTCATACCCTAAAGGATCATGGTCAACTGATTACATCATTTCCCATAAGTTCCACCTGACAAACTACTCAGAACTGGCCAAAACTGGACCATACAGGCTACTCCATGGGCAAGGTGTGATGTATACTGAAATGGCCTTTTGTGGGGTGCGATGAGTGAGAATAGACAAATGGTAGAGACAGTTTGCAAGGTGGATGATCATGGAATCTTCTAGAAACTTCTCCTATGGCACTTGCTTCTCTGAATTCGCCCAGGGATGAGTAAGAGATCATGAAATCTCCAAGTGGAACCAAGAACTATTAGTGGAATGACACTAATCAAAAACCTAGAGCTGACTCACACCCTTGCAAGACATCTATAAATGGATCCATCACCTAAGAGATCTGGAGGCTAGAATTTTGTATTTTGAAAGGAAGTGTTGTTGGTTTGCTAAGAAGAGACATTGCATTGTTGGGTGAATTGCTTGTTCATGAGGTGAAGAGGGCTTCTACAACTGGGAGGATGATGCTGGATTAGACAGCTGGGTTGTAATCCTCTCTTACATTACTATTAATAAAGTTCTTTGAGTTTTCCTCCATATGATCTTGTATTTGTGAATTCTATTGTTTATGAATGCAATTGTATGGTCAATGTGTTTTTTATTCCATATTGTTTATGATGTTTTAGATAGAGATGTTTTGATAGTTTGCTATTACTTTGACTCTACAGGTACTCTTTGAAGCAGGACAAGTAGAAGAGGAGTGGCGAATTCTATCAAGGAAAAGAGAAATCAAGCTAGGATCAAAGTGAAAGATCCAGGTTGATCCTCTATTCTTCTCTTCCATCTATCACACTTAAAGGAACTCTTGAAAAGATTTCATTGTTTGCTTCTAAGGTAGCTACCTGTCTTAGTGGGACTAGCAGTTCGAATCAACACTAGTTTTCCCTGAAACACCATCCTCCCATACATAATTCCCTCGACATCATTCCCTAAACTTTTCCCTAATTTCCAAACCCTATACCCATACACCCCAAACCCTATACATATACCCTAAACCCTACAATATTCACTGCCCCTAGTCACTCCCTACATCCCTTTCCCAATCTTGTTCACCCTCACCTATTTTCCTATTCAAATCTCTTCATACTCATCTTACCTTCATCCACCAATCCAGCACTCTTCACTCATCACATAGAGAAACAGCTGTACAACAATGGAGATGGACAGTGAGTATGAAATGGAGGAAGAAAACCATAGTGACAGTTCCAAGGAGAGAGACAGACAGGGTAGAACGCCTCATAAGGGTGGAAAAAATATCAGAGGGGAGCCCACCAGTTTGAGGGAGCTACAAGCCTGCCCCTTTGCCCTCTCCTGTTTCAGACATCATTTATGTTTCAGTTTCTGTGAAATGGTGGAAAGGGTTAAATCCCATCATGAATTAGCATGGTTGTTTGTGACACATTTGGACAACAATGAGGTAAACCTTGCTAGAGCCATATTTACTTTGTCACCAGTTGTCATTTCAAAGGCTACAGGTATTCCAAATGTGGGTGAAAAGTGGAACAAAGGTCAAGACATTGACAGGGAATTGTTATAGACATTTTTGTGCCTCGCGTCAAGGAGCAGGAAATGTCGATAATTACAAGGATCCTCAGTCCCTAAACATGTTGTTCTTACCCCTAAAAGAACAACGTCATCAATCAACAGCACTTCCAATCAGTTCTCCACCTGAAAACACTTCAGAACAGGCTTATTTTGGATCATGTCAGCTGCTTAACTGAGCTTCTGCGCTGTATTGCAACTGTCCCACTCTGTACCTGCGCTGGAAGTCAAAAACAATGAAGGCTACCTGCGCTGGGCGAGATTGGCCAAGTGGCACAGTCCTCCTGCAAGGTGTCAATTGCCCAGGAAGCTTCCAAACTGACACTTGGTTCATCAGATTCGCCTTGTGATGAGTAAGAGGTACTTGATCACCATGTGTAACCAAGGATCTCCAAGTGGACTCAAGAACTGAAGATTAACTGAAGAGGGAGAGGACACTAGTCAGCTCTATGCCAGCCTCAAGCTGACTCATCCTCTCTTCTTCTCTCCTATATATAGAGCTCTTCTATGAGGTCTAAGGAGGCTGGAATTTTGTATAAGCAAAGAGGTGCTGTTGGTATACTGCCAGGATTATTGGGTGATTGTTTTACTAGAGGTGAAGAAGAGAGTTCTTGCTGCCGAGGAGGTGCTGCTGGATTGGGGCCAACATCATTGGTTGTAACTTCCTCTGGAACCCTGTTACTTTCTATCAATAAAGTTTGCATGTTCTTCTATATACTTGTTTTACATAGATGCTTTTGTGTTTACATGTATATTTGATGCAACCTAATCCATGCTTCAATTATGATTGCTTGTATCTCGTAGTTTGCTCCCTTTTGTTGTGCAGATTCTGTGTGTAGCTGGATCGGCTTGGAGAGTAAAGAGCTGGGAACGGGATACAAAGCGAGAAGGACAAGGATCGACTAAGCGCAAGACACCAGGTTGGTTGATCCTCTTTCTATTCTCTCTGTGCTTTCATAAAGATGAACATGAAAACTTTGTCATTCGGTTGTTGCTAAAGTCTGTCACCTTTAGAAAGGGTTAGTGTCATCCGCATCGGATACTTTTCCCCACAACAAACTGGCGACTCCGCTGGGGAAGTCCTAGTATCTTGTTGTTGTAGTATTTTGCTATTGATTTCTTGAAGAAAGGAGTACCGAATCGAAAAGCTTTTGACTCTATCAAAAGCGAAGTAGAGGGTTTTGCTACTCTTGCTCCTTTGCTGAGCAAATTCAAGATTTAAAGAGCTAATCTACAGATGAATCCTTACTCTTTGTGATAGATCTTTATCCTCTTGATCATCCCTTAGCCTGTACTTAACCCATAGCATTTTATTTCAGTCAAAACAGTACATTTTTGAGCTTTTTATGACCCGGAATTCTTAGCAGACGTAACTCTCGTAAGTCAGTGCAGGCTGTCCACAGGCAGTCTGCATTACAACGCAGGTGCTCCCTTCGGGAACTGCGCTGAGAGTGAAACTGGCAGACCAGTGCCTGCGCTGGTCCAGTTGGCCTTAGTCTAGCTCAGCTCTTCCTTTGTGTCTTGGCCCTGTTTGCACTTGTTTTGATTGATTGCTTGCTGGTTATTGTATTTGCTGTAGACCACTTCTCCTTGACATTATTCCGCCTCAGTTGTGTGATGAAATTGTAAACGTTCTTTCAGTATTTCTTGTTTCAGTTACAATTTCCCATTGTGAAAAGCGAACCTAGTAGCTGTGGCCTCTTAGATTGCGATCTTATGAGTTAGTGTTATTGCTGTTCATAGCTGTTTTGGATTGGTTTGCTTCTCACTTTATGGTTTGAATCTATACTTTTCCTGTATTTAAAACAAGTCTTTCATAAGGTGTTCTTTTGATTGTGGACAAGCTTGTTTATTTCTACTTGAAAGTTGATTCAAAAATCATACAACAGTTTCCTTTTGTTAAGCATCAACATTAAGGATAACGAAAAGAAATACATGCATTGTGCATTTTGCATTTGACTGTATGCTTGACGATTTAGGAAAATGTGCATTTTAGTGTGTGTTCTTTGATCTGTGGAAAAAGTTGTGTCTTGCTCTTTCCTCAAGTAGATTAAGGTTTTCAAAGTTGAAAGATTGAAAAGATTTTGCTTCTCATTCTTAGATTGCATATAGGAAGTTGTATATATACATCTCGTGGCGAACCTGAAAGGCAAACTGTTAAGAAAGATCAACATTAAAATAAACTCAATTTACATAACAACGCTTTGGAATTTAACGCAAACATCTAGAGGTCTAGGTAGAGACGTGTTTCGGCGTCGTTAAACATAGTGACTGTCGATCTCTACGAAGGTGGGTGATTCCTCCTGAGAGTCGGTGGCACTAACACGGATTTGAGCTCCCGCGTACCGTCGTGTATATTGGGAGACCCCTATAGGCTTTTATCCTTTATCCTTAGGAAACCGTGTCGGCCGCCCTACTGATCGCGATGCAGTGAACACAGCATTCACGAAGATCGACCACCCGTACCGTAAAACGTATTCTGTGGTTTCGCGAAAGGTTTGGCACACCCTCTGCCTAGATCTCCAGAGCAGTTTCTTTTGGCCCTTTTCAAACTCTATAACTGAAAAGGTCCAACCGAGCATTTGTCACTTCGGGCTCGTTAATACATCGAAGGCGACTAGAGTCATCTTTAGCTTTTTCTCGACTCTTAAAACATGAAAAAGCAAGTTTGTGTCTAAAAGCGTCGTAAATAAAACTTATTTTAAAGCGGAACATAATCACCTGTTATTCCCACGTTGATCTTTCAGTTGAAAAGTATGGAGCCCACCAACCAAGGAAGTAACCTTGGCGGAAGTCCAAATCCCTTCTCCTCTTGGGGAGATGTTGGTGCGCCTCATATGGCTACATTGTCACTTCCAGGATTGACAATCGGCCTTCCTGTTTGGCTCTTTTCAACTAATGTTGTCCAAATCGCCACTAATCCTGAGCAGTCGAATCAACTGTCAGAACAATCTAGAACTACCCACCAGCCTTCTACCTCTTGTGATACTTCCTCTGATCCTTCATCTTCGTAGGGTAGAGCCGGCAAAAGTCAGCCTCCTAAGGAGAAGAAAGAAAAGAAGAAGAAAGGGAAGAAGCAGAAGGAGCCTCTGGCGAAGGCGACTGGGGGCAAGCAGAAGAAAACTGACAAAAACCCACACACTGCACCGACCGGGCCTAAATCGCCATGTGTCATTTGCAAAGGGATCCATTTCCATCGTGATTGTCCTTGTATTCCCCGGATACTAAGGGACTGGTCCCCGAGGTTGCACAATCCGGTAGCATCAACCTCTGGTTGTCAAGTTGATTGCATTCCCTCAACTAGCGAGAGTGAAGGACGAAGAAGGGGACCAAGATCACCCTGTCTATTGTGTGAAGGTCACCATGCCATCCACAAATGTCCATTCTTAGATGAGGCAAAGAGAGTTTTGGAAGATCGCCCGGTGTCACCGGTGCAACTTCCGCCTGGATACCGAAAACTCGCGCCTAATCCCTCGATAGTTGAAAATCCAGTTGAACCACTCAAGTGGTCAGCTGATGTGTCAGTCATTGAGAATGAACCTACCGAATCTAGACCAGACGAAAGTCTAAAGGTCGAAACGGCAGTTGACCCGGTTCTTCCTTCAAAGGTTCTATCGTCCAATGACTCCGTCATTGAAGACCTGTCTTCAAATGACACCGTCACCGAAGTGTCGTCTTCATGTGACACCCTCACTGATGAGAACAAGGATGACACCATCCAGGTTCTCTTTATCAGCACCGACTCCGACGAGCATCCGGGCAATGCGCCCATTCCTTTATCGCAGGAAGGAACATCATCTGAGTCGTATCCGGCCGTATATTCGGTCCCACCACCAAGCAACCTGGTTGTATCCTTTGATTGGAATCAACTAGGCAGACCCCGGTTACCAGCCAGTACACCATTTAGAATCATTGTCCAGATCTATAGAATGGTTATGGCTGGTACTATCATTGATGAAGGGGTGTCTGTGAGTATCCTTTCCTCTATTGCTTGGAAAGCACTGGGTTCCCCAGCGCTTTTACCTAAGTTGAGAAATCTCTCAGGTTTTGATAAAGGAACCAGTCGACCATTAGGAATCCTCCCCGATGTACCTGTTACATTGAAGGGGAAGACCGTCAGGATGAACGTGTTGGTAGTTCAAGGACCCTTGGATTATAACCTACTCCTTGGACGCGACTATATTTATTGCATGGGAGCGATAGTCTCCTCACTCTTTAGAGTAATGTGTTTTCCACGCGAAGGAAGGGTGGTCAAGCTCGTAGACCAGCTTTCATTTCCGGGATCTCGCATCGCAAATAGTCAAATACCAATCCTAAATGGTCTGTTCACTCAAGATTCGCCTCCGCCCCCAGTCCTCCTTCCCGATGAGCGCGAGTAATTCGGAAAGAAAGACTAGGACCCAGGGGGCATGCACCCTGGTCTGCTTCGGGCAGAAGAAACTCCGGGTACAAGGAAGAATTTCCGCAGGAGAACATGACTAGTCCGTACCCCGTCCGAAGGAAGTGGGGTTGTTCTGGAATAATGATCTTTTGTTAAAGTTATGTGTTTGGGAATCATTCACCTTTGTCTAAAAAAGTGGGCAATGCCCAAGTAGGAATTCCCTTATTGTAACAAGTAGTCACCATCTTTAAATTCAAGCCTCGCCCATCGAAACATATGTTTTGAAGGATAAGCAGGGGCAGTAAACTAAGAAGGAGACCGTATTGTTGTGACAGAGGGTAACCATCTTTGGACAACCCAATGATAGACACCGCCGAAGAAAGAGATTGATTTGCGGCAGCGAATAGAACCACTCTTCAGATAATAAGAAAGAGGCAAGCCTCCCTCGATAATACAAATGTTTTATCTTTGAGTAGTGTTCTTCTATTGTCACAATAGCTGTTTGTTAAAAGTGGGCCGACAGGAAGTCTGAGTACTGCGTAAGACCCCTTAAAATAACGAGAAGACAAGTATCGTTAGCATTAGATTAGCAAGATGACAAATAACTGTGAACACCCAAAGAAAAGCAGAAGTAGGAGAGAGGAGGGGCAACCTCGAAATTCTATCCTATACCTGGGGGCATGCAAACTTTCTGGAGTGCAAGCTAGGGGCGGTTATTTATCTGGTTTTAAGATTAACCGTTTCCAAACTTGCATGAAAGAAAGCCTGTGGGGCAGAAGTAAAATTCGCCAAAATAAGAGCATAGCTGTAGTAAGGCATAAGCTCTATAAAAATTGGTCCTTATAGGAGGCGTTCTTATGACTGGTATATCGAGCAGTTTTAGCATATAGTTCATGCTCGTTAAAAAATAAACGCGAAATTCGAGCAGTTTTAGGCCTGAATTTATGCTCGTTAAAAAATAGAAAAGTGTGAGCAAATGTTTCCCCCAGAGTTCAAGCTCATGGAAAAAATGAACCGGTAAATAACCTTTTGAGATCGTAAATTCATTAGCCATAAGAACCTTGATCGTGTTTTCATCCACCACCTCCACCGTTCATTTGGCCGATCATTCACTTCCATTTGTGTGTTTACCTCTTTTGAGAAACAGCTGCGAAGAGTGATTTCACCTAGCCATCCTTGTGACACTGCCGTGATTGGAAATTCCAACCTGTACCTGGAATCTGTAGCTATCCCTGTTTATCACTCGTTCCTCAAAAGACGAGTCTTCTTTCAGCTCTTTTCACTGACTCGTAAAATATGAAAAGTTTGCCGAGTTTTGGCCTTCCAGCTCGTTAAAATGACCGGAACGCTATCCCTCCTCTAAATTTTAATCTTTTTGGACTTGAGGGATTATTGCACAAAAGGATCGAGCGCTTGCCTGGTTCAGCTCGTTAAAAATACCGAACAGCCATCCCTTCTGTATTGTTTTATACTTTTTCGGACTTAAGGGATTAGCTGACGAAAAAGGAATTATGGAGTTCACTTTCTGTACCTTTTTAGACTCTCTAAAAATGAAAAGGACTGAGTTTTCCTTGTCGTTAGACTCGTTAAAATAATTAAATAGCGACAAACTTGTCTTTAGACGAGAACGAGTTTCCCTATCGCTAGGCTCGTTAAATCTTAGCGATGGGCTTGCCCGAAGGGCAGGTTATAGAACAAGCATATGTTATCCTCCTCAAGCTTGACAAAAATAAAGAGGTACTGGTCAGAAATGACTGGGGAAAAATTGGGAGAACATCAAAGTTTAGAGGTAGCAAGTCACTCTTGAACATGACACTTTTCCTCCGTATCACATCGGGTTGGGTTGTCTCATTCACCGGTTTCATCACCATGGTCCTCGCCACACCATCCATTCGGGGTAATGCTACCGATCCATCGCATCAGTGTCGTTATATGTTCAAGAGGGGTCATTCAGAAAGTGTCAACCGTGTCCCATCCACTACCATACATTATCCTTCATCCATTTCACGATCGCCACCCTGAATCATATGTCACAGTTTGTTTCCACCTCCACTAAATCATTAGCTCCGTTCCGTGTCATTGATGTGGGATTCATTAAGGCCCTCCTTTGACGGATCGCTTCTTGTCGACATCAGCTCATTATCCAAGAAGTCGATCTAGGAACACCCCCATCAGTACTTTGAAGCTTGCATGCCTCAATGGCAAGTTTCTCACTTCCGGCGACAGGTATACATCAATGACCTTCGACCAGAAGATTTTGCGTGGCATTCGACGCCAAGTCCTTTATTCACGCCACGTGAATTGTACTGCCGTACCTTGAGGGTCATCGTCCTTATTGGTGATTCCTCTCGCGCTTGTTAACGGTTTTCATTATTTACCGGTAATCAAGCGATGTCTTTCCATGTTCGACTTTAGCGTAATTCTCACATGGATCGACTTGTACTTAGAGTGAAGATTGAACGAGTTTGAAGACCCCGGATCTAGTTTCATCCATCCGGGCTGCGATATATATTCAGGAAATATAAAAGCATTTACCATGTACATCATTGCAGCAGATGATCATCCTCCTCAAAGGATGATAATTTTAGCGGAAGATTATCAGTCTGTCTTCAGACGATCATCTGTCATATGTACCACAATGTATTTATAGAAAGCTGAGCATGGGAATACCCGCCTCAGCTAGATCATGAGAATAATGATGAATGAAAGATAATGTATTGTATTGTATTGTATTGTATTACAGGGCACTCTCCTCAGCACTGGAAGGAACTTCGGACCCTCTAGCTAAAGCATTTCACCCGATTAACGGCCTCATACTTTAGGGGGCAACTGTTATAGACATTTTTGTGCCTCGCGTCAAGGAGCAGGAAATGTCGATAATTACAAGGATCCTCAGTCCCTAAACATGTTGCTCTTACCCCTAAAAGAACAAGGTCATCAATCAACAGCACTTCCAATCAGTTCTCCACCTGAAAACACTTCAGAATAGGCTTATTTTGGATCATGTCAGCTGCTTAACTGAGCTTCTGCGCTGTATTGCAACTGTCCCACTCTGTACCTGCGCTGGAAGTCAAAAACAATGAAGGCTACCTGCGCTGGGCGAGATTGGCCAAGTGGCACAGTCCTCCTGCAAGGTGTCAATTGCCCAGGAAGCTTCCAAACTGACACTTGGTTCATCAGATTCGCCTTGTGATGAGTAAGAGGTACTTGATCACCATGTGTAACCAAGGATCTCCAAGTGGACTCAAGAACTGAAGATTAACTGAAGAGGAAGAGGACACTAGTCAGCTCTATGCCAGCCTCAAGCTGACTCATCCTCTCTTCTTCTCTCCTATATATAGAGCTCTTCTATGAGGTCTAAGGAGGTTGGAATTTTGTATAAGCAAAGAGGTGCTGTTGGTATACTGCCAGGATTATTGGGTGATTGTTTTACTAGAGGTGAAGAAGAGAGTTCTTGCTGCCGAGGAGGTGCTGCTGGATTGGGGCCAACATCATTGGTTGTAACTTCCTCTGGAACCCTGTTACTTTCTATCAATAAAGTTTGCATGTTCTTCTATATACTTGTTTTACATAGATGCTTTTGTGTTTACATGTATATTTGATGCAACCTAATCCATGCTTCAATTATGATTGCTTGTATCTCGTAGTTTGCTCCCTTTTGTTGTGCAGATTCTGTGTGTAGCTGGATCGGCTTGGAGAGTAAAGAGCTGGGAACGGGATACAAAGCGAGAAGGACAAGGATCGACTAAGCGCAAGACACCAGGTTGGTTGATCCTCTTTCTATTCTCTCTGTGCTTTCATAAAGATGAACATGAAAACTTTGTCATTCGGTTGTTGCTAAAGTCTGTCACCTTTAGAAAGGGTTAGTGTCATCCGCATCGGATACTTTTCCCCACAACAGGAATACTATGAGCCTTACATCAAGGCTAAATACTATAACAGACTCAAGAGAGTATTGCCCTTTAAATTCCTGGAGGACAGGTTTTCTCCATTGATGAAGATCATCATCAAGTACTTTACTTGTGAAGGTAGGTTCTCCCGCTTGTATGCCTACCACATTAGACTATTGATGCATTTCACTAAGGTGAGAATGATGAATATCCCCTATTTTATGTTTAGAAACATAGAAAATATGGCATTCATTATAAAGAAGAAATCATACCCCCAGCAGTTAACCAACATCTACCACTACTCTTTGATCAAAATCACTATTTTGCATGAGCTAAACCTTCTTGATATACCATGGGAAACTTTCATTTCTTATGAAATGTTCAAAGGCCCTCAAATATTTTCATCAATGCCTCATGAAGAAGGTGGACCTTTAGGACAGGAAAAGGTCCAAGAGACTGAAATTGTTGGAGTGACAGTATTTGTGACATATGAGAGAGGCACTAGGAAACCTTTTGCAGCTGCCAGGCGAGTATTATCTCCACAAGGTGTGGAAGGTGTCTCACCTTCATCTTCAAGCTATAGGTAAATGCTATCTCCATAAGGAGTGCAAGGGGCTTTGCCTCCTTCTTCAGCTAAATAGGTACAGGTTGGGTAGCAACACAAGGGCAAAGGTAAAGGCAAGAAAAAGATGCATGAGAAAGATCCTAACAATGGGCAAGAGAGAGATTTTGTCCTTGTAGATCATGAGGAGGCACACGGAGTGGATGTCATTGACTTCGATGGTCAAGATCCAAGGACTGTCAAAGACATGATCATTAAGGAACAAGAGGCTAAGATACGATTCTTGTCAGTGAATTTAGAGAGGGCTAAAATCAATGTAAATGTTGAAGCGGGAACTCTGGCCAAAAAAGCCTGAAAAAACATCAAAAAAGGTGCTAAAAACGAAAAGTGTTGATGCTGGAATACCACCTTTTTTTTTTCTTGGATAAATTTTCAACATGTTTTAAAAATGGCGGTGAAAACCAATTTTTTGCACAAAAAATTTCCAAAAAACACCCTCAAAACGAAAAGTGTTAATGCTAGGAGAACACTTCTTTTTTTCAAAAGTAAAATTTCAACATTTCAAAATAATGGCGTAAAATATTTTAACAAGACCCCAAAAAACATTAAATTTTAAAAAATAATGAAAACATAAAAAAAAAAAAAATTAAAACGATGAAAAAACACAAAACAAAAAAAAAGTTAAAAAAAAATAGCAAAACATAATTAAAAATATATACTAAAAACAAAACCTAAAATAAAAATAAAAAATGAAAAAAAAAATCAAATATAGAAAAAAAAAAAATCAACCATACAAATGTAGAAAAAAACAAAATTAATGATAAGAATTAAAAAACTAAAAAAATATTATAAACAAATAATTAGTAAAAAAATATTTTAAAGAAAATGGAAAAAAAAAAGTTATTTTGTAAACCATAAAAAAAATTGGCAAAAGAAAAAAAGCATTTAAAATAAACTAAAAATTAAGTAGGTAAAAATAGAAACATTAAAAAAAAAATTAAGAAAAAACAAAAAGTTAAAAATAAAAATTAAAAACAAAATAGATCTTAAAAAAATAGAAAATTAACAAACAAAAATTAAGATTAAAATGTTGCTTACTTAAAAAACAAACATAAAAATATATATAAAAGACAAAAATAGAAAAATAAAAAATGTTAAAAAAAATTACCTCACAAACTATAAAAGAATTTGGAAAAAAAACTTTATATATATATATATATATATATATATATCATTAAGTAAGTAAAAATAGAGAAATTAAAAAGAAACGTTAGCAAAAACTGGGGAAAAAAATTAAAAACAAACTAGTTTAAAAAATAAATAAATAGAAAATTAACGAAAAAAATTAAAAAACTGGTAAAATTAATATTAAAAAAAAACAAAAATAAATTCAAATTATCAATAAATAAATAAATAAATGCGTATTATAATTTTTTTTTTTTTTTTTAAATACAAATCATTATATATATATATATATATATATATATATATATATATATATATATACATATACATATACATATACATATATATATACATATACATATACATATATATATATATATATATAAAATGTAGGTTTAATAAAAAATAATTACATTTTTTTAAATTAAAAATACCCATTTTTTTGGTTTTTTTTTGGTAATTTGAATTTATTTTTTTGTTTTTTTTTTCTATAATTTGAATTATTATTTTTTTTTTTTTTAAAATAGACATTTCTTTATAAACTGTAAATGTTTTTATATTTTTATATTTTTTTTTTCATTTGAAAAGACATATATTTTATGCCATTTTCATATATTTTTTTTTTAATAAATAATTTGAGTTTATTTTTGTTTTTGTTAATATCAATTTTACTATTTTTTTTTAAGTTTTTTCATTAATTTTCTATTTTTTTCTTAAACTAGTTCGTTTTTAATTTTTTTTTTTCCCTAGTTTTTGCTAATGTTTTTGTTTTTTTAATTTCTCAATTTTTACTTACTTAATTATATATATATATATATATATATATATATATATATAATTTTGTTTTATTTTCCAAATTCTTTTATAGTTTATGAGATAATTTTTTTTAATTTTTTTTTTGGTCTTTTTTATATATATTTTTATATTTGTTTTTTAGAGACAATTATTTCATGTGGATTGAAAATTTAATTAACGATATATAAATATGTAGAATATCGAAAATGCAAAATATCGACCTTCTTCTTTAAATATGCAAATCAATAAAAACCTCACTACAAAAAAAAAAAATGAAAATAAAAACAAGAAAATATGAAGAAGAAGACCACTTCCAAAATTATTAAATTTACAAAATAATTATTTACATTTCATACATTAGAAAATTTAATGTCAAAAAATAGGTCTTTTAAAAAAAGTGTCTGATGGAGAATAACCACTTTTTTAAATCAGCATGAAAATCACTACCACTCTAAAATGCAATGTACATAAAAAAAATTAAAGTGCCAAAAACTATGCTCTAAAAAAAACATGTGTGTTTTGCATCACCCATTTTCAAAATCGGGTCATTTTTTTGCTATCTCTACAAAACGGGTAACAGTATCAGTTCCTGTTTTAAAGTTTACGTTGATTAAATGGGTCATCAATTATCTAGAGGAAGAAAAAAAACAATTGACCGACAAGCAAGTCCTCATGGAGTGGCAAATGATCAAGGAGAACCGGCAAAAGACAAAGAAGGCAAAGGTGAAGATGACCTCCATTGAGCAAGAGATTGAGAATGACCAGGAAACTTGGCTTGAAAGGGTCAAAATACACCTTAAAAAGTTGCTTGAGAAGGCCAATAGAGATAAGAAGATGCTTCACCACATGTCCTATCACTATATGACCCAGAACAAAATATGTAATATAAGGATGAGGAAGCTTAAGGCAAGGTTGAAGAAGGCTTTGAGAAGAAAAAAGGAGCAAGAAAAACTAAAAATCTTGGTTGAAGCCTCACTAGCCCATAAAAGACACTAATGAGGGAGCCTTGTGCCAAATCTGGGCAAGTTTTGGTTAGTTTTTGTCGTTTTTAAATTTTTAAATTTTCCAACACAGAAAATTGCTCTAGGTGCGTAGCGCCACTGGCGCTACGCATTCGATTGGGACAATTTTTGGAGAAATGGTTTGCATATTTGGATTCAGCATGATGAGAGCATTAACCCTTGAAAGTTTTAGCAATTTTGGAGCAAAACTTGGTCACCTAAAGGTCAAAAAACCATCAAAAAATGGCCTCTCTACCTCTTTTTGGACACACAGGAAGCAGCCTTGGGCGATTCCACTTTTGAGGGGGGAAATGACCTCCAAATGCACAAATTCAAGATGTTCCAGAAACTAGATAGGAAGATCTTTCCAATGAGCTATCATGGGCTAAATTTTACTAAGGCGAAGGCCTCCAAAATCAGCTGAGAAGTGGCGCTACGCACCTGGTAGGTGGTGCTACGCATAGAGCCAATTTGCTCAAAAATCCAAATTTCGCCTAGTTTTTTTACAAGTTGACTCTTTCTCTTATCTTGGATGAATTTATGATTGTAAATGATGATATGCTATGTAAATGTAATTCTAAAATGACTTTGAAGGGTAGATTCATCATTTTGAGGTGGTTTGGGGGTGAATGAATTAGTTTCCATGGTTTTAGAGGCAAGTTGTTCCACTGCCTATATTCTTGTTCCTAGTTTACATATGGTTGAAACAGTCCCTTATCTCTTGGATTCGACCCTTGATGGCTAGCATAGGTGGTTTTCATGTCTATATTATGTATTTTTTAGTCATTAGAAAAGGTTTGACTCTTGTGGATGCTTTGAGCTACATTGTACATCTCTACAACAATTTGGCAAGGAAATAAACCAGGATTTGCAACTATTTTTGTGGGATTCTTGTGGTAATGTGTTTTTGCATTGTTTCTCCTTCTGTCATTAGTTTTTATCATGTGTTATATGTGCCAAAATCTATTTCATTCTTCCTAACTAAATGAAATCGAGCTAGATAGGTAGAATACATTGGTAACAGTGCTCTGCCTTAGGAATACATTTAGTTTTTGATGATTTCAGCTATTTGAAGAGGACTCATGATCTTTACATGCCCTCCTCAGCTCCTCACTAATCTTAGAGCTACCATCTCACTCAATTCCAAGTGCCAAAACACCTACCTACCTCGCCCCACAGAACACCTTGCAATTAACTTGATTTCCTGGACCCAAAGCTGCCTGCTCCATTTGATCCTACAACAAACTCATCAAAATCAACGAAAAACTATAGAGCTACTATACCTAGCCTAAAATCCATATTTAATTTAGTCATATCATTTGAGATTGACAAGGAGAGAGCCCTCCCCCAACCTGGTAGGGCTAGCTACCAAGTTAAGCTTGGTTTGTGGTCATCCTAGGATTTCCTCTCTTCAGCCTGAGGTCAATCTAGGCTCTAACAATCTCAAAGCCCATACTTCACCTCAAACCAACATATTCTTCATGACTAACATTAATACTATCTTATCTCTTACCAATGTCTCTCGAGGAGTCAAAATATATTCCACTTTTCTTAGTGCTTATTATGATCCACCACCTACTCCTTTTGAGCCTATCTCATCTAGTGTTTGCATGCTCCAAGCATCACAAACCACCCAAAAATGGTCTAGTATGCCTCAACATTAGACCTCACCTCCGTAACATGATTTTCCTAACTTAACCCAACCTTCCAATACTACTCCTCAAGGATCATTTCCTTCTGCTGGTGTCTCTCCTAATATGTTTCTTCCCAGAACCATTCCCCTAGGTCTTACCCATCTCGAAGAAGTTCCTCTAGGCCATTATCCTTATGGTCAGATACCTTTCTTATTCCCCACCTGTACTTTATTCTCTACTTGTGATGGCCACATTGAGTTTACCCAACATTACCTTGGGGATCCCAGTCTTGTACATCAATCCTCCTGTGAACACTCCACCCAATAAAATCAAACCTTACACTACTTTTACCCTGGTCCAACCTATTTTTCCTACACCTTTCCTTATTGCATTTCCATATAAAACTCAATACGAACCCATTCTTGTTATGAAAGCATCTCGCGATGGGGGCAAAGCTCAAAAAAATGGAACCAAAGACAAGGCACCCCTAGCAACTCTGGGTCCTCCTAAGCTGCCAAAGCCTATTCCTCCATTCACTTTGTGTGATGTTGTTGGTCATGCCACCAATAATTTTCCTGAACTTCGTCATGCCAAGAATGTGGTCTCTAACACCTTCCTTGATTCCAACATTCCTGAGGTCCATGTCACCTTACCTGAGTTAACTAATAAGAACATATCATTACACACAAATCACCCATGTGCTCTTTTTGATAATGATGTCCATTATTCTAGTTGTTGTCCCCGTCTCAAATATTTTCATGATACACTTCAAGTTCTTTGTGAATTAGAGGTTGCTCATGTTGAAAATAATACTGAGAGGGGGGGGGGGGGGGGGGGGGGGGTGAATCAGTATTATCAAATCAATAAAACTTTTCCATTTCCATATTAAGATTCATATACGCTACTTCAGTTAATGGAACCGGCGTGTATACCCAAATGTGTCTAATGCAACTAGCGTATATCCAGAATACTTATGATTCAGTTAATCCATTAAATGTTGATCTTTAGTTAGTGCATCAGAACTTCATTATCCATATGAATAGTAATCAAGTGCAGTAAAACAGAACAGATCATCACACACAAGAAGCACACATGAACACCATGATATAAGGTGGAAACCCAATGTGGGTGAAAACCACCTGCTGCAATATGTCTCTATCTTCTTTCAGTTAGAAACTTTTTTTTACAATGAGTCTGTACTAGTGCAGTCCTTTACCAATACGCAGGCTACAACCTGCAGACGACTACAACCCTCTCTCGTTTTCCAGGCTCTCATGGATGGGAGCTACAACCCCCTTAGCTCTTGTACTAGCTGATCCATTTACTAGTACGTAGGTGCCTCCCTACTGAATGCTCCAATCTTCACTCGTTCTCCAGCTGCTACTAGAAGGGAGTTACCACCCCCTTAGCTCTTGTACTAGCTGATGTACTAGTACGTAGGTGCCAGCCTACAATCTTCTTTCATCCTCCAGGGACCACATTTCATACATTTTCAGACTGGATACTCCTGAAGCACAAAACTATAATCTAAAGGCCAAGTTTCATCCAATTTTCATACTGGACACATCAATATCATTAAAGCACAAAATCAATCAATACTAGCATCATCAATCTCTCAATCATTGAAACACTGAAACTATATCAACAAAACAGTCACCAGAACACAGAGCAGACAACAGAACTCTGCAATAACAATCAGACCCAACTACAACTTCAAATATCATACTTTATAATGTATACACTACTACGATGAACAAAACCCGCGTACATACGCGCTTTCACCAAAGCCAACCCACGTACAGATCTATAAATATTCAATCATGACTTGCAGCTATTTTAAACATAAGTTATACCCAGTTCAGAACATTACATGCGTCAGTATATAGATATAGAATAAGCATAATTAACCATATAGAGTTAGTTCATTTCAAACCATTTGATCCCGATCTATCCTTAGATCTTGTTCTCCATCAACCGGTGAGATCCCTCCTTAGCTTAGATCAAGCAATGCATCATAACCCATATCTTGCATACTGGATCTCATACTTCATCAGATATTCAAGACTTTCTCCATGCATTTGCCTAATGATCTTCTTCTCCTTTTATAGTCTTAGGCCTTACTCAATACCATGGTCCAAAACCATTGAGAACCAATACTAGGGACCCAATACCTGGGTTCAACACTTCGGACGCAATACCAAGGACCAAAACCATAGGTCTAAATACCACGGACCCAAAAATAATCTTTCCCACATGTACGCGCTTTTCCGTACATGAAAGTGCGTGCATACGCATACGCGGCTTTTGATCAGCAATCCCGCGTGTATACGCATCTTTGTATATAGAGAACTTGCGTGTATAACCTACGTGTATACCCTACTTGGTATATAGCAAACCTGTGTATACACACGACTTGGTACATAGTGAACTTGTGTATAACTTGCCTATGTACGCGACTTGGTATATAGTGAACCTGCGTATATACTCATATTTCTTCATTCTTTGTAGTTTGATCATCAATTCTTTATTACTGACCTGCTGCACTATAATCTATCATCTTACCATCAAGAACAACACTTGTATCATAATTCCAACAATCTCCCCCTTTGGACTTGATGGCAAAGCTAACTTGTCATACTGAGAACTGTCATCTGATTCCATTGAGCTGTCCTCCATCCCATGTATTCTGTCACATCTGATATCTCTTTTGTAGATTCATCTAGTTATATATAAGTGAGTTGTTCTTCTACGAGCGAGTTTCCATCATGTACAACACATGCATCATAATGCCAACAATCCCCCCCTGTGGACTTGATGGCAACAACACCAAATCACTCTCCCCCTTTGACATCAAGGGAAAAGGGCAGACCAAGATATTCTCTTTCCTTGATAAACATTCTGCTGTCCATAATCCCCCTGAGTACAAGTTGAAATCTCTGAATGTGCTCCCCCTTTGTATATTCCAAGGTGTACCAATCTATCCATGCTCCCTTTGAGTACATGTTGAAAGCTCTGCTCTTGCTGAAGTGTGTTGTTCATGCTCCCCCTGACTGTAAGCAAGGTCTGCAAAAAGATGTTCTACAAGAAAGAACATGACTCTATACATCATAAGTGACCTTCCTAGCACCAAAGACTCATACATACATCCATCTCCCATCAAAGTGGGAATATACCAAAAGTTTACATATGATAATACAAGAGTATAACATCATTCATCCCAGGCATAGTGGGGAAACCAACATAGGCCATTACATGACCTTGATAAGAAAAGATATACATGACATAGAGACGAAATATTTAAAACAATTCTATGAGAGTCATCAGTAACATCTGTCAATCATCATTTAGATCAGCTACCATGTTCTCCTTCTGCACCTGTTCCACCTAAAATCAAACCAACATATACGCGACTGTATCCACAGAAACATACGTATATACACGAATGTTCTTCATAAAACTCGTGTACAACAACTTCCAGATTAGCAACCTATAAATGTCCTGTAACAAGGTATGTCTATCATCATATAGGTAAGAACTCATCATCATCATGTCTCCAACAATGCAACTTTCAGTAATCATTCATGTATCCAACACTATGTATCTTGAGCTCAAGATCATTTGTCAAGATTTCTTTATATCATCAACATCAACAATCCTCATCCACGTGAGCGCCAATAACTATAGGAATCCTACCTCATAATTGTATTATACGATCTTTATGCATATGACGACAGCAGCATATGAGTGACTCATCATCAAGTAATGAAATTGTGTATCACCATGTAAGCACCATATATGCATCATCAGAGAATCAACCACAAATCTGATCTGAAAAGCAACTATGTAACCCCAAGAATCATATGAGATGGACAACTCATAACCATATCATAGCAAGATATATCATTTAGCCATATAAGCATCATCACCAAGGACTACTTAACCATAATGCCAACAATGCATTATTAAAGGCATATGCTCCCCCTGAACCTGTGCCAACTGTCAGATCTGATCATGCATATATCAGCAAGAAGTATCAAGGCATCATCATCAACAAGTTAGGATCAAAACACTTCTAAACATCTTACAAGTATCAAGACATTTCCACACATCATCAACAGATTGTAGCCATTATCAAACAGAGCAAATGGACTGAATCATATCAGACCCTTTTTCTGAGCCTGTCCCACTGCTTTTCTTCATATACGCGATTGTGCACTGACTAACTCGCGTATATACGCAAATTTCCTTTATTAAACTTGCGTATATGATTTAGGAAAATGAAGTTTTACACTTTCAGCTCCCTCTGAGTTTGTTATGTCTGTGTTGTGTTGTGTCTGAGTATATTGTGTTGTGCCACATCTTTCTACCTATACTTCCTTCTTCTTCCATATCTTCAAGTGTGATGATGTTTTCTCCTTTTGGTGTGGTACCTGTGCCTTGTTCCTGCATTCCTTTGCTATATGTCCAAGTTTGTTAGATGCATAACATCTCATATGTTTCATATTCCTTCTGTAGCAATCAACAGCTTTGTGACCAAACATATTGCAAGAAAAACAATATCCCTTAAAGTACCTGGAACGTGATGATCTTTCTGTGTGGTGGTCTTGACCCATTCTACTTCTGCATCTGGCTGCAACATGTCCAAGATTATGACATACATAACATTCAATATTATTCATCAGAGGAGTAAAATATTTTCTTTGAAGAATTTCTTTCCTTGGCTGTTGATGAGGTTGACCTCTCATCTCCTTGTTGAGCATTTCAGATTTATCATTAGATTCCCTTGTCTTACTTTGTGAACTAGATTCACCCTTAACAGATTCATGAAAACCAAGACAAGTTTTGATAGCTGGAGACCTTTGACTACTAAGGATATCATCCAAGATCTTAGTACTATCTTGAAATCGCAAGAGCTTATCCTTTTCTTCTAATTTTTCTTTTAGAATATTTACCTCAACCTAAAGATGCTCTTCCTTTTCATGATATTGATTCTTCATGTTTTCTTCAGCTTTTCTTCCTTCCTCTAACTAATGTCTTAGTTCAAGAACTTCATTTTCTTGTTTTTGATGAGCTTGGAGTAGTTCTTTATTCTGCTTCTTTGATTCTTCAAGATCTTCCTTTAGCGAGAGGATCATAGCTTCAAGCCTTTCATAGTAACTGGATCTATCTCTGAGTTTCTTAATTGTTGTGCTTCTTTCATTTACTTCATTTCTTAATGATGTCACTTTATCCTGCAACTTTTGACATTTTTCCTTGAATAGCTTCCTTACCTTGTTACCTTCCTCTAGTTGAGCTTTTAGTTTGGTAGATTCATCTTTGAAGGCACATTCCCTTTTGTTCAATAGATCTTGTTGATCTCTAATTTTGTCTGTAAGCCTTTTAGATTCTGCCTCTATTTGATATCTTTCTTGCTCTCCCATAAGAGCAAAGTCAGTTGCTTCGCTATCACTTTCATCATCTTCACATGGATGGATACCAGAGGATAACAAATTCATACCTGATAGGTCTTGTTCATCTTCATTCTAAAGTGATTCTGAATCTTAAGTGATTCTTCCACATAGTCCCCAATCGATGCTCCCACTGTCATAGTTCTTTTGAGATGTCTTCTTTTTCTTAGGTGCTTTCTTCTTAAGCGTCTTTCCCATTGTTCCACGGATCTCCTTCAAGCGATCAAGCTTCCACCAAAGGACCGGCTCTAATACCAATTGTTGAAAATAATACTGTGGGGGGTGAATCAGTATTATCAAATCAATAAAACTTTTCCATTTCCATATTAAGATTCATATACGCTACTTCAGTTATTGGAACTGGCGTGTATATGCAACTGTGTCTAATGCAACTAGCGTATATCCAGAATACTTATGGTTTAGTTAATCCATTAAATGTTGATCTTTAGTTAGTGCATTAGAACTTCATTATCCATATGAATAGTAAGCAAGTGCAGTAAAATAGAATAGATCATCACACACAAGAAGCACACATGAACACCATGATATAAGGTGGAAACCCAATGTGGGTGAAAACCACCTGCTGCAATATGTCTCTATCTTATTTCAATTAGAAACTTCTTTTTACAATGATTCTGTACTGGTGCAGTCCTTTACTAGTACGCAGGCTACAACCTGCAGAGGGCTACAACCCTCTCTCATCTTCCAGGCTCTCCTAGATGGGAGCTACAACCCCCTTAGCTCTTGTACTAGCCGATCTATTTACTAGTATGTAGGTGCTTGCCTACTGAATGCTCCAATCTTCACTCATTCTCCAGCTGCTACTCGAAGGGAGTTACCACCCCCTTAGCTCTTGTACTAGCTGATGTACTAGTACGTAGGCATCGGCCTACAATCTTCTTTCATCCTCCAGGGACCACATTTCATACATTTTCAGACTGGATACTCCTGAAGCACAACACTATAATCTCAAGGCCACGTTTCATCCAATTTTCATACTGGACCCATCAGTATCATTGAAGCACAAAATCAATCAATACTAGCATCATCAATGTCTGAATCATTGAAACACTGAAACTCTATCAACAACACAATCACCAGAACACAGAGCAGAAAACAGAACTCTGTAATAACAATCAGAACCAACTGCAACTTCAAATATCATACTTTATAATGTATACGCTACTACGATGAACAAAACCCGTGTACATACGTGCTTTCACCAAAGCCAACCTGTGTACAGATCTATAAATATTCAATCATGACTTGCAGCTATTTCAAACTTAAGTTATACTCAGTTCAGAACATTACATGCGTCAGTATATAGATCTAGAATAAGCATAATCAACCATATAGAGTTAGTTCATTTCAAACCATTTGATCCCGATCTATCCTTAGATCTTGTTCTCCATCAACCGGTGAGATCCCTCCTTAGCTCAAATCAAGCAATGCGTCATAACCCATATCCTGCATACTGGATCTCATACTTCATCAGATATTCAAGACTTTCTCCATGCATTTGCCTAATGATCTTCTTCTCCTTTTATAGTCTTAGGCCTTACTCAATACCATGGTCCAAAACCATTGAGAACCAATACTAGGGACCCAATACCTGGGTTCAACACTTCGAACACAATACCAAGGACCAAAACCATAGGTCTAAATACCGTGGACCCAAAAATAAGCTTTCCCACATGTACGCACTTTTCCGTGCATGAAAGTGCGTGCATACGCATATGCGGCTTTTGATCAACAATCCCGCATGTATATGCGTCTTTGTATATAGATAACCTGCATGTATACCTTACTTGGTATATAGCGAACCTGCATATATACATGACTTGGTACATAGTGAACCTGCGTATAACCTGCCTATGTACGCGACTTGGTATATAGTGAACCTGCGTATATACTCATATTTCTTCATTCTTTGTAGTCTGATCATCAATTCTTTCTTACTGACCTGCTGCACTATAATCTGTCATCTTGCCATCAAGTACAACACTTGTATCATAATGCCAATAATCTCCCATTGGACTTGATGGCAAAGCTAACTTGTCATACTGAGTACTGTCATCTAATTCCTTTGAGCTATCCTGCATCCCATTTTTTCTGTCACATCTGATATCTCTTCTATAGATTCATCTAGTTATATATAAGTGAGTTGTTCTTCTACGAGTGGGTTGCCATCAAGTACAACACATGCATCATAATGCCAACAGCTCATAGTGAATCTACTGCTTCTCTACTTGCAGATTCTGGTCCCACTCCTAAACCAGAACAAGAGTTCTCTCAACCACCCATTATGATACGTCTCCCTGATGATGAGAGGATGGATAGTACCGCTACCATTATCTACTTGCCATCATCCATGAGATCGATGCATTGCAACTCTCTTGATTTCTCCTATTAGGATTCTATTGAACCTTTTTCGATGAGCACTCTGGTCTCAACATCAGTAGATATTCCATCTACTTGTCATATGTCTCCCAACCTTGACAGTGTGTATGTGAGCCTTATCTCTCATGAAGATGCCTTAGATATCTCTTCTTCATCATGTGGTATCTCTTCCTCCAGTCCTCCCATATTCCATTCTGATTAAGACATCATGGAATCCATGACCACCCCTGAGTATTCTTGGGATGATATGCACCATTGTGTGTACATCCTCCTACAAAAAACGCACGACCAATATGTGGAGTCCAAAGACATCATTCATGATGAGGTTGATTGGTTCAATAGCCCCTTACTTCGAACCACATCCACCTTTCATCCAGTACATTTCCACACAATGTTTGGGTAAGGGGGCTTCCATTTTTTAGAGTCCAGAAGAGGAAATTCTCCCCAACCCTCTTAGTGCATTTGGTAGTGTCGACTTTAGTACCATTATTATTATCTATTTAAAATAAACTTTAGAGTCTCATATCACTTCAGATCACTCTTGGGATGATTCACTTAATCATCCCTCCATATTACATCAACAACCCAGTCCCTTAGATATTGTTGTTTTTCAACCACCATGTTGTGTAGGTGAGCATCAATTCATTATATCCGAAGCCACTCTTTGGTATGGTGGCACCATGTACGCGAACCTAGAAACTCAGTCCATTTTATTCATATATGTAGTGCCATGTGAGGCTTGTAATCCATCATTTACTTTCTATAACTGTATATATCCATTCTTCTCACAAAAAGGCATCCATAACATAAAAAAATGGTGAACCATGTCATAAAATTGTGTTCTGAGTCTACTATTCTAGACACATCCAGTATGCCCATAACATACTACATCTATCCATACAAAATTGGGGGACACATATGCCCCTACATCTCCTCATGATCCTCTACAAGATCTTTTGCCAATAGGGCTGAATGATTGAATCCATTATTTGAGCACTTGGAATCCAATAGAAATCCACAAACGCATCCATCTAGGGGCATCATTCCCACCTTTACATTAAATATCAATCCCATACACCACATATGGTGGGGGGGAAGCATCTCATGCTTGGGGGCATGATGGCCCTTGACCACCTTCTTACTTGATTAACATAAGTTTTGGACTAGACCACAACAATATAGATATGGTCAATTATCCTTTCATTCATTGGATATTTTATCCTATTGACCTCTCTGGCAATCCATGTACACATCGCATATTGTAGATACTTGATACCATATCTTCAAATATTTTCCTATATGTGATGTCACATTCACCACCTAGTCCCCATGTTTGACTTGGTGGGTAGGGATGATCGTATACCTTCTAAACTAGTTCATTCATGTATTCCTTTCTTCCCTTGATTCTTCACGAGGAACCATCTTTCCAAGAAGCACTCGGGCCATTTAAGACAAGTAAGGCCATTTACCTTAAAGTTGCAGATCCTAATTCTCATAGTTAGCTTGTTTGCTATGATCTCCACAAGATTTAGGGCCTTATCCTCCTCTCCAAATTCTCCACATCTCAGTATGAAAATCAATTGGATTGGGGGGGGGAATTCCCTTTTATAAGAAAAACACTATTTTTTAGTCGCCCATTGCAACCAAACCATAGCTCTGTTTGATGAACCGTAAATAGCGTTAGAAATATCTCATCGATTTTTATAATGGGTATCCCTTTGTTTTTGGTACTTTGACACTTTCACTAGGAATCCATTTTTTCCATGAAGTCTCACTTTGCTACCTATTAAAATTGAATTTCTTCATTTGAGCCACCTATACTTTGGTAGCATTTTACCTTTACATTGGTTGGTTCACATGCCGATTTTTGTCATGAGTAACCACCATTTACTCATATTTTCATAGTCAACTAGGCCTCCCCCACGTGGTAACATCATTGAGTCACCCTTATTTAGAGCATCCAAGATGAGTCACCCTTGTATCTATGGAGTTTGTTTTGAGTCCCCTTCAGTCCTATTATAGTGTTCCACACATAGTCATGTCACATCCATCCCATTTTTATTTATATTTGGCCTCAATATCTACTACTTTGTCTTTGTTGAAACCCCATTTTAGTCATTTACCATCCCCTCTGTAATCTAGTTAGTCACTACCAGGTTAACCATCGTTATTATGCTCTGGCAAGGAAAGTTGTTAGTCAAACACTCATTTTTTACCTTCCAACACCATACCTGGTGTCATTCCATCAGTCACTCTACTATGATTCCTTGTGCCTTTGTTAAGGATTCCTTATTTCCTTAACTCTGGTGGGCCCTCTTCTGTTGACCTCGACACATTTATTCAAAAAGAGTGGTTTAGAGGGTGGTGTACCTTGGTTCCAGCTTCCATCTTTGTTCGGTGCCTCGGATCAATCAAACCATATCATCATTGCCTTTTGACTTGGTTGTTTCTCATGTGATCGACACCAACTCCTTATCAAATGATTGAGATTCATACACTTCACGATTCGGGGATCCATACGATTTTCCTAGTGATTCCTGAGTGTGTGATATGTTCGATAACTCATGAGGGTGTGACCCTTTAGATAGCCCCCCACATGCTCGAATGACCACATATGTTGATCTAGCCTCATATGAAGTTCTACAGATGTGATGGGTTTGGTTTCCACCACTTTTACAGCCTACAACACGCATGTCTCCTTCAGATGATCCATTCATATCTTCAAAGCCCTTTCCTATTCAACATGGCTTCTTTAGTTGTGATCCCTGCTCACCATGTCATCTTAAGGGGAATTATGTCTCATGTAATCAGATCATATTGTATTTAGTTCTAGGCTATGTTTTTACAGGTGCATTATGTATATGGAATCCATTGTATTATTTTCTAGCCCATTGATGTTAGTGTATCATGTATCATGTATCATGTACTTTGTAGCTTAGTCTCACATTATTGGGCTCATCATTATTTTTTGTACATACTTATCTCGATGGGTATGGGTAGGCCTTCCCCACCTCATTTGAGATCATGTACTCCCACATAAAAGGATACTTCTATCAGTTATGTAGGTCTCACCCCCTCAGTTTTTGTCCATCCTTCCATTGCTTCAGTTCTTTCTCTCTCTCTCTCCTTGACTCCCCTTTGGTGTCTTGTGGAAGTGTAACCTACAACATATTTTTGTCATATGATTTTCTCCTAACACTCATACATTGGGGGGCAATCTGTTATCACCAAAAAATGATCACCTAGCCATTTCTAACTAGGTGGATCGAAATACACCATGTAGGATCAATTTTACCATAGTAAAATCACTTTCACTATGGAAAATAGTTTAGTAAACCACTGTTATTAAATTATTTTCTAATTAAAAAAAAAAAAAAAACCCATGAGAATAATTAGATAAATCATTATTTATTTAATTTTCTCTAGGAATAATTATTAAATCATTGTTCAAATAATTATTCCTTGTCACATTTCACTAAATCCCCTAGGAATAATTAAATAAATTACTATTTATTTATTCCTTAATTCCATTATTGGAATAATTGTTAAATCACTATTTAATAATCATTTCAATTTCACACATTTCTTAATCCTTGCGAAATAACTAATAAATCATTTTGTTTATTAATTATTTATAAATAAAGTTTTCTGACCATTTTAAATATCTTTTCCATCTCCAATAAATATAATAAAGTATTCCCAGTGGTTAGATCTTGATTTGGCTAATATTATTTTATTATTCTCCATCTTTTAGATTAACTCAATACTCTATTATAAATAGGAGGTTTTCCCATTCATTCTTCACCATGATCATTATCATCATCACCATTATCATTTCTTTTCTCTTGAGCTCCCATTTGAGTTCTCCACATTGTTTTTGATTTTCCCAAACATTGAGCATGAAGATCGATTACTGAAGCATCAAGGACATGAAAGGACCCATCCCACGGAGGGGGACTTACATACCCTTTTTGTATATATCCTTCACCAAGTGTTTTCAATAAAGAACTTATTGAATTAAAGTCTTTCCATTTGTGTTAATGCATTGGATATATTTATAGATGTTTTCTATTATGGATCGTATATGTTTTTGTCACGGGTTTTTCACTCATTATTGCATATCTGAATCATAATCAGCCATCAAATTGTTGTTAGGGTCACTTAGTCACCTAATGAATTAAGTGAAGTGTTTTTGGTACACCTTCCAATAAATTTCGCACCAACATTCATTGTCCTAAATTTTGGTTTAGTGATGATGGGTTTTGTTAATTTCCATATCATCCAATTTCTTTGCAACTCAATACAATGATTGTGTTGAGGGTATTTGTTTGGTTTTTATTTCCAATTTTCAACCAAATTTAAAAAAAAAAAAACCAAAAAATTGAATCTAGAATGGTTACCTAGTATACAACGATAAGGTATGCTGATGATTTAGCACTTGAGGTTGTTGAAGAAGAAACAAGTTTGTTCAATGAATCCCAAAGCACATTGTAGAGTCCCAATTTGTTAAAGAATGGGTCTTTGAACATAGGAAAAAAAATTGACATCGACAACGTGTGCACCTTACTAGAATTCATACAAATTCCTAAAGCACATGCACACTCCTGGAGAATATGCATGTTTTGAAGAATGTGCCCATTTAGAGTGTGTACACTTTCCTAACCATGTTTAATTAACGATCTAGTTAGCTTTTGGATTACCAGATTATGTCTTGTCCAGCATGAGTTTCTAGGAACATGTACACATTCTTGGGAATGCACATTCATTCATATAGTTGCACATAGCTAATGCCCCATTTCCACTTTTGGGGACATTATCTTTGTCTATTCATCTCATCTTATGAATTTTATATGAAAGTTCTTGGTGCTAAACATTTTATTTTGGGTTTCGAAATTGAAAGAGGGTCAGAAAACACAAAACGCTAGTTGAATAGAAGGATATATGTTGTGATAGTATTCTCGAGTTTTAGTATGTAGGAATATAAGCTAATTAAGGCCCCTTCTTTTGTAAGTGTGAAGCTATCTATATATCAATGTCATAAGACACAAGTAGAATAGAGAATGTTCTATCTTCCTTATTCTATTTTTGTTGGTAGTTTGATGTATTCAATCGTGTTGGGAATGGGTTCCCCCAAGAGTAGTTTTCGGGCTAAAAGCCCATGTTTTGGGATAATTTTGTAATAAAGTTGTAAAGTATCTGCATTATGTGGTCGCGGAGCGCGAAGGTGTCAAGAGTCATAAAGGGTTGTCCGCCCTTATTTTTTAAAGTGTCATGTCAACTATAAAGATCTACCCTTGGTACGCAAACCATGCGATTGTATAAAAAAGAGCTAAGTAAGTTCGCTCTAAGTAGGGATTAGTGAAGAGTGAAGCATTGGAGTTTTAGTAGAGAATTCTAAGAGTTTCAAGTCTTAGCGTTGGTAGAGGCTCTATAGCTGAGTGTGCAAAGGCCTAGGGAATAAATCAAATATACAAGCATCAATACGCCATTGAGACACATGCATATAGAAGAACCTAAAATGCTTTATTAATGGAAGAAGTAAAGTTCTGAGAGTGTTACAACCATAAGAGGCCCAATCCAGCAACACCTCCCAGCAAAAAGAAATCTCCTCTTCACCTCCTTCAAAGCAATCACCCAATAGTTCTATACTCAAACCAACAGCGCTTCCTTACATTCACAAGATTCCAGCCTCCATAGACCTCATGAGAGAGCTCTATATATAGGAGATTTGGAGAAAGGATGAGTCAGCTTGAGGCTGGCATGAAGCTGACTAGTGTCCTCTCCCACTTCAGTTATACTTCAGTTCTTGAGTCCACTTGGAGTTTCTTGCTTCCACTTGGAGATCTAGATCCTCTTACTCATCACAAGGAGAATTCCCTGATCCAAGTGTCATTTTGGAAACTTCCTGGGCATTTGACACCTTGCAGAATGACTGTGCCACTTGGCCAATCTCGCCCAGCGCAGGTAGCCTTCATTGCTTTTGACATTCAGCGCAGGTACAGATTGGAGCATTTGACATTTGACCCCTGCAGCTATGTGCATAGGGTGGAAGTTAGTAGTTGAGTGCGCGGACCCCTGCGGCTATGTGCATAGGGTGGATAGAGTCTGTATTAAACTAGAAGATATCAATAAAGAGAAGTATTCTACAAATTCTGTGTATTTAGTTCTTGTTAATGCATCTAATTATATTGCGTTTTGGGTTTAATTTACAATGTTCATGTGATGCACAAATATATGTGATTGTATTGGTTAATTGAACGAAGTAAGGATATCAATTTACACGGTGCTAACTATGATTGATCAATAAGATAAGTAAAACACTAGAGATAACCTGGGACCCTATACAATACATTGTCATAGCTACACAAAAGTACTTGAACCATGGGTTAAGGCTGCGCGAAGGTCAATCGTACACCTTCGCGGAGGTACTAATGCATGGAATAAAGGGTAAACTGACAAAGCCCTAAGGCTTAGTGACCTACGCAAAAGTAGGGTGAGAGGGTATACACCAACATCACAACCATCTTAGGGTGTGGAAAGCTAGTTCCAGCATCCCCCGTACAGCTTCGGGTGAGACATCGGTCTACTCTCCATGTGCTGATATCGAAAGGGCCAGTAGTGTACGGATTTGTTTGGCTAACTAACGTTGAACCTGGGTCAAGGCCCATAAAGCCAAAAAATGTTTCCTTTTCCATGATCAGAATCTGCATGAGAGATGTGTGATGTTGTATCACTGGAATCCAACTAAGAAAGATGTCAAAGACTAGTTGGATATGAAGACCCAAAAATTTGCGGCACAGGAGAACAAAAATCCATGGCTGACAAAGGAATAGTGGCTAGATAGGCACCTATATATAGAAATCCACGAGATCTTTTTCTGTTCCTTTCTAGTTGAGTTATACGAGTGGATCGCGAAGCTAGCGGATAGCCAGGGAAGGTGGAGGATTGACAACCCTCTTGTCTAGACCCTGGAGCTGGTACAGAGACTGGAAGCTTCTGAGGATAAGATCACCCATGCTGTTGATCATTGGCTCGATCGTATCATAGGGGGTTTTGTGATAGAATTTGTGGTCGATACCTCAGTCAGTTATAGCGAGGTGGAGTGCTACTTTTTCAAATGTTAGTGAGGTAAGTACTTGAAGTCTTTAAATACTTGGATTAAGATGTTATTGTGTGAAAAATGGGTTATGCATCTACCTTGATGTTCGAAGCTACGTGAAGTGGAAAGACTTATAGGAAGAAAGGAAGAAAGGGTCCTAAATATAGGCCACTGATTGCAGCTCCATTGAGTGACGAAGAGGGAGTAGCACAAGCTTCTCTACGAAGTGTAGTTTAGTTAATAAAATAGGGATTGCCACAACTACCACCTCCAGCTACACCACCTCCAACTTCACCACTGTCACTAGTGACTTTTCCCACACCACCCCCACCTCCACCACAATTCAATATGGAAAATTCAGTGAATCTGCCTTTGTTTAAGGTATTGGGAAATGAGGACCCGAACTATTTCTCGTTCATTGTAAAAGTTGTGTGGGAAGCTCAGGGCGTCATAGATGATCACATGAAGAAGAAAATGTTGGTTAATGCTTTACAGGATTACGTGCTAACTTGGTACTTCAATTACTCTAATAATAACCCAAACGTTGGGTTGACAGAGATCCATACCAGGCTGAATAAAGTGTTCAGTAGGCCTAAATTCAAGGTGCAGTGGATTGTGGGGTTCAAGGAAATCATGATGAAACTAGGTGAGACACCTTGGGAATTGGATCAGAGATTGAAGTGTAAAATCTGTGAAGATAGTATGAACTTCACAGATGGACAACACCGCGAATGGTTTGTGGCTTCACTCTTCCCTCACCTAAGGGTTTCACTGTCACAACAAAAGATTACAACTGAGGTAGAGGCCTTAGAGACTTCAATGGGACTGTATTAAACACCGATGCAAGATTTGAATCTAGGGGTTCAACAGATCCATGCACAGTTGCAAAATATTTTCCTCAAAATGAAAAGTTTGAAGCATTACAAAATAGTTCAACTGGAGGTGTGCGGGGAGATATGGTTCCTGAAATGTAAAGGTCTAGGGCATGATAAAGACCATTGCCCAGTCTCTGCGAACTATATTGCAGAAGGAGGAATGTTGCCTTTGAGGTTGGAAGCCCAAGCAGGACTGAGCACGAGGCCTGCATTGTGGTGTGCTATATATCAGGTAGCAGGGAAACATACGAATGATAATTGCTATTTGTTGCGGAAGTTTGTATAAAAACCGCAACAACTGTTCTGCAACTTCTGCACAGCTGTAGAGCATGATGAGTGCAACTGCTGAAGTTATAAATTGATGATGAATATAACACCCGCCTATAGATTTTAGGCAGAAACACAGCCCCTTGGCTAGAAATTTGGGATGGCATGAACATGATTTCGGAGGGGTGGACGAGGCTGAGGAGGAGGAGGACCTGGCAGAGGTTGGGGACAACTAATCTGTTACAATTATGGAGGACCATGACAATATGCTCATGAATGCACTAACCCAATGCGTCCGTCGTGCAAATATTGTACTCATTTTGATTATGAGATGGAGGACTATCCTACAATGATAGCAAGGATGTGGGACAAAGGGGTGCTACAAAGGGCTGAGCCTTGCGAAGAGTATCCGAATGTGAATATAATGCTCCAAAGTGGAATTGTAATGGGTGACGATAAGGGGAAACAACCTGAAGACAATGCATGGGTTCATAGAGCTCTGCCAAAGGAGGCTGAATTTGATTTGGAGCGCGCATGCGAAACATTCATGGAAGTAAAAAATAGATTCACTATGGCCTCTACCTTAGGGAGCGAGGATAAGCATGTTCAAGAAATGGACCCTTCTATGATTATGACATTTATAGAAACATGCATGAAGCTGCTGGGTGGAAGCAACGTTGTGAAGGGGTTACAGGAACTTATAAATAGATGCGCCAAAATTGCTCCAGGTGAACTGCACGTGGTATGGAAGATTGGTAAGCATAAAGCAAGGACAGGGTGTGAGACGAGACTCACCGCGCAGATAGTAGAATATGAAATGGATCAAGTTATTCTGGATCTAAGGTCAAACACGAACATTTTGCCGAAACAGACTTGGGAGTGGATGGGGAGACCCGCGTTGCACTGGTATACGATTCAGTTAAGGATGGCCAATCAACAGAAGATCATCCCCATGGGACGATTGCAAGGAGTAACTATAGATATTGAAGGCATGAGCACATTGGCTGATTTTGAGGTAATATAAATTATGGATGACAACAACCCTACCCTGTGCTCCTTGGCATTGATTGGGCTATTAACATGAATGGGGTAATCATCCTAAAGAAGTGAATGATGATATTTGAAAAGAAATCACTTTGCGTAATAGTACCCATAGATCCTACTGAAGGATCACACTATATGGAACCAATCCGCGATTACGAAAGTAAGGACGATTTGGACTGCATATATAAAATAACAACGTGAGACCAAGATTGGGGGAATCTGATAGCAGATGGATGAGTTACATCGGATCGTGAGATTTGCTGCAACTCAGACTCAGATGAAGAATTAGAGTGCTGGCAGAATCGACTACATGAAGTAAGCACGTTGAGCTATAACATGATGACCTAGCCGTTGCGCTATGTGTCGTTAGAGGTAAGAAATCTTCCTAGTTATGATGGCTTGAATGATGTGGATGTGTTTTTGGATGCATTTGAGAGGGAATTACCAGAGAAGTAGTGCTTCCAATCTTTGGACTGGGCAGTACGCGCTATGCCCACGAGATAGTGGGGTACACAAAAGGGTAGTTTTGATGACTGGCGCGAGTGTAGGAGGATGAGTAGACGCTTTGGAAAGTCGAAGGTATGAGTGATACAAAATTATGACAGGAAGGATGGTCCACATGCACACTTGGCCAAATGGCCTAAGGCCTATGGAGAAAACCCCCAACCTTGATGGATGCACTTGTTCTATCATACCTTGGATGTCATCCCAATGAATTGGTACTTGGAGACAGAGCTCCGCCTTGGCATAGCTGAATGGGATATTCTATGCAAAGGGTTCATAATGAAATTCAGCTTTGAAGATGGGTTTGACTGTATTGACGAACTGCTACAAGAATTTAAAGCAGTAATCTTTAGAATACTGCAGGATCCTTTGGATCTGATTCAACTCGATTGGACTACTCAGCTGAGCCACATGCTGAAATGCTATAATGTGACTATTGGGGAAGAAGATGAGGAACCACAAGAGATTAATATCCCTGGAACCCAGGGTCACCACAAGGTCGAGGGACCACAGATCAAGAATCTTGATATAACCGCGCCACTCAAAATGAAAAAGTTAAATATTGGTACAGAGGCAGAGCCCAAATTCGCGAAGATTGGAGATTACTAGGATGACGCGATGGTAGACAAGGTCACCAAATTGCTCCACGAATACCAGGATTTGTTCCATCCCATGTTTATGGAGTTGGAAGGGATAATAGGGGACCTGGGTGTTATGAAGATCACATTAAAGTCTGACGCAAAGTTGGTTAAGGAAACACCTTACCATCTCAATCTGAAGTATAAGGAGAAGGTCCTCTTAGAGTTAGATAAGATGCTTGTGGCAGGTAGGATTGAGCCCATAGAAGAATCTAATTGGGTAAGCCCAATGGTGGTATAGGAAAAGAAGCAGAAGATTGAAATAAGGATATATGTAGATCTCAGGAAGTTGAATGACGCTTGCGTACATGATCCTTTTCCGACTCCATTCATTGACGAGGTATTGGATAATGTAGGTCACTAGGAATCATACTCCTTCATTGGTGGGTTCTTTGGGTACCATCAAATCAAAATTACGCCTGAAGATAGAAGCAAGATGACCTTCACGACTGAATGGAAATGTTTTCAATACACTGTATATCCTTTTAGATTGAAGAATGCACCTACGAGTTTTTTGTGTATAGTCATTTCGACATTCAAAAACTTCATTCATAAGTTTCTCGAGGTGTACTTTGATGACTGGACTGTGTTTGGGTTGGTAAAACACCATGTGGCAAGTTTGCGCTTAATGATAGATACCTATTGAAGGTACCAAATTGCGCTCAATTTGAAGAAATGTATGTTCTATGTTCCTTTTGGGACTCTGCTGGGTCATGTGGTTTGTAGACAAGGAATAATGGTAGATCCTGCAAAGATCACAGTGATACTTAAATTCGAGGCACCAAGGAGTGTCTAACAACTACACACAACCTTGGGACATACTGGGTACTATAGGAAGTTTGTCAAGGGCTATGCCCAGATCACCACACCTATGGAGAAGAGGTTGAGAAAGAATGTCACATTCTGTTGGAACGAGAACTGTCAGAAAATCTTGGATGTATTGAAAGAAAAAATGGTCACTGTGCTGATTTTAGTCTTCCTGGATTAGAAGAAGGAGTTTCATGTACATGTAGACGTGTCATGTATAGGATTGAGAGCAATACTGACACAAGCCATGGAGGAGAATTGGACCATCCTATAGTGTTCCCAAGCAGGAGATTATCCAAGGCTGAGAAGAACTATTCCACTACCGAGCGCGAAGGATTAGCCATGGTATATGCGCTACAGAAGTTTAGACACTATTTGCTAGGGGGACATTTTAAGATGTATATGGATAATTCTACATTGAAATACCTGGTCAATAAGCCTGTGCTGGGGGGGACAACCTGTAGGTGGTTGCTATTGTTGCAAGAGTATGATTTTGAAGTTATTGTGAAGCTTGGATGACTGAACGTGGGACCAGACCATCTATCATGCATCAAAATGGGGGAAGATCCCACTAATTTGGAGGAGGGATTTCTTGACATGTAGTGTGCATTGTGGATGGTCACTTTGAAGACATCATACACTTCCTAATGACAGGAAATGCCTCAGAAGGCTACACCGTCCACCAGAAAAAGGAGTTAGTGGTATGCGCAACAGACTTTTCTGTCATTGCCAGACATCTATACAAAATGGGGTCTGATGAAGTATTACGACGATATGTACCAGAGTTTGAAAGGAGCAATATTCCCATAGAAGCTCATGGGGGTGCCATGAGAGGACATTATGCAGGAAGGGTGACTACACAAAAGATTCTATGCGCAGGGTTGTGGTGGCTAACTGTCCATCAGGATTCAAAAGCTTACTACAGGGCGTGTGATGCGCGTCAAAGGATTGGCAGGCCATCGCGGAGAGATGAACTGCCTCTGAACCCACAGATGACATTACTACCTTTCGAGAAATGGGTGATATATTATTTGGGACCCATTCAGCCCCAAGCAAAGAAGACGGGAGTGTGGTACATTATCACCGCAACTGAGTATTTGACTCGATGGGCTAAGGCACAACCTGTGAAGAACTACACAAGCATGACCACAATAATTTTTCTCTTTGAGTATGTACTGATGTGATTTGGGTGTCTAAAGATTTTGATGAGTGATCGTGGTACACACTTTCTAAAAGAGAAGATCAGCACACTGATGGAGGAATTTTAGGTATATCACCAGAAAAGCATGCCTTATCACCCACAGGCTAACGGGATGGTGGAATCATTCAATAAGGTGTTGAAGAATGCATTGACCAAGGTTTACAATTCTTAGTGAAGTGATTGGGACCTGCACATACCCGCCATACTATGGGCCTATCGAACGACATGTAAAAAGTTAATTGGACAAACACCCTTTAGGATCGTATTTGGTGTTGAAGCATTAATGCCCATGGAATACATTGTGCCTAGTCTCCACATAATGACACTCACAGGTATGACAGATTGCGGATCCCTAGAAGAAAGGCTCGCACAACTTTCTGAGCTTGAGGAAGAAAGATTTCCCACTGGATTTGACCAGCAGGTCCAAAAATAGTGCGAAAAAGCATGGCATGATCGATACGTTAAGTTGCACACCTTTAAGGTAAATGATCTGGTTTTGTTATATGAGAGAAAGTTTGATAAATTTCTATGGAAATTCAGAATGCACTAGCTAGGGCCCTATGCCATTAAGGAGATTACCGACGTTGGAGAATTTTAGTTGGTTAAATTGAATGGAGATCCCTTCCCAGGAAAGGTGAATGGCAGCCGATTAAAGCCATACACCAATGATCTCACCAGGTGACAATATGAAGGTAGCACAGTCTTAGCACTAAAGGTAGTTCAAGGGAGGCACGGGACTATAAACTACATTGCTCGGGTTGGGGAACTGCACGATTGGAGGATTGTGTGGCACAAGGAGATGTCACAGGGTTCGCGACAACGTGGAGTGAGTTTCACTACCAGGAGAAATCACACATGTTAGCTGGAAGGTGATTGTTAAAGTCACTGTTCATGATTTGACGATAAGAATGCGGCCAAATGGAGTGGGTGGCTGGCATTTAAGACAAAATGTATGGGTAAGATCCTTGGAAATTTGTCGCCAATCCAGCATTAATGAACAGAATGTGGGGTCTGTTAGCCTCCTGCTACAGCATGTATTCATCTTTCATGATCGACATTTTTACATGCCAAATATGTCATAATTTGCATTCTGCAATGTTCCATAATTGCTACAGAGGCCAAAGAAGTGTCCATGAGAGTGTGCTAGTCTAAGTGCCACTGCTGTGTTCCATTTTTGATGAGTTGATCCATTTTGATGAGTTTTCAGTTAAGGGAAGGCCAAACAACTTAATCTTGGCCTCCCTAGTTTTGCGTCTTAACCATCTTCCAATGCATTGGACTCCTTCCATTGCATAAAATCCCTCCTCCGATGTACAAAAACCCTCTTTCCATGCTTCGGACCCCTTCCGATGCATTAACAACCTTCCTTCGATTTCATTAAACCTTTTTCAAGGCATGAAACCATTCCCATGCTTTAAAAACCCCTCTTAATGCATATGAACCCTCCTTCGATTGATCTCCCCCCCTCCGACGCGATATCGCTATCGGAGGTGGTAACAACATTGGCCCTTTTCATATATAACATCATTCCCCCTTGCTCCGACAAGATATCGCTATCGCATCCGAAGCAATATCGCTATTGGAATCCATTCATTATCGCATTTCCATCGCTATCGCATTCTCCCAATTATATCATCTTTCCACTTTTTGTCATTAAACTGTGTCTTAACGAAAATCCCCATTTTACCGCATAACCCCGCTTTACTGCAAAACATTGCATTTTCCGTTATTTTCCCTTTACCGCAAGCCTTATCGCAATGTTCCCTATAGTAAAACAGTGACCAAATCACAGCCATCCATCATCCCACCAGATCAACGGACCAGATCGTTTCAGCGATCGCCTATTTCGGTGATCGCACATATGTGCATACCATCTGCCCCGCCAATTGCCGAAGTGTCGAGTTAATCTTAACCGCCCATTCGGGCCTGCATATCAACGGCTTATATTTTATCGCATCGCTCCATATGTGGCTCCGACTAGTGGAGCTGATGTATTATAAAATGCGGCTTGTATTGATTTCGGGTCTGAAAGGAGCCCATTGTACAGCGAAAGGGACCGCTCCGATATGGCGGAGCCGAAATAAAATAAAGCAGCACTTAAAGGATTTCGGGTCCGAGAAGGTGGTGGTACTGTACACCCCTTTTGAGACCCGAAAAGCCATAAAACACAGTTTTGAAGGGTTTCAGGTCCAAAGACCCATTTCCATTGTAACTCCGCCGATTGGGGACCGCCGATGGGCCGGACCCAATATCAATAAAAAGTGAGCCTGTAATGCGTTTCGGGTCCATGGGTTCATCGATTTTCAGAGGCCTTGTGGTTTGGGATCCGCCAAACGCCGATCACCAATTGCGCGCCAGCCGTTGGATCTGCCTTCGCGCGATCGAATGGCCCAAATCTATATTTGGCAACAGTGATCGCTCCCACGTACAATTTCAGCAAATTTTCATGTTTTATGTGTTCTTTGCCTTTATAATGCAGAAGGGCTATTTCCTCCATATTCTCAGTCAGCGCCCGCGCCCGCCTTGTCAATAAAGGAAAATTAAGCATTCCCGGCCCAATATTCATCGCTTATGCTTAGATTGGCTCTAATCGACAGGGTTCTTGCCTCAGTAGGCATTCAGTACCAATTCCTCCTTTTTTGCGGCATTTCTTTAGATTTTAGTACTATTTTTGGTTGGCTAGCGCTGAAACTCCTCCGAAGGCCACAGAAGGCGCAACAACAGTCAAATCTCACCATAAAGTGGCAGGCAAGGGCGATTTTGCAACATTAAAGTGTATCAGTGGAAAGAAAGAGGCCCGATTCAGTGAAAGAGTATCGGTTCGGCCGAGAATTCAAAGAATATCAATGCAGCAGTAAGGCCCCTGCAAAAGAGCATTAAAGAGGATCCATTTAAGTGAAAGAGTATCAGTGAGGAGTTTAAAGCCATTAAAGGCTCACTAGATCAGAGTTAATGCATATAAGGCCACCTAAGGGCAGCGCTGCAGAAACCAGAGCACAGTTATAGCATAATGGACAGCACGGGGCCTAAAGGACACCTCCAAGACTCAGTTTTGATGCTGCTGCCTCCAGCATAGCTTAGATAGATATTTTGTGCATTGATTACAGTAGATGTTAGGTTAAACATAGTTATTTCCCTAGATCTTCCCTCAGATCTGTTTGATAGATATTTTGCTTATATATATAGCCCCGAACAATGTAATAAGGGTTGGTTGGTTGTTTGTTTTCTCATTCTAGACTTGCGTTGTAAGCCTGAAAGTTTCTATAATCAAAGAAGATGGAATGCTTGTTTCTGAACTGCTGGTTGTGGATTGGATGGCTTAAAGAGTATGCTACAGATTTCTGGTGTTTGTACATGACTCAATAATTCCTTCTTGTCTCTATTTTCATTTTATATGTGTTTATGCCACCCTGGTTTCACCATCTAAATAGAAGGAAAGAAGAATAGCTTAGAATTTGCTTAGCAACACTCTATGCTCCATTACTGTTATTTCTCTATGTTTTCCTCTGGAATAGTGATGAATATGTATACTTTATTGATCATGTTTAAGCTAGTTCTCTCATTTCTGAATGTTGTTTAGGAATCCTTCGTTGCCCCTATTTAGCCTTCATCCACTTTCCCTCTTCGGCTAGATGAGACATCCTTAATTGCCTCTCATTCCCTAACCTCCATTTCATCCTTGTTCTAGCATTTAACATTGTGCCATGTGTAGCCATCTTGCTCTGTATTACCCTCTTTCTGCCAAAGAAAACACACCCTTCAGTTCACATTCATTGACTCCATGCCCAGTGGTCTGAACTTCTCATCCTTTGTAGGCCAACTCTGTCTGAAGCATCAACCATCCCACTAAATTTAAATCAAACTCATGCACTCATATCTAGCCTAAAATCAACCCTAAACAAAGTTAAACCTAAAGAGAGAGCCCTCTCTGACTGCTGGTAGGCTAGGACCTGCAGTCCAAAGATTGGTTTGTGGTTACCTCGGCCGTATCCATTAAGGAACCAAGGCACAACCTGAGTGATAACATAATGGCGACTCCATTGGCGACATTCTCAGAAAAATCCAAGAAACAACTTGGAAGCTGGCTCTAAAGAGGAAATCTCGTTTTCTGGAGAAAGTCATCTTTTTCTTCAGAACCATTTTACAAGTTTAGTTCTGATCTGTGATGGTGGACAGGGATCAGACACACAAAGGTTAAGTCATCCACCTGGCGACTCCACATCTTTTTCAATCAAGACTCCACTGGAGGAACGAACCTGAAAGAGAAAATCTTTAAGTTTCCTCTGAAACAGTTCAACAAAGCTATTTTCCAACTCCTTCTATTGTTTCCTCTTCTATCCCCGTTGTTCCAGCTATTTTGTTTCTTCCTACTGTTCCATTTTTCCTGGCAAATATGGGGAATCGTTATACACCTTTACAGTTACCTGCAAATCTAGGGGCTATGCCTCAGGATTATCAAACCAAAATCACATATTTTGATGATACTGGTTCTTGCACAGCCCTGCAACATACCAAGAAAATGCAGGACTATTTTGAGATCTATGAAATAGATGATGATGCTATAAGAATGAAGATTTTTGCCCAAAGTATCAGAGGTGACGTTAGGCCCTGGTTTAGAGCTCTTCCTGCAAATTCCTTAGCTGATCCAGAGGCCCTTTACCAGACATTTCTTAATAGGTGGGAGGAATAGAAGCATCCCCTGCACATATTATCAGAATATGATACTATCAAAAGAGACCCTCAGGAGGCTATCTTAGACTATTGTGCAAGACTTAACAATGTTTATAACGCAATCCCACAGAACCTCAGACCTCCACTTGATCTTGCTATGTATAAATCCCAGATGGTTTTGATATCGACATGGCCTATCAATTAAGGGAAAGAGCCCCTCAAAGTTTAGCTGACATGCAGAATATAGCTGTTAGTGTGGAGGCAAATCTGATTGCCAAACGAAACAGAGAAAGAGCTGAGGAAAGAACTACTTTCAAAGATGAAACTTCAGTTTCTGAGCAGTATATGGATGAATCTCCCAATCTATTGTATGAATATAATTACTTTCCTTCTTTCAGTTATCTGCCCAAATATCACCAATATGATGATGATTATGCGCCTAATGTCCAAATCAGCCTTGCAGAGGAGTCAGAGCCTATTTGGGCAGAAAGCACAGTTCAGGATCAGTAGCCTAAACCCAGTGATCAGCTTGCCTATTTCAGCTATGAAGAGGAGGAGGAAAATGCAGAGAATTTTGATTTCAGTGAAGAAAATTTGCCATTTTGTTTTGAGTCGCTTCAGTTTATTAAGAATAATTATCATGCAGTATATGATCAAGTGTCAGCTAGTGTTGATATTGGTCATCTAGAGGAGAGTCAAATCCTTGCTCATAACGCATTACCTCTAGTTGTGCAGCCCCAAAGTGCCATTCAATGTCAGATTGAAGAAGAAGGCTTGGAAGCAGCAGCATATGATCAAGAGGTCCCAGATAATTCCCCGTTGCTTTGTTTTAAATCTTCTGAGTTGTCTAAAGAAAAGGAGGAGCAGCCTGTGCAGAATTGTCAAGTTCCATCTGAGCTTGTTTGTAATGAATTGCAAGTATCATTCCATGTTTTGAATGATTCATCTGCTGGTAGATTAGATGATGAAGTAAATCACTGCTCTTCTCCATTAGAAGGCTGCAAGGCTCAATATCAAGTTGCTGATGATCTCCCAATTCCAAAGCATGATAGCTATCCTGAACCTTTGTATAGTTCTTTAATTCAGCCCAGCAAGAATGTATATATGTTGCAGGACCCTTTTGTACAGTCTCTTGTTTCAGCAAAGGAGATCAAGGCTGTCCTTGTCTTTGCAAGGATTAACAAAGCCACATCTGATTGCAAGATCTCCATTTCAAGCACCAACAAGCACAAGCAGCAAAGCTCACTGATGTTCATAATACTTAAGTGGCTGCATTGGCTATTTCATTTCACCTAACAGCAAAGTAAGTGCTGATTAGGGTAAGTAGGTAGGATTAATAAGGTAGCCAGCCAAAGGGAATTTTGCAGAATACGGCAACAATTGAATACAAGGCAGTCTGACCTGCTGTTCTTGGCTTTTCACAAGGAAAAGCCATCCCCAAGTGGAGCCACTATTAGCCTCCTACTGCAACAGGTATTCATCTTTCATGATCGACATTTTTACATGCCAAATATGTCATACTTTGCATACTGCAATGTTCCATATTTGCTACAGAGGCCAAAGAAGTGTCCATGAGAGTGTGCTAGTCTAAGTGCCACTGCTGTGTTCCATTTTTGATGAGTTGATCCATTTTGATGAGTTTTCAGTTAAGGGAAGGCCAAACAGCTTAATCTTGGCCTCCCTAGTTTTACGTCTTAACCATCTTCCAATGCATTGGACTCCTTCCATTGCATAAAATCCCTCCTCCGATGTATAAAAGCCCTCTTTCCATGCTTCGGACCCCTTCCGATGCATTAAAAACCTTCCTCCAATTTCATTAAACCTTTTTCAAGGCATGAAACCCTTCCCATGCTTTAGAAATCCCTCTTAATGCATATAAACCCTCCTCCGATTGATCTCCCCCCCTCCGACGCGATATCGCTGTCGGAGGTGGTAACAACATTGGCCCTTTGCATATATAACATCATTCCCCCTTGCTCCGATGTGATACCGCTATCGCATCTGAAGAAATATCGCTATCAGAATCCATTCATTATCACATTTCTATCGCTATCGCATTCTCCCAATTATATCATCTTTCCGCTTTTTGTCGTTAAACCGTGTCTTAACGAAAATCCCCATTTTACCACATAACCCCGCTTTACCACAAAACATTGCATTTTCCGCTATTTTCCCTCTACCGCAAGCCTTATCGCAATGTTCCCGATAGTAAAACAGTGACCAAATCACAACCATCCATCATCCCGCCCAGATCAACGGTCCAGATCGTTTCGGCGATCGCCCATTTCGGCGATCGTACATATGTGCATACCATCCGCCCCGCCGATTGCCGAAGTGCCGAGTTAATCTCAGCCGCCCATTCGGGCTTGCAGATCAACGGCTTATATTTTATCGCATCGCTCCATATGTGGCTCCGACCAGCGGAGCCGAAGTATTATAAAATGCGACTTGTATTGATTTCGGGTCCGAAAAGGAGCCCGTTGTACAGCGAAAGGGAACGCTCCGATATGGCGGAGCCAAAATAAAATAAAGCAGGACTTAAAGGTTTTCGGGTCCGAGAAGGTGGTGGTATTGTACACCCCTTTTGAGACCTAAAAAGCCATACAACACAGTTTTGAAGGGTTTCAGGTCTGAAGACCCATTTCCATTGTAACTCCGCCGATATCAATAAAAGGTGAGCCTGTAATGTGTTTCGGGTCCGCGGGTTCATTGCCTTTCAGAGGCCTTGTGGTTTGGGATCGGCCGATCACCGATCGCCGATTGCGCGCTAGCCATTGGATCTGCCTTTGTGCGATCCAACGACCCAGATCTATTTTTGGCAACAGTGATCGCTCCCACCTACAGTTTCAGCAAAATTTCATGTTTTATGTGTTCTTTGCCTTTATAAGGCATAAGGGCTATTTCCTCCATATTCTCAGTCGGCGCCCACGCCCGCCTTGTCAACAAAGGAAACTTAAGCATTCCCGGCCCAATATTCATCGCTTATGCTCAGATTGGCTCTAATCGATAGGGTTCTTGCCGCAGCAGGCATTCAGCACCAATTCCTCCTTTTTTGCGGCATTTCTTCAGATTTTAGCACTATTTTTGGTCGGCTAGCACCGAAACTCCTCCGAAGGCCACAGAAGGCACAGCAGCAGTCAAATCTGACCATAAAGTGGTAGGCAAGGATGATTTTGCAGCATTAAAGTGTATCAGTGGAAAGAAAGAGGCCCGATTCAGTGAAAGAGTATCAGTTCGACTGAGAATTCAAAGAATATCAATGCAGCAGTAAGGCCACAGCAAAAGAGCATTAAAGAGGATCCATTTAAGTCAAAGAGTATCAGTGAGGAGTTTAAAGCCATTAAAGGCTCACCAGATCAGAGTTAATGCATATAAGGGCACCTAAGGGCAGCGCTGCAGAAACCAGAGCACAGTTATAGCAGAATGGACAGCACAGGGCCTAAAGGATGCCTCTAAGACTCAGTTTTGATGCTGCTGCCTTCAGCGCAACTTAGATAGATATTTTGTGCATTGATTACAATAGATATTAGGTTAAACATAGTTATTTCCCCAGATCTTCCCTCAGATCTGTTTGATATATATTTTGCTTATATATACAGCCCCGAACAATGTAATAAGGGTTGGTTGGTTGTTTGTTTTCTCATTCTAGACTTGCGTTGTAAGCCTCAAAGTTTCTATAATCAGAGATGTTGGAATGCTTGTTTCTGAACTGGTAGTTGTGGATTGGATGGCTTAAAGAGTATGCTACAGATTTCTGGTGTTTCTACATGACTTAATAAGTCCTTCCTGTCTCTGTTTTCAGTTTATATGTGTTTATGCCACCCTGGTTTCACCATCTAAATAGAAGGAAAGAAGAATAGCTTAGAATTTGCTTAGCAGCACTCTATGCTCAATTACTGTTATTTCTCTATGTTTTCCTCTCGAATAGTGATGAATATGTATACTTTATTGATCATGTTTAAGCTAGTTCTCTCATTTCTGAATGCTGTTTAGGAATCCTTCATTGCCCCTATTTAGCCTTCATCCACTTTCCCTCTTCGACTGGATGAGATATCCTTAATTGCCTCTCATTCCCTAACCTCCATTTCATCCTTGTTCCAGCATTTAACATTGTGCCATGTGTAGCTATCCTGCTCTGTATTCCCCTCTTTCTGCCAAAGAAAACACACCCTTCAGTTCACATTCATTGACTCCATGCCCAATGGTCTGAACTTCTCATCCTTTGCAGGCCAACTCTGTCTGAAGCATCAACCATCCCACCAAATTTAAATCAAACTCATGCACTCATATCTAGCCTAAAATCAACCCTAAACAAAGGTAAACCTAAAGAGAGAGCCCTCTCTGACTGCTGGTAGGCTAGGACCTGCAATCCAAAGATTGGTTTGTGGTTACCTCGGCCGTATCCCTTAAGGAGCCAAGGGACAACCTGAGTGATAACAGGGTCAACAATCGGATTTGAATTCAAAATGGCCCATAAATTACAGGTGGAGGCCCAACGAAAAACACTTGGCATTTTGAACATTGAGTTGGTGAGCTCTAAGACATGCATGACCCACACAGTCTTTGAAGCATTGCTTGATTAGCCAGTGTTTGATTGATTTCCAAAATCCACCCACAATTTTATCCGTGATTTTATCCTAGGATCTGAATCTATGGATGCCAAAGCAGTGATAACCAAGGGGGTTGTGCCGGAGGTTGTTATGGAGAGAGAGGGAGCTGCTCCAAAGGTTGCAGAGGTATTAGCTGAAGTCCCCAAGTCACCACGGACGCCTAGACTGAAGTCTAACAAGACCAAGGAGAGTGTGAAGGATAAGAAGGGCAAGTAGGCTATGATACCAGTGTGCACATCGCCTAGAAGAAACCCATATGATGACAAGCCCATCACATAGGAAAAGGGAAAAACCATTAACCTGGAGCCAGAGGAGGAAGAAATTTAGGACATCCCGATGGATGATGAGGATTTGGGGGTGGAAGTGTAGGAAGTTGAAGTTGATAGTTCTAACCCTATCACTAAGTTGCCTGAATATGTCCCTCCATGCAAAGGCAAGACCAAAGTGTTGAAGGACATTGACGGAAGCAAGGTTTCCTTGCACACACCTATGCTACCATATGAGATTGTCTTTGAAGGACCGGGCTTGGGGTAGGTTCCACTATTGAAACTAGAAGATTGGGACTTAGATGACCATGAGAAGTTCCCACACATGGCAACAAAATAACTAATGCACGGTGTTGTTCACACAACCACCAAGATGACTACATTGGAACTGAGGAAGTGTCTCAGGGGAGTAGACAAGGTAGGTCTACTCAACCTACTATGGGTGCCACACTATAATCGCAGACCCATTACAGTATTGGTCATCAAGCAATTGCTATGCTTGGTGCACAATGGGTGTCTATGGTTGGAGGAGCCAATACCCATCACCGATAGGTTGATCCATAGGATCACGCGACTGCCCTATACAGGGGATAATCCAGCCATGATGTTTGGCAAAAAAGGTTCCAAGCACACCCTCACAGAGGCCATGTAAGAGAAATTCAAGATTGTGAAGAAGCCACGTGGCTATTCCATCTCGAGTATCTCTGACCCTGCGGTCAAGGTGGCCACACAGATCCTAGCAGGAAAATTCATGTGGAAGCATCACACAGATGAAGTGTCGGCACCAGTTGTTGCTCTTGCAGCCCAATGTGCCGAAGGAGTCGAGTTTAATTAGGCACGTTATCTCTGTGGTGAGTTACTTTTGAACTACCACGAGGCACAAGAGCTCAACAAGACCTTCCACTATGTGTGGCTCTTGCTATCCATTGTACTGGTAGCCTAGGAGATTCCAGAAGATAGTCAATTCCTCTAGGTCATGCCGAACCTACCAGAAGTAGCAAAGTGCACTTCGTTGTGGGTGACCAAGGATGCTCAGCACGTCAAGGATAGTAAGATCTTCTAGACCTTGATGGAAATGAACATGCACATGGCTATCAATTGAAAACCGCAATTGTCACCTACTGTGTTTTCCAAACTACAAGAGTATGCAGAGTTCAAGGCAGACTTTTAGCACATATCGATCAGAGCATGGAAGGACCCTGAGCAGACATGGCATGACTTCCCTTACTTGGTGACAGATGACATGATTGGTGCAGTCCTTGATCGTTGGCTAGTAGAGTGGCGCACTTCCTCAAACTTGGCGGCAGGGTCGATCAAGTCCACCGTGCAGTACAAAAAGGAGGAGGCCAAGCTCAATATGGCACACCTAATCGAGAAGAGGACAAAGGAGGTCACTGAAAAGGCCCAGGTAGAGTATGATGTCACTCAGCAGGTGGAAAAGCAAATAGGCGAAACAGAGCATGGCTCTGATAAAGGTGTGAGATCTCCTTCGCCCGAAACAAAGGAAGAGATAGACAAGCAAACATAGCAGCATGGAGTAGACCCACAGACAACGTCGTACCACATCAAACATCTAAGAGAATAAGAAAAAGTGGGGTCGTGGAAGAAACCCAAGGTTAGTAAGGTGTCGCTAGACCCAACCACCTTCACAGAGGGAGATTTGAATAACATTGGAGACACGGTCTGGGATGTCACCACAAAGGTACTGAAGTAGTTCGAGCAGCAACAACAACAACTATTGGGGGCTATCCAGACTGGTTTGAATGAGGTGGAGATCCGTGCATCACAGGCTAGTATGGTTTCCACCAGCCTCGCTATCGATACTTCAGAAGCTGCCGAGATGCTGCATGCAAAGGACTCCCGAGTGATAGTGTTGGTAGATGGAGCATTAACCATGAAAAATCAAGCTGACAGGCTCACTGTCAGCGCCCTCAAGGCAGTGGGGTTGAACTTGGCAGCACTCCCTGGTAAGGTGCTCCACCTACAACATGATGGATTGATCGCGGAGCTGATGTCCCATGAATAGCGCACTTTGTAGGTAATCAATGAGTAGAAGATTAATAATGTATAGATGACCCTACAGTGAGACACCGCCCTCACTTCCATGGTGGAACTTACTAACACAAATATGCACATGATTAAGGCCATGAGGAAAGCCTGCTGAATGGTCCCCGAATTGGCCATTCCTAAGGATGCAGAGTCAGATGAATAGTTCTACAAAGCTTGCAACAAGGGTGCACGATGCTCACACAAAGTTGGCTAAGGTTCAGTTGGAGCTGAATCTACAGATTACAAATTTACAGTTGAAGGCCCAGCCTTCAACTCCACCAAAAGTAAAGGAGCATCATGCAACTGCTATCATAGAGGTGATAACGGTAGTAGGCACTGTAGTAGAACACTGTACATGGCTTTTTGAATAGTCGTTTGAGGTCTTGATGAGCCCATAGGAGGATCCTAAGGTACAGGGGCTGGAGATAGAGGTACGAGAGCTACAATAGCACTATGACAAAGTAAAAGGTATAGCACACACTATCGCTCTCACACAGAGACTAGCGAAGCTGCAGTAGGCCAAAACATTGAGGGAATAAGTAGATGCATCGCAACACAAAGAGACAATGTTGAAGGCACACTTGAAGCCCTGGTTGGACGAAGCTCATTCGGTCACGATGTCTATTGAAGGTAAGCTTGCTAGTCTACAAGCGACTTAGCAGACGATTCAAGCTAATAGTTCAGGGCCAACAATAGAGCAGTTGGTTGAATAAGTGAAGCAGGCGGCCGCACAGTGCACCGCCGAGGTTGCCGTCATACAGGTCAAGTTGGGAGGTCTTCACGCCAAGATTTCCATGCCTGTAGAGTGACTCGAGGGTGAGTCACCATGTTTATGTTGGGGGGCTGTTGGGAACGGGTTCCCCCAATAGCCTTTTTGGGGCTGAAGGCCCATGTTTTGAGATAATTTTGTAATAAAGTTGTAAATTCTACGCATTTTGTGGTCGTGGAGCGCGAAGGTGTCAAGAGTCATAAAGGTTGTCCGCCCTCATTTTGTAAAGGGTCAAGTTAGCTATAAATATCTAACCATGGTCGGCAGACCATGGGATTGTATAAAAAATAGCTAAGTAAGTAATCTCTAAGTAGGGAGTAGTGAAGAGTGAAGCATTGGAGTTTTGGTAGAGAAGTCCAAGTGTTCTGGGTCTTAAAGTAGGTAGAGGCTCTACAACTGAGTGCGCAGACCCCTGTAGCTGTGTGCGCAGGGTGGATAGAGTTTGTATTAAACTAGAAGATATCAATAACGAGAAGTATTCTACAAATTCTATGTATTTATTTCTTGTTAATGCATCTGATTATATTGTGCTTTCGGTTTAATTTACAATGTTCATGTGATGTGCAAATATATGTGATTGTATTGGTCAATTTAATGCAAGTAAGGATATTAGTTTATGCGGCGCTAACTATGATTGATTCATAAGATAAGTAAAACACTTGAGATAACTTGGGACCTTATACAATACATTGTCATAGCTGCACAAAAGTACGTGGACCACTGGTTAAGGCTACGCGAAGGTCAATCGTACACGTTCGCGGAGATACTGAAGGATGAAATAAAGGGTAGACTGACATAGCCCTAAGGCTTAGTGACCTACGCAAAAGTAGGGGCAGAGGGTATAAAATGTTATCACGAACATATCAGGGTGCAGAAACTTGGTTCCAACATCCCCTCATACTGCTTCAGGTGACACTTCGGTCTACGCTTCATGGGCTGATGCCGAAAGGGCCAGTAGTGTAGGGATTTGTTTGGCTAACTAACGTTGAACCTCAGTCAGGCCCCACAAATCCAACAAATGGTATATGCTAAACTATAAATACCAATGCTATAAGAGTTTTGAGCAAGTATATCTTGAAACAAAGTGGAATTGGACAACTAAAAAGAGGATTTTCAAGTATTTTTGTGACAGTATAGGCTATGTAGTATGTTCTCAATGAAGACCCAGACCACATAGGGTTTTATATGAAAATTTATTTATTTATTTAGATTTGGATAGAGATATAAGACATAGAAGTTCTACAAGTAGTTACATGTTTAATCCATTTGCAGCAGAAATAAATTGGATGAGAAAGAGACTAATTATAGTTTCCTACTCAACTACATAAGCTAAATACATCACAACTACTCATGCAAGTAATTCATATATATGGCTATAGAGATTTTGTTTAGTTATCATGTTTACACAATAAGTTACAAAGATCAATAATGATAGTCAAAGTGTAGTCCTTCTAGCCAAAGAACCCTAATTATCATTCTAAAATGAAGCATGTTCATGTTCAATACCAATTTGTGAGAAGCATGGTTGAGGAGAATGTGATGTTGCTGAAGGTTGACACATTGAAGAATGCTCTATGTTCACTGACAAATTTTGTTACCTCTAAGAAGTTCACTTGGTTGAGAGAAGCAATGGGAATTGGAACCTTGAATTGTTCATATTGTATTACATGGGTTTCTTGTTTGCAAAGGAAACAAAATGTGGGAGAACATTGGGAATATGCTATATTTTTCGCATGGTTACATCCATGTGTGATTTGTATGCAATAGTGGGGTCACAAGGGGCACGTTAGCCCCCCAACATGACTTATTGGGGGAAAATCCCCCCAAAAAAACTTTTAGGTTGTTTAGTATGCTTTTGGGTTATTGTAGTTAATGGTTATTTGGCCCATTTTAATCTAATTCTAGTTAAGTGATTAGGTATTTAATCTATTTAAAATAATGTATCAAGGTTTTGAGCCCATAGAATGTATAAATGTTATATTATGTATAATCAAGTTAATACAATGAAGAATATAAAGATACATCTCTAATGGTTGTTGATTTTTTCAGTTAAGAGATTTTAGGGTAAATCTACATTTCTATGTAAATGTCATTGTTATTCTTTCTAATTTTCTTACGAACCGATATGATTTATGTCACTTCAAATATTTAAAACATGAGTGAAAAAGTATTTTTTCAAAAACAATGACCACAATTTGTGATGGGAGGGAGAAAGAATAATGGAAGAGTCCATCCCAATGAGGAAAAAGGCATATTTCTTAGGAAAAGAAAATGTTATCACATTTTAAAAAAAAATTGTTTCTACATATAATGAGAATAGACACCATTCTTGTAAAATATTTTTTGATTGGAAACTACAATTCACACACGTTTAATAAGTAAAAATGTGCATATGATTTTCTTTCCCAAATCCATATTACTAATGTTCAATCCTCTTAAAAAAATATAACTACTCGATAAATTCCATCAACAAGGCACACTCACTTGAAATCATTAGAGGTATTTAAGTCCAAAGTCACAAATAATTAAGTACTAAAAAAAATTCATTAATTTATTTGTATTCAATTTAATTAAATGATAAGCCAATATTCCAATATTATTAAAAGAGTATTTTCCTTTATCTTTATATTTGGATCAAAATCTATAATAGTACTACTATGACAATTTATATCTTGGTTTGTTATTTCACACATATCAACTCTATATTTTCTAAGTAAAAAAATTATGCAAGGATTTCCCTTATAATTCCTTTGAATAAGGTATCCATAGTCTAAGGAATGAAGGTAATATCTTCTTGTTAGGAGACTTTAATACGAGAACTACATCTCACCAAGATATTATTCCAAGTAACAATACAAACCTTAGTCTTCTTTGGATAGATGGAGATCTTGATTTAGCCAGTATATTCAAAAGAAAATTTGAAGACCTAACAATGAACTTATTTACTACCTAGATAGTCAAACTTTGTAGTTCTCAAGGTTTTATAATTTGGAATGGCATAATCAAGCAGTCAAACTTCAACTAGATGACTTATAAATATTCAAGGGCTTGGAAGTAGTGTCATGGATTATGTTATATTTGATATCCCTATTTCTGACCAAATTTTAAACTTTGACCTCTTAAATTACCATGAGCCCGACTTTGATCATCAAACCTTAACCTTAAATTTAAATTCTTCCACGGAAACAAAAGAACATGCATGAGAATTGCAATAGTAAAATTCATCACTTGTTTTTCACAAGAGTAAAATGAATCTTCTCTTACGGAAATTAAATAGGGATTCACACTTACAAAATTATAACGATAACTTTGAAACCTCTATGATACTTTTATTACAACTCTCTCCACTACCATTAGCAAGTCCTCTACCATGTGTAATATAAAAAAGTATTAGAACAATGAATCTTCGGTATGATAATGATCATGAATTTTCTAGAAAAGAGATTAGAGATGCTCCTAACAAAATCTTAAAACTTGATGAGATAAATATGTACAAATATCATATTAAAGGAAAGAAAATATATTATATAAGTAGAAAGAAAGAACAATTATTGCACCTCTCAAAGTCTTATAATAGAAAATTTTGGAGGAATATTCTAATTCATAAGACTAAAGAAAAACATTTTATTCGCTTGAATAAATGAAATATTTAACTTGACAACCTCTATTAGTCCCCTAAAAGAATGGACACCATCTTGAATGCCCCTATAAAGGGTGATCTATTTTCCGTAGGAGACATCGAGTTTGCAGTTAAGCAATTTGCTAAGTGGAAAACTAAGGACATTAAAGGCCACCAATTCTAAAATTTTGAAACAGGAGAATCTATTATCATCTTGCACATATACAAACTCTTTCCTTTAGTAGTGAAGCAAGGTCACCCTAAGCCTTGGACACAGAGCCTTACTATTCCTATATTTAGGAGTGGGGATAAAAGCATTCCCTCTAATTATAAGACCAATATGATTAGACACATTTTATCCAAGTTGTATGAGCTTATTTTGGAAATGAAGATAGCATTTGGCTTGAAATCCATGGCCAAAGAGCTAAAAGCCAAGCTAGGTATATGAGATATCATTCAACCATTGACCATCTTGCTACTCTTAGGATAATTAGAAATGAATGTTGCAGTAATATAATTGATTTGTTATTGTTTTTTATTGACTTTAGAAAAAAATTTGACACCATTCCAAGAACAAAGTTATGGAACACACTAGATGAGATAATTGTTCCTTTATGAGAATGTTATTTCCAATAAAATGACCACTAGGGATAGCTTAGAAGAAATCAAATACAACATTGGAGTCAACCAAGGGTGTCCCTTATCCCCAACCCTTTTTGTAATGTATATCGATAAGTTGGATGAATGTTTGGAAGATGTCTATGTTAGCAACATGCTTATAGGTATGGTCATAAATATTCTCCTCTATGCTAACATTATTGCACTTTTGGGAAGTAGCCACTATCATCCTAGCAAGCAACTCATAAATCTCCAATATTTTTTCTACAAGATGGTTATGAGTGTAAGCAATGACAAAAATAAAGCCATGATAATTAAAGCCAAATAAATCAGCTATGATACATTCATTTATGATAACATCTCCTCAAAGGAAGTTCCTTTATACAAGTATCTAGGATTCAACATCCATTTTTAGCTTAAATGGAACTATCACATTGAGAAAATCATAAATGGAGGGTGGAAAGCCCACTATGGACTTCAAAGCAGTCGTAAGTTAGCATATCATTCGATTTAGGATAAAATAAAGCTCATCTTCGGGACTCTCATCACTCTCATTATTTGATATGGATGTGAGGTTTAGGGTTGCAATATATCCAGAGAGTCATGGAGGATTATTGAACAATCCAAAATTAGTTTCTAACCTACAACCTAAATATTAAAGGAAATATTCCCTACCCTATCCTCTTGATTGAAGCAAGTCTTTCTTGTACTAAAAGCATGGATATGACTAGGTATCTTATGTATACAAAGTTATACAAGATGTATGTTAACATGTTTCTTAAAATTGCTTCTAACTCTAGCCAACGATCCCACCTCTAACTCTGACAAGTAGTGACATAAGGATTCCCAATCTTGGTCAGACCATTTGGGAATGCATGAGGATATCATCTTATAAAATACGAATAATATTAAAATAATTATTACTTCAAAACTTAAGGACAATTTGTGGGGAAATAAAGAGATAGAGGGTACAATGAAACTACAATATTATAAGAAGGTGATCAATCCCAATCTAAAGAACCAAAATCATCTCCTCTTGATTACTTGTAAGAAGAAAATTAGCATTGCCAAGGCTAGAACTAATTCTCATGTGTTTCATAGTAAACACGAGAGCTTCACTCAATGAACCTGTGGGATACCATGTGCATTCATGGCATACTAACAATACCCATAATTTGACTACATGTTGGAAAATACCTCTAAAACTCACATTATTTAACCCCCTACTAATACGAAACAAATAGACATTCTGAATTTAAAAAATCCCTACTTTCACTAGATATTGTAGATATCAATTTTTTTATCGACATTTTTTATACCCCTTTATATTTTTCCATTAACTTTGAACTTTGGTTTTTATACCTACCAATATAAAAACTCTTTATCCTCTATTATATGCTCAATATAATATGTCATTCTTTCCTGAATATATATCCCTCAATATAAACGCACGTGGTATGATATTTCTCCCCTAGTAAAGCTCATCTTTAGTTAGTTCCAAAATTTCCATGGAATGAAAGAATTTGTCACATATACAATTCAAGGAAAGTTGAAGATGATAAACACTTTCTCTTAAGTTATCCATCTTATAGTTACATTTAATTTGATTTTCAAAATATTTATCACGTTACTATTTTCTTACTTTAGAAATTTATACTAATATAAAAAAATTTCCCTTACATTAAAAATAAAACATTTTAATTAATTTCTTACCTTTTTAAAATTTAATAAATCATATAAATCTTATTAAACATTAACCACCATACTCATAACATTTCATTATACAAATTAGTAAACTATAAACCCAAGTTATATAGTATCCAAACGGATGCCCAGTAAACCTATCATCACCACGAAAATTTAAATGTTATCAACTGTAATGCATGAAAAGAAGCAATCTATATGTTTTCGTATTTGACCCTGTAGTTAGTTTGCTATATTTGAAAAGATATGCATTATCTCAACCTAGAAGTTTGGAAAGGGGTAGCAACCCGGCCTCTCACACTCCTCATAATAGATGCCGTTTTCAATCATTTGAGTAGAATTTTAGCCCATACATGTAGATGATTTATAAAATAATGTAAATATAAAACTAAAATTGAATTACTAATTATTAATATGATTACATTATTTATATATTGTTTATTAAAAAAAAAATTTAAAAAATATTTGAAATAATAAAATATGATATAACAATTTAAATCATTTATATAAACAAAAATAATAATTAATTTAAATATTTATTTTTCAAATATTAAAAATAAAATATCTTAATTTAATTTTTTTCATTTGGTTTTAAAATTAAGTATTTGAAAAGAGTACCTTTAAAATGTACAAAATTTATATAAACATATAAAATTGTATAAACAAATAGTAATATGAAGACAAATTTTATTTGAAGTACAAATGTACAAAATTTATATAAACATATAAAATTGTATAAACACATAGTAATATGAAGACAAATTTTATTTGAAGTAGAAATAATATATACTAGGTTCCATATAAAACTTTGTATTTGAAAATCATCAATACCATTTTATCTATGAAATTTTCATAATAAAATTTATCATCTTCAAAAGAATGGACAAAGAAATGTTATTGGTCAGTGATATAATGAAAAAAATATATATATTTTATTGAAGAATTTTCTTTTAATTAATAGATAAAATAGTTTTTTATGAAAAAAATATATTTTATAGAAGGACATTATTTTAATTAATAGATAAAATAGTTTTTTATGAGCTTTTTTCTGAGGTTGAAGATATTTTTAAAATTTATTAAAAAGCATCGATACCAATTGATCAATCAAATTCTCATAATAAAATTTATGACCTTCAAAAGGATGGACAAATAAATGTTACTAATCAGTAGCATATATATATATATATATATATATATATATATATTATGCAAATATTTTATTTTAATTAATAGATGAAATGGTTTTTCTGAATTTTTTTTAAGGCCTTGTAAATATTTTTAAATTTTTAAAATTTAAATTGTTTAATCTTTAGAATCTGAATATTTTATAGCATCAAATTATTTTATGCATTCAAAAATATACTTTAAAAAATAAAAAACTACAATATTAATTCAAATTCTATTTTTGTATCAAAAAAAATTATTTTATCTAAAATGCAATGCATCTACGATTTTCAATAAGTCTTGAGAACAATGAATCCTAGCAAAAATTTGGATATCATGATAAAGTGAAGAGAACAATAACTACAAGATATAAAAATCATAAAAAAATGCTCGAAACAAAGATTCAAAAATATAAAAGATACCATGAATGCATGTTGTTCAGTAAAATATAATATATATAGAGACTGTTTTAATGACCGCACTAAGATAATCTGTGAGCAGGGAAAAAGATATTGTTCAAATAAATTGTTCATGTAACGTCTTTAACTCCATTTTTTTTTTTACTAATAATGTAACTATTTAATTAACGGAGGAATGACATGACTCTTTCATATGTTAAAAACCCATATATGATTATTAATGTTTATATTAATCATTTGGCTTGCATGAACTGATTAATGTTAATGTTTAATGCTGTTGTGGTTCCGCTTGGTCTCCTCGCTGGACCTCCACATAGCCTGCCACGTTGTGCCCTGCAATAACTCTCCTCCAGTCAGCTAACCTCGGGATGGCCGCTCCTCATTAAGGTGGGAGAGCCCAGAGGTCCTTTCTTGTCATCTTCGTTCATCTCCTTGCTTAATGCCCTTAACTGTAGCTTTTCGGAAGGGTCTTCAAGTACTGCACTTGGACTTCAATTTGTCATTGGATCCATTTAGATCTACGGTCTATATGGTTTAGGTTTTGCAAAGTAGATTAATGAATTTCTCGGCAGTGAGGGAGGTTCATTTGGTTATGTCTCAGTTTGGCTCTTGGCTTTGCAATGATGACCTAGTTCATAGCTCCACCATACTTGTGCCAACAACTTCAGGTATTTTGTAAGCCCTTATCACTGTTAACTCAGAATTTTCCATTAAAACTCCTCTGTAGAATCTAAGGCGCTCTGTGGTGATTTATGAGAATGTCTGATGGGTTTTAGGGTAGCTCTAGAATAGGTGTAATAGCTACAGCATGGATTCCAAAATCCTGGTGCAGAGGGTCGACTCCGCGGTAGCAAGAGGTAAGCATTTATTTTTCATAGAGTTGACATTAAGAGTTATTCTCCATTTTCTTTTGCTAAGACTATCTTGTGCATGTACAGGTTCGACCGCCACTTCGAGGGATGCCAAACTTCCACACAGGTAAGCCCCCCTCAATTTATCACAAGTTTTTCATATGGAAGTCAAGATGTTGCAGGATTTCGGGTCCTCATTACCGGTGTTTACTGTGTAGGTAAGCTCACCGATGGTCTGAAACTTTCTTTTGGCATGGGGCTTTTGGAGGATGATCACCTTACTAAACAACACTCCTTTTTCTCCGTTTCCCATGTGGGTTTGGATTCTGAATTGCTCTATGCCTCAAGCTCTTAGAGCCGGTTTCCCATGATAGAGGGTTTTCAAATAATGTTGATAGATAGGGTTTAAGGCTTGCAGCTGGAATGTGTGCTATTGTTAATGATTGTATTTATGTTATTTTGAAATTGTCGGCCTTTGTAATGCCCACACAGTACTTGGACTGGTTATTTAATTCCACAGTTTCTTCTGCAGAACACTACAGGACATTTCATGGCATAAGATTTATGTATTTATATATGTTTAGACTGCTGTATCAAACACCCGTGGTATATCGACTTCCAATATTTCTTGATTATTAGACTTAGTTATGTGTCGTATCAGTTTTAATGAATTTATTTTAAGGGTTTAATATGCAAACAGTTCGATTGTGATATTATGTTATGTCTATTGATACTTGGTTCCTAAATAGAGTCTTTCAGTTCGGTTTGAATATAGTAATGTTTAATAGCTCAGAGGTTCAAGGTTTTAACAATACTTGGGTACTTGTATCGTGGTGAGTTCCTTCCCAAACTCATCCAAGAGCCAATAAACCCTAGTTCGTTGCTATAAGCAACATAAACTGTAGGATAGTTGTCGATTATATTTATAAAGTTTCCTTCTGTCATCAATAAAGAAAGATTACCAGTGTGAATTTTGAGAACTGGTATTTTGTATATTGTTTGTGTTTCACACGGACTGTGAAAATCCAGTGTTACAGAAGATATATAAAGACTACAAAGGAATATTGATTTATTGAATTAAGTCCTTTAATGTTCATGCTTAGAATGTTCTCTCAATTTAATCATTAAACTTTGTTCTATAAATATCTTGCCAAGTAAGCTAATACATTCGTTACATCTTGCATACTTCAGTTATATGTAAATATCTGTTAACAATGCATTATATCAAAGACAATATTTTCTACCCTATTCAAAAATCAATATAACATTAATACTACCATCTAGTCTATTAATGTACTTTCTACTATAACAATAAATAGATTTCTTGTTAAGCACGTAACCCTTTATTTTGGAAGGTCTCTCCACCTAGCCTTGGAACTAGCAATTACATCCAGATTCCCCCTTTGAGCTCTTCCACTTTTGACAATGATAAACAGTTTGGTACCTTGGGCGTCAGGACTCTGTCCAACCTCAAGTCTCGTACCCCACAGCTGTTATCACAATTTTCTTTCCCACTAGCTAAGTTTTCCCAACTCTAGGAAGAATTCATCACAGTCCAGTTTCCTCCATCCCTAGGGTTCTGTCCTTTTTCCTCTTGAAGGAAGAGGGTGAAAGAATAGTTGTAATTGTTTTTCAGAAGTCAATTTAACTGTTTCTCTAGTCCTTAATAAACTGATCCAAAATATTTTAATTAATACTTAGCAACATCTATTCTGGATTTTCTGCCTAATAGTTTTAACAATTCATATTACAATAAAATAAAATTAAGAGTGGTAAATAAAACTTGGTAAAACAATTGACGATGTATCATTGTATGTTATAGCTCCCTCCCCTTGTGTTCTTTCCTTTAAGTAAAGAGTGTACGGTATGCTTTTTTTACGACTTCCTCCTCTTCCCAAGTAGCCTCATTCGGGCCAAAGTGCTTCCACTACACTTTAACTTGGGTGATGGCTCAGCTCCGCAAGGTGGTTTCTCTCTGATCGAGGATACAAAGAGGATCTGCTAGAAATTCTCCCTCGGGATCTACCTGCGCATTCATAATTTGCTGTCAAAAAATTCCTATAAATAAATTTTTTTAATATATTGATTTGATTGTATCATTACCTGAATACTTTCCTAGTTAATAACATGTGGAGGGTCGTATACATATTTTTTTAATAAGGATACATGGAAAACATTGTGGACTCGGATGTGGCCTGGAAGTGCTAGCTTGTATACCACGGGCCGAATCCACTCTAAAATCTGAAAAGGTCCATAATATCCTGGTGCCAAATTTACACAAACTTTCCATTGTAAGGTGATTTTCCGGGTTTTAACCTTCAAATACACATGATCCCCCAACTATAATTGATTATGAGTTCTCTTCTTATCTTCATAAACCTTTTTCCTATCTTGAGAAGCCTTTAAGTTCTGGCGAACTTTCTTAATGGTGGCCTCGATTTTAGCCAACATATCACGTCCCAATGCTATTTTATTATCTGGACTATTCTCGTCTGTGGGTACCTGACACTTTCTTCCATATAGCACCTCGAAATGGCTCATACCCAACAATTCGTGATGTCCATTATTTTAGGAGAATTCTACCAAGTGGAGGTAATCCTCCCACTTCTACAGTTGTTGCATTACAACCATTCTCAACATGTCTTCCAAGACTTGATTCACTTTCTCTATCTAACCATCTGCCTAAGGATGGTAGGCAGTGATGAAATGGATCTAGGTACCCAACCCCGCAAAGAGAATTTTCTAGAAAGTGGATGTAAATTTTACATCTCTATTGGAGATCACCACTCGGGGTATCCTATGTATTCAGAAGATTTCTCTCATAAATATGTCTGCAATCTTCACCATTTTATAGCTGGATTTTACAGGAATGAAATGAGCGGTCTTTCTCAGCTTGTCCACCACAACCATGATTGAGTCATGTCTCCAATAGAGACATGACTCCCACTTCCACTCTGGGATGGGTAATGGTTGCGATAGACTCGCAAGATGTCGATGTTCGCCTTCACCAATTGGCACTCTAAGCATTTGGATAAATATTCAGCCACATGTTTTCTTAAGCCTGGCCAAAAATAACTTTTCTTGATAGTAGAAAACAGTTTCTGGTATCCGAGATGGGCGATGTAAGGCTTCCTATGAAACTCATCTCATAACAACTACCTAACAGAGTTTCGATTAGGAATATAAATTCTATTTCTGAATGTTAGCAATCTGTTGGGGTTAATTCCATACTCACACTCTTCCCCTTTTGCCTACACTTCCGAAGCTTGCTACCATAGGAATGCATATTCTGGGTCTTTGAGGGATGTCTCTCAGATAACCTCTGGTAGGTTAGATTGTGCTTCACTGATTTGTACTTCATAAATGCAATGTATTTTTCTGCTTAAAGTGTGTGCTACCAGATTTTCTTTTCCTTTGAGTTGCTTCACGTCAAAATCAAATTTGCACAAGAATGTAGTCCATCTGGCCTACCACATATTTAATTTAGACTGATTAAAGAAATTTGTAAGACTCTTGTGGTCAATTAATAATAGAAATTTCTTTCCCAAAAGGTAGTGTCACCACATTTTTAATGCATGCACTACCACGGTCAACTCCAGATTGTAGGAAGAATAACGTTGTTCATAATCCTTCAGTTTGCGTGACTCATAGGCAATGAACTTTCCTTCCTGAGTTAATATTCCACCAAAACCTTCTTTACTTGCATATGTACATACTACAAAGGATTTTTTCAGGTCTGCTATTTTTAGCATCGAAGCGGTAGTAAGTAGTTTATTTAGCTACTCAAAACTTTGTTGGCATTCCGACGTCTAGTTGAAAGCACACACCTTTTTCTGAAGTGAAGTCATCAGAAAGCCTAATTTTGAAAAGCCTTTAATAAATCAGTAGTAATACCCTGCCAGGCTCAAGAAGGATCTTATGTCGGCAATGTTTTTCGGTGTGGTCCATTCCATAATAGTTTTGATTTTCTCTGGATCCACTACTATTCCTTCTGCTAATATAACATGGCCTAGGTACTAGATTTGAATTTTTTTTAAATTGCACTTGCTAAACTTTACGTACAGCTAGTTATCTCACAAAATCTACAATATTGTTCTCAAGTTCTGCTCATGTTCCTCCTGATTTTTTCAATATATTAGTATATCGTCAATAAAAATTAGTACAAATTTATCTAGAAATGGCTAGAAAATGTCGTGCATTAGGCTCATGAAAGTGGCTAGAGCATTAGTATGTCTGAAAGGAAGTACCATGAACTTGTAATGTTCATAACGAGTTTGGAATGTGACTTTGCATATGTCTTCATCCTTTATTCTGATCTTGTGGTAACCAGACCTTAAATCGATTTTTAAGAACACGCTAGCTCCCTGCACTTGAACAAATAAATCGTTGATACGAGGTAAAGGGTACTTATTATTGATGGTCATCTTATTCAGCTGACGATAATCAATGCATAATCATAAGGTTCCATGATTTTTTGATACAAATAGCACAGGGGCTCCCTAAGGGTACACACTAGGGTGAATGTATCCTTTATCTAATAGTTCCTGAAGCTAAATTTTGAGTTTTGTTAACTCAGGAATGCTCATGCAGTAGGGGGCTTTCGAAATAGGGGTTGCTCCACGCACTAGTTCAATGGTAAAATTGATATCACACCTTGGTGGCAATCCAGGGATGGATTCAGGAAACACGTCCATCAAATCATGAATTACAGGAATATTCTCTAAAGAAGTCATCTTATTTGTGTCAATGTTGTACTCTACTTGGAAAACATAAATCTGGCAGCCCTTCCTTATGCATCTTCCAAGTTTGTTGGCTGTAATAGGGCATAATTTCATATTTTTCGTGATTCTTTGAATTTATTTTCACTGCCCTGACTCGATAAGCTAACTTACAGATTTTTCTTTACAATCCACCAAGGACCAATGGCCTTCCAACCGGTCCATCCCTATTAATACATCATACGAACCTAGGGGAAGGATATTCAGATCAACATGGATGTGCTATCCTAAAACTGTTATAGGGAAGTTTTCTATTTTTGCAGACACCTTCCTTTTTGTTCCAGTGGCTAGTTGAACTAACCAAGACTTCTTAAATTTACTTCTTTGCAACTGACATTTTTCTACCACTTTAGGACTAATGTAGCTGAGGCTAGCACCTAGATCAAATAAAATAGAAAAAATTTGATCAGCAATCATACCTTTACATTTGATCCTGGTGGGCTAATATTCCGCTTGAGGATTGTCCAAGGCAGCATCAATTCTGGGCATGCTCCTTGTGATATGTCCCACTATGGAGGCTTCTTTTGTGTTTCAAAGTTGTTTAGTTTGAGCTTTGTCTAGGCAGTTTTTCTAATAACACACTTCCCCACTTCCCCAACATTACAGTGGAAACTTTCACTGTTGTTCAGTAGAAGTTTTGCTAGCCCCCTTTAGCTGTCTATCGTCAGTGTATGTCTGAGCTATGAGCGAATTTCTTGCAAATTTTCTGAAAGTCCTTTGATGATTATTTCTACCATTTATGACTTTCTATTACCTGTTTACTGGTAAGTTCCTCATTTTCTTGCCAATAACTCCTTTAGGTCCTTCATTTTTCTGCTTCATCTGTTGATAATAGATGCAGGTTTTTCATACTGCATCGTCCATTGTTCTAGGATAATCGAATTCTAATTTTTCCTTCATGAATTTGGTCAAACTGCTAATAAACCACTAAATCTTAGCCTTTTCCTCTTGCATATATGGAATGTATCACAACAGGGAAGTAAACCGTTTGACATACTCATCGATGGTCAAGTCTCCTAGTCTTAACTCATGGAACTCTTTTGCCTTTTCATCATAGCAATGTTCAATTAGATATTTATCTTTAAAATTTTTCTAGAATTCTTGCCATGTTACTTGTTCCTCATCAATATTTCTCACAATTTTAATTTATTCCCACCAGAGGGTGGCCTTTCGAGGTAATTGGTAAACTGCTGCACTTTAAGTTTGTCATTATATTCATAAATCTGTAAATATTTACCCATGTCTATCAGTTAGGCTTCCGCCGCTTCTTCATATTCTCCTTCAAACAACGATGGTTTGATTTTCTTGAACTCGCCTTGTAACTTTTTCTTCTGTCTTTCGTCTTCCTTTGATCAGAAATGTTATCTAAATGCCCATGTTTTTCCTCCTTATGAGCTTCCACTGATTCTGCTTTATCTTCCCCATTATGGGAAGTTGGGGTCTTTTCCCTATTCTCTGTACTAGGGTTTGGTCCCTGCTGATTTTGTCGGTCGCATAGAATTTTAAGGATCTTATCTTGTTCTTGCCTTAACCATTGATTGTCCATCCTCAAGTTCATCATCTATGCCTGAAATTATTGCACTGTTTCAAGTAGTACAGCGTTAGCTTGCCACGATTCTTCTCCCAGTTGTACCCACAGTTTTTGGTTCGCCTCCACATAAGGCACTTCTGGCTGGCTCACCGATCTGGGGCTCCTACGCATCTTTACCCTTGGTTCAAACCATAATCTCTCTCTATGTTCATATTCACCCATACTCAGTTTCTTTTTATTTCATCAATATTAATACATCACGACTTAATTGACTGTTTTAAAATAACCCATATATCTTAGTATGTGATCTTGGGCTCTAATACCATTTGTACCATCCTTAACTCCAAAACAAAATTGACTAATAATGTAACTATTTAATTAATGGAGAAATGACGTGAATATTTCATATGCATATATCATTATTAATGATGATATTAATCATTTGGCTTGCATGAACTGATTAATGTTAATGCTTAACGCTGTTGTGGTTTCATTTGGTCTCCTCGTTGGACCTCGACATAGCCTGCCACATTGTGGCCGCAATAACTCTCCTCGAGTCGGCCGACCTAAGGATGTTCCCTCCTCATTAATGCGGGAGAGCCCCGAGGTCCTTCCCTCTCATCTTCGTTCATCTCCTTACTAGCCATTTATCTCGATGTTAATACCCTTAACTGCAACTTTTCAAAAGGGTCTCGAAGTACTACACTTGGCCTTTAATCTACCGTTGGATCCATTTAGATATATCATCTATATGCTTCAATGTTTGGCAGAGTAGATTAATGAATTTCGCGATGGTGAGGGAAGTTCATTTGGTTATGGCTCAGTCTGACTCTTGGCTCTGCAATGGTGACCTAGCTCATCGCTCTGCCATACTTGTGCCCGCAACTTCAGGTATTTTGTAAGCCCTTGTCACTGTTACCTCAAAATTTTCCATTAAAACTCCTATGTAGAATCGAAAGTGCTTTGTGGTGATTTATGATAATGTCTGACGCCTTTTAGTGCCACTCTGGAATAGGTGTAACGGCTATGGCATGGATTCCAAAATGCTGGTGGAGAGGGTTGACTTTGCGGCAGCAAGAGGTAGGCATTGATTTTTCATAGAGATGACACTAAGAGTTATTATCCATTTTCATTTTCTAAGAATTTCTTGTGCATTTATAGGTTCCACTGCCACTCCGAGGGATGTGATGAGTCTCATCATTGGGTAATAATATGGGCCTTAATTCACCTCCTAGCTTGGCCAAACCAACTATTCTCACAACTTATTTCATACTTTTGATTATATTTTTTTTATGAGATGAGTTAGAGTTGGATATTTTGCTTTGTGGTCTAATGTGCATTTAATGCAGGATTAAAGGATAAAAGCAAGAAATTTTGGCAAATACCTTGGTCAAAACTCGAATGGGACAAGGGAGAGGAGTTATAGGAGGTAAATCCTCCTCATTCACTACCCCTCCAATCGAATATTCCACCATCATCTCAGAGTGAAAACAACCAAATCATGAGGACTAGAAGGCAGTCGAGCAAGTGAAAGTCAAAGCACTAGTTTATCTCACGTTTGGGAGCCAAGCCTCGCTAATTCTAAGGAAGTCATTGGATACTTCAAACATATAAGTAGAGAGGCCTAGGACCTCAGTAGGATTCAGACTTTTGATTGTAAAACTGTACTATATTTTCGAGCTGCAAGACTTGTGATAGTTTTTGATGTAATCCATTGTTTTCATAATGTTAGTGCTTTGATTTACCTCAGGCTGAGAAAGGTAGGATCCAAAACCAACATCAAACCACGCTTAACCTAGTAGCTAGCCCTACCAGGTCGGGAGAGGGCTCTCTCCGGGTCAATCTCAGCAAAATATGATCACTAAAGGCTTGAGATGACTGATATAATTACTAATCTTAGGCTAGGTATGTGTGCAAAGGGTTTGATTGAATTTAAAGATGTTTTTGCTGGCTCAAATGGAAAAGTAGATTTTGTGTGTGGGGAATGAGGCTTAACTTTGCAGAGATCTCAATGGGGCAAGGTAGGCAACTAATTTTGGAACTTCAACTCGATTGAAGTGGAGGGTTTAGATAGGTGAGGAGTTGAAGAGGGCAAGAGAAACCATGGATCCTATCCAAATAGTTGAAAACATCAAGAAACTAAAGCAAACCTCAAGTAGAGCACTGCAATTTCAATGGATTCTACTTACAATCTTGTTTGATTTAGTTATGAAGAAACAAGATAGATAATGTCATACATAACACATAAGTAAATTCACAATTAAAAAGAAAAGCACTATACCAAAACAAATTCCACGGGGATCCCAAAGAGTGTTGCAAACCCTGGTCTCAATTCCTTAGCCAAAACGCTGATATCAGTGTACAATGAAGCTCAATGCTTTCTCAAGAGTCCAACCATGCTAATGACTCAAAAACAACATAATATAGACAAACATAGCTCATCCTTGCCTCTATGGATCGAGCGCACATGTTTAGGAGTTTTTTCAACTAATTCTAAACTGAGAACTAGAAATTAGGCAACAGAAAAACATTCCTCTAGAAACAAGGGAACTGATTCATTCAATTTCAAACAACCTTTAAACTGATGAATCTACCTCTACAAGTGAAAATTTAACATATTTACATCATGATCCATCAATGTACATCAAATTACATCAAAAATTTTCCATTAGGAAAGTGAAAAGGTCAATCTAGCCAAAGATGGGCAAAAAATAGAGCAAAACTTGGTCAAACTCGCAATTTTCCCTCTATGCGTTGCAACTAATTCTCTATGCATAGCGCCTATTTGGACCCACATTTGGAGGCCTTCTTGGTGTCCAAATGAGCTCTAGGTGTGCTTGTTGGAAAGATCTACCTGTCTACCTTCCAACCTAAGTGGAATTTTTCAATTTGGCCTCCAATTGCCCCTCCAAAAGTCCATTCTCCCAACATTGCTTCCTGTGTGTCAAAATAGGGGTAGTGAGGTCATTTTTTGAGTGTTTTTGACATTTTTGAGGGCTCAAAACCTGTCCAAACTTCTTGGCCATTGGTAGGAAAACATATTTTTTCATGCAAAATCCAAAAATGCTGAGTTTTTGTGCTTTGGAGGCTCCTAGAAAAAGCAAGCGCCACGTGGCGCGGTGCATAGTGCAGAGAAACCTGTTTTTTGTGCCAAAAATTTCAAAAATGCAAAAAGTGCTCCAATTTTTTTGAAATTTGGGCTGAGTCTTATTCATCAAACATGGTGTTAGGCCAAGGAAGCCTCAGCCAATATTTTAAGTCCTTCATCCTCTTTTTTCCTCCTTGATGCTCTCTTCAACTTTGCCTTTAAACTCCTGATTCTCACTTGGCAGACCAAGTTCCTTGATATGTAATGATATGGCAAGTTTCTAAGCATATTCTTCTCATTGATGGCCTTCTCTAGCTTCCTGTCCAAGTGGATATTGGCTCTTTCAAGCCATGACTCCCTATTGGCATTAATCTCCTTCTCTAGTGAAGTGAACTCCACCCTCCTCCTTTGGGCAGCTTGGCGATTCTCCCAAATGTTTTGCAACTCCATAATCACCTGCTGGTCCTCAAGTTGCTTATTCCTTTGCTCTAGGTATTGTATTGTCCATTGCGCTCTATTGAAGTTGATAGACAAGGCATCAATGTCCGCCTGCTGCTCCTGAATGATTTCTCTAAGATTTGTGCTTTGCAAGCACATATCAGTATCATCACCCCCGATGAGAATGAAATCAGTCTCCCACTCACCTGATGGTCCTTCCTCCTATAGTGTCCTCTTGCCTTGGTCCTAAACCTATTGTGCTGATGACGGAAGCGAGGCCCCTTCCACCCCGGGTGGGGATAACAATCGCTTTGCTGCTGCAAACAACTGTCTAGCGCCCTTGTGATAGGTGATGAACACCGGCATAGTAGTGGTCCGTGTCTCATGGCCCTCATGCTGATAAGAAGTTCCACCTGTTTCATGTAAAGCCTCTGAAGGTACCTGTGGAGCTCTGAAAAACTCACGAGAGATGAAGTCCTCCCAACTGGTGCCCTGTAAGCCAAGTTGATGAATGACCACAATTTTAATGAGAGAAGAATGGTAAATATTGTTGAACTGCTAAGGAGTCTTGTGATGCACTAGGGTGGTCATATTCTCTATGTTTCGGCACATGAAGTAAGGGATGTTCATCATCCTTACCCTGGTAAAATGCATCAGTAGCCTGATATGATAAGCATACAAACGTGAAAACTGGCCCTCACAGCGGAAATACCTCATGATCAATTTCATCAAAGGAGCATAAGCATCTTTGAGGTATTGGAAAGGAAATACTCTGTGGAGTTCCCTCATATAGCCAGGTTTGATGTATGGTTCATAATGGTTCCGGTCAATTTTCTGCCCCTTGTTCCATTGCTCTCCAATGTTGGGAATACCAGTTGCTAGTGAAATGGATTCTGGTGTTAATGTGAAAGTGACACCAGCTAGAGTGGCTTGACCATCATGTAAATACAACACAAACAAATGAGCCAACTCATGATGAAACTAAATGCTAGCAACCTTCTCACAAAATTCATAGCATGACTGATGTTGGAAATAAGGGATGGCAAGAGGGCAGGCTTGTAATTCAGCAAGAGTGGTTAGTTCTTCTCTAATATGTTTTCCACCTATATGAGGCCTCCTGGGTGCATGTCCCTCTATAGGTGAGTCACTGTGGGTCTCCTCTTCATAATCATATGAAGGATCAGATGTCATGTCTGCTGGTGGATAAACTGTCTTGGAGCTGCCTTGATGAGAAATAGGTGAGCTGTGATGTGTTGAACTGTCTTGATGGTGTGTTTTGACTTTTGCCACCAAGGGAAGAGTGATACAAGGGACTGTAAGGGGAGGGAAAAATAGTGAGGGATTTAGGGACTGTTGGGATAGGGTTTAGTTAGGGAAATATGGAATGTTTTGGGAGTTTTTGTATAGGACTAGGGTTTGGGAATTTGCATGTGGGATTTTGGGAAATGGGAATGGGGATAGGGGATTAGTAGTTTTAAGGGTATGTGAATTTGGGAATAGGGAAATCAAGGAAATAATGGAGTAAGGGAGTGGTAAGGTGAGAGGATAACTTGGTAGCAAAACAGTCAATATAAAACCCTAGGCAGCAATTTCCTTTGAAATTTTTGAAGAGATAGGGTTTGTTTTCCTTTAAACAATCACCATACATTAAACACCATAAAACAACCACCAAATTTGGATGCAAAGTAGTGACAGAGGGTCAACCTACTTGAACAAGCAATGATCCACAAGTTTCGGGCAATTGGAGCAAGTTTTGGCAGTTTTCGGGCTTTCTGGCTGTGTGCACCACGCATCCAACCCAATGTGCCGCACTCAGTGTATGTGCCACACCTGTGTCTTTTTGCACTGAGAAATGTGACCCAATGAACCGCGCAAGTTATGTGTGCCGCGCCACCTGCCCAATGCACCGCGCCTCTGGTTTTTGACCGATTTTCTCCAACTTTGCTTTGCTCACCCCAAAATGTCTTTGCCTTGTTTCCACTTTGCAAATGAACTCTTGAAATGAAGAAATGGCTTATAAACAAGGAGCTTTTAGATTTTTGGCTCATAAAACCCATTTTTACAATGGTTTTTGAAATGACTTTATTTTCAAACTCTGTTTTTTGGACTTTTTCACTTCATTTGAACTTTGTGATGAACTAAATGACCTGTGCTTTGTTTGTTTTGTAGGTGATTGAAGCTACTGGAGCTAGGGAAAGTGACCAGGGTTACAGATGAAGGGATTTACAATGAAGAAAACAAAATTTCATGATTTTTGTACAATAAAAGCAAAAATACTCTGTTTTTTCCTCAAAATAGAGTTTTGAGGAAAAACACATTTTCGAACACTTGATGATGAAATTTATTGATGCTGAAACCTCCTCATGGCCTGTTGGTTGTTATTGGACACTTTAAAACACCTTTTGATGAAACCCTAATGAAGCCCTAGACCTAAATGACAATGAAACCCTAAAATACCTTTGCAATCTTCAAGACAGAAAGGTGACTGTATACAATTTTTGATGAATGAACATGAGCCAGTAGGTAAATGACATGAGGGAAGCTGTAGGAGAAGCCACTACCATCAGATGATCCATGCTCCTAATGGAATGCAGCTGACTAGGTGGGACACTTAATATGCAATGCAATAAGAGAATTTGATCTCTGACGGAGGGATGAAGATACTGACACTAACACATAATACGAATGAGTTTTGTTTTGAGCCACAACTGAGTTAACTTAGAGGGTTGAAGCTCTTGGGTTAGGGCCCAACCCTAGCATCTAACACTCCTCTTTATTGTACATCTATGTTAGCATACATTCATTGTTTAATCATTCATTTTCTTAAGTAGTTGCATTTCCATTACAACAACGTAGATTAGATTGGTTGTGTTTTAGTTTGCTTCCATTTGTACCTTTTTTCAATTAGTAGGTTAGTAAGGAAAAAGAGATTCCCATAAGGTTTTCAGTAGGTGTCTTGGCCTCACATCCTTCCTCTGGGACCATGACTTGAGGAAAAGACCCTTCAGCAACCCCAAAAACATATATTTCTAGTTCTCACATGAGCTTTGGAATTTGTCATCTTGATTCAGTACTTGGTTCATTTCATCATTATCATTTTCAATCACTCTATTTCCATAATACATCTCACTCATACTCTCATTTCCTTCAGCACAAAATTCTTAGTGAAAGCAAATAAATCACATCTTAATTGGATTATACTCGTAGATCTCCTTACCAACTGATGCACAACAAACCTTGGCAATCACATTAACCGTGTGCGTATTCATTTCAACGTTGACTTTAGGAACTCCGAATCTCCACCGTTGATCAATCCCACATGATCCAACAGCTATCATGCAATCTCACACAAATTCCTGCACGACTGATATCCACTCGTGAGCACGTGAGAAAAGTGGATCTCTCGTGCTACATGTCACTCACTTAGGCTAATCACGTAAAATTAGAATTTCCGCTTACAACTTTGAGGGCACGCAAGAAACTACATACCACCTATGAAAACGCACTCCATCATTCCACACATTTTCCACCCTTCTGTCGACACGTGACTTGATGTGATTCATCCGTCTATTGACTTCATCTCCCATGATAGGATCTCTGCCATTCATCTCACATTAATCCTTTTCATCCATCTATTGACTTAACCTTCCAAGATAAGATCTCTTCCATTCATCTTCCATTACTCCTGTTCATCCATCTATTCACTTAATCCCCGGCGATAAGATCTCTGCCATTCATCTCCCTTTAATCCTATTCATCCATATATTCACTTAATCCCCTGCGATAAGATCTCTCCCTCTTGTCTTCCATTAGTCTTGTTCATGCATCTATTCACTTAATATCCTATGATATGATCTCCACTGCTCGTCTTCCTTTTATACTATTCATTGATCCAACTGATCCAATGGCTCCCATGCATCTCTGCTCTATTACGTCCTCCTTTCACTAATTGTGATCTTCGCTTTCTCTTGTGCTTGACTCTTTGCATGCTTGATTTTACTAAAAAACCAAAAATGCAAAAACATATTTAGTTTAGTTTCCTTGCTTACACATTAGTTTGGTTTGATACTCTTTACTTCTATCACTTAGATAGAAACATTAGGTTAGTGTTGATTTAGCAATTTTTCTTAGCATAGCTGTTTAAATGGTTAATTAGTATATGGTGTGATTTGGCATTACATTTTGTTTTCTTCATTACTGCATTAGAGTAGCTCTCTTAGAATAGATTTTATCTTCTTCCATCAAACAATCAAGCTTCTTCTAACTCTATAGAAGTCTGGCTTGGAGTCACTAGGGTCTCTCGCCAGATGAATAGTGACAATAGGCAGGACCTTCACTTCTACTTGTGCATATAGCACTGTCACTTCCAAGTTTGTACGAACCCCGAGTTGATAAGTAATGTTGGTAGCCTAGGAGTTGCAACATCCTTGTTGCAATACTAGTGCTCATCACTTTTTGACACTGTTTCCAGGGAGGGGTCTGAGTAGAATGTGATTACTACTTTCTTTTCTTCTATTTCTAGTCTTCAATTTTCTGACATTAGTTTATTTTCGCAAAAGTAATCTTGTAGCTACCTTTCATTCAATTTTTATTATCTGCTTTCCTTTCCATTCTGTAAGTAGAATTGCAATTCAGTAAGTAACTTTTTTTCTGTCAGTAGTTTTCATTTAATCAGCAATTTCATTTTTGCAAAGTACTTTCCAACTTAAAAAAATATTATAAAAGCCAACCCAAAATCATTTCCTTTAATGACTCGTGGGAATAGTGATAATTTAGGGAAATTCTTGCCAAATACTCCCACTACATCCAACAATGAACCTTCTCTCTTCTGCGGTGGCTATGAACTAGAGGAACCTTTAGGTGAGCAACCTGACATATTTGAAGAACCTATAGGGGAAGAAGTAGAAAATGAACCCATTCCTACTAAACCAATGTCTAAAAACTGAAATGACAAAGGAAATAGAGAGAGAATTGAGGGTGCCTTCCCCATCAAGGAAACCAATGGGGACAGCAAGATGAAGAATATAAGCCCCTCTACCCTACTGCATTTCCATGACCTGACCACAGAAGACCCTGACACTTTCCTATTTGAGTTTATTGTTATATGTCGAACCTATGACTATACAGATAATAAGAAAAAGTTAAAATTGTTTCCATCTAGCCTCAAGGATGCAGCATTGTGCTGGTTCATGGGTTTACCTGGAGATAACATCAGAACTTGGGCTCAGATGCAATAGTCTTCTAACAACAAATATAGGGACTACTATAGGTCAAAGGATACTAAAGAAGAGATTTTTAGGATTACCATGGGCTAGGATGAATCGTTAGAAGGCTACAAAGAAATATTCTAGCTCAGTTACAAAGGGCCAAGTGCACACTTGACCCCGAGTCACTAAAACTGGTCCTGTTCAGACGAGTAAGGGAAGATCTTTTGGATACCTTAAATTTGTTAGCAGGAGGAGATATCTACAAATTACCCAATGAGGATATCAATATTGTCTTTATAATCAATTCTAGGGTAGCTAGGTAAAAGGGGAGGAGTGGTCAACCTATGGCTAGTACATCATCTTCCAACTCATCGATCAAGGGTGAAATTGGAAATATGCTAGAAGATTTCAAAAGTGAGATGCTACAAACCCTTTCCTTACAATTGGACACCATGAAAATCAAAAGAAATAAAGAGGAAGGAGAGAGAGCCCTAGCCATCTTTTTTCCTAGATGGACCAGGAGGCATCCTAGGAATGAATGTCCATTGAACTGCATTGAGATTTGCTCGGTCTATGAAGAAAACCACTCCACAGACAAGTTCCCTTCTTTACTTAGACTTAAAGCTATATATCGAGGAGTTGAAGGGGTCACTGAGTAGCTTTGCTACATCAACCAAAGGAGACCTCCTAGGCCTATACCATACCAGTAGGGTATGCAAGGGTCATCCCATGCATATTACAACCCCAACCAAACCACATCTATACCTTCTTGGGGACCCCCTACTCATCCTTCCTAGTTTACCACCCCTCCATGGTCCTATGCATCTTAGTATCATTCCCAGCCAGCCATCTAGTCATTTCAACCTTACATTCTGCCATAACCTCAGTGGAATACCCCACTCTAGGGCTGGAGGCCCCAATACAACAATGCTCCAACTCTATTGCCTCCACCACCTACCCAACCACAACTCCTACAATGTCATCCACCCAAGAAACCCCAAATTCCTGCCTAGCCAAATCCAAACCCAAACAATGGGTAGGCTCAACAAGTATACAATGGATAGACATCATACCCAACTTATGCTATGGAAATCCAGGCGATCAACCTAAGATCTGAGAGAATTCTCCTAGATAACCAACCTCCCTCTCCACATAAGGAGGTTGAGGAAGAAAGAGAGGAAAGCAACCTTAAATTAAATCCACCCTTTCCTAAGAGATTATTCTGACCACTCCAACCTACCCCAAAATAAACTAAACTTCTTAGAGAATTGAAAAATCTATGTAAAGATCCCCCTTCTCCAGGCAATAAAAGATGTTCCCATTTAAGATAAGTTGATTAAGGAGAAATGGTTCAAGCATCCAAGAAGAAGAAAAATGGATGCTCCTACAATTAATGTCATTGGGCAACTATCTGACTTAATGTTGGGGTAGGTAATATGTTTGAAATATTTGGACCCTGGAAGACCTGTAGTAGATGTGCACATCAATGGCACCATCGTCCCACGCACTCTGATCAATATTGGGGTTGACATTAATGTGATTACCAAGGAAACCATGCTCAATCTCAACCTCTAAGTGTCATTGAGGAAGACCAAAATAGTTCTGCAACTTGCAGACTGTTCCATAGTCACCCCTGAGGGAATTGTGGAGGATGTGATGGTATTTATTGACTCCTGGGAGTACCCTACAGATTTTCTAGTTCTCCAGCCTATGGCTAGTCTTATTGGTTACCCTCTCATCCTTGAGAGGCCATGGTTGGCCACAACCAATGCTTACATTAGCTGCAGATCTGGGAATATGACCATCAAGAACAGGCATATGTTCAAACAGTTAGTCCTATATCCTCATGCTCAACCTTCTCTAGAGCATGATTTACCTTTATGGTTGGAGAAGGAGGAAGAAGATGATGTTTATTCAGACCAACTTTATGCGTTGGAAGCAACCATAGGAGGAGGACATCAAGATGAGGATGAATTAATTGAACACCTGCTCCAAAGTCCAACTCCTAGTTCATTACTATTAGAAGAAGAAGTAAGGGAAACCCAGAACAATCATCTAATTGATTTATGCTTGGAAAATTCCAACCCACTCCATGTCAAAACCATAGTATTTGGCCTAGAGAAAACTTTGAAAATTAATCCATCTCTTTTTGCTCTTGAAGAGGAAAAGCTATGCAACATGTTGAGAGAAAACCTAGAAGTCTTTGCTCGAAGTTACAAGGAAATGAAGGGAGTACACCCCTTAGTGTGTACTCACCACATATACATCAAAGAAGGTTGCAAGCTAGTCCGGCAACCACAAGGGAGGATGAATCCAGCTCTTAAAGATATAGTCAAAGAAGAACTGCAAAAACTGCTAGATGCAGGATTCATTTACCATATCTCTGACAGTATGTGGGTCTCTCCTTTAGTGCTAGTTCCAAAGAAAAATGGTAAGTGGGGGATTTCTTTCAATTACAGGGAGTTGAACAAAGCCACGAAGAAGAATCATTTTCCCCTACCCTTCATTGACCAAGTGCTAGATGGCCTCGCAGTTTAGAAGTTCTTTTCTTTCCTACATGGATTCAGTGGGTACAACCAGATCCAAATCTACCTAGAAGACTAGGATAAGACCACATTCACCTATCCTTGGGGTAATTTTTCCTATAGGGCCCTTCCTTTTGGCCTATGCAATGCTCCTTCCACTTTCCAGAGAGCAGTCTTGAGTATTTTTGCTAAATAGTACATGATGTGGTGGAAATTTATATGAATGATTTTACACCTTGTGGTTGTGATTTTCAAGAAGCCTTGACTAACCTAGGTAAAGTATTGCACAAATGCATTGAAATGAACCTGTCTCTCAGTCCAGAAAAATGTGAATTCTTTATGACTTAAACGATCGTGCTAGGTCATTCAATATCTCATCAAGGACTATAGCTGGACCCGAACGAAATAGAAATCATCCAAGGGTCCCACCTCCGCAAAAGCAGAGGGATGTCAGCAGTTTCTTGGGGTTAGTTGGATACTACCGAAGATTCATAAAGGACTTCAGCAAGTTGGCCTCTTCTTTATTTGGATTGTTTGACAAAGATTTTGAGTTTATGTGGTCAAAAAGTTGTCAAGAGGCCTTAGACATTCTAATGAATAAGTTAACCACTGCACCAATTCTTTGAGGCCCAAAGTGGGCCCTCCCTTTTCATATTCATGTTGATGCCTCACACAAAGCCATAAGGGCAACCTTAGGCTAGGTAGAGGAGGAATTTCCCTATGGCATATATTTTATCAGTAAGAACCTGTCAAAGGCTGAGCTAAATTATAATGTGACAGAAAAGGAACTCCTAGCTGTTGTGCATTCATTAAACAAATTTAGGCGTTACATTACAGACTACCAAACATTTTTCCATACCAACCATGCTGCAATCAAATATTTAATGAACAAACCAAATGTGAATGCTAGAATTATAAGATGGTTTCTTCTATTATAGCAGTTTGATCTAAATATTGTTGATAAGCCTGGTAAGGAAAATTTTGTTGTAGAATTCCTATCTAGGATGAGCATTTGTTTTCTATTTCAGTTCTCTCCCCATTGTTTGCTGATATATAAAACTATTTCGTATTAGCATAGTTCCCACCAAACTTGCCCTCCAAAGAAAAGAACAAGATAGTCATGAAAAGCACCCCCTTCACCTGGACTGGGGGCAATTTTTTCAAACTTGGCCCAGATCAAATATTGAGAAGGTGTGTAAGGGAAGAGGAAGTTTTTGACATCCTTTTGACTTGTCATGATGGGCCTTGTGGAGGTCACTTTGTAGCAAAAAGGACAACATTCAAAGTGTTACAAGAAGGCTATTGTTGGCCCACTCTTCATTAGGATGTGAAAAAGTACATTAGTTAGTGTGGTTTGTGCGAGAGGATGGGAAAGCCTACTCCAAGAGATGAAATACCCCTACAACCTCAAGTGACTTTTGATCCATTTGACAAGTGGGGCATGGACTTCATTAGGCATATCAACCCCCCTTCAAAGAAAAAACAATACATTATTGTCTGCACTAATTATTTCACTAAGTGGGATGAAACCAAGGTGATTAAGGAAGCAACAAAAGAGAGGGTGGCTGAGTTTCTAAGGGAGAATGTATTCTAAAAATTTGGGTACCCCAGAGAGCTAGTCATAGACCAAGGTAACCAGTTTACCTCCAACATGATTGGAGAACTTCTTAGCCATCAAAAAATCAATCATAGAACCTCCACTCCTTATCATCCACAAGCTAATGGGAAAGTGGAGGTGACAAACAGGGACCTAGAGAGCATCTTAACCAAGGTAGTGAGCAGCAGTAGGAAGGATTGGGCAAAGAGACTAGTTGAGGCCTCCTGGGCCTATAAGACAACATGGAAGACCACCACTGGATTTACACACTATGAGATGGTCTATGGGAAGAAGGCTTTATTGTCGATTGAGTTTGAATATAACACATTGAGGATGGCAACCCGACTAGATTTGGATCTCAATCATGCATAGAAAGAAAGATTGTTCCATTTGAATGGCTTGGATGAATTCATAATGCAGGCCCTCCTACATAAAGAGATAGTTCATTTTCATAGGAAGATCTGGCATGATAGACATATTAAGGAGAAACAATTTCAAGAGGGAGATTGGGCATTGTTATATGATTCTTGGTATAAAGACTTCAAGGGCAAGCTAAGGACAAGATGGCTCAGACCCTATGTGGTGGAAAGATGCCATGATAATGGTTTAGTGCAAATTGGAACTATAGATGAAGAAGCCATTCCATTGCTTGTTAATGGACACTGATTGAAAATGTACAAGAGGCCTTTACCAAAACAAGAGTTCATTGACAATATCAATAAGACAATGATGATGGTGGAGCAAGTTCTAGCTCCTCCCTCATTGGGTCACTGAAAAAGAGAAAAAGAAAAGAACAAGGATTCAGGTGAAAACCTCCATGAGGTGTCTGAGTCCCATCTTTGGGTTGAAAACTTTCTGAGGTGGCCAAATGATGCAAAAGAATATGATGAAAAAAATGGAAAAAATAATAAGAAGATCCTTGGGTGAAAACCTTCGTTGACGCACCCAGGTCAAACATCTAGGGTGAAAACCTCTCTGAGGCAGCCTAGGTGTATATATATATATATATATATATATATATATATATATATATATATATATATATATATATATATATATATATATATATATATATATATATATATATATATATATATATATATATATATAATTGTTATTTGCAGGTGGGCAAGAAAGACAATCAAGGGGTAAAGAGAGGATCCAAAGGGAACCCTGCCTCACATATATTCATCTCCTCCACTCCTTACATGCATCTCTCCATCAATTCCATTGTTGTTTTTCACTTCATTGCTTCTATTTAGGTGAAGACTGTGTTTTCTATAGGATCCCCTGAAAACCTACAGGGAGCAATACGAGGGTGAATGGTAGGTTGGTTAGGTCTTGTAGTAGCCTACATGACAAAATATCAATCATCGGCTACAGGTCTTCAATAGGATGATCTAGGAGCTCTATACAACAGACAACAGACAACAGAGGAGGAAGAAGAATGACCATGCAGCAAATAAATAATGCAAAACCTCTGATCTTTGACAACTACAGCATGGCATCAAGACCACAAGCAAGTATCCTGCTCACTCACTCATATGCATCATTTGATCAAAAGTTGTAAGGGTTACGAGGTAGTTGGTTTATAAGTGAGAAGGTGGTCTGTTAACTTGGCCACCTTCGACAAAGCAGATAGTCAGGAGGCAAAAAGGAAATTCTTTTTAAAATGAAATGAGAATGCAAGAGTCTGAAAATAGTGATTTATTTTTTATGGCATTCAAATCTGATGTAAGGTGGGGCCTTGACCCATATTAAAGTTCGATCGATAGCAAAATATTTAAGTAAGCGTGTGTTCTAGAGGCAGATAAAGTGCTTTGCAGGGGAGCAATGAGCACGAGTTATAACTTGGGCTCAACCGCTGTAGTTGACCCTGACGTCAAGGTGTTTGACCAAGATCTACGGCCTGAGATTGCTGCGGGGGGGTTCAAGCTTGATGAAAATCCCATACACTCCCTACCCCCATGGCGAGCCACCCTAATCGCTCCACTCCATCTCATCTCCTCCACATCATCCTCCACCCTCATTCATTACCGTCCACCTCATTCATCGTACCCTATCACCTCATCTTCCATTCCATAGATACAGTGTTGTTCATGGCTACCATTTTGGGATGCTTGAAATTAAGATTTGGCGTAGAAACACCAGTTCACCAAAGATTTCACATACCCTGTTTCTTGATGCAATCACTCATAGACTCTAGCAACAAAGTAAAGGAAGGGAATTGCCAACAATTGGCTCACCATGGGTTGATTAGGATCCTCATTCAAGATGCCCTCCAACACCTCCAGATCCATATGACATGGTTAGTCTTCAGAGACTTACTAGTAGAGGATGACATCAAAACCATCACTTATGATGTTAGTCCTTCTGTCAGTGAGGAGGAGGCAAAACAAGAAGAAGATACAGAGCTAGATGGGGATGAGATGGATGAAGAAGAAACTAATACAGAGGAACATGATGAAGGAGAAGAAAGGGAGGATGATGTTGAAACAGAGGAGGAAACAAAGGAAGAAACTGATGGAGATGAGAAAGAACAACAAGAGGAAGAAGATAAGAAAAACAAAGAGCTAAGTGGCTTAAGGGACAAAGAAGCAATAATGAGAGATCAACTTGAAAGGGAAAATGCATGGCTAATAGAACAACTACAGGAAATGGAAAACCAACTAGCATGTATGGCCACCCTCTCCTTGGAGGCCATCCATTGTAGGATGTTAGCTAAATCCTATGCTCTTTACCTTAGAGAATAAAGGCTGCAATTTCAGATTAAAGCACTGGCACAAAGGGGCACCATGCCATTTCAAGACTATAGGTAGTTTATTGATCTTTGTGATCAAAGTACACTAAAGGATAGGGCCAAAATGGCTGATTTTTACTTGCACAACATGGCCCTCACAGACGTAAATGTTTGGGATGCTAATGTCGAGCTAGGAGATCTGAAATTAATGGCTTTGGAATCATGTATGAACCATGAGGATTCTAGGGCTGCAGAGATGAGAAGAATACTAGCCAGAGAGAATAATGAACCTCTTTTCATCAGAGCTGAACAATAAAATCCCAAGGCACTAATCAACACCCATAATCTAATTGCAAATTATCCTCAGCTCGCACCTAGATATCTTGTTGCCTAAGAGCAAGTAATTTCACATTTTAAGGATATGTTTAGGCTACTAGGAGATGATTGTATACATGCCTACTTCAGGAGATGGAACACACTGCCACATAGCTTGAAGATCAGAGAATATCACTTCCCTCAAAGGTGGAGAGAGGAACTCAATAGGACGCCTATGTATAAGAAATCAATGCAAAGGTTGAATTTCAATTGGATAGGCCTAAGACTCAGCCCACCACTACTCCTATGGATGCTAGATGGGAGAAAAGAAGAAGAGGAAAAGAGGTAGTGGGAAGAAGTAGAAAGGAAAGCAGACTTCTATGAACAAGAAGAAGAGACCACAATAGAGGCATGGAATGCCAGAGAGGAACCAGAGCCATGAAGGAAATCGACATTGACTAAGTTTCTCAGAGGATGAGAAACACTTTCAGTAGGGGGGTGATGATGAACCTCATCATTGGGTAATTATATGGGCCTTAATTCACCTCCTATCTTAATCAAACCAACTATTCTCATAACTTATTGCATACTTTCAATTATATTTTGTTTATGAGATGAGTTAGTGTTGGATATTTTTCTTTGTGTACTAATGTACATTTAATGAAGGATTAAAGGATGAAAGTAAGGAATTTTGGAAAATACCTTGGTTAAAACTCGAATGGGACAAGGGAGAGGAATTATAGGAGGTAAATCTTGCTCATTTACTACCCCTTCATTTGAATATTGCTCCATCAACCCACAGTGCAAACAACCAAATCATGAGGACTAGAAGGCAGCGGAGCAAGTGAAAGTCAAAGGAGTAGTTTATCTCAAGTTTGGGAGCCGAGCCTTGCTAATTTGAAGGAATTTGTTGGAGACTTCAAACATATAAGTATAGAGGCCTAGGACCTCAGTAGGATTCAAACTTTTGATTGTAAAACTCTACTTTATTTTCAAGCTGCAAGACTTGTGACATTTTTTTATGTAATCCATTGTTTTGATAATAAGAATGAGTTTTGTTTTGAGCCAGCATTGAGTTAACTCAGAGGGCTAAAGCTCTCGAGTTAGAGCCCAACCCTAGCAACTAAGGCTCCTATTTATTGTACAGGCATGCTAGCATAGATTCATGGTTTAATCATTCATTTGCTTAAGTAGCTACATTTCCATTATAGCAACATAGAGTAGATTGGTTGTGTTTTAGTTTTCTTCCATTTGTGCCTTTCTTCAATTCACAGGTTAGAAAGGAGAAAAATATCTCCATAAGGTTTTCAGCAGCTGTCTTGGCCTCACCTCCTCCTTCTGGGACCATGACTTTAGGAAGACACCCTTCAGCAACCCGAAAATCATAGATTTATAGTTCTTGCATGAGCTTTGGAGTTTTTCGTCTTGATTCAGTACTTGGTTCATTTCATTGTTATCGTTTTCAATCAATCTCTTTCTGTAATAGATCTCACTAATATTCTCATTTCCTTCAGCATGAAATGCCTAGCGAAAGCCAATAAATCACGTCTTAATTAGATTATATTTGTAGACCTCCTTACCATCTGATCCACTACAAACATGGCCAATCACGTCAACCGCGTGCGTATTCATTTCAATGTTTGAATTTAGGCAATCCAAATCTTCACCATTGATCAATCCTGCATGATCTAACATCTATCGTGCAATCTCTCACAAATTCCTGCACGGCTGATATTTGCGTGAGAGCACACGAGAAAAGTGATTTTCTCATGCTATGTGTCACTCACTTAGGCTAATTGCATAAAATTTAGGAATTACACTTAGATCTTTGGGGATGCATGAGAAACCTCTTACCACCTATGAAAACCCACTACGTCATTTTGCACGTTTTCCACCCTTCTGTCAACACGTGACTTGACACGATCCATCCGTCTATTGACTTCATCTCCCACGATAAGATCTCCACCATTTTTCTCCCGTTAATCCTGTTCATCCATCTATTTACTTAACCTCCCGCAATAAGATCTTCGCCATTCATCTTCCATTAGTCTTCTTCATCCACCTATTCACTTAATTCCCTGTGATAAGATCTCTTTCATTCATCTCCCGTTAATCCTATTCATCCATCCATTCACTTAATCCCCTGCGATAAGATCTCCACAACTTATCTTCCATTAGTCCTATTTGTCCATCTATTCACTTAATCTCCTGCAATATGATCTCCACCACTCAGCTTCCATTTATACTGTTCGTTGATCCAATTGATCCAACAGTTCCCATGCATTGTCGCTTTGATACGTCCTCCTTTCACTGATTTTGATCTTCACTTGCTCTTCCGCTTGACTCCTTACATGCTTGATTTTACCAAAAAAACCAAAAACGCAAAAAGAGATTTAGTTTACTTTCCTTACTTATGCATTAGTTTGGCTTGATGCTCTTTTCTTCTATAGCTTAGATAGTAGCATTAGGTTAGTGTTGATTTAGCAATTCTTCTTAGCATAGTTGTTTAAATGGTTAATTAGGATATGGTGTGATTTGGCATTACATGTTGTTTTCTTCATTACTGCAGTAGAGTAGCACTCTTACAATAGATTTTCTCTACTTCCATCAAAGAATGGAGCTTCTTCCAACTCTATAGATGTCTGGCTTGGAACCCCTGGGGTTTCTCGCCAGATGAACAATGACAATACGTAGGACCTTCACTTCTACTTATGCATATAAAACTGTCGCCTCCATGTTTTTACTAGCCCCGAGTTGATAAGTAAATTTGTTAGCCCAGGAGTTGCAGCATCCTTGCTGTAATACTGGCGCTCACGAGGATGCCAATATTCCACTCAGGTAAGCCCCCCTCATTTTATCACATTTTTTTCATATGGAAGTCAAGATGTTGCAAGATTTCAGGTCCTCATTACTAGTTTTTACTGTGTAGGTAAGATCACTGATGGCTCGAAACCTTCTTTCAGCATGGGGCTTTTGGAGGATGACCACCTTACTAAACAACACTTCTTTCTTCGTTTCCCATGTGGGTTTGGATTTTGAACTTCTCTATGCCTCGAGCTCTTAGAGCCAGTTTCCCATGATAGAGGGTTTTCAAAGAATGTTGATAGATAGGTTTTAAGGCTTGCAGCCGGAGTGTGTGCTATTGTTAATGATTTTATTTATGTTATTTTGAAACTGTCAGCCTTTGTAATGACAATACAGTACTTGGACTAGTTATTTAATTCCACGAGTCTTTCTAGCGAAAACTACATGACATTTCATGGCATAATATTTATATATTTATATATTTATATATATTTAGACTGATGTATAAAACTTACCGTGGTATATAGACTTCTAATATTTCTTGATTATTAGACTCAATTTTGTGTCGTATCATTATTAATGAATTGATTTTAAAGGTTTTAATATTCAAACAGTTCGACTGTGATATTATGTTATGGCTATCGATACTTGGTTCCTAAACAGAGTCTTTGAGTTCGGTTTGCATATAGTTAATGTTTAATAGCTTAGAGGTTAGGGATTTAACAATACGTGGGTACTTGGCTCGTGGTGAGTTCCTTCCCGAATTTGTCAAAGAGCTGATAAACCCTAGGTCATTACTGTAAGAAACATAAACTGTAGGATAGTTGTCAGTTATATTTATAAAGTTTCCTTCTGTAATCGATAAAGAAAGAATACCAGTGTGAATTCTGAGAACTGATATTTTGTATAATGTGTGTGCTTCCCACAGACTGTGCAAATCCAATGTTATAGAAGATACAAAAAGGCTAGAAAGGAATGTTGATTCACCAAATTAAGTCCTTTAATGTTCATGCTTAGAATGTTCTCCGAATTTAATCATTAAACTGTCTACTATAAATATCTTCCCATGTAAGCTAATACATTCGTTACTTCCTGCATACTTCAGTTATACGTAAATGTCTCTTAACCATGCATGGTATCAAAGACAATATTTTCTACTCTATTCAGAAATCCATATAACATTAGTACTACAATCTAGTCTGTTAATGTACTTTCTACTGTAACAATAAACAATCTATCCTTTCCTAGTAAAAATTATTGACATGGAAATATTACTTATCTGTTTTCTTGTTAAGCAGGTAACCTTTTATTTTGGAAGGACTCTCCACCCAGTGTCGAAACTAGCAATTACGTCAAGATTCCCCCTCTGATCTCTTCCACTTCTGACAACGATAAAGAGCTTGGTACCTTTGGTGTTAGGACTTTGTCCAGCCTCAAGTTTCATACCTCACAGCTGTTATCACAATTTTCTTTCTCATTGTCTAAGTTTGCCCAGCTCTAGGAAGAATTCATCACAGTTCAGTTTCCTCCACCCGGTAAGGTTCTGTCCTTTTTCCTCTTGAAGGAAGGAGGTGAAAGAACAGTTGTAACTGTTTTTTAGAATTTAATTTAATTGTTTCTCCAGTCCTTAACAAACTGATCCAAAATCTTTTAATTAATACTTAGCAACATCTGTTCCGTATTTTCGGCCTAATAGTTTTAACAATTCAGATTAAAACAAAATAAAATTAAGAGTAGTAAATAAAACTTGGTAAAACTATTGATGACGTATCACTATATGTTACAGTTCATTTTCTAGCTGATTGAGTAGATTTAATTTTCATGAGGAAATTTTTATTTTAATTCTAGATTCCGAAATATTTTATTAGTGAATTCAACTCTTTAACTTCATTCCTGAAATCTGCAAATAAATTTACAGTCCAGTAAATCATCGTCAACTATGCCTAGAAATGTGGACGAGAGCCTCCTGTTATATTTTAATTAATTTTCCATCTGATGATTCAGTAAAAGCTAAGAAAATGCCCCAAAAAAATCTCATACATCCTGGTTAAAGAGCCACAAGTGTTACTCCCTTCTATTTATGAACTGAATCTAAAAAAAATATGAGGTAACCATGTTCCTTTATATTATTGACAATTTTCAAATACTGCTATTTTGAAACAATAGTCACGACAACATCGCGATCCTATATTTTCTCTGCAATATTGCTGTTTATTATTCAATAATAACATTAGAAGAGAATTCCAACCAATCCCACTAATAATTAATAATGTGAAGGAGTCAAATTGATCAGACACCAGCCATACTTATTCTAAATTAAAAATTATAAATCAGGTATGACTATGAAGGCCATCCACTTTCTCAACTACACAGTGAAACTGTAGAACCAGACAGGAAATGTGAAGAGAAGAAATGATAATCTCCTCTGACATAAACAAGATTGAGATCCAGGAACACATGCTTGAATTAAACCTACTAGTGAAGGGCTTTTGCAAATTCTAACTAATCAATGCAAAAAAACATAAATGGACATGTGATGGAGAGAAATGTATGACGCATAGAACTTAAAGAAGGATGGTGGATCCTCCAAGCAAAGCCTTCTAGCCAAAGAACCCTAATTATTGTTTTAAAATGAAGCATAATGATGTTCAATACCATTTTGGGAGAAGCATGGTTGAGGAAGAGACAATGTTGCTAAAGGTTGACACATCGAAGAATGTTTTATATTCATTGAAAAAAATTGTTATCGCTAAGAAGTTGGCTTGGTGGAGAGAAGCAATGGGAATTGGAACCTTGAATTTTTCATATTATATTACATGGGTTGGTTGTTTGTAAAGGAAACAAAATGTGGGAGAACATTGGGAATATGTTATATTTTTCACATGGTTACATCCATGTGCGATTTATATGCAATAGTGGGATCACAAGGGGTTAACATGACTTTTTTTGGGGAAAATCCACCAAAAAAAATCCTTTGGATTGTTTAGTATGATTTTGGATTATTACAGTTAATGGTTATTTGGCCCATTTTAATCTAATTCTAGTTAAGTGATTAGGGATTTAATCTATTCCAAATAATGGATCGAGATTTTGAGCCCATAAAATGTATAAATATTATATTATATATAATCAAGTTAATACAATAAAGAATATAAAGATAAATCTCTAATGGTTATTGATTTTTTCAATTAAAAGATGTTAGGGTAAATCTACATTTCTATGTAAATGTCACTGTTATTCTTTCTAATTTTCTTAGAAAGAATATGATTTATTTCACTTCAAATATTTCAAACACGAGTGGAAAAGGATTTTTGCACAAACAATGACCACAATTTGTGATGGGAGGGAAAAGTAATAATGGAAGAGTCCATGCAAATGAGGAAAAAGGCATATTTCTTAGGAAAAAAGTTATTATCGCATTTAAAAAAAATGTTATCACATTTAAAAAAAAGTGTTTCTACATATAATTAGAATAGAGACTCATTCTTCTAAAATATTTTTTTATTGGAAATTACAATGCACAAACATTTAATAAGAACAAATGTGCATATGATTTTCTTTCCCAAATCCATATTAGTAATGTTCAATCCTCTCTCTCTTTCTCTCTCTCTCTCTCTCTATATATATATATATATATATATCACTAGTCGATAAATTCCATCAACCAGGAACACTCATTCGAAATCATTAGACGTATTTGATTGCAAAGTCACAAATAATTAAGTACTAAAAAAATCCATTAATTTTAATTTAATTTAATTTAATTTAATGATAAGCCAATATTCTAATATTATTAAAATAGTATTTTCCTTAATGTTTATATTTGGATCAAAATTTATAATATTATTACTATGACAGTTTATATCTTGATTTTTTTATTTCACACATATTAACTCTATATTTTATAAGTAAAAAAAGTATGCAAGGATTTCCCTTATAATGCTTTTGAATAGGGTATCTATAGTTTAAGGAATGAACGGAATATCCTGTTGTTAGGAGACATTAATGCTAGAAGTATATCTCACCAAGATATTTTTCTAAGTAACGATACAAACTTTAGTTTTCTTTGGATAGATGGGGTTCTTGATTTAGCTAGTAGATTCAAAAGAAACTTTGAAGACCTAACCGAGAATTTATTTAGTTCCTAGATAGTCAAACTTTATAGTTCTCAACACTTTATAATTTGCAATGGCATAATCAAGTAGTCAAACTTCAACTAGATGACTTATAAGTATTCAAGGGTTTGGAAGTACTATCATGGATTATGTGATATTTGATATCCCTATTTCCAAAAAAAATTTAAACTTTTACCTCTTAAATTACCATGAGCCTGACCTTGATCATAGACCTTTAACCTTAAATTTAAATTCTTCCATGGAAACAAAATCACATGCATGAGAATTGCAATAGTAAAATTTGTCGTTTGTTTTTCACAAGAGTAAAATGAATCTTCGGTATGATAATGATCATGAAATTTCTAGAAAAGAGATTAGAGATGCTCATAACAAAACATTAAAACATGATGAGATAAATATGTACAAAGATCGTATTAAAGGAAAGAAAATATATTATATATGTAGAAAGAAAGAACAATTATTGCACCTCTCAAAGTCTTATAACAGAAACTTTTTGAGGAATATTCTAATTCATAAGACTAAAGAAAAACATATGATTCACATGAAGAATTGAAATATTTAACTTGACAACCTCTACTAGTCCCCTAAAAGAATGGACACCATCTTGAATGCCCATATAAAGGGTGATATGTTTTCCCTATAAGACATTGACTTTGCAGTTAAGAAATTTTCTAATTGGAAAGCTAAGGACACTAAAGGCCACAAATTCTAAAATTTTGAAATGGGAGAATCTATTATCATATTGCACATATACAAACTCTTTCCTTTAGTAGTGAAGCAAGGTCATCCTAAGCCTTGGACACAAAGCCTTACTATTCCTATCTTTGAGAGTAGGGATAAAAGAATTCCCTCTAATTATAAGACCAATATGATTAGACACATTTTAGCCAAGTTGTATGAGCTTATTTTGGAAATGAAGATAGTGTTTGGCTTGAAAACCATGGCCAAAGACCTAAAGGCTAACCTATGTATATGAGATATCATTCAACCATTGACCATATTGCTACTCTTAGGATAATTAGAAATGAATGTTGCAATAATATAATTGGTTTGTTATTGTTGTTTTATTGAGTTTAGAAAAAAATTTGACACCATTCCTAGAACAATGGTATGGAAGACACTATATGAGATACTTTTTCCTTTATGAGAATGTTATTTCCAATAAAAGTACCACTAAGGATAGCTTAAAATAAATCAAATGAAACATTGGGGTCAACCAAGGGTGTCCCTTATCCCCAACCCTTTTTGTAATATATATCGATAAGTTGGACGAATGTTTGGAATTTTGCTTGTGTTAGCAACATGTTTATAGGTATGGTCATAAATCTTTTCCTTTATGCTAACACTATTGCACTTTTGGGAAGTAGCCACTATCATCTTAGCAAGCAACTCATAAATCTCCAAGATTTTTTATACAAGATGGATATGAATGTAAAGAATGACAAAAATAAAGTCATCTTAATTAAATCCAAATAAATCAGTTATGATACTTTCATTTATGATAACATCTCCTCAAAGGAAGTTACTTTATACAAGTATCTAGGATTCAACATCCATTGTAAGCTTAATTGGAACTATAACATTGATAAAAGCATAAATTGAGGTTGGAAAACCCACTATGGGCTTCAAAACAATTGTAAGTTAGCATATTATTTGATTTAGGATAAAATAAAGCTCATCTTCGGGACTCTCGTCACTCTCGTTATTTTGTATGGATGTGAGGTTTAGGGTTGCAATATATCCAAAGATCATGGAGGATTACTAAACAATCCAAAAGTAGTTTCTAACCTACAACCTAAAGAAATATTCCCTACCGTAATCCTCTTCACTCAAGTAAGTCTTTGATGTACTAAAAGCATGGATATGACTAGGTATTTTATGTATAAGAAGTTATACCAGAAGTATGTTAAGATGTTTCCTAAAATTTCTTCTAACTCTAGCCAACGACCCCGCCTATAGCTCTGATGAGCAGTGACATAAGGATGCCCAAACTTGGTTGGACCATTTGGGAATACATAAGGATATCATCTTATAAAATATGAATAATATTAAAGTAATTATTACTTCAAAACTTAAGGACAATTTGTGGTGAAATAAAGAGATAGAGGGTAAAATGAAACTACAATATTATAATAAGGTGATCAATCCCATTCTAAAAAACAAAAATCATGTCATCTTGATTACTATAAGAAGAAAATTATCATTGCCAAGGCTAGAATTGATTCTCATGCGTTTCATAGTAAACACGAGGGCTTCACTCAATGAACTTGTGAGATACCATGTGCATTCATGGCATTTAACAATACCCTTAATTTCACTACATATTGGAAAATACCTCTAAAAATCACATTATTTAACCCCCTACCAATACAAAACAAATACACATTCCCAATTTTAAAAACCCCTATTTTCACTAGATATTGTAGATATCCATTTCCTTATTAACATTTTTTATACCCCTTTATACTTCCCATTAACTTTGAACTCCATTTTTTATACCTACCAATATAAAAACTCTTTATCCCCTATTATATGCTCAATATAATATATGATTTTTTCCTCAATATATCTCCCTCAATATAAACACACGGGGTATGATATTACACCCCTAGTAAAGCTCATCTTTCGTCAATTCCAAAAATGACATGGAGTTAAAGAATTTGTCACATGTGCAATTCAAAAAAAATTGAAGATGATAAACTCTTTCTCTTAGATTATCCATATTATAATTACATTTAATTTAATTTTCAAAAGATTTATCACACTACTATTTTCTTACTAAAAATTTATAGTAATATAAAAACATTTCTCTCACATTAAAAATAACACATTTTAATTAATTTCCTACCTTTTTAAAATTTAATAAATCATACCAAGCTTATTAAACATTAATCATCATACTCATAAAATTTCATTATACAAATTAGTAAAATATAAACCCAAGTTATATAATATCCAAAAGGATGCGCAGTAAACCTATCCTCATCACGAAAGTTTAAGTGTTATCAACTGTACTGCATGAAAAGAAGCAATCTATATGTTTCCATATTTGGCTATGTTTTCATATTTGGCCTTGGAGTTAGTTTAATATATTGAAAAATATATGTATTATCTCAACCTAGAATTTTGGAAAGGGGTAGCAAGCCGGCCTGTCACACTCCTCATAATAGATGCCGTTTTCAATCATTTGAGTAGAATCGATGGTTGTGAAGAGCTTTTTAGCCCATACATATAGATGATTTATAAAATAATGTAAATATAAAATTAAAATTGAATTACTAATTATTAATATGATTACACTATTTATATATTGTTTATTAAAAAAATTAATATTATTAATAAAATTTTATTATTTAAAAGTATTTTTTAAATTATATAGTTAAATATATTAAAAAATATTTTAAAAAATATATTTGAAATAATAAATATGATTTAACAATTTAAATCTTTTATATAAACACACATCATAATTAATTTAAATATTTATTTTTCAAATATTAAAAATAAAATATCTTAATTTAATTTTTTCCATTGTTTTATAATTAAATATTTATTATAATTAACTATTTAAAAAGAGTACCTTTGAAATGTACAAAATTGATTTTTACTTTTAAATTATAAAATAAAACTAAACTGAACCACTTTATTGGAATGTATGAAAAAATAGTAATATAAAGACCTAAATTATATAAACATATAAAATTGTATAAACACATCGTAATAACGATACAAAATTTATTTCAAGCAGAAATAATATATACTACGTTTTAAATAAAACTTTGTATATAAAAAGAATCAATACCAATTCATCCATCAAATTTTCATAATAAAATTTATCACCTCCAAAAAGACGGACAAATAAATGTTATTGGTCAGTAATATAATTCGGAAAAAAATATATAATTTACAGAGATTTTCTGAGATTTTCTCTAATTAATAGATAAAATAGTTTTTTTTACGGAAAAAAAATATATATTTTATAGAAAGACTTTATTTTAATTAATAGATAAAATATTTTTTATAAGTTTTCTTTTAAGATCTGAAAATATTTTTAAAATTTTAAAATTTATTAAAAAGCATCACTAACAATTCATTTATCAAATTCCTATAATAAAATTTATTACCCATACAAAGATAGTCAAATAAATATGGTTGATTAATAACATATTTTGAAAAAATATATCTATTTTATGCAAATATTTTATTTTTATTAATAGATGAAATGTCTTTTTGGAATTTTTTTAGAGCCCTGTAAATATTTTTAAAATTTAAGTAGTTTAATATTTAAAATCTGAATATTTTTAGCATTAAATTATTTTATTCATTCAAAAATATATTTTAAAAAATAAAAAATCACAATATTAATTCAAATTTTATTTTTGTAATAAAAAAAAAATCATTTTATATAAAATACAATACAAAAAATACCATGAATATATATATATATATATAAATAAAGTGTTTTAATGACCATATTAATTCAAATTTTATTTTTTTAATAAAAAAAACATTTTATATAAAATGCAATACGAAAGATACCATGAATGCATGTTCTTCACTAAAATACGATATATATATATATATAGTGTTTTAGTCACAGCCCTAAGACAATCAGTCCGCAGGGAAAACATATTGTTTAAATAAATTGTTCATTTTTTAGCAGATTGAGTAGATTTAATTGCCGTGAGGAAATTTTTATTTTAATTCTAGATTCCGAAATATTTTATTAGTGAATTCAACTCTTTAACTTCATTCCTGTGGGTTACACTTTAAAAATATTCTAAAATCTGCAAATAAATTTACAGTCCAGTAAATCATCGTCAACGATGCCCAGAAATGTGGATCAGAGCCTCCTGCTATATTTTAATTAATTTTCCACCCGATGATTCAGTAAAAGCTAAGAAAATGCCCCAACAAAATCTCATAGATCCTGGTTAAAGAACCAGGAGTGTTACTCCAATCTATTTCTGAACTGAATCTGAAAAAATATGAGGATACCAAGTTCCTTTGTATTATTGGCAGTTTTCGAATATTTTCAGGACAATATCACGATCCTATATTTTCTCTGCAATATTGCGGTTTGTTATTCAATATTAACATTAGACAAGAATTCCAACCAAATCCCACTAATAATTAATAATGCCAAGGAGTCAAATTGATCGAACACCAGCCATACTTGTTCTAAATTAAAAATTATAAATCAGGTATGATGAATATGGTGGCCATCCACTTTATCAACCGCATAGTAAAACTGTAGAACCAGAAAGGAAATGCGAAGAGAAGAAATGATAATCTCCTCTGACACAAACAAGACTGAGATCCAAGAACACATGCTTTTGGATTATTACAGTTAACGGTTATTTGGCCGATTTTAATCTACTTGTAGTTAAGTGATTAGGGATTTATTCTATTTCAAGTAATGGATCAATGTTTTGTTCCCATGGAATGTATAAATATAAATAATATATTACGTATAATCAAGTTAATATAACGAAGAATATAAAAATACATCTTTAATGGTTGTTGATTTTTCCAATTAAGAGATTTTAGGGTAAATCTACATTTCTATGTAAATGTTATTGTTATTATTTCTATTTTTCTTACGAACATGTATGATTTATTTCACTTCAAATATTTAAAACATGAGTGAAAAAGGATTTTTTCACATATAATGACCACAATAAAAATAATAATAGAAGAGTCCATGAAAATAAAGAAAAAGGTATATTTTTTTTAGGAAAACAAAATATTATTATAGAAAAAAAAAATGTTTCTACAGATAATGACACTCATCCTTATAAAATATATTTTTTTAAACTATAATACACAAACCTTTTTTTGAAACTATAATACACAAACATTTAATAAGGAAAAAATGTGCATATGATTTTCTTTCCCAAATCCATATTAGTAATGTTAAAGCCTCTAAAAAATAAAAATATAACTACTCGATAAATTCCATCAACAAGGCACACTCACTCGAAATCATTAGAAGTATTTGAGTGCAAAGTCACAAATTATTGAGTACTAAAATACGATTCGTTAATGTGATTTGTATTTAATTTAATTAAATGATAAGCCAAGATTCCAATATTATTAGAATAGAATTTCCTTTAATCTTTACATTTGGATCAAAATCTATAATATTATTACTATGACAATTTATATCTTGATTTTTTATTTCACACATATCAATTCTACATTTTATAAGTCAAAAAACTATGCAAGAATTTCTTTTATAATGCTTAGGATAGGGTATCCATAATCTAAGGAATGAAGGTAATATATTTTTGTTACGAGGCTTTAATGTGAGAACTACATCTCACTAAGATATCCTTCTAAGTAACGATACAAATCTTACTCTGCTTTGGATAGATAAGGATCTTGATTTAGCTAGTAGATTCAAATGAAGCTTTAAAGACCTAACCAAGAATTTATTTAGTACCTAGATAGTCAAACTTTGTAGTTATCAAGGCTTTATAATTTGCAATGGCATAATCAAGATGTCAAACTTCAATTAGATGACTTATAAGTATTCAAGGGCTTGGAAGTGGTGTCATGGATTATGTAATATTTGATATCTCTATTGACGACCAAATTTTAAACTTTGGGCCCTTAAATTACCATGGGCCTAATTTTAATCATATACCTTTAACCTTAAATTTAAATTTTTCCATGCAAACAAAAGCACATGCATGGGAATCGCAATAGTAAAAGTCATCGCTTGTTTTTCACAAGAGTAAAATGAATCTTCTCTTAAAGAAATTAAATAGGGATTCACACCTACTAAATTGTAATGATAACATTGAAACCTCTATGATAATTTTACTGCAACTCTCTCCACTACCATTAGCAAGTTCTCTAGCAGACGTCATATAAAAAGAATATTAGAACAATGAATCTTCAATATGATAATGATCGCAAAATTTATTGAAAAGTTATTAGAGATGCTCGTAACAAAACATTAAAACTTGGTGAGATAAATATGTAGAAAGATCTTATGAAAGGAAAGAAAATATATTATATATGTAGAAAGAAAGAATAATTATTGCACCTCTAATGTCTTATAATAGAAAGTTTTGAAGGAATAGTCTGACTCATAAGACTAAAGAAAAACATTTGATTCGCTTGAAGAATTGAAATATTTTACTTAATAACCTCTATTAATCCCCTAAAAGAATGCACACCATCTTGCATGCCCCTATAAAGGGTGATATATTTTTCCTAGAAGACATTGAGTTTGGAGTTAAGAAATTTGCTAAGTGGAAAGATAAGGACATTTAAGGCTGCCAATTCAAAAATTTTAAAGTGGGAGAATCTATTATCATCTTGCACATACAAAAACTCTTTACTTTAGTAGTGAGGAAAGGCCTCCCTAAGACTTGGACACAAAGCCTTACTGTTCCTATCTTTAAGAGTGGGGATAAAAGCATTCCCTCTAATTATAGGGCCAATATGATTAGACACATTTTAGCCAAGTTGTATGAGCTTATTTTGGAAATGAAGATAGTGTTTGACTTGAAATCTATGGCCAATGAGCTAAAGGCCAAGCTAGGTATATGAGATATCATTCAAACATGGACCGTCTTGCTACTCTTAGGATACTTAGAAATGAATGTTGAAATAATAGAATTGATTTCTTATTGTTGTTTTATTGACTTTAGAAATTTTTTTGACACCATTCCTAGAACAAAGTTATGGAAGGCACTAGATCAGATGATTTTTCCTTTATGAGAATGTTATTTCCAATAATAGGACCACTAATGATAGCTTAGAAGAAATCAAATAAAACATTGGAGTCAAGCAAGGGTGCCTCTTATCCTCGACCCTTTTTGTAATATATGTCGATAAGCTGGAAGAATGTTTGGAAGATATGTGTGTTAGCCACATGCTTATAGGTATGGTCATAAATCTTCTCCTTTATACTAACACTATTGAACTTTTGGGAAGTAGCCACTACAATCTTAGCAAACATCTCATAATCCTCCAATATTTTTTCTACAAGATGTATATGAGTGTAAACAATGACAAAAATAAAGTTATGATAATTAAGTACAAATAAATGAGGTATGATACTTTCATTTATCATAACATCTCCTCAAAGGAAGTTCCTTTATACAAGTATCTAGGAATCAACAGCTAGTGTAAGCTTAATTGGAACTATAACATTGAGAAAAGAATAAATGGAGGTTGGAAAGCCTACTATTGGCTTCAAAACAATTGTAAGTCAGCATATCATTCGATTTAGGATAAAAGAAAGCTCGTGTTTGGAACTCTCGTCACGCTCATTATTTGATATGGATGTGAGGTTTAGGGCTGCAATATATCCAGAGAGTCATGGAGGATTATTGAACAAATCCAAAAGTAGTTTCTAACCTACAACCTAAATATTAAAGGAAATATTCCCTACCCTATCCTATTGATTGAAGAAAGTCTTTACTGCACTAAAAGCATGGATATGACTAGGTATCTTATGTATAAGAAGTTATACAAGAAGTATGTTAAGATGTTTTAAATAGAGGAGGAATGACCTATTATAGAGTTTTATGAACCCAATGTTTCATACTACCAAGTGAGTCCATCATCAGGGGATGCATCAATAGATATTCTAAAGATATTAATGATGTATCCATGAGCTATATTTTAGGGTATATATATATGTTATGAAAGAATTAATCTAAGAAATTAGGTGGGCCATTATCCAATTAGTTTGATTAATTAATTAAGTTGTTTAATTAATTAATTAATTTGTTTAATTAATTAATCAATAGTTTAATTAATTAATTGATTAATTATTTAATTAGTTAATTTGTTTAATTTTTTTTTTTTTTATCAAATAAGAGTAGGACCTTCTATTAAACTTTAGTCAAATTTACATAATTTACAAGGAGCCACACCCGCTCTGCGAGAGTTCAATAGTCAATTGGGCAGGCCAAACCAAACCAATCACCAAAAACTAAGAGAAAGCTAAACCAGAGATCTGGGGAGAACCACCAAACAAAGCACAAGGTCTTCTGGCAGTGCTGCCGAGAATCAAATAAGCCAAGAAAACCTTGGAGGGAAATTCCATAACTCACTATGGATCCACAAGAGGTCCCAACACAAGCTAAACTGAAAATTGATAGACGGACCCAACGGAAGTTAAAAGCATAACACTCTAAACATTTTTCGGGTTTGACAAAAATGGATAAACAATCGCCACCGTTGATCAACTGATTAAGATCCAATAGCCATCATGGATATCGGAAGGATGAGAAGCACGATAGTTAACTGCCCGATGAGGGCGGTTTTCTCTCTCCTTGTTCCGCAACGTGTCGCTCAAAGAGTGGAATCGAAGCCAAACACAGAAAAACCGAAAACCATTCAGAGCCCGCCCGATATACCGCTTCTGGTATTGGACCAGTTAACTCGCGGAAAAAACAAACACGTCCTTTTGCCACGTGTTGTCCCTTAATTCCTTCGAGTGGGCATTAGTTAAGCCAATCCCGTTCACCTGGATTCTATGTCAATTGCCACCTAAGCCAAATGGCGAGGCCTATCCCATTCTACGTAGCTATCCGAGTCAAACCTTTCAACATTCAATCCATGGGAATCTGGACCTGGGAAAATAATCGAAACAAGGCGGGTTAGACTATGTGGAGTTCTCCAACCTCCCGCTGGTCTTCAGGGTCCCTTTGATCCAACCTGTTAGTCCATAGTTCCATATCCTGGGTAGCCTGACAGAGACAGTCCTCCCGCAATTTACCTGGGTGAATAGAATCCCAAGCATACCTAGAATCCCTATCCCTATTTGTGACTCCTTCATTCGCCAAACGATCTGCTAACATATTAGCCTTCCTTTTCACATGAGAAAATCTGATAGCTTTAAGGGTTCGTACGTGAGAATAGATGCGGTAAAAAACCTGCAAGAGCTTCTAGTGATTTGACACTTTATCTGGAGAGGTTCCATTGCTAGTCTTCTTAGCCGCTCTAATAACTAATTCTGAATCCACTTCAATTATAACATTGTGTGAACTTGAATTCACTAGGATTTCCAAGCATTGCTCTAATGCCATGAGCTCAACCATGTTGTTTGTGGCCTTCCCCAAGTGGCCATGGAAGATTATCTTTATTTTTCCCTGATCGTCTCTTATGGCACCCCCAAAGCCCACTAATCTTGGGTTGCCCTTAGCTACTCCATCAATATTAACCTTTAAAAAACCATAAGGAGGAGGCTTCCAGATGGTAGCACACTTGTTTATAAGGCTCAATTAATTTGTTTAATTAATTCCCTATAATTTTATATATAATTCCTATTGTTAATTTCTTACTTGTTTTAACTTGAGTTATTACGATTATATGCTTAATTTAAATTCATATGTTACTATAATATTATAATTAATAAATTATTTAAGTTTATTTTAATATTATCAAATGATTAGTTATGAAACAACCAATTATTTATTTATATGATTATATTTGTTTTTCTTATATTGTTGAAGGAACCTTGTTGTTTTGATTTATATTTTATTATTTTTTAATGAGAGAGGAGGGATTAAATTATTAACATGGATATGAGTTAATTATTGATTCTTTAATATTCCAAGTAAAGGTTTCCAGGTGTTGATTAGTTTTAATCCATCGTCTCGGTCGAGGTTGTTCTTCCTTTTTTCTATTTCAATGGCTTCTTTGATTTTTCTTTTAAGATAGTGGTCTTCTTTTCTAACTAGTTTGACATATTCCATGCAGATGTATTGAGAGGAAGCGTGAACATGTTCTGCTAAGGCTGATTTTGAGGTCCTCTCTCTTCTTAAGTCAGCAGTGTCTTCTTTAATTCTGATGTTAAGAGACCTACCTGTTTCACCTATATATTCCTTTCCGCATGAACAAGAAATAACATAAACACCTTTTTGAAGGTTAGGCTTTATGGGATCCTTCACTGAGTTGAATAATTGTCTAATGGTGTTGGTAGGGGTGAAGGCTACAATATTGTTGTGTTTATTAATAATTTTAGTAATTTTATCAGTGGTGCCTTTTATGTACGAAAGGGAGACCGTAGGAGTTGATAAATTTTTATCTTTGGTATCATTATTATTCTTGTTTAGGGATAGGTGCATGGCTTTCTTAATGGTATTCCTATTATAGCCATTTAATTCAAATACTTTGTGAAGATGGTTGAGTTCATCATTTAAATGGTCAGGGTCAGATATTCTAGCCACCGTAGTGGTTAAGGTCCTAATGATTCCAATCTTCTATTTAGGGTGGTGATGAGAATTTGCATGTAGATATCATTTTGTATGGGTTTTCTTTCTATAGACTTGGAAACCAAGTGGCCCTTCTTTTTTGGTTAGAAGGATGTCAAGAAAGGGAAGCTGGTTGTTATTTTCAATTTCAATAGTCAATTAAAGGCTATTTCAGTGATTGAGGAATAAGTCAAGTTTTTCTTTTCCATGACTCCATTTCACAAATATGTCATCAACAAACCTTTTTCATTCTTCAGGGGTGTATGGAAATGACATAAGAGCCTTCTGTTTGAAGTGCTCCATAAAGATGTTGGCAACTATGGGTGATAGAGGAGATCCCATAGCTACACCATGGGTTTGTTCATAAATTTTACCTTTGAAACTGAAGTAAGAGGATTTTAAGCAAAGCTCCAGAATATCCACAGTTTCTTTATTCATGATGTTTCTCATGATATTAATAGCTTCATCAATAGGAATCATAGTATAAAGAGATATAATATCAAAGCTAACCATAAGATCCTTGTCCTTCATTTCTACATTATTAATCCATTGAACAAAAGAATATGAGTCTTTAATATAAGAAGGGGTATTACGAGACAGGGATCTAAGTTTTTTGGCCAGGTGTTTCACCAGAAGGTAAGTGGGGGAACCTATGGTATTGACTATAGGTCTAAGAGGTATGTTAGGTTTACGCACTTTAGGGGCACCATAGATTCTAGGAATAATGGAACTATTAGAGATGATTTTCTTTTTTGTGATGTCATCCAGAGATGATTAGGATGACTATGTTTTTATTTTTTTTGAGGTTGTTTAAGGCTCTTTTTTCTTCTAAGGATATATTAGATGCAGGAGGTTTAGAAGTTATATACTGATGACCTCCTCCATAGGTATTTTATTAGGGTTATAGCAAAATTTAGACCTTCTTTTAGGATGGATTCAGTTGCATGATCTAGTTGGATATCTGATAAGTTAATGACCTTGGCATTATCTAATTTCAGACCCTGATTGGGATGTATGGTTCGAGTTTCTTAATGAGAGAAGCCAATAGATGGGCTGTTGTTCCTACGAGGGAAGCTGGAATTTTTGCACGTTTGTTGATAGGCTCCCAGAATATATTTGCCCTCGTTTTTGTGAAACTCAATCTCTGTATCTGCGTTGTTTCCCTCCAGTGATCTATAATCTTGCATATTATTATCATCATGTTCTATCTCTGTGCTGTTTACTTTTGGTGATGTATGAGCAATACCGTGAGCAAGATTGTTGTTGGCTCCTACATCAAGAGGAATTGTATCCACACTAATTATGTTTCCACATGGTTGTCTGTCCTCTGTGTTGTTGTACATGGTGGAGAAACCATTTATACCCACACTGCTCTTCTGGGTTATACCCACGCTATTGTTTTATCGTGTTCTATAACTGCGCTATTAACTCTTGATGATCTGTGAATGCACAGTTGTTTATCCTGCATGTTGTTGTACATGGTGGAGAGACCATTTATACCCACACTGCTCTTTTGGGTTGGCAGACCTTTTATACCCACGTTACTACTTTTATCTTGTTCTATAACTGCGTTGTTACCTCTTGATGATCTATGAGCAAGATTTGTTTAGTAACTTGATTGCGTTCTGGAGTGTGTGCTAGAGGAAACATTAATAGTATCAACATTGTTCATGAAGGGTTGTGTGTTTATGTTTATTGGTAGAGCATTGTCAGGATTAGGGATCTGATTACTGTTAGAGACCTGTAAACTGGAGTAAGCGTGATGAGAGCACGAGTTATAATATGTACAAACAGTGTGCAAATTGTTCAGTTTCTTTAGTTTTTTGTTGTTTTCCTTAGTTAACCATTTCTCAGATTTTATGAATGTGATCGCATCCAAGGATTTCCATAGATCATGTCTGAGATATGAGGAAAGGTGTTGATCAGAGGAAAGAAGTTTCTGAGAAGTTTTAATTAATTTAGATCTAACCCATTTAGTTTCATTTCTAATTAGGGTTTCACTTAATTTTTTGAAACTAGATAGATTTATGCCCAAGCGAAGAGGATGTTTGCAGATAGTGAATTTGGGAATGAGATTGTTATCTCTGCAATTTTAAAGAAAATTAAGATTGGAAATCAGTTTCGCTCTGGATAATCTTAATTTCTCGAATTCTGATACGCTATCCATCATGACCCTTCCATGGTAGGACTTGATGTTGTTAAATAATGAATCCATATAGGTGAGGATAGTTTTAAATAGAGGAGGAATGACCTGTTATAGAGTTTTATGAACCCAACATTTTGGACAACCAAGTGAGTCCATCGTCAGGGGATGCATCAATAGATATTCTAAAGATATTATTGATGTATCCATGAGCTATATTTTAGGGTATATATGTAGGTTAGGAAAGAATTAATCTAAGAAATTAGGTTGGCCAATATCCAGTTAGTTTAATTAACTAATTAAGTTGTTTGATTAAATAATTAAGTTGTTTAATTAATTAATTAATTTGTTTGATTAATTAATAAATTTGTTTAATTAATTAATTAATTAATTTTCTTAATTAATTTAATTTGTTTGATTAATTAATTAATTGATTTGTTTGATTAGTTAATTAATTTAATTTGTTTGTTTAACTAATAATTAATTTGTTTAATTAATTAATTAATTTGTTTGATTAATTAATTAATTTGTTTACTTAATTAATTAATTTGTTTAATTAATTCCTTATAATTTTATATATAATTCCTATTGTTAATTTCTTACTTGTTTTAATTTGAGTTATTATGATTATATGTTTAATTTAAATTCATATGTTACTATAATATTATAATTAATAAATTATTTAAGTTTATTTTAATATTATCAAATGATTAGTTATGAAATAACCAATTATTTATTTATATGATTATATTTGTTTTTGTTATATTGTTTAAGGAACCTTGTTGTTTTGATTTATATTTTATTACCTTTTTAATGAGAAAGGAGGGATTAAATTATTAACAAGGATATGAGTTAATGATTGATTCTTTAAGATTTCAAGTAAAGGTTTCCAGGTGTTGCTTAGTTTTAATCCATCATCTTAGTTCAGGTTGTTTTTCCTTTTTTCTATTTCAATGGCTTCTTTGATTTTCCTTTTAATATAGTGGTCTTCTTTTCTAACTAATTTGACATCTTCCATGCAGATGTAATGAGTGGAAGAGTGAACATGTTCTGCTAAGGTTGATTTTGAGGTCCTTTCTCTTCTTAGGTTGGTAGTGTGTTCTTTAATTCTGATGTTAAGAGACCTACCTCTTTCACCTATGTATTCCTTTCCGCATGAGCAAGGAAATACATAAACACCTTTTTGAAGATTAGGGTTTATGGGATCCTTGACTGAGTTGAGTAATTGTCTGATGGTGTTGACAGGGGTGAAGGCTACATTAATGTTGTGTTTATTAAGAATTTTAGTAATTTTATCAGTGGTGCCTTTTATGTACAGAAGGGAGACCTTAGGAGTTGATAAATTTTTATCTTTGATATCATTATTATTCTTGTTTAGGGATAGGTGCATGGCTTTCTTCATGGTATTCCTATTATAGCCATTTAATTCAAACACTTTGTGAAGATAGTTGAGTTCATCATTTAAATGGTCAAGGTCAGATATTCTGGCCGCACTAGTGGTTAAGGTCCTAATGATGCCAATCTTCTATTTAGGGTGGTGATGAGAATTTGCATGCGGATATATTTCTGTATGGGTTTTCTTTCTATAGACTTGGAAACCAAGTGACCCTTCTTTTTTGGTTAGAAAGATATCAAAAAAATGAAGCTGGTTGTTATTTTCAATTTCAACAGTGAATTTTATATAGTCAGAGAGGCTATTTAAGTGATTGAGGAATAGGTCAAGTTTTTCTTTTCCATGACTCCATTTGGCAAATATGTCATCAAAAAACCTTTTCCATTCTTCAGGGGTGTATGGAAATGACATAAGAGCCTTCTATTCGAAGTGCTCCATTCTTCAGGGGTGTATGGAAATGACCTACGAGCCTTCTGTTCGAAGTGCCTAGAGTTTTCTTTTAAACATATTTCCTAAAATTTCTTCTAACTCTAGCCAATGACCCACCTCTAGCTCAAACGAGCAATGACATAAGGATGCCCAATCCTGGTTGGACCATTTGGAAATACACAAGGATATCATCTTCTAAAATACGAATAATATTAAAATAATCATTACTTCAAAACTTAAGGACAATTTGTGGGGAAATAAAGAGCTAGAAGGTAAAATGGAACTACAATATTATAAGAAGGTAATCAATCCTAATCTAAAAAACCAAAATCATCTCTTCATCTTGATTAGTAGTAAGAAGAAAATCATCATTACCAAGGCTAGAACTAATTCTCATGCTCTTCGTGGTAAACACGAGGGCTTCACTCAATGAACCTCTATGATACCATGTGTGTTTGTGGCATACTAAAAAATACCCTTAATTTGACTACATATTGGAAAACACCTCTAAACATAACAATTTTTAACCCCCTACCAATACGAAACAAATACACATTCCCTAGATATTGTAGATATCCATTTTTTTATGAACATTTTTTATACCCCTTTATATTTTTTCGTTAACTTTGAAATCTGTTTTTTATGCCTGCCAATATAAAAACTCTTTATCCCCTATTATATGCTCAATATAATATGTCATTTTTCCTCAATATATATACCCCAATATAAACACACGTGGTATGATATTGCTTCCTAGTAAAGCTCCTCTTCGATCACTTCGAAAAATGTCATGGAGTAAAAGAATTTGTGACATGTGCAACTCAAAGAATGTTGAACATGATAAACACTTTCTCTTAGATTATCCATCTTATAATTACATTTGATTTAATTTTCAAAATAATTATCACACTACTATTTTCTTACTTAAAATTTTTTAATAATATAAAAACATTTCTCTCACTTGAAAAAAACCACATTTTAATTAATTTCTTACCCTTATAAATTTAATAAATCATATAAATGTTATTAAACATTAATAATCATCCTACTCGTAACATTTCATTATACAAACTACTAAAATATAAACCCAAAGTTATATAAGATCCAAACGGATGCCCAGTAAACCTATCCTCATCACGAAAATTTAGAAGTTATCAACTGTGCTGCATGAAAAGAAGCAATCTACGCGGTTTTCATATTTTCCCTTGGAGTTAGTTTGATATATTTAAAAAGATATGTATTATCTTAACCTAGAAGTTTGGAAAGGGGTAACAAGCCGGCCTCTCACACTCCTCATAATGGATGCCGTTTTCAATCATTTGAGAGTAGAATCGATGGTTATGAAGAGTGTTTTTTAGCCCATACACGTAGATGATTTATAAAATAATGCAAATATAAAACTAAAATCGAATTACTAATTATTAATATAATTACATTATTTATATATGGGTTATTAAACAAATTAATATTATTAATAAAATTTTATTATTTAAAAGCAATTTTTTAAATAATAAAATTAAATATATTAAATAAATATTAAAAAAAATTGTAATAATAATATATGATATAACATTTAAATTATTTATATAAAAAATTTCATATTTAATTTAAATATTTATTTTTCGAATATTAAAAATAAAATATCTTAATTTAATTTTTTTCTTTTTATTTTATAATTAAGTATTTGAAACGAATACCTTTCAAATGCACAAATTTTATTTTTACTTTTAAATCATAAAATAAAACTAGAACGCTCTATTTGAAAGTATGAATACATTGTGCTATAAAGACATAGATCGTATAGACACAGTAATATGAATATGAAGACAAATTTTATTTGAAGCAGAAATAATATATATTAGGTTCTAAATGAAATTTTGTATTTGAAAAGCATTAATATCAATTGATCCATCAAATTCTCATAATAAAATTTATCACCTTTAAAAGAATAAACAAATAAATGTAACAAATAAGTGTCACTGATTAGTAACATATTTTGAAAGAAAATATACATTTTATAGAAAGACTTTATTTTAATTAACAGATAAAATAGTCTTTTATGAGCATTTTTTTTATGGCCCCTTGTAGATATATTTAAAATCTTAAAATTTATTGAAAAGCATCCATGCCAATTGATTCATCAAATTCTCATAATAAAAATTATCCTCTTCAGAGAGATGGACAAATAAATGTTACTTATCAGTAACCTATTTTGGAAAAAAAAATATATATATTTTATGGAAGTACTTTATTTGAATTAACGGCTGAAATAGTATTTTTATGAATTCTTTTAAAGCTTTTTAAATATTTTTAAAACTTAAAATTGTTTAATTTTTATAAATACTAATATTTATAATATTAAATTCTTTATGTATTCAAAAATATATTTTAAAAAATAAAAAATGACAATATTAATTTAAATTTCAAAATGTATATTTTTATTTATATTATAATTTTCAACGAGTTTTAAAAACAATGAATTTTAGTAAAAATTCAAATCTCCCATTAAAATGAAGAGAATAATAATTATAAAATTAAAATTCAGATCTCCAGTTAAAGTGAAGAGAATAATAATTATAAAATTTAAAATTCATTAAGAGAAAAAATTGCTCCAAACAAAGATTCAAAAATATAAAAGATACCATGAACGCATGTTGTTCAGTAAAATATGATATATATAGAGAGTGTTTTAATGACCGCACTAAGACAATCTGCCAGCAGGGAAAACGATCTTGTTTAAATAAATTGTTCATTTTATAGCAAATTGAGTGTAATGCTCCTCGTGAAGTGATAATGTTGGTAAAATAGTAAATTTAACTGTGAGCTAAAACTCTGTTTGATAAGTATAAAAAATCTGTTGTTAGTGCTGTTAATTATTATGATAATTAATTGTGTCATCACTGTTTAATTTGAGTGTATGATTAATTGTGGTTAATAACTGTTGAGGTAGTTAAATAAAAAAACCTAACTACCTTCATGAGACAGTTGAGACCCCAGGAGGAAAAAGGGGAAAATGCCAAGTCTGGTTAGGATCAGATGGCAGGAATGGGGAGATGCTATGTCTGGTAGTGACCAGATAGCATGTGTTGAAAGGAAGAGACTTCCTGAATCCGCTACGTCTGGTTAGGATCAGATAGCGAGACCTGGCATAGCCAGAGAGATTGCAGACAAGAAGATCTGCAGAAGTGCTTGGGGGTGGAAGATCGAGAAGAGGATCTTCCTACGGACGGGAGGTTGACAAGCATTACGAACAGGTTTGCTGCTAAACAGGTATGGCTTGCTAAGCATTTTATCTGTGGAATCCTTTTATGGTCTTTTGTAAGCAAGTAAAAATAATGGAAAAGCAATCTATTCATTTCTTTAAAAAAAAATCTAGTTTCTGCGCAACCGGCAGAGACAGAATCTGTATCTTTCAGTCAAGAACACAAGCATAGAACATATCGAACTGAAAACTCTGTGGTACAGGTGATAGCAAGAATATTAAACAGAAGGAATACGGTAAAACCCTTCTCTGTAATCAAATGGGAGTGAAAACGAAAAGAAATCTAGCAATATACAGAATTAATAGGTTCTTATTCCGAATCATAACAGCATTAAAAACAACGAACTATCCAAACCCTCTACCAAGGAAAATGCAGGCCGAACAAATCGTCGGCGGAACAAAACACAAGCTTCGGAGCGACAACATTCCTCCACAATTATATAACTGAAACATTTGACTGAAGATACATATGCATGCGGGATAAGACATATACAGACGGATACATCCCTGTCACCGTGGAACGAAAGAAGAACCATTAACATTATGCACGCACAACAGATATTAACAAATTGTCCCGGCTCTAAAAGAGTCGCCATAGCTGAGCTTAAGCATGTGCTTAGCCAGCAGGGGCTCTAATGCCGAACCATTATTAGAGAAGAACTAACCATAAAAACTAATTTACACTGGAAAAGAAACGAGTAGAGATTAATATATAAGCCGTGTTCACAGTAAAGCTACAGAGAAGGCGAGTAAGCCAGAAAACATCATAATACAGAGCTAGAGTCATACCAAGAATTCCTGTGTCACAATAACAATTTCGTAACCAAGTCCAAACCAAGAAATAGTATTATATAGACTGTAAACATCGTTTAACAAGAAGCATTGTCTGCGCTCAGGAGCGTAGATCAAATAATGAAAGACAGTTATACAACTTAAGCTCGGCGTACAGCGCCTCTTAGCGGTGGTTCCCGCCTGAGTATGGGCGAGGAAACCAGACATAATGCAACCACCAAATATGAGAATGAGACATAGAAACTTCCAAGCGAGGAAACCCTTTGAGTATGGCGGAGGGACTCCAAATACAAGAGCAAGACCCCCGACTTTCCTGTTCAGGCGAACAGCGGTTCAGCCATTACCCTTGGAAAAGTCAAAAACAGGTCCTATGGTAAACGCATGGCTCTTACCATAATTTGGGATGGCAGAGGAGTGGAGAAGACTCCCAACATCATTGTTTAGCCATCGAACCATCCTCCTGAACACGACAATAAAACCATAAACTGAGATCATTACATAAAAACGCCGTGAGAAAAGAAAACGAGCTAGCAGAGACTGTAACCTTAACTGGAGCCGCAAAAACTCTTGCATCTGGCAAAACACAAGAAGGAAGAAAAAGCAGGACTTGAATAAGAATAAATATACCTGAAACCGTGAAGGATGGCAGAGGCATTCTGCTGTGCACCGATTACTTGGAGACGGAAGGTTCAGGGTAAGGCAGAGCGCCACAACGCTGTAAGTGACATACAGTCGCTTCACAATGAAAACAAGAAACAAGCCGAAAGGTGAATCGCCTCTTAAATATTTCAAACGCTTTCTCTGCCTCATGGCTCAACAATAGCCCTAGATCTGGCTGAACCTGTTACCATCGTCCGATCAACAGGAAAGAACCGGGAAAAGCAACCGCGAATTGGCAAGTTCGAGATGTCAGGCCGTATGGCGTTTGGAGCACCGGGCACGCGATGGCACATGATGGCCTGATGGCTGACCGTTCATCAAGCCAAATGGTCGACGCACAACAGGCCAGCTAGATGAGCGCCAGAGTCGGTCAGAATCCCACGGCTTCAGCACCCTCGGGGACATAAAGCAGTACATAATATAGTAAATGCCATAAAGAAAACTTTTAAGAATGAGAACCGTTCACTGTACTCTGTATACATCTTGGATTCATAAACCGCATATTAGAAATTCGCCACATATCAAAGTTTATCCAACGCATAAACATTACCGAATCATGGGTATGGAAAGATGGGTATATGGGAAAATTATTAACCCTTGCATGAGTGGGTAGATGTGTACATACCATAATTTTTATTTTATAGTAAGTAAAACTTTGATTGTAATGCTCGGCAATAGTAGTCTATTATAATTTGTTGGGCGGTGCAAAGAAATTCCATGTGACATATATATATATTTTTGTTTGTATGGTGGTAAGATAAAAAAAAATTTTAGATCTGTAATGGTGTGTGACAAATTGGTATCAGAGCCCAGGTTTACAACTCTGTGACCTCGGGTTAATTTTAATAAAACAGCAATGCATAAATAGTATCTTAGCAAACAAGTTAAGAGTATACTGGAATATACAATTACATCTGTTGAATGAGCTAATCTTGTACAGGTAACAGCGGAATGAGGAGAGCAAGTAGCGCTCCTCATGGAAATTTGGATCAACCAGATAATGTTGCTCATCCTCAGGGGAATCCTGAGTTATGGGTACAACTGGGAGCAGAAGGCCGCAATATGGATTTGACTATATTGAGGACAGTCCAGGAGCTAAAGGACGAAATGGCCCGTTTGCGTGAGGACAACGCAAGATTAAACATGGAACAAGAGAGGATTCTGAAAAGTCTATCTGATAAACAACATCAACAACAGCCTCATCCTAGGCCTGAACAGACACGTATAACAGATGAACAAGCTATCACACTGAACAGGAGGAAGCGGACGAAAGTGTGGAGACGCGAGGAGAGAAGTCTGTTAACGCTTCTGAATACCAAACTCCAAAAAGACCGCGGATAGAATTACAAGGGGAGTTTCGGAAGATTAAACCACCTCATTTCGATGGGGAATCAGAAGAAGCTACAGAGGCATGGCTAATCAATATGAACAAGTATTTCCAAGTGTACGAGTATGATCACCATCTTAAGGCACGGCTGGCTATTTTCCAGCTGCAGGCCAAGGCCACATTATGGTGGGAAGAGGTCAAGATGGTGTGGGGGGTGAGTGAGCAGGATGTGACTTGGGAGACCTTTCAAAGATATTTTAAGGAAAAATACCTGACAGAACACTTCTATGATGAAAAAGCACGAGAATTTCAAGATTTGCGGCTTGGGTAGCAGACCATAGATGAGTTCATAACTAAATTTACATCCCTGCTTCGCTATGTACCGTACATTCGAGAGGAGAAGGCTAAGGTGCAACGGTTTGTTAGCAGCCTACCCCTATAAATGCGAGAAAGAATCGAGTTTGATAATCCGAAGACGATGGATGAAGCGATTCGGAAAGCTAGACTATGTTACCAGCAGAGCAAACAAAAAGGAGAAAATTCTGGGAAGCGCTGGGCAGATAAAAAGAGCAGCAGAATGACTGTGGGAGCTAAGGGAACTCGCAGCAACTTTCACAAAGGATTCTCGAAAGGGGCCAGCACTAGAAACCCATTGAGAAGTCAGATCGGATTTAAGCCACCTGCTGAATCTAAATATAGTGAACAGCCGGTTAGAATGGATAATGAGGGCTCAGCTAGACCACCGGTTCAGTGCTGGGGTTGTGGCGGACGCCATTATATTAAAAATTGTCCTCATCGGAAGGAAAGCGATCAGTTGTCCCAGATCTACGAAGCTTCTACGGTGGGAGATGTGGCCCGGTCCATGCCTAGAATAAATGCAACACTTGAGGATCGATAAGCTGATTACCAGCCAACAATGATAGAGTTTGAAGGTAAGATCTTTGATCGAACTGTTTCTATTTTAGTAGACCCAGGAGCTACTTTAAGCTATGTAAGTCCCAAAGTCGTGGAAAGCTGTAGTTTGCAAACTATTAAGTTTAAAAATCCTTGGTTAGTACAGCTTGCCACCGGGGCCAAAAGACGAGTGCTGACCAAGGTCAGCAACTATCCACTAAGGTTAGCTGGTCAGACAATAATAACAGAATTGAATGTACTCCCTCTTGGATCATATGATGTGCTGATAGGAATGGACTGGTTGGAAAAGCGATTGTCTGTAATAAACTGCAAGACAAAAACAATTTCTTACCGAGATGAACTGGGAGTGGAAAAGGAAATTCAAGGCATCCAAAAACCGGTGCAGATCCGGCCAATTACGGCCTCACAGCTAGCTAAAAGTGTCCGGAAGAAATGTCAAATATATGCAATACAAGTAGGGTATGCTGGATCTGAAGATAAAATTGCGACTGTGGAGAATATACCAGTAGTGAAAGATTTTGCAGATGTATTTCTAGAAGAAATACCAGGGCTGCCGCCCAAAAGAGATTTGGACTTCACCATTGAATTGGTACCTGGTGCAGCCCCAGTATCCCGAGCACCCTATCGGATGAGTGTGCCGGAATTAACTGAGTTAAAGATGCAGCTGCAAGAGTTGTTGGACAAGAAGTATATCCATCCCAGTGTATCCCCTTGGGGGGCCCCTGTGTTGTTTGTTAGGAAAAAGGATGGAACTCTCCGTATGTGCATAGATTATAGACAGTTGAACAAATTGACAGTTAAAAACAAATATCCACTACCCCGCATTGATGAACTATTTGATCAGGTGAAGGGGGCAACAATCTTTTCAAAGATCGACTTGAGGTCGGGCTATCATCAAATCAGAATTAAGGATGAGGACATAGCCAAAACAGCTTTTCGTACTCGTTATGGGCACTACGAGTTTGTGGTACTGCCTTTCGGGTTGACCAATGCACCTGCGACATTTATGTGCTTGATGAACAGTGTATTTCATCAGTACCTAGACAAATTCGTGTTAATCTTTATTGATGATATACTTATATACTCCCGGAATATTAAAGAGCATGAGGAGCATCTTAGAATAGTGTTACAGACACTATGGGAGCATCAGCTATACGGTAAATTTAGAAAATGTGATTTTTATAAAGAACAGATCCAATATTTGGGACATATTATTACAAAAGAAGGTATAGTTGTGGACCCCGAAAAGATCAAAACTATAATGGAATGGCCAATACCCAAGGAGGTAGCAGGTATCAGATCCTTCATGGGGCTGGCTGGATATTACCGGCGGTTTGTAGAAGGTTTCTCCAAGGTTGCATACCCTATCACCTCCTTGCAAAAGAAGGGAAAAGTATTTAAGTGGACAACAGATTGTCAACGGAGCTTTGAACAGCTCAAACACCTGCTCACCACCGCACCTGTGCTAAGTGTTGCAGATCCAGAAAAGGAATATGTAGTTTGCACAGATGCAAGTAAAGAGGGCGTAGGTGGGGTGTTAATGTAGGAAGGTAAGGTGATCGCATATGAATCCAGGAAGTTAAAAGAACATGAGTAGAAGTATTCTGCCTATGATCTGGAATTAACCGCGGTAGTTCATGCGCTGAAAATGTGGCGCCATTATTTAGTGGGAAGAAAATTCTTGCTGATGACTGATCACCATAGTTTGACTAGCTACTTTAGTCAACCAACCTTAAACGCTAGACAAGCTAGGTGGGTGGACTTTTTGGGAAATTTCGATTTTGAAATTAAGCACTTGAAAGGAAAAGAGAACATGGTAGCTGATGCACTGAGCCGAAAAGTGCATTGCATTTATGAAATTGGTATTAGTGGAGGACGATCCACCCTTGACAAAAAAATTGAAGAGGCTGCTGCACAAGATCAGATTTACCTACAAAAGAAGCAGCTGGTGCAGGATTTAAATACCCACATAATACAACAAGGGTACAATTTGAATGCAGCCGGAATTCTGTGCTACCAGAAGAGAATTTATGTACCCAATCAGAGCGGTATTAAAGAAAAGATTCTGGATGAATATCATAAAAGCCCTTATGCGGGACATCCGAGCTACCAAAAATTAATCACCTCACTTCGGAAGGAGTACCACTGGCCAGGCATGAAAAGGGATGTGGTAGAATATCTGGCACGATGCTTAGAATGTCAACAGGTTAAGGCTGAACATCAGCACCCTGCGGGTTTACTACAGCCATTACCCATACCAGAATGGAAATGGGAGACCATTACCATGGACTTTATTACGGGATTGCCAAAATCCAAAAAGATCAATGACTCTATAGTGGTTGTAGTAGACAAACTCAGTAAGTCAGCTCACTTCATACCAGTTCAATCTACATATCGTGCAGCTCAAATCGCAAATGTTTTTATGCAGAATATATTTAAACTTCATGGGCTGCCAAAAACAATAATATCCGATCGCGATGTTAAGTTCACATCAATTTTTTGGAGGACCTTGTTTGAAGGTCTGGGGACTCAATTGAACTTCAGCACCGCTTATCATCCGCAGACTGACGGGCAGACTGAGCGGGTGAATCAAGTGGTGGAAGACATGCTGAGATCTTATGTGATGCAACAACCTACCCGATGGGAGGAGTACTTACACCTTGTAGAGTTTGCTTATAACAATGGATATCATGCAACCTTGTGGATGAGTCCATTCGAAGTGCTTTATGGCCGAAAATGCCGTACGCCATCCAGTTGGGGTGGACCAGAGGACAAACTCTTGCTGGGTCCTGAAATGTTGGAAGAGATGGAAGTCATGGTCAAGAGGGTCCGGGCTAATTTAAAAATAGCTCAAGACAGACAAAAAAAAATTTCATATCGGAAAAGAACATTTAAAGAATATCAGGTGGGTGAGCATCTATATGTCAGAATCCGAGCTAGGAGAAGTACTCTCCAATGGAATGCTTGTGCCAAATTGGCACCTCGCTTCTGTGGGCCCTTCCAGATTTTAGCATGAGTGGGGCCGGTAGCTTATCAGCTAGCCCTACCCAGCCATATCCAGGTCCATAATGTCTTCCATGTATCAGTTTTAAAGAAATATGTTTATGACCCTAGGCACATAATAAGTTGGCAAGACATTCAGGTAAGAAAAGGCTATTAATAAACGTAAACCAAAATGGAATGTTAGTAAGCAGCTAATCTGAATATTATGTGTTTCAGGTGGAACCAGAAGGAGAGTTCATGGTCGAGCTAGTGAACATACTAGATCAGAGAAGAGTCGAGCTGCGGAAAAGGGTCATCAACCAGGTTAAAGTGCAATGGCAGCACTTTGGGCCTGATGAGGCCACCTGGGAGGATGAGCAGAGTATGAGGGAAGCTTATCCCAGACTGTTTTTGGATGAACAGCAACATCGGGACGATGTAGAACTTCAGGAGGGGGAGATGTAATGCTCCTCGTGAAGTGATAATGTTGGTAAATAGTAAATTTAACTGTGAGCTAAAACTCTATTTGATAAGTATAAAAACTCTGTTGTTAGTGTTGTTAATTATTATGATAATTAATTGTGTCATCACTATTTAATTTGAGTGTATGATTAATTGTGGTTAATAACTGTTGAGGTAGTTAAATAAAAAAACCTAACTACCTTCATGAGACAGTTGAGACCCCAGGAGGAAAAAGGGGAAAATGCCAAGTCTGGTTAGGATCAGATGGCAGGAATGGGGAGATGCTATGTCTGGTAGTGACCAGATAGCATGTGTTGAAAGGAAGAGACTTCCTGAATCCGCTACGTCTGGTTAGGATCAAATAGCGAGACCTGGCATAGCCAGAGAGATTGCAGACAAGAAGATCTGCAGAAGTGCTTGGGGGTGGAAGATCGAGAAGGATCTTCCTACGGACGGGAGGTTGACAAGCATAACGAACATGTTTGCTACTAAATAGGTATGGCTTGCTAAGCATTTTATCTGTGGAACCCTTTTATGGTCTTTTGTAAGCAAGTAAAAATAATGGAAAAGCAATATATTCATTTCTTTAAAAAAAAATCTAGTTTCTGCCCAACCGGCAGAGACAGAATCTGTAACTTTTAGTCAAGAACACAAGCATAGAACATATCGAACTGAAAACTCTGTGGTACAGGTGATAACAAGAATATTAAACAGAAGGAATATGGTAAAACCCTTCTCTGTAATCAAATGGGAGTGAAAACGAAAAGAAATCTAGCAATATACAGAATTAATAGCTTCTTATTCCCAATCATAAAGGCATTTAAAACAACGAACTATCCAAACCCTCTACCAAGGAAAAAAATGGAGGTCGAACAAATCGTCGGCGAAACAAAACACAAGCTTCGGAGCGACAACATTCCTCCACAAATTATATAACTGAAACATTTGACTGAAGATACATATGCATGCGGGATAAGGCATATACTGACGGATATATCCCTGTCACCGTGGAACGAAAGAAGAACCATTAACATTATCCATGCACAACAGATATTAACAAATTGTTCCGGCTCTAAAAGAGTTGCCATAGCTGAGCTTAAGCATGTGCTTAGCCAGCAGGGGCTCTAATGCAGAACCATTATTAGAGAAGAACTAACCATAAAAACTAATTTACACTGGAAAAGAAACGAGTAGAGATTAATATATAAGCCGTGTTCACAGTAAAGCTACAGAGAAGGCGAGTAAGCCAGAAAACATCATAATACAGAGCTAGAGTCATACCAAGAATTCCTGTGTCACAATAACAATTACGTAATCAAGTCCAAATCAAGAAATAATATTATGTAGACTGTAAACATCGTTTAACAAGAAGCATTTTCTGCGCTCAGGAGCGTAGATCAAATAACGAAAGACAGTTATACAACTTAAGCTCGGCGTACAACGCCTCTTAGCGGTGGTTTTCGCCTGAGTATGGGCGAGGAAAACCAGACATAATGCAGCCACCAAATATGAGAATGAGACATAGAAACTTCCAAGCGAGGAAACCCTTTGAGTATGGCGGAGGGACTCCAAATACAAGAGCAAGACCCCCGACTTTCCTGTTCAGGCGAACAGCGGTTCAGCCATTACCCTTGGAAAAGTCAAAAACAGGTCCTATGGTAAACGCATGGCTCTTACCTGAATTTGGGATGGCAGAGGAGTGGAGAAGACTCCCAACATCGCTGGTTAGCCGTCGAACCATCCTCCTGAACACGACAATAAAACCATAAACTGAGAGCTTTACATAAAAACGCCGAGAGAAAAGAAAACGAGCTAACAGAGACTGTAACCATAACTGAAGCCGCGAAGATTGCATCTGGCAAAACACAAGAAGGATGAAAAAGTAGGACTTGAATAAGAATAAATATACCTGAAACCGTGAAGGATGGCAGAGGCATTCTGCTGTGCACCGATTACTTGGAGACGGAAGGTTCAGGGTAAGGCAGAGCGCCACAACGCTGTAAGTGACATACAGTCGCTCCACAATGAAAACAAGAAACAAGCCGAAAGGTGAATCACCTCTTAAATATTTCAATAGCTTTCTCTGCCTCGTGGCTCAACAATAGCCCTAGATCTGGCCGAACCTGTTACCATCGTCCGATCAGCAGGAAAGAACCGGGAAAAGCAACCGCGAATTGGCAAGTTCGAGATGTCAGGCCGTATGGCGTTTGGAGCACCGGGCACGCGATGGCACATGACGGCCTGTTGGCTGGCCGTTCATCAAGCCAAATGGTCGACGCATAATAGGCCAGCTAGATGAGCGCCGGAGTCGGTCAGAATCCCACGGCTTCAGCACCCTCGGGGACATAAAGCAGTACATAATATAGTAAATGCCATAAAGAAAACATTTAAGAATGAGAACCGTTCACTGTACTCTGTATACACCTTGGATTTGTAAACCGCATATTAGAAATTCGCCACATATCAAAGTTTATCCAACGCATAAACATTACCGAATCATGGGTATGGAAAGATGGGTATAGGGGAAAATTATTAACCCTTGCATGAGTGGGTAGATGTATACATACCATAATGTTTGTTTTATAGTAAGTAAAACTTTGATTGTAATGCTCGGCAATAGTAGTCTATTATAATTTGTTGGGCGGTGCAAAGAAATTCCATGTGACATATATATATATGCTTGTTTGTATGGTGGTAAGATAAAAAAAAATTTAGATCTGTAATGGTGTGTGACATTGAGTAAATCTAATTCTCCTTAGGAAATTTTTATTTTAATTCTGGATTCCAAAATATTTTATTAGTGAATTCAACTCTTTAACTTCATTCCTGTGGGTTACGCATTAAAAATATTCTAAAATCTACAAGTAAACTTACAGTCCAGTAAATCATCGTCAACGATGCCCAGAAATGTGGATGAGATCCTCCTGCTATATTCTAATTAATTTGCCATCCGATGATTCAGTAAAAGCTAAGAAAATGCCCCAGAAGAATCTCATAGATCCTGGTTAAAGAGCCACAAGTGTTACTCCCTTCTATTTCTGAACTGAATCTGAAAAAAATACAAGGATACCAACTTCCTTTGTATTATGGCAAGTTTTCGAATATTTTTAGGACAACATCGGGATTAATTTATTTAGTACCTAGATAGTCAAATTGTGGTCAAATTTTAATTAGATGGCTTATAAGTATATAAATTAGATTGCTTATAAGTATTTATGATCTTGGAAGTAGTATTATGGATTATATGATATTTGATATCTTTATTTCTAACTAAATTGTAAACATTTACCCCTTAAATTATCATGAGCCTCACTTTGATCATAGATCATTAACGTGCACTCTAAATTTTTTCATGGAAATAAAAGCACATGCATGAGAATTGCGAGAATAAAACCATCTTGTTTTTCACAAGAGTAAAATGAATCTTCTCTTAAAGAATTTAAATAGGGTTTCACACCTGCTAAATTATAATGATGGCATTGAAACCTCTATGATAATTTTACTACAACTCTATCCACTACCATTAGCAAGCTCTCTAGCACGTGTCATATAAAAAAAATATTAGAACTATGTATCTTTGGTATGATAATGATTGCCAAATTTCTATAAAAGAGATTTGAGATGCTCCTAACAAAACTTTAAAGCCTAATGGGATAAATATGTACAAATATCTTATTAAAGGAAAGACATGATATTATATAAGTAGAAAGCAACAACAATTACCACACATCTCAAAGTCTTATAATAGAATGTTTTGGCCGAATATTATTTCGATACATACGAATAAAGAAAAACATTTGATTCCCTTTAAGAATTGCAATATTTCAATTAATAACCACGATTAATCTCTAAAAGCATGGACACCATCTTGAATGCCCCTATAAAGGATGATACATTTTCCCTAGAAGACATTCAGTTTGGAGTTAAGCAATTTGCTAAGTGGAAAGCTAAGGACATTAAAGGTCACCAATTCTAAAATTTTAAAATGGCAGAAACTATTCTCATATTATACATACACAAAATCTTTACTTTAGTAGTGAAGCAAGGTTTCCCTAAGACGTGGACACAGAGCCTTATTGTTCCTATTCTTCAGAGTGGGGATAAAATAATTCCCTCTAGTTATAGGACCAATATGATTGGCCACATTTTAGCCAAGTTGTATAAGTTAATTTTGGAAATGAAGATAGTGTTTGGATTGAAATCCATAGCCAAAGAGCTAAAGGTCAAGTTGGGTATACAAGATATCATTCAATTATGGATCATCTTTCTACTCTTAGGATAATTGCAAATGAATGTTGCAATAATACCCTACGAATAGGAAACCAATACACATTCCCAATTAAAAAACCCTATTTTCAATAGATATTGCATATATTTATTTTCATTAACTTTGAGCTCCATTTATTTTACCTCCGAAGTATAAAAACCCTTTACCCCCTATTATATGCTCATTATAATATGTCATTTTTTCCTCAATATATATCTCCCAATATGAACCCACCTGGTATGCTATTTCTCCCCTAGTAAAGCTCCTCATTGGTCATTTCCAAAAATGCCATGGAATGAAAGAATTTGTCACATATGTAATTCTAAAAAGGTTAAAAATGATAAATAATCTCTTAGATTTTCCATCTTATAGTTACATTCTATTTAATTTTCAAAATATTTGTATCACCATTAGTCCTTAGTAACCTTTTAAATCAAAAATTTATAGTGATATGGGAACATTTCTCTCACTTTTTTTTGAATATATATAAAAAAAGATTAACAAGTATTAATTAATCCCTTAGCTTTTTAAAATTTAGTGATGATGATGATGATGATGATGGTTAACGTCCACTAAGACCAAACTTTGGTCTATCGAACCTAAAGAAACAAATTATTTAGTTTGATTTAAGATTTTATTTCTATGCTCAAAAATGTTGGAGAGAAGCCTCCCAAGCTCACTATAATTTTGACATTGTAAAAGACTAGGAAGGTCCGTATTGCGATAAAGATTATGAAACTGAGATCTAATGTGGTTGTACGTGGGGCACTCTAAGAGGAAGTGGTTTTCATCCTCAATGTTCCTATTATCACAGAGATGGTAGATTCTTTCCATCCATGGTGTTTTAGGAACTGCCCAACGACCTGTTTCACTATGGAGCTCATGGGAGTTCGTTCTAATCTTCGCTATATTAATTTTCTTCTTTGAGCTAGCTAAAACAGAGAGATACTTTTGATCTTCTAGGGTGGGGTTGATGACCTTCTTATAATAACTTAATTTTCTTTTAGCCGCTAAATCTTTCTCACACCACATTTTTTCTTTGAACATAGAAGTAACAATATTTTTAATGTTATTAATGTTTTGCAATGCATCATTCTCATTGATCTCCCAATGGTTTAACCAGGCCCTTGTGTCTTTATACCACCCCAGTTTGAGCCTTAGTTGGTTTTGGCTAGAATTTGAAGCTAGCTTGGGAAGTCTATGATCTCCTATGTTATTGAGCTTGTGCTTGTATAAGAGAAGCCTAGTCATAGCTAGGATTTTGATAGGGGAAAGATCTACTTCTATAAGGAGAATAGGGTAGGTGGTATTGCTCTTAATTTTTAGGTTATACATTATAAAGTGCTTCTGGATTTGCTCAATCTTTCTCTAGGATTCTCTAGAGATGCTGCAACCCCAAACCTCACATCCATATAAGATAACAGGAGTGACTAAAGTTTCAAAGAGGAACTTCTTTTTATCCCAAATTATGAGGTTTGTCATTTTACAATTATTTTCAAGACCAAAGTAAGCTTCCACCCCCCATTAATCCTTTTCTCAATGCTGTAGTTACAGTTGAGCTTGTGATGAATATCAATTCCTAGGTACTTGTAAGAATACACTTCCTCCAAGTTAATATTGTCATACATAAAAGTAGCGTAGGTGTCCTTCTTGGATTTGATAATCATAACTTTTGTTTTGTCAGGGTTAACAGTCATACCCATGGTAGAGCAGAAATCCTTAAGAAGCCTAAGTTGCTTATCAAGATCAGATGGAGACCTTGCAAGGAGAACAATATCATCAGCATAGAGAAGGATGATGAATAGCCCAGCTAAGATCATGCCAACACATCCTTCTTCCTTTAAATAACCTTCAAGCTTGTCAATGTAAATTACGAATAGGGTAGGGGAGAGCAGGCAAACTTGTTTAACTTCAATATTACACTAATATATTTCGACCACCCGTCATTGCTCTTTAGCTTGGCAATTACATTCTCGTATAATCTAATAGCAGTAGCTCTCAACTCAAAAGGAACCCTTAGCTCTTCTAATCTATTCCAAAGGTTGTTTCTAAGAACCATATCGAAAGCCTTTCTAAAGTCCACAAAGCAACAAAAGAGATTGGATTTATGATTATGACATTCCTCCACAATGATCCTAAACATAACAAGGTGGTCTGTTTTTTAGTGATGCCTTCTAAAACCCGCTTCGCCTTTAGCCCGCTTACCTTCACTTTCAAGCCATATGCTCAACTTCTTTTCCAAAATACTAGCATATAACTTAGCTAAGAGAGGGATGATCATAATTGTCTAATAATTAGAGGGGTTATTTGTATCCCCATTTTTAAAAATAGGGATAATGAGGCTATCAGTCCATACCTTAGGGAACCCCTGCTTAACCGCTTGATTGAAAAGCTTGTGGATGTGGGGGATGAGGATAGGGACTCCAATTTTTAATATTTCTACCCGGTAACCTTCAATGTCCTTAGCTTTCCCATTAGCGAGGCGTTTAACCCCAAAATCAACGTCTTCTACAGAGAGAAATTCCTTCATTGTGGGAATGGTTTCAAAGTTATCCATGACATTTGGAGATTCATAGAGCTTCTTAAGATAGGAATTCCAATTGCATAAAGCAATTTTATTATTATCTTTAGTTTTCCTAGTCAGAATCTGCCTACAAAATTTCTTAGGAGCTACCTTAGAGAGGTGTAAGAGATTCTCTTGTCTTTTATGAATGTAATGTCTCTTTTTTCTTTTAGTTAGGGCTTTGTATATTTTTATCTTGTCCATTTTAAGAGATTCATCAACAACTTCCTTAATAGCTCTCGTCGCCTTTTCACAGTCTTTGTCATACCATGGGTTGGTTTCGCTATTTCTTTTATTATTTGAAACTTCAATTGAGAAATTGTTAATAGAATATGAGAGGGTTGTAGTAAAATTATGGTAGAGGTCTTCTATGTTGTCTATACTAGTTAAAGGAAGCAAGCTAATTTTTATTTCTTTTAGAAAGAGATCATTTTTATTTTTATCAAATATTAAATTCTTTTGGCTATAAGGATTCTTTTCTATGGGATCTCTGTGCATGACAAAGTTGAGAGTTATAAGTAAAGGCCTATGATTATAGTCAGGCTCATGGTCGTTTAAGATGTCAAGATTTATTATTTCGTTGCATAAAGGGAGATTGGAAATAACATAGTCTACCACACTACTACCAAGCCCATGGATACAGGTCATCTAGCTAGAATTGGGCCACTTCTTTCGATCGTTGCAAATTATGAGATCTCGAGCACTACAGAGCTTGACTAGCTCTGACCCAAACAGATTCTCCCTGAGGTCTTCAAAGCTCCTTTCGTACCTACTAGCCAGAGTAGGGTCTTCGTTCAACCAAAGAAGATTAGGGTTTGAATGATTGCTTAGAATAATAGCTTGTTTGCTTGAAGTTTGAGCATTAAAGTCACCTATTAAAAGGATATTACCTTCATTCCTTAGGCTGGAAATATCATTCTCCAAACCATTGTAAGGACTATTTTTATCTAGATTCTTCTTCTTATAGAAGTTAGAATTGATGGGGGGAAAATAACATATTGCTATGTAGGTCTTTTTATTATTAATGTCAGTGATCTCTATCCAACTATATTGCCTGTAAGGGTCGTTTTTATAAATCCTAGCATGGGGGGAGTTGTTCTTCTTAATGTAACAAGCTATTCCTCCAATGCCTCTATGGGAGGATCGCTTGTTCCAGGTAGACCATAGCGTAAAGCCATTTATGTTAGGGACCTTACATTTTTCGTGCTCCCAAGTTTCAACAAGCAAAATAATATCAACATCATTTGAGATCAAGCTTAGCTTGGGGCCTTTGTTCCATGGAAAGCCCTTGAAATTCCAAGAAAGAATCTGGAGCATGTTGAATTGCTATTTAGTACTATCTTTTCGGTTTCTATCTCGAATAATGGCTTTTCTATTTTTGATTATTGCCCATTTTCCTTCGTTTATAGCTTCCTTTACCTTTTGAACCTCCTTTCTTAATTCTGCTTGATCTTTTGGGATGAGATCTTCATTTCTAAATATTCATGTTCCTTTTAGACTTGAGGTTTTGCTAAGTATGTCATACTTATGATCAGTAGAGATCACCTTTATTCGGATTAATCATCCTCTATTTTCAATTAATTTCCCAAACCTTGTTGATTCTATGAGACATGTTGTTTCAATTTGTAATCTATTATGTAATTCTGTCTGGGCTATGGCTAAAGTATTGTCATCTATCTCCTCTTGTAAACCGAACATTATAAGGTTGAAGGTCCTTTTGTTACGCTCATGGTCTAATTCTATTAATTTGTTCATTTCATCTTTAATTGGTTTGATATCTAATTTATCTACCACATTATTTAGGGTGAGGCGGTTATTAACTTTTTCCTCTAGTTCTTTAATCACGTCCTTCATTTTAAGGCTCTCTAAAGCATCTCCTTGCTGGGATGTTTGGTTAATATCTTGGTTTTTTTTTTTCTATAACCTGCAACCTAGTCTTTATTGCCACCATTTTATTCTCTAATAGTTCTATTTTATTTTCTATTTGTTTTTGTATTGGGTCTTCAAGAGATGCAAATTTATTTTCCAGCATGGCTTCTAACTCTGTTTGTAGCTTACTTCTCTTTCTTCTCTACATTTCTCTAGAGATTCTATATACTCGGAGAGGCCTTGTAGAGTAACTGTGCTAGGTCTGCCTTTGGTAATCTTTGGCAGCTATGGTGAAATATTCATTCTTGAAACTATATGAGCAAATATGTTTTAGAAAAAGATAAGGAAAGTGTGCACCTGATATCAACCCTGTCTGTAGATTGCACGTGCCCACCGCAGCCCGCAGACCTGATTGGATTGAGTTTAGAAGATGTATACGCTGACGACGGACCCAAGATCACCAAAAGAGACCCTTATTATTTGAATGCAAGCCTCAGATCACCGAGCTTTGGATTTATATGTGCGAGCCTTAGAACCAAGATCATTAAATGTGTCTATATATGTGAGCCTCAGAACGAGAGTGAGGGTTTATATATCACCAAACCGAGTGCATTTAATTTCACCAACCGAACCTAGTGTGTTTAATTTCACCAAACCAAACTGAGTGCATTTAATTTCACCAAATGCATTTATATATCTTTGATCACCGAACCGAGTGCGTTTATATACAGTTTAGCGAGGGTTTATATATGCGAGCCAATATCACTGAGCTTTGGATTTATATGTGTGAGCCTCAGAACCAAGATCACTGAATGTGTTTATATATGTGAGCCTCAGAACAGGAGCGAGGGTTTACATATCACCGAACCGAGTGTGTTTAATTTCACCGAACCAAACCGAGTGCGTTTATATACAGTTTAGCGAGGGTTTATATATGCGAGCCAAAATCACCAAACTTTGGATCTATATGTGCGAGCCTCAGAACCAAGATCACCAAATATGCTTATTTGCGAGCCTCAGAACCAAGATCACCAAATGTGTTTATATATGTGAGCCTCAGAACCGGAGCAAGAGTTTATATATCACCAAACTGAGTGATATATAAACCCTCTCCATCACTTGTCCATTTAAAATTTAATAAATTATATAAATCTTATTAAACATTAATCATATCATAGCATTTCATTAAACAAATTAGTAAAATATAAACCCAAGTTCTATAATATCCAAACGGATGCCTAGTAAACCTATCCTCATCACGAAAATTTAAATGTTATCAACTGTCCATTTAAAATTTAAAATTTAATAAATTATATAAATCTTATTAAACATTAATCATATCATAGCATTTCATTAAACAAATTAGTAAAATATAAACCCAAGTTCTATAATATCCAAACGGATGCCTAGTAAACCTATCCTCATCACGAAAATTTAAATGTTATCAACTGTCCATTTAAAATTTAATAAATTATATAAATCTTATTAAACATTAATCATATCATAGCATTTCATTAAACAAATTAGTAAAATATAAGCCCAAGTTCTGTAATATCCAAACGGATGCCTAGTAAACCTATCCTCATTACGAAAATTTAAATGTTATCAACTGTACTGCATAACGAGAGGAAATCTATATGTTTTCATATTCGGCCTTGGTGTTGGTTTGATATATTTAAAAATACATGTATTGTCTCAACCTACATGTTTGGAAAGGGGTAGCAAGCCGGCCTCTCACAGTCCTCAATCATTTGAGTAGAATCGATGGTTATGAAGAGACTTTTAGCCATACATGTAGATGATTTATAAAATAATGTAAAAATAGAACTAAATTTACGTTATTAATTATCAGTAAAAATAGAACTAAATTTACGTTATTAATTATCGATACAGTTACATTATTAATATATTGTTTATTAAACGAATTAATATTATTAACAAAATTTAATTATTTAAAAGCAATTTTTTAAATAATAGAATTAAATATATTAAATAAATATTTTTTTAATATTTGAAATAATGAAAGATGATATAATAATTTAAATCACCTGTATAAAAAAATCATAATTAATTTAACATTTATTTTTCAAATATTAAAAATAAAATATCTTAATTTAAATTTTTTCCTTTCATTTATAATTAAGTATTTGAAAAGTACTTATCAAATGTAGAGAATTTATTTTTACTTTTAAATCATAAAATGATTTAAAATAAAATAGATTATTTGAAAGTATGAATACATAGTAATATAAAGATATAAATTGAAATACATTATTTGAAATGTATGAATACAGAGTAATATGAAGACATAAAATGAAGATATAAATTAAAATAGAACCTATGAATACATAGTAATATGAACACATAAATTATATATATATATATATATATATAGTAATATGAAAACATAAATTTTATTTGAAGCAGAAATAATATATACTATGTTCTAAATGAAACTTTGTATATATCAATTGATTCATCAAATTCCCATCGTAAAATTTATCACCTTCAAAGGGCATGTTCAAATAAATAATATTAAAACATAAATTTTATTTGAAGCAGAAATAATATATACTATGTTTTAAATGAAACTTTGTATTTAAAAAGCATCATTATCAATGAATCCATCAAATTCCTGTAATAAATTTCATCACTTTCAAAAAATGGACAAATAGAGGCACAAATAAAGGCTAACTGATCAGGTAATATATTTTTAAAAATATATTAATTGCAAAAAGTTTTTTTAAAAAATTTTAAAATTTTAAAATCTAAATTTAAATTGTTTAAGTTTTAAAATCTGAATTTGAGGGTACCAAATTTCTTTATATATTAAAAAATGTATTTTAAATCTTGATTCAAATTGTAATTTTATAATAAGAAACGATTTTATCTAAAATGCAATGAATCCATAATTTTTAGTAAAATTTAAGAGCAATGAATCCTGATAGGTATTCCTATCTCCAAGAAAATAATGATTATAAAATTTGAAGAGCAATAAATCCTGGTAAGAATTCAGATCTCCGAGAAAATAATAATTATAAAACTTAAAAATCATAGAAAGATGCTCCAAACAAAGATTCAAAAATATAAAAGATACTATGAATGCATGCTGTTCAGTAAAATATGATATATATAGAGAGTGTTTTAATGACCGCCGTAGATATAAAAGATACCATGAATGCATGCTGTTCAGTAAAATATGATATACAGGGAGAGAGTGTTTTAATGACCGCACTAAGACAATCTGCTAGCAGGGAAAAAAATATTGTTTAAACAAATTGTCCAATTTTTTTTTTAAGATTCAGTAGATTTAATTGTCGTTAGAAAATTTTAATTCTGGATTCCAAAATATTTAATAGTGAATTCAACTCTTTAACTTCATTCCTGTGGGTTACACATTAAAAATATTCTAAAATCTGCAAATAAACTTACAGTCCAGTAAATCATCATCAGGGATGCCCAGAAATGTGGATGAGATCCTCCCGCTATATTTTAATTAATTTGCCATCCGATGATTCAGTAAAAGCTAAGAAAATGCCCCAAAAAAATCTCATAGATCCTGGTTAAAGAGCCACAAGTGTTACTCCCTTCTATTTCTGAACTGAATCTGAAAAAAATATGAGGATACCAACTTTCTTTGTATTATTGGCAGTTTTCGAATATTTTCAGGACAACATCGCGATCCTATATTTTCTCTGCAACATTGCGGTTTATTATTCAATATTAACATTGGACAAGAATTCAAACCAAATCCCATTAATAATAAATAATCCCAACGAGTCAAATTGAATCGAACACCAGCCATACTTATTCAAATTAAAAATTATAAATCAGGTATGACCAATGAATATGGTGGCCATCCACTTTATCAACCGCATAGTGAAACGGTAGAACCAGAAAGGAAATATGAAGAGAAGAAATGATAATCTCCTCTCACATAAACAAGACTGAGATCCAAGAACACATGCTTGAAGTAAACCTACGAGTGAACGGCTTTTGCAGATTCTAACTAATCAATGCGGAAAATCATAAATGGACAGGTGATGGAGAGAAATGTACGACGCATAGAACTTAAATAAGGAAGGTGGCTCCTCCAAGCAAAGCAGCTCCGAAGATGGTCATGACCTTCTCCACAGTACCAGTAGCCGCAACTCCGCTGGTCAGTGGCACAGTGCCGGCTGGGCCACTCGCTCCCGAGGGGCCGGAGGCGGCGGGAGCATGAGCGTTAGGTGATAAGGATGGTGATGAGGACGAGCCTGGCGTTTTGGCGGCTCCAGAAGGGGAAGAGGCCATTGGGGATGCTGCGGGGCTGGGAGCGTCACTAGCCATAAACGCTGTGCTGATCAATCCAACTATAAAAACCAAGAAGAGAAGCCCATTGAATCGGCCCATTGGTTGTAGTCGGCGAAGAACACTGGTGCCAATGAGGAGTGGACAGAATGTGCAGGTAGGATGGCGCGGGCTAGAAGGTGTGAGGCAGTACGGAAAACTTGAAAGCATCAATGAAATATATATAGGTTCATTATCGATTAATATAATTTTCCTGTGGCATTGTAACATGCATTTTGGAGTCTGAGCTGGATTGCCCGCGGCTCCTGAGTTAGTTGTAGGCATCCCTTCGAGATTATCTTGTCTTTGTGCCGGATTTGGGGCCACCTCTATTTGCCCAAACAATGGTAGCGGTTATGTTTCGGGCCACATAAATTAACTTCGAATGTAATCTCATTTTTTTGATGATCGTCAGGATAGATTTTTCATTACGGGTTTGGATAACTCTGAATTCAAAGAGGTCAATATCCTCTGCTATGCAAGTATTCGATGCTGCGGCGGACAGTGGGACGGTGAAAATCGGACGATATAAAAATGCCCCCGCAAAATAGGAGGGTGAAGAGGGTTGAATAAGGCCATGAATTCAACTCAAAATCCAAACCCAAACGTCGCTCCTAGCCAGTACATTTACAATTACAATTTCAGAACTAGGTTCTAGGTTCCATTAAAGTACGCAATCTTTCAAATAAGGATTACTGGATTCCGAGTCTTCAGCCTATACTTAGCCACAGGTTTTGGGACGTTTGGATTCTGAAATTCTCATAAGGTATCGAACGATTTTCGATAGTGGAACGAGAATTAAATGAGGATGAATACCGACGGCGAAAGATCCCAAAAGTGAGCACGCAAACCTCGCCCCTAGGGCGGATTAATTGTTGTTGGGTCTTCCGGATACAGTACATGAACAATTTCATAATTAACACGTTGAAGAGCTGGGCAGACTCCAATTAAATATTTGGTTATTTGTTTATGTGAAAAGAAACCTTTTTATTAATAGTTTAACATGTTAGTACAATCATATTTATCAATGTAGTAATGTAGTTGATATAAACCAATAGGTGTATATGAAATATATATACAACTACATTTTCTAATGTGATATAGGCAGAGAGATTTAACTATATAAACAATAACAGCTATATTATTTATATATATTATTATTATAATAATATAAACTTATTAGTAATTATTAATTAATAATAAGAATAACCCACAATAATATTAGACTAATTAATAAAGTATGAATAATTTAGGGTGATGTATTTACGATATCTCCGCGGTAATAGGAAAGCAATATGGGGCACGTGTGTTTGTGGTCCGGCTTGCTAATATGAGGTGTATACATTCCTTATATTTTTCTAACACATATTTGCTCATATATTTTTAATTATGAATAATTCACCACAACTACCAAAGGTAGACCTAGCACAATTACTTTACAGAGCCTCTATGAGTATATAGAGTCTTTAGAGAAACATAGAGGGGAAAGAAAAGTCAACTACAAACAGAGTTAGTAGCCATGCTAGAAAATAAATTCACATCTTTTAAAGACAAGATCCAAAAACAAATAGAAAATAAAATAGAACTATTAGTGAATAAGATGGAGACAATGGAGACTAGGTTGCAAGTTATAAAAAAACAAAACTAAGATATGAACCAAACATCCCAGCAAGTAGATACTGATACTTTGAAGAGTCTTAAAATGAATGACATGATTAAAGAGCTAGAAGAAAAATTTAATAGCCACCTCACACTAAATAGTGTGGTAGGTAAATTAGATATCAAACCAATTAAAGATGAAATGGAAAAATTGATAGAATTAGACCATGAGCATAACAAAAGGGCCTTGAACCTTATAATCTTCAGTTTGAAAGAGGAGGTAGACGAGAATACTTTAGCCATAGCCTAGACAGAATTGCATAACAAATTACAGATTGAAACACCGTGTCTCACAGAAGCAGTGTTGATAATATCAGCGAAATATTGCCAAATAGCATAAATATTGCGATATTTTCAGCGAGCTAAAATATCGTCAATAAAATATCGCGATATTTCTGATATTGGCGATATATCGGAAAAATATCGCGAGACGATATAAAATATCGTCGGGTGTGCTTTGCCACTGCTAAAAAAGGAAAAATTGGTTTTTTTCTTTCATTTTTGTTTCTGACTGTTGGAGAAGGAAGGGAAAGAGCTTTGTGGTGGTTGTTAAGGATGGTTTGAGAATCAAACGACGATTATCACCACCAACTAAGATTTTTTTGTGGATCAAAGATTGAAGAATAGTGAGACAAACTTCATTTCTTTCATTAACAGGTATGTTCTTAAAAACCCCTATGTTAATGATTTTCTCATAGATTTAGGGTTATGCTTGCTTGCCTCTTTGCCTACCAACATTTTGTTTCTTTGTTTTTTTCCATTTGCTATGATTTTCATGCCCATGAACCAATGCAAGGGGTTTTCTCCATATTTGGACAGCGATCTTCATTTTTTTTTCAACTTTCTTACGCACCCTCTTATTGCCATTTTTCATTCACATTGCAAAATGCAAATAATGTAGTAATTTTTTTTGAATGAGGTGGTTATTACGTATTATTTTTTCATTTTGTGTTGTGGGATTTAGTGCCAATTTTTTGTTTTTTTGTGCCCTGGGTTTAAATTAGTTCACTACAAATGTCAAATATGCCAAAATCCTCGGACCCATTTTGTGAGTATGGGGAGGCTGTTGGTGGGGCAAATTAGGCATATATATCATGCATCTTGTTTGGGACCAAGATGTGAGGAGGGGTTAGGCGATTGAAATACCATCTAGCTAGACTCTCTGTGTATGATGTAGATGCAATGCCTTGTATGGTTTCTAGTGCAGAGGTTATACAAAAAGCTCGTGAAGCAATTGCTCAACAAGATAGAAAGAAAGCTACTAGGGAGAGGCCAATGGTCTCAGATAGATAGTTGCTAGTTTTATTTGTTTTGCAAATTTTGCTATATATAGGTTTATAATTGATGATGATGAAATACTTTTAAAGTTTTATATATGTTATGTTATTTTGTTTGAGTCCTTGATTGGACAATTATCACGGATCAACAGGATTTGGTATTGCCTTTGAAGTTTGATGTATCATTTCTATTTGACATCATATATATTAGTGCCTTCTTCATATTTATTTGCCGATGTGTTTAGTTTATGTTGTTATTTCTTTATATGTTTAGAAATTTGAAAAAAATGAATATATTATGCATTTTTTATGCTTGCTAATATTTGCCGATAAGATATTTTCTAGACCCTCATCGATATTTTGCTGATATCGATATTTTGAACACTGCACAGAACCAACAAGGTTGGGGAAACTAATTGAGAATAATGGAAGGCTGATCCAAATAAAGGTGAGATCTACTGACCATAAGTATGACATACTTAGTAAAACCTCAAGTCTAAAAGGAACGAGAATATTTATAAATAAAGATCTCATTCCAGAAGATCAAGCAGAATTGAGAAAAGAGGTTCAAAATGTAAAGGAAGCTAGGAAGGAAGGAAAATGGTCAATAATCAAAAATAGAAAAGTCGTTGTTCGAGATAGAAACCAAAAAGATAATAATAAATAGAAATTCAACATGATTCAGATTCTTTCTTGGAGCTGTCGAGGCTTTCCATGGAACAAAGGCCCCAATCTCAGTTGGATCTCGAATGATGTTGATATTATTTTGCTTGTTGAAACTTGAGAGCATGAAGAATCTAAGATCCCTAACATAGATGCCTTTACATTATGGTTTACCTAGAATAAGTGATCCTCCCATAGAGGCATTAGTGGTATAGCTTGTTACATTAAGAAAAACATCTCTCCCATGCTAGGATTTATAAAAACAACCCTTACAACCAATATAGTTGGATAGAAATCACTGCAATTTATGATAAAAATACCTACATGGAAATCTGTTATCCTCCCCACCCCCCACATCAATTCTAACTTCGATAAGAAAAAGAATCTAGATAAATCTTTGTTGAAATACTTACCTTCCTAGCCTTTTACAATGTCAAAATTACAATGAGCTTGGGAGGCTTCTCTCCAAGTTTTTCGAGCATAGGAATAAAATCTTAAATCAAACTAAATAATTCGTTTCTTTAGGTCTGATAGACCAAAGTTTGGTCTCAGTGGACGTTAACCATCATCATCATCATCATAAAAATATAACAGTATAATTATTATTATATTACTATAATAATAATATAAAATTATAAAAATAATAATAAGAATTATATTGTATTATTATTATAATATTATTATAATAATAATATAATAGCTATTATATTAATAATAATAGTAATAATAATAATAATTACTATTATATTATATTATTAATATTAATATAATAAATTGTGATAACTGTTGACACCCAATCATCAGGATTGGGTGAATAAGTGTAATTGATGTAAATAAATAATGGAAAATATGAAGAGTCACTGGGAGATGAAATGAATAGTCTCTCCCTCATGTATATAATAAAGACCAACCTGAATGAATATCAATGAATTGATTCAGAGGAGTTACTGCCTGGTCTGACATGGTATCAGAGCCAGTGCCATTTTTGGCTTCCCTCTGCTTTGTAACTCCCTATTCTACCTATGTTCTGTCTTGCATATAAAACACTGCTCTATGTCTATTATTCACCTGCATATAAAAGTGTTGCTCCTTTTCTCTGCTTTGACATATAATACACTGCTGGTATGTGCTCTGACATATAATACACTACTGGTACGCTGCCCATATCGATATAGTTTCCCATATAATACATTGTTCATTTCCCATAAAATACGCTGCCCATGGTAAACGTTATGGTGTCAGTTGCCTGAAGTCTGCTCCATGCAGATGGTGTCAATATATGTTTTATTCTCTCTGAATAGTCCGCCCTCCAACCATTATGCTCGATGAATATCGCTGGTCTGACTTGCCGGATGGTGGTTACTTGCAGTGGATAGCTAGCCATGGATGATGGCCTTTTGAGTTTGATTTTGAAGCATTTTCTAAGTTCTTTTTCATTTCTTTTTATGATGCGTATATCTGATCTTCAAAGATTTTAAAGATTTGCAGAGATTTTTTGAAATTTTGCTATGGTGGTTTTAGCATTGGAAAATATTTCTTAAGACGTTCAGTAGTTCGATACAAGATATTTTGAGAGCTTGGTTGTATATGCGGCAAAATTTGATGATGCGCAGCGGAAGTGGAATTGATCGTGGCTCAGAGGCCATACGAACTAGAGAGGTTTGACGCCATCACAAATTGGTGTGATTCTCCATGACTCCCAAGGAATTGCACAGGTGAAGAGTGTCACTGGCAATAAAGTCTTGCGAATACTGAAGGCTCACGACCTTGCACCAGAAATACCTGAGTCTACACAGTCGAAGAAAAGGTATTTGCGTTAAACATGGTGGCCTCCGCACTGCATTAAACATGGTGGCGCCAGAGTAATGCTATTTTGGTATATATATATATATCTATATATATATATATATATATATATATATATATATATATATATTATATATATATATATATATATATATATATATATATATATATATATATATATATATCGAACACTGATATATAAAGGATTTCTCCAAAACACAGTGTTTCATATATAACACTGTTTTGGTATATATATAACGCCATTGTTTTCTTTGGTATATATATAACGCTGGTATATAAAGGATTTCTCCAAAACGTAGTGTTTCATATACATAAATGTTGGTATATATAACGAAATTGTTTCTTTGTCTAACTATCTTGGAATTATGGTATAACATTGCTCCGGTATTGTCAATTTTGTTCAATCGTTAACAGATTTTACAATGCATTCAATCATATCTATTGTGGTAGTAGTTCTCACTAGCAAGGAGAATTATCCTAAGTGGTCCCAGAAGATACAACATGCCCTCATTTTCAATGATTTGTGGGAAGGAGTATGTGTTGGAGATGGAGATAAAGAGCCAGAACAACCTACCTTAGACAAGGAGTTCACTATTTGGGAAAATAAGAACAACAAAGCCAATGCATTAATTGCAGCATCTGTAAGTGAAGAGGTCAGCCACCATATTTTGCCATTTTCAACTGCTTTGAAAGCCTTACAAAAGCTGAAATAACTCTATGACTCACATTTTGCACTCGAAGTTGTTCAACTCATGATTAAACTCTTCACTCTTGAATTACAAAATAATGATCCTCTTGCTCTTGGATCCAAAGTAAAATGTATAATGCATGATATGAAAGCCACTAAGGTTGAATTGGATATTCCTCTTATCACTTTTCTCAAGGCACTTTATCCTACATACTCCAATTATCTTGAGTCATTGCAAGCAAAAGGAAATCTCAAAGATATTACCTTTGACTCTCTTGTGAAAAGATTTGTTGAAAGAGAAAGATTTTGGAAAGAAGATAACCCCTGAATCTTCTAAAGAGCTTGTGTGCCTTGCTCATAAAGAAAAGAATCTTGCTCAAGATTCTTCCAGAGGAAGAGGTGGTCGAAGAGGAAGAGGTAGATATTTTAGAGGTAAGGGGGGCATAAACTCTCAAGGAGGAAAGTCAGATTTGCACTACATACGCTGCAAAATAAATGGATCACATGATGCCTCTACATGCAAGTTACCTTGGGACAAAATTGAGCAGCAAAGAAACCAACAGAAAGGTAAAACTAATGACATAGACAAAGGTAAAGCACCTGAATCCACTCATTATGTTGTGGCACAATGTAATATTGGATTAAATGAAGACTTATTTAACGCTTCACATGCTTCTTGGAAAAATGATTGGTTGCTTGATTTAGGAGCAACTTGCCACATGACTCATAGAAAATATTTTTTTGAAGAATTTACTGACAATGTTGATGGAGTAGTATACTTTGTAGACAAATAAAAACTCAAGCCATTATGGCTTGGCACAATCAGGCTCAAATTGCCTGGTCTTCCAGACTTTCTTCTGCATCATGTTCTATATCTCCCATGGCTGAAGAGAAGCTTGCTATCCTTGGTCCACATGCACCAACAAGGTCACTCCATTCATATGTTTGATGGCAAGGTTGAGGTGACAAAAGCATCTGACCACTCACTTGTCATGAGAGGATAGAAGAAGAAAGGCTTCTCAAGCTACAAGGTACCTTTGCTCGTGCACAAAATTTCTCATATAAATTTCATTATGAAGAAGGTACACTTCCATAAAGTTTATTATGGCATGCTAGATTTGGACATTTGAACTATGACAACCTCCGCTTGTTGAAGAAAAATGGTGTTGCTGGTTTGCCTACAATTCCTAGGAAGCTTAAGCAATGTGATGGTTGTATTCTAGGAAAGCATAGCAAACAGTCTTTTCATGATTCACATTCAAGAGCACATAGAAAACTTGAACTCATTCATTCAAATTTATGTGGTCCAATGCCTGTTCCTTCTGCGAATGGAAATGAATATATGATGACATTTATTGATGACTACATCATAATGTGTTGGGTTTATTTATTGAAGAACAAATCTGATGCTTTTCAAACATTCAGGAACTTTCATGCATGGATTGAAAATTATGCACAATCTCATATTAGATCTATTTGCACTGATAATGGAAAATAATATACTTCAAATGAATTTAAAAACTATCTTCACCAACATGGGATCAAACATTAAACAACAGTGCCTTATAATCCCCAACGGAATGGTGTGGCTGAAAGAACGAATAGGAAAATCTTAAATATGGTGCACTCCATGATGTTTTTCAAAAACATAAAATTGATGTTTTGGGTTGATGCAGTTCTATGTGCTATATATATAAAGAATAGATGTCCGTCTAATGCTATTAGAGAAACGACTCCATATGAAATGTGGTATGGACACATTCCTTCAATAAAGCATCTCAGGGTCTTTAGTTCCACCTGTTATACCTTGATACCAAAGGTACATAGAAACAAACTTAGTGCAAGGAGTCCTAAGTGTATCTTCCTGGGGTATTCAAACACCTCCAAAGCACACCGTCTGTATGATGAAGTCAATAAAAATTTTGTTGTATCTAGAGATGTAATCTTTCTTGAAATATCCAAAACTGACAATGTTGTTGAGCAGCAACTTGATCGCTTGGATAGATTCGCAAATGAAAAATCATTTCAAGAATTCGATAATCAGATTCCACATATTTAAGGGGGGATTCCTATACTAGATCAACTTGTGGAATATTGTTCTAAAGCACTCTCTCCCTCGCATGAAACTCCAACAATGGATGATACTTTAGGTGATGTAATTGATAGAATTGGGAGACTCAATCTTGATTCAGTCCCAAATCAACCAACAAAGCGGCCTGGACCATCTGAGAAAGTTCCCCCAAAGTGGCTAACAAAGACACTTGAAAGTGTTCATTCCGATGAGGTTGGAAAGACAGGAACTAGAAACTAAAACCGACAAAATGGAGGTGATGTAGATGACTCTGATTCACCTATTGATATGGATGTTTCTTCTGACTTTGAATTGAATTTGTCTACAAATTTTGAACCAACTTCTTCAAAGCAGCTGCTTGTCAGGATGAATGGAAAGAAGCGATGCAAAAGGAGTATGATGCCCTGATAAAGAATGACACTTGGAAGGTGGTTGATCCTCCATTAGGAACCAAACCAATTGGCTGTTAGTGGGTCTACAAGAACAAGTATAAAACTGATGGCTCACTTGACAAGCACAAAGCCAGGCTTTGTGGAAAAAGGTTTTGCACAAAAGGAAGGGGTTGATTATGAGGAGACTTCTGCCCCCACAGTAAAATGGGCTACGATCTGGACACTCTTTGCCCTAGCAGCTCAGAACGGTTGGAAAGTCCATCAAATGAATGTAAAAACTGCTTTCTTGAAAGGATATCTAAAATAGAATGTTTTTATGTCCTAGCTTGAAGGAGTTGTTGTAAAAGGACATGAACATAAAGTATGCAAACTTGTGAAATCTTTGTATGGACTCAAACAAGCACCATGAGCCTAGTATGAAAAACTAACTAAGCATCTTCTGAAACTCAATTTCAAACATTATGATCTTGAAGATGCAACTTTATTTGTCAAGAAATTTGGAAAAATAGTTGTATATCTTGTGGTATATGTAGATGAGCTTTTGATGATAGGAAACAATGAAAGCTACATTGCATCCATAATGAAGGAATTGAGGAAAGGTTTTGAAGTTACTGATTTGGGTTATGTTCATTACTATCTTGGTATTGAAGTAACTCAACATCCGAAGTCCATATTTCTTGCTCAAAAGAGGTACATTGGAGATTTGTTGAACAGGTTTGGCATGACATAATGCAATCCTCTTACCACTCCAACGGAACAAAAATTAAAGCTCACATCCATTGAAGGAAAAGAATTTGAGGATGTAACAAAGTATAGATAGCTTGTAGGAAGTCTCAACTACCTAACTACTACCAGACTAGACATTTCGTTTGTTGTTGGAATCCTCTCTAGGTTTATGCAAAAGCCTTGTGAGGGACATTAGTATGCTACAAAAAGAGTTCTAAGGCACTTGAAGGGAACTCAAGACTTTGGAGTCAAGTATACATAGGTGGACAACTTCAACTTGATTGGATACTCTGATTTAGACTTCGATGGAGACAAAGAAACTAGGATATCTACTTCAGGTTATGCTATGAGTCTTGGATCAGAAGCTGTCTCCTGGAGATCACGCAAATGATCAGTTCCAGTAGATTCCACAACAGAAGAAGAATATGTGGCGGTAGCTAAGGCAACAAAATAAATTGTGTGGCTCAGGAAAATTCTTGAATATTTGTAGGAAAACAAGTACAATCGACTCCACTCGTGATTGACAATACCTCGGCGATAAAGTTGGCAAAGAACCCAAAGTTCCATGATCGCGCGGAGCACATCAATACTAAATATCATCTGATTCGACATCATGTTGAGGCAAAAACAATCCATCTCTACCATTGTTCCACTAATGAGCAAATTGTAGACATCTTCACCAAAGTGCTTGGAAGAGAAAAGCTTGAACGATTCAGAATGATGCTTGGACTCACCAACATCCCTTTAGATTAAGGGGGCGAATGTTAACACCTAACCTTCAGGATTGGGTGAATAAGTGTAATAGATGTGTGTAAATAATGGAGAATATGAAGAGTCACTGGGAGATGAAATGAACAGTGTCTCCCTCATGTATATAATAAAGACCAACCTGAATGAATATCAATGAATTGATTCGGAGGAGTTACTGCCTGGTCTGACAATAACAATAATATAAAATCATAATAATAATAATAATAATAATAATAATAATAATAATAATCACAATTATATTGAATTATTATGTGTAATTTTTCAAAGACCCACTATTTATAAATATTAATAACTATATAAATAATAACAACGATATTCTTATATATTTATATATTAATGATTATTATATTAATATTATTATAGTAATATAAACTCATAATAATATTAGAAATATTAATTCATAATAATTATTATTATTATTATTATTATTATTATAATAATTCTTAGGCTTTATTAATTCAACCATGTTTATTTTAGTATTTTTAATATTTATCTTAGGGTTTGTATACATTGGGTTTATAATATTAGTCCCTTTTGTTTAATATTATTCCCTCGGGTTCATAATCCCTTGGGATTTTAGTATTAATCCCTTGGGTAATAATAATATAATACCCAAGGGATTAATACTAAAATCCCAAGGGATTATGAACCCGAGGAAATAATATTAAACGAAAGTGACTAATAGTATAAACCCGAGGAACTAATAAACCCAACCGTTTAATATTATAAACCCAGGGAATTAGTGAACCCAACGGATAAATATTAAAAACCTAAGGGATCAAGAAGCACAAGGGATTGATATTACAAACACAAGAGATTAATAAAGCTCGCCATGATTGATATTATAAACCCACATTAATAATAAACCCAAAGGGTTAATACTAAAACCCCAAGGGATTATGAACCCAAGGAAATAATATTAAACCCAAAGGACTAATATTATAAACCCAACATTGGTAAACCCTAATGTAAATATTAGAAAGACCATGATCAATATTATAAACCTAAAGGAATAATAAAACTAACGGATTAATACTAAAACCCCAAGGGACTATGAACCCTAGGGAATAATATTAAACCCATGGGACTAATATTATAAACCCAACATTAAATATAAATACTACAAACACTAAAATAAACATGGGTTATTTTGATCTTGAGACAATCCTTGTTACAATGCGACATTCAAACATGGTTGGCCATGGTTTGGTATGATTGAAAATGGTTGACAATGATTGATATTATGAACCCAAGGGAATAATAAACCCAAGGCATTGATATTATAAACCCAAATGAATAATAAACCCAAGGGATTAATACTAAAACCCCAAGGGATTATGAACCGAAGGGAATAATATTAAACCCAAGGGACTAATATTATAAGCCGAACATTTGTAAACTCAAATATAAATATTACAAAGACTAAAATAAAAATGATTTATTTTCATGGCGAGACAATCCTTCTCAAAATGTGACATTCAACCATGGTTGACCATAATTGATATTACAAACTGAAGGGAATAATAAACCCAAGCGATTGATATTATAAACCCAAATGAATAATAAACCTAAGGGATTATGAACCCAAGGGAATAATATTAAACCTAAGAGACTAATATTATAAACCCAACATTCATAAACCCAAATATAAATATTACAAAGACAAAAATAGACATGATTGATTTTCATGGTGAGACAATATTTATCAAAATGTGACATTCAACCATTGGCCTAATATGGTAAACCGAAATATAAATATTACAATCACTAAAATAAACATGGTTTATTTTCATGGTGAGAAACTCTTTGTCAAAATGTGACATTCAACCATAGGACTAATATTATAAGCCCAACATTGGTAAACCCAAATATAAATGCTACAAACACTAAAATAAATATGATTTCTTTTGGTTGTGAGACAATCCTTGTCACAATGTGACATTCAACCATGGTTGACCATGGTTGGCTATGATTGACAATGGTTAACCATGATTGATATTATAAACCCAATGAAATAATAAACCCAAGGGATTGATATGATAAACCCAAATGAATAATAAACCCAATGGGTTAATACTAAAACCCAAAGGGATTATGAACCCAAGGGAATAATATATATATATATATATATATATATATATATATATATATATATATATATATATATATATATATATATATATTCTGAAGAAGACTAAATCTATTAAAGATACAAAAATAATGTTACATGGAGGCACTGGCCTCTGCAAAATCTGTCTTAGATGTTTTACTAAATACTAGGAAATAGTAATTGGAAAGGAGACTGCGCTCAAGGGGAAACCGGTCCAAAAAGCATGATATGAGCTGCGCATGTAGGGGAACTAGCTTGTAAATCCCAATTTTTAGAGTTTTTAAGAAAAATAAAATAAGAAAAGACCCCATATAATAGTAATTACAACTGAAAATTACAAAAACAAACCCTGAGATGGTGTCCAGGGTGTCTAAGAACCTTACTACTGAGTCGAAGCCTGCTAGGTGTGAACTGGTGGTGAGGGTTCCTCCACAATGAGACATCCGTAAGCATAGACATCTTCAACATTGTGTTGTTGACCACTAGTCATGGCTTCCATCTGTGGCTCACCACCTAGAATACCTGTCACATCTGCCACCTTTCGATTGCCACCTGGGATGTTGGTCGTCCCGTTCATAGCTTCCGCATCAAAGCATGTAGCATCCATCCTATTCAATGCGTCGCCCTGAGAGCTGCTATCATGTGTGTTTTGCTTGTTAGTTCCAGTCTTGTCCGGAATGATGCTAGCCGGGAATACAATGCATTGGGGCTCTTCTTTGAATGCTACAGAGATGGTGGCGATTATACAGGGGCGATCTAGGGTGCATCTGGATTGAAATTGGGTGCAATGAAAAGAGTTTATAATTGGCACTGAATCATCGTGGGGGAGCTAGGTTTCCACAATACTTCGAAGGCCAGACCTCTGGGCTTGCTGTCTGCCACTACGGGTGTTGGGATACTAACCCGTGCCATGGGCAGTGGCCGAAGGTGAGGAGGAATCCGCTTTAGTTGAGTCTAATGGGGACAGTGAGGGAGAGCGAATTGCTCTCCCTCTGCTACTACCATTGTGGGATCTCATTCCGTGCCTCAGGCGGGGCATATTCGCATGGAAAATTTTAGTGTGACGGGTGCTAGGAGGAGCAGGGGAGGGGATGGAATGGTTTGAAGAGGCAAGGGAGTGAGGAATTCAATTACCAGAGGTGAAATTGAGGGCCAGGGCAGCAATTCTATAGAAGGAAAGAGGGTTGTGTGAGAAGTGAGCTCCTTCGGTCATCTCAATGCAGCAGAAGAGATGACAACATCTCCCAATGGCTGTTCGAGAGCCAGGTTCTGCCGCAGTGGAAAGGCAGTTCTAAGCCAGGGGAGGCATAACAGGGGAAAGGCACTAAACATTCTCCATCTTAAGGACCAGAAGTAGGTGGCCTCGGCTCTCAACTTTCATTAATGAATTTTGGCTTTCAGGCATCATTAAAATGCCATGAATTCTGGCGGTGGGCGTCTTGGTATCAACGTGGGAGGCCATGTGGCTATACAACTTGTCTGTCTAGATGAGCTACACTGTACCGGCGTCATTAATCACCCACATCCGGGGAAACTAAGGGAATAATATTAAACCCAAGGGACTAATATTATAAACCCAACATTCGTAAACCCAAATATAAATACTAGAATGACTAAGATAAACATAATTCATTTTCACGGTGAGACAATTGTTGTCACAATGTGACATTCAATGATGGTTGACCATGGCTAGCTATGATTAACAATGGTTTACCAAGATCAATATTATAAACCAAAGGGAATAATAAACCCAAGGGATTGATATTATAAACCCAAAGGAATAATAAATTTAGGGGATTAATAATAAAACCCCAAGAGACTATGAACCCAAGGGAGTAATAATAAACCCATGGGACTAATATTATAAACCCATCATTGGTAAACCCAAATGTAAATACTAAAAACACTAGAATAAACATGGTTTATTTTGATGGTGAGACAATCCTTGTCACAATGTGACAGTCAAACATGTTTCACCATGGTTGGCCATGATTGACAATGGTTGACCATGATTGACCATGATTGATATTATAAACCTAATGGAATAATAAACCCAAGGGATTGATATTATAAACCCAAATGAATAATAAACCCAAGGGATTATGAACCCAAGGGAATAATATTAAACCCAAGGGACTAATATTATAAACACAACATTTGTAAACCCAAATATAAATATTACAAAGACTAAAATAGACATGATTTATTTTCATGGTGAGACAATCCTTGCCACAATCTGAAATTCAACCATGGTTGACAATGGTTGGCTATGGTTGAAAATGGTTGACCATGATCGATATTATAAACCTAAGAGAATAATAAACCCAAGGGATTAATATGAGAAACCCAAACGAATAATAAAACTAAGGTATTAATACTAAAACCCCAAGCGATTATGAACCCAAGAGAATAATATTATACCCAAGGAACTAATATTATAAACCCAACCTATATAAACCCTAAGATAAATATTACAAACGCTAAAATAAACATGATCAACCATTGTTGATTTTCATATTGAGACAATCCTTATCATAATTCCATATTGGACCAAGGTCGACATCATAATAAACCATGTTTGACTCGGTAACAATAAACCGAAGCGATTGATATTATAAACACAAAGGAAAAATAAACCTAAGGGATTAATACTAAAACCCCAAGGGATTATGAACCTAAGGGAATACTATCAAACAAAAGGGACTAATAATATAAATCCAAGGGATTGATATTATAAACCCAAAGGAATAATAGACCCAAGGGAATAGCACTAAAACCTAAAGGGATTATGAACCCAAGGGAATAATATTAAATCCAAGGGACTAATATTATAAACCCAATGTATATAAACCTGAAGACAAATATTATGAACACTAAAATAAACATGACTCACCATCATTTTTTTTCATATTGAGACAATGCTTATCACAATTCCATGTTGGGCCATGGTTGACCATGGTTGACATCATAATAAACCATCATTGAATGGGGAATAATAAACCCAAGCGATTGATGTTGGAAAATGGTTGATCATGGTTGAACATGGTTATTTATTGTTTATCATTGTTGAATAATATTAAACCCTAGGAATATGAACCCTTAGACCAATAAACCAAAAGGATTGATATTATGAACCCAAGGGAATAATAAACCTAAGGGATACAAATTATAAACCCAATGCATATAAACCCTAACATGACTATTATAAACTGTAAAATAAACATGGTTGACCATGGTTGATTTCCATATTAGATTAATCTATTGTGATATTGACATAATCATAAGAACAAATATTTAACCCTTGATATTTGGGTTTTATAAAACCAAGAGATTATTAATATTACAAACCCAAGGCATTAATATTATGAAAACAAATTATTAATAAATGCAAGGGATCAATATACCCAAGGAATCAATATACCCAACTAGCTAATATTAAAAACCCAAACGATTAATAAACCATAGGAATTAAGTTTTTAAGGTCATGGGATTAATAAAACTAAGGGATTAAATGATAAACCGAAGGAATTATTAATATTAAAATTTTTAAAAAAGAAGAAACCCAAGCATTTGATATTATAAACCCAAGGGAGAAATATTAGAAACCCAAGGGATCAAAAATCGAAAGGGATCAATATTAAAAATAAAAGGGATTAATAAAACATAGGAATTAATATTTTAAACCCAATGGATTGATCAACCCATGTGACTATGAATATTATAAACCTAAGGGATCAATAAACCCGAGGGATTGCTAATACTATTAATAAATTGAAGGGATAAACATTGTAAAAGTATGGAATTAATATTAAACCTTAGGACTATTATTTAAACCTTAATATTGGGGATTAATAAACCAAAGGGAATAAATGATAAAATGAATGAATTATTAATATTACAAACTTAAAGAACAAATAAACCTATTAATTTAATATTATAAACCCAAGGAAATAGTAAACCAAACCTAAGCCCTAAATGCATGGCATCAATGTTATAAACATAAATAATGGTATAACACAAAACAATAATAAAAAATGTAAACCAAAACCAATATAAGAACCACACTCCAAACCATAAAGCATTAAAACATGATAAATCATCATCACATTGATAATAACACATTTATATAACTACATTATAAACAATAAATAAAATTTAACCCATGAATACATTGATATCAATACATGAATGTATTAATAGTATAAATCTCAAGAATATTGATATAAACACCTAGACCATGAAAGCCAAACAATAATATTATAAATGTAAACAATATTTTCATTTATGAAAGGTGTGAACAAAGTGAAGGGATCCACACAAAAGACCACAAAAATCACAAATGTAAGAGAAAAAAATAAAATAGTAACACTGCCATTACAGCAAAAGAACATAAATGCAAAAAACAAATCTAAATTTCACACATTGGATTTGAAGAAGAACAACATAATAGGGCATTTTAAGACCACAGATATACAATTTTTTACATAAAAAGAACAACGAGAAAAAAAGTTCAATTTCACCAATTGAGTCTTAACATATATTTTTTGTTTCCTTTACATCGAATAATTCCACTACAAAATTGAACTTGAAACACTCCATCAAAAGTCATCTATTGAGCGGTCTCTTTCAAAACACAACCAGACCGATGACAAAAGCAGTACCAATTCAAATCAACAAGATAATGATCACGATACTTAACGCTTTCCAACCAATTCCTTCTTATCCTCCTCCGAGACTCCCTCTGGTGAACATGTAACAAGTATTTTACATGTGTTTTCATTTGATCTAGATAACAAATATGATCATCAATAAAACCATAATGGAACCCATGTTTTCTATCAAACTTGTTCCGAAGATAGGAAAGAAAACTTATAGCTCCAGCAATATTGCATACTATTTTGGGATAATAGATGACATCATTATTGTCCATATCTCCATTTGAAAGACAAAAAAAATAAAAAAAAATCAATAAAGACATGCGCAAATAAATAAAAATAGCCACATATATATGTATATACATAAAACATAACACCCCATTTGTATTTATGTCAAAAATCTTAATCTTATATTGTTATATGAAAAAAACAATCTAGTGTTACATGAACCAAATCATATAAAAATTTCTACAAATATAAGCCTCATTTCACAATACAATAGAAAAAACTGTGGAAATAGAATAAAACCATGGCCAATATTCAAAATAAGTAAATTGAACAACATGAAACATGATGTAAACAACTTTCTCAAATATTACTGGGAATATGATGAATTTATTAATCTCATAAATATATGAAAATGATTATTATATTAAAAGTAAATCAAGAGGGCAATAAGAGCAATTCAAAAATCATACTATAAAGAAGGTCACAATGTTATTAGTTGTATGTCATAGTGATATGGACTTCAATATCTCCTCTTCTTTCTTCCTAATTGTAACATATGTGTTATCTTTCATCTTGGCATAACATTGAAAAGATAAAGGCAGTGTAATGCGTAAACCATCTATTGATTTTAGTCTTGATATGGCTGTGAAGGTAGGGCCTTGTTGCTCTTTATTCCCGATATCAACTGACGCTCATTCTAAAGTCAATCCTTGTGACTTGTGGATTGTAAGAGCCCATGCCATCTTCAAAGGAATTTGTTTTCGATTTCCTCTTATCACTAGTGTGATAGGGACAATGTTTGGATTGCTTGCATCAAATGGAACACCAACATACTTACGAAAAAAATAGTTGTGAACATTGGAAGTTGAGGTGGATTAAAGTTAAGCGTATAAAATATATACTTAACATAATCAAGTGCACCATTCACCAAGGTAGCTTCACCCATAAATTACATGTCAACATAACATGCTGATCACGACACAAGAAAACTTCACGGTCCAATTGATCATCATCAACACCAATGGTTTCTGAATGCCTTGAATGCTCAGCAACACATCGTGAAATTGGATAATTTAATGATTTTAACATATGCCTATTATGGAAGGAGACCAAATTATTTGTTGGATACATGTGAAATGTTGCATTAAATAAATCTCTTTCTCTAGGATGCCACCTCATATCAGCCCATGACATAAGAAACTCCCAAACTTCAAGAACAGGTTCTATGTTTCTTATGTTATTAAGGACTCTATGAAAACAAGATTGTTTCTCATTATTCCCTTGTTGGTGAAATATTGTGTCAAGAGTGACAACAATGTTGAATTTGTTCCACAAGACTTTCCCTATTGTATTACCTGCATACAAAGGCTTATCTCTCACAGGAGGCAGTTGGCCAAGGTCACCCACAAGGATCGTGGATCTTCCACCAAAAGGGAAATTCTTTTTCTTTGGAAATTCTGCTCGTAATCGAGCATCTATTTTCATAAACAACCTTGATCCTAGAAATATCATTTCATCAATCAATATATATATATATATATATATATATATATATATATATATATATATATATATATATATATATATATATATATATATATATATATATATATATATATATATATATATATATATAGATATATATATATCTATATATTTATATTTATATATATATATATATATATATATATATATATATATATATATATATATATATATATATATATATATATATATATAACATGTCACATTTTCTCTAGGAATACAACAAGTGACTGCCCCTACAGTGGCTGCATATCCTTAATTGGAATTTTTAGAGGTGATTGTATTGTTTTTTCATGTATATTAAAAGAAACTATTCCTTGTTGGGGTAGGAAGAAGCAAAGGGCTTCTTCCATTAATTGATGAATTAGAAAGAGCTTAAAAAATACAATGGATAAGGAAAGACTTCCCAGCACCCACAATGCCCGGAATAATCATAAAAGCTTCACGAATATCATATTTAACAAAGTTCCTTAAAACAATTTCAAAAGCAAGTCATTGTTTTGCCGACAGAGAATTTGGAGATGCAAATGTTCTGTTCAAAAGGTCAACAATATCACCCCTTGATTTTGCATTCCTTATAAAATTAATAGCTTCTTCTGCAACATCATTAGAAATAGTTGTACTTTCCCAGTCAAAGGATATATCAAAGTTCCTTCGACCAAGGGTGTGAAGATCAGAAACATTCACATCATTTGGTAGAACCGAGCGAGAGAAAATATGCCATTCTTGAAAATCATCTTCAAGATTCATTTCCTAATTAGAAAAATCACCATCTTATTCATCTTCAATTATGTCTATAGTTGATGGATTTTGATCAACATGCCATGCTCAATATCGAAAATTCCTCCAATTTTCAATAATAATTTCAGTTGAGAGGCCAATTTTTGTAGGAATGTCACAAAATGGCTTGTACAAGAGCAATTATGTCCAACAAAAGGTTTCAAATTCCTCTGAAGCCTCACCAGGAATAGAATAAAACTGTGTCCAAACCTAAACAATAGCATGAACATCTCTAGGCTTCCATGGATCTTGTTTATGCTTGCTATAAAATGTCCAAAATATTTTTGTTTCTATCAAAGATAGATGTTCAAAGAAAAAAGGTCTCTTTTGATAATGTTGAACAAAAGTATTCTCAAGTGAACATTACAAGCCATCCCTTTAGATTTTCCTAAAAACCTTTCTTCCAACATTTAAGGAAACAAATTTCCAACTACAAACAACAAGAGGTAGCTTAACCAACATATGGCATGTTCTTGTGCTCCATTGTCATGGTCAACAATCGTTTCTACAATAAACCTTCTATATGCACATAAATCATGATCCTAAGAGCCAATAGAATTTGAAATTTAGTTAACATATGATGATAACTTTTGGACCTTTTTGCTACTTTTAATGCATACTTAGCAATATATTTCAAGACAGCATAGCAAGAAAGTACTGGCTGGCAATCAACATTTGCACGCCACATTATTGGAAGGTCAATGTTATGTACATTAAGCCTGTCATCATTTCTTGTTGGCTCATATCTTTTTCTTCCTTGATCATCTATGAACAATCTTGATTCATCACGAAGATTCCAGGGATCATTGTACTGACATGTTAGAATAGTGCCCTTTCTCCACAAATAAGAATCTACAGTACACTTTATGTTCCTTTGGACACGGTTTAACAATTCTTCATAACCATTACGAGGATTAGAAGAGAAAATCTGACCAGTATTCAATAGGAAAGGGTCATCATTGAGGCTTCATGCAACCATTATGTTGCGATGATGTATGTCATGTGAATTCCATGTAGTTACATATTTGTCAAACAATATCTTTGCAAATTGTACATCATGACCATTTGACCAATTAAGTATTTGGATGTCAGGAGTGATGAGCCCCAGAAATGGGTAATTATATGGGCTCATTTAGCCTCCTAATTTGACTTAATCCACCATTCTCATTATTTTATTGCATTTTTTTTATTATATTTATGCTAATAGAGTGAATTGGGTTAGTCATTATGCCAAAAAGTCTAATGTGTGCTTTATGCAGATTTTTGGTCAATTTTGAGACAAAATCAAAGGTTTTAATGAGCACTTGGTAGCCAAATTCGTGGAAGAACAATGGAGAGGATTTGTAGGAAGGTTTCCCCTTCATTTATGAGCCCTTAGCTCAAATTCTGCACCAGCAGCTCAGAGTTCAAGGGCCACCACATCGATGATCACAAGGGCAGCTAAGTAGGGCTAGTAAAGTTGCTGCTAACTGCAAGTTTTGGTAGCGGAGTTGTACTTGCATGTTTAGAATGTATTCTTACTTAGTTTCCATAGTTATCTTGCATGATTTCCTGTTCACAACTTGCTGTTCATCATGATGATAGTTTTTAGGTCAAATTAGGTCAAAGTAGATAGATCTCTGATTTTTTTAGTCTTTCTTTGGTTAGTTTTGAGAAATAGTGTGCAGATCACTTGAAATCCATCCCTGCCTATCCTTCCTTCATCACACAACCTGCTTCAACCCCAAATTCCGGATTCCTTACCTTCATTTGCCACACTTTGCCAGTTTGACGTAATTTCTTCATTTTTGTGCAACATTGCTCCCTCCATCCTTGAACAAATCCAACCGTCTTCATCACTCCTTAGCCTCATTTACCAGGTCCTATACCTCTTCAAATCCTCATCCATCCTCAATTTCCACTTTCCCACCATTTTTCCTCCATCAACCCTCAAAAATCCTCTCTTGGCTCTTCCTGTAGAACATCCTGTAGAACCCCTGCAGACTTCCTGCAGAAGATCATGTGAGCAGTTTATCGAGATCTGATCACTATGAAACTCTCTGGAAGGGTGATAGGAACCCATTAGGCCCTCTTCTCACCTTCCCAACCTCCTGCAACCACCCACTCAGTTTCCTTTCACCAATAAACCCTTGCACAGTTAAACATAGTTAAATCACATGCATAATAATTCTGCAAAATTACTCAAAAATACAAAAAGATGTGTTTTCCATATTTTACTTCAAAAGTATCTTAGTCACATGCATTTCACCTTTCCAAGAGTCAATGGAATCCATTTCTACAACTTTCATCTCTTTTCTTGCACCAGTAGGGTTAGTCGGTAAAACTAGGGTTTGCTAGGTTTTGCATTTCCTTTCAGCCTTCAGCTTCTTTCTGCAAGTAGATTAGCCTCCTTTGAGTTAGCTTTCATCCATCATAGTTAAAATCTTCTTCTAAGAGCTCATAGAAGTTAGCTTAAGCTCCTAGTGGACTTGTTCCAGCTGATCAAGTGACAGCCTACAGCAAGAGCTAGTACTTGTGCATACAAGACCATCGCTTCCAAGTTTGTTACGAACTACTTGGTTGATAAAAGTAAAGAAGGGAGTCCCAGGAATTGCAGCATCATTGCTGCAATAATGGAGCCCACCAAGGAGCACCTTCTAACCATAGGAAACCATGGATATCTGATGAACCCCTATGTTTCCACTCATATCTAAAAAAAATGAAGATATAGTTACTAAAAACAATATAAATAGAATCATAATAAAAGTTGAGAAAGTATAGAAAGGAATTCAATGACACAAACATGTACTAGATGCCTTTAGCTTTAAGATATTTTTGGATAACTTCCTCTCAAAAGATATTGAATCTCTTGGTGCATAAATGTTAAAACAATATGAGGGTACTGGATAACATTCTCAATTTTCATATGATGCTCATTTAAAGAACAAGAATGTGAATGTATGGGCATAAGGTTATGCAACTCTATCCACTTTGTGTCAGTTGCACTCAAAGTAAAAAATAAAGATGGACATCCTAACTGAGTAATCATGTCAATCAATTCAGTTCGACACTTAGTCCAGTATGCCCTTGTACCTATCAGAGAACAACCAAACCACATAAGATGCTCAACCAACTTATATCTCGTAAATCAAATAGTTGGTGATGCAACTCTTCAAGTGTTGTAGGTGAGTTATCATGTAAATGTTTCTTTGCAAAAACTGTAGCAGTTTCTTGGCTTCAATGCCGCATTATCATGTTCAATAGGTGATATCGAATAACAGGTAATGTTCAATAGCTAAACTGTAGGTAATATAGTTTAATATATTATTATAGCTTTTTATTCATCGTATTAGGTGTTTAGTTTGTTTTAAAAAAAAAAATGCTCCTAATCTATAGTTTAACATTACAAATTTAATTTTTTCTATCTCTTATTATTATTTAAATTTATTTATTTGTAAATTGATTGGTTGAGGTGTTATTATGGCCTTTTTAAATTATTAATTTTTTTTTTTAGTTTCATTCTTTTTTTGTAAAAACCACATAAAGAAAGTATAAGTGGATGTGTTTCGAACCATCTAGTATGTTTCATCTTCACGGTAAGATGAACAAATAGATCATGGCATTAAATTAAATATATGAAGGGAGATGTTTTCTATCCATTAGAATATAACAACTAGTTTTGATCTAAGACTTTTGTGATCCATAATGTTGATATGAGTCTTTCAGATTAATCACATTGTTAGGATTTGGTCGACATTTCGAAGAAAATAATTTGGTTCATCCTCAGGACAAGGTTTGAGGATGAACCACATTAGTTGGTTCGAAATGTCGGCCAAATCCTACCGATGTGATTAATCTGAAAGAGTGATATCAACTAGTTTTCACTAAAGAATTATCATTAATTAATATACAATTCTTTTAATCAAAATAAAGTAATAGATGGAAATTAGTTGTAAATAAAGAATTAAATTAAATTAATTATTATTATGAATTTAAGAAAAACTAATGTGAGTAATAACAAGGTCAAATTTAATTATTTTAAACAATAAAACTTAAAAATAGTAATAAAAAATGGAAATAAATAAATAAACAAAATAAAAATAATAAAGTCAAATTTAAGGATTCTATACTTATTACTATTTTTTGATTTATTGTTTAGAATAGTTAAATTTGACTTCATTATTTTCATTTTGATTATTTATTTATTTCATTTTTATTTTTTCCATTTTCTTATTACAATATTTCAGTTTTATTGTTTAGAATAATTAAATTTGATCTTATTATTACTCACTTTGGTTTCGATAAAATTAATAATAATAATAAAACTAATTTAATTCATTAATTACAGGTAATTTCTATCTATTACTTTATTTTAATTAAAAAAAATGTTTATTAATTAATGATATTATTTTAGTCAAAAACATTTATCTTCATCTATTTAATCTAATGTCATGATCTCGTTCATGATCTTGTCCCAAGGATGAACCACACTAGATGGTTTGAAATACTTCGACTTATAGTTTATTTATGTGATTTTTACCAAAAGATCTCTCAACATTCATAATATGAATCACATGAACATGAACTCAGATATATAGGCTTTATATTTTAGTTTCATTAATCTATATTTAAGATAAGAAATAGGTGCTAACTACTATATAGCCTTAATTTTTTTTATTGAAATCAAATTATCATGAAAAAAAACAAATATTTCACCAACTTCCCAACCCACGAACCTTTTTATAAATAAATATTAAAAAATAATATTAGCATTTTGTCATGGAAAATGCATTCTTTCTTTCTATAGAGTACACTGGCCTACTATGGTGGATGCTCAAGAAGCAGATTCCCCACCCCCGCCTTGGCGGCACGAGAGTCTCGCTTTGCTAAAATCATAGGATCTTAGTATATCGACTTGCAGGTAGTTGGATGTACTCTTGGTGTTATAGTGGCAGCTATGAGGATTGATCCTAGGTCTCTCATAGATTAGGATTGGCAGTTACTAATTCACCATGTGGTTAAAAAAAAAAATGATCCCATGAAGATGAAATTTCAACTTTTTTGGGGGCGACAATGACATCTTGGGGCCTCCCTAATCATAAAATTAGAGATCTAACTCTAGTCTTACGAACTCCAATAGTGGTCTGCAGTCTATATCTTCACCGTAATCCATATGCTATAGTTTTAATTATTTCCATTAAATATTTTATTTTTTAAATAAAATAAAATAATAATTATAATGGCTAGAGTTAAAAAAATATTTATATTAAAAGCAATATTATTTATATTTATAGAGTTATTTTAAATAGATAATTCACAAAATAAAATATTAGTTTTTAAGTTGTTTGTAATCGTGTTTTAAATTAACTATGAGTTGTTGTGGAAGGGATGTGTCTTTAATTGTGCTTGAGTCACCGTGCTTTATGCATAGGTAGATTTTTAAAGAATCCTTGCTTAGGTAGAGGTAGGTAGTTTTTTTAAAGAAGTTTTTCTTATGATGTGTATGGTCTAAAATATATTATTTTTGCTATGTCAATAATTCCTTTTGTTTTGATCTCACTTGCTCACCTTAGTATTCCCTATTATATATTTGGAAACATAGAAACAATGCTAAGACATATGTGGAGGAGTACTTATATGTGACTTTAGAACTTTTCAGCTAGCTCTTAAATCATATGTTCTAAAAATGTCTAAATAATTGAAAACAACTTTGAAATATAATTTTTGTGAGTGTTCATGAATATGATCAACATGGAAATTCATGATATTCTGTCCATAAGAATGATATTTCAATTTATTAATACTAAATATAAATACGCATGGTATATAATTTGGGAAAACATGATTACTAGATTGTAATATTTCAACAATATCAAAATATTACCTTTGAAACAAATTCACACAATAAACATAAGGGAAAAGGATGGAAGCTTTTATTTCATTATTATAACAAAGTTATAATTTGATTTACACAAAAGTTCCTCTATTCTAAAAAACAAGATAAATGGGACCTAGCATTGTTAGTGTAGTTCTTGGAAAGCATCTTGAAATACTTGAAATCATGGATTATTCAAGAGAAAACTGTGTGGAAAATTTTGTAGTAACTCAACGAGGGCCTCTACTCTAGGCACTTGGCTTATTGAGGCTTGGTAACACTGATAGGATATGTGCCCTGCTACCATATCTTATTAAGGGGTTACTTGGTTTCATTTTTCATATTGAGGTAGACGAAACATAGATTCCTGATTTGGATTGTAGCTAGAGTTAAGCAAGCTTATTGCTTCGTAGATGGACCATTCATTTTGACCTTGCTCGAGAGTTGGTATATTTCCTAAAGTCTAGTCCATTCTAATGGAATTGTCATTGACCTTCTAGAATATGGATATATTGAGGCTATAGGGAAGAATTTGGGCTCTTTTTTGTGCTTTTGTTAGTCATGGGTATGTTTGGCAAGCAAGAAAAGATCAGATGTGAGGTTGGATTGAAATCAAAGTGAATATGAAGGACGAGCTTATTGTGAAACCATAATTTAATGTGGAAGGTCACATTTGGAGCTAAGAAGTGGATAATTGAACTATTCCATTTTATTTTTTCCTCTTCCACAAGGTTAAAAAAAATTATGAGAACTTTCATAGGGGTTGCCCTGCTCCATCCGATATGGAAAACATTGAAGGATCGAGAGTGGACATTGACATTTCTCTTAAAGAAAATATATAAGGTCGTCCTTCTTCCATTCTAGATTATTTCACCTCTATATTGCCTCCTTTCTCTGTTGATGTCTCTTTGGATAATGTAGATTATACTATTAAGGCTTTTGATTCCCCTATTCTCAACTATTCTTTGTCTCTTTGTATTTCAACTTCTCCCTCTGAGCCTCCCTTATTCACTTGTAACCTCTTCGACACCCTTAGGTTTTTGTTCCTTATTCTCCCACTCCCTCATGCAATTTTTATTTGTTGTGGGAATGTTCCACTTTGTCACATATTCATCCCCTACCCTTCATCCCATGTCCTAAATTTTTATTCTCGAAGAAAAAAAGAGTTATACCTTAATCCTTGAGTCAATATGAAGGAAGTCCCTCCTCCCTTTGGAGGTTTTTCATTAGAGGTGTTCCTTGATAATCTTATAGGGAAGAAATCAAATCTTCTAAAAGCCCAAAAAAATGTCTTAAGGGAAATTAAAAAAGGAAAATAAGTTTTAATTTCTCAAGCACTTCAAGTAATAAAGGCCCTTCCCAAGGGGTCCTCATGATCTTTCATTCCTTCTATGTAGTAGGGCTTCAAAGAACCCAAGAATATCTCACCTTCAAAAATATTGCTTCTTTTTGCAAATTGGATATAATATTAACTCATGATAGCATGCTTTCTAGGGAAAAAGAAAGGAAGGTGATGGAGAATCTCCTAAAATATTGGCCCTTTTTTCGTCTGGATGTTGATCGATATTTGTGAGGTTTCATCTTTAAGTCAATCCCAAATTGAAAGGCTATGCCCTCTGCCATCTTTCCATCAATCATTTTTTTAAACCTCAAGTTTAAATATTTTGGTTCTCTTGTCTCTATTGTGAATGTCTACGGGCCTTACTCTAATCGTATTCCATATTGTGAAGATTTGGTCTTAGCATGTGCATTATTAGATACCTATAATATTATAGGAGTTCACTTAAATTTCACTCTATCTTTGTGGGAAAATTGGGGTCCAAATCCCTAGATGTACGCTTAAATATTTCTTATTTGGTAGCCTTCTTTATTACAAATAGTCTCATTGATGTAGAACTGATCAATTTTTTCCTACCTGGAGAAATGGTGGTTTTTATGGGAGTGAAATCTTAAAGTGATTAGATTTTTTCCTTTTCTTATAAGGTTTGTTGAACTTAGTGTGTCGACTAAATTATATTATGTAAGTGGTTATATTCTGATATCATAAAACCATCTTTCCAATGTTTTTCCCAGTAGAACTTAAAATTTTATCCCCTTGAAATTGAATTTGTATTGAATTATAAAGGACTATAATTTCTTGATTCATTCCTTTGGGAAACAATTGTATTCCTTGGTCTCATCCTCCTTCATGATTTAGTCCATGGAAAACTTATTGGTAATCAAATAAGCTTCATAATATTGGGAAAACTATTATGATGCAATGTCACAAGTGAACCTTTTTGAAGTGGAAAAGAAACTAGAAGATTTGCATAGAGTTTTTTAACCTAGACAGGTGAACTATGAATTAGTATCTAATTTGAATATTCTTGGAGATAAACGCCACTCTCTTCTTCCTCAAGAGAAGGAGCATCAAAGACTAAAAATTATAGTGGTATGGATCCAAGCAAGGAACAAGAACTCATAATTTTTTCATCAATTTGCAATAGGAAGCAATTAAATACTATGCACAAAATCAAAGATTAAAATAGTCACTTTTTACTTTATTTTCAATATAACACTGAAGATGGATATTTTTTCTTTCATTCTTTCCATGCTCCATACGGATGCCAAATTTAGGATATTATGCAATTAATGTCCAAATTCTGCTCTATTGTTACAGAAGAAATGCATGGCTTCTTTTTTTTAGGAGTGATCTAGACCAAAATCAAAATCAAAGTTGATGAATGCGTGTTAAAATACTTGTTAACTTCCATAAGTTTTTTCTTATGAATTAATTTAACAATTTATATACTTGAATCCAAAAATTAATAGCAACATCAAAGCAAAGATGACAAGTACAAAAGAATTTGTTAGCATAGTTCAGTGGAACTTGTTTCAACAAGTAACTACCTCTATTAATGACATGCTAAGTTTATTCATTGTACCTAATTACATTCCTCAGATATATAACAAAATCAAGGTGTAGTTGACAAGCTCAAATCTATCTCCAAAAACCACAACATTTGTTTATAAAAACCCTATAATTTGCAAAAGTGCCTAAAGAAGTTTTCAATGTTCTACGGCTAAACACAGTGACCTACAAAAGGACTTTGAAATGTCATCTCTCCCATTTTTCCCTCCAAAAAGGATGGAAACCAATGTTCAATACATTACATAGTCAAATTACAACCTTAAAAGAAAAATGGTTTGACCTTTCCTGTATAAGAGCTCCCTATGTCACACTAATTATTAGACTAGTGATATAAAACTTTCCTTAGTAGAGGTTGTTCGTTTGAATCTCCATTTTTTATATTTCTGCATGACATTTCATCATTTTTAAATATTCCCATAACAAAAATATTGTTCTGTCGGGCCTAAATATTGCAAGAAGTTCTGACATATTCATTAAACCAGTGCAATGGTAATGTGGAGGTTGTGGATTAAACCTCATCGACCTCCATATATGGGCAACATATATAATCTTAAAATCAATTAAAGTTTTTTTTTTCTTGATTTTTTATGTCGCACCAATATTCTAATGATTAGGGTGTTTTGATTCAATCTCGGAGGTCTTCAGTTTGATCCCCATGGTGCCCTTTCTAGAAAAATTGAACTTTCATAAAAAGGTTTTGTTTCCATAGGTTCTAACGCTAGCTATTGGCCTATTGGTAGGCTATTTAACTTTTTTCCGTGAGTTTTGGAGTTTTAACTTGGAAGTTTCCTAGCTAATAAAGGGCTAACATGTGGCGGCCTGTAATTAGTCCACCTCATATCTAATCACCTGCTAACTTACTACTACAATGGCACATGTCCACTCAAATTCTATTATGTGTCTCCTCATGTCATTTCATGCTAGCTCACCAACCACACATGATGCCACCTATCCTACCACATAGTGTCATGTCAATTCCATCTATGTGCCACATTTCACATGCCAAATTAGCTTCACACTACCATGCTAGAATCTGTACATGTGTATTGCTACATGTTTACTTTCGACTACTTCACCTTTCAATCATAGTACTATGTCAGAATCCTACAGTGCCATAGTATTCTTCCTAGTGCTACCACATAATAGCCCTATAGATTTCTTTCTTTATTCCTATAAAGTTCGCCTACGATGAAGTCCTTTTTCACCCATTCAAGTTGTGCTAGAAAGCGTTTGTTGAGCTCCTCACAAAGGATCTATTTTTATCATTTTTGGGACACTTAAATCTTCAAGTTACAGGGATACTCCTTGATTAAACCTCACCACAAAAAGGACATTTGGACCCCAAAAACATATATACATGGTTTTTTATTTATCCCACTAATTACATATCCATAAGGCTTATGAAAAAATGTTATGTTATACAAAATGATATTATAGATTGCATCATTACAACAGGTGTGGTTACATTAATGGAACCAAAATACGATGAATATTTTTCATCCATTTTTTCCCAAACCAAGCCAATGGTTTCTCTTCTTCTGGTTTCTCCTCTGACTTCACTAGTACTCCCTCTTCCTTTGTGAGTATATGCAAACTCTTGTTATCATTCTTTAGATGAAGGTCTAGATGGAGTTTCCAACATTTAGCTTCCTAATGCCCACCCTTGTTGTGATATGTGTAATGAATTTTTGACATCCAACCTTTCTTTCATTTCTTTTCCTTCAGATGTGGTGATGGGTCTTCCTCTTGTCTCCCCTTCCTCATCAACATAAATTTCCGATACTTGTAAACACTATGGTTATTCAACCTACAAATTGTACATGGTTTCGTATACAACAAGCTCTACTTTACATTGCAAAAGTTCTTATAATCTTTAGGAATATTGGAGTAATTTGACTTATTATACCTTTGATGGTTATCTTTGGTATAGGTGTTGCTTCTTTGTAGACAGTTCTAGGCTTGGGAACTATGCCAAAGAATCTAAATGAGGATATATTTTAAATGGATGACCAATGACTCAAACCATTCACATGTATATTATCCAGACATTCCAAATATTTCTCAAAGTGTTGTTTCTAGTACTAACAACATACAATATTTAAATGGTTGCGATAGATGAAAAATAAGATATATGATAACTAAATATCCTTCCTAAATATTTGCATTATCAAATAATACATAAGTGTATAGGTAGATTTCTATGGCTAACACTTATATATTTGAGAGATGATAGAAGGAAATAGTTTTATGATGCAGAGGTACTAATTTAAAAAAATGTTCAATTACCTAATCTCACTAATGATAATAATTTTGTAGGGGATATCAACGAGATCAAAACTCAACATAACCTTATCCAATACCTCTATATTACCTCAAAAATATGAAGAATAACAAGAATGATTACATAAGGAAAACTCATAAGAACACAAATGCTGCTAAAAAATGAAGCCATAAGCCTTTGTTTATCTCCAACATTTCCAAAATTACAATCGCATCTCTTGGTTATGTAAAAGTATCAACCTTTCGTACCTCTAATTACAAAGTATATATAGAGTTTTCTCAAAGTATCTAATCTATTATAATTTTTTACATGAAATAATAAGGTTTTATCCAAAATGATTTGGATAACTCTCATTAATATAACTCAAAATATAAATTTTGGATTGATTTAGTGGAATTTTCACATTATTCAATGATCTTGTTTCCAACTGCTCGCTTTAAATATGACTATGTTGAGTTTTCTCCTGTTCTTCGCCAAAATCTTGCCTCCAAACCCACTTTATGTTTACTTGATAAGTTCAAGGAACTTGTCCCATTGGTCATAATATTGACCTAAATTTTTTTACCTTCCTATAAGGCTCATCTACCTCAATAATTTTTCAAAATTTCTCTTGGTAAAAAAAAGGTGATGAACTTCATGTAAAATTAAATTTTTTTTTGCTAAGTATTGTAGAAACCTCTGACTATTGAGAATTCCTTTTACTTTAGAAAATGTTGATTGATCTATTGCCATATCATGTAACTATTGGCATTATGATACAGGTGTTTTCCTTGATGGAAACTCACTCAGATGTTAGATCATAGTGGAGCAGGTCAATAGCAAAGAGTTAATGATTAGAGAGAGGTATACATAGGTTCATCTTGACAAAAGGAGTTTATACACGTGCGTTAATAGACCAAAAGGAGCATATAACATACACATGCACTTTCACAGAAGGAAAGGCGTGTATATCTTGGAAAACTAAGTTTTGCTCCGAGGTATTTGGTTCATGGTATTTTGATCCATGGTATTGGTCGAAGGTATCTAGTCTAAGGCATTGACCCCAGGTATTTGGTCCAAGGTATTAGTCCTAAGTGGTTATGGTCCATGGTATTGAGAAATGCCTAAAACTATAAAAGGAGCAGAAGATCATTAGGCCAGGTGTGCAAGTATTGAATATCTGATGAAGTGTGAGATCCAGTATCCAGGTTATGGGTTTGTGATGCTTTGCTTGATCTGAACTAAGGATGCACCTATGTGAATGATGATGAATGATGGATCAGGATCTTAAGGCATGGAATGTATTATCACTATGTGGGTTGATCATGGATAGACTAGATCTAAATACTGACGCATGTTTTATTCTGCAAGTGTTGTGATCTGGGTATGATTGAATACTGAAATAGCTGTGAAGTTTATAAATTAGTATTTTCAGATCTATACGCGGGTTCGCTTTGGTAAAAGCACGTATACATGCTGGTTCAGTTCATCAAAGTAGTGTATACATTATGAAATATGATAACTGAATTTTCAGATGGTTCTGGTGGTTGTTACAAAGTTCTAGGTTCTGCTCTGTGTTTTGGTAACTATGTTTTGATGACTGGTCTTCAGTGATTCAATTTTGGGTGATTCACAGATGGATTGGTTAATGCAATAGTTTTATTGTAGTGGTGGCTGATTTTGAGCTTCAATGTTGTTGATGGGTCCAGTATGAAAATTGGATGAAACGTGGCCTTCATATATTGGTGTTGTGTTCTAGGAGTATCCAGTATGAAAATTTATGAAACATGGTCCTTGGAGGAAGAGCGAAGGTTGGAGCCTTCAATAGTCCAGCACCTATGTACTGGTAAACATATCGGCTAGTACAAGAGGCTGGGGGTTGGAGCTCCCTTCGAGTAGTAGCTGGAAAATGAGAGAGGGTCGTAGGCTTCTATAGGCCGGTGCCTACGTACTAGTCAATATCTCAGCTAGTACAAGAGCCAGGGGGTTGTAGCTCCCTTCCAGTAGCAGCTGGAGAATGAGAGAAGGTTGTAGCCTTCTACAGGTGGGGGCCTGTGTACTAGTATGAGTCTGCGCTAGTACAAGATTGTAAACAGGTTTTTCTTATATTAAAGGAAGATGGTAGTAGGTGGTCTTTGTGTCGCATTGGGTTTCCACCTTATATCATGGTGTTCATGTGTGTTTCTTATGCGTGATGACCTGTTCCATTTTTACTACACCTAGTTACTATTTATATGGTTAATGAAGTTCTGATACACTGATTAAAGATCAACATATGATGAATTAGCTGAATCATAAGTTTGTTGGATATACGCTAGTTGCATTAAACACAGTTGCGTGTACACGCAAGTTTGCTTAACTGAAGTAGCATATATGAATCTGATTATAGAAATGAAAAAGTTATTGATTTGATAATACTAATTCACTGCCACCCCCCCCCCCCCCCACCCCCCCCCCCCCCCCCCCAACCCCCCGCCCCCCTCCTCTCAGTATTATTTCCAACAGTAACATTTAATGATATTCCTCCTACTCCATTAGTTGACTATGAGAATCCCTCAATGATAGGAGCCCTTTCTGTTGAAGAACAAAAATCTTCTTGTGAAACTTTTTTATTTAACTATCCAAGTTTTCACCTCTTTTTTCTAGCTACAACATCAAATTTCTTTTGGTTAGCACTTTTCTCACCTCAATAACTGCATTTATTCTATATTCATTTCCTATCCCTTATAATTCTTCTCTAATTTTTGAGTTTAAAAATTTAATAATTTTGTTTGGTTCACGAAGTTTGTGATCTAGTTCCTCTTTGATTTTTGCAATGGTTTCCTTCGCTTTATTCACTAGTTGTTCCTGTTCAAAATTATTTGAATAGAGGTCCAAAAATATGAAATATCCTAATTAATATCTATCTAGATTTGTTCCTTGTCTTATGACAAATTCTGGGAAGTACTTGATTCATCTTGAAACTTTTCAATCTACTTGATAACCTTAAAAAAATTTGGCAATTCTGAAATGTACAGATTATCTAGCTTTATTTTGTTTTCTTCTGCTCTCTACAATGATTCCTTTAAGTTTTCAATCTCCACATTTCTTAATGACAAATCATCTATTTCTTTAGATAATTGTTGTATTAAATCCTGGTTGGCTGCTCTTATTTACATTGTTGAAGTTTGTGCACTAATTTGTTGTTCCTTCTCCTTCATATTTTTTTCTATGTCTAACTCTATTTTCTGTATCTGAATGTTTTGTTCAACAATCATACACAACTTATTTTCTTTTTTATATTTTAACTACCCTACTTCTTGAGCTTAAGGATGCTCTGTTGTTGCAAATTTTAATTATATGTGTAATTATTAAATTTCTGCATTTCTATTTTTAATAATCTCACGATCCACATTAACATCACTAGGATCCAATCCTAGTTTGATAACAAAATTTTCTAGGGATTTTATCATTGTATCCTTGGACAAATATGCCATCTTTTCTAACTTCAAATGAGAATCAATATTATTTAAAGAAACTTGTAGCTTTGAAGTAGCCATGACCAAACTTGTTAGAGAATAATATATCATTTCACCATCTTTTTTATGTAGATCAATCTGATTTGTAGGATGGATCAAAAGAGAACAAAGAAGTCTTGTAATCCTCTAAAAATTTTGGAATTGGGACCTTTAGCTCAAGAAATTCCAATTGAAATTGCCCTCTATCATGGTCTAATGTAGACAATAACCTATTATGGGTAGCAAAAGTCTGTTTCCAGAACTCAGAATAGGTTGTAGTTTCAGGTAACTTAGTATTCTTCTTCATTTCTCTCAATCTAGTAAAAATACTTTATCCACTAGAAGAAGGAGAAGTAGATGGATCAAGGATTGTTTTTTCAGTTTATTATAAAGTGAACACAAGCTCACTTGATACCATTACTGTAGTAGACAGTTCTGTATTTTTTCTCTCTAATGCTTCTTCCTCTATATTCTTTTTCTATCTTATTTTGAAAACTCTAAATTCTTCCGATTTAGAACCTGAACAACTAGGCAAGGTGTTGTCACTTGGTCTTTTTAAATCCTTCTCTTTATGTCTAGGAGTTTCCAAGGTTCTTTGACTAGAAACCTTCTCCTAAAGCTCTTGCAAAGTATTCTCTTCCCATACATCCTTGTTGGACTATTGTTCAATCTCTAGCTTGGATAAGTGAGTATAAGGAGCAGACTCTTTCTCATGTCTAAGAGATCAAATTACTCGCAAAGGATCATAAGCCCAACTTAATTTAAATTTCATTTGACTTAACAATTTCTCCACCTATTTATCAGTCACTTTGGTATTTACTATGAATGGACCAACTTGAGATTTCAGTTTGAATTGAGCTTTTTGATTCCTGGATACAAAATCTACATCTACATTAAGACTTTGTCTTATAAACGACAAGGCAAGTTTTATGATTAGAAGAAATGCAGGTAATTTATAAGGTGATAGTTCACAACCATAGATTATGATCTCTTTGAATTTATGGTATAGGTACCAGTCTCGCACTTTTGATTGCTTACTCAAATGCAGAATCCTCTTAATCTCTAAATATATCCTTGGAATTGCATCACTATTGAGAATATATAGTGATAAATAAAGAAACTAGTCTAGAAAGTCACTAAATGAATAATATTTTGAGTTCTCTCTAACCAGAGAAGTCCAATGGATGACAAATTGTTTCCTTCACTGTGAATCTAAATTTTGGAGTGGGAATTTGAATCTCTCAACTTGGTAGTATATGAAAAAATGGACTAATACAAACTAGTGTTTAAAAGTTCTCTTAGAACTAAACTTCAAAAAATTTTCATGAATCTGATCTGAAATATATCGACTAAAATTGCACAAAATTGAAGACTTCTTCTGAGATGAAAACACAAAAAAAACCTAAAAGAACTTCATGAACCCATTCATCACTTGGATAACCTAATGAACAACAAAGCACAAAAATGAATTTTATGGTCATTTCAAGAAATATAGTGGGAGAATAGGATAGATTATGATGAGGAAATTAAACTCCTTCTAGTAAAAATACTTCAAAGATGTTGGTTATTTCTTGGAAGGTTATCTTATGATATATTTCCATTAGGGATTCAATTGAAAACGAGTGTAGGGAAGTTGGAGGATTGACTTGCAGGGGTTGGAGAATAGATTTTGGTGTGAGATAAAACAATATTTCTACATTTCTAGCTACTACAACATTTTGGCTCGGAAGGTATTTGTTTTTACACTAGAAAATAAATTCAAGAAAATGGTGTGTCTGAGAAAAAATGAACTAAGGAAACATTGACACCTAAATACAAATTCATCACTTGCATCTTCATATTTCTGGAATGCCTAGTTATGTAATTCGAGTAAATCAAATTCACATTTGGTCTTAGTGATTTTAAAATCTAAATCTACAAGGATAAATTCATCTAAGTTTGGGACTATGGGAATCATTGGGCTCTCAATTGATTCCTTACTCTTTCCCTTCTTATTACTCATTTTGAATTAAAAGGAGAGAAAGATATTATGAATACCTGGTGAATTTTTTTTGCTGCCTAACATAAGTGATTGTGAAATTGCAGAAATTTTTAGGTTCAAAAGGCTTCTATAAACACTGCTAGCATGAAAGAAATGATACGGAAAATAGGGAATGATATGGACTCAAAGAACGTTTGAATTATCATTGGTGAATTTAATGTTTGGCATGTCTAACTAGTAATTCAAACATTAACGAGAATGATATGCCACATAATGATTACCTTCAGCTGTTAGCAATGGATTTGGTCATGGAAAATTCATCAGAGAGTGGGGTTAACGGGAAACTAGCGACATAAATTTAGTGGAGAGATAGTAGAAACATGGCAGGGAAATAAGGGAGAAATTGCTAGTTGGTAGGCGATTTGCACAGTGGGTATGATGGTAAGTGATATAGGTGGGGGGTGCACAATGCATATGGCCCTGACATGTAGGCACAGATGGTTTTCCAAAACAGCCAATTGTGGACCCCTCGCCCCTGTTAAACCTCGGGAATGTGGGGGCTTCCTACAATTGATCCTCAACCTTTGATGTCGGCAGAGAAATAGTTGCCATTGAAATTGACTCAATTTTTAGTCAATGCCTTTACTGGGTGGAAAATAAAAATTTTAATTGAGTTAATTAAAAAGACTCCTAAGTGGACATTTATAAAATGATGTCAACTTATTTAAAAATTATCTTATCATACCATTTTTACGTTTTTCTTTGTTTATAAAAACATGATGTAAAAAAAGTTACCAATGTTGAGGAGAAGTTGAATTCATTCAACCTTGCTTACGTGGATCCTGGAAAGGTTGAGGCTTTGGTTTCAAAGCATCACTTTTTTTAGCTACGGTGGAGCATTATGGGTTCTATTATTCCCTGACCATTAATTCCAACACTTTTTCCTCAATAGATAATTTTTGTTAGCAATATCAAGCTAACACCTTGAGTTTGTTTCTTGAAGAAACCAAAAGAGGTACCTACTTGTGATAAAACAAAACTTGAAGAACTACTGATATTTTTTTCGTAAGTTACCAATTCTATATCGATGGTGGAGGATGGTTTCTATAATCCTTGATTAATATTAAACATTGTCAAAGAATCTTCTACGCATTGTAACTGCACTTCTATCTCTTGGATAACACCCACGAACAACTTTCCATGAAATGATAACCTTTCCTACAACTCTTGGTTCTCATCTTCATTTTTGTATAAAAACATACTCAACTCAACGTTTTGTAGTTGATTGCATCTGTTTATCTAATCAAGTTTCTGAATTCGCTCATGCTTCACTACATTTTCCATCTTGCATTCAAAACCTGTAATCCCTATTGGAACTACTCTAATACCACATGATTTGGACTGAAAAATTAAAATAAAAACTAATGGTTTTGTTTTAAAATTAATTATTAATTTCCATAAAAATATTATTGTGACTTAATAATAATTTATATACTAAAATAAAAAAATTAATAAGAGCATGAAAGGAAATACGACAAGAAAACAAGAATTCTTTAACAGAGTTCACCTAGTGTTTAGGCTATGTCTCATAGTCTCGCTTCAACAAGTGAGTACTTCTATTAATGAGATTCTAATTACATCCATAGTACCTTGTTACATATCCTCATCTACATTAGAAATTCAAGGTGTATTCATCACGATGAAAGTTTTCTTAGAAAACCAGAGCTTCTATTTATAAACACCCTATAGCCTGCAAAAGTGCCCGAAGATGCTTCCAATTTGCTACAACTAAAACGTAATGACCTACAAAGGAAGTTTAAAGATCATATCTCCCATTTCTATCATCCAAAATGGATGGAAGCTTGTGTTTAATACGTTACACAATCAAAATACAACCCAAAAAACTGAAGTTTATTCTTTCCTTCATAAGAGCTCCCTATGGCTTACTAGTTATTGGAGTGGTTATATAAAAGATTGGATAATAGAGCTTGTTTCTTTGAAGATGTGCTTTTATGATTCCCCGTGGAACTTTTGGGTTTGAAAGTATTCCCATAATAAAATTATTATTATTTTATGTATAAACGATGTACGAATTTGTGGCATACTGGTTAAACCAAAGAAATGGTAGCGTCGAGGTTACGGGTTCGACCTCATGAACCTCCATATATAGCGAATGGATAGGATCAAAAAATTAAATAAAGTTTGTGCCACTTGATTTCCAATTTCCCACGGATGGTATAATGATTAATGCATTGTGACTTAATCCTTGAGGTCCTAGGTTTGATCCACACTAGCACCATTTCTAAAACAATAGAACTTTCAAAATATTATAAATAATTTTGTTCCCATGGTTCCAACACCAAATTTTGGCTTCTTGATAAGTAGTTGAATTATTTTTCAGAAGATATGGAGTTTCTCTTTGGAAGGTTCTTGGCCAATCATAGGATATCACACGGCGGTGTTTGATTATTCCACCTCATATCTAGTAACATTCCAACTCAGTGCTATAATTTCATGTTTCTTATCAAGCGACATCATGGTAACTCACTAGCCATGACATATGTCACATATCCTACCATGTAGTTCCACGTGAGCACCATTTTTGTCACATGCCGCATTAGCTCCATACTTCCACATCATCTGCCTAGTCACTTATCACATTCACAATCATACATTTGTACCTTCACATGTTAACCTATGAGTGGTCCACGTATTGATCCTACGACCATGTCAGTATCTTGTAGTGCCATGTGGAGCTTCCTAGTGCTGCCATGTAGCAACCCTATAGACTCTATTCCTATTTCCCACAAACTTCTGACTGTGATAGCATTCACATAGAAAGTCCTTTTTCACTTTATTCAATTTTCTTTGGAAATTCTTCATTGACCTCTTCATAATGGAACCATTTTTCTCAAGTTTTGGGACATTTAAATTTTCAAGCTACAAATATCCTCTTGGATCAAACCTCCCCACAAAAATTACTTTTGGACCCCAAAAATATACATACATGGTTTTCAATTTGTCTCATTCATTACATATTCATAAGGTTCATCATTAAAACATGTGTGATTACAATAAAATATAATGAATATTTGTCATCTGCTTTTCACTAAAACATGCTAGTAGTTTATCTTCTTTTAGTTGTTCTTGTTTCTTCACTAGTATTGCCTCTTCCTTCATGTCTATATGCAAAATTTTCCTTTTCTTCTTCATACGAAGCTCTTGATGGAGTTTCCAATAATTAATGTCTTCATGTCCACACTCATTGTAATAAGTGAAATGGCTTTTCAACATCCATCCTTTCATTCCCTTCTCTTTATTTCGATGTGATGATGGGTCTTTGTGTTGTGTCCCCTTCCTGGCTAACATAACTTTCCTATACAAATCCATTCTTTCCGACACTTAGAAACACTATGGTTATTCAACCCAATAAATGTACATGGCTTCGCATAGGAGACGTTTTGCTTTACATCGCAATTTTTCTTATAATCAATTGGAACATCAGAATAATTAGGCTTATTAAAGCTTGGATGGTTGTCTTTGGTATAAGTATGTCGAGGAGAAGCTAACTACATTCTCCTTACTTACATGGCTCCTAGAAAGGTTGAAGCTTTGGTTTCAAAATATCACTTTCTTTAACTACAATGGATCATTCACTAAATTTTTATTTGTCATACCCCAATCATACATATCAAGGAATTTATGAAATCTCTATGGGTTGCATTATCACATGACCATTAATTCCAAGGTCTTTCCTTCAGACCCCATTTTTGTTGGAAATATCAAGGCAACATCTTGAGTGTGTTTCTCAAAGGCATGAAAAGAAGCATCTACTTTTGATTTACAAAAACTCAAAGATTTGTTTATACTATTAAACTCACTACCGATTATGGATTGGGTGTGGAAGATCCTTTATCTAATATTTCATCAACCTACAACTTTTTTAGATCCTATTTTTCATGTTCCAGCCATACTTCCATCTCTTTGACAATTCCCATGAATGGCTTTCCATGAAGTAATAACCTTTCTTGCAGCTCTTACTTCTCATATTCCTTTTGTAGAAACTTCCTAAACTTATCATTCTCTTCTCAAATACAATGGTTGATATCATAAATTTCTCAGAGTCACTCACACATCATTACTTTTTCCATCTTGCATTCAACACATGCAATCCTTGTCAAACCTACTTTGATACCACTTGATCTAGCCCAAAATCAAAATAAAAAATGATGGATGTGTGTTGAAATTAATTACTAAATACCATAATTTTTTCATAATGAGTTAATGAAAATTTACATACTTGAATGGAAAAATGAATAACAACATGAAAGCAAAGATTAGAAGTAGAAAATAATTTGTTAACAAAGTCCACTGAGTGTTCAAGCTATGGTTATAGGTCTCACTTAAATAAGTGACTTCTTCTATCAATGAGATTCTAAGTACATTCATCATACTTTGTTACATATCATCATTTGTATTACAAACTCAGTGCATATTTTTCACAATCAAATCCATTTAAGAAAAAGACAATTTTTGAATATAAACACCCTATAATTTGCAAAACATTCTCGAACAAGCTTTCAATATTCTATAGAAAAATCACTATGACCTCCAAAAGGAATATGAAAGTTCATTTCTCCCTTTACCATCCTCGAAAGGGTTGTAAGTCTACATTTAATGCATTATGTAGTCAAAGTACAACGTCAATAGAACTAATGTTTGGCCTTTCTTGCACAAGATCTACCCATGTCACATTCGTTATTGGAGTGGTTATATAAGAATTTGCATAATTGATGTCATTGGTTGGGGTCTCAATTTTTTATTGTTCCCTATCAGATTTTAGGGTTTGAAAATATTTTATTAACAAAATTATCGTCCTTTCAACCCTAAAACATGTATGAAGCTATGACATATTGGTTAAACCAGTGCACTAGTACCATGGAGGTCATGGGTTCAACCTCTTGGGGATCCATATATAGGTAATGGATAAAATTGAAATATTTGAAATGTTCCATAAATGGTTTAGTTATTAGGCTGATGTGATTCAATCTTGGAGGTACTTATTTAGATCCCTATAGGTGCTCTTTTTGGAACAATGGAACTTTCCAATCTTTATAAAAGGTTTTCTTATGATAGGTTCTAACATCAATTGTTAGCTTGTTGGTAAGCCACTCAACTAGTTTTTGTGACATTTGAATTTTTTCCTTATAAAGTTGATGGCCAATAAATGGCTACTAAATGGTAGTCTTTGATTGGTCTACCTCATTGTAACAACCCTAGTTGAATATTCATGTAAAAAATATACGATCGTGGTCATGGGACACATAGTTGAAGTTAAAAGGTGGGAAAATAATCCTAGTGCATGTTCATTTTGGTTATTATGTCTAAAGGAAATTGACAAAGGCAATGGAAAAGGCTTTGGTAAGGCAAAATGGTATTTTCGGCACATTTATTTATGAAAATAATGGAAATTAGGAGAAAATGTAGGTGAAAGGTTGTAGGTTGCATGTGAGGAGGAAAATGAAGAAAATGGAGACCTCATTAATAAAAAAGGTGTTTCAGGATCAGTGGGTAGGTTTGTTCAGTGTGGCTTTTTGTCAGTTTAGTTTTATAGATCGCACTCTATTCTCTCCCGCTCATACTCTTGCACACTTACAATTTTCTTGAAGCACTCTTGGGGAGTGTGGCATACTTGGAGAAAGAAGGCAAAGGAAGAGCAGGAAATCATAAGAGGGCATCAAGATCAATATTTATAGCGAGTTTTACTTATAGGTACTAACTTGCATGCATGTTTTCCTCACTAGTTTTCGCATGCATGTGGTTTATTTGTCGTGATCTATCATTGGCATGGACAATTTCTTGGATTAACAGTGGATTTTCCTAGCCTTGCCATTTATGAGATAGCCATGGTGTTATGGTTTCATTTAATTTTTTTCCTGGTTTGTTCTCATGTTTCATTTAGTTTGGGCTGAGTTATTAGTTCTTGCAGCCTTGGTTGGAAAAATGCTTTGGAAGCCCTGTAACAACTTGGGTTGAGTTACTAGTCCTACAGTCTTGGTTGAAAAAATTCTCTCCAACCTTCTAAAATCTTGGGTTGAGATATTAGTCTTAGAGCCTTCACTAGAAAAATGCTCTGACTCCTTGGTGGGTTGAGTTACTCATCCCAGAGCCTTGGTTGGACGAACGCTCTGTAGCCCATTTTGGGTTGAGTTACTAGTCTTGAAGCCTTGGTTGGAAAAATGATTCAGAGCTAGGCAACAACAATGGGTTTAGTTTATAATCCTAGAAGTTGGGTTAGAAAAAACGCTTTGAAGCCTTGGACAACTTGGCTAGAGACCAATCTGATCATGTTTTCTGATGTTGGACCATGAGGTGGAATCATTGTTTGATGGTTTGATGTGGTTTGGCATCTGTAAGCCCTAGTTATATTTTGATGGATTGTTCCATGAGATCCCACATTCATGATTGGAATATGGCATGGGGGTCACTGGCTAAAGAGAGATTTTGCTCAGGCATGTCTATGGTCAGGTGGTTTGTTGAAGTCTCAAAGCTGGTTGGCCCTTTTCATCATTAATACGAGGTTACTTCTCCTTATTATTTCATGAGTATTATACGAGTTTATATGTGGATTATATGGTTGTTTTTTCCTTGATATTTTTGTTGTTATCATGTTAGTTATGAACATTGCTTGATGGTTTGATGTGGTTTAGCCTCTGTAAGCCCTAGTTAGATTTTGATGGATTGTTCCATGAGATCCCACATTCATAATTGGAATATGGCATGGGGGTCACTGGCTAAAGAGAGATTTTGCTCAGGCATGTCTATGGTCGGGTGGTTTGTTGAAGTCTCAAAGTTGGTTGGCCTTTTTCATCATTAATATGAGGCTACTTCTCCTTGTTATTTCATGAGTATTGTACTAGTTTATATGTGGATTATATGGTTGTTTTTTCCTTGATATTTTTGTTGTTGTCATGTTAGTTATGAACATGTATTATGATGGTGAATATGTATGGCTCTCATCATGTTTTTACCTGTAAATGAATGAACAATGTATTTATGGCCTAATAAATGAAATTGCAACTAATTTGTTGAGGCATCAATGCTTCTTAGCATTTCTATGATAAATATGAGAACCCTATGCTTAATTATATTGTTAATACCTATAGCTTTCTTGTTTGTGACATGTTTGACAGAATTCTTATCGTGGCTAGTAGGGGTCAAGTCTAATCCTTGTCATTGTCTTTTCAAATGTATCTCTGTTCGACTATGAAATTTCATTTCTGAAGGTGTGATTGAGTTTTGGGCATTGACTTGGGATCTAGGCCTAAAAAGTGGCACAAATCCTGGAGTCATGGGCACCACACACGCCAAAAAAAAACCCCAGAATCTCCATTTTTCTTTTTATGGGAGTGTCTGGAGCCTTCTAGATGAACCGTGGCCCATATCAAGTGAGCATCGAGGGGTTTCATGCACTAAAACTTTAGTTGGTCTCAGGGAATGGTTACCTGAGTGGTTGGGATGGCTGCTGGGAGTTTTGTTGTTGATGTGGAATGCCTTTGTGATGTGTTCCTCTAGTTCCACTTCCTTAACTAACACATAAGGAGTCGAATCATATCATAGTAACTTCTCATCACATGTTTACCACGGTTGGCTAGTTACATGGGTAGATTCAGGAGGAGGGTGTTACAAAGTGGTATTAGAGCATGGTTCAACACTTGGACTGGATGGGCAGAATGTGTTTGTCATGGATGCATGTAGGTCGTATATGTGCTTGTTATTTATGCATGGTAGTGGTCATTGTTACAGTTGTATTTCTACATGGGAGTTGATGATATTGTTGTTGGGATGCATCTATCATGAATGCATGTTGGTTGTATATGCATTTGTTATGCATGTTAGTGTTTATATGTTTTTATGCATGCATTTGCATGGTTAAGGTTGTTGTCCATGAGGTCATTGCATGCATATTAGGTCATCATGATGATATTGGTATGTTATGATGCTAATGTGTTGGTTGTGATAGAGAAGGATATGCGGATCATTAAAATGAGGTTGCAACAATGGACTTCAGGGTAACAGCATATCATCATACAAGTTTGTATGGAGGACATGCAGGTATGTTGGCTAATGTTTGTTATAAACATTAGGGTTATTGATATGCTTGTCATTCTATTCTTATTATGTTTACATGTATGATAAATGTTAGTTGATTAGTGTAGTCATATGCACATGTGACATATAGTCATAAATGATAGTAACTTGTGGTTCTATGCCTTGCTATTGTGTTTTTATTATTCTTAACTTAATGATTATGTTATATGTTGTTGATAAGAATGGCATAGGTTAACTTGTTGTTCTTATATGCTAGTAACTTGATGATTATGGTTATTACATAAAGATCTTGATGTTATATGTATCATACTAATTTGGATTGTTCTATGTAAATTATTAGGGTTATGAAATTCAAGTATAAGTTAATATGTAGTGATATTATGTCATAATAATCTACACTGACTATGTATATGTGATTTTTATGCATGAATGATAATTTTTTATCAGTGTATGATGTTAAGATGATAGCTAGTGACTATTATGGGTATCATGACCTTATTTATGTTTTAGTTGATATGTCGTGAAGTTATATCATGCTAATCTAGATCGATTGTGCAACCAAGATAGCCTCCCTTGAGATACATTAAGAGATGAGTTGGATTATGTCATCTATTTGGTGTTTGGGTTTTTGGTGCTGGAGTATCTAAAATGAGCGGTTCTGCGTCCATGAGGTAAACTAGGCACTCTGCTTCTGGCGGATCAATTCAGTCAACTGGCTCTGCAGCTGCTGGATAAACTGAAACTAGCTGAGATGCTGCTGAGGTTCAATCTCGACCCCAAACTGGAGAACAAACAATAGTATCTGCACTCGCCTATTCCCATGCTAGTGCTTCTATATTTGGATATGCTATTGGATATGGAACAGGATATGGATCCGTGCCTGGAATTGGATTCTTGGCTTCTTATTCTGTGGCTATCTTTGACTCTGCTACCGCAGCCCTGAGCGACATATAAGTAGAATAAGAAATCGATGCCCACGCTGGTGCTGCTCGCTCAGATGCTGGGTTACCCGGCTTTGCAACTAGAGGATCTAATTCTGGGTCATCAAATGGATTTAGACCTTGATCTCCGATGGATGGATTTGTATCCACATCTCGAATTGGGTCTGTTGCTTTCATTCGATCCATTGGTGTGGTTCTCACCTTTGCCCCTTATGCTAGTGGATCTACTTAAACTGCCTTTGCACAAGCACCTACCTACCTACCTATCCAGCTAAGGTACTTGATTATTGCTCAGCACAGCCAAACACGCTGGAGCATCTCAAAAGCGGAACCACATGGATCATCTCAACTGTAGTACATCCGACCACAAGAATTTCTCACATACGCAAATACGAGCACCTATTTCGCCCTACACTTACGCGAAAACCGGTCCAGCAGCACCTACAGAACGATACAATCGCAATGATCAACGACACCTAGCTCACCGAACGATACAAACACATTGATCACATTGATTGCTAAATACTGATAAAACCACATAGGGGGGGGGAACAGCTCACTACTCACACCGGCCGACTCACCATACACTACTACTCTCCGCATCGGTCCTTCTATTATGTCATCTAGTTGATTTATTTAACATGGTATGTTTGCAAGTTTCTTGAATTTTTGATGACTTGCATAATATTAGTATGTGTTCAAATGACCTTGTTTCAAGATGGTTGTACTAACAAATATGTATTGACATAGTTGATATGTCCTTGAGTGGAAGCAGGTGATAGTTGTATCATTATTTCTAATGACTATGAGTTGACTATGTATTATGACATGATTTTTATTCTTGGCAAATGTTGATTTCAAATTAGTAGATATGTTGCCTTGATCCTTGGAACATGTGGTGGACATGTGTGAGCGGTTGCAGGAAAACATGCTTTATGTAACTAGGTAAAGTAATTGGTGTAATATTATGTTCACTTATGCACTGATCATTATGTGTTTATGGTAGTATGATGTAGGGCACTGCATGACAAAAGAGACTTCCATGAAATCTTAAAGAAGGCTCGAGTTGATCTTTCACTTGGAAGCATTGGAAACTTGTGAGGATGGAGTCATGGTGTCTCTTTCCAGTCTTTTGTGATTTGTTGAGCTTGATTTGTGATTTTGCTTATGTCTATTTCAAGGCATTTCCAGCTTGTTATGGTGTCGTGTTGTTATTGGTTTCCATGGTCTTCTTCTTGTTTGTTCATTGTGATTTCCTTTTATGTTGTGAGTCTTTGGAATTGGTTTGGGAAAGAGGAAATTTAATGGAGTTCATGGAGAGTTGTATGGTACTCAACAAGTGATGTAATGCATGGATGAAGCTTTATGCATGTATAAGGGAAGTTGAAGGAAAGTGTATGATATCTAGCTGGATTGGTTGGATCCATTGAGGTAAATGGACGGTCATACGACAATCATGAGAAAGGTAATAGAAAGGGTAAAGTAAATGGATTTGAGGTTTCATATGCCTTGGCTATGTTGGGAATTGTTGTTCTTAATATTGTGCATGGTGTGCATGAATAAAGGAAATTATCTAGTAATTATGATGTGATCAGGATTTCTTTTTGCTAATGTTTATATTCATATATTTTTGTACGTTGTTATATGACAGGGTCATTAGGGATCATGATTGTCTTAAGTTGATGTTTATAGGTGGTCTTCTCTACAAGTCGTACTATGTACATGTTGTACATAAGGTAATGATGTACGTGTGGTATTGTGTTCTTTTCATACACGTTGTGTTGCAGGCATGCTGTACTATGGATGTGCGTTGTGTAGTCATGGTATCATGGCATTCATTATGTTGTACTTTATGTACATATATGTGTTATGTCATACATCAAGTGTAGGTGTATGTATTTATAATGTTGTTTCATATACCAGGTGTAACTATATATATATGTTGTGTTGTAAACCGGGTGTAGGTGTATGAGTTGTATGTCAGGTGTAGGTGGTTATATTGCATGGTGTTGTATGCCATGTGTGGTTGTATGTGTGGGATGTACATTATGTGTATGTGTACATGGTTGAAGAGAACGAACTAGATGTTTTTTAGGTGTGGAAACAGATCAAATGTGAGTATGGAATAAGGAGAAAGGTACAAGTTGAGGATTGATTAAAGGATAAGTGTTAGTATTTTATTTCAATTTTATTATGCATGTGATTTATGATTATGGTCTATGATGATTGCATGTGATATAAGATTCCGGTTTATGATGGCTACATGTGATTTATGATTTTGATCTATGATGGTTATGTTATGAGCTAAGAAAATGTGATATGCTTATACATTGTGATTTGGTCAACAATTAGTTGACTTGTTGTGACAGGTAGTCAAAAAAACTACAAGTGTACCTTACTGATGAGCTACCAATACGATATGATTTGGATTTATTTCAATTCATTTTGAATCTAATGGAAGTTATGTGCTTGGTCCAGGAAGCATGGAAATGTTTGATTTAGGTGGTTGAAACTAAACGCAATCATTAGCCATAGCAGTAAAAGGAATTGGAACACGAAATAGTATGTTGTTAAAGTACTTTAGGAGTAGGGCCATTGTGGGACACTAGTACCCAATAGTGTCCATTAATTTCCATGAGCATGCTATGGCTAGTATGATGGTTTTGAGGTAGGGATATGCCTTGGTTTTTGGACCTTCTTATCCAAGGAAACCTTGACGAGGGCTAGACTTCCCAGGATGGGGGTGCCAACAAAACCTGGAAGGTGTGCGATTACATGGAAGGGGGTGACTATATTTCAATACGGACTGTGTAGCAGAGAAGGGAAGGATGGGGATGGATTTGGTTTGGTCATAATAACTTCCATATGGAATCAATTTCACATTGGGATTTCACCCTGGAAGAATGAGTCAGTAACTATTCACTAAGAGTACAAGTGACACATGATCATAACACTACACATTGGATGTAAGTTTGACCTTGCAGTGGATTCATGACTTCATCAGAAGGAGGTGAATCCTGGTATTACTCTAAGGGTGGAGGTGTAAGACTTTGGATTCCCTTGTTGTGGATAAAAGCATCGTATCCTTTTATTTAATGGTTGAGAAAATGAGCATATCTATATATGTGTATATTATTTTAAATATTATATCAAGCTAGATTTATAAAGCTACATAGATAGTATGAATATTTGTTGGGTGAATTAAATGTTTATCTGTGTATATGTGTTTATTATCATAAATATCATAATGAGTTATGTTATAAAGCTCGAGTAAATGGTATGGTTTTCATGTTTCGATAGTGATCATTCTCATCTGATCTAGGTAGTGATCATTCTAATCTGATCATATGTTTTTCGGGTAGTATGTTTTGCTTTTAGCTATCTTGTTGGTTATAGTTGTCATTGAACACCAAGGACAATGTTCCCCCAAGGGGGAGGGTTTTGTAACATTCCTGGTTAAAAATTCATGTAAAACATATAAGATGATGGTCGAGGACACATATTCCAAGGTGAATTCTGGGAAAAGCATCCTAATGGATCTTCATTTTGGTTTTTATGGCTAAAAGAAATTGGCAAAGGCAATGGAAACAACTTTGGAAAGCCAAAACGACATATTTGGCACATTTATTTATGAAAATAATGGAAATAAGGAGAAAAGGGAGGTGAAAAGTCATAGGTTCCATGTGAGGATGGAATTGAAGGAAAATAATGTAAAATGAAGAAAATAGAAGCCTCATTGATAAAAAGGCTTCTGCGGATCAATGGGTAGGTTTGGTCAGTATAGATTTCTGTTAATTCAGTTTTGGAGCACTCATTATATTCTCCCTCTCTCATACTCTTGGACAATTAGACTTTTCTTAGATAACACTTGGAGAGTGTGGCATAATTGGATGCTTGGAGTAAGAAAGCATAAGAGGACATGGGAATCAACAATTACAACATGTTTTTCTTATAGGTACCAAGTTGCATGTATGTTTTCCTCGCTACGTTTGGCATGCATGGAATATGCATGTGGTTTATTGGTCATGATCTATCATTGGCATGGAATATTTCCTGGATTTATAGTGGATTTTCCCAGCCTTTACATTTCTAAGATAGCCATAGTGGGGTGGGTTCATTTCTTCGTTTTTCTGGTTGGTTCTCATGTTTCCTCTAACTTGGGTTGATTTATTAGTTCCTAGAGCCTTGGTTGGAAAAATGCTCTAGAATCCTTGTAATGGCTTGGGTTGAGTTACTAGTCCTGGAGCCTTGGTTGGAAAAATTCTCTAGAGCCCTCTAACAACTTGGGTTGAGTTATTGGTCTTGGACCCTTAGTTGGAAAAACACCCACGAGACCTTGCTTGGTTAAGATACTAGTCCTAGAGCCTTGGTTGGACAAATTCTGTAGAGCCCGATAGAAATGGTGGGTTTAGTTACTAGTCACGGAGCCTTCATTGGAAAAACACTCTGGAACATGGAAGTAGCGGTGGGTTCATTTACTAGTCCTTGAAGTGGAGTTGGAACCAATTTTTTTAAGCCTTCGAGAACTTGGGTAGAGACCGATCTAGTGATTGTTTCTGATGTCTGACTGTGAGGTGGAATCATTATTTTAGGGGTTGAGGTGGTTTGGCCTCTAGAAGCTATGGTTCAGCTTTGATGGATTATTTCATGAATTTCCACATTCATGCTTAGAATATGGCACGAGGGTGACTGGATGAAGAGATATTTTCTCAACCATGCCTATGGTCATGTGGTTCATGGAAGTCCCAAAGCTGGTTAGACTTTGCATCATTAATATGAGGTTATTTATCCTTGTTATTTCATGAGTATTATATTGGTTTATTTTTGGATTATATGGTTGTTTTTTCCTTGATATTTCTATTATTATTATGCTATTTATGAACATGTATTATGACAATGGCTATTTATGGCTCTCACCATTTTTTTACTTCTAAATGAATGAAAAATGTTTCTATGGCCTAATAGATGAAATTGCAACTAATGTGTTGAGGCATCAATGCTTCTTAGTGATTCTCAGATAAGTATGAGACCCCTATGCCCAATTATGTTGTTAATACATATAGCTTTCATGTTCATGAAATGTTTGACGAAATGCCTTTCATGGCTAGTAGGGGTCCACTCTATTCCTTATCAATGTTTTTGCAAATGTATCTTTGTTACACTATGAAATTTCATTTATGAAGGTGTCATTGAGTTTTGGGTAGTGACCTGAGCTCTGGGCCTAAAAAAGTGGCTCAAATACCAGAGTCGTAGGCACAATAGTGGGAAAAAAATTCTCGAGAATCTTTGTTTCTGTTACTGTGGGAGCATCTGGAGCCTCCTCGATGCACCCCGCTCCATTTGAAGGGAGCATCCTTGGTTTTGATCAACTCAAACTTTAGTTGGCCTCAAGGGCTAGTTACCTAAGTGGTTTGGATGACTCCTGCAAATTTATTTTGTTGATGTAGAATTCTTTTTGGATGTGTTCAGTTGATTCCACTTCCTTAACTCAAACATAGGGAGTCAAATCATATCATAGTAACTTCTCATCACATGTTTACCCTGGTTGGCCAGTTACATGGGTAGATGTTGGAGGAGGGTGTTACAATCATGTCCAATCAAATTCCAAATTAGTCCTACAATTCCCCATGTACACTCCAAATAGTGCCATGTGTCCTATCATACCACATCATTCTAACTCACAAGTCATGCAGGATGCCACCTGGGCTACCACATCATGCCACATCAATACCATTTATCTACCGCATGTCATGTGGCACATCAACTACATACTACCATGTCATCTACAAAGTCACCTTCCATGTCAACATTTTTATTGCCATGTTTTGACCTGGGACTAAGTACACCTATTTTATGTACTGCCATGTCTGTATCCTACAATCCCACATGGTGCTTCCTAATGGTGCAACATGCTAGTGCTGCAAATTTTTTTGATGTTTCCCATAAACATACAACACAATAAATTTCACATGCAAATACCTTTTTCACCCATTCAATCTGTGATGGAAATTATTTGTCAAGCACTTTCTAATGGAGCTATTTTTGACAGTTTTGAGACACTTAATTTTTCATGTTACAATGTCCTATTGGACCAAACCTCCCAAATAGAGGGACTTTTGCACCCTGAAAGTCTACATACATATTTTTTATTTCTTTTACTGATTACATATTCATGAGTCTCAAGACAAAACACTATGTTGTACAAAATGATGTTATAAGAGGGGATCATTACAATAGGCGTGATTATACTAATGGAAACAAAATACGTTGAAGATTTTTCATCCACCTTTCACTTAACCAATCCGATGGTTTCTCTTTCTCTAGATGATCATCCTTCTTTGCTATTGTTTCATCTTCCTTCATCAATATATGAAAAATATTATTGTCCTTCTTCGGACAAACCTCTCGATGGAGTTTGCAACATTTATCTTCTTGATATCCACCATTGTTGCAATAAGTGCAATTATTTTTCAACATCTAGCCTTTATTTCATTTCTCATTCTTTTGATGTGGAGATGGGCCTTCATGTTGTGTCCCCTTCCTTATCAACATAAATTTCCTATACAGTTTCATTTCCTTTCCAACACTTGGAAACACTACTATTATTAAACCCACATAATGTACATGGTTTCTTGTACTATAAGCTCTGCTTTACATTGCCAATTTTCTTATAATCAAAAGGAATGCTTGAATAATTGGATTTATTATATCTCATATGGTTGTCTTTGGTTCATGTATGTTAAGGATAATATAACTTCATTCTTCCTTGCTTTTCTGGCTCCTAGAAAATATGAATGTCTAGTTTTGAAGCATTACTTTATTTAGGTACAATTGACTATTCACCAAGTTTTTGTTTTCCATATCAAAATCCTACATATCAATTCCTTCCTACAATATTTATGGGTTTCTTTATCTGTTGACCATCAATTTGAAGGCATTTTCCTTCATAGCCCATTTTTCTTAGCAATCTCAAGTGAACATCTTGAGTGAGTTCTTTAAAGGAACTAAAGGAAGCATGTACATGGGATTAAATATAACTTGATGCTATTTACCTTAGATACAAATTCTAGATTAGGAATGGAGGATGTTTTCTCTAATCCTTCATCACATTGCAAATTTTATAGAGCCTATTTAATGACCTGTAATTGTACTTTCATCTCTTGTATAACTCCCATGAAGAACTCGCCATGAAACGATAACCTAACCTTTCATGTAGTTATTGTCTCTCTGATTAAATAAAATGGTTGATCTCCTCAAGTTCATAAAGCCTCTCAAACTTCACTACTTTGATCATCATGTCTTAAACACCTACCATCCCTCTTTGACTTGCTCATACACCAGATGATCTAGACTAAAATTGAAATCCAAACTGATAGATCAATGTTAAAATTAATTATTAACTATCATATATTACTCCCTATGGCTTGATAACAATTAATATTGTTGAATTAAGAAATGAAAAAATTAAAGAAAAGATGACAAGGAGACAATAATTCATTAATGGATGTCACCGGGAGTTCAAGTCATGTCTTTGCATCATACTTCAACAACTGATTTCTTCTATTAATGAGATTCTAATTACATTAACCATTCCTTGTTCCATATACCCATATGCATTACAAAATCAATATGTAGTCATTGCAATCAAATATATCTCAAAAAAATAGAAATTTTGACTATAAGCACCATATGGTTTGCAAACGCTATTGAAGAAGCTTCTAATCTAATATAGCTGAAATGTGGTCACCTACAAAAGGACTCTAAATCTCATCTCTTTGACTCTTTTCCTCCAAAACAGATGGAAGCATGTTTCTAATACATTACATAGTCAAAACAAATCCTCAAAAGAACTAATGTTAAACCTTTCTTGCATGATAGCTCCCTATGGAGAATTATTTATTGAAAGGGTTATATACAAATTTACATAGCAAAGATCATTGGTTTAGATATCCATTTTCTATGATTCCCAATGAAACTTCAAGGTTTGCAAATATTCATGTAACAAAAATATTGTTCTATCGGGCCTGAAATGTATGAAGATATGGATATTGGTGAAATTGATGCAGTGGTAGTGTGGAGGTCATGGGCTAAACCCTATGGACCTCCATATATAGGCAATGGATAGAATTAAAATCTTAAATAAAAGACTTCTAAATTTTTAATGTCCCATGAGTTTTAAAATCATTAGAGCATTTAGATTGAATTTCAAAGGTCTCATGTTCAACTATTTCCAATGCCCTTTTGGGAAGAATGGAACTTTCAAAACTTTACTACATGTTTTTTTTTTCCATAGGTTCCAATGCCAGTTGTTTTCCTGTTGTTAAGCCATTCAAGTTGTTTCCATGAGGTCTATAGTTTTTCCTTATAAGGATTTTGGCACATCAGAGGTTTCCACGAGGGGGATTATGATATTTTTACCTCATGTCTTGTCACCTCCCAAATAAAAACCTATAATTCCATGTGTCCACTCCCAATGTTATGATGCTTCCAATCCCAATTCTACCATGTGTCTTATCAAGCCACATTATGCTGACTCACTAACCATGTAGGATGATACCTACCCTACCATATGGTACCACATTAGCTCCATCTATTTGCCACACGTCACATGCCACATCAACTCCATATTGGAATGTCATTTATCCATTCATAAGGCATGTCAACATTTGTACATTTATATTGTCAGATGTTGACTCGTGACTTGTCCACCTACAGAATATACTTCCAAATCAACATCCTACAATGCGATGTGGCACTTCTGTAACAAACCCTCCCACATTTACCCATAATCATAGGTATGTCGGGGTAAACATGAATGGAGGGCTACCTTGACATAACTCATGTCCCTAAGTACAGTTAAGTAAGTGGAATCGACACTCTGAAAACTTTATTGACTTCCCTCAAGTGCTACAGGACACACAAGAGGTAGAAAACCACTCTAGGTTCCCAAACCCTGAGTTAACTTCCTTTTTAAGTGACCTGGATCCCCAATCACTTTGATTACAAGGAAGGATAGTCAATGTAACCCTATAGTCACTCTAATGACCCTACCTCCCAACGAATGTAGTGTAGATTACCCATTTTTGCGCCTACAACCCCGAAATTTGAGCCATGTTTCTAGGGCCTAACTCTCAACCACTACCCAAAACTTAACAAGACATTTAGAAATGATAAATGACACTAGGAAAGCTCGATTGACACAAAACATAGGTAAGGAGTTTACCTAACCAGGTCTAACCATGAAAACCATTACGTCAAACACATGGTGAACATGAAATCTATAGGTCATGAATGCATATATGAACACAGAGATATAAAAATTATCTGAGAATCATCAATAAGATCTAATTCCCTCCCACAGTAGCTGCAATAATATCTATTAGCTCATGCATTCAATAACCATTAATTTACCAATCAATCCATGATAGGAGCGATAACTAGAATCTGCCATAAAACCATGCTTATAACCATCACATAACCAAAATAATAACAATGATACAACAACCATCAAATCCACATCTTAACAAGTACATTTAGTCATAAAATACAAGAGAAAATTAGCTCTTATTAACATATACAAAAGCCAACTAAGTCAAGCACTTCCACGTACCACCCATCCATAGATTGGGTTGAGCCAAATATTTCTTTTAGCCAATCACGCTCATTCCATATTCCAAGCATGAATGTGGGATCTCATGGGAAAACCAGCGCATCAGGGTTTAAACCACCTATGCCATCACACTACTGTGATCTCACATAAACCAGTCCTAAGATCACAAAACCAAACCAAGCTTGGATGCCTCAAAATTCCTTCACCATCCCTTAAGGAGTTTTGTTGTCTCCACCCACCTGTTGAGTGATTTTTGGAGAAAACCATATCCACCGCAACCCTTGGGAATTCCTTGAGACCACCTCACTCAGATGCAAACCATTCTAGAAATTTGAAGCTTGACCAAGAATGAATCCCATCACACCATGTCTATCTAGGAATTGGAAAGGCAAGAATGAAACCACTGTTAAAGTAATGAAAACAAATGTCAATGATAGTAAATAACAGAAATACACACATGCATGTAACTTGCATGCCAAAAGTAGCTAGGAAATCATAAATGCACACGGTTACTTTCAAGTATTCCTACTGAAGTCACTTTGTCCCACTCTTCCTTGCTTCATCCTTTCTTTCCTTTTCTTTCTTTTGCTTCCCTTACTTTCTTAGTTTCTTTCTCCTCTTGGTTCTCTTTTCCTTTCTCAAGCCAATTCCAAAACTCAACTAACAAAATGTTCTGAACTGATCCTTAGAAGCCTTTTTATCATTAAGGCCTCTATTTCCTTCAATTTCCTCTATTTTTCCTTCATTTTCCCTATCATGCAAACTTGTGACCGTTCATCAAACATTTCTCCTATTTTTCTTTATTCTCATAAACAAAAGGTCAATTAATGTCTCATTGCCTTTCCAAATCCTTTTCCAATTTCCCTACGCAATAATAAACCTAATCATTTAATATTATAAACCCAAGGAAATAGTAAACCAAACTTAAGCCCTAAATGCATGGCATCAATATTATAAACATAATAAAAAATGTAAACCAAAACCAATATAAGAACCACACTCCAAACCAGAAAGCATTAAAACATGATAAATCATCATCACATTAATAATAACACATTTATATAACTACATTATAAACAATAAATAAAATTTAAGCCATGAATACATTGATATCAATACATGAATGTATTAATAGTATAAATCTCAAGAATATTGATATAAACACCTAGAACATGAAAGCCGAACAATAATATTATAAATGTAAACAATATTTTCATTTATGAAAGGTGTGAACAAAGTGAAGGGATCCACACAAAAGACCACAAAAATCACATATGCAAGAGAAAAAAATAAAATAGTAACACTGCCATTGGAGCAAAGGAACATAAATGCAAAAAACAAGTCTAAATTTTACACATTGGATTTAAAGAAGAACAACATAATAGGACATTTTAAGACCACAGATATACAATTTTTTACATAAAAAGAACAACGAGAAAAAAAGTTCAATTTCACCAATTGAGTCTTAACATATATTTTTTGTTTCCTTTACATCGAATAATTCCACTACAAAATTGAACTTGAAACACTCCATCAAAAGACATCTATTGAGTGGTCTCTTTCAAAATGAAACCAGACCGATGACAAAAGCAGTACCAATTCAAATCAACAAGATAATGATCACGATACTTAACGCTTTCCAACCAATTCCTTCTTATCCTCCTTCGAGACTCCCTCTGGTGAACATGTAACAAGTATTTTACATGTGTTTTCATTTGATCTAGATCACAAATATGATCATCAATAAAACCACGATGGAACCCATGTTTTCTATCAAACTTGTTCCGAAGACAGGAAAGAAAACTTATAGCTCCAACAATATTGCATACTATTCTGGGATAATAGATGACATCATTATTGTCCATATCTCCATTTGAAAGACAAGAAAAAAAGAAAAATAAATAAAGACATGCGCAAATAAATAAAAATAGCCACATATATATGTATATACATAAAACATAACACCCTATTTGTTTTTATGTTAAAAAACTTAATGTTATATTTTTACATGAAAAAAACAATCTAGTGTTACATGAACCAAATCATATAAAAATTTCTACAAATATAAGCTTCATTTCACAATACAATAGAAAAAACTGTGGAAATAGAATAAAACCATGGCCAATATTCAAAATAAGTAAATTGAACAACATGAAAAATGATGTAAACAACTTTCTCAAATATTACTTTGAATATGATGAATTTATTAATTTCATAAATATATGAAAATTATTATTATATTAAAAGTAAATCAAGAGGACAATAAGAGCAATTCAAAAAGCATACTATAAAGAAGGTCACAATGTTATTAGTTGTATGTCATAGTGATATGGACTTCAATAGCTCCTCTCCTTTCTTCCTAATTGTAACATATGTTTTATCTTTCATCTTGGTCTAACATTGAAAAGATAAAGGCAATGTAATGCGTAAACCATCTATTGATTTCAGCCTTGATATGGCTGTGAAGGTAAGGCCTTGTTGCTCTTTATTCCCGATATCAACTGACGCTCATTCTAAAGTCAATCCTTGTGACTTGTGGATTGTAAGAGCCCATGCCATCTTCAAAGGAATTTGTTTTCGATTTCTTCTTATCACTGGTGTGATAGGGACAATGTTTGGATTGCTTGCATCAAATGGAACACCAACATACTTACGAAAAAAATAGTTGTGAACATTGGAAGTTGAGGTGGATTTAGAGTTAAGCATATAAAATATATACTTAACATAATCAAGTGCACCATTCACCAAGGTAGCTTCACCCATAAATTACATGTCAACATAACACACTGATCACAACACAACAAAACTTCACGGTCCAATTGATCATCATCAACACCAATGATTTCTGAACGCCTTGAATGCTCAGCAACACATCGTGAAATTGGATAATTTAATGATTTTAAATATGCCTATTATGGAAGGAGACCAAACTATTTGTTGGAAACATGTGAAATGTTGCATTAAATAAATCTCTTTCTCTAGGATGCCAACTCATATCTGCCCGTGACATAAGAAACTCCCAATCTTCAAGAACAGGTTCTACGTTTCTTATGTTATTCAGGACTCTATGAAAACAATATTGTTTCTCATTATTCCCTTGTTGGTGAAAGATTGTGTCCAGAGTGACAACAATGTTGAATTTGTTCCACAAGACTTTCCCTGTTGTATTACCTGCATACAAAGCCTTATCTCTCATAGGAGGCAGTTGGCCAAGCTCACCCACAAGGATCATGGATCTTCCACCAAAAGGGCAATTCTTTTTCTTTGGAAAGGCTTCTCGTAATCGAGCATCTATTTTCATAAAAACCTTGATCCTAGAAATATCATTTCATCAATCAATCGATATATATATATATATATATATATATATATATATATATATATATATATATATATCACATGTCGCATTTTCTCTAGGAATACAAGTGACTGCTCCTAGAGTGGTTGCATATCCTTAATTGGAATTTTTAGAGGTGATTGTATTGTTTTTGCATGTATATTAAAAGCAACTATTCCTTGTTGGGGTAGGAAGAATCAAAGGGCTTCTTCCATTACTTGATGAATTAGAAAGAGCTTAAAAAATACAATGGATAAGGAAAGACTTCCTAGCACCCACAGTGCCCGGAATACTCATAAGAGCTTCACGAATATCATATTTAACAAAGTTCCTTAAAACAATTTCGAAAGCAATTCATTGTTTTGCCAACAAAGAATTTGGAGATGCAAATGTTCTGTTCAAAAGGTCAACAATATCACCCCTTGATTTTGCATTCCTTATAAAATCAATAGCTTCTTCTGCAACATCATTAGAAATAGTTGTACTTTCCCAGTCAAAGGATATATCAAAGTTCCTTCGACCAAGGGTGTGAAGATCAAAAACATTCACATCATTTGGTGGAACCGAGTGAGAGAAAATATGCCATTCTTGAAAATCATCTTCAAGATTCATTTCCTAATTAGAAAAATCATCATCTTATTCATCTTCAATTATGTCTATAGTTGATGGATTTTGATCAACATGCCATGCTCAATATCAAAAATTCCTCCAATTTTCAATAATAATTTCAGTTGAAAGGCCAATTTTTGTAGGAATGTCACAAAATGGCTTGTACAAGAGCAATTATTTCCAACAAAAGGTTTCAAATTCCTCTGAAGCCTCACCAGGAATAGAATAAAATTGTGTCCAAACCTAAACAATAGCATGAAAATCTCTAGGCTTCCATGGATCTTGTTTATGCTTGCTATAAAATGTCCAAAATGTTTTTGTTTCTATCAAAGATAGATGTTCAAAGAAAAAAGGTCTCTTTTGATAATGTTGAACAAAAGTATTCTCAAGTGAACATTACAAGCCATCCCTTTAGATTTTCCTAAAAACCTTTCTTCCAACATTTAAGGAAACAAATTTCCAACTACAAACAACAAGAGGTAGCTTAAGCAACATATGGCATGTTTCTTGTGCTCCATTTTCATGGTCAACAATCGTTTCTACAATAAACCTTCTATATGCACATAAATCATGATCCTGAGGGCCAATAGAATTTGAAATTCTAGTTAACATATGATGATAACTTTTGGACCTTTTTTCTGCTTTTAATGCATACTTAGCAATATATTTCAAGACAGCATAGCGAGAAAGCGCTGGCTAGCAATCAAAATTTGCACGCCACCCTATTAGAAGGTCATTGTTATGTACATTAAGCCTGTCATCATTTCTTGTTGGCTCATATCTTTTTCTTCCTTGATCATATATGAACAATCTTGATTCATTGCGAAGATCCCATGGATCATTGTACCGACATGTTAGAATAGTGCCCTTTCTGCACAAATAAGAATCTACAGTACACTTTGTGTTCCTTTGGACACGGTTTAACAATTCTTCATAACCATTATGAGGATTAGAAGAGAAAATCTGAGCAGTATTCAATCGGAAAGGGTCATCATTGAGGCCTCATGCAACCATTATGTTGTGATGATGTATGTCATGTGAATTCCATGTAGTTACATATTTGTCAAACAATATCTTTGCAAATTGTACATCCGGACCATTTGACCAATCAAGTATTTCCATGTTAGGAGTGATGAGCCCCAGAAATGGGTAATTATATGGGCTCATTTAGCCTCCTAATTTGACTTAATCCACCATTCTCATTAGTTTATTTCATGTTTTTTATTATATTTATGCTAATAGAGTGAATTGGGTTAGTCATTATGCCAAAAAGTCTAATGTGTGCTTTATGCAGATTTTTGGTCAATTTTGAGACAAAATCAAAGGTTTTAATGAGCACTTGATAGCCAAATTCGTGTAAGAACAAGGGAGAGGATTTGTAGGAAGGTGTCCCCTTCATTTATGAGCCCTTACCTCAAATTCTCCACTAGCAGCTCGGAGTTCAAGGGCCACCACGTTGATGATCACAAGGGCAGCTAAGTAGGGCTAGTAAAGTTGCTGCTAACTGCAAGTTTTGGTCTCCGAGTTGTACTTGCATGTTTAGAATCTATTCTTGCTTAGCTTCCATAGTTATCTTGCATGATTTCCTATTCACAACTTGTTGTTGATCATGATGATGGTTTTTAGGTCAAATTAGGTCAAAGTAGATAGATCTCTCATTTTTTAAGTCTTTCTTTGATTAGTTTTGAGAAATAGTGTTCAGATCACTTGTAATCCATCCCTGCCTATCTTTCCTTCTTCACACAACCTGCTTCAACCCCAAATTCTGGATTTCTTCCCTTCATTTTCCACACTTTGCCAGTTTACGTAATTTCTTCATTTTTGTGCAACATTGCTCCTTCCATCCTTGAACAAATCCAACCGTCTTCATCACTCCTTAGCCTCATTTACCAAGTCCTATACCTCTTCACATCCTCATCCATCCTCCATTTCCACTTTCCCACCATTTTTCCTCCATCAACCCTAAAAAATCCTCTCTTGGCTCCTCCTATAGAACATCCTGTAGAACCCCTGCAGACTTCCTACAGAACATCATGTGAGTAGTTTATCGAGATTTGATCACTGTGAAACTCTCTGGAAGGGTGCTAGGGACCCCATAGGCCCTCTTCCCACCTTCCCAACCTCCTGCAACCACCCACTCCATTTCCTTTCACCAATAAACCCCTGCATAGTTAAACATAGTTAAAGCACATGCATAATAATTCTGCAAAATTACTCAAAAATACAAAAAGATGTGTTTTCCATATTTTACTTCAGAAGTAGCTTAGTCACATGCATTTCACCTTTCCAAGAGTCAATGGGATCCATTTCTACAACTTTCATCTCTTTTCTTGCACCAGTAGGGTTAGTCGATAAAACTAGGGTTTGCTAGGGTTTGCATTTCCTTTCAGCCTTCAGCTTCTTTCTGTGAGTAGATTAGCCACCTTTGAGTTAGCTTTCATCCATCATAGTTAAAAGATTCTTCTAAGAGCTCATAGAAGTTGGCTTAAGCTCCTAGCAGACTTGTTCCAGCTGATCAAGTGACAGCCTACGGCAAGAGCTAGTACTTGTGCATACAACACCATCGCTTCCAAGTTTGTTACGAACTACCTGGTTGATAAAAGTAAATAAGGGAGTCCCAGGAATTGCAGCATCATTGCTGCAATACTGGAGCCCACCAAGGAGCACTTTCTAACCATAGGAAACCATGGATATTTGATGAACCTCTATGTTGCCACTCATATCTAAAAAAAATGAAGATATAGTTACTACAAACAATATAAATAAAGTCATAATAAAAGTTGAGAAAGTATAGAAAGGAATTCAATAACACAAACATGTACCATATGTCTTTAGCTTTAAGATATTTTTGGATAACTTCCTCTCAAAAGATATTGAATCTATGGTGCATAAATGTTGCAACAATATGAGGGTACTGGATAACATTCTCAATTTTCATATGATGCTCATTTAAAGAACAAGAATGTGAATGTATGGGCATAAGGTTATGCAACTCTATCCACTTTGTGTCAGCTGCACTCAAGGTAAATAATAAAGATGGACATCCTAACTGAGTAATCATGTCCGTCAATTCAGCTCGACACTTAGTCCAGTATGCCCTTGTACCTCTCAGAGAAGAACCAAACCACATAAGATGCTCAACCAACTTAGTATCTGGTAAATCAAATAGTTGGTGATGCAACTCTTCAAGTGTTGTAGGTGAGTTATCATGTAAATGTTTCTTTGCAAAAACTGTAGCAGTTTCTTAGCTCCAATGCTGCACTATCATGTTCAATAGGTGATATCAAACAACAGGTGGTGTTCAATAGGTAAACTGTAGGTAATATAGTTTAATATATTATTATAGCTTTTTATTCATGGTATTAGGTATTTAGTTTGTTTTTATAAAAAAAAATTGCTCTTAATCTATAGTTTAACATTACAAATTTAATTTTTTCTATTTGTTATTATTATTTAAATTTATTTATTTGTAAATTGATTGGTTGAGGTGTTATTATGGCCTTTTTAAATTACTAATTCTTTTTTTTTAGTTTCCTTCCTTTTTTGTTTAGTTTTTCTATTATTTCTATTTTCATGAATTACAGTGTTTTCTTGGTATTTTCAATTTAAGTTGACATATATATATATATATATATATATATATATATATATTTATATATTTATATATATATATATATATATATATATATATATATATATATTAATAAATAAAACACAAAAATATATTAAAATAATGAACATATAAAGTCTTAGTTGAGAGATTTTTCAGTAAAAACCACATAAAGAAACTATAAGTGGATGTGTTTCGAACCATCTAGTATGTTTCATCTTCACGGTAAGATGAACAACCAGATCATGGCATTAAATTAAATAGATGAAGGGAGATGTTTTCTATCCATTAGAATATAACAACTAGTTTTGATCTAAGACTTTTGTGATCCATAATGTTGATATGAGTCTTTCAGATTAATCACATCATTAGGATTTGGTCGACGTTTTGAAGAAACTAATTTGGTTCATCCTCAGGACAAGGTTTGAGGATGAACCACATTAGTTGGTTCGAAACGTCGGCCAAATCCTAGCGATGTGATTAATCTGAAAGAGTGATATCAACTAGTTTTGACTAAATAATTATCATTAATTAATATACAATTCTTTTAATTAAAATAAAGTAATAGATGGAAATTAGTTGTAAATAAAGAATTAAATTAAATTAATTATTATTATGAATTTAAGAAAAACTAATGTGAGTAATAACAAGGTCAAATTTAATTATTCTAAACAATAAAACTTAAAAATAGTAATAAAAAATGGAAATAAATAAATAAACAAAATAAAAATAATAAAGTCAAATTTAATGATTCTATTCTTATTACTATTTTTTGATTTATTGTTTAGAATAGTTATATTTGACTTCATTATTTTTATTTTGATTATTTATTTATTTGATTTTTATTTTTTCCATTTTCTTATTACAATATTTCAGTTTTATTGTTTAGAATAATTAAATTTGATCTTATTATTACTCACTTTGGTTTGATAAAATTAGTAATAATAATAAAACTAATTCAATTCATTAATTACAGGTAATTTCCATCTATTACTTTGCTTTAATTAAAAAAATGTTTATTAATTAATAATATTATTTTAGTCAAAAACATTTATCTTCATTTATTTAATCTAATGTCATGATCTCGTTCATGATCTTGTCTCGAGGATGAACCACAGTAGATGGTTTGAAATACTTCGACTTATAGTTTTATTTATGTGATTTTTACCAAAAGATCTCTCAGCATTCATAATATGAATCACATGAACATGAACTCATATATATAGGCTTTATATTTTAGTTTCATTAATCTATATTTAAGCTAAGAAATAGGCGCTAACTACTATATAGCCTTTATTTTTTTTTATTTAAATCAAATTATCATGAAAAAAAACAAATATTTCACCAACTTCCCAACCCACGAACCTTTTTATAAATAAATATTAAAAAATAATATTAACATTTTGTCATGGAAAATGCATTATTTCTTTCTATAGAGTACACTGGCCCGCTGTGGTGGATGCTCAAGAAGCAGATTCCCCACCCCCGCCTTGGCGGCACGAGAGTCTAGCTTTGCTAAAACCATAGGATCTTAGTATATCGACTTGCAGGTAGTTGGATGTACTCTTGGTGTTATAGTGGCAGCTATGAGGATTGATCCTAGGTCTCCCATAGATTAGGATTGGCAGTGACTAATTCATCATATGGTTAAAAAAAAATGATCCCGTGAAGATGAAATCTCAACTTTTTTGGGGGCGACAATGACATCTTGGGCCTCCCTAGTCATAAAATTAGAGATCTAACTCTAGTCTTACGAACTCCAATAGTGGTCTGCAGTCTTTATCTTCACTGTAATCCATATGTTATAGTTTTAATTATTTCCATTAAATATTTTATTTTTTAAATAAAATAAAATAATAATTATAATGGCTAGAGTTAAAAAAAAAATTATATTAAAAGAAATATTAGTTATATTTATAGAGTTATTTTAAATAGATAATTCACAAAATAAAATACTAGTTTTTAAGTTGTTTGTAATCGTGTTTTAAATTAAGTATGAGTTGTCGTGGAAGGGATGTGTCTTTAATTGTGCTTGAGTCACCGTGCTTTATGGGTAGGTAGATTTTTTAAGAAGACTTGCTTAGGTAGAGGTAGGTAGTTTTTTTAAAGAAGTTTTTCTTATGATGTGTATGGTCTAAAATATATTATTTTTGCTATGTCAATAATTCCTCTTGTTTTGATCTCACTTGCTCGCCTTAGTATTCCCTATTATATAATTGGAAACATAGAAACAATGCTAAGACATATCTGGAGGAGTACTTATATGTGACTTTAGAACTTTTCAGCTAGCTCTTAAATCATATGTTCTAAAAATGTCTAAATAACTGAAAACAACATTGAAATATTAATTTTTTGAGTGTTCATGAATATGATCAGCATGGAAATTCATGATATTCTGGCCATAAGAATGATATTTTAATTTATTAATACTAAAATATGAATACGCATGGTATATAATTTGGGAAAACATTATTACTAGATTTTAATATTTCAACAATATCAAAATATTACCTATGAAACAAATTCACACAATATACATAAGGGAAATGGATGGAAGCTTTTATTTCATTATTGTAACAAAGTTATAATTTGATTTACACAAAAGTTCCTTTATTCTAACAAACAAGATAAATGGGACCTAGCATTGTTAGTGTAGTTCTTGGAAAGCATCTTGAAATACTTGAAATCATTGATTATTCAAGAGAAAACCGTGGAAAATTTTGTAGTAACTCAACGAGGTCCTCTACTCTAGGCACTTGGCTTATTGAGGCTTGGTAACACTGATAGGATATGTGCCCTGCTACCATATCTTATTAAGGGGTTACTTGGTTTCATTTTTCATATTGAGGTAGACAAAACATAGATTCCTGATTTGGATTGTAGCTAGAGTTAAGCAAGCTTATTGCTTCGTAGATGGACCATTCATTTTGACCTTGCTCGAGAGTTGGTATATTTCCTAAAGTCTAGTCCATTCTAATGGAATTGTCATTGACCTTCTAGAATATGGATATTTGAGGCTATATGGAAGAATTTGGGCTCTTTTTTGTGCTTTTGTTAGTCATGGGTATGTTTGGGAAGCAAGAAAAGATTAGATGTGAGCTTGGATTGAAATCAAAGTGAATATGAAGGACGAGCTTATTGTGAAACCATAATTTAATGTGGAAGGTCACATTTGGAGCTAAGAAGTGGATAATTGAAATATTCCATTTTATTTTTTCCTCTTCCACAAGGTTAAAAAAAATTATGAGAACTTTCATAGGGGTTGCCCTGCTCCATCCGATATGGAAAATGTTGAAGGATTGAGAGTGGACATTGACATTTCTCCTAAAGAATCTATGTCAAGTCGTCCTTCTTCCATTCTAGATTTTTTCACCTCTATATTGCCTAATTTCTCTGTTGATGTCTCTTTGGATAATGTAGATTATACTATTAAGGCTTTTGATTTCCCTATTGTCAACTATTCTTTGTCTCTTCATATTTCAACTTCTCCCTCTGAGCCTCCCTTATTCACTTTGTAACCTCTTCGACACCCTTAGGTTTTTATTCATTATTCTCCCCCTCCCTCATGCAATTTTTATTTCTTGTGGGAATGATCCACTTTGTCACATATTCATCCCCTACCACTCATCCCATGTCCTAAAATTTTATTCTGGAAGAAAAAAAGAGTTATACCTTAATCCTTGAGTCAATATGAAGGAAGTCCCTACTCCCTTTGGAGGTTTTTCATTAGAGGTGTTCCTTGATAATATTATAGGGAACGAATCAAATCTTCTGAAAGCCCAAAAAAATGTCTTAAGGGAAATTAAGAAAGGAAAATAAGTTTTAATTTCTCAAGCACTTCAAGTAATAAAGGCCCTTCCGAAGGGGTCCTCATGATCTTCCATTCCTTGTATGTAGCAGGGCTTCAAAGAACCCAAGAATATCTCACCTTCAAAAATATTGTTTCTTTTTGCAAATTGGATATAATATTAACTCATGATAGCATGCTTTCTAGGGAAAAAGAAAGGAAGGTGATGGAGAATCTACTAAAATATTGGCCCTTTTCTCGCCTGGATGTTGATCGATATTTGTGAGGTTTCATCTTTGAGTCAATCCCAAATTGCAAGGCTATGCCCTCTGCTATCTTTCCATCAATCATTTTTTTAAACCTCAACTTTAAATATTTTGGTTCTCTTGTCTCTATTGTGAACGTCTACGGGCCTTACTCTAATCGTATTCCATATTGTGAAGATTTGGTCTTAGCATGTGCATTATTAGATACCTATAATATTATAGGAGTCTACATAAATTTCACTCTATCTTTGTGGGAAAATTGGGGTCCAAATCCCTAGATGTACCCTCAAATATTTCTTATTTTGTAGCCTTCTTTGTTACAAATATTCTCATTGATGTAGAACTGATCAATTTTTTTCCTACCTAGAGAAATGGTGGTTTTTATGGGGGTGAAATCTTAAAGTGATCAGATTTTTTCCTTTTCTTATAAGGCTTGTTGAACTTAGAGTGTCGACTAAATTATATTATGTAAGTGGTTATATTCCCATATCACAAAACCATCTTTCCAATGTTTTTCTCAGCAGAACTTAAAATTTTATCCCCTTGAAATTGAATTTGTATTGAATTATAAAGGACTATAATTCCTTGATTCATTCCTTTGGGAAACAACTGTATTCCTTGGTCTCATCCTCCTTCATGATTTAGTTCATGGAAAACTTATTGGTCATCAAATAAGCTTCATAATATTGGGAAAACTATTATGATGCAATGTCACAAGTGAACCTTTTTGAAGTAGAAAAGAAGCTAGAAGATTTGCATAGAGTTTTTTAACCTAGACAGGTGAACTATGAATTAGTATCTAATTTGAATATTCCTGGAGATAAACGCCACTCTCTTCTTCATCAAGAGAAGGAGCATCAAAGACTAAAAATCATAGTGGTATGGATCCAAGCAAGGAACAAGAACTCATAATTTTTTCATCAGTTTGCAATAGGAAGCAATTAAATACTATGCGCAAAATCAAAGATTAAAATAGTCACTTTTTACTTTCTTTCCAATATAACACTAAAGATGGATATTTTTTCTTTCATTCTTTCCATGCTCCATACAGATGCCAAATTTAGGATATTATGCAAGTAATGTCCAAATTCTCCTCTATTGTTACAGAAGAAATGCATGGCTTCCTTTTTTTAGGAGTGATCTAGACCCAAATTAGAATCAAAGTTGATGAATGTGTGTTAAAATAATTGTTAACTTCCATAAGTTTTTTCTTATGAATTAATTTAACAATTTATATACTTGAATCCAAAAATTAATAGCAACATCAAAGCAAAGATGACAAGTACAGAAGAATTTGTTAGCTTAGTTCAGTGGAACGTGTTTCAACAAGTAACTTCCTCTATTAATGACATGCTAAGTTTATTCATTGTACCTAGTTACATATCCTCATATATATAACAAAATCAAGGTGTAGTTGACAAGCTCAAATCTATCTCCAAAAACCACAACATTTGTTTATAAAAACCCTATAATTTGCAAAAGTGCCTAAAGAAGTTTTCAATGTTCTACAGCTAAACACAGTGACCTACAAAAGGACTTTGAAATATCATCTCTCCCATTTTTCCCTCCAAAAAGGATGGAAACCAATGTTCAATACGTTACATAGTCAAATTACAACCTTAAAAGAAAAATGGTTTGACCTTTCCTGTATAAGAGCTCCCTATGTCACACTAATTATTAGACTAGTGATATAAAACTTTCCTTAGTAGAGGTTGTTGGTTTCAATCTCCATTTTTTATATTTCTACATGACATTTCATCATTTTTAAGTATTCCCATAACAAAAATATTGTTCTGTCGGGCCTAAATATTGCAAGAAGTTCTGACATATTCATTAACCCAGTGCAATGGTAATGTGGAGGTCGTGGATTAAACCTCATGGACCTCCATATATGGGCAGCATATATAATCTTAAAGTCAATTAAAGTTTTTTTTTCTTGATTTTTTATGTCCCACCAATATTCTAATGATTAGGATGTTGTGATTCAATGTCGGAGTTCTTCGGTTTGATCCCCATGGTGCCCTTTCTAGAACAATCGAACTTTCATAAAAAGGTTTTGTTTCCATAGGTTCTAACGCTAGCTATTGGCCTGTTGGTAGGATATTGAACTTTTTTCCGTGAGGTTTGGAGTTTTAACTTGGAAGGTCCCTAGCTAATAAAGGGCTAACATGTGGCGGCCTCTAATTAGTCCACCCCATATCTAATCACCTGCTAACTTACTACTACAATGGCACATGTCCACTCAAATTATATTATGTGTCTCCTCATGTCATTTCATGCTAGCTCACCAACTGCACATGATGCCACCTATCCTACCACGTAGTGTCATGTCAATTCCTTCTATGTGCCACATTTCACATGCCACATTAGCTTCACACTACCATGCTAGCATCTGTACATTTGTATTGCTACATGTTGACTTTCGACTACTTCACCTTTCAATCATACTACTATGTCAGAATCCTACAGTGCCACAATATTCTTCCTAGTGCTACCACATGATAGCCCTATAGATTTCTTTCTTGATTCCTATAAATTTCACCTACGATGAAGTCCTTTTTAACCCATTCAAGTTGGGTTAGAAAGCGTTTGTTGAGCTCCTCACAAAGGATCTATTTTTATCATTTTTTGGGACACTTAAATTTTCAAGTTACAGGGATACTCCTTGATTAAACCTCCCCAAGAAAAGGACATTTGGACCCCAAAAACATATATACATGGTTTTTTATTTATCGCACTAATTACATATCGATAAGGCTTATGAAAAATGTTATGTTATACAAAATGATATTGTAGATTGCATCATTACAACAGGTGTGGTTACATTAATGGAACCAAAATACGATGAATATTTGTCATCCATTTTTTCCCAAACCAAGCCAATGGTTTCTCTTCTTCTCGTTTCTCCTCTGACTTCACTAGTACTCCCTCTTCCTTTCTGAGTATATGCAAACTCTTGTTTTCATTCTTTAGATGAAGCTCTAGATGGAGTTTCCAACATTTAGCTTCCTAATGTCCACCCTTGTTGTGATATGTGTAATGAATTTTCGACATCCAACCTTTCTTTAACTTCTTTTCCTTCTGATGTGGTGATGGGTCTTCCTGTTGTCTCCCCTTCCTCATCAACATAAATTTCCAATACTTGTAAACACTATGGTTATTCAACCTACAAATTGTACATGGTTTCGTATACAACAAGCTCTACTTTACATTGCAAAAGTTCTTATAATCTTTAAGAATACTGGAGTAATTTGACTTATTGTACGTTTGATGGTTATCTTTGGTATAGGTGTTGCTTCTTTGTAGACAGTTCTAGGCTTGGGAACTATGCCAAAGCATCGAAATGAGGATATATTTTAAATGGATGATCAATGACTCAAACCATTCACATGTATATCATCCAGACATTCCAAATATTTCTCAAAGTGTTGTTTCTACTACTAACAACATACAATATTTAAATGGTTGCGATAGATGAAAAATAAGATATTTGATAACTAAATATCCTTCCTGAATATTTGCATTATCAAATAATACATAAGTGTATAGGAAGATTTCTATGGCTAACACTTATATATTTGAGAGATGATAGAAGGAAATAGTTTTATGATGCAGAGGTACTAATTTAAACAAATTGTTCAATTACCTAATCTCACTAATGATAATAATTTTGTAGGGGATATCAAGGAGATCAAAACTCGACATAACCTTATCCAATACCTCTATATTACCTCAAAAATATAAAGAATAACAAGAATGATTACATAAGGAAAACTCATAAGAACACAAATGCTGCTAAAAAATGAAGCCATAAGCCTTTGTTTATCTCCAAAATTTCCAAAATTACAATCGCATCTCTTGGTTATGTAAAAGTATCAACCTTTCGTACCTCTAATTAAAAAGTATATATAAAGTTTTCTCAAAGTATCTAATCTATTATAATTTTTTACATGAAATAATAAGGTTTTATCCAAAATGATTTGGATAACTCTAATTAATATAACTCAAAATAGAAATTTTGGAATTGATTTAGTGGAATTTTCACATTATTCAATGATCTTGTTTCCAACTGCTCGCTTTAAATCTGACTATGTTGATTTTTCTCCTGTTCTTCGCCCAAATCTTGCCTCCAAACCCGCTTTATCTTTACTTGATAAGTTCAAGGAACTTGTCCCACTGGTTATAATATTGACATGAATTTTTTTATCTTCCTATAAGGCTCATCTACCTCAGTAATTTTTCAAAATTTCTCTTGGTAAAAAAAAGGTGATGAATTTCATGTAAAATAAATAAATTTTTTGCTAAGTATTGTAGAAAACATTGACTGTTGAGAATTCCTTTTACTTTAGAAAATGTTGTTTGATATATTGCCGTATCATGTAACTATTGGCATTATGATACAGGTGTTGTCCTTGATGGAAACTCACTTAGATGTTAGATCATAGTGGAGCAGGTCAATAGCAAAGAGTTAATGATTAGAGAGAGGTATACGTAGGTTCATCTTGACAAAAGGAGTTTATACACGTGCGTTAATAGACCAAAAGGAGCATATAACATACACATGCACTTTCACAGAAGGAAAGGCGTGTATATCTTGGAAAACTAAGTTTTGCTCCGAGGTATTTGGTTCTTGGTATTTTGATCCATGGTATTGGTCCAAGGTATCTAGTCTGAGGCATTGACCCCAGGTATTTGGTCCAAGGTATTAGTCCTAAGTGGTTATGGTCCATGGTATTGAGAAATGCCTAAAACTATAAAAGGAGGAGAAGATCATTAGGCCAGGTGTGCAAGTATTGAATATCTGATGAAGTGTGAGATCCAGTATTAGGTTATGGGTTTGTGATGCTTTGCTTGATCTGAACTAAGGATGCACCTATGTGAATTATGATGAATGATGGATTAGGATCTTAAGGCATGGAATGTATTATCATTATGTGGGTTGATCATGGATAGACTAGATCTAAATACTGACGCATGTTTTATTCTGCAAGTGTTATGATCTAGGTATGACTGAATAGTGAAATAGCTGTGAAGTTTATAAATTAGTATTTTCAGATCTATACGCGGGTTCGCTTTGGTAAAAGCATGTATACATGTTGGTTCGATTCATCAAAGTAGTGTATACATTATGAAATATGATAACTGAATTTCCAAATGTTTCTGGTGGTTGTTACAAAGTTCTAGGTTCTGCTCTGTGTTTTGGTAACTATGTTTTGATGACTGGTCTTCAGTGATTCAGTTGTGGGTGATTCAAAGATGGATTGGTTAATGCAATAGTTTTGCTGTAGTGGTGATTGATTTTGAGCTTCAATGTTGTTGATGGGTCCAGTATGAAAATTGGATGAAACGTGGCCTTCATATATTGGTGTTGTGTTCTAGGAGTATCCGGTATGAAAATTTATGAAACATGGTCCTTGGAGGAAGAGTGAAGGTTGGAGCCTTCAATAGGCCCGCACCTATGTACTGGTAAACATATCGGCTAGTACAAGAGGCTGGGGTTTGGAGCTCCCTTCGAGTAGTAGCTGGAAAACGAGAGAGGGTCGTAGGCTTCTATAGGCCGGTGCCTACGTACTAGTGAATATATCGGCTAGTACAAGAGCCAGGGGGTTGTAGCTCCCTTCCAATAGTAGCTAGAGAACGAGAGAAGGTTGTAGCCTTCTACAGGTGGGGGCTTGCGTACTAGTATGAGTCTGCGCCAGTACAAGATTGTAAACAGATTTTTCTTATATTAAAGGAAGATGCCAGTAGGTGGTTTTTGTCTCGCATTGGGTTTCCACCTTATATCATGGTGTTCATGTGTGTTTCTTATGCGTGATGACTGGTTCCATTTTTACTACACCTAGTTACTGTTTATATGGTTAATGAAGTTCTAATGCACTGATTAAAGATCAACATATGATGAATTAGCTGAATCATAAGTTTGTTGGATATAAGCTAGTTTCATTAAACATAGTTGCGTGTACACGCAAGTTCCCTTAACTGAAGTAGCATATATGAATCTGATTATGGAAATGAAAAAGTTATTGATTTGATAACACTGATTCACCGCCCCCCTCGCCCCCCTCCTCTCAGTATTATTTCCAATGGTAACATTTAATCATATTCCTCCTACTCCATTAGTTGACTATGAGAATCCCTCAATGATAGGAGCCATTTCTGTTGAAGAACAAAAATCTTCTTGTGAAACCTTTTTATTTTACTATCCAAGTTTTCACCTTTTTTTCTAGCTACAACATCAAATTTCTTTTGGTTAGCACTTTTCTCACCTCAATAACTGCATTTATTCTATATTCATTTCCTATCCCTTATAATTCTTCTTTGATTTTCGAGTTTAAAAATTTAATAATTTTGTTTGGTTCACCAAGTTTGTGATCTAGTTCCTCTTTGATTTTCGCAATGGTTTCCTTCGCTTTATTCACTAGTTGTTCATGTTCAATATAATTTGAATAGAGGTCCAAAAATATGAAATATCCTAATTAATACCTATGTATATTTGTTCCTTGGCTTCTCACAAATTTTGGGAAGTACTTGATTCATCTTGAAACTTTTCAATCTACTTGATAACCTTAAAAAAAATTGGCAATTCTGAAATGTACACATTATCTAGCTTTATTTTGTTTTCTTCTGCTCTCTACAGTGATTCCTTTAAGTATTCAATCTCCACATTTCTTAATGACAAGTCATCTATTTCTTTAGATAATTGTTGTATTAAATCCTGGTTGGCTGCTCTTATTTACATTGTTGAAGTTTGTGCACTAATTTGTTGTTCCTTCTCCATATTTTTTTCTATGTCTAACTCTATTTTCTATATCTGAATGTTTTGTTCAACAATCATACACAACTTATTTTCTTTTTTCTTTTTTAACTACCCTACTTCTTGAGCTTAAGGATGCTCTGTTGTTGCCAATTTTAATTGTATGTGTAATTATTAAATTTCTACATTTCTATTTTTAATAATCTCATGTTCCACATTAACATCATTATGATCCAATCCTAGTTTGATAACAAAATTTTCTAGGGATTTTATCACTGTATCCTTGGACAAAGATGCCATCTTTTCTAACTTCAGATGAGAATCAATGTTATTTAAAGAAACTTGTAGCTTTGAAGTAGCCATGACCAAACTTGTTAGAGAATAATATATCATTTCACCATCTTTTTTATGTAGATGAATCTGATCTATAGGATGGATCTATTTTGTATCAAAAGAGAACAAAGAAGTCTTGTAATCCTCTACAGATTTTGGAATTGGGACCTTTAGCTCAAGAAATTCCAATTGAAATTGCCCTCTATCATGGTCTAATGTAGACAATAACCTATTATGGGTAGTAAAACTCTGTTTCCAGAACTCAGAAGAGGTTGTAGTTTCAGGTAACTTAGTCTTCTTCTTCATTTCTCTAAATCTAGAAAAAATACTTTATCCACTAGAAGAAGGAGAAGTAGATGGATCAAGGATTGTTTCTTCAGTTTATTGTAAAGTGAACAAAAGCTCGCTTGATACCATTACTGTAGTAGATAGTTCTGTATTTTTTCTCTCTAATGCTTCTTCCTCTATATTATTTTTCTATCTTACTTTGAAAACTCTAAATTCTTCTGATTTAGAACATGAACAACTAGGCAAGGTGTTGTCACTTGGTCTTTTTAAATCCTTGTCTTTATGTCTAGGAGTTTCCAAGGCTCTTTAACTAGAAACCTTCTCCAAAAGCTCTTGCAAAGTATTCTCTTCCCATACATCCTTGTTGGAATATTGTTCAATCTCTAGCTTGGATAAGTGAGTATAAGGAGCAGACTCTTTCTCATGTCTAAGAGATCAAATTACTCGCAAAGGATCATAAGCCCAACTTAATTTAAATTTCATTTGACTTAACAATTTCTGCACCTATTTATCTGTCGCTCTGGTATTTACTATGAATGGACCAACTTGAGCTTTCAGTTTGAATTGAGCTTTTTGATTCCTGGATACAAAATGTACATCTACATTAAGACTTTGTCTTATAAACGACAAGGCAAGTTTTATGATTAGAATAAATGCAGGTAATTTATAAGGTGATAGTTCACAACCATAGATTATGATCTCTTTGAATTTATGGTATAGGTACCAGTCTCGCACTTTTGATTGCTTACTCAAATGAAGAATCCTCTTAATCTCTAAATATATCCATGGAATTGCATCACTATTGAGAATATATAGTGATAAATAAATAAATTGGTCTAGAAAGTCACTAAATGAATAATATTTTGATATCTCTCTAACCAGAGAAGTGCAATGGATGACAAATTGTTTCCTTCCTTGTGAATCTAAATTTTGAAGTGGAAATTTGAATCTCTCAGCTTGGTAGTATATGAAAAAATGGACTAATACAACCTGGTGTTTAAAAGTTCTCTTAGCACTAAACTTACGAAATTTTTCATGAATCTGATCTGAAATATATCGACTAAAATTGCACAAAATTGAAGACTTCTTCCGAGACGAAAACACAAAAAAACCTAAAAGAACTTCATGAACCCATTCGTCGCTTGGATAACCTAACGAACAACAAAGCACATAAATGAATTTTATGGTCATTTCAAGAAATATAGTGGGAGAATAGCGTAGATTATGATGAGGAAATTAAACTCCTTATAGTAAAATTACTTCAAAGATGTTGGTTATTTCTTGGAAGGTTAGCTTATGATATATTTCCATTAGCGATTCAATTGAAAACAAGTGTAGGGAAGTTGGAGGATTGACTTGCAGGGCTTGGAGAATAGATTTTGGTGTGAGATAAAACAATATTTCTACATTTCTAGCTACTACAACATTTTGACTCGGAAGGTATTTGTTTTTACACTAGAAAATAAATTCAAGAAAATGGTGTGTCTGAGAAAAAATGAACTAGGGAAACATTGACACCTAAATACAAATTCATCACTTACATCTTCTTATTTCTGGAATGCCTAGTTATGTAATTCGAGTAAATCAAATTCGCATTTGGTCTCAGTGATTTTAAAATCTAAATCTACAAGGATAAATTCATCTAAGTTTGGGACTATGGGAATCAATGGGTTCTCAATTGATTCCTTACTCTTTCCCTTCTTATTACTCATCTTAAATTAAAAGGAGAGAAAGATATTATGAATACCTGGTGAATTTTTTTGCTGCCTAACATAAGTGATTCTGAAATTGCAGAAATTTTTAGCTTCAAAAGGCTTCTATAAACACTGCTAGCATGAAAGAAATGATACAGAAAATAGGGAATGATATGGACTCAAAGAACGTTTGAATTATCATTAGTGAATTTAATGTTTGGCATGTCTAACTAGTAACTCAAACATTAACGAGAATGATACGCCACATAATGATTACCTTCAGCTGTTAGCAATGGATTTGGTCATGGAAAGTTCATCAGAGAGTGGGGTTAACGGGAAACTAGCGACATAAATTTAGTGGAGATATAGTAGAAACATGGCAGGCAAATAAGGGAGAAATTGCTAGTTGGTAGGCGGTTTGCACAGTGGGTATGATGGTAAGTGATATAGGTGGGGGGCGCACAATGCATATGGCCCTGACATGTAGGCACAGATGGTTTTCCAAAATAGCCAATTGTGGACCCCTCACCCCTGTTAAACCTTAAGAATGTGGGGGCTTCCTACAATTGATCCTCAACCTTTGATGTTGGCAAAGAAAATAGTTTCCATTGAAATTGACTCAATTTTTAGTCAATGCCTTTACTGGGTGGAAAACAAAATTTTTAATTGAGATAATTAAAAAAACTCGTAAGTGGACATTTATAAAATGATGTCAACTTATTTAAAAATTATCTTATCATACCATTTTTACATTTTTCTTTGTTTATAAAAACATGAGGTAAAAAAAGTTACCAATGTTGAGGAGAAGTTGAATTCATTCAACCTTGCTTACGTGGATCCTGGAAAGGTTGAGGCTTTGGTTTCAAAGCATCACTTGTTTTAGCTACGGTTGAGCATTGAGGTTCTATTATCCCTTGACCATTAATTCCAACAGTTTTTCCTCAATAGATAATTTTTGTTAGCAATATCAAGCTAACACCTTGAGTTTGTTTCTTGAAGAAACCACAAGAGGCACCTACTTGTGATGAAACAAAACTTGAAGAATTACTGATATTTTTTTTCCTTAGTTACCAATTCTATATCGAGGGTGGAGGATGGTTTCTATAATCCTTGATTAATATTAAACTTTGACAAATAATCTTCTACGCATTGTAACTGCACTTCCATCTCTTGGATAACTCCCACGAACAACTTTCCATGAAACGATAACCTTTCCTACAACTCTTGGTTCTCATCTTCATTTTTGTATAAAAACATCCTCAACTCAACATTTTGTAGTTGATTGCATCTGTTTATCTAATCAAGTTTCTAAAGTCGCTCATGCTTCACTACATTTTCCATCTTGCATTCAAAACCTGTAATCCCTATTGGAACTACTCTAATACCACATGATTTGGACTGAAAAATTAAAATAAAAACTAATGGTTTTGTTTTAAAATTAATTATTAATTTCCATAAAAATATTATTGTGACTTAATAATAATTTATATACTAAAATTCAAAAATTAATAAGAACATGAAAGGAAATACGACAAGAAAACAAGAAATTTTTAACAGAGTTCACCTAGTGTTTAGGCTATGTCTCATAGTCTCGCTTCAACAAGTGAGTACTTCTATTAATGATATTCTAATTACATCCACAGTACTTTGTTACATATCCTCATCTACATTAGAAACTCAAGGTGTATTGATCACGATGAAAGTTTTCTTAGAAGACCAGAGCTTCTATTTATAAACACCCTATAGCCTGCAAAAGTGCCCGAAGATGCTTCCAATTTGCTACAACTAAAACGTAATGTCCTACAAAGGAAGTTTAAAGATCATATCTCCCTTTTCTATCATCCAAAATGGATGGAAGCTTGTGTTTAATACATTACACAATCAAAATACAACCCAAAAAACTGAATATTATTCTTTCCTGCATAAGAGCTCCCTATGGCTTACTAGTTATTGGAGTGGTTATGTAAAAGATTGCATATAAATCTTTTTTCTTTGAAGCTATGCTTTATGATTTCCCGTGGAATTTTTGGGTTTGAAACTATTCTCATAATAAAACTATTATTATTTTATGCGTAAACGATGTATGAATTTGTGGCATATTGGTTAAACCAAAGCAATGGTAGCGTCGAGGTTGTGGGTTCGACCTCATGAAGCTCCATATATAGTGAATGGATAGAATCAAAATATTAAATAAAGTTTGTGCCACTTGATTTCTAATTTCCCACCGATGGTATAATGATTAATGCATTGTGACTTAATCCTTGAGGTCCTAGGTTTGATCCACACTAGCACCATTTCTAAAACAATAGAACTTTCAAAATATTATAAATAATTTTGTTCCCATGGTTGCAACACCAAATTTTGGCTTCTTGATAAGTAGTTGAATTATTTTTCAGAAGATATGGAGTTTTTCTTTGGAAGGTTCTTGGCCAATCATAGGATGCCAAATGGGGGTGTTTGATTATTCCACCTCATATCTAGTAACATGCCAACTGAGTGCTATAATTTCATGTTTCTTGTCAAGCGACATCATGGTAACTCACTAGCCATGAAATATGTCACATATAATACCATGTAGTTCCACGTGAGCACCATTTTTGTCACATGCCGCATTAGCTCCATACTTCCACATCATCTGCCTAGTCACTTATCACATTCACAATCATACATTTGTACCTTCACATGTTAACCTATGAGTGGTCCACGTATTGATCCTACTACCATGTCAGTATCATGTAGTGCCATGTGGAACTTCCTAGTGCTACCATGTAGCAACCCTATAGACTCTATTCCTATTTCCCACAAACTTTTGACTGTGATAACATTCACATAGAAAGTCCTTTTTCACTTTGTTCAATTTTCTTTGGAAATTCTTCATTGACCTCTTCATAATGGAACCATTTTTCTCATGTTTTGGGACATTTAAATTTTCAAGCTACAAATATCCTCTTGGATCAAACCTCCCCACAAAAATTACTTTTGGACCCCAAAAATATACATACATGGTTTTCAATTTGTCTCATTCATTACATATTCATAAGGTTCATCATTAAAACATGTGTGATTACAATAAATATAATGAATATTTGTCATATGCTTTTCACTAAAACATGCTAGTAGTTTATCTTCTTTTAGTTGTTCTTGTTTCTTCACTAGTATTTCCTCTTCCTTCATGTCTATATGCAAAATTTTCCTTTTCTTCTTCATACGAAGCTCTTGATGGAGTTTCCAATAATTAATGTCTTCGTGTCCATACTCATTGTAATAAGTGAAATGGCTTTTCAACATCCATCCTTTCATTCTCTTCTCTTTATTTCGATGTTATGATGGGTCTTTGTGTTGTGTCCCCTTCCTGGCTAACATAACTATCCTACACAAATCCATTCTTTCTGACACTTAGAAACACTATGGTTATTCAACCCAATAAATGTACATGGCTTCGCATAGGAGACGTTTTGCTTTACATTGCAAATTTTCTTATAATCAATTGGAACTTCAGAATAATTAGGCTTATTAAAGCTTGGATGGTTGTATTTGGTATAAGTATGTCGAGGAGAAGCTAACTACATTCTCCTTACTTACATGGCTCCTAGAAAGGTTGAAGCTTTGGTTTCAAAATATCACTTTCTTTAACTACAATGGATCATTCACTAATTTTTTATTTGTCATACCCCAATCATACATATCAAGGAATTTATGAAATCTCTATGGGTTGCATTATCCCATGACCATTAATTCCAAGGTCTTTCCTTCAGACCCCATTTTTGTTTGAAATATCAAGGCAACATCTTGAGTGTGTTTCTCAAAGGGATGAAAAGAAGCATCTACTTGTGATTTACAAAAAATCAAATATTTGTTTATACTATTTAACTCACTACAGATTATGGATTTGGTGTGGAAGATCCTTTATCTAATATTTCATCAGCGTACAACTTTTTTAGATCATATTTTTCTTGTTGCAGCCATACTTCCATCTCTTTGACAATTCCCATGAATGGCTTTCCATGAAGTAATAACCTTTCTTGTAGCTCTTACTTCTCATATTCCTTTTGTAGAAACTTACTCAACTTATCATTCTCTTCTCAAATACAATTGTTGATATCATAAATTTCTCAGAGTCACTCACACATCATTACCTTTTCCATCTTGCATTCAACACATGCAATCCTTGTCAAACCTACTCTGATACCACTTGATATAGCCCAAAATCAAAAAAAAAAAATGATGGATGTGTGTTGAAATTAATTAATAAATACCATAATTTTTTCATTATGAGTTAATGAAAATCTACATACTTGAATGGAAAAATGAATAACAACATGAAAGCAAAGATTAGAAGTAGAAAATAATTTGTTAACAAAGTCCACTGAGTGTTCAAGCTATGTTTATAGGTCTCACTTAAATAAGTGACTTCTTCTATCAATGAGATTCTAAGTACATTCATCATACTTTGTTACATATCATCATTTGTATTACAAACTCAGTGTATATTTTTCACAATCAAATCCATTTAAGAAAAAAGACAATTTTTGAATATAAACACACTATAATTTGCAAAACATTCTCGAACAAGCTTTCAATATTCTATAGAAAAGTCACTATGACCTCCAAAAGGAATATGAAAGTTCATTTCTCCCTTTACCATCCTCGAAAGGGTTGTAAGTCTACATTTAATACATTATGTAGTCAAAGTACAACCTCAATAGAACTAATGTTTGGCCTTTCTTGCACAAGATCTACCCATGTCACATTCGTTATTGGAGTGGTTATATAAGAATTTGCATAATTGACATCATTGGTTTGGGTCTCAATTTGTTATTGTTCCCTATCAGATTTTAGGGTTTGAAAATATTTTATTAACAAAATTATCGTCCTTTCAGCCATAAAACATGTATGAAGCTATGACATATTGGTTCAACCTTGTGGGGATCCATATATAGGTAATGGATAAAATTGAAATATTTGAAATGTTCCATAAATGGTTTAGTTATTAGGCTGATGTGATTCAATCTTGGAGGTAATTGTTTAGATCCCTATAGGTGCTATTTTTGGAACAATGGAACTTTCCAATCTTTATAAAAGGTTTTCTTATGATAGGTTCTAACATCAATTGTCAGCTTGTTGGTAAGCCACTCAACTAGTTTTTGTGACATTTGAATTTTTTCCTTATAAAGTTGATGGCTAATAAATGGCTACTAAATGGTAGCCTTTGATTGGTCTACCTCATTGTAACAACCCTAGTTGAATATTCATGTAAAAAATATAAGACCGTGGTCATGGGACACACAGTTGAAGTTAAAAGGTGGGAAAATCATCCTAGTGCGTGTTCATTTTGGTTATTATGTCTAAAGGAAATTGACAAAGGAAACAGAAAAGGATTTGGTAAGGCAAAATGGTATTTTCGGCACATTTATTTATGAAAATAATGAAAATTAGGAGAAAATGTAGGTGAAAGGTCGCAGGTTGCATGTGAGGAGGAAAATGAAGAAAATGGAGACCTCATTATAAAAAAGGTGTTTCAGGATCAGTGGGTAGGTTTGTTCACTGTGGCTTTTTGTCAGTTTAGTTTTATGGATCGCACTCTATTCTCTCCCTCTCACACTCTTGCACACTGAGAGTTTTCTTGAAGCACTCTTGGGGAGTGTGGCATACTTGGAGAAAGAAGTCAAAGGAAGAGCAGGAAAGCATAAGAGGGAATCGCGATCAATATTTATAGCGAGTTTTACTTATAGGTACTAACTTACATATATGTTTTCCTCACTAGTTTTCACATGCATGTGGTTTATTTGTCATGATCTATCATTGGCATGGACAATTTCTTGGATTAACAGTGGATTTTCCTAGCCTTGCCATTTATGAGATAGCCATGGTGTTATGGGTTCATTTATTTTTTTTCCTGGTTTGTTCTCATGTTTCGTTTAGTTTGGGCTGAGTTATTAGTTCGTGCAGCCTTGGTTGGAAAAATGCTTTGGAAACCCTGTAACAACTTGGGTTGAGTTACTAGTCCTATAGTCTTTGTTGAAAAAATTCTCTCCAACCTTCTAAAAGCTTGTGTTGAGATATTAGTCTTAGAGCCTTCACTGGAAAAATGCTCTGGACTCCTTGGTGGGTTGAGTTACTAGTCCCAGAGCCTTGGTTGGACGAACGCTCTGTAGCCCGAAAGCACATGCGGGTTGAGTTACTAGTCCCAAAGCCTTGGTTGGAAAAATGATTCGGAGCTCAGAAACAACAATGGGTTTAGTTTATAATCCTAGAAGTTGGGTTAGAAAAAATGCTCTGAAGCCCTGGACAGCTTGGCTAGAGACCAATCTGATCATGTTTTCTGATGTTGGACCATGAGGTGGAATCATTGTTTGATGGTTTGATGTGGTTTGGCCTCTATAAGCCCTAGTTAGATTTTGATGGATTGTTCCATTAGATCCCACATTCATGATTGAAATATGGCATGGGGGTCACTGGCTAAAGAGAGATTTTGCTCAGGCATGTCTATGGTCAGGTGGTTTGTTGATGTCTCAAAGCTGGTTGGCCTTTTTCATCATTAATACGAGGTTACTTCTCCTTGTTATTTCATGAGTATTATACTAGTTTATATGTGGATTATATGGTTGTTTTTTCCTTCATATTTTTGTTGTTATCATGTTAGTTATGAACATTGTTTGATGGTTTGATGTGGTTTGGCCTCTGTAAGCCCTAGTTAGATTTTGATGGATTGTTCCATGAGATCCCACATTCATGATTGGAATATGGCATGGGGGTCACTGGCTAAAGAGAGATTTTGCTCAGGCATGTCTATGGTCGGGTGGTTTGTTGAAGTCTCAAAGCTGGTTGGACTTTTTCATCATTAATACGAGGTTACTTCTCCTTGTTATTTCATGAGTATTATACTAGTTTATATGTGGATTGTATGGTTGTTTTTTCCTTGATATTTTTGTTGTTATCATGCTAGTTATGAACATGCATTATGATGGTGACTATGTATGGCTCTCATCATGTTTTTACTTGTAAATGAATGAACAATGTATTTATGGCCTAATAGATGAAATTGCAACTAATATGTTGAGGCATCAATGCTTCTTAGCATTTCTATGATAAATATGAGAACCCTATGCTCAATTATATTGTTAATACCTATAGCTTTCTTGTTTGTGACATGTTTGACAAAATTCTTATCGTGGCTAGTAGGGGTCAAATCTAATACTTCTCATTGTTTTTTCAAATGTATCTCTGTTCGACTATGAAATTTCATTTCTGAAGGTGTGATTGAGTTCTGGGCATTGACTTGGGATCTAGGCCTAAAATGTGGCACAAATCCTGGAGTCACGGGCACCACACATGGCAAAACAAAACCCCAGAATCTCCATTTCTCTTTTTATGGGAGTGTCTGGAGCCTCCTAGATGAACCCTGGCCCATATCAAGTGAGCATTGAGGGGTTTGATGCACTAAAACTTCAGTTGGTATCAGGGAATGGTTACCTGAGTTGTTGGGATGGCTCCTGGGAGTTTTGTTGTTGATGTGGAATGCCTTTGTGATGTGTTTCGCTAGTTCCACTTCCTTAACTAACACATAAGGAGTCGAATCATATCATAGTAACTTCTCATCACATGTTTACCACGGTTGGCTAGTTACATGGGTAGATGAAGGAGGAGGGTTTTACAGAATGGTATTAGAGCATGGTTCAACACTTGGACTGGATGGGCAGAATGTGTTTGTCATGGATGCATGTAGGTTGTATATGTGCTTGTTATGTATGCATGGTAGTGGTCATTGTTACAGTTGTATTTCTACGTGGGAGTTGATGATATTGTTGTTGGGATGAATCTATCATGAATGCATGTTGGTTGTATATGCATTTGTTATGCATGTTAGTGTTTATATGTTTTTATGCATGCATTTGCATGGTTAAGGTTGTTGTACATGAGGTCATTGCATGCATATTAGGTCATCATGATGATATTGGTATGTTATGATGCTAATGTGTTGGTTGTGATAGAGAAGGATATGGGGATCATTAAAATGAAGTTGCAACAATGGACTTCAGGGTAAGAGCATATCATCATACAGGTTTGTATGGAGGTCATGCAGGTATGTTGGTTAATGTTTGTTATAAACATTAGGGTTATTGATATGCTTGTCATTCTATTCTTATTATGTTTACATGTATGATAAATGTTAGTTGATTAGTGTAGTCATATGCACATGTGACATATAGTCATCAATGATAGTAACTTGTGGTTGTATGCCTTGCTATTGTGTTTTTATTATTGTTAACTTAATGATTATGTTATATGTTTTTGATAAGAATGTCATAGGTTAACTTGTTGTTGTTATATGCTAGTAACTTGATGATTAGGGTTATTACATAAACATCTTGATGTTATATGTATCATACTAATTTGGATTGCTCTATGTAAATGATTAGGGTTATGAAATTCAAGTATAAGTTAATATGTAGTGATATTATGTCATAATAATCTAGACTGACTATGTATATGTGATTGTTATGCATGAATGATAATTTTTTATCAGTGTATGCTGTTAAGATGATAGCTAGTGACTATTATGGATATCATGACCTTATTTATGTTTCAGTTGATATGTCATGAAGTTATATCATGCTAATCTAGATTGATTGTGCAACCAAGATAGCCTCCCTTGAGATACATTAAGATATGAGTTGGATTATGTCATCTATTTGGTGTTTGAGTGTTTGGTGCCTATTATGTCATCTAGTTGATTTATTTAACATGGTATGTTTGCAAGTTTCTTGAATGTTTGATGACTTGCATAATATTAGTATGTGTTCAAATGACCTTGTTTCAAGATGGTTGTACTAACAAATATGTATTGACATAGTTGATATGTACTTGAGTGGAAGCAGGTGATAATTGTATCATTATGTCTAATGACTATGAGTTGACTATGTATTATGACTTGATTATTATTCTTGGCAAATGTTGATTTCAAATTAGTATATATGTTGCCTTGATCCTTGGAACATGTGATCGACATGTGTGAGCGGTTGCAGGAAAACATGCTTTATGCAACTAGGTAAAGTAATTGGTGTAATATTATGTTCACTTATGCACTGATCATTATGTGTTTATGGTAGTATGATGTAGGGCACTGCATGACAAAAGAGACTTCCATGAAATATTAAAGAAGGCTCGAGTTGATCTTTCACTTGGAAGAATTGGAAACTTGTGGGGATGGAGTCATGGTGTCTCTTTCCAGTCTTTTGTGATTTTTTGAGCTTGATTTGTGATTGTGTTTATGTCTAGTTCAAGGCCTTGCCAGCTTGTTATGGTTTCGTGTTGTTATTGGTTTCAATGGTCTTCTTCTTGTTTGTTCCTTGTGATTTCCTTTTAAGTCGTGAGTCTTTGGAATTGGTTTGGGAAAGAGGAAATTTAATGGAGTTCATGGAGAGTTGTATGGTACTCAATATGTGATGTAATGCATGGATGAAGCTTTATGCATGTATAAGGGAAGCTTAAGGAAAGCGTATGATATCTAGTTGGATTGGTGGGATCCATTGAGGTAAATGAACGGTCATACGACAATCATGAGAAAGGTAATAGAAAGGGTAAAGTAAATTGATTTGAGGCTTCATATGCCTTAGCTATGTTGGGAACTGTTGTTCTTAATATTTTGCATGGTGTGCATGAATAAAGGAAATTATCTTAACCTTGGCCTTATGATATCTAATAATTATGATGTGATCAGGATTTCTTTTTGCTAATGTTTATATTCATGTATTTTTGTATGTACATTGTTATATGACAGGTTCATTAGGGATCATGGTTGTTTTAAGTTGATGTTTGTAGGTGGTCTTGTCTACAAGTGGTACTATGTAGATGTTGTACATAAGGTAATGATGTACATGTGGTATTGTGTTCCTTTCATACACGTCATGTTGCAGGCATGATGTACTATGTATGTGCATTGTGTAGTCATGGTGTTGTGGCATTCATTATGTTGTACTTTATGCACATATATGTGTTATGTCATACATCAAGTGTAGGTGTATGTATTTATAAAGTTGTTTCATATACCAAGTGTAACTATATATATATGTTGTGTTGTAAACTGGGTGTAGGTGTATGAGTTGTATGTCAGGTGTAGGTGGTTATATTGCATGGTGTTGTATGCCATGTGTGGTTGTATGTGTGGGATATACATTATGTGTACGTGTACATGGTTGAAGAGAAGGAACTAGATGTTTTTCGGGTGTGGAAACAGATCAAATGTGAGTATGGAATAAGGAGAAAGGTACAAGCTAAGGATTGATTAAAGGAGAAGTGTTAGTATTTTATTTCAATTTTATTATGCATGTGATTTATGATTATGGTCTATGATGATTGCATGTGATATAAGATTCTGGTGTATGATGGCTACATGTGATTTATGATTTTGATCTATGATGGTTATGTTATGAGCTAAGAAAATGTGATATGCTTATACATTGTGATTTGGTCAAGAAAATTACAAGTGTACCTTACTGATGAGCTACCAATACGGTATGATTTGGATTTATTTCAATTCATTTTGAATCTAATGGAAGTTATGTTGTTGGTCCAGGAAGCATGGAAATGTCTAATTTAGGTGGTTGAAACTAAATGCAATCATTAGCCATAGCAGCAAAAGGAATTGGAACATGAAATAGTATGTTGTTAAAGTACTTTAGGAGTAGGGCCATTGTGGGACACTAGTACCCAATAGTGTCCATCAATTTCGATGAGCATGCTATGGCTAGTATGATGGTTTTGAGGTAGGGATATGACTTGGTTTTTGGACCCTCTTATCCAAGGAAACCTTGCCGAGGGCTAGACTTCCCAGGATGGGGGTGCCAACAAAACTTGGAAGGTGTGTGATTGCATGGAACGGGGTGACTATATTTCAATAGGGACTGTGTAGCAGAGAAGGGAAGGATGGGGATGGATTTGTTTTGGTCAGAATAATTTCTAGATGGAATCAATTTCACATTGGGATTTCACCCTACAAGAATGAGTCAATAACTATTCACTAAGAGTACAAGTGAAACATGATTATAACACTAGACATTGGATGCAAATTTGACCTTCTAGTGGATTCATGACTTCATCAGAAGGAGGTGAATCCTGGTATTACTTTAAGGGTGGAGGTGTAAGCCTTTGGATTCCCTTGTCGTAGATAAAAGCATCGTATCCTTTTATTAAATGGTTGAGAAAATGAGCATATCTATATATGTGTATGTTATTGTAAATATTATATCAAGCTAGATTTATAAAGCTACATAGATAGTATGAATATTTGTTGGGTGAAGTAAATGTTTATTTGTGTATATGTATTTATTATCATAAATATCATAATGAGTTATCTTATAAATCTCGAGTAAATGGTATGGTTTTCATGTTTCGATAGTGATCATTCTCATCTGATCTAGGTAGTGATCATTCTGATCTGATCATATGTTTTTTGGGTAGTATGTTTTGCTTTTAGCTATCTTGTTGGTTGTAGTTTTCATTGAACACCAAGGATAATGTTCCCCCAAGGGGGAGGGTTTTGTAACATTTCTGGTTAAAAATTCATGTAAAACATATAAGACAATGGTCGAGGACACATATTCCAAGGTGAATTCTGGGAAAAGCATCCTAATGTATCTTCATTTTGGTTTTTATGGCTAAAGGAAATTGGCAAAGGCAATGGAAACAACATTGGAAAGCCAAGACGACATATTTGGCACATTTATTTATGAAAATAATGGAAATAAGGAGAAAAGGGAGGTGAAAAGTCACAGGTTCCATGTGAGGAGGAAATTGAAGGAAAATAATGTAAAATGAAGAAAATAAAAGCCTCATTGATAAAAAGGCTTCTGCAGATCAATGGGTAGGTTTGGTTAGTATAGATTTCTATTAATTCAGTTTTGGAGCACTCATTATATTCTCTCTCTCTCACACTCTTGGACAATTAGAGTTTTCTTAGATAACACTTGGAGAGTGTGGCATAATTGGATGCTTGGAGTAAGAAAGCATAAGACGACATGGGGATCAACAATTACAGCATGTTTTTCTTATAGGTATCAAGTTGCATGTATGTTTACCTCGCTAGGTTTGGCATGCATGGAATATGGATGTGGTTTATTGGTCATGATGTATCATTGGCGTGGAATATTTCCTGGATTGGTAGTGGATTTTCCTAGCCTTTACATTTCTGAGATAGCCATAGTGGTGTGGGTTCATTTCTTTGTTTTTCTAGTTGGTTCTCATGTTTCCTTTAACTTGGGTTGATTTATTAATTCCTAGAGCCTTGGTTGGAAAAATGTTGTAGAATCCTTGTAATGGCTTGGGTTGAGTTACTAGTCCTAGAGCCTTGGTTGGAAAAATTATCTAGAGCCCTCTAACAACTTGGGTTGAGTTATTAGTCTTGGACCCCTAGTTGGAAAAACACCCTAGAGACCTTGCTTGGTTAAGTTACTAGTCATGGAGCCTTGGTTGGACAAATGCTCTAGAGCCCGATAGAAATTGTGGGTTTAGTTACTAGTCACGGAGCCTTCATTGGAAAAACACTCTGGAACTTGGAAGTAGCGGTGGGTTCATTTACTAGTCCTTGAAGCGGAGTTGGAACCAATTTTTTTAAGCCTTCGAAAACTTGGGTAGAGACCGATATGGTGATTGTTTCTGATGTCTGACTGTGAGGTGGAATCATTATTTGATGGGTTGAGGTGGTTTGGCCTCTAGAAGCTCTGGTTCAGCTTTGATGGATTATTTCATGAGATCCCAGATTCATGCTTAGAATATGGCACGAGGATGACTGGATGAAGAGATATTTTCTCAACCATGCCTATGGTCGTGTGGTTCGTGTAAGTCCCAAAGCTGGTTAGCCTTTGCATCATTAATATGAGGCTATTTATCCTTTTTATTTCATGAGTATTATATTGGTTTATTTTTGGATTATATGGTTATTTTTTCCTTGATATTTCTATTATTATTATGCTATTTATGAACATGTATTATGACAATGGCTATTTATGGCTCTCATCATGTTTTTACTTGTAAATGAATGAAAAATGTTTTTGTGGCCTAATAGATGAAATTGCAACTAATGTGTTGAGGCATCAATGCTTCTTAGTGATTCTCAGATAAGTATGAGACCCCTATGCCCAATTATGTTGTTAATACATATAGCTTTCATGTTCATGACATGTTTGATGAAATGCCTTTCATGGCTAGTAGGGGTCCACTCTATTGCTTATCAATGCTTTTGCAAAAATATATTTGTTACACTATGAAATTTCATTTATGAAGGTGTCATTGAGTTTTGGGTAGTGACCTGAGCTCTGGGCCTGAAAAAGTGGCTCAAATACCAGAGTCGTAGGCACAATAGTGGGAAAAAATTTCTCGAGAAACTTTGTTTCTGTTACTATGGGAGCATCTGGAGCCTCCTCGATGCACCCTGCTCCATTTGAAGGGAGCGTCCATGGTTTTGATGAACTCAAACTTTAGTTGGCCTCAAGGGCTAGTTACCTAAGTGGTTTGGACGGCTCCTGCAAATTTATTTTGTTGATGTAGAATTATTTTTTGATGTGTTCAGTTGATTCCACTTCCTTAACTCAAACATAGGGAGTCAAATCATATCATAGTAACTTCTCATCACATGTTTACCCTGGTTGGCCAGTTACTTGGGTAGATGTGGGAGGAGGGTGTTACAATCATGTCCAATCAGATTCCAAATTAGTCCTACAATTCCCCATGTACACTCCAAACGATGCCATGTGTCCTATCACACCACATCATTCTAACTCACAAGTCATGTAGGATGCCACCTGGGCTACCACATCATGCCACATCAATACCATTTATCTACCGCATGTCATGTGGCACATCAACTACATACCAACATGTCATCTACAAAGTCACCCTCCATGTCAACATTTTTATTTCCATGTGTTGACCTGGGACTAAGTACACCTATTTTATGTACTGCCATGTCTGTATCCTACAATCCCACATGGTGCTTCCTAGTGCTGCAACATGCTAGCACTGCAAATCTTTTTGATGTTTCCCATAAACATACAACACAATAAATTTCACATGCAAATACCTTTTTCACCCATTCAATCTGTGATGGAAAGTATTTGTCAAGCACTTTCTAATGGAGCTATTTTTGACAGTTTTGAGACACTTAATTTTTCATGTTACAATGTCCTATTGGACCAAACCTCCCAAATAGAGGGACTTTTGCACCCTGAAAGTCTACATACATTTTATTTCTTTTACTGATTACATATTCATGAGGCTCAAGACAAAACACTATGTTGTACAAAATGATGTTATAAGAGGGGATCATTACAATAGGCGTGATTACACTAATGGAAACAAAATACGATGAAGAATTTTCATCCACCTTTCACTTAAGCAATCCGATGGTTTCTCTTTTTCTAGATGATCCTCTTTCTTTGCTATTGTTTCATCTTCCTTCATCAATATATGAAAAATATTGTTGTCCTTCTTTGGACAAACCTCTCGATGGAGTTTCCAACATTTATCTTCTTGATATCCACCATTGTTGCAATAAGTGCAATTATTTTTCAACATCTAGCCTTTATTTCATTTCTCATTCTTTTGATGTGGAGATGGGCCTTCATGTTCTGTCCCATTCCTTATCAACATAAATTTCCTATACAGTTTCATTTCCTTTCCAACACTTGGAAACACTACTATTATTAAACCCACATAATGTACATGGTTTCTTGTACTATAAGCTCTGCTTTACATTGCCAATTTTCTTATAATCAAAAGGAATGCTTGAATAATTAGACTTATTATATCTCATATGGTTATCTTTGGTTCATGTATGTTAAGGATAATATAACTTCATCCTTCCTTGCTTTTGTGGCTCCTAGAAAATATGAATGTCTAGTTTTGAAGCATTACTTTATTTAGGTACAGTTGACTATTCACCAAGTTTTTGTTTTCCATATCCAAATCCTACATATTAATTCCTTCCTACAATATTTATGGGTTTCTTTATCTGTTGACCATCAATTTGAAGGCATTTTCCTTCATAGCCCATTTTTGTTAGCAATCTCAAGCGAACATCTTGAGTGAGTTCTTTAAAGGAACTGAAGGAAGCATGTAATGGGATTAAATATAACTTTATGCTATTTACCTTAGATACAAATTCTAGATTAGGAATGGAGGATGTTTTCTCTAATCCTTCATCACATTGCAAATTTTATAGAGCCTATTTAATGACCTGTAATTGCACTTTCATCTCTTGTATAACTCCCATGAAGAACTCGCCATGAAATGATAACCCAACCTTTCATGTAGTTATTGTCTCTCCTCTTCATTTTTTTGCAAAACATTATTCAACTAAACACTCTCTGATTAAATACAATGGTTGATCTCCTCAAGCTCATAAAGCCTCTCAAACTTCACTACTTTGATCGTCATGTATTAAACACCTACCATCCCTCTTTGACTTGCTAATACACCACATGATCTAGACTAAAATTGAAATCCAAACTGATAGATCAATGTTAAAATTAATTATTAACTATAATAAATTACTCCTTATGGCTTGATAACAATTAATATAGTTGAATTAATAAATGAAAAAAATTAAAGAAAAGATGACAAGGAGACAATAATTCATTAATGGATGTCACCAGGAGTTCAAGTCATGTCTTTGCATCATACTTCAACAATTGATTTCTTCTATTAATGAGATTCTAATTACATTAAACATTCCTTGTTTCATATACTCATATGCATTACAAAATCAATATGTAGTCATTACAATCAAATCTATCTCAAAAAAGCAGAAATTTTGACTATAAGCACCATATGGTTTGCAAACGCTATTGAAGAAGCTTCCAATCTAATATAGCTGAAATGTAGTCACCTACAAAAGGACTCTAAATCTCATCTCTTTGATTTTTTTCCTCCAAAACGGATGGAAGCATGTTTCTAATACATTACATAGTCAAAACAAAGCTTCAAAAGAACTAATGTTAAACCTTTCTTGCATGATAGCTCCGTATGGAGAATTATTTATTGAAAGGGTTATATACAAATTTACATAGCAAAGATCATTCGTTTAGATATCCATTTTCTATGATTCCCAATGAAATTTCAAGGTTTGCAAATATCCATGTAACAAAAATATTGTTCTATCGGGCCTAAAAATGTATGAAGATATGGATATTGGTGAAATTGATGCAGTGGTAGTGTGGAGGTCATGGGCTAAACCCTATGGACCTCCATATATAGGCAATGGATAGAATAAAAATATTAAATAAAAGACTTCTTAATTTTTAATGTCCCACGAGTTATCTAATCATTAGAGCATTTTGATTGAATTTCAAAGGTCTCAGGTTCAACTATTTCCAATGCCCTTTTGGGAGGAATGGAACTTTCAAAACTTTATTACATGTTTTTTTTTTCCATAGGTTCCACTGCCAGTTGTTTTCCTATTGGTAAGCCATTCAAGTTGTTTTCATGAGGTCTATAGTTTTTCCTTTTAAGGATTTTGGCACATCAGAGGTTTCCACGAGGGGGATTATGATATTTTGAACTCATGTCTTGTGACCTCCCAAATAAAAACCTATAATTCCATGTGTCCACTCCCAATGTTATGATGCTTCCAATCCCAATGCTACCATGTGTCTTATCATGCCACATTATGCTGACTCACTAGCCATGTAGGATGATGCCTACCCTACCACATGGTACAACATTAGCTCCATCTATTTCCCACATGTCACATGCCACATCAACTCCATATTGGAATGTCATTTATCCATTCATAAGGCACGTCAACATTTGTACATTTATATTGTTAGATGTTGACTCGTGACTTGTCCACCTATAGAATATACTTCCAAATCAACATCCTACAATGCGATGTGGCACTTGGGTAACAAACCCTCCCACATTTACCCATAATCATAGGTATGTCGGGGTAAACATGAATGGAGGTCTACCATGACACAACTCATGTCCCTAAGTATAGTTAAGTAAGTGGAATTGACACTTTGAAAACTTTATTGACTTCCCTCAAGTGATACAGGACACACAAGAGGTAGAAAACCACTATAGGTTCCCAAACCCTGAGTTAACTTCCTTTTTAAGTGACCTGGATCCCCAATCACTTTGATTACAAGGAAAGATAGTCAATGTAACCCTCTAGTCACTCTAATGACCCTACCTCCCAACGAATGTAGTGTAGATTACCCATTTGTGCGCCTACAACCCCAAAATTTGAGCCATGTTTCTAGGGCCTAACTCTCAACCACTACCCAAAACTTAACGAGACATTTAGAAATGATAAATGACACTAGGAAAGCTCCATTGACACAAAACATAGGTAAGGAGTTTGCCTAACCAGGTCTAACCATGAAAACCATTACGTCAAACACATGGTGAACATTAAATCTATAGGTCATGAATGCATATATGAACATAAAGATCTAAAAATTATCTGAGAATCATCAATAAGGTCTAATGCCCTCCCATAGTAGCTGCAATAATATCTATTAGATCATGCATTCAATAACCATTCGTTTACCAATCAATCCATGTTAGGAGCCATAACTAGAATCTGCCATAAAACCATGCTTATAACCATCACATAACCAAAATAATAACAATGATACAACAACCATCAAATCCACATCTTAACAAGTACATTTACTCATAAAATACAAGAGAAAATTAGCTCTTATTAACATATACAAAAGCGAACTAAGTCAAGCACTTCCACGTACCACCCGACCATAGATTGGGCTGAGCCAAATGTTTCTTTTAGCCAATCACCCCCATTCCATATTCCAAGCATGAATGTGGGATCTCATGGGAAAACCAACGCATCATCAACAGAAGCAGTCCAAAGTTTAAACCACCTATGCCCTCACACTACTGTGATCTCACATAAACCAGTCCTAAGATCAAAAAACCAAACCAAGCTTGTATGCCTCAAAATTCCTTCACCATCCCTTGAGGAGTTTTTCTCTCTCCACCCACCCGTTGAGTGATTTCTGGAGAAAACCATATCCACCCCAAACCCTTGGGAATTCCTTGAGACCACCTCACTCAGATGCAAACCCTTCTAGAAATTTGAAGCTTGACCAAGAATGAATCCCATCACACCATGTCTATCTAGGAATTGGAAAGGCAAGAATGAAACCACTGTTAAAGTAATGAAAACAAATGTCAATGATAGTAAATAATAGAAATACACACATGCATGTAACATGCATGCCAAAAGTAGCTAGGAAATCATAAATGCACACTGTTACCTCCAAGTATTCCTATTGAAGTCACTTTGTCCCACTCTTCCTTGCTTCATCCTTTCTTTCCTTTTCTTTCTTTTGCTTCCTTTAATTTCTTGATTTCTTTCTCGTCTTGGTTCTCTCCTCCTTTCTCAAGCCAATTCCAAAACTCAACTAACAAAATGTTCTAAATTGATCCTTAGAAGCCTTTTTATCATTAAGGCCTCTATTTCCTTCAATTTCCTCTATTTTTCCTTCATTTTCCCTATCATGCAAACTTGTGACCGTTCATCAAACATTTCTCCTATTTTTCTTTATTTTCATAAACAAAATGTCAATTAATGCCTCATTTCCTTTCCAAATCCTTTTCCAATTTCCCTAAGCAATAATAAACCAAATTAACACCAACTAAGGTGTTTTTCCAAAAATTCAACTTGGAATACATCTCCCATGAACTTGGTCTTATTTTTCCTTTATTAACTTTATTACATAAAATTTTAACTCGAGGCTATTGCATACCCCTCCCCCTTAGGGGAAAGATCCTGAGTGTTCTATAACACCTATAACTAGCAAGACTATTGAAAATCAAAAATCCTACCCATGGATACTTATAATGTATGTCAATGCAGTATTTACAATGAACAACACGTTGAAAGCATGACAATCATACGAGTTACTAGAGCTTTATAACATAAACTCATTACGATATTTACAATAACAACCACACACATACTTATGCATATTTGCTTCAACCAACAAATAGCTATACTATTCATAGAGCTTTATAAATCCACAATGATATAATATTCAGAATAATATGCACATATATACATATGCACATTTTCTTTAACCAACAAACAAAAGGATATGTTTCCTGCATCCACAACAAGGGAATATAGAGGCTTACACCTCCACCCTCAAAAGTAGTTACAAGATTCACATCCTTCTCAGGAAGTCCAAAATCCACTTCCAAACTCAAACATACATCAAATGTCCAGTGCTACGATCCTCATGCTACCCATTCCCTCAGTGAACAGTTATCAGCTCATTGTTTCAGGGCACACTCCCAATGTGCATCTGATTCCATTTGTAAATGGTAATGAACAAAACAAATCCATCCCCCATCCTTCCCTTCTCTGTTGCACAGTCCCTCGGTCAATTTGGTCACCCCCTTCCATGCAGTCACTCACCTTCCAAGTTCCCATGGAATCCCTTACCCTCGGTGATCCAACCCTTGATAAGGTTTCCTCACATCGGAAGTTCCAAAAGCCAAGGCATATCCTTACCTAAAACCATCATGCTGGTTGTAGCATTCTCATGGAAATCAATGGAAATTATTGGGGACTAGAGTACCACAATGGGCATACTCCTGAATTCTTTACCAACATACAACTACCCATTCCAATTCCCTTTATTGTTGCTACTAATTCTTGTAGTCGGTTTCAACCATCCAAACCGAGAATTTCCATTCTTTCGTGTAACAATCACATCATTACCATTAAATTCAAAGTTAATTGAAATAAATTCTAATCATACCTCATTGGTATCCTGTCAATAAGATACAATTTCAATCTTGTTTACTTCATGTCACAACAAGTCAAACTAGCTCTTTGATCAAATCATCATGTATAAACATATCACATCCAACTAGCTCGAAACACCACCATCATAAATAAAAATTGTATATCACATGTACCCATCTTAAATTAGAATCATATGCATAATTAAAACAGAAATAAAATATTGATACTTATCTTTCAATTATTTTTTTCTTCTGCCTTTGTTCTTCTCACTTTATGTACATATATTGAATCAGTTGCCAAACCTGACAAGCACTCAGTGCCTTCTCTTCCTTTCAAGCAACAAGGGTATCTATAGATTAAGCTATTTCCTCCCTCAATATCAACAATAAGGGTATCTTGAGAATAAAACACCTAAATCTACAATATCATCAACAAGGGCACAAATAGTCCCATATATGTTGGTCCCATCACACTATACAACACATACACATACACAGTGTATAAAAAAACAAATACATGTATACCCAGTGTATAACACAATACATACACCTACACTCAGTATATACCGCACCACAATACATATATGTACATAGAGTACAACAGAATGAATACACATGTCAAATGAGTACACAATACCCACAATGTAATAGCACATATACACAACACAACATGTATGACATGTACATAACACCACATGTATACAACACCACCTGCATTATGTGTACACAATACCACGTACACAACACCACCTGCACAACCTGTACATAACACCATATATACAGAACACGACCTAAACAATGTGTACACAACACCACATGCACACAACACCACATATACCATATGTACATAGCACCACCTACACAATGTGTACACAACACCATATGCATGCAACACCACATATAACACATGTACATAACACCACATGCACACAACACCTAATGCACAACATGCACACTACACCATATGTACACATCGCCGCATATGAAACATGCATACAGTATTGTAGGTACAACATGTATAGTAGATACACAATAGCAGTACTACACATTTGAATACCACACCATCTCTACCAAGTAACATTTCTTCTAGTGCCTTTCTACTATCTATGCATATCGCAATATGCCACACAGAACACTTCTTTCATTTCATTGATGTATCCCTAAACATTACATGTTATACATCAACATAGACATAAGCACATAATATCAAATCACGTCCACATGATACTAAACTCATACATTTGTCAGGGCTAATATTCCCATTTAATTCCTCATGAAACCAAGAACCTTTGCATGCCATTCACATGCATAAGAAATCATTCCTCGATAAAAATGATCCTTGATGACCCAATTAAATAATGAAATACATACATATATATACATGTAAACACTAGCTTAAAATTATCATGATCCTTGATCACCCTATCAAACAATCAAACATGTACATACATATATACATATATAGACATCGGCATAATCATAGTCATAATACAATTACTAGATATCATAAGGTAAATATTAAGAGAGCTCCCTTTATCCATGTACAACATCCACAACATTGAGAATAATAGTTCCTAATATAACCAAGGCATTTGATACCTCAGATCCATTCACTTTACCTTTCTTGTTACCTTTATCATGATTGTTCTTCAATCGTCCATTTACCCTAATGGATACAACCAATCCAACTTGTTGTCATATTCCTACCTTTTGTTTCCCTTCACTCATGCATCGAGCTTCATCCCAGTCTTTAATTTCTTGGTGGATTCCATTCAGCTCTCCTTCAGCTCCATTAAATTCTCCTCTCCCCAACCAATTCTAATTACCATCAAAACATAAAATGAAAGAGCAAGAAGAAAACAATAATAAAACCATGAAAACCCAATAACAATACAACACCACAAACAAAGTGGCATGGTCATACATGAGACATAAACAAAAATACAAATCAAGAGAAAAAAATAACAAAACACTGAAAGAACAAGACTAGAAAGAAATGCCATGACTCAATCCCCATGGGTTCCCAATACTTCTGAGGGAAATCTCAACCTAAGCCTTCTTGAAGATTTCATGGGAGTCTCATTTTCCATGCAATCCCCTGCATCGTAGTGCCAAAAACACATAACTATCAGTCTATAAATAAGCATAACAATATATGGTCTATCTTACCTTGTTGTGCTAAGAACGTTGCCTTGTAACCAAACAAATCCACAGACCATCACTTAAGGGTCTCCAATTCCTTGACGAATCCAGCCATAACTGGAAACCAACTGTTATACCTCTCAAATAAATGTTCAGTAATATAGCACATATCCACATCTTGTTAGACAAAATCAAGGTTAAGAAAAATTCTTGTATGCGTGTGAGGCACTCCTTCATTTGGAATTATAGTTTCTAAACATAGCCAGAGGAATTCTCGCCTAATTTCTTTCTTTTACCTTTTAGCTTGATGTAGTTGAGTCTTATTATGTTCTATCACATCACCCTAATTTTAGTTATATAAACAAATCAATTGTTACCCTCTCATGTTTATTCCAAGCATGTTTCACTATAGGTGTTCATACATGTTAGTCACATGTTCCAAATATCAAGACATCATGTTTACTAATATGAAATCAAGCTTTATGAATACTAACAACCAATTAATAATCTATAACCAACTCATACTCATAAGTCATAATAATACAACTAGCACCCACTTACCCTCAACTACATATCAGTTGTCTCAACACATATTGAGTTAGTACAACCATCTTAAAACAAGATCATCCCTTCATGAAATCTTATAGACACATTCTCATATCAAATGATTAATCAAACATTTAAACAACCTATAAACATAGCATGCTAGATAAACCAAATAAATGACATAATCAAACTCATACCTAAATATCATAACCATAGCCATATTCACAAGAAAATCTTGATTAGCACAATATATATAACTTCAATACCTGAGGTGCAATGAACATAATATTTATGCATATGACCACAATTCATATAAAAGCAAGTTACTATCATTCATGACTATCTCACACATGTGCATATGACCACACTTATCAACTACCACATATTATGCATGTAAGCATAAAAAAATAAAATGACAACCATATACATAACCATAATTTATATAGCAACCATTAGCTATCATACTTGCATACCAAATATACAATACCTATATGATTATCTTCTCTTACCCTAAGGTCTAGTGTTGTAACCTCACTCTGATGATCTGCATATCTTGGTCTATCTCAGTAAAATTTGAGTCTCATAACACTCCAACAGTATCATGATGATATAAAATTTGTAATTAACAACACAATGCATGCACAAAAAACACACAGAAAACTAACATGCATGCATGACAAACATATTTCGCCCATCGAGACCAAGTGTTTGAACCATGCTTTGATATCAATCTATAATGATCCCTCCCACATTTACCCACTTTGACTGGCATACTGGTGTAAACATGAGCAGGGGGATGCTATGACATAAATCAACTCCATAAGTATAGTTAAGGAAATGGAATCGATAATCTAAAATTTTTACTAAATTTCCTCATGCTACGGGACTGCCAAGAGTTGAACACCCACTCGAGGTTCTAAAACCTTGAGTTAACTTTCTTTTTAGTGATCTAGATCCCTATTCATTCTAATGACAAGGCAAGCTATTGAATGTAACCCTACTCTCACTCTGGTGACCCTAGCTCCCAATGACAACATTCTAAATTACCTAGTTCTGAGCCTGTGATGCCGAAATCTGAGCCACCCTTTAAAGGCTTGACTCTCAACCACTTCCTAAAAATTAATGAGTGTTTCAAATATGATAAATGACACTAGGAAAAATCCATTGACACAAACCTTATACAAGGAATTGACCTAACTAGATCTAACCATGACATTCATTCCATCAAACACATGGTGAACATGAAAGCTACATGTCATGAATGCATATTTGAACATAGGGATCTCAAAAGAATGTTAGAATCATTAAGAAGATCTAATTCCCTCTCAAAATAGATGAAATAACATCTATTAGATCATGCATTCAATAACCATTCATTTACCAATTAATTCATGTTAGGACCCATAACTAGAATATGTCATAAAACCATGCTTATAAACAACACATTACTAGAATAGTAATAATGATAGAGTGCCCATCAAATCCACATCATAACAAGTACATCTACTCATAAAATACAAGAGGAAATTAGCTCTTATTAACATGAAAAATCCAACCAAGTCAAGGATTTGCATCTACCACCCAACCATATATTCAGCCAAACCAAATCTTTCTTTCAACCAATCACCCTCATGCCATATTCCAATAATGAAACTGGGATCTCATGGGATAAACCAATTCATAAACAAACAAGCGAATCTAGAGGTTAAACCCCATCCACCCTCACACTACCATGATCTCACATAAACCGGTCTCGAGATCACAAAACCAAACAATGCTTGGATGCCTCAAAATTCCTTTACCATCCCTTGAGGAATTTTATTGTCTCCACCCACCTGTTTAGGGCCTCCCAGAGAAAACCATCTCCACCCCCAACACTTGGTATTTTCCTGGGACCACCTCATCCAGATCGAAAACCTTCTGGTAATCTCTTTCTAAATCAAGAATGAATCCCATCACACCATGGCTATTTAGGAATTGACATGGTAAGGTTAAAAGCACTGTCAAACTAGGAAAAAACCATGATAATGAAAAAAAATGAACCAAATACACATATGCATGTACTATGCATGAGAAAACTGGCTAGGAAATCACACATGCAACATATTACTTGCAAGTATTCTTGTTGAAGCCGCTTGATCCAATTCTTCCTTGCTTGATCCTTTCTTTTCCTTCCTTTACTTCATTGGTTTCTTTCTCCTCTTAGTTCTCTTCTCCTCTCTCAAGCCAATACCAAAACTTCACTCAAAAAAGGTTGTGAACTGGTCCCCAGAAGCATTTTTATCAGTGAGGACTCTATTTCCTTCAAATTCCTCTATTTTTCCTTCAATTAATCTCTCATGATAACTTGTCACCTTTCATCTCACTTTTACCCTATTTTCCTTTATTTTCAGAAATAAAATTCCAATTAATGCCTATTTCCCTTTCCAAAGCCTTTGCCAAATCCTTTTCCAATTTCCTTTAGCCATAATAAACCAAATGAACACCCACTAGGATGTTTTTCCCAACATTCTCCTTAGAATATGTGCCCCATGACCTTGGTCCTATTTTGTCTTTATTAACTTTATTACATGAACTTTTAACTTCGGTCTATTACATATTGGTGATCTGAGATGGAAACCCTATAAATGTTTTGCCAGTTTCTCCCAAACTTCATAATGTGATAAATTTTCCATACAATGTTCTTTTTCACCCATTCAAGTCACATTGGATAGTTTTATTTAAGCTCCTTATAGTGGAGCCAATTTCTTTTGGGGACATCCAAATTATCAAGTTCCAAATATTTTCCCAAGTCAAGGATTTCACTAAAATAGAGGTCCTTGTTACATTAGGTTTTATGCAAAAAACTAAAATCCTAGGGATTGACAGTTTTCTAGTTAAATTCTTTTTGGTTATATTATCTACTTAAGGACAATCTAATTGAAGTAATTAAATAATCCAAGGGTCAAGGAATGGTTTTGGGTAATTTTAGTGATGGATTTTTATTTCTTATTCTTAAATATTAGGAGGGAACATCTTTCATCGACTGTAATCCAATTTCCCACTGTAATGTTATTTATAAGCTAATTTCGAAGATCATTTCTAGGAGATTGAAGCCCACTTTAGGTTCACTCATATTTGCAGAGTGATTTGGTTTTCTCCAAAATAATAACATGCATGATGTAGTAGTGTAGTATCTCAAAGGTTTTTACATTTTCTAAAGAATTCAAAGTTAGATTTTGTAACTCTCAAGTTAGATCTCTCAAAGGCCTTTCATTGAGTGGATTGACCTTTTCTTAGAGTCATCCTTATTTGGATACACTTGGCAATACATGTGTTCAATTGGATAATGGGATGCACTCAATATGTTTGCTTTTTTGTGGTTAACAATGAGGTTCCCTTTAGATTCTTCCCATATTCTTGACATCTCCACTAACAATGTCCACTTTCTCCCTTGATTATGGTTGTTGAAGCTCTTAATAGACTCTTCAAGATACACAAATAATTAGGCTCCTTGAAAGGTATTATAATATATCACTCTATTCAAATCAATGAACTATGTTTCATAGATGATGTTATTAATTACATCGAAGGGGACTAATCTTGTTCCTTAAGAGTGATATTTTTTTTCTCTAACCACTTGGATGGTTATAAAATCTCAAAAATCATGCTTAATAGATCAGGGAAATTTATATATCATTGATGATCAAGAAAGATAAATTTTCCATTTCCATCTAAATTAGCTAGGGTGTGTGCTTAGTTAACTAGGTTTCTTCCTGAAACCTACTTAATATAGGAAATAAAATTGGGCTTGGGTGGGGAAAAAGGTGGGAGACAAGATTTCTATTTCAGATTTAATATTCCAATATAACGGTGGTTTTTTGGTGTTAATAAACTAATTATTGGATGGTATGCCAATATCTTGGAATTTAATAGTCATTTTCCATAAAGGAATTCTAAACAATATTCATAAAACAAGTTTTTAGTTTTTATAGTCAACATCTAAAGTTCAAAATGGTATAGCTTGGTAAAGTGACTTTATTTAGCCTTGCCCAAGGAACTACATAGTTTTGACATAAAATATATATACATATTGTTCAAATATATAATTAGTAGAAATATACAAAGGATAATTCATGTTGGTTCCATTCAAAGAAAAATTACTCAGGGTAAATACTTCTCTAGAATGTCTATTGCAAAATGGTCTTGAATTCCTGTGAAATCTACCAAAGGTTCAATAGTTTGGAAGGAATTTCTTGGGGCTTTCCCCTTATTTTTTAAGTGGGTGGATTTGTGACTTTGGGATGGTTTTAATATTAAAATATGGAAAGATATCTATTTTTGGGCAAGAAATCACTACCTCCTTTCATACCTCCTCCTTCACGTGTTCAAACAATAAATTATTTTCTACTTGGTGGATGTTAAGGCCCAAACTACGAAAACTAGAGTAGAGTTTGTTGGAATTTGAATTCATATTTTGGCCTTGATGGATAATTCGATACTAAATGGAACCAATTTCCTAATATTATGGTTTCAAACTGCATTACTTTAAATGAAAATATCCGCAACTATATAACCTCTCTAATTCCCCCGTTTTTTAGATAATGTTAAAAAAAGACACCAATATAAGTATGGACAACCAATGTTGGGTGATACATACATTAATCATTTTCCCTCAAATTATTGGAGGAATGATTTCATTATATATCCTTAGTGTGAGGGAACTTGTTTGTTTGCGTGCATTGAAAATCCATGAACTAGCCTAAACTTAAATGAACAAAACTCTTACAACTAAGGAAACCACTGCTTGATAGATATTTTTCTGATATGATTGGATAATAATTGAGTTTTTTGATAGCCATTAAGGGATTGGATTAGGTAAGTAGGTGTACATGTAATTCCCATTCTCCTTTCCCCCTCATGGATCAAGGAGAAAGCTAGGAGTGGCCCTTTAGAAAACAGAGGAGAGCTAAGCTTGCACCCTCCAAAACACACAGGGACATAGAGAATACTATATATACATACAAAAGAGGAAGCTTGAGGTTTTGCCTCACTCATGATTTCAGGTTAATATTGGGTTGGATTTACCTAATTAGTGACCACTATTTTGTTTTTGGTTCTTATTTTAAGTCAAAAGGAGTCTCTCTCCTTCGTTCTGATGTTTTCTCAACCTCTATTAAGTTCTCATGTTCAATTTTGACTCTCTCTCTCACTATGGAGCTTGGAGACAACTCATTTCTAATTAGTGAGCTTGTGGAGAAGTGGAGCATTAAGAAAAAAAAGTTGAGGTGGTATCTGAGTTTCCTACAAAGCATGTGAAATCAAAGTTATATACCAATACCCTAGAAACTTAACCTTGAGTTATATCCTTAGGAAATTTTGGGTGATGTTCCTTGTGAAATTTGTTATGACACAAACAGGACAATGGAATCCATCTCTTGAGTGTATACCAAGAATTTGGTGTGAATTTCCACTATGCAAGCATCCTCTGACACTCTAGATCCAGATCCAGGGTGGTTATCTACAAGAGAGATTGCAATGTAATTGGCGTAGGGTTGGGTGAAGGGTGAAAGTCCTTACTTCTGTTTCCTTCCATTTCAATATATTCAAATAAGTATAAAGTTTGGCATATTTGGATTATGGGTTGTGAAATTCTTGTTATAGTAATGATTGTTAATATAATACTGTATATTCATGTGTGAATTCTTTAAGGTTTTTGTTACACTTATTACTAGAAATATTGGATATTGTGGTATCATTGATTGGTAGCATCATGGGTCTGCTACCATATTCATGACTTATAGACTATTTGTATGCTTGGACCTATGTTCTACAGGAATTTCTTAACACGTTGTCACCTTCTGAAGGTTCTTGTAATATATGAATTTTTGCAAGTTTCTTGGTTGTTGTTGTTTATATTTGAACTCTAATTAATTACTTTGAAAACTCACAATGGTTAAATTCATCAACAATGGAGTTGACACTCATGGAGGAAATCATCCAGGGTTCAAAAGTTTTCCAAAAACAACCTCACAGAGACCAAAATTGTCAATTCCTACAAGCATGTGAGGTCTCACCGAAGGAATGCAATAGGTTTATAGAACCTTTCAAGGTTATGCAAGGATACATGGGAATATGATATAGTCCTACCTCCAAATGACCCAACCTAGGCTAGCATCATTCCTATGTGTTGCAGACAATCCCAATAAGAAAACACATGTTCCCAACCCCCACGGAATATATTAAATAATTTTGGAGATTATATCGAACAATGATCACACATAACACATAATCTAAATAGAAATTATTTTTCCAACAAGGCCCCCTAATATAAGAACAATATTAACATCAACAAGGAAATATAATAGAAAGCAAGATCCATTCATTATAAAATGCTGCAATTATTTATAGAAAATAAAATAATTACATAAATAGAAACCAGGAAATTCATGGAGAATCATAATCCATTTATAGCATTCTCTATCAACACAAAGCATTTAAACATAGAAAGCATAGGTCTAGCACAAAAATCATGGAGATTTCATATCCATATTAACCAACAATAGAGAAATATATGTTATTTTCATATGGCTTAAAGAAAAGGCTAATGATGTGCACATTCATATTATAGTATTGGTCAATGCTATACAATACAGATTAACACAATATTTACAGAAAGACACCATGACAGAGCCTCAATTAATTTATCTCCATATAATCCATCAACACAACAAGGACAATAGTATTAGGTAACAATGACAAAAAAAAATAGAACAGAACATAGTAGAACAGAGCATTTTATCCCTGAGAAATCAACTAAACAAAATATAACTAGTAAATTTTCAAAAAAATAGAATAATAGAACCCATCATCATCAACATCCATACCTTATATAGCAGTGATCTTGTATATCTCGCTTGGGGAGTCTCCTTCAATATCACCCTACCATCTCATCTTGATGAGTTGTCCCCCTATTTTCCAACTTCTAATACCTTCCAAACCACACATTGTAGAATTCCCACCTTAACACATATAGACTAACCTACATAACTAGCATATGCCCTGTTACTTGAGGAATAAATCAATTACCACTTAGTAATATTTTGTCTCTATCAAACATATATATAGTCTTCTAATCGTCATGTCAACCCCTTATTGCACAATACTACCATACTTACAAAAAATTTTAAAATTTTACCCCTCATCCCTTCTTTACCACAACAGTCCCCAAAAACTATTTTTCGGTCACCCCCAAGCCACACTAGCTTTTTTGTGCATTGAGGGAAGGGAAAAATTTTGTGCTCTTTGCCACAAAATTCTCAAAAATTTCTTTAGTTTGTTGTACAATGGTCTCATACTTGAGAAATTTTATGATAATGTTTGCGGAAATGTCTATTGGCATTAAGAAAACTTGGAATAATAGTTCATTTTCTATAAAAAATTTGTGTGTTGCACTCTGTGTTGTAATAGAGTCATAATGATCTACAATTCCTTAACCTATAACTTCTAAAATTTATATGCCAATTGTTATTGATCCACTCTCCATTGGGTTTACCTCTCTACCCAATTATGTACTCTTGAGCAATCCGACATGACATTCAGATGTAGGCATGGATAGAAGACTACTATAGATTACATCATTACATTGTTCAATATTTGGAATCTGAGAACCAAGCTCCTTGAGCTTGGAATTTTCTTGAAATTTGTCCCACAACCCCATACTACCCTCAAAGTGTTGGGTACCCTCCTTTTCAACTTCTTGAGGTGGTTACCTCTTTTTCTCTCCAGTCAATTTCCTTTGGTAGGGAGGAGGGATTGATATAGAGTTGTAAATCCACCAAATTTTCTTCTAAGCTATGAATGACCTATCCTATTTTTGACATATTTTCATCTGGAGGAACATAAACCTCCATACGTACCTTAGGAATCTTACTTTACACTACTTCGATATCTCATCAAAGTGCTCCTTGTCTTTCCTTTGCTTGATTCCTTACCTCTTCAAGTTCAACTTATGCTTGCTATAAATCTTGGGGGTCATAGGTTTGGCTTGCTACTTCCACTAATGCTTCCTACACTCAATACTAGACCTCCTATGCAATATAAGTTTTTAGACAATATAAAATTAATGTTGGCAATTGTGAAGTAATTAACTGTATCCATGATAAGACTTAGCTGCACTAATATAATTTTTTGTTCACAAAATGGACCATGAATAGTAGCATAGATAGTGTACGAGGATCAAAGGAAGTTAGAAAGGGTTGCAATGGTTCTAACCAGGTCTCTATAGTAGAATGTGCGTTGGTTTTCTCTCTTAACATTGTCATTTTTGGCATTATAGGTGCTTCAATGTCTCTATCATTAAATATAGTTATTCCATATATTATTGTGTCATCCTAGAACTCCCTTTTCTCCTAAGATACATTCTTTATGGTTGTGATAAGGTGTACAGTCCTTGATTCTTCCAACTCTTTCATTTATGAAATGAACCTCTCTATGTCTTCATATGATAAACAGGGGTCAACACTCATTGTCTTATGTACTTTTATACTCATCCTAGCACCCTTATGTTGGCATAATAATGGAATATTCTCTTTTCTTGGCAGTGTCTCTTCTTCCTTTCCATCCTTAGTGGAACAGTAGGCCACTCCTGCTATGGTTTCTTCAATAGGGGCTTTAGCTAAGTCTCTATTTGGAGGATATTCTTCCCTTTTGGTTTTCCATTTAGCTACTCAATTTTAGGATCTATTTTAATCCCTGAGTTAACATGCTTGACCTATAAATGTATATTAACTATTGTAAAATGAATCACTGGTACCCTTCATTTTTTTTGCCACTTGTTGATAACTTGTAAGATAGTGAGATCATCGAGCTTATATCTACACTATAATCACTTTTCCTTTGGGTAAAATTTGTACATGAAGTTTGGAGCAACATGAAAACAAGCCACTAGTCCATAAGGGAAAATAGTTTGTACCAAATGTGCATCACTTTCTTAATTACATGGCTAATGGATTCTTTCCACATATACAAAATATCATTGTTATCTACTTTCTTCTTCTTATCCATAGTAAACCAAAATGAACAAAGCATGGGAACAATGAGGTCATGCTTGTTTACTGTAGCAAATGTGAAATCCTTCAATATTTTCCAATTTATAATGGAATTCAATATCAATAACTGTGATTATTCAAAGTTTGTGTTCTTATATTGTGCATCGATATAGTCTTGTGTGAACTAGTTCAATAAGATTGTAACCCATTGTTAGGTCCCTATAATACTAGTGATTACCCCATTACTATTGTATTTGTATCCCTTATTGATATTGTTGTGCCCCATAGAATCCCTCTATTGTTATTTTTGTGGCTTTATATTATTATTGTTAGGTCAGCTAGGTTATATTGTGACTCCTTAGACTCCTATATATAGAAAGGAGGTTGTGTCATTTGAATCATCCAAGAATTGTTCATTTATGTAATGTAAAGGAGGTTGGCCCCCTGAAGAGGCTGAATTCTAAGGCATTGACCTATCTTTTCTATCTTCTATGAGCAAGTTTCATAACATTTGGTATCAGAGCTTTGGATTCTATGGTTTGGCTGCTCTAAATAGGTCATCGTGGCATTTTCGCTATAACTTTTTTTATACGACATTTCAGAGGCTAAAAAAACCCATTTGAGACAAAATTACACTGAACCTCGGGTCTGAATTTTAGGGCCTTTTGCACTATATTTGAGGAGATATGATCTGAGGAAGTTGGTCTTTTTGCAGACTCCTAAATTACATTCCAAATAGGTCACTTGGGGAAAATCGTCATAACTTTATCTCTGAGCATCAGATTGAAATTTCATAAGAAGGTACAAAAAGAGGACGGACTGTAGTTTCCTGTATATATTTTTCAGATCCAAAGGTTGAAAGAGTGACTCGTGGCACGTTGTACAAGTTCACTCTACTGAACTAGTATATAATCAAGTCACTGTGGGAGATTTGGCATAACTCTTTCCTGGAGAATCCAATTTGGATCAGACTGGTGGCATTGGAAAGAGGATGCAGAGGGCTACCACAAGTCGCAATTTTAGAACGGGATGATTCGAAATTACAGAGATACATCAGATTCAATATCAAGCTCCTACAAAGTCAAAAATGGTGTGTAGTTTTTTTTTAAAGTTTTGCATAAGCTTGGTTTGAAAAATTAGTTTGAAGGAATTTGAAGGGCATAATAAAGCATTATTATCGGTAGTTTATGCCCAGAGGAAAGAAAATGCAAGCACCTAGTAAGAAACCTGAAAGCTCTAGCATGCCTCGTGAAGAAGAGGAAGAAATGCAACATGATATATCAAAATTACGTGACCAAGTGCAATAAGTGTCACTTGCACAAAAAGTAACAGAATCTAAGATGGATGGTTTAAAGAAAGATGTAGAAGCTAAGATGGATGGTTTAAATAAAGGTGTAGAAGCTAAGATGGATTGTTTAAATAAAGGCATAGAAAATGAATGACGTGGAAGCTAAGATGGATGATTTGAAGACATATTTGAAGACATGCATGGACGATTTGAAGACAGGCATGGAAGATTTGAGGACAGATTTGAAGATAGATTTGACAAAGTTTCTACAAGAAATGCTTACTAATGATGAAAGGGTAGTAAAGGAAACTCATGATGAGAACAAAAGAAATGTTAATCCTGATTAAAAAGTCTATGATGATTTCACTTCGAATTAGGGCCAAACTTAATTTCAAAAATGATTTATTATTATAATGATTACAAAGTCCATGATGATTTCACTTCGATGTTAATCATGAATTCATAGACTCTAATGTTGGATTCAAGACCCACCATATTCCAAAAATCAATATGAGGAAGTTTGATGGAAAGGATCCCACAACATGGATATTACAGATGGAGCAATTTTCGATCTCAATAATGTGCAAAACACACAAAAGGTACATATTGCAACTTTATATTTGGAACCAAATCAGTTTGTATGGTATCAATGGTTTTGCTCTCATAAACAAATTATCACTTGGGCAATTTTTACGGAAGAATTGACAACACATTATGAGGATACAAAAAGAAACACTTTTTTTAGCCAATTAACAAGTCTCAAACAAAAGGGTTCAATAATGGAGCACATTGAGGAGTTCCAAAAATTGAACATAAGGGTAAAAAATATTCCAAAGGACCATATGATTGATGTGTTCATAGGGACTTTAAAGGATGATATCCAACATGATGTTCACATTTGGGAACTTTATTAATTAGAGAAGGCATTCAGGTTAGAAAGAAAAATGGAAAGCAAAATTATGGCAACCAAGAAGCATACCACTCACAACTATAAAGATGGAAGTGTTGGTGCCCCCAGTCTTCCACAACCTATAAGGTTGACACTACAACAATTTGAAGAAAAAAGAGCAAAAGAGCTTTGTTACAATTGTGATAGCAAATACACTAAAGGTCATAAGTGTGCTGAGAAGAAATTATTCTACATAGATTGTGAAGAGAAAGAAGAAAAGGAGCAAGAAAGGTCAAAAGAAGAGGATATACTCCAGGAACAAAGCCTGGATAAACATGAAATGAATCTAACCATATCTTGTAATGCATTGGCTGGAATTACCACTCCTCAAACCATCAAGATAGAAGGACAAATCAAGAAGGAAAAGGTAATAGTGTTGATTGATTCAGGAAGTACCCATAATTTTATTCATTGTAAGATAGAAAAAGAATTGAATTGCTTCCTATATCCAGCACCAGAGTGTCAAGTGATGGTTGCAAATGGAGGAATGATAAATTTCTCTAGAAAGTGACATAATATCAAGCTATCCATGTGAGAATATGTATTGACTAGCCCAATGATTTCCATTCCAATGGGAGGTGTTGATGTTGTACTAGGAGTCCAATGGCTACAATCCTTGTGTACAATAGCTTTTAATTTTCAAGAACTTTTCATGAAATTTTCTATAGAAGGAAAGGAAGTTGAATTAAGTGGTATTGAAGGGAAACTGCGAAAGATAATCAGCTCTAACTGTATGACAAAGCTTCTAAAAAGGGAACAAAGAGGTGTAATTGCACAATTATGTTCACTAGATGTTTCCACATCAGAATCATCTATTTCTCCAGATCTCCAAAAAGTCCTGGACAATAATTCCAAGGAATTTGAGACTCCCAAAGGTCTCCCACCTATTCGTGATCATGATCATGCTATTCGTATAATTCTAGGAAGTGTTCCTCCAAACATCAGGCCATACAGATATCCCTATGCCCAAAAGAGTGAAATTGAATGTATGGTTGCAGAAATGCTAGAGACTGGTATAATTCAACCTAGTCAAAATTAATTCTCTACTCCAGTAGTATTGGTGCACAAGAAGGATGGATCATGGTGCATGTGTCTGGATTATAGGGATATCAGCAAGCTCACTATTAAAGATAAGTTTCCCATTCCTATCATTGATGAATTACTGGATGAATTGCATGGATCAATTTACTTCACCAAGTTGGATCTTCATTCAGGATATCATGCAATCAGAATCAAGACTGAAGAAATTTCGAAAATAACATTTAGAACTCATGAGGGTCATTATTAATTTTTGGTCATGCCTTTTGGCCTTACCAATGCACCTTCTACATTTCAAGGTTTGATGAATTCCATTTTCAAACCCTTCCTTAGAAAATTTGTGTTAGTAATTTTTTATGATATACTAGAATCTACAAGTATTGGAAGGATCATGTTGAACATGTTGACAAGGTGCTATAACTATTGGAGGAGAAACAATTATATGCAAAAAGATCCAAATGTTTCTTTGGAGTACAAGAGGTGGAATATCTAGGTCATATTGTATCTCATGAAGGAGTTAAAGTAGACCCTAGCAAAATTAAAGCCATTAAGGAATGGAAATCCCCACATCCATAAAGCATCTGCAAGGATTTCTCAGGTTGCTAGGGTATTATAGCAATTTTGTTAAGAATTATGGGAGAATAGCAGCACCTCTAACAACATTATTGAAGAAAGATGCATTTTCATGGACTCCAGAAGCAAGAAAGGCCTTTGAACATCTTAAAGAGGCAATGTGCCAAGCACCGATCTTAGCTACACTGGACTTCACAAAACCCTTTATTCTGGAATGTGATGCTTCAGGAAATGGAATTGTTTTTGTTTTAATGCAAGATGAAAGACCAATTGCTTTTGAAAGTCGTCCAATCAAGGGAAAGTTTTTACACAAAACTATTTATGAGAAGGAAATGTTGGCAATACTACATGCACTTAAGAAAAGATTACCCTACCTAATGGGAAGACACTTCAAGGTAAAAACGGATCATGATAGCCTTAAATAGTTTTTAGAACAAAGATTATCCTCTGAAGAGCAACAAAAGTGGGTCACAAAGATGTTGAGTTATGACTTTGAAATCATCTACAAAAAAGGGAAGCAAAATGTGGTGGCAGATGCACTCTCAAGAAAGGATGAGGATGTGGAAGCATTGTTGTGTGCCATTACTATTATCCAACCAGATTGGATAAACGAAACAAGGGAGGAATGGAAGAATGATGAAGAAGTGTGGGCACTTATTCGAAAGTTACAACAAGATTCCAGTACATCTGATACATGTAGCTAGAAAAATGATTCGTTATGGTACAAAGATCACTTATACCTCTATAATAATTCCCAACTCAAACAAAAGATTCTTATGGAATTGCACACTTGTCCCTTAGGAGGGCACTCAAGAGTTTTAAAAACTTACCATAGGGTTAAGAAGAAACGTTTTTTGGATGGCCTTAAATCGGATATTCAAAAGTTTGTGGTGGAATGTTTGGTTTGCCAACAAAATAAAGTTGAAACAATTAAGACCCTGGGTCTATTACAACATTTATCCATTCCAAGCCAATGTTGGGAGGAGGTTTCAATGGATTTTATCACAGGTTTACCCAAGTCTGAGGGAAAGAGTTTCATCATGGTGGTAGTTGACAGACTTACCAAGTATGCACACTTTTGTGCATTATCACATCCATTTAAAGCCAGTAACATTTCTACTACATTTATGGAAACAATTCAAAACCTACATGGAAACCCAAAGACTATTGTAAGTGACAGAGATCCCATTTTCACTGGAAATTTTTGGACAGAATTATTTTCTTGTCTTGGTACTCAGTCAGCTCATAGCTCATCTTATCATCCTCAATCTGATGGGAAAAGTGAGATAGTAAACAAATGTTTGGAAGGATATCTTCGTTGGATTGTATTTGATAAATAGACACAATGGGTCAAATGGTTACCTCTCGCTAAATGGTGGCATAACACTTCCTTCCATACAACAACAAAAATGACCCCATTTATGGCACCTTATGGATATCAGCAACCATCCATCACATCATATTTAAGAGAAAATTCTAACATTCAAGCAGTGGAACATCACATCGAACATCAACAACAAGTCCTCCAACTCTTAAAGGATAACCTCGTGTTGGAACAGAATAGAATGAAACAACAGGCAAATCAACATCGCAGTGAAAGAATTTTTGATGTAGGTGATTGGGTGTTCCTACGGCTACAACCATATAAACAAATGTCCCTCAAGCAAGCTAAGAAGGATAATAAATTATCACCAAAGTATTATGGTCCATATAGGGTGTTGTAAAAGATTCCAGTACTATGGCATACAAATTCGAGCTTCCCGAGGCTTCTCGAGTGCACCCAATTTTCCATGTTTCATGTTTAAAGAAGGTTATACGTGACAAGCTCCCAATTCAAACACTATTGCCAGAACTTGACGAGGAAGGAAAAATTATATTGGAACTAGAAGCAGTCATAGAAACAAGAACTCGATAGATACAAAATCGATCAATTTTGGAGTAACTCATCAAGTGGAATAACTTATCCGCTGAAGATTCTGCATGGGAGGATGAGAATTTTTTACAGAAGCATCCAGAACTACTCAAGCGTTGAGGACAACACTTTGTTGAAGGGGAGGGGCATGTTAGGTCCCTATAATACTAGTGATTACCCCATTACTATTGTAGTTGTATCCCTTATTAATATTGTTGTGCTCCTATTGTCCCCATATTGTTATTATTGTGCCCCATAAAATCCCTCTATTGTTATATTTGTTGCTTTATATTATTATTGTTAGGTCGGATGGGTTATATTGTGACTCCTTAGACTCCTATATATAGAAAGGAGGTTTTGTCATTTGAATCATCCAAGAATTGTTCATTTATGTAATGTAAAGGAGGTTGTCCCCTCGAAGAGGCTGAATTCTAAGGCGTTGATCTATCTTTTCTATCTTTTGTGAGCTAGTTTCATAACACCCATTTCATTTATACCCTTTCCATGCACTTTGTATCAACTACACTATGCTTGTTGGACACTGATTTATTTCACAATTTCAGATCAACTCATATGGCATAAACTTGGTAAAAAATTGCATACCATCATGCTCAATACTATAAATATCAAATCTATGATTCCTACACCTTATAGAAAATATTTATTCAACTTCTATGGCCATCATCTTCTGAAGATTTTTTCAAATAGTTGCTCTAGGTCCTTTCCATCTGTGGGGAGTCTATAATTCTAGAAATCAACTTATTTTCTATCTCTGGGAGTGTAGGGCCATATAGAAACCCCATGAATGAAAATTAATATTAAATTGTTCACCTCCATACTCCGACCAAAATGAGTAATGCCTAGCAAGTTCAAAATGCCAAACTGCTCCATTGGGGTGACCCATTGTTGCACTTTTACGACCACTAGTTGACTTGATTATTGAATTCTCTATGTATAATGTTCCTAGGAAAATTTTAAGAAATTCTTGAGATCCTACACATCACATTCATTGTACTTATTTTTGTTCACTATACCCAACATATCTCCTTATTTTTTGACTCCCTCTAGAATCAATGTTGTAATCAATTGTTATTTAGATCCTTATGCATATGAAGTTTTAACTTGGCTATGGTCTATGCAAATTGCATGCTACAAGTGGTCATAGCTCTCAAATTATTTATAATTGGTGAGGATTCGATGATGAAAAGGCTTTGGAATTAGGAAATATGCTTTGCAATACAAGATTTGTTCTATTGAATGCACTTAATACCGTATTGTAGCTTGACTGTCTTCTCTCAAACCAAATCTGAAATTACAAAATGTATGAAAACGAAATTGAAAAGAAAACAAATATTGATGATCACATTGTTGGTGTGCATCTGTATCTACGTTAACTATCAAGTGATCATGGCCTTACCACACAATAACTTTGTGGAGCTTCACAAGGTGGGGACCTTGGGCTAGGAATGTAGTTTGTGGCTCTGACTAGGTTGCAAATCATGTCAGCATCCTTTTTTTATAGAGACACTAATCTGGTTCATATTTTCTTTAATTAAACGTATTTCATTTTTTTTCATCCAACTCCATGTGTCTAGTCCATTTGGGTAGCATACATTTTTGTCAGTTTTTTTTTCTACACTTTTCCATTCTCCATTACTATCACTAGCTACCAATTATAATCTACTATTTAGTTCTCAATTGATATCATGCACTCACTCAACTACTTGTTATCCTAAATGCATAATTTTCCAGTTTGATGTGTACCAAATGTTTACTGCAACAAGAAAATTTTACTTCTCTAGGCAAGTCACGTTATTCCCCATGGTCTATGTTGCACAAATTCTACCTATAAACACCAAAAAAGTTACAAAATATTTCTTGTTTGTTTTTTATCTATATATTACTCATCTTTAGGATAAGGAGCAGTTGTTTTACAACAACTTTAGCCTACTTCCATAAAAATTCCATTTAGGGGCTCTCTATTCAACTTTTACAATTGAACAACCTCTACCTCTAGGACATAGTGAACAACATAGCGACCCAACCAGATCATTTGAAATTTATTAGGGTGCTTTAAAATGTTTTTGTCATACATTAACAAAATTTCACCAAGATGGAATTGTTTTTCCTTAACATGGTGATCATGCCATGCCTTTTCCCTGTATTTTTTTACATTCTATTGGAATCCCTACATAAAGTGGTCCTCTTGTAGCTATAGTAGCTTAGTTTTCCTTTGCTCGAATATGTTAGAATATTCCAGTCATGTCCCTACAAAATTATAGAGACTAGGGACTATAAACTCTGTTAGCACTACCACTTCTTTTTCATAGTCCAACAAAAAAGGTGTTTGACTAGTGAGCTTCTTGAACATGGTTTGGTACACTCATAAGATTGTAGGAATTTTTAATTCATAATCATCTCTATTCATGTTATAGAAAATTGTCAAAAGAATTTCCAATTTTTTTGTAAGGGCCTCCAATGTGTCATTTTATTATAGATGTGAATACTATTTTGATGGTATATTTGGAACTCATTTATGATAGCTTCGATAGTCTAGTTTAGGAAATGAATTCTTTGATAAATCATCAAAATATTGGGGCAGCCAAAGAAATAATGACATTCCCAAATAAAAATTTGGGAGAAATATCCACATTTCTATCTATGATAGGTGCTTCTTTAACCCATCTGGTTAGATAATCTATTGTAGTGATCATGTATCATGTTCCACTCTTCTTCACGAGTGGATTTATTGGCCTAATGATAACAATGACCAATTCTCAAATTGTTGTAATGTCAAATATAGGTCGAGTGGTTTTTGTTATCTTCATAAATGTTTTCCCACTCTTTAACACACATCACAACTATGACAAAATCCCTTTACATCTTGTTATATAGCTTTCCACCATAATCCCATGTGCAAAACCTTCTATGTGGTTATTTTCCCTGCATAATATTGTCTAGCCACTCCTTCATATTACTTTCATAGTATAATGGGTCTCTCATGGTGCATAAGTATCTCATATGTTCAACTTGACACTGTTTTTTGATGCTTCAATTATTTTAGTCCAATTCAATTCCTTAATTAGCAATATTTCCAATAACAATTGATATTTCCAATCATCCATAGTAATTCAAGATATAACAGTAGATGCAATGACAAAGGAGACAATCAACACATCAACAAGAGACCATAGATTTGGTCAAAGACCATGGAAAAGCCCACTATGTGAAAAACCCTATGAAATTATTCTTCTTAATAGATTGTCATAAAATGTTGAACTGAGAGTACAATGATCCCAATACAAAATCATCTAGCAAAATTAATTGAAAAACATTCAGAAATATGTTCCAAGCATCAATAGATTAGAGAGAAGTTTTCTTGTGTATGGTTAACTACGATCAAATTTCAAAATAAAACCCTAGAGCTCAATCATATGGTGGAAGAGGTATGCATGATTTTGGGACCTTCAAAATGCACAAACAACCTTATAAGGGTACAATTGTAGCCAAAAAATTCCTGTGTGCATCCCGTGGTTGGAAACCAAAACCCTAAAACATGTGTGAGCTTGAGACCTAGGAATATCAAACCAGTACGAACCACTTTTCTTCACCCATCCTCATGCTTGTGCAAAGAAATCAATTAAGAAGAGAACAAGAAGATGCTTGGTGATTTCAAATGATCTCGAGTTCAATTTTATTTTTAGGCTTCCAAGGGTGTCCAATTTCCTATTAGGGCTAACTTGATCAAATGTGACATTGTGGGATTTAATTCAAAAATGCACTTTCCCTTGTCTAAATTGAGTGCTTCAGTAGTCAAAATTGGTCCTCTAGAAAAGAGAAATCTAGTCCCATGGTTGGAATTTTTCCCTGAGCTACAAAATTAACACTCCCTCTTAGCTAGAGAGAAATTCAAACTATATCATGCAATAATCATATGTATCATGTCAACATATCATGTCTTATCTATGCTCAACTCTATATGTTGAAACATTCTCGAATATAAAGAATAAGAATCAAGGAGAATTAGATATAGCATATCATGTCTTATCTATGCTCAACTCTATATGTTGAAACATTCTCGAATATAAAGAATAAGAATCAAGGAGAATTAGATATAGCCCTCTCATGATACTGATGAAGGTCTTGTGGGACACTCTCACATCATGTCATTAGATAGGAGAGAAAACACCTTCCACCTTATGTTGAGAAATAAGAGTCATTGCATGGGGGAATGACCATCTTCCACCCTTGTTTCAATGCAACGTATCATCCATCTTGTTGTTCACTGATATTCCCAACAATGACCCTTAAGAGTCATGTGGTAGAACATCTACATCATAAACAGCTTAGGTGACACACCTCCAAGCATTTTCTGAACTCGTTAGCCAAATGGAGAGTAGTAATCCCAAAATACTGACCTTGTGGGTATGGTGCCAGCGCGAGTATACTCTACAAAGACTAAAATATGGGAGAGACATCTCCCACCATATGGGTAATTAATATGGTCGATACCTTATTTTCCAGAGACCCCTCAGCCCTAAGAGCCCTCCATCTCAATTCCTCACCCGGGGAGCTCACACAGGGGGAAATAGTGGTCCTAGTGCTCTCAATCAGTGATGAACCTTATGAGGAGGGTTCACATCCATTAGTCCAAGTTTGTTTTTGAAGACCAAGAACTTCCCTTCAGTAAAGCCTTAGTGAGAATATATTCATTCTACTCATTCGTCAATATATGACAGAGTCCACCGACTCCCTCTCTACACCATTTCTCAAATGAAGTGATATTGAATATCTATGTCATTGGACTTGTCATGAAATAGAAAATTCTATACCATATGGAACCCACTCTTTTGTCACAATATATCATTTTAGTGTCTAGGATCTACTGTTGGACAAAAAATCCCCCCATATCATGTTTTTGAGGCTTGAAGCCTGAGTTTTGGTCAACGTAATGTAAAGACTCCGCGAAGTACGAGCATGGAGCGCAAGAGTCTAGGGTTGTCCACCCTAAAATAATGTAAATTAATGTATAATATGTCGGCCTACCCATGGTCCATGGACCATGGGATTGTATAAATAGAGTGAGGCTCTAAGTGTAAAGATACTTCTGAGTTTTTTGACAAGTAATAGACAGATGCGAAGGCATGGTTAGAAGATAGAGGTGGATCTGAAGGTATTGGGTCATAGTGGTAGGTAGAGGCTCTACAGCTGAGTGCGGAGAGGCCTAATAGATTCTGTAGCTGAGTGCACGGACCCCTGTAGCTGAGTGAGTAGGGTGGAGTTGGGTCTGTAACTGAACTTGAGTATTAATAAAGATAATATTGATTGATTTAGAATATTGTGCGTCTGTTTGTAGATTAGTATTTCTATGTTCTGGTTATCTTTATGCATTTATATTGTTTCCTAGTATGCATTCCTATATGAAAGTTGAATAAGTAATAAGAATATTGGGCCCACACAAACTAAGTTAAGTAGTAATATCATAGCACAACAAGGATTGGATCGGAATAATACTATATTCACAAAGGTGCGCATGAGTTGCAAAGAATAGAAAGCTGCACGGAGCAGTGCAGAGCGCAGATTAGGATTTAGAAACTCCAGAACCTTCATCAAGACATCCCTAGGGTGCAAAAACTTGGTTCTACCACACTCCCATACTACTTCGGGTGAGACCTCAGTCCATACTCAGTGGACTGTTGCCGAAAGGGCCAGTAGCACTGGGATTTGCTTAGCTAAACTCACTGCTGAACCTGGGTCAGGCCCCACGTAGCCAACAACTGATTCTGTTGTCGGGACCAAGATATTCCTAAGGAATGTCTGATGTTGTGGCACTGGAAACCAACAAAGAAGGAAATTGAAGAGTTGTTGGACAAGAAGATTCACGAGTTCGCAACACAGGAAAATAGAACTCCGCAGGTATCTGAGGAAAGGTGGCTGGATCGCTACGTGTATATGGAAATCCACAAGATTTTCTTTGCATTCTTTCCTTCTGAACTATATGACTCAATCGCGAGGTTAGCCAACAGCCAGGGGAGGTGTAGGCTCAACCAACCGATAGTGTTGACTCCGAAATTAGTGCACAGACTAGAGGCTGTTGAGCTGTAAAAATCGTCTTTTTACCCTCTATTTACCTTCACATTAATTATCAATCTAGGTATGATTTTTTATCTCAAGAGTCTACTCAGTCTGAGGTAGTCACTTGTTCAAGAGTAATGTTTGCAATATAGTGCTTACAAAAGTAACTAAATGCTGGAAATAAACTCCAGTTGTAATGGCAAGAAACTTAAATACTTTGTAACTAAATAATCCACTCAAGAAATTACAGCAATCATCAGTCAAGGATGCAGTAATGATAACTCTTTCCCCTATAAACTGATGTAAGTGTAAATCAATTATGGACAAGACATCCCATCTAAAAACTTAGATAGCAGTAGTCAATGTTCGCTACAGTTGTAGATCTTTCTATTCACACCAAAGCAAATGCTGGAAATGATAATTCAATTAGCAACTAATCTATTGAAAAGATCGAACAACAAAGCTTAATCTACATAACTAATTTAAGAAGCAATCTTAACCGAAAGGAATTTGAACAACACTCTTCAACTAATAAAGGAATTGAACAGCAATCCGAACTAATAAAGGAATTGAACATCAATCTAAGAAAGGAACAACAAACTTTATTAAGTGTAAACACACAGCGACCGTAGAATCAATAACCTTATTCTAGCATACAAGATATTAACCACAATTATAAAGGAACAACAATTGCAATGACAATGGAACAATAATCGAGTGAACATCAATCACAATTGTAAGTAAACCATAGCTAAATGAACAATAATACCAATCGGTGAATGGACAACAATATCAATCTGTAAATGAACAACAATGTCAATATGTAAATGAACATCAATATTTGAATTAGACAATGCGATGTTATTTCAGAATGAACAACATAACATTTTTAGTTGAAAATAATAATCTTGCTATCCACTTACTAAGTCGATATAACAGAGCAAGTCAATGAAATGTTCAGAAACAAAATATTACTGAATAAAGTGAATTTAAAGGAATGCAAAGGAAATCAAACCACACATGACTGTAATCTGAAAATAATGATACAAGAAGCAAGTGATCCACTAGGGCTAGACCCTTAGCCATCGGGGAAGAACTGCTGCAGTTACTCCAGAATCAGCTAATGGAACAACAACAAAATTATGTATTAATCATAAAGGTAGAGTTACAGTAATTGATCCCTAAAGAGAGTTAATGATCAAAGTTCAAATTACAATAGTAAATTCTATAAATCAACAATAATATGTCCCTCTTGGGCTACCAGCACTGTCCCTTTTTATAATGGCCAGGCGGAAGTATCAAAAATGCAGATAAGTCCTGAGGCAACGATCCCTTAGGATCAAAGGATCTTGAGGGATTCTCCATATCTTTAATCTTCAACTTATTGTTTTGTCTGCTTGCGCTAATACTTCGTTTCTTCTTCCTTTTCTTGGTCCATGTGTTCCAATCTTGATTTCCTCGTCTGGATGCAGTTTCCTGTCAAAGGGACAGCAGTTGGTTTTGCTTTCTCTTTTCCTCCGGAATAGTGATTTTTCATTTTCTTCACTTTTTGCATAGAAAAAGACAATAATTAATCATTTTACATTAATCACAAATCTCCTTAATTCTATCATGATCCTTTAACATATTACCATCTTAGAATGTAAAGAAGTTATGACTTAAAGGAAAACATAAAGAAATAGATGGTAAATACATAACTTTTCCAATGCTCAGCACACCCCCCTACTTACCCTTTTTCATGCCCTCATGAAAACATTGTAAGTGACATGCAAGGCATTTAGGGAATAGGCTAGAGAAGGATTTTCATGCAGTGGTCTAAAACCATGATTTCTAGCTAAGACTTCAAAAATATGCCCTTTTTGGCCTTCAAGTAATTCATATAGGGCTCTATACCCTAGTGCAGGATACCAGATGATTGGACTTCGAAACCTATAGCCTAACTAATATGGGCCTTCTCTCAAGATGAGGATAACATAGGTAGCTAGCCAATCAGCAGCTAGCATAAAATTTTCTTAATTGAAGGCTTCTCTGTCTTGGACATTCCGATTGGAAGTCTTGTATCGGAGTTTTGTTGCTGCTATGGCAAGGTATTTGATAGCTAGGAAGTATTCTACCCCTTGCTGAACAACTGCTTTGTTAATGGGCCCCAGTGTCTAGGTCACACCCTTATTTCTCAATAAGCTTCTATGCTTATTCACCAGTTGTAATGGGTTTCTAGGTTCACCCCTTACCCATAGATCTAACCTATTCTCTTGTCTATGGAAGACATTATGGGCTTTAAACCACTTTAACTAATTAACAACAAGAGAGATGAATGCCTAAAGTTGGATATCACCCAAAAAATGGCTAGGGTTCTCCTCCATTTCACCATCCAACACAAGGTTATGCAAATAAAACTCACATAGCAATCGCTGGACTTTCACCCCACAATGCTTACAACAATTTATTGGATCATCAATAGTCTTTAGCTCTATAGGCACCCCTTCCTTGATAGCCTTAATTTTCAATTGTAAATACCTTTCCATTTGACTCATAACTATGTCTAGTCTATTGGTTACCTTTTTAACTTTTTCCTCTGCAATTCGCCATCTATCGAAGGCCTCGCTCTCCGATGCATTGATGTTCTTTACCTGTTGTTGTAACTTCTGATATTTCTCCTAAGGAACAGTTTTCTCTGTGAGGTTTTATATTGTTTGTTGGGCCTATTCTAGATCTTTTTAAAGTTTCACTATCCTCTGATCATTGTACATCATAAAATTTTTGGACTGGACATCTACCTGGATCTCCTTGTTGCAACATCTGATTCTTATAGTCTGTGTTTCCTTCTCATGAACTGTCTGGTTGATTGTGATGCGAAAGGGTAATGTCTCTATCTAGACATCCTTATTACAGATTGGTGTGCTTTTTGTTTGGGCTTCTACATTTGTAACAACCGCATGTTGTTCCTTGTGGTCCTAGATGATAATGGGTTCGGCTTGAGTTCTTTTGGTCTTCTTTTTATGGGGTTTCTCCTGGGTGGCTACATGCTTTGCTCCAGGCGTTCTTTTTGAGATTTTCCCCAGTTTTGGAACCCTTTTTTGTTGTTTGAGTTGTTTAATTACATTTAGCAGTCTCTGTTGTTCCTTTCGCAACCTTTTGATTTCATTTGTTTTCTTCGAAGGAACAATTGTTTCTTTTCTTGGGCCTGGAGTTTGTTATTTAGGGATTGTACCTTTTCCTTGGCCAATTTCCATGTTTTCTGCTTGAAAAACTTCTTCAGTTTTCTTGTCCTACTGATCAGATTTCTCAACGGTGGAAACCCTGGGTTGATCTGCTATTTCCCCATCGGCTTCTTCTTCTACCTCTTCTTCATCATGCACTTCTTTGGATGCATTCCGACTATAAGCAGAGTATTCTTGAGATTTTCCTTCTTCTTCCCCCTCATCGCTCATCTCGCCAGATCCACTCTTACTATGATCAGAGTGTTCCTGTGATTGTCTTCCCTCTTCTTCTTCATCGTTCATTTCTTCAGATGCACTCTTATTGTGAGCAAAGTTATACTGTGATGGTCCTGCCTCAATATCGGGGTTGAGTGGGCTGTGGGTCTAGATGTATTCACCCATGTTGGCCAAAATTTGGGCCAATTCATCTTCTTGCAGATGGTTTTGTAATGGGCTTTCGCCGGGTTGCTCTACTTCCTCCTCTTCTTCCTCACCGGAGTGCTTGGTTTCTTCTTCTGGTTCCTCTTCTTCAATTTCTTATAATTCTTCTTCTTCATTTTCCCCTCCTTCAAGTTGGTTAGGTTGCTCGTCCTCTAAGTCATGTATTTCTACTAGCTGGCTATTGTTTTCTTGGGTATTTCCCAACATTCCTAAGCTTCTCCCCAATTTGATGGATTGTCTTCGTTTCTTCGGTCTAATTGATGTGCTAGCAGTGTTTTTTCATTTTGGGGCTGGCAACGCCAATCCCCCATCTATTGAGAAAACCAATTCTTCCCAACTACTCTGCTATTGGGCGAGACTGTAACTGACATTAGCTGCATTAAATTGTGATGGCTTACTACTGATTCTACATGATGAGATTTTCTTATACTTTGGGAAACATCATGCAATAAAGATTTTAAGTATGCAGGAAAATTCACAGCACATTTTTGTTTTAATACAGCTAACAGTTTGAGATGGCATGGTCTTACCACGTCTTTTCTGCCATCACAAGTGATGTATCTTTGCACAATTATGGCTAATTCTGCCCATGGATCTCCTAGGGTTGCAGGCAAAACTCCTTTTCCTTTGATAGTAAGGCTCTATCCTTCATCCTAGAAGATGGTTATAGCATCTTGAAGTCTCATTTTCTTGAGGGTCCATAATGGTCCAGTAGCTGGTAGTCTCGATACTTCAGCAATTATCACGTCGATTACTGCTATTTGCCTCCCACTCACCATGGAATGATCTTCCTGCAAATTTTGCAGAAACTAAATGGCCAATGTCTCATTGGATTGCTGTAGTCGTTTAAGGTAGACAATCCATCTTGATTTTATTAAAATTTTGTGTGCAGCATCGAAGACCATTAACACCTGCAGTTCATCGCGTATCGATCTGCCTCCATCTTTGTTCAAGCTTAACACACTGTTAAAAAACAGGGAGATGACGATGGAATAGCTAGCTGTTCAAGCTTTAGCTCAGCAAAAACACAGAAATGTTGATGGAATGGCAAGCTATTCAAGCTTTAGCACAATGTTTACAGAGCAAAAACACAGAAATGATGATGTAACAGCAAGCTATGCATATTGGGAAATACAATGCCGTTAAACTTGTCATTCCCATGTTTTGATGGTGTCATAATACCTCCAAATAAGGAGATGACATGTATGCGAGAGTATTATGGAGATCACCCGCAGCCCCCGGAAATGTGATAGGCCATCCTTGGTCGGTAAATAAAGGAGCAACATGCTGAACTGTAGTCGTACAGTAAAATAAAGGAACAACGTATAGATACATGACATGTTTACAAAAATCAGCAGATAATTGAAATCGAGGCTTATGATGGAAATTGTGAATAAATATGGAAATGCCGTGAAATGATGTGAAAAATAGAGGATAGGACAGCTTGACGTAAGTAAAAGTTCTTATGTGGTCATTATCCACTTTAACCGTTATGATTGATTTATAAATGATTTTCATGTATAAAAGGTTCGAAAGGGTTATATAACATAATCTCATTTGAAATCAATATAACAATATAAGATGAAGGGTTTATAATGACTATTGGTGTATGGCAAATATGACTTCAATACCATCAATAGAGCTTTGTTGCCCAAGGGTGTCCATAACCTTGACATAGTTGCTCGTTTCACCCTTGGAACCATAATCCTTTGTGTATGCCTAGGAAGGTGTTGTGTGATGTCAGAATGGAGACCATTATGTTGGCTTGATAACCAGATGAATCACAGTGCCATTCACCAGGAAGAAGTGAAAGGTGGGTAGGTCAGCTTGTGATGAGACCTCCTGTTCCAAGGACTTTTTTATCTTTTTGATATGCCTCTTGGATAATATCCCTAGTGTGGTGGCCATAGTGGGAATGCCACTTCACTTTCTTCCTTATGATCATGGTAGGCTGGCTCTTGATGAGACCCCCTATTCTTCATTTGACAAATCATGTTAGTAATCATATAGATATGTATTTTTTCTTTTTTCTTTCCCTTTCTTTTATATAGCACTTTCCTATTTATATATAGAGGGTGGCTCAACACTCCTTAAGAGTAGGGATGGAGGAAGAAGTTTGAACATCTCATTAGTGGAAAATATGCCCTTATTCTTATTCAATAATAATGATCAAAGACAATTATGAAGATTTAAGAAAGAACCAACCTGATAAAAATAATCAATCAAATTGGTTTTAGTGAAAATAAAGACAACAAAGTGATATAAATAGTTCTTTCCTTTCCTCTTTTTTCTTATCAGTCCAAAGCAATTTCTCTAAAGATAATGATTTTTCTTTGATTTGTTGATTTGAGTATCCTCTAGTTTTGGTATTCTTCCATAAATGTATAGTTGTGCTTTAAATGAACCATCATTCACAAAAATCCTCTAAATGATGAAAAACACACACAAAAAAAAAACAAAAAAATGCACTCAAAAAGTGTTGTTCCTCATATGGGACAGCTGTCATTCCTTAAGAGTAACAGCAAAAGAACATCTGCATGCAAAAATCGAAATTCCTTTAAGAGGAACAACAAGCAAAAAAACATAATCGAAACTGTTGTTCCTTAAGAGGAATAGTAGCCGTACCTTAATCGGAATAGAAAATAAAGCAAGCATAAAATAAAATACCGCTCCTTTAGCGAAACAACCTAAGATCATCCAAAATTGAAACTACTTCTCCTTCGAAGGAACAACAAAAAGGTAAAAAATGCGAAGGAGGGTTGTTCCTTCAAAAGGAATAGCAAAACAATCTGGTGGAAGTTTTCTTCCTTCGGTAAGGAACAACAAAATAAAACAAAAGTGTTGTTCCTTCGGAAAGGAACAACAAACAATGAAAGTGTTGTTCCTTCGGAAAGGAAAAGCAAAAAAGTGGAAATGTTGTTCCTTCAGAAAGGAACAATAGAAAACTGAAGTGTTGTTCTTTCGGAAAGGAACAACAAAAATGCGAAAATGTTGTTTCTTCGGAAAGGAACAGCAAAAATGTGAAAATGTTGTTCCTTCAGAAAGGAACAGTAGAAAATGAAAGTGTCGTTCCTTCGAAAGGAACATCAAAAATGTGAAAATGTTGTTCATTCAGAAAGGAACAGTAGAAAATGAAAGTGTGGTTCCTTCGGAAAGGAACAACAAAAATGCGGAAATGTTGTTCCTTCAGGAAGGAATAACAAAAAATGAAAGTGTTGTTCCTTCCGAAAGGAACAAAAAAATGTGGAAATGTTGTTCCTTCGGAAAGGAACAACAAAAAATGAAAATGTTGTTCCTTCGGAAAGGAACAACAAAAATGAAGAAATGTTGTTCCTTCGGAAAGGAACAACAAAATGCAAAAGCGGTGTTCCTTTGAAAAGGAACAACAAAATGGTGGAGATGTTGTTCCTTTGGAAAGGAACAACAAAATGCAAAAGAAATGAAAAAATGCAAAAATCTGTACAAAAAATAATTTATACAAGCAAAAAAGAAAAAGTTATGTACTAAGTTTAAAAACAATGAAATTACTTAGTGGACCAATGCCAAGAGAGAATTATTTTCCTCAGCAAGAATCTGCATATCAGAATCTTCTTGGAGCTGCTGGTAGGAGGATTCCTATGTAAGCGGTTTATGGTACAGTCGCACTCGGTGGCCATTTTCTTGAAAGGTATGTCTAGATTCGTCAATAGTAGTCAAAGTAATGGTGCCATTTTCATGCACTTTCTGGGTTTCATATGGTCCAAGCCATCGAGTCTGAAGTATTCCCAGATTATCCTGAAACCTGGAGTCATATAGTAGTGCCCAATATCCTCTGTGGAAGATTTTCTTTTTGATCAGGGCATCGTGCCATTTTGCTCTCTGTTGTTTAATTAATGTAGTGGTTGAAGAGTCAAGAGCCTAATTTCATCTAGCTTGTTAATTTGTTGTAATCTGTTAGTCTCAACCTCATTCAAATCCAGACCAACCTCTTGGGTTGTTCTTAATGTTTGTATTTCGAACTCTATTGGAAAGATGGGTTCCTTTCCAAATACTAGCTGATATGGTGAATAACTGGTGGTGTTTCTCCACATTGTTTGGTATGCCCACAAGGCTTTCAACAATCTTGAAGCTCAATCACGCCTATGTGATGCAATGGTTTTTGTCAATATTGCCTCTATCACTTTATTCGTCCTCTCTACTTGGCCATTTTCCTGTGGGTGATACAGCGTGGTAATTTTGTTCTGAATGTGATAATTTTTTGATGTTGCAGCGATTTTATTACCTACAATTTGTGGTCCTCTTTCCATGATTGTGTCCCTTGGGAGGCCATATTGCTCAAATATTTAGAACAGGAAATTAATCACAAAGTCCTATCTAGCTCCTGGGAGTGCCTCTACTTTAACCCATTTAGTAACATACTCTGTTGCTACCAGAATATATGTTTTCTGATTTGATGATGGGTTGATCGGACCAACAAAATAAAGTGCCCAATGCTCACATGGTTCAATTACTAACTGTGGGTTTAAAGGCATTTCTTCGGATTGTCCAGGGCATCCTGCTCTTTGGCAACTGTCATAGGCTTGCACAAACATTTTAGCATCCTTAAAGACTGTCGTCCAGTAATAACCTATTTGCAAAATCTTGTGACCAGTTCTTGGATTTGCGAAATGTTCGCCACATGGTCTTTCATGATGGGCTTTCAGAATGTGAAATATTTCATCTTCATGGACGCATCTTCTGATGTGCATATCTACCCCTGTATGAACTAGGTAGCTCCCATTCGAAGAAAATTAGGTTCTACATTGCATAATTTGTTTTTGTTCAATGGGGGTTAGATGCTTTGGTAATTTGCATACTGCTAAATAATTTGCAACATTAGCATACCAGGGTGTCTTGATAGTGACAAAAAATAGATGTTCATCTAGGAATTGATCTTCAACTACTATTGCGTCCACTGGTTTCGACATTTGTGAGAGAAAGTCAGCTACAATATTCTCTTTCCCAGGTTGATATTTTATTGTGATGTCAAATTCCTACAACAAGATCAACCATCTTGTTACTCTACCATTTGTAATAGGTTTATTTGCTAAGTATTTTATGGCAGAGTGATCTATATATAAGAAAATAGGATATTTAGTTATATAATGCCTAAATTTATTTATAGCATGTATTACAGCTAAAAACTCTTTTTCAGTAATGGTACAATTTAGCTCAATAGGAGACAAATTCTTGCTAATATAATAAATTACTAATGGTTTTTTGTCTTCTTCCTACCCAAGGACTACTCCAATAGTTGTGTCTGAAGCATCTAATGAAATTTGAAATGGAAGGTCCCAATTTGGACCTCTCAGCACTAGGGTTGTTGACATGAGCTATTTCAAATACTTAAAAGCACGGTCACATTTATCTATCCAAACAAAATCAACATTCCCTGTCAGTACGTATAGAGGTGCAACTATTTGAGAAAAATGTTCTACGAATCTCCTATAATAACCAGAAAATCTAAGAAAATTGCGTACCTTTGTCTATGTGGTAGGAGTAGGTATTAACAAAATTATTTGAATTTTGGTCGAATCTACCTGTATTCCAGCCGCTGAGATATAATGACCTAGGATGAACCCTTCGGTCATCATCATATAGCACATTTCATGGCTCAAGTAGAGCCTGGTGGCAATACATCATTGCAACACCTTTTCCAATCTGTCTAGTGTTGGCTCAAAATCATCTCTGTATGGTGTAAAATAATCCATGTATACTTCGAGCCCTTCATTTATTAAATCTGAAAAGATGCTGAGGATGGCCCTCTAAAATGTGGCAGGGGCATCGCATAGGCCAAAGGGTAGGACTCTGTAAGCAAATGTTACCCAAGGATAGGTAAAAGTAGTTTTGTCCTGGTCTTCAAGGGCAATCTGAATCTGGTTGTATCCACTAAAGCCATCCAAAAAAGAAAAGAATTTCTTTCCTGCTAACGTGTCTAATATCTGATCAATGAATAGAAGGGGAAAGTGGTCTTTCTGGGTTGCTTTGTTTAATTCTTTATAATCTACACAAATCCTCCACTTTCCATTCTTCTTTGACAACACTACTAGTGAAGAGACCCACTTGCTATCGAAGATTGGATAAATAAAGTTTACATCCAAAAGTTTTTGTAATTTAGCTTTCACAATATCTTTCCAATGAGGGTTGAATCTCCATTGGGGTTGGCAAACGGGTCTAACATCTTTTTCTATATAAATATGGTGCGTACACAGTTGGGGATCAATTCCCTTCATGTCTAGATAATCCCATGCAAAAGCTTCCTTATATTTTCTCAGTAGTTGGATCAACTTTTCTTCTTGTTCAGGAGTCAGGTTACTGTTAATGTTGAAGATTTTACCTGGCTCAATCTCTATAGTTTTGATGTTTGAAACAGAGGTAGTGGGTATTGGTTGATCATGAGTATCTTTGAGAGGATCTTCTTCTAGTTTATTATCAAATGCTGCCTCTATCATGTGACATTGTACATGAGATCTGGATTCGGATTGGTTAATGAAAATGTTAATAACGTCATCCTCTATTTGATCTTTACAATTGAGGGCATCTTCTATGGTTAATGGGGACCTAATGTTTTCTGTGAGGTATGATACAGGTTGTTTGTTAGTTTTTATTATTGTTACACTTGGCTGGGCTGTAGAGTAAAGAGCTAGATTCTTGATATTACTCCCTCTAGTTATGGTCATCCTGCCTTGTCGGCAGCCAATGTAAGCATCATCAGTCACAAGCCAAGGTCTACCTAAAATTAACGAATGTCCATCAAATCGGTTTTTGGGGTTGATTATCAGAAAGTTGGCAGGATATTCCCAGGAATCAACGGATACCATTACATCGTGTAGTGAACCTTCTAGCCTAACTACTGATCGGTCAGCGAGTTCTAATAAGGTAGAGGTTGGTTCCACTAATGTAATGCCCAGTTTTTGACAAGTGGTGGTTGTTAAAATATTAATTGCAGCCCCTAAATCAACTAGGGAATTTGAAAAGGTTTGTCTTTTGATTTGCACTGACACTATTGGATTCGTTAGGTCTTCATATTTAACAGGTGCTTCTCTTCTTGATAATAGATCAGATAGGGTGCCAACTACTTGGACTGTAGAAATTTTGAATAATAAACACATATTCAACAGAGATTATCCTAATCATGCACTATTGCAGAATACATGCACAATACATAAGCTCCTCTACGTTGATCAACAATTTAGGAGCATCAAAAATAATGAAACATCAATAGCATGCACACATTAACACAGTATGTATCTCGGGGAAAGCTTACAGCTAAAAACCCCACACTATCTATATATTAATGATTGAGAACATGTAACATTACATAGTACAATACTCCTCTCAAGTATCCAGCACTATCTCCACCTGTTACCACAAAAACCAGCTCAGACCTGAACAAGTCACAGGTTCAAATCTTCTCCACTGCTTTGCCTGCCTCTATTGCATAAACCTGCTGAGAATCAGTCACACTGGAGATCACATGAGCACACGCTATTCTACTGGGCAAATCAACGCAATACTCATTGGCATACTCAATACATTGCTTGTGCAAATGCTCATGCACAACTATAGTCACAACTGATAGCAATCTCAACCTCTAACACCTGTCCCTGTTGAACTGTACATGCACTGACATGCAACTGAGTTAACTGATGTATTCTTTAGTTGCTTTATGAGTTAATAATTAGTTTAACAACTCATCATTAGTCTATTTTCAGTTAGACTAATTACAACTAGTTTAACCAAGTCAAACTGAACACAACTCCATCAACTCCACAATCAACTCCACCAAACTCAACTGCTTGAGTTCTAACTGAAGTCCTGCATGCAAAAACTCAACTGACCCACAAAGAAAGCGTATTTCCTTCTGACAGCTGCATGTGCCAAATCTGTAGCTCAAACTGAAGTGCTCCAAGAGAATAAGATAAAGTTTATAGTCTAAATATTATTATGAGACAATAATATTTGACTTTTCTATTTTTGACTTCCAGTCTAAAAATAGATTGATCACTCCTGCTGTGATCCAAAAATAGAAGTCCATCTGTTTTTCCCAACATGACCAATCATCCATAAACAACATTCTGGAGCTCATAGACCATGATCCATATGTCTAAAAATAGACATAGTCTAAAAATAGAGTTTGCGCCATAATTTGCATGTGAGCCCACTTAGTGAAGGCGACTCCTTTCCACTAAGCTCCATCATCTTGTTGCATTCTCAACACTCCCTCTCAACAATATATGGATTATCAGCAACCCCTATCCTACCTCGGTGGTATTCGACTTTTCTCTTGGTGAGCGCCTTCGTCAAGATATCAACATCCTGATCCTCCATTGGAATGTATGAAAGTAACATGATTCTCCGCTGCACACAATCTCTGATATGATGTTACATGATGTCAATATGCTTAGATCTATCATGAAATACGGGATTAGCCGAGATTTTAATGCAACTCTGGTTATCACAGTAAATCACAGTAGGATCCAAGTGAGAACCGAACAAACTGACCAGGATCTTCCTCATCCATATAGCCTTGCATGCAGCGAAACTTGCTGCCATATACTCGGCCTCTGTTGAACTGAGTGCCATGGATCTCTGCTTCCTACTGTACCAAGAAACTATTGTTGACTCGATACTAAAGACCCCTCCTGATGTGCTCTTTCTGTCCATTGGGCTCCCTGCCCAATCTGCATCCGTGAAGCCACATAGCTTCCCCTCATCCTCCTGTCTGTACGACAATCCATATCCCGATGTGCCTCTCAAATAACGCAATACATGCTTGCCTGCCTTCCAGAAGAGCTTGGTAGGCTTAACCATAGCTTGTGAAAGCTGGTTAATAGCATAACATATATCGGGTCGTGTATTGACCAGAAACATAAGCGACCCCACCAACTGTCGATAAACAGTGGCATCCACTTCTTCTACCGAAGTGGCATCCTCCTCCTCCAACCTCCAGGAAGAGGAGTATCAACAGGATTGCAGCCATGCATGTTGAACTTCTCCAATATCTCCCCAACATACTTACCCTGAGAAACAAATAGTCCACCACTGTGCTGCCAAATTTCCAATCCCAGTAAATAATGAAGGAGGCCCAAGTCCTTCATCTCAAACTCCTTAGCAAAATCATCCTTACATGAAAGTATCAACAGTTCATCACCCGTTAGAATCAAATCATCTACATAAATTACAGTGATAAGCAACTTACCCTCCAACACAATCTGGTATAGGTTAGGATCCACCTCACTCTTGGAGAATCCAAGTCCGGTGAAATAACTATCTATCCGTGTCTACCAAGCACGTGGTGCTTGTTTCAACCCATACAGCACTCTCTTTAGCCCGCACACATGCGACTCGCCTCTGAAGATATCAAATCCTTCGGGTTGCTCAATGTACACCTCCTCCTCAATGACTCTGTTGAGGAACACAATCTTCACATCCATCTGATGAATGTGCCACCCCATCTGCGCTGAGAGAGCAGGAATCATCCATATGGAAGAATACCTTGTGACAGGTGAAAAGGTCTCCTCATAATCGATCCCCTCTATTTGTGAAAAGCCTCAGGCAACAACTCTTGCCTTGTACTTCTCGACACTCTCATGAGCTGCCTGCTTAACTTTGTAGATCCATCTCGAAACCACCACTGATTTCCCTTCCAGTCTAGGAACAATCTCCCATGCACTATTTCTGACAATCGAATCATACTCTTCCACCATGGCGTCTACCCATGCGAGATCCTCAACAACTTCCTCGAAAGAGGATGGCTCAGTCACAACACATTTGCTCATAAGAGCCATGTATCTAGTGTACCAATCAGGTGACTGTCTCTACCTGCGTTGGGCTGTAGGTGGTCCTACAACTTTCTCTGCATCTTGAGCCAGTCGCTCAGCTTCTGTCAAGCACTTTCGCCCTCTAATGGTTGGCTCTGCATGAGTGGTCTCTTCCACTCCATGAACCTTGTCCTGTGGCTGATCCACATCCTAAAGCTCATCCTTAGGAACTAATAGCTCCTCATCTGCATGCAAGTGTAGCTCCCTCTCAAGCGAACACTTCATGTCTTTCTCCTCCTGAAATTTTATATTTCGTCGAACAACAGTTTTACCACTGTCTGGCAAATACACACGATAGTTGTGGGGTGTATCAGTGTACCCCAAAAATATCCCAACCTCTGCAGTTGGCTCCAACTTCTTCTTGGCATCCTTCGTCACATGCATGTAAATGTTAGCACCAAAAATCCTCAAATGAGAAAGATCAGGCTTCTTACCAGAATAAGCCTCCTCGGGTGTACTCATCCCAAGTATCGTGTGAGGACAACGGTTCTACACATAAACTGTTGTATTGCATGCTTCCGCCCACAAGTGAAGGGGTAGGCCCTGATCATGAAACATTGCCCATGCAGCACACACAATAGTTTTGCTCTTCCGCTCAGCAACCCCGTTCTGCTGTGGGTTATGGGGAGCTATGAGCTCTCTTCGAATCCCTTTTGCCTTGCAGAAATCCTTGAACTTGTTAGGGATGTATTCACCACCATTATCTCTCCTAAGAGCCTTCACCTTCTTCCTTGACTCCTTCTCAACCAGTGCTTTGAATTCACAGAACTTTGAATATGTCTTGCTCTTCTTCTGCATGAAGAAGATCCAGCACTTACGAGAAAAATCATCAACAAAAATCACATAATACCTGTGTTTTGTTGTCGAAGCAACTAAGAAAGGTCCACACACGTCTGTGTGAATTCTCTCAAGGATCATCGTGGTGCGACTATCCTTCTCATGAAAGGTGGCTTTTACAAACTTTCCCAAACTACACCCCTTGCACTGATCTGACTGCGCAAGAGTACCTTTAGGAAGCCCTGTAGTGATCTGCTACAGTATCTTCAAGGCTCCATGGTGAAGGTGACCCAATCTCCTGTGCCACAACTCGCCATCATCCAGGCTCACCAATCCTTCTGCCTTGCATGCCATCGCTATGCATCCATCTGCATGCAACTGATAAAGGTTCCTCACTCGAACCCCTATCTTTCGAGTTTCTCTAGTTGTCTTGCTGTGCAGGAAAGCCTTTCCCTCACTGAAAACAACATCATATCCCTTGTCTTCTAACATCGCCACAGAGAGAAGATTCTTCTTCAATCCTGGAACATGCATGACTTCCTTCAATATGAAGGGTTTACTAGACTCCCTCTCAAAGGAAATGGTACTGATACCGGTCGCACTGTATCTACCATCAACGCCCATCTCGATGTGCATTCCAAGATCTTTGTCCTCCAGATCAGAAAAAAAATCTCGATCTCTTGTCATGTGAAAAGATGCACCAATGTCCAAGAACCACACCGATCCCATTACGCTTGAAACCAAGCATGCAATCAATGAAAAATCAAGCTCAAACTGTGAGGCTAGAGCCTCTCCTGCTGCAGATCCAGCAGCTTGCTTGTTCTTCTTCTTCTGCGGACAATTAGTGGCATAGTGTCCGTGCCGGTGACAATGAAAACACTTCACCTTGGACATGTCCTGCTTCTTGCCTTTCGCACCAGACTGAGAAGCTTTCTTGCTCTTCCCCTTCTTTGCTTTGGTAGCCAAAGCGAAATTTTCTTCATCAGTTCCCTTTGATGAATATTTGTCCCTGGTACTCCGCCTGATCTCCTCCTCCACAAGATCTGACCACAGTCTCTCCCATCCTGGCAATTTCTCCCGACCATTAACAGAGTCCCGATAGGAATTCCAACTCTTCGGAAGACCAAGGAGAGCCAAGCTCACCAAGTCCTCATAATCAACAGTAACCCCCACACTTCCCAGCACATCTCTGCACTGAGTGAACTTCGTGAGATACTTGGGCATACCGTCACCCTTCTCACATTTGATGTTTCTAAGTTTATCCTTGAGCACCAGCTTCCTCTGATCACTCTTGGTTTGGAATAGATCTGTCAAATCTTTCCACATCAAGTATGGAGAAGCCTTTCCATGCACGCTGGACACAATGTGATCCTTCACGCCCTCCAACAGAATCCTTTGACACTTTGTTGTCTTCTTTTTCCAAGCCTCAGCTACAGCAGCATCAGTAGGCTTTGGGACCTCAGCCTCTATGAACTCCTTCAACCCATTATCATCCAACACCACCTCCATCCTATCCTTACATGCAGTATAGTTCGAGTTGCCCTCAAGAGCATACTCCAATCGCAATTCGTTGAAAGACATTGCTTCTTTGACACCAAGAAAACACTGCTGCAAATTCGAATTCCACCAGCTCCAAACTCAACCGCCTCGGATCTAAGATTCATGAGAACAAGGTATTTCTTGTACAGAGATTGACTATACGGGATTTTACCGGATATCTCACCGTCCAAAGGAAGGATGAATCCAGAGGCTACCTGGCCCGATTACAGACTCTGCCTGAAGAAATAAGATGTAAACACTTCCTGAATAGTAGATCTGATGATCAACTGCTCTGATACCATGTAGAAATTTTGAATAATAAACACATATTCAAAAACGATTATCCTGATCATGCACTATTGCAGAATACATGCACAATACATAAGCCCCTCTACGCTGATCAATAATTTAGCAGCATCAAAAACAATGAAACATCAATAGCATGCACACATTAACACAGTATGTATCCCGGGGAAATCTTACAGCTGAAAACCCCACACTATCTATATATTAATGATTGAGAACATGTAACATTACATAGTACAATACTCCTCTAAGTATCCAGCACTATCTCCACCTGTTACACACAAACCAACTCAGACCTAAACAAGTCACGGGTTCAAATATTCTCCACTACTTTTCCTGCCCCTATTGCATAAACCTGCTGAGAATCAGTCATAGTGCAAATCACGTGAGCACAGGCTATTCTATTGCGAAAATCAAAGCAATACTCATTAGCATACTCAATACATTGCTTGTGCAAATCCTCATGCACAACTATAGTCACAACTGATAGCAATCTCAACCTCTAACACCTGTCCCTGTTGAACTGTACATGCACTGATATGCAACTAAGTTAATTGATGTATTCTTTAGTTTCTTTATGAGTTAATAATTAGTTTAACAACTCATCATTAGTCTATTTGCTGTTAGACTAATTACAACTAGTTTAACCAAGTCAAACTGAACACAACTCCATCAACTCCACAATCAACTCCACCAAACTCAACTACTTGAGTTCTAACTGAAGTCCTGCATGCAACAACTCAACTGACCCACAAAGATAGCGTATTTCCTTCTGACAGTTACATGTGCCACATCCGTAGCTCAAACTGAAGTGCTCCAAGAGAATAAGATAAAGTTTATAGTCTAAATATTATTATGAGACAATAATATTGACTTTTCTATTTTTGACTGCCAGTCTAAAAATAGACTTTGATCACTCCTATTGTGATCCGAAAATAGAAGTCCATCTATTTTTCCCAACATGACCAATCATCCATAAACAACATTTCGAAGCTCATAGACCATGATCCATATGTCTAAAAATAGACATAGTCTAAAAATAGACTTTGCGCCATAATTTGCCTATGGGCCCACTTAGTGAAGGTAACTCCTTTCCACGAAGCTCCATCATCTTGTTGCATTCTTAACATGGACTGTTGGGTTAGTTTTTATTCTCTCCTTGGTTTTTTTATACATAACTCTTTGATAGTTTTTGCATATACTGGGATATCTTGGATAGCTTGGAGGAGTGGGTTTTTTATACAAAAATTTCTAAGTTCTCCCAAAATATCAAAGTCAGGATGTTTGATAGGGCATGGTATGATTAATCATTCTAGGAATGGGGGAGGGGACATGGTTGTCTAGTCATGAGTTTGTTATCTAACCACATCCTCTTCCTGTAGTGGTTGTTCTGTGGGTAACTGATTTTTAGCTTGAACATTTTTATCTCCCTCGGTTTCTATAATGTGCCCAGACTTTAATTAAAGGTAGTTGCACTTGCTCAGATCAGTTTCTAGTTCTGGTGTTTCAATTATTTGAACAGATTGAATCGTTCTATTATTTGGGTTCGGGTTGGGTTGGGCTAGGAGTTGGGGTCTTAAGTTGGATTGGGGATTTTGTTGTATTGTATATGGCGCTAGCAGTGTAGGTTGAGGGAGTGGAATGGTTCCTGCTGGGTGATTTATTGGTCTTTTCCAGTTTGTCTGACAGGCTTGACTCTGCAAAGTAGGAGGGGACCATTGTGTTGGATATGCATTGTTTTGCCAATATGGTGGACAGTAGGGAAAATTTGGGCAATTAGATTGGCTTGTTTGATTCGGCCATCGTGATGATGAAGGAAATGGTTGTTGTGCCCAGTTTGAAAAGGGAGGTTCATTTTGCCACATTGTATTATATTGCTGAGCATAATATTGCAGAGGTTGGAAAGAAGAAGATGGATTGGAGGACATACCTGGTTCTCAAGGCTGTCATTGATGGCGTTGATTGAGTAGGTACATTGGTTTTGATTCTTCTTGCGCTTCTTTGTATATTTCTTTCAAACTGGAAGTGAGGGGCAGTTCTCTATGGGGTGATCTTTTGTACAGATAGCACAGACATGAACTGCATCTAGTGGACACTCTTTATGGCTGTGTTTCTTTCTGCATCTGGGGTAGAATATTACCATATTTTTCTCTGCTTCTTCTTGTTTCTATTTTTCTTGCATAATATCTAGCTACATTGTTAGAGTCCCCAATATATCAGTTTTGAAATTCTCCAGTAAATTCTTGATTTCTGCGTGGGTTACTCCTTCTCCGGCGATCTTGTTGTCCCTTGTGAACCTATCACGTTCGCTGGTTTTAGCCTTGTGCTGCCTCGTGAACTCCTAATACATAAATCAATAATGCCAACAAAATTTTCTTGATAAATGTCTCCTTTTCCCATAATATTTAGTGTTTCAACCCATTGTTCCTTCATTCCTTTAATTAATGTCGTTTTTAATACATTGTCAGGTAAGGGTAATGTTGCATAAGGAGATCTCTGAAGATTATACTGGAAACGTTCAACATATTCTTCTAGAGTCTCATTAGGTCTAGCTATCGTCTGAAATATTTCATCCTTTAACTCTATAGACCTACGATAGTCCTGGTATTTCTTCAGGAAAGCCTCTTTCAGCAAATCCCAGTTGTTTATGACACCTCGACCTAACCCCATAAACCATTGTAAAGGAGCCCCTTTTAATGTTGAGGGAAACAATTTTAGCTTTTGGGATCAGTGGTATAGTCATATCCCCTACACAGTACATCGAATTCAAACAAAAATGTGTCTAGATCTTCCGATGTTAGGCCATGGAATGTAGGAATATGTTGAAGAGGAATGGCCTTCATAAGTGCATTAGCTGTAGTATCTACAATGGGATATTGCAGTGTGGAGGTTTGGGGTGTTTGCTGGTTCTGGGCCATTTGGTCAAATATGTGCCAATATCCTTCTGGGATTTCTAGGAGGGTATTCCTAAGCTGGTTGGAAGGAGCAAGAATGGCCTTAACAACACTTCCTTTTCCTGGGATGATGAGAGTTCCTTGCTGAACTAATCTCTGGGGGTATCTTAGCTCTTTAGGTTCTTCAAATTTATTCTGTACGATTTTGACGGTACTTCCCTTATCTGGGCTGCTCAATAGCTGAACTATTCCAAGAGGAGATCTTGGTCCTTCGGTTTCCCCTGTTTCTCCTCCTCCTTCGCAAAGATTACTAAGGTTCCCTTCTTGTAACAATTTCAGTCTAGAATTATCAATTTCTTGAAAATCTTGCTCCTCTGTTTGGTTGTGCACCTCAGCAAAGGCTATAGATGGTGATTCTATAGCCCGAAGGGAACTAGTATGTTGTCTAGGAGAAACTTTTCTAGGACCTATTGACTGCTGAGATTCTGCTTTTTTAAGGATTTCGTCTATAAAGATTGATCGGCCAAGGGTCACTGGTCCCTTAGCTTTATTAGGCTTGGGTAGTGCTTTAAGATTATTTTCAGGCTTTTTCCTTAGTCATGCACACAAATAAAATACTTATTTCTACCCAAAATAACCAACAAATATATATGAAAGTGGGCAGGGGAGCAGGGTTGTTACATGCTCCATACACAGGTTCTTACCTTCCATTTTTAAAACCCAACTCTCTCCTAGCAGGTACTTACACTACTCTCTTTTCAAAAGAAACAAATGGCTACACTCTCCCCGGCAATGGTGCCAAAATGTTGAGTTGTAAAAAGGGTCTTTTTAACCTCTATTTACCTTCACATTAATTATCAATCCAAGTATGATTTTTTATCTCAAGACTGTACTCTGTCTGAGGCAGTCACTTGATCAAGAGTAATGTTTGCAGTATAGTGCTTACAAAAGTAACTAAATGTTGGAAACAAACTCCAATTGTAATGGCAAGAAACTTAAATACTTTGTAACTAAATCATCCACTCAAGAAATTACAGCAATCATCAGTCAAGGATGCAATAATGATAACTCTTTCCCCTGTAAAGTGATGTAAATGTAAATCAGTTATGGACAAGACCTCCAATCTGAGAACTTAGACAAAAGTAGTCAATGTTCATTACAGTTGTTGATCTTTCTATTCACACCAAAGAAAATGTGGAAATGACAATTCAATTAGCAACTAATCTATTGAAAAGATCAAACAGCAAAGCTTAATCTACAGAACTAATTTAAGCAGCAATCTTAACCAAAAGGAATTGAACAGAACTCTTCAACTAATAAAGGAATTGAACAGCGATCTGAACTAATAAAGGAATTGAACAACAATCTAGAAAAGGAACAACAAACTTAATTAAGTGTAAACACACAGTGACCATAGAATTTGTTATGCTCCTATACCAATAGGTGTCATATTTCATGATTGACTTGATGAGCTACAAATATGTTCATACCTTTCCTTGTTGCAAAGGTTTTCCATATTGTCAAAAAAAAAAAAAAAAAAATTGTAATTAGGGTATACCCTAAAAGAAAAATCAAAGGGTGAAAAGAAATAAAATGGTCAAAAAAGTGAAGAAAAATGAACCCCACCAAAATAAAGACCAAGGAAAGTGTGCAAGTCTAAATGCCACTACTTTTTACTCTTATGTAATAATCAAATTTTGTGCAACTTGTAACTTATGCGACAATTGATGAGTAGTCAAATAGCTTAAGCTTGGCTAGTTCATATTTGAATTTTATGTTTTAGAAGTAGAGAATAAAATTTGACCAAACTTTTCAATCTTGGCAGATAAGTTGATAGGTAGAGTGAATAAAAGGAGCTCAACAGTGTAATCTGAGCCCTTGGGTGTAATAAGGTTAGATTTAGATAGACTTCCATATGTAAAAGAAAAAGTGTGATAAGGGTTTGCCAGTTCAAGTGCACCCTAATAAAGAAGAAAAAATGTCAGGCTAAAGTAGGTACGGTAGGTAGATGGTGTTGCAGAATTACTTGTGATGGATAATGTCTTTGAAATGTGTTAATTTTCACTTTTATCACAAGGGCAAAGTAGACATTTCACTTGGTGCAGTTCAAGCAAAACAAGGTCAAATAATTAACTTCCCTTCACATTTTCCCTAAAGATTTCACTAATTCCCCCTAAAGTATTAAGGTCTTTGAAAATTAAAGGGGCTCAGAGCGTTTCTCTGACTTCTGGAGGGACCAGACCCTCGGCCCAGTAATTTGAAAAGCCTAAGTACTTAGTATCATCCATAAACCATTCATTTCATTTCATAAAGTTTTTCCTAAGTAAAATATTATTTTACTTAGGAATAATGCATAATATCACATAAAAAAAACCCCTTTTTATCTTTAGCCTAAGTTCAAATATATACGTGAAATGTCTTAACTTGGCGCTTTTACACTTCATAGTCATATTAACTATTAACATACATAATATATAAATCCCACCCTATTTCCCTTTTCCGTATTATTTAGTTATATACTAATCCCCGAAACATTATATACCCCACCGCAGTTAATTATAACCATAAATATAGCCAAAAGGGATTAACGGATTTATTAGAAATTCGTTGATAACCAAAGTTCCCCGCCCTGCAAAATGGAATTAATTAACCCTCAAGGTTAATTAAGAACCATCCCCAACCAATTATAATGCCCCTGATACAATTAAAATATGTTTATTATGCTAGGCCCGCTAAAGTAAACCCTCCAATATATTACCATTCTCGTTGGCTGTCCGATCACTTCCCCATCATCCGACGGTTGACATCGATATCACACCCCCACTAGTGACTGCGCTTTAACGCACGATCAACAGGCGGTTTTTCACCCATACCTCCACCACGCATCGTGCCCATACCTCAGTTTTGTTAAATAAAACAAACAAGAGTCATTTTCACTCTTCTACGCTGCGACCAGTGCTCCCATGAAAAACAATGTCCAAGTCAACTATTCCAGCTTCCCAACCACCACTTGATCAGAAAAACTACAGCGATGCACTCTGTAGCCTGTCATCTAACCTGCCTTTGTACTGTTTACTTCCTTGGTACAGGGATTTATGCAGTCTACCCTGAAACCCTGTAATTTTAGTTTTCTACCGAAAATTCTACAAGAAAGGGCCAAATTTAGTTCTAGGACAGTCTGTGGTCGCCCAAAAATGTTCCCAAACTTGTTGTTTGGTATATTTTCTAACAGAAAGTTTAAATTCCATTTTGAATCCACAAGAACCAAAGATGGAAACGCCTATAGCCCTGAATGTCACACCCATGAACGCTCCTCAGAAAGACTTAGATTATCTACCTCTGGCCAATAAGGATTTTCAGATAAACGACCTATCTGGTGATAAAAACCATCTTCAGGCCTTCTGTCGAGTCAGAGATAGTTATCTGAATAATTCTAACATTTTTGGACTGTGGGAATCTAATCTTCCCATGTATTTCCTCCCCTCAATCCATGTTTTCCCAGACATAATTCATCAATGCTGTGCTAATTATGATCCCAACCATAGAGTTGTTATGTCCCCAAGCCAGACAATCCTTTTTCCCATAACTGCTCAATCCATCAATGAAATGTTGCAGTTCCACTCTAGTCAGCCCCTCACTCCTATTTCCATGGCATATTTACTTGAAAAAGCATCTTATTTATCCAAATTAGAAGTGAATCGTATTGCTCAAACCTTCTTGTTGCCAAAACACCAGCCCAAAGGTCCACCTCCTTATCTGCAGGCTTTCTTCACTAAAATTGGAAGACTTATTGTTGATATGATATCCCTGATTATGGGATTTAACTCTAGTGAATATGTTGATGATATCACCCTAGTGTTACTATCAATCTTTACTCCAGGACAACCCCCTGCTGTCAGATATGACTATGCCTCCTATATTGCCAATAGAATCCATGACCAATTCCTGAATTTGGAAAGGGAAGGAGTTTTCAAATACACCTCTTTCATATACCATCTTATGTTATATTATCAATCAGATAACTTTCCTTTCCCTATCAAGAAACTTGACACCAAAGGAAATCAAAGGTCTATTATCTTTTGGAGTCCAGTCTTTCATAATACCAGTGATTCCACTTACACTTATAGTGAGTTTATTGACCTATTTGTACATCCAGCAACCACTCTGTTGATAGGAGTTTCCCCTCCTAGGATCAATGGTGACATGAAGAAAATTCTCCAGCTCTCTAAGCAGTACAAGATAGGTGACTGGTACCTATATAAAGATCACACATAAATCAAGATGTATGGTTGTGAACTTTGTGCTTTTAAGTTACCCAAGTATGTTCTGATGAGATTATTTGCATTGGAATATTTCAGGAAGATCATAAATGTAGATTTAGTCCATTTTTGTGGTGCCAAGAATAAAGCTCAGCTAAGAATTAGGAACCAGCTAGGCCCTTTTGTCATCAACACTAGGGATGCATGGAAAGAAGCTGAAAAAAGCTTAAAAGACCACATTAAATTATGAAAGAGTTTTAGGTGGGTGCCATATGACCCCAATAGCTTCATATGCGACAGAAGGACAAAAAACAGGCTGTCACCATATCGACATCATAGGATCCTAGAAATTGAGTAGTTTGCAAACTTGGATGAATGGATATAGGGGACCCTAGTAGAAGAGGTTAATGAGCAGGTTAATATGTAAAATGCTATGAGAGATATTGAGAAAACCCTTTACTTGGATTCTTTTGGGCAGGTACCATTCAAGTTGTCTCAAAAATTAGAAATTAGTACATCCATTGCTGGAACTTCTCAATAGCCTCCACAGGAAGTCAACATACTAGCCACAGGAACATCCAAAGGTAAGGAAGTAGAGACCACAGAACAGCCTACAATGATAGATCAGCCTGGAATTTCCAAAGAACAAGGTCAAGTACCAACTCCTCCTGGTCAAACCAAAGTAACAGAAAGCCCAATTTTGCAAACTCCTCTAAATGAGGAAAGAAATAAAAAGAAGGACAGGGAAACCCCTACCCCCACTAGTGGACCTACAGGACAGCCTGGGACAAAGAGGCAAAGACTGAATCCTCTTTCAGAAGAGGAAATTATTGAAGAAACTACAGATAGTCAAAGAGTAGAAAGGGTAGTTAGCCAACAAACTTCCCCATTGGGAGGAACATCCACTAGCTCACAGAGGCAGGAGCTAGAAAGACAACACAGTGCAGAAGTATCATCCACTAGGCCACAAAGTAAAGAAGCCTTAGATATAAAGAAGACATTCACATAAATAAAAGCCAAAAATGATCCAGTAAGACTTCAAATTTACAATCAGTGTTTGAAAATGGCCCCCACAAACCAGTAGAGAATGATGTCAGCCTATGACATTCAAGAGGGCAAGATGATAATGAGCTACTTAAAGCCAAAGGTTCAGCAACCTCACACAACAACAGATTATATCAGGACAAATCTAGAAGTCTTGGTTAAGGATATTAATCCTTTGGATCATATTGAGCTTCACAAGCAAACTGGAGAAATGTTCTATTCAACCTTAACCAATAAAGCATTGATGGCTCATAGGCTACAAAATTCTTTGGATAATACAACTGCCCAGCTAAACTTAGAAAAAGTCTCCTCCCTGGCCAAGCATAACAGAATAAAATCATTAGAAGAAATCATCATTGGATTGGAACATGATCCTACAGATGCAAAAGGTGTAGAAACATTAATCAAGAAGAAATAAGAACACATTGCTGCCTTTAGGAAGCAGCTAAAATTCCCTCCTTCAAGGCATCCACAGACTACTGAGGTTACAAAGTAGAAATGTAAAGAAGAGATGATGGATCTCCTCTTGAAACTCAATGAAAGATTGAATGACATAGAGAAGGCATTAGAAAAACCGCTGAAGGACAGGCAGGGAGAGTCGACCTCTCAGCCGCCTGATGTAATCCCCATAGCCTCAACAATAGTCCCTTCTACACTTGGGACAGCATTAGCTCCAAACATCCCGATAGCCACATCAGAGGTGGTCACAGGTGCAGCAACAGCAGGAACAGGACAAGGTAGCAGTGCTAATTTGAGCACTGAAGAGTTAATAAAGGCAATGGAAGAAATAAGGCTACAAGTTTCAGAATTAAAACAGGTAAAAGAGCAGTTGGCTAAGGTAGAAAGAAATTATGATATATCCAAAATAAATGTTGTGGGAAAAACAAGGGAGATCAAAGCATTAGAAAATAAAGTGAAAACATTAGAAAAATATCTCACTTTTGACAAACCTCTAGAAGAGATCAAGAAAATTCTGTGGACCAACATCACTCAATCTATAAATGATGTTTGGCCATCCATCCAAGTGATCTATGAACATATTGATCTAGTGAAAGAAGCACAGGGAGAAATTCAAAAGACAAAAGCTCTGTTAGGAAAAATGACTGATCAAGCCAACCGACTCATACATCTTTTGAATAATAGAAATAAGGAACAACTGGAAGAACTTGGCATCTCAGATAGGACAAACACTATTTTGGAAATCAAAAGGGTGCTAACCAAGAAAACTTTTATGTAGAATTTGGAGAAAAGATGTCAAGATATGCAGGCGGAAATTAATTCTTTTATGGAGAAGTTCACTATTTTGCAAAATAAAGGGCTACCAAGTCCTCTGGTGATTAATGACAGATTAATGAAGCATATAGATTATGTAAACAAATTTTATAAGTATGCTAGCAATCAAGCTAGTTCATCAACAAGTGCATTAGGAATAAAAGCACTCCCCATAGGCCGAGTTCTCTATGACAGCTTAGAGAACTTATTCTATGTTGAGCATGAGATTAAACACTTATATCCAATCCAGCCTACCTTTTTCAGATATACAGAAACTGATGAAACCCTTTCAGAAACACAGACTCCCAGAACAAAAATGGTGAGAAGAGATGTTGGAATTTTTGTAAATTTATCCTTAGTAAAATGTAAATTTTGAGGCCCTTCTACTATAGTAAGATAAACAAAGATGAACAGGGATCAAATAGGTCAAAGTGTATTAGAACAGGTAAAAAGTGTTAGTAAAAATAGGGCAGCCAGCATAGAGTTACTAAAAAAGACAACAGCAAGCCAAATCATAGGGCCTGCCTCCAGCACACTCAGCGAGAAAAGGAACAGCACAACATCAGTTTACCTTTCTCCTATCTTCGAGAGTAGTTATCTCTATTTTCTTGTAACCTACTCTTAGGCACCCTAGAATATATCTCACTCTATTATGAGATATTTTTTGTAAATATTTTTTGTATAAATACGCCCTCAATTAGAGTATTGAGGGTGGATTCTTAGAAATTGCTGTAATATTGACTATTTTGGAATAAAGTGCTATTGGACCAATGTTTGTATGGCTTGTTGGATAAAGAATTGAAGCAAAGGACATTTCACAGATTTCTTGAAGCAAACACCAGATCAATATGTCCTCTATACCTTATGTTTTAAAGTTTTCCTTGTTTATTATATCACTCATTTTCACATCTGAATGATAAACGAAAAAGAATAATCTAGAATTCACTTGATTGCACTCTGTTTTCAGTCGTTATTATTCTCCATGTTTTCTTCTGAATTAGTATAAACAATGAAAACTTAATTGCTCTTGTTTTCTAGTTATTACATTCTGATTATTTATTAAAGAATACTCAACTACTCTTCAGTAGTAATCATTCAAGTTCCCTCTTTAAATACGCTGAAGGATTCTTAACTGCCCTTCATCCATTTTAAGCCTATTCCATCTATTCCAAGTTGCTATTTGTTCCCTGTTTGACCATCTTGCCCTGTGAAACCCTCTTTTGTTAAGAAACTGAGTCCAGTTAAGCCATTTTCTTTGACTCCATTAGCCCAAGGGAATAAGCTACTCAGTTTTACCCCTTTGCTATTGAATCTCACCACCCAAATTCAAACAAAACTCCTAAACTTCACAGCTAGCCTAATATCTTTCAAAACCAAGCTAAATCATAAATAGAGAGCCCTCTCTGAGTACAGATTGGCTAGATCCTATACTTGAAGGTTGGTTTGTGGTTACCTCAGACCCCTTTCCACTGGGGACCTGAATAATTTTTTTGTTACTACTGTTTACTTTATAAGATACAGACGGAGCCTGCAGTTAGCCAGGTAGCCTTTGAACTGCTCTTTCTTCTCAATTGCATAAGTAAATGAATGCTGCTTCAGTCTATCTCCAGTCTGGTTTATGGATTGAACATTTGGTTTCAAATACTTGATCAGTTCCTGTTATTAAATAAATCTTTAATAAAGTTCAAGTCCCATACCTAAAGCCTCTTAAAGAAATTGTAAGAAGTTGTATTGCCCAACCCATTTAGAGAAAAAACAAAACATACCTAGAAACCTGGCTTCAGAAAGGACTCGTTACACCAGAGCTAATCCTGATCCAAATCCACCTCCCGTGTTTGAGAACCCCAATCTGATCCCTACGATTCTGAGGAGACAAGAAAGCCAAGAAAGTTCTACTAGTTCACGGCCTTTATATGGATCAAGATCTTGTCTAGTGAAGTGGATTAACCTTGAGGACGAACCCTTTGATGAATATTTTGAGACCTCGTTATTTGTAACTTTTTCTAAATACAGGTTAGCCCACACATTTCATGATCCATTATTTATTGAAGATTTACAACTTGATATTGTCACTTCACATCTTAACAGACATTTGTAGAATTCCATTCAATCTAAACTTACCTCTGTAGGAATACCAAACCTTTCTGTAATCACTTCAGCCTCTCCTTGTTCATCAATAGCACCTCAGACATCTCAACCCCAAAACACCCCTCCATCCACCACTCCAAGACCAACCCCAGTTGTTGTTTCAACCCAACTTACTGCAGTGGCAAACAGATACACTCCTCTGTACTTACCTGCCAATCCACGGGTTATGCCCCAAGAATATCAAAGGAAAATCACTCTTTTTGATGGCACTAGCACCTACACAACTCAACAACATACCAAAAAAATGACCGATTACTTTGAGATATATGAGGTTGATGCTGATGATGTAAGAATGAGGGTATTTGTTCAAAGTTTGAATAGAGATGTTAGAACATGGTTTATAGCCCTCCCTGCAAACATTATCAATGACCTACAAGCTCTTTATACAACATCCTTGAACAGATAGGAAAAGAAGAAAGATCCTCTCCAGATATTATCAGAATATGAAAACTTGAAGAGGGGAACACAAGAAACTGTACAAGATTATTGTACTAGGTTCCATAATGTTTACAATGCTATCCCTCAAAACCTCAGACCCCCTACAGATATGGAATTGATCAAATTCCCTAATGGATTTGATTCTGATATGGCATACCAACTTAGGGAAAGAGCTTGTCGAACCTTAGAAGAGATGCAAAGTATAGCTGTCATTGTTGAAGCTAACCTGATATCCAAATGAGCTAAAGCCAGAGCTGAAAGGAGGATACCTTTAAAAGAAGAACCTTCGGCCTTTGAACAGAAACTAGATACTATTATTAAAGGAATGGATAGGCTTGGAGATAGAGTAGAAACAATCGAGAGAAAATCCCCCTGGGATGGTCAACCAAGCAATACTGGGAGAAATCCAAATTTCAGGAAGAACCAAAACCCGAACACTGGAAAGACTGGCCCTAATCAAAACCTTAGGCCCCCATTCCAGGAAAATTATGTTGAAGCCTCAACTTCTGATGAACCAATAGAAGACACCCAAATCAATTTGATGGGACTCAACAATGAACAACAAGTTTTCTTGACCCAAGAGGATCAAGAAGCTCACATTCTTAAACAATTCCAAACTCAGTCAAGTGAATCATTTGACTTTAGAGAGGGATATGATACAACCATTTATGAAGTCCACAAACAATATAATCTGAGGAGTAGAAGAATAGATGTCCCTGAAACTAATAAATAGAAAGCCACAAAGCAGCCTAACAAAGGTAAGACCAATACCACCCCTGTACATATTCTTTCCAGAATAGACCCTAACCCTGCTAATCCAATTATTGAAGATGTATCCAATAATCGACAAGTTTCCACTTCTATTCCCTCCAAAGGAAACATGGAAGAACCTCCAGAAGTTGATTTGGAAACAACTTCAGCTCATAACCCCACTCCTGAAAAGGAGAAAAACACAGAAAATATAGAGGATAAAGAGAATCCAACTGTCCGAAATACAAGAACTCAGACTGAAAAACCTTTTAATCTGGAAGCTGAAGTAGGCAAATTAAAAATAGTTGTTCCACTGTCTGAATTAGCTAAACATGATGTCTACAGAAGCCAAATCAACAAGTCACTCAAAATCTTAGTTAATGAAGATTCAGTAAATGTTTTTGATGACCAACCTGAATTGATTTTTGGCCCTGAAGTGAATGGTAAAACAATAGATGGAGGAATCCCTCCTTTCTATGTAAGTTTGAACATACATGATAAAATACTTCATAATTCCATGTTTGATTTTGGTGCCTCTCATAACTTAATGTCTAAATATGTAATGGAGAAATTGGACCTAGACATCACCAGGCTGTATAAAGACCTCTTTTCTTTTGATTCAAGTCAGGTCAGATGTTTAGGACTAATCAAAGACTTGTGTGTATCACTAGTTCAATATCTTGCCAAAACAATCTTAATGGACATAGTAGTAGCTGATATTCCACCAAAGTATGGCATGTTATTGTTTAGGTCTTGGGGTGCAAAGCTTCAAGGATCTCTACAACTAGACATGTCTTATGCTACTATTTCAGTATTCAGTCAACCCAAGAAACTATATAGAGAAACATTAATGAAATATGTTGTAAGTAGTCAGGAGAAACCCCAAAATTTCCCTATCTACTCAGTACACTCTGATATGGATTCTTTCATTCTTTATAATGCTGAAAGTGATTACTCAAATGAATTGAAAGTTTTAGTAGCAGAACCAAAAGAAACTACAAATGAAAAGTCTAGTGTTCAAATACAAGAAATTTCTGAGAACAATGAAACATCAAATATCCAAGAGAAAACAGAAGAAACTAAAAAACCAGATCTCCCTATTAAACAGATTCCTGAGACTCCTGACACCAATTATGAACATGAAATTCTCCGGCACTTAGAATTTGATGGTTCAGTTAACAAATTAGGAGTAGGAGCAGGAGTTTGGGTGCACAATCTTGAAAACAACCATGCTGAAGGCCATGCCTACAGATTGAACTTTAGACGCACCAATAGTATGGTAGAATATGAATCTCTCTTGCTAGGTCTTAAATTGATTAAAAGATTAGGAGCAATTAGGGTGTCTGTATTAGGAGATTCTAAGTTAATAGTTCAACATATTAAAGGAAATTATTCAACAAATGATCCCAGACTGAAGTATTACAGAGATACAATGATAGAGATTCTCAATACTTTTCTAGAAACTAAGCTTGTGAAAATCCCAAGAAAACATAACCTGCAAGCTCATAGTCTAGCAATGTTTGCTAGCACCTGCAAATTACCATTCGAACATAATCATTAGTTCACAACTGAGATTAGACATAGGCCAGCTATACCTAACAATTTGAAGAACTGGCAAGTGTTTGATAGTGATAAGCAGATTAACAATTTCTTGACCTTAGATGAAGAATTTTGTAACGCTAACATAGATGTAGATACAGTTAATGAGTTTGATCAAACAAATAAGATAGAAACAGACATTTTAGCATAAAGTGCAACTCAAATGCTCCATCCAACAAAATTTACCAAAAAAGAAATGCAAGATCCTCAAGAAATGGATATTGATGAAATTATTGAAGGAGAATCTGAAGTAATCAATTTAAAAGACAATCATTTGCCTCAGGGATTAACTCCTTTGGAAGATCTCTTTCATTTCATTGATATTCCAAAGAAACCTAAAATGGAACCCTTGAAAGCAGATATTAAGGACTATAATTTGAGAACTGAAGAGGATCCTAAAATGGTAAAGTTATCTAAATATTTGCCCCCTAACCAATAACTCAAATATGTTGAACTAATGAGAGAGTTCCAGGATGTCTTTGCCTAGAGTTATGAAGACCTGAAATCTTACGACACCTCCATAATTCAGCATACAATACCTCTGAAGGAAAACCAGAAACAATTCAAGAAAAAAATTTGAAGAATTAACCATGTACTACTGCCCTCAATTGAAAAAGAAATCAAACGAATGTATGAAGCGGGGATAATCACTCCTATTAGGTTTTTAGAGTGGGTGTCTAATTTAGTACCTACTAGGAAGAAAACTGGAGAAATCAGATTATGTATTGATTTAAGGAATGTTAATAAGGTTTCTCTGAAGGATAATTACCCTTTACCCATGATCGATCACATTTTATAGAGGGTGGTAGGTGCTTCTAGGATTTCACTCTTGGATGGGTTCTCAGGCTATAACCATATTCTGGTTCATCCTGATGACCAGGAAAAGACTGCTTTTACAACACCATGGGGTATATTCAAATATGTTAAAATTCCATTTGGACTTAAAAATGTAGGGGCGACCTTCCAAAGAGAAATGGACATAGCATTTACAAAAGAAATTCATGATTTTCTGGTTATATATCTAGATGACCTAACTGATTTTCCTAAATCAGATCAACAACATTTGGATCGTCTGAGACAAGTATTCTTGAATTGTAGAAAATATGGTATTTCTTTAAATCCTAAGAAGTCCTTATTTGGTCTAGAGGAAGGAAAACTTTTAGGCCATATTATCTCCAAAGAGGGCATCATAATTGATCCTGCTAGAATAGAAGCTATTCTGCAAATACCCCATCCTAGAAATGTCAAAGAACTTTAACATTTCCTAGGAAAGATCAATTTTTTGAGAAGATTCATATCTAATTTAGCTGAATTAATTCGATTGCTTAATAATATGTTGAAAAAGGATTCTAGTATTAGATGGACAGTTGAATCCAAGCAAGCCTTTGAAGAAATTAAAATGGCTTTAACCAGGACACCGGTCCTTACACGTCCCATGTTTGATAGAGACTTCATAATATTTTCATTTTCATCAGAACACACCATAGCTGCTATTTTAATACAAAAGGATGATCAAGGATGTGAAAAAACCATAGCCTTTTTTAGTAAAGCACTTAGAGATGCACCACTAAAGTACAAAATCATGGAAAAACAAGCTTTTGCATTGGTAAAAGCTATTAAAGACTTTAGAGTTTACATATTGTATTCCCATGTAGTAGCTTGTGTACCAAATGCTGTTGTCAAAGACATCTTAACTCAGGATGGAATTGAGGGCAAACGAGGTAAATGGATCGCTGCTATATTGGAGTACGATATTGAAATAAAACCTACAAAGCTTATAAAAGGACAGGGATTGGCCAAACTCATGACTAAAAAAAATTATCAAGCCCTAGACATTAATGAACTGGACAATGAACAGGAGATGGAGACTCCACAAATCAGCCAGACCTTCTTAGATTCACCTTGGTATGCTGATATAACTTATGTATTATTAAACCTGCGGGCTCCTCCAGGGTTTTCCAGAACAAAGAAAAGAATTTTAAAGATGAAAGCTTCAAAATTTTGTATTTTAGATAACGCTCTCTTTTGGAAAAGTCATGAAGGTATTCTATTGAATTGTTTATTAAAAGAAGAAGTTGACAAGTGTTGTTGGGAAAAGTATGCATTCAGAACGCCCCTATCCCACTCTAAGGTGTGATAGTGCCTTAGCAACAAACAAGGAAAACTACTTGAGTATTCTTCTTTATGAAATGTAAATGAAGAGGAAGGATGTAACTAACCTGTGTCTTTCGCTAGTTTGTTGATCCAATCGCTCCTCTCTTCACTAGCTCCCAACTCCCTGCCCCCTTACCGGCCCAGCTTCACCGAATTCCTGCAAGATCATAGAAGAGAGAAACTACACGAAGATATAGATTTACATTCATAAAAATCTTAGGATCAGATTAAGCTAAACATGCAAATATAACAAAACATCATTGATACACAGCATGTAGGAGAAACTCAAATAATTTTATTGATATGATAAGAAAGTCCAAGAGGAGATACAACCAAGTGAGTCCCGATCCAGCATCTACCTCCCAGCAAAGGAATCCCTTCCTCACCTCCAACAAAGCATAAATCACCCAATGTACTAATCTCAATCTCAAACCAACAGCAATTCTCTGCAAAGTACAAAATTCCAGCCTCTGGATCTCTGGGATGAGGGATCCATATATAGATGTAAGCAGAGAGGATGAGTCAGCTTATGTTTTGACTTGTGGCTTCTCTCTGTCAGTTCTTGCTTCCACTTGGAGGCTGAGAGCCTCTTACTCATCACTGGTCGAATTTATTGAGGCAAGTGTCATTGAGGAAGATTCTGGAAGCTTCCAGTGTCTGTACACCTCCCAGAATGACACTGCCATTTGGCATTTCTCGCTCAGCACACCCTGGTAGTGCATTTAGGTGCATTGAAACGCACCTAGCTAGTGTACTGGGGTGCATTGCAACGCAGGCAGCTAGTAGAGCATCTGAATTGATCCTGATTTGACTAGTTCTGAGTGGTTTTTGGTGGAGAACTTCTGGGAGAAGCTGTCATTGGTTGACCTTGTTCCTTTAGGGGCAGGAACAACTCTTTTAGGGACTTTGGATCCCTTGGATTATGGACATTTCATGCTCAATGCTGTAAGGCACAAAAATGTCTATAACAGTTGCCCCCTAAAGTATGAGGCCGTTTATCGGGTGAAATGCTTTATTAGGAGGATCCGAAGTTCTTTCAATGCTGGGAGGAGACCTGTAATAAGATACAATACAATACATTATTTTTCATACTGTTTTCATGATCTAGCTGAGGCGGGCATTCCCATGCTCAGCTTTATAAATTCATTTTTATGTACATAGGACAAACAATCGTCTGATGGTAGACTAATGATCTTGATGAAATCATCATCCTTTCGGTAGGATGATTATCTGTGCTGCAATGCTGTACATGTCAATGTCTTTATTTTTCCTGAATATATATCGCAGCCCGGATGGATGAAACTAGATCTGGGGTCTTCAATCTCGTCCGATCTTCACTCTAAGTACAAGTCGATCCATGCGAGAAATGTTTTGAAGTCGAACATGGAAAGACATCGCTTGATTACTAGTCAATGATGTAAACTGTTAACAAGCACGAGAGGAATCACCGATAATGATAATGACCCTCAAGGTACTGCAGTACAATTCACATGTTGTGAATAAAGGACTTGGCATTGAACACCACGCAAAATCTTTCGGTCGAAGGTCATTGATGTATACCTGTCACCGGAAGTGAGAAACTTGCCATTGATGCATCCAAGCTTCAAAGTACTGAAGGGGTGTTCCTAGATCAACTTCTTGGATAATGAGCTGATGTCGACAAGAAGCGATCTGTAAAAGGAGGGCCTTAATGTATCCCACATCAGTGACACGGAATGGAGCAAATGATTTTGATGGAGGTGAAAACGATCTGATGATATATGGTTCAGGGTGGCGGTCATGAAAGAATGAAGTATAATGTATGGTAGTGGATGGGACACGGTTGGCTTCTCTGGATGACTTCTCTTGAACATATCGGCGACACTTATATGATGGATTGGTAGCATTTACCCCAAATATGGATGGTATGGCGAGACCATGGTGATGTGACTGGTGAATGAAACAACCCAACCCGACTCAGGCACGGAGCGGAAGTGTCATGTTCAAGAGCGACTTGCTATCAATAAAAGTTCTTTGAGTTTCTTCCCAATTTTTCCCCAATCATTGCTGACCAGTACCTCTTTATTTTTGTCAAGCTTGAGGAGGATAACATATTCTTGTTCTATAATTTGCCCTTCAGGCAAACCCATCGCTATGTTTTAACGAGCCTAGCGATAGTGAAACTCGTTCTTGTCTAAAGACAAGTTTGTCGCTATTAATCTTTTTAACGAGTCTAACGACAAAGATAACTCAGTCCTTTTCATTTTTAGAGAGTCTGAAAAGGTACGTAAAGATAACTCCAGAAGTCTTTTTTCGTCATCTAATCCCTTAAGTCCGAAAAAGTATAAAACAATACAGAAGGGATGAATTTTCGATAGTTTTAACGAGCTGAACAAAACAAGCGCTCGATCTTTTTGTGCAATAATCCCTCAGGTCCAAAAAGATTAAAATCTAGAGGAGGGATAGCACTTACGGTCGCTTTAACGAGCTGGAAGGCCAAAACTCGGCAATCTTTTCATATTTTACGAGTCAGATGAAAAGAGCTTAAAGAAGACTCGTCTTTTGAGGAACGAGTGATAAAAAGGGTAGCAGCTGATTCCAGGTAACGGTTGGAATTTTCCAATCACGGCAGTGTCACAAGGATGGCTAGTGAAATCACTCTTCGCAGCTGTTCCTCAAAATGGGTAAACAATCAAATGGAGGTGAATGATTGGCCAATGGAAAAGTGGAGGTGATGGTGCAAACACGACCAAGGCTTTAATGGCTGATAATGTTACATTCACGGTGGTTATTTACTGGAGGGTAGTTCATTTTTTAACGAGCTTAAACGCGGATTGAAACACTTGCTCGATCTTATGTTTATTTTTTAACGAGCATGAACTATGTGCTAAAACTGCTCGATTATCCAATCATATGATAAGAATGTCTCATGTAAGATGCCATTTTTTATGGAGCTTGTGCCTTACAAAGCTATGCCCCGCATCCTTTCGTTATGCAAGTTCGGAAACGATTAATCCAAAAAACAGATAAATAATTGCTCTTTGCTTGCACTCCAAAAGGTTTGCATGCCCCCAGGTATAAAACAGAGTTTCAAGGTTACCTCTACTTCACTTCCGCCAAAACAATTGTTTTACCGAGAGAGGCCTACCTCTTTCAGGTCACCCAAAGATTGTTCTATTAATCTTTCAAACAAAACACTTCTTCGACGATGTCTACCAAGATAAACAAAGGTGAGTGACAACGAGCGCCAAACACATAACTTTGACAAGAGAATCTTATTCTAGAATAACCCCTATCTCAATCACGGATGGGGTACAGACTAGTCATATTCTCCCGCGGAAACCTACCCTATACCCAAAGTTTTCCTGCCGTAGTAGACCAGGACGCATGCCCCCTGGGTTCCAGTCATATCCCTTCGAATTACTTGCGCTCATCAGGAGGACGGACCGTGGGTTGAGACATTTCTTGCATGAAGAGACCATTTAGGGATGGCATATGACTATTTGTGATGCGTGATCCAGGAAATGAAAGTTGGTCCACGAGCTTGACCACTCTTCCTTCGTGCGGAAAACACATTACTCTAAAGAGTGAGGAGACGATGGCTCCCATGCAATATATATAGTCTCGTCCAAGGAGTAGGTTATAATCCAAGGGTCCTTGAACGACCATCACGTTCATTTGAATGGTTTTCCCTTTCAATGTTATGGGCACATTGGGGAGGATCCCTAAAGGTCGACTGGTTCCTTTATCAAAGCCTGTCAGATTTCTCATCTCAGGCAAAAGCGATGGCGAACCAAGCGCTTTCCAAGCAGTAGAGGAAAGGATACTCATAGATGCCCCCTCATCAATGATGGTGCCAGCCATGACCATTCTGTATATTTGAACAATAATTCTGAATGGTATGCTTGCTGGTAAACGGGGTTTGCCTAGTTGATTCCAGTCGAAGGAGACAACTAGGTTGCTTGGAGGTGGGACCGAGTAGACGGCTGGGTATCGCTCTGAAGAACTTCCTTCCTGCGATAAAGGAATGGATGGATTGCCCCCGTGTTCGTCGGAGTCTGTGTTGATGAAGAGAATTTGGACGGTGTCATCCTTATTCTCCTCAGTGACTGTATCATTCGAAGATAAATCCTCTGAAGGCAAGACCGGGTCAACTGCCGCCTCGACCTTTTGACTTTCATCTGGTATGGATTCAGTTGGTTTATCCTCAATGATAGATGCTTCAGCTGACCACTTGAGTGGGCCAGCTGGATTCTCAACTAACGAAGGACTCGGCAAGAGTTTTTTATATCCAGGAGGAAGTCGCAACGGTGAAACCGAACGATCATCCAAAACTCTTTTAGCTTTGTGTAAGAAGGGACAACGGTGGAGGGCATGGTTGCCTTCGCACAGTGTACAGGGAGGTCTACTTCTCCCTTTTTGCCCTGGAACTTCACTTTGGCTAGTTGACGGTGTACTTTCAACATGGCCATCAGAGGTTGACGACACCGGATTGTGCAAATGGGGAGACTAGTCCCTTAGTATCCGAGGGATGCAAGGACAATCTCTGTGAAAGTGGTCTCCCTTGCAAATGACACATGGCGATTTAGGCCTGGTCAGTGCTGTGTATGGATTTTCATTAGACGACACTTGTTTTCCCTTATTTGCCTTTGGCTCCTTCTTCTTTTCCTCTTTCTTCTTCTTTTCCTTCTTCTCCTTAGGAACTTGGTTTTTAGCTTTACCAGTCCCGTTAGACGAAGAGGAAGGAAGAGAGGAAGAATTATAGGAAGTAGAAGGTTGTTGGGAAATTCCGGACTCGTCTAACCGCTAATTTGACTATTCAGGAATAGTGGTGTTCTGAACGACATTGGTTGAGAAGAGCCAGACCGGCAAGCCAATTGTCAGTCCTGGAAGCGACAATGTGGCCATATGGGGCGCACCAACATCTCCCCAAGAGGAGAAGGGACTAGGATTTCCACCAAGGGGAATTCCTTGGTTGGTAGGCTCCATTTTCTCAACCTAAAGATCAACGCAGGAAAAAGGGTATGATTATTCCGTTTAAAATAAATTTTAACGACGCTTTGACACAACTTGCTTTTTCAATTTTAAAGAGTCGAGAAAAAGCAAAAGATGACTCTAGTCTCCTTCGATTTTTAATGAGCCTGAAGTGACAAGTGCTCAGATGGACCTTTTCTGTTAAGGAGTCTGAAAAGGAACGAAAGGGACTGCTCTGGAGTTCTAGGTAGAGGGTGTGCCAAACCAATCGCAAAACCGCAAAATACTTTTTAGGGTACGGGCAGTCAATCTTCCCGAATGCTGTGTTCAGTGCATTGCGATTAGTAGGGCGGCCGACACGGCTTCCTATGGATAAAGGTTTTATGCCTATAGGGGTCTCCCAATATATACTCGATGGTACGTGGGAGCACAATCCGTACTGGCACTTATTGTCTCTCAGGAGGAATCACCCAACCATCAGTGAGGCAACAGCTACCAGGTTTTACGACGTCGGAACACGTCTCTAGCCTAGACCTCTATGTTGTGCGTTAAGTTACAAAGCATTGTTAAGTTCATTCAATTTATTTTAGGTTGATCTTTCTTAGAAGTTTGCCTTTTTGGATCACCACGATATGTAGATACAATTCCTAAATGCAGTCTAAAGATGATAAGCAAGCTTTTATATCTTTACAACAATGAAAATCCTAGCTACAAGGGGAAAAGAAAGACACAATCTTTTCTCAAAGAGCATAGAGCACACTGTAAATGCACTTTTCCTAAATCAATCTATACAAACTGTCAAAATGCAAATGCACATATGCATGTATTTGTTTTCACTTTCTTAATATTGATGCCTAAAAAGAAAGCTGTTGTACAAATTTGAATTCGATTTTAAGTGAAAAACACAAACAAGCTTCTTTCGAAATCAAAAAGACGATTACGACACTTTATGATTTTGAAGTAAACACTTGTTTCGACACTAGAAATTCATAAATTCAAACCAAAAGACAAAAGTAAAAGTGTAATCAATTGTCAACAGCAAAAAAACCTTACTCCTAAGATCAAAACGACACTTACGACAAGTCTAGATCTAAGGGCGACAGTATGACTAGTTTACTTTTGTAATGGGAAACTGCAAATGATGTAACAAATACACAAAAACAAATACAGTCTCTTTTATACAACTGAGGCGGAATTAAGGCAAAGAAAAGGGGTTTTCAGATATGTATAGTCACTGATAACAGGCTGCAAAAATCATAGATAAAACTGAACAAAAAGAAGCAAAGAACCACAGCTGCACAGGGCAAAGGCTGATCAGCGCACCTGTTGCACAGAGAAACTGAATTGCAGCGCAGGTAGAACTCTCGGGACCTGCGTTGAAATGCAGAACCTCTTCACAGAGCCTGCGCTGAAGCAGAACCAAGAATTGTCTCTGGGTTCTGGGTCATGGTTTGCAGTTTAATCTACGGTTTTTGGCCGGATAAAAGCTATCAATAAGGTACAATTAGAGGGATGATTTAAAGGAAGACGAAGAGCTATCACAAAGGGCAATTAGCACATTTGTGGATCAGCTGTTTAGATCATAAACAGGCCCAGTAAATGGACTAGAGTAGCAGATCTCTACTTTGCATTTGTAAATGACAAATGCAGTTCGATTCTCCACTCCTAAGTTTATGAGAAGAACAAAAATAGAAACACAAATAAACTAACTAGATACGATCCCCAGTGGAGTCGCCAATTTTTTGTTGGGAAAAGTATCCATTCAGAACACCCCTATCCCACTCTAAGGTGTGATAGTGCCTTATCAACAAACAAGGAAAACTACTTGAGTATTCTTCTTTATGAAATGTAAATGAAGAGGAAGGATATAACTAACCTGTGTCTTTCGCTAGTTTGTTGATCCAATCGCTCCTCTCTTCACTAGCTCCCAACTCCCTGCCCCCTTACCGGCCTAGCTTCACCGAATTCCTGCAAGATCACAAAAGAGAGAAACTACACGAAGATATAGATTTACATTCATAAAAAGCTTAGGATCAGATTAAGCTAAACATGCAAATATAACAAAACATCATTGATACACAGCATGTAGGAGAAACTCAAATAATTTTATTGACGTGATAAGAAAGTCCAAGAGGAGATACAACCAAGTGAGTCCCGATCCAGCATCTACCTCCCAGCAAAGGAATCCCTTCCTCACCTCCAACAAAGCATAAATCACCCAATGTACTAATCTCAATCTCAAACCAACAACAATTCTCTGCAAAGTACAAAATTCCAGCCTCTGGATCTCTGGGATGAGGGATCCATATATAGATGTAAGCAGAGAGGATGAGTCAGCTTATGTTTTGACTTGTGGCTTCTCTCTATCAGTTCTTGCTTCCACTTGGAGGCTGAGAGCCTCTTACTCATCACTGGTCGAATTTATTGAGGCAAGTGTCATTGAGGAAGATTCTGGAAGCTTCCAGTGTCTGTACACCTCGCGGAATGACACTGCCATTTGGCATTTCTCGCTCAGCGCACCCTGGTAGTGCATTTAGGTGCATTGAAACACACCTAGCTAGTGTACTAGGGTGCATTGCAATGCAGGCAGCTAGTAGAGCATCTGAATTAATCCTGATTTGACTAGTTCTGAGTGGTTTTTGGTGGAGAACTTCTGGGAGAAGCTGTCATTGGTTGACCTTGTTCCTTTAGGGGCAGGAACAACTCTTTTAGGGACTTTGGATCCCTTGGATTATGGACATTTCATGCTCAATGCTGTAAGGCACAAAAATGTCTATAACAACAAGGTTCTCAAAGAATTTCATGTGGGAGACTGTGGTGGACACCTTTACTAGAAGGCAACTGCAGACAAGATCCCGAGGGCTGGATTTTACTGGCAAACCTTGTTCACTGATGTAAAGAAATTTTTCACTGCTTTCCATAAATGTCAAATTTTTGAAGGCAAAAGAAAACTATTACCTTTACCCCTGAGACCAATTTCCACTGAAAAACCCTTCCAACAATGGGGCCTGGACTTCATTGGAGAAATCCTCCTCCCTCTTCTTGCCAACATAAATGGATTCTCACTACCACAGATTATTTCACCAAATAGATAGAAGCCATTCCTTCTAGACAAGTCAATGAAACAGTGATTATAGGATTATTACAAACCAACATATTGTCTGGATTTGGCTGTGCCGAGAAAATCATAACTGATAATGTTGTTTCCTTTAAATCCAAGAAAATGATAAGTTTCTGTAATAAATACCATATCACTTTAGGCCATTCCATAGCCTATTACCCTCAAAGTAATGATCTAGCTGAGTCTTCCAACAAAAGCCTAATTAATATTATTAAGAAATCACTGGAAGAAAACGAGAAAAATTGGCACAAGAAACTCACTAATGCACTATGGGCAGACATACTTACCACCAAGAAATCTATTGGGACTAGTCCTTATGAATTGGTCTATGGCATGGAGGCTATATTTCCTTCATCTTTAGGAGTTCCTGTAATGAAATTACTTCAAGAAGCTCAAGTGGAATCCAATGATATTCAAAGGAGGATAAACTAGACCATCCATCTACAGCAGACCAGAGAGCAAGTATATCAGAGATCCCAAGTGTTACAAGACAAACTTAAAAAAATATTTGATAAAAGAACCAAGGCAGAAGACTTATACATTGGAGACAAAGTTTTAAGATGGGATTCTAGGAGAGAGGATAAGGGAAAACATGCAAAGTTTTACTTCCTATGGAAAGGACCTTTTGTTATCCATGCCTTACAAAGGAACAATACTTACTATCTCAAAAACTTGGATGACACAAAAACAGAAAAATGGCCAGTTAATGGTCGGATGTTGAAGTATTACTAAGCTCCTACTTTTTAATGTATTCTTATTTTAACCTCTAAATACTATATCCTTGGTAATGTCACAGTTTGGATTGGATAGCGACTTTATGGAGTTGAAGCCCGGAGAGAAGGCCCTAAGCTTCAGAAGGATTACTGTCATACATATAATAAAGCAAAAAAGCAGAAGGAGATTTCAGAGCACATTCAAATTCATTCAGAGGCCATCTGGCCTACTGTTCTTGACTTTCCATGAGGAAAATCCATCCCCAAGTGGAGCCAGTGTTATGCTCCTATACAAATAGGTGTCATATTTCATGATTGACTTGATGAGCTATGAATATATTCATACCTTTCCTTGTTGCAAAGGTTTTCCATATTGTCAAAAAATCCAAAAAAAAAAAGAAAAAATTAGAAATGTAAAGAGGGTATACCCTAAAAGAAAAATCAAAGGGTGAAAAGAAATAAAATGGTCAAAAGAGTGAAGAAAAATGAACCCCACCAAAAGAAAGACCAAGGAAAGTGTGCAAGTATAAATGTCACTACTTTTTACTCTTATGTAATAATCAAATTGTGTGCAACTTGTAACTTATTCCACAATTGATGAATAGCCAAACAGCTTAAGCTCGACTAATTCATATTTGAATTTTATGTTTTAGAAGTAGAGAATAAAATCTGACCAAATTGTTTAATCTTGGCAAATAAGTAGATAGCTAGAGTGAATAAAGGGAGCTCAACAGTGTAATCTGAGCCCTTGGATGTAATAAGGTTAGATTTAGATAGACTTCCATATGTAAAAGAACAAGTGTGATAAGGGTTTGCCAGTTCAAGTGCACCGTAATAAAGAAGAAAAAATGTCAGGCTAAAGTAGGTAGGGTAGGTAGATGGTGTTGCAGAATTACTTGTGATGTAATGTCTCTGAAATGTCTTAATTTTCACTTTTATCAAAAGGGAAAAGTAGACATTTCACTTAGTGCAGTTCAAGCAAAACAAGGTCAAATAATTAACTTCCCTTCACATTTTCCCTAAAGATTTCACTAATTCCCCCTGAAGTATTAAGGTCTTTGAAAATTAAAGGGGCTCAGAACATTTCTCTGACTTCTGGAGGGAGCGGACCCTCGGCCCAGTAATTTGAAAAGCCTAAGTACTTAGTATCATCCATAAACCGTTCATTTCATTTCATAATGTTTTTACTAAGTAAAATAAGATTTTACTTAGGAATAATGCATAATATCAACTAAAAACCCGCTTTTTATCTTTAGCTTAAGTTCAAATATATACGTGAAATGTTTTAACTTGGCGCTTTTACACTTCATAATCATATTAACTATTAACATACATAATATATAAATCCTGCCCTATTTCCTTTTCCCATATTATTTAGTTATATACTAATCCCCGAAACATTATATACCCCACCCCGGTTAATTAGAACCATAAATATGGTCAAAAGGGATTAATGGATTTATTAGAAATTCGTTAATAACCAAAGTTCCCCGCCCCAAGAAATGGAATTAATTAACCCTCAAGGTTAATTAAGAACCACCCCCAACCAATTATAATGCCCCCGATACAATTAAAATATGTTTATTATGCCGGGCCTGCTACGGTAAACCCTCCGCCATATTACCATTCCTGTCCGCCGTCCTATCACTTCCCCGTCATCTGATGGTTGACATCAATATCCCGTCCCACCTAGTGACCGTGCTTTAATGGGCGATCACCAGATGGTTTTCCACCCGTACCTCTGCCATGCATCATGCAGTCCATATTATCGCTCGCCCTTGGTCCAAAACCGCCCAGCCCCAAACGCGGTGCAATCACGTACCATTTACCACCCTCCACAAATGACAAAACGTCCCATCTCCGCTTGCGTCATCCACCAGATAAATCCAAAAAAAAAACCTCCCAACCTCTATTTTGTTAAATAAAACAAACAAGAGTCTTTTTCACTATTCTACGTTGCACCAGTGCTCCCATACAAAACAACATCCAAGTCAACTCTTCCAGCTTCCTAACCGCCACCTGATCAGAAAATCTATGACGACGCACTCCATAACCTATCATCCAACCTGCCTTTGTACTATTTACTTCCTTAATACAAGTATTTATCCAAGCTACCCTGAAACCCTATAATTTCGGTTTTCTACTGAAAATTCTATAAGAAAGGGCCAAATTCAGTTCTAGGATAGTCTGTGGTTGCCAGAAAAAGTTCCCAAACCTGTTGTTTGGTCTATTTTCTCACAGAAAGTCTAAATTCCATTTTGAATCCACAAGAACCAAAGATGGAAACCCCTATAGCCTTGAATGTCGTACCCATGAACGCTCCTCACAAAGACTTAGATTATCTACCTGTGGCCGATAAGAATTTTCAGATAAAGGACTTATCTAGTGATAAAAACCATATTCAAGCCTTCTGCAAGACCAAAGATAGTTATTTGAATAAGTCTCACATTTTTGGACTGTGGGAATCTAATCTTCCCATGTATTTCCTCCCATCAGTCCATGTTTTCTCAGACATAATTCATCAATGCTGTGCTAATTATGATCCCAACCATAGAGCTGTTATGTCCCCAAGCCAGATAGTCCTTTTTCCCATAACTACACAATCCATCAATGAAATGTTGCAGTTCCACTCCTATCAGCCCCTCACTCCTATTTCCATGGCATATTTACTTGAAAAATAATCTCAGTTATCCAAATCAGAAGTGACTCATATTGCTCAAACCTTCATGTTGCCAAAACACCAGCCCAAAGGTCAACCTCCTTATTTGCAGGCTTTCTTCACTGAAACTGGAAGACTTATTATTGATATGATATCCCTGATTATGGGATTTAACTTTAGTGAATATGTTGATGATATCACTCTAGTGTTACTATCAATCCTTACTCCAAAACAACCCCCTGCCGCCAGATATGACTATGCCTCCTATATTGCCAATAGAATCCATGACCAATTCTTGAATTTGGAAAGGGAAGGAGTTTTCAAATACACCTCTTTCATATACCATCCTATGTCATATTATCAATCAGATAACTTTCCTTTCCCTATCAAGGAACTTGAAACCAAAGGAAATCCAAGGTATGTTATCTTTTGGAGTCCAACCTTTCATAATACCAATGAGTCCCCTTACACTTATAGTGAGTTTACTGACCTATTTGTACATCCTTCAACCACTCTGTTGACAGGATTTTCCCCTCCTAGGATCAATGGTGACATAAAAAAAATTCTCCAGCTCTCTAAGCAGTACAATACAGGTGATTGTTACCTATATAAAGATCGCACAGAAATCAGGATCTATGGGTCTGAACTTTGCACTTTTAAGTTAACAAATTATGTTCCCATGAGATTATTTGCTTTGAAATATTTCAAGCAGATCATAAATGCAGATTTAGTCCATTTTTGTGGTGCCAAGAAGAAAGCTCAGCTAAGAATTAGGAACCAGCTAGGCCCTTTTTTCATCAACACTAGAGATGCATGGAAAGAAGTTGAAAAATTTTAGAAGACCGTCTTAAATTATGAAAGAGTTTTAGATGGGTGCCATATGACACCAATAGCTTCATATGTGACAGAAGGACAAAAACCAGGCTGTCACCTTATATAAATCATAGGATCACATAAATTGAGTAGTCTGCAAAATGGGATGAATGGATAGTGGGGACCCTAGTAGAAGAGGTTAATGAGCAGGTTAATATGGAAAATGCTACGATAAACCTTGAGAAAACCCTTGACTTGGATTGTTTTGGGCAGGTACCATTCAAGTTGTCTCATAAAGCAGCAATTAGTACATCCACTACTGGAACTTCTCAACGGCCTCCACAGGAAGTCAACATACCAGCCACAGGAACATCCAAAGGTAAGGAAGTAGAGACCACAGAACAGCCTATAATTACAGATCAACCTATAATGACAGATCAGCCTGGAATTTCCAAAGAATAGGGTCAAGTACCAACTCCTCTAGCTCAAACCAAAGTAGCAGAAAGTCCAATTTTGAAAACTCCTCTAAATGAGGAAAGAAATAAAAAGAGGGACAGGGAAATGGCTACCCCCACCAATGGACCTATAGGACAGCCTGGGATAAAGAGGCAAAGACTGAATCCTCTTTTAGAAGAGGAAATTATTGAAGAAACTAGAAATAGTTAAAGTTTAGAAATGGTATTTAGCCAGCAAACTTCTCCATTGGGAGGAACATCCACTAGCTCATAGAGGCAGGAGCTAGAAAGACAACACAATGCAGACGTATCATCCACCAAGCCAAAAGGTAAAGAGGCCTTAGATATCAAGAAGACATTCACAGAAATAAAAGCCAAAAATGATCTAGTAAGACTTCAAATTGACAATCAGTATTTGAAAATGGCTCCCACAAACCAGCAAAGAATGATGTAAGCCTATGACATTCAAGAGGGAAAGATGATAATGAGCTACTTCAAGCCAAAGGTTCAGCAACCTCAAACAACAGCAGATTATATAAGGACAAATCTGGAAGTCTTGGCTAAGGATATTAATCCTTTGGATTAGATTGAACTTCACAAGCAAACTAGAGAAATGGTCTATTCAACCTTAACCAATAAAGCATTGATGGCTCACGGGCTACAAAATTCTTTGGATAATACAACTGCCCAGGTGAACTTAGAAAAGCCTCCTCCCTGGCCAAGGATAATAGAATAAAATCATTAGAATAAATCATCATTGGATTGGGACATGATCCAAAAGATGTAAAAGGTGTAGAAGCACTAATCAAGAAGAAATAAGAAGACATTGCTACCTTGAGGAAGCAGCTAAAGATGCCTCCTTCAAGGCATCCACAAACTGCTGAGGTTATAAAGCAGAAATCTGAAGAAGAGATGATGGATATCCTCTTGAAACTTAATGAAAAATTGAATGACATAGAGAAGGCATTAGAAAAATCACTGAAGGTCAGGCAGGGAGAGTCGACCTCTCAGCCTCCTGATGTAATCCCCATAGCCTCAATAGCAGTCCCTTCTACACTTGGAAAGGCATTAGCTCCAAACATCCCAGCGGCCACAACAGAGGTGGTCACAGGTACAGCAACATCAAGAAGAGGACAAGGTAGTAGTGCTAATTTGAGCACTGAAGAGTTAATAAACGCAATGAAAGAAATGAGACTACAAGTTTCAGAATTAAAACAGGTGAAAGAGCAGTTGGCTAAGGTAGAAAGAAATTAAGATATGTCCAAAATAAATGTTGTGGAAAATACAAGGGAGATCAAAGCATTAGAAAATAAAGTGAAAAAATTAGAAAAAGATCTCACTTTTGACAAGCCTATAGCAAAGATCAAGAAAATTCTGTGGACCAACATCACTCAATCTATAAATGATGTTTGGCCATCCATCCAAGTGATCTATGAAAAGATTGATCTAGTGAAAGCGGCACAGGGAGAGATTCAAAAGACAAAAGCTCTGTTAGGAAAAATGATTGATCAAGCCAACCAACTCATACATCTTTTGAATAACAAAAATAAGGAACAACTGGAAGAACTTGGCATCTTAGATAGGACAGACACTATTTTGGAAATCAAAAGGGTGCTAACCAAGAAAACTTTGATGTAGAATTTGGAGACAAGATGTCAAGCTATGTAGGTGGAAATTAATTCTTTTATGGTGAAGTTCACTATTTTGCAGAATAATGGGCTACCAAGTCCTCTGGTGATTAATGACAGATTAACGAAGCATATAGATTATGTAAACAAATTGAATAACTACACTAGCAATCAATATAGTTCATCAACAAGTGCATTAGGAATAAAAGCACTCCCCACAGGCTGAGTTCTCTATGACAACTTAGAGAACTTATTCTATGTTGAGCATGAGATTAAACACTTATTCCCAATCTAACCTACCTTTTTTATATATACAGAAACTGATGAAACCCCGAAGAAACTTTAGAAACATAGACAACCAGAACAAAAACGGTGGGAAGACATGTTGGAAATTTTGTAAATTTATCCTTAGTAAAATTTAAATTTTGAGGCCCTTCTACTGTAGTAAGATAAAAAAAGATGAACAGGGATCAAACAGTTCGAAGTGTATCAGAACCGGTAAAGAGTATTAGTCAAAACACGGTAGACAGCACAGAGTTACCAAAAAAGATGGCAGCAAGCCAAATCATAGGGCCTGCCTCCAACACACTCAGTGAGAAAAGGAACAGCACAACATCAGTTTACCTTTCTCCTATCTTCGAGACTAGTTGTCTCTATTTTCTTGTAACCTACTCTTAGTCACCCTAGAATATATCTCACTCTGTTATGAGATATTTTTTGTAAAGATATTTTGTATAAATACCCCCTCAATTGGAGTATTGAGGGTGGATTATTAGACATTGCTGTAATATTGACTATTTTGGAGTAAAGTGTTGTTGGACCAACTTTTGTATGGCTTGCTAGATAGAGAATTGAAGCAAAGGACTTTTCACAGATTTCTTGAAGCAAACACCGGATCAATAAGTCCTCTATACCTTATGTTTTAAAGTTTTCCTTGTTTATTATATCACTCATGTTTCACATATGAATGATAAACGAAAAAGAATAATCCAGAATTTGCTTGATTGCTCTCTGCTTTCAGTCATTATTATTCTCCATGTTTTCTTCTGAATTAGTATAAACAGTGAAATCTTAATTGATCCTGTTTTCTAGTTCTTACATTATGATTGTTTATTAAAGAATACTCAACTTCTCTTTAGTAGTAATCATTCAAGTTCCCTCTTTAAATATGTTGAAGGATTCTTAACTACCCTTCATCCATTTTAAGCCCATTCCATCTATTCCAAGTTGCTATTTGTTCCCTGTTTGACCATATTTCCCTATGAAACCATCTTTTGTTAAGAAACGAAGTCTAGTTAAGCCATTTTCTTTGATTCCATTAGCCCAATGGACTAAGCTACTCAGTTTTACCCCTTTGATATTGAATCTCACCACCCAAATTCAAACAAAACTCCTAAACTTCATAGCTGGCCTAATATCTTTCAAAACCTAGCTAAATCATAAAGAGAGATCCCTCTCTGAGTACAGATTGGCTAGATCATGTACCTAAAAGTTGGTTTGTGGTTACGTCGAACCCCTTTCCTCTTCAAACAACTTCAAGGAAAATCTGAGTGACAACAGAATCAATAATCTTATTCTAGCATACCGGATATTAACCACGGTTATAAAGTAATGACAATTGCAATGATAATGGAACAGTAATCGAGTGAACAACAATCACAATTGTAAGTAAACTGTAGCTAAATGAACAACAATACCAATCGGAGAATGGACAACAATAACAATCTGTAAATGATCAGCAATGTCAATCTGTAAATGAACAACAATATCCGAATTAGATAGTGTGATGTTATTTCAGAATTAATAGCATAACATTTTCAGTTGCAAATAATAATCTTGCTATCCACTTACTAATTCGATATAACAGAGCAACTCAATGAAATGTTCAAAAAGAAAAGATTACTGAATAAAGTGAATTTAAAGGAATGAAAAGGAAATCAAACCACACATGACTGTAATTGGAAAATAATGATACAAGAAGCAAGTGATCCTCCAGGGTTGGGCCCTTAGCCACCAGGGAAGCACTGCTGCGGTTACTCTAGAATCAGATAATGGAATAGCAACAAAATTATATGTTAATCATAAAGGCAGAGTTAGAGCATTCGCTCCTTAAAGGGAGTCGATGATCAAAGTTTAGATTACAACAGTAAATTCTACAAATCAACAATAATCCATCCCCCTTGGGCTACCAATGTTGTCCCTTTTTATAACGGCTAGGCGGAAGCACCAAAAATGTAGATAAGTCTTGAGGCATTGATCCCTCAAGATCAAAGGATCCTGAGGGATTTGCCATATCTTTAATCTTCAACTTATCGTTTTGTCCTCTTGTACTGATACCAAGTTTCTTCTTCCTTTTACTATTCCATGCGTTGCAATCTTGACTTCCTCATCTGGATGCGGTTTCCTGTCAAAGGGAAACCAGTTGCTTTTGCTTTGCCTTTTCCTCCGGAATAGTGATTTTCCATTTTCTTCATTTTCTGCATAGTAAAAGACAATAATTAATCATTTTACATTAATCACAAATCTCCTTAATTCTATCATGATCCTTTAACATGTTACCATTTTACAATGTAAAGAAGTTATGATTTAAAGGAAAAGATAAAGAAATAGATGGTAAATACATACCTTTTCCAATGCTCAACAAAGGCACCAAAAGACAAGATCGTGCGAGCTGTGGCCCATTGGCTCGACCGGATAATAGGGGGATTTATCATTGAGTTCATGACAGACATGATCATGAGCTACAACGAAGTAGAATGACGTTTTATCAAGGGACCACGAGGTAAGTACATTAAATATTTGAATACCTGGATTAATATGTTGTTATGTGAAAATCGGGTTATGCAAATACATTAATGTTTGGAACGATGTGGAGTGGAAATATCTACAAAGGTGGCGGGGAATTAGGAAACAGTCCCTTAATTTCACCTTCACGAGAGAGCGAGGAAGAGCTCGCTCGGGTCTCTCTGAGAAGTGTGGTCAGTTTGATAATGCAGCGCATTCTGCAGTTACCAGCTCCACCCACGCCACCACCTCCTTCACCTCCTTCACCTCCATCTCCACCCACTCCACCTCCACCAACCTCGTAGTTCAGCATGGCAAGCGTGATAAAGCTACCTGTATTCAAAGGAGTAAGGCAGTGAGGATCCAGACCAGTTATGGTTCGTGGTAAGAGTAGTGTGGGAAGCGCAAGGGGTCGGACGACAACATTAAGAAGGCTACATTATGAGCCCACTGTAGGATCGTGCACTGACATGTTATATCAAGCACTCTAATGACCACCCAAATGCAAGGATAGTAGAGATCCATAATGCGTTCACCAAAGAATTTAGCTAGCCGAAATCAGAGACACAGTCAATCACTAGGCTTAAAGATATTGTGATGCTTCCAGGCGAGAACCCCTGGGATCCAGATCAGTGGCTGAAGAGTATGATCCACGAGGCTAATATGACACTAATGGATGTGTAGCACCATGCATGGCTTGTGGCATATTTGACATAGCACCTGAGTATGGTGCTGTCACAACAAAAGCTTTCAACCTAGGCTGAAGTGTTGGAAATGGTGATGAGGTTGCATGAGACCCCAATACAAGATCCTAGGTTGGGAGTTCAACCAATCCACGCGCACACATTCTCCTCATGGAAATGCAGAGCTTGAAGCAAGATAGGGAACCATGGGCAGAGTCGCGTGAGGAAGTATGGTGCATAAAATGCAAGGGCCAGGGCCATGACAAGGATCACTATCCAGTATTCACGAACTACTTGGTAGGAGGGGGGCCAATGTCGTTGAGACCAGAGGCATAGGCAGGGCTGAGTGTGACACACGCGTTATGGTGCGTGATCTATAAGATAGGAGGAAAACACACGATGGATAATTTTCATTTGTTGCAGAAGTATACACAGACTCCCCAGGAGTTGTTTTGTAATTTCTGTAGGTCAGTAGGCCACGAAGAGTGTACTTGTCATAGTTATGAGTTAATGATGGATTGGACCCCAACCTATTAGATGCAAACAAAAACACAAGCCCTCAACCCAACTGTGAGGATGGCGTGCGCTAGATTTCAAGGGCGAGGTCAAGGACAAGGAAGAATGGGACCAAGAAGGGGCCGCAGATAGTTAATTTGTTACAGTTATGGAGGACCAGGGCATTATGGCCAAGATTGTACCATCCTGATGAGAATAACTTGTTCATACTATGCTCAGTTTGTGATCCAAATGGATCCTAGAAAAACCTCTAAGTCTTCAGAAATCAAAACAATCGCAAAAGAAGAAGTTTTAGAAAAGTCAGATTACATTATCGGGAGGCAAAAACATGAAGAAATAGTGGAAAAACAGAGTATCGATGGTTTAACACTACTTTGCATGAGAATCATCGGATCTGGTTGATCAACTGTCCAGAACCGATCGGCCAATCGCAATCAGTGGTGGGCATTGGGAGGCTACAAGATACTGCCACTTAAAATAATGTGACAACGATTAGCACAGTCAATAGCGACCGTCGATCAAGTGCATAGATTGACGTCCCGAGTTGACTTGTGATATTGCATCGAAGAAACACATGGGAGTGCTTACCAATGACTCGGGGCTCCTGCAATACGTGATTTTGACAAGTCACATCACAAAGTTGCATTTGAGCTACACAAAGGAGAGGGACCATATACATATATGCGATGTGATAAGTTGGACCCGACAACACTACAGGCGATATTGGATGTATTTTGAGATCCGTAAGAAAGGGCTTTTTCTATGTAAAGTTATGTTTTCATCAAGAAAAGAAAACTAAGGGAAATGCGATTTGGGTGATGATGCCAAACCTGAAAGGGCTTATTAATGTTGTTACATATGATTTCATGTCTGAGATGAGTGGTATTTTCATGTTTTATTGTATTTTTAAATAGAAAGAGAAATAACGATAAAAGCAGCATTTCGGGAGGACCAAAGTTGATAAATGGTTTTGGCTGGGCTCCACCCGAGCTCATACACTAGCTACCATGTGTGCAGGCTAAGGAGAGAGAAAACCACCCTTATTGGGCAGTTAACCACTATACAAAAAGCCACCAAAAATGAAAGAAAGTCGTTGGATCTGGATCTCCCAAATCAATAGTGGAGATGCGATGTCGATATACAAGCGGACCCAATAGTGGTGTAAGCCGTATTTATGGATATTTCAATTCCAACAAACAGTGTTTAGTATAATTTTCCTGTGTTTGAATGTATCTCTCTATCTAAATAGAGAATAGCGATTTTGAAGGATTTCAAAGGTCCGATGACCCATTCCGTTACAGTACAGGTGGCCACCATCCCTGAAAGCATTTGCAATGATTAGTAACGCTCAGAGGGGGATCTGAGCAGACAGAGGTCAGGAAGCAGAGAGTTCGAGAAGGTGAAGCAAATAGACAGCACTGATTGGGTTTAAAGCCATAGATTGACAAAAAATAGAGCAAGCAGTGTTGAGACAAAGAAAAAGATAGAGACAGAGAGTGATAGAGAGAGTTTATGTACTCAGAAAGGCTTGAGGGGTTCGAGGAAAAAATCTTGCTGTTGTATTTGTTGTGTGTTGAGACTCAAATTGAGCTCATACTTTTGTAAAACTCTACTTCTGAAGACATAATAGAGAGGCCACCACTGAAGCCTAGACCAAGAGACATAGCCCAGGAGTTTTGGGTGAATTCCATATTAAACTTGTTGTGTTTATGTGGGTTGTCTATTATGTTTCTCTAACTACTTCATTGTCTATATATTTCACAATCTTATCGATCCATTGCACAAAGTAACATAGGCACATCCATGCACATGAGTCTGTTATACCTTAATAATTGTCTAAGATCTCATTAATAGATCAAGTGGTATCACAGCTTTAGGTTTTGTAAGGTTAGACAAGCTTGTGCTGGATTTTTCAATGCTAACTAGGTCAAAGCTCAAATTAGGAGAAGGAGAACTGGTTGAAACTAACCCAAAAATAGGAAGAGTCTATCCTAGGAGGAAAATGGCAGAAGAAGTTCCCTTGGAATTAGACTCTCAATTCATGGACAGTTTCATGACCATGACAGCCATGGTAGAAGAGATGTGTCGATAATTTACAAAAGGAAGAGGTGAAGATACTTGAACCTCCAAACAAGACAAAGGAACAAAATAACCTCTTCTAGATGGCCATTCTGAAGGCAAAGGGAAAGGAAAAGAGCCTCCTCTATCAACACCTCCTTCTAACCCTTTGATTAAATTAGATGTAAAATTTGATTTGTCAATATATGATGGAGAATTAAATGTAGAAAAGATAGATAACTAGATTATATAGACTGATGTGTATTGCAGGGTGCAAAACATCAATTCAGAAAGGATAAAGATTTAGCTGGCCAGCCTTTACCTTGAAGGGACTGCCCTAGTGTTGTGGGAAGGTAGGACCCAAGCTTATTTAAAGAAGCATGGCAAAATTCTTTCTGCCTAGAGTGAATTTGTTTCTTATCCACTAGCTTATATTTAGCAAGCCATGATGATTTGGAAAACTCTTCGCCAATCAAAGGGGAAAAGTGTACAAATCTATACCTAGGAATTTAGAAAAGGAGCTTTAATTCTAGGCATTTCTCTAGACTCACCTGAAACTTTGCTATTTTAGGCACACCATTCTCATGTTTAACCCTACTAGCATAGATGAGGTATCAATTCAGGCTACACATCTAGAGGCTGGAGGCAAGAATGTGAACCCAGAGATTGGGGGATCATCAAAACCCATTGAAGCAAGAACAAGGAAAATAGGAAGCAGAAATGGAAAGAGAGGAAGGAAAACGTTGTACAGAAAGACAAACGCTCGTGCACTCACTGCAAGAAGGATGGACATGATGATGAACATTGTTGGTCTTTGCATCCGGAGCTGAAACCCAAGAAGTTCGATGGCAAGAAAAATAAGACTGTTGCTGCTATTCAAAAAGATTTGGGGTTACACTCAGGTAATGAAACAATAGTCACAACTACAAGTATAAAAGGTAGAAACTATGAAGCATCTACTAGTAATTCTTCACAATCTAATGATAATGAAGAAAATGAGAGGAAAAGACATGAGCTTTTTCATATTATATTTATTTCCAAGCATCAAAAGATTGATGCTTTATTTGATAGTGGTTCACAAGTAAATGTGATTTCTGAAGAAATTGTAAAGAAGTTGGGACTACTAACCAAACCTCACAAGAATCCATATCCATTAGGTTGGGTATGTGATAAAGCAAAGCTACAAGTGACTAAACAATGTAAACTTAGATTTACTTTTGGGTCCGCATTTGTAGATGAGGCTGAGTTAGATATAGTTCCCTTGGATATATGTGGTATTGTTTTAGGAACTCCTTACTTGTATGATAGAAAAGCCATTTTCTATAGAGATGAAAATAAGTATCAACTAACAAAATATGGAATAGAATATATTGTAAGAGCTCATCAGCTCAAAAATAACTACACTCTCATAAACTTAGGGCAGATGAAAAGAATTGTAAATTCATGAACGAAATTTTTACTAGTGGTTGTAAAGGAAAAGAAGCCTGATAAAACCAATGTATTTTAGGGCTGTGATGCTAAATAGAAAGATGATTTAGAAAAGGTTGTTTCAGAATATGATATCCTATCTCAAGAACCTAAAGGTCTACCACCCAAAAGGGAAATTGTACATGATATTCATTTGCAGCAAGATGCTCCATTGCCTAACATCAAAACGTATAGGTTATCTGCTTTAGAGAATGTAGAGATCAAGAATCAGGTAAAAGAGCTGCTTGAGAAAGGGTTCATAAGGCCAAGCACATCACCATGCGGATCTCCATTCATGTTGGTGAGAAAGAAAGATGGTTCATGGAGGATGTGAATTGATTACAGAGAACTGAATAAAATGACGATCAATAATTGTTATCCTGTTCCTCGCATAGATGATCTATTAGATCAGTTGAAAGAATCTGTTTACTTTTCCAAGTTAGACTTGTGTAGTGGCTACCATTAGGTCAGAGTTGCAGAACAAGATGCATGGAAGACTGCTTTCAAAACAAAGAAAGGGCTTTATGAATGGCTAGTTATGCCTTTTGGCTTAACTAATGCTCCTGCCACTTCCATGAGAGTTATGAATGATGTACTCTGACCTGTTATTGATGATTTTGTAATTGTATATTTAGATGACATTCTTGTTTTTAGTAAAACACGGGAACAACATTTGAAGCATATAAAGAAGACTCTAGATGTTTTGGAAAAAAATATATCAATGTGAAGTTATCAAAATGTGAATTTGGAAAAACATCTTTAAATTATTTGAGTCATATCGTAGGGGATGGTGAATTGAAGATAGATCCCTCTAAGGTTGAAGTCATTGTGAACTGGCCTAAACCCAAATCTGCTACAGAAGTTAGGAGCTTCCTAGGAGTAGAACAATATTGGAGAAACTTTATTGCTAACATTTCCTTGATTGCAACTCCCTTACATGCTTTGATAGGATTGAACAAGGTGTTTCAGTGGGGAGGCAAACAACAGAAAGCATTCGACACCTTGAAAGAAACAATTAGTACAACACTAGTAATAGCATTGCCAGACCTTCAAAGACCATTTGGGATTGAAACAGATGCGAGTGACTATGCTATGGGAGCAATGTTGATGCAACATGGTAAACCCACATGTTATCATTCTGAGACATTTAATTCTGCAGTAGTTAATTATCCCACATATGATAAAGAATTGTATGCATTAGCGCAGAGTGTGAAAAGTGCAAACATTACCTATTGGGCAAAGAAACAGTTATACATACTGATCATCAACCACTTCAATATTTACACTCACAAACTAAATTGCAGCAATCAAGACACTATAGGTGGATGGGTTTTCTACAACAGTTTCATCTAGTCATCATATATAAGAAAGGTATACACAATAAAATTGCAGATATGTTATCTAGACCAATCATAAATGCATCTACTATACTTAAGCATAATTTAGGATTGCATGAAAGCTACATTGAACAATATGCTCAAGATGTAGATTTTAAAGATATATATGCAACCTTAAGTCATGGCAAACAAGTAGAAGAATTGGATTATCATGTTAAGGACTAACTCTTGTATCATTTGGGAAAGTTTTGCATTCCTCAAACTGAAATAGTTAATATAATCCGAGAAGCACACACTTCTCTAATATCAGGTGATTTTGGTGTAAGTAAAACAGTTGCACAGCTGCAAAGATTCTGCTATTGGCCAAGAATGCATGAAATAGTTTCTAGATATATTAAAGGGTGTACCATGTGTGCTAAAAGCAAGCCCAGCAATAGAAAACTAGGCTTGTACACTCCACTCCCAGTTCCGTCTCATCCTTGGGAAAGTGTTTCCATGGAATTTGTTGGGGAACTGTCAAAATCTAGAAAAGGTCATGACTATTTATATGTTATTGTGGACATGTTCAACAAAATGTGTATTTTAATACCTTGTAACAAACAAATTACAGCTGAACAAATAGCAAAGTTGTTCTTTCAGCATGTTTGGGTGCATTTTGGGTTACCCACTTCCATAGTATCTGATTGAGATTCTCGATTTGTTGGGAAGTTTTGGTCAAGTCTGTGGGAGTTGATAGACACCAGACTGAAGAAGAGCACAACCTTTCATCTACAAACAAATGGCCAAATAGAGGTAGTCAACAGGACTGTGATCCAGTTGTTTAGGGGCTATTGCAGCATGCATCCCAAGCTTTGGGATGAACATTTGTGTTATGTGCAACATGCTTACAACTATACTAAACATTCTTCTACACATAGATCTCCTTTTGAGACATTTTTTGGTTTTATACCAAGGTCTCCATTGGATTTTGTCTTTAGTAAAGACATAACAGTTGATGGTCATAGTGATGTGGACAAAGCAACTAAGTTCATTGAATAGATCCAAGAAATTCACCAGGCAGTGTAGGAACAACTGGAAAAGAGGCAAGGCAAGTACAAGGCAAGGAATTATAAGCAACGGATTAAGCATAGCTTCCAAGTTGGTGATCAAGTCTAGCTGTACATCAGCAGAGACAGAATATAAGGTGAAGGTAAGAAGCTAAAGCCAATAAGGTAAGGTCCTTTCAAGATACTTGAGAAAATTGGTGAGAATGCTTTTTTCCTTGATTTTCCAGCTTACATGCACATCTATTTAGTAGTTAAAGTAGAGAACCTGAGACTATTTGAACCTTCATTGATTGAAGATCCCAAAGGGCAAAGTGAGTTGCCTTCTATTGATGATCTGTTGCCTGAATATCTCAATGAGTTGTAGGAAGATACAGTTCTGGATAGGAAGGTAAGAACTATGCAAAGAGGGGATGTTGAGTACCTTAGAATTGGACTCAAAGGTTGAAAACCAAGCAGTGCAAGATGGATAGAGATTGGACAAGTGAGGAAGCTGTATCCTCACTTGATTGTTTCTTAAAAACCAACTTTTGGTGGTCCAAAAGCCTTTTCAGTGGGTAGGCATGATGCAATGGATCCTACAAAAACCTCTAAGTCTTGAAAAATCAAAACAATCGCAAAATAAGAAGTTTTAGAAAAGTTATATTACACTATCGAGAGGCGAAACCAAGAAGAAATAGTGGAAAAACAGAGTATCGGTGGTTTAACACTACTTTCCATGAGAACCGTCGGATCTGGCCAATCAATGGTCCAGATCCGATTGGCCAATCGTAATCGGTGGTGGCCATTGGGAGGCTATCAGAGATCGCCACTTAAAACAATGTGACAATGATTAGCATGGTTAATAGGGACCATCGATCAAGTGCACAGATTGACAGCCTAGGTTGACTCGCGATATTGCATTGAAGAAACACATGGGAGTGCTTACCAACGACCCAGGGCTCATGCGATATGCTATTGCAACGAGTTGCATTGCAAAGTCGCATCGGAGGTACACAGAGGAGCAAGACCATATACAAATATGCGATGCGTTAAGCTGGACCCAAAAAGACTATAGGCGATAGTGGATATATTTTGAGATCCGTAAGAAAGGGTTTTTTCTATGTAAAGTTGTGTTTTCATAAATAAATGAAAGCTAAGGGAAACATGATTGGGGCGATGATTCCAGACCCAAAAGGGCTTATTAATGCTGTTACATATGATTTCAAGTTCAAGATGAGAGGGATTTTCATGTTTTAATGTATTTTCAAATACAAAGTGAAATCACGATACAAGCGGGATTTCGGAAGGACCAAAGGTAGTAAACGGTTTTGGCCGGTCTCCACCCGAGCCCATACAATGGCTTCCATGTCTCCAGGCTAAGGAGAGATAAAACCACCCTTATTGGGTGGTTAACCCTCATACAAAAGATTCGTCCGAAATGAACCATAGTCCTTGGATCTAGATCTCCCAGATCAATGGTGGAGATGCGATGTCAATATACAGGCAGACCCGATAGGGGTATAAGGTAGATTTATGGATATTTGATGTCTGATAAATAATGTTTCATGGATGTTTCCTATGTTTGAACATATTTCTTTGTGTAAACAGAGAACAACGATTTCGAAGTATTTCAAAGGCTCGATGACCCATTCTGTTATAGTACAAGTGGCCACCATCCTTGAAAGCATTTAGCAATGATTGTTGACACTCAGAGGGGGATCTGAGTGGATAGACATCAAGAAGCCAGAGAGCCCGAGAAAGTGAAGCGAATAGTTAGCACTGATTGGCTTTAAAACCATAAATTGATAGGAAATAGTGCAGGCAGTGCTGAGACAGAGCAAAAGACAAAGACAGAGAGTGATAGAGAGAGTCTGTGTACTCAGAGAGGCTTGAGGGGTTCAAGAAAAAACTCTTGTTGTTGTATCTATTGTGTGTTGAGACTCGAATTGAGCTCATACTTTTGTAAAACTTTGCTTCTGAATACATAATAGAGAGGCCACCACTAAAGGCTGGATGTTAGTTCCCTATAATACTAGTGATTACCCCATTACTATTGTATTTATACCCCTTATTTATATTGTTGTGCCCCTATTACCCCCATGTTGTTATTTCTGTGCCCCATAGAATCCCTCTATTGTTATTTTCGTGGCTTTATATTATTATTGTTAGGTCGGCTAGATTATATTGTGACTCCTTACACTCCTATATATAGAAAGGAGGTTTTGTCATTTGTATAATCCAAGAATTGTTCATTTATGTAATGTAAAGGAGGTTTTCCCCTCGAAGAGGCTGAATTCTAAGGCATTGATATATCTTTTCTATCTTTTCTTGAGCTGGTTTCATAACATTTGGTATCAGAGCTTTGGATTCTAGGGTTTCACTGCTCCAAACAGGTCATCGTGGAATTTTCGCTATAAATGTTTTTCTGTGACGTTTCAGAAGTCACAAAAAAACCCATTTGAGAAGAAATCTCGCTGAACCTTGGGTCCGAATTTCAGAGCTTTTCACGCGATATTTGCGGAGATATGATCTGAGGAAATTGGTCTTTTTGCAGACTCCTGAATTACATTCAAAACATGTGACCTGGGGAAAATCGTCATAACTTTCTCTATGGGGATCGGATTGAAATTTTGTAAGAAGGTACAGAAAGAGGACAGACTGTAGTTTCTTGTATGCATTTTTCAGATCCATAGGTCGAAACAGTGACTCGTGGCACGTTGTACAAGTTCGCTCTACTGAACTAGTCTATAATCAAGTCACTGTGGGAGATTTCGCATAACTCTTCCTTGGAGAATCCAAATTGGGTCAGACTTGTGGCATTGGAAAGAGGACACAGAAGGCTACTACATATCGCAATTTTAGAATTGGAGGATCTGGAATTACAGAGATACATCAGATTCAATATCAGGCTTCTACAAAGTGAAAAAAGGTGTGTAGTTTTTTTTTTAATTTTTGTGTAAGCTGGGTTTGAAGGAATTCAAAGGGCATAGTAAATAATTATTATCGGTAACTGATGCCCCAAGGAAAGAAAATTCAAACACCTAGTAAGGAACCTGAAAGCTCTAGCATGACTCATGAAGAAGAGGAAGAAATGCTACATGATATATCAAAATTACAAGAACAAGTGCAACAAATGTCACGCTCACAAAAGCTAACAAAAGTTAAGATAAATGGCGTGGAATCTAAGATAAATGGAATGGAATCTAAGATAAAGGGCATGGAACCTAATATGGATGATTCGAAGACATATTTGAAGAGGGACATGGCAGATTTGAAGACAGACATGGCAGATTTGAAGACAAATTTGACAAATTTTCTACAAGAAATACTTACTAATGGTGAAAAGGTTGTAAAGGAAACTCATGATGTGAACAAAAGAAATGTTAATCATGATTCCATAGACTCTAATGTTGGATCGAAGACCCACCATATTCCAAAAATCGATATGAGGAAGTTTGATGGCAAGGATCCCGCCACATGGATATTACAGATGGAGCAATTCTTCGATCTCAATAATGTGCAAAACACACAAAAGGTACGTATGGAAACTGTATATTTGGAACCAAATCAGTTTGTATGGTATCAATGGCTTTTCTCTCGTAAAAAATTTATCACTTGGGCAATTTTTACGGAAGAATTGATAGCACATTATGAAGATACAAAAAGCAACACTTTTTTTAGCCAATTGATAAGTCTCAAACAAAAGGGTTCAATAATGGAGCACATTGAGGAGTTCCAAAAATTGAACATAAGGGTAAAAGATATTCCAGAGGAGCATAGGATTGATGTGTTCATAGGGTCTTTAAAGGATAATATCCAACATGATGTTCGCCTTTGGGAACCTGATTCATTAGAGAAGGCATTCAGGTTAGCAAGAAAAATGGAAAGCAAAATTATGGCAACCAGGAAGCATACCACTCACAACTATAAAGACGGAAGTGTTGTTGCCCCTAGTCTTCCACAACCTATAAGGTTGACACCACAAAATTGGAAGAAAAAAGAGCAAAAGGGCTTTGTTACAGTTGTGATAGCAAATACACTAAAGGTCATAAGTGTGCTGAGAAGAAATTATTCTACATAGATTGTGAAGAGGAAGAAGAAAAGGAGCAAGAAAGGTCAAAAGAAGAAGATATACTCCAGGAACAAAGCCTAGATGAAGAACAAATAAATCCGACCATATCTTGTAATGCATTGGCGGGAATTACCACTCCTCAAACCATCAAGATAGAAGGACAAATCAAGAAGAAAAAGGTAATAGTGTTGATTGATTCAGGAAGCACCCACAATTTTATTCATTGTAGGGTACCAAAAGGATTGAATTGCTTTCTATATCCAGCACCAGAGTGTCAAGTGATGATTGCAAATGGAGGAACAATAAATTGCTCTGGAAAGTGCCATAATATCAAGCTATCCATGGGAGAATATGTATTGACTAGCCCAATGCTTTCCATTCCAATGGGAGGTGCTGATGTTGTACTAGGAGTCCAATGGCTACAATCCTTGGGTACAATAATTTTCAAGAACTTTTCATCAAATTTTCTACAGAAGGAAAGGAAGTTGAATTAAGGGGTATTGCAGGGAAACCAGGAAAGATAATCAGCTCTAATGGTATGACAAAGCTTCTAAAAAAGGAGCAAAGAGGTGTAATTGCACAATTATGCTCGCTAGATGTTTCCACATTGGAATCATCTATTTCTCCAGATCTCCAAAAAGTCTTGGACAATCATTCCAAGGTATTTGAGACTCCCAAGGGTCTCCCACCTATGCGTGATCATGATCATGCTATTCATCTGATTCCAGGAAGTGTTCCTCCAAACATCAGGCCGTACAGATATCCCTATGTCCAAAAAAGTGAAATTGAACGTATGGTTGCAGAAATGCTAGAGGCTGGTATAATTCAACCAAGTCAAAGTTCTTTCTCTGCTCCAGTAGTATTGGTGCACAAGAAGGATGGATCATGGCGCATGTGTCCGGATTATAGGGAGCTCAACAAGCTCACTATTAAAGATAAGTTCCCCATTCCTGTCATTGATGAATTACTGGATGAATTGCATGGATCAATTTACTTCACCAAGTTGGATCTTCATTCAGGATATCATCAAATCAGAATGAAGATTGAAGACATTCGAAAAACAACATTTAGAACTCATGAGGGTCATTATGAATTTTTGGTCATGCCTTTTGGCCTTACCAATGCACCTTCAACATTTCAAGGTTTGATGAATTCAATTTTCAAACCATTCCTTAGAAAATTTGTGTTAGTATTTTTTGATGATATACTAATCTACAGCAAGTCTTGGAAGGATCATGTTGAACATGTTGACAAGGTGCTACAACTATTGGAGGAGAAACAATTATATGCAAAAAGATCCAAATGTTTCTTTGGAGTCCAGGAGGTGGAATATCTTGGTCATATTGTATCTCATGAAGGAGTTAAGGTAGACCCTAGCAAAATTAAAGCCATTAAGGAATGGAAAATCCCCACATCCATAAAGCATCTGCGAGGATTTCTTGGGTTGACAGGGTATTATCGCAAGTTTGTTAAGAATTATGGGAGAATAGCAGCACCTCTAACAACATTATTGAAGAAAGATGCATTTTCATGGACTCCAGAAGCAACAAAGGCCTTTGAACATCTTAAAGAGGCAATGTGCCAAGCACCGGTCTTAGCTACACCGGACTTCACAAAAACCTTTATTGTGGAATGTGATGCTTCAGGAAATGGAATTGGTGTTGTTCTAATGCAAGATGAAAGACCCATTGCTTTTGAAAGTCGTCCAATCAAGGGAAAGTTTTTAAGCAAAGCTATTTATGAGAAGGAAATGTTGGCAATACTCCATGCACTTAAGAAATGGCGACCCTACCTAATGGGAAGACACTTCAAGGTAAAAACGGATCATGATAGCCTTAAATACTTTTTAGAACAAAGATTATCCTCTGAAGAGCAACAAAAGTGGGTCACAAAGATGTTGGGTTATGACTTTGAAATCATCTACAAAAAAGGGAAGCAAAATGTGGTGGCAGATGCACTCTCAAGAAAGGATGAGGATGTGGAAGCATTGTTGTGCGCCATTTCTATTATCCAACCAGATTGGATAAACGAAGCAAGGGAGGAATGGAAGAATGACGAAGAAGTGTGGGCACTTATTCGAAAGCTACAACAAGATTCCAGTACGTCTGATACATTTAGCTGGCAAAATGATTCGTTATGGTACAAAGATCGCTTATACCTCTGTAAGAATTCCCAGCTAAAACAAAAGATTCTTATGGAATTGCACACTTCTCCCTTAGGAGGGCACTCAGGATTTTTAAAAACTTACCACAGGGTTAAGAAGGAATTTTTTTGGGATGGCCTTAAATCAGATATTCAAAAGTTTGTGGCGGAATGTTTGGTTTGCCAACAAAATAAAGTTGAAACAATTAAGACACCGGGTCTATTACAACCTTTATCCATTCCAAGCCAACGTTGGGAGGAGGTTTCAATGGATTTTATCACAGGTTTACCCAAGTCTGAGGGAAAGAGTGTCATCATGGTGGTAGTTGACAGACTTACCAAGTATGCACACTTTTGTGCATTATCACATCCATTTAAAGCCAGTACAGTTTCTACTGCATTTATGGAAACAATTCAAAAGCTACATGGAAACCCAAAGATTATTGTAAGTGACAGAGATCCCATTTTCACTGGAAATTTTTGGACAGAATTATTTTCTTGTCTTGGTACTCAGTTAGCTCATAGCTCATCTTATCATCCTCAATCTGATGGGCAAACTGAGATAGTAAACAAATGTTTGGAAGGATATCTTCGTTGCTTTGTATCTGATAAACAGACACAATGGGTCAAATGGTTGCCTCTGGCTGAATGGTGGTATAACACTTCCTTCCATACAGCAACAAAAATGACCCCATTTATGGCACTTTATGGGTATCAACCACCATCCATCACATCATATTTAAGAGAAAATTCTAAGGTTCAGGCAGTGGAACATCACATCGAACATCAACAACAAGTCCTCCAACTCTTAAAGGATAACCTCGTGTTGGCACAAAATAGAATGAAACAACAGGCAGATCAACATCGCAGTGAAAGAAGTTTTGATGTAGGTGATTGGGTATTCCTACGGCTACAACCATATAAGCAAATGTCCCTAAAGCAAGCTAAGAAGGATAATAAATTATCACCAAAGTATTATGGTCCGTACAAGGTGTTGCAAAAGATTGGTACTATGGCATACAAATTGGAGCTTCCTGCAGCTTCTCGATTGCACCCAGTTTTCCATGTTTCATGTTTAAAGAAGGTTATAGGCGACAAGCTCCCAGTTCAAACAATATTGCCAGAACTTGACGAGGAAGGAAAAATTATTGGAACCGGAAGCAGTCACAGAAACAAGAACTCGACAGCTACGAAATCGATCAATTTCAGAGTATCTTATCAAGTGGAAGAACTTATCCGCTGAAGATTCCACATGGGAGGATGAGAATTTTATGCAGAAGTATCCAGAACTACTCAAGCGTTGAGGACAACACTTTTTTGAAGGAGAGGGGCATGTTGGGTCCCTATAATACTAGTGATTACCCCATTACTATTGTAGTTATACCCCTTATTTATATTGTTGTGCCCCTATTACCCCCATGTTTTTATTTATGTGCCCCATAGAATCCCTCTATTGTTATTTTTGTGGCTTTATATTATTATTGTTAGGTCGGCTGGATTATATTGTGACTCCTTAGACTCCTATATATAGAAAGGAGGTTTTGTCATTTGTATCATCCAGGAATTGTTCATTTATGTAATGTAAAGGAGGTTGCCCCCTCGAAGAGGCTGAATTCTAAGGCGTTGATCTATCTTTTCTATCTTTTCTTGAGCTGGTTTCATAACATTGGACCAAGAGACGTAGCCTAGGAGCTTCAGGTGAACTCCATATTAACTTGTTTTGTTTATGTGTGTTGTCTATTATGTTTCTCTAACTGCTTCATTTTCTATGTATTTCACAATCTTATCAATCCATTTCACAAGGTAACATAGGCACATCAACGCACATGAGTCTATAATACCTTAATAATTGTCTAAGATCTCATTAATAGATCGGTTTGATCATGAAATAGTATATTGTCCTACGTTGATCACAAAGATGCATGAGAAAGAGGTACTACACTGTCCTCTGACTCAGAATATCCAAATGATGAGGTCTGAACCATGCGAAGAAGACCCAAATGTGAACATGGTGCTCAGAAGTGGTGCGACCACAAGGGAGGACAAGGGGAAGCAGTCCGAGGAAGATACATGGGTTCACAAGGCTCCCACAAAGGAACCTGAGTTTGACTTAGAACACGCAATGTTGACATTCATGGAAGCTAAGAAGAGCTTCGCGAAGGCCTCCACTTCAGGTAGTAAGTATCAACTAGAGCCAGGGATGGATCCTTCTATGCTTACTACCTTTTTGGAGACATGCATGAAACTGCTGTTTGACAATAAGGAAATTAAGGGACTATAGGAGTTGATCACCAGGTGTGCAGGATTAGGGGAACCACGCTTAGTCCAGAAACTGGGAAAGCGTGCATTGCGCACCGGGAGGGAAATGAGATTGATGGCACAAATTGGCGAGTATAAAATGGATCAGGTAATCCTAGACCTAGGTTCGGACGTGAATGTATTACCGAAGTAGACATGGGAACGTATGGGTAGGCCTGCGTTATAGTGTTCCCCTATTCAATTACAAATGGCAAACAAATAGAATATTTTTCCCATGGGGAGGTTACAAGGGGTAACAGTTGATATCAAAGGCATGAGCACACAGACAGACTTTGAAGTAATAGAGTGTTAGGCCCCTATACTACTAGTGTAACCCCTTATTGTTATTAGTATAACCCACTTATTATATTGATGTACCCATGTAGTGCCCATATTGTTACTATTGTGGCCCCATAGAAGCCCACTATTGTTATTATTGTGCCCTTACATTATTATTGTTATGTCAGCTCTAATTATGTTATGACCCTTTAGACTCCTATATATAGAAAGGAGGTCTTTTCATTTGTATCATCGAAGAACTTTTCATTTATGTAATTTAAAGGAGGTTTCCCCCTTGATGAGGCTGAATTCTAAGGCGTTGATCTATCTTTTCTATCTTCTCTTGAGCTCGTTTCATAACATTTGGTATCAGAGCCTTAGATTCTATGGTTTCACTGCTCCCAACAGGTCATCGTTGAATTTTGGCTATAAAATTCTTTCTACGATGTTTCAGAAGTTGCAAAAATAACCCATTTGAGAAGAAATCACACCAAACCTTCCGTCCAAATTTCAAAGCTTTTCGCACTATATTTGAGGAGATATGATCTGAGGAAGTTGGTCTTTTTGTAGAATCCTGAATTACATTCCAAATAGGCGACCTGGGGAAAATCGTCATAACCTTTTCTCTGGGGATCGGATTGAAATTTCGTAAGAAGGTACAAAAGGAGGACGGACTGTAGTTTCTTGTATGCATTTTTCAGATCCAAAGGTTGAAACAGTGACACGTGGAACCTCATATAAGTTCTCTCTTCTGGAAAGGTGTATAATCAAGTCATCTTAGGAGATTGTGCATAACTCTTCCTTAGAGAATCCAATTTGGATCAGACTGGTGGCATTGGAAAGAGGACACAGAGGGCTACTATAGGTTGCAACTTCAAAACTTAAAGATCTGAAAGTACAGAGTTACAGTCGTTTCAAGGTCGAGCTACTAAAATCAAGAAAAAGCAAGATGAGGAAGTTTGATGGCAAGGATCCGGTAAATTGGATACTTCAGATGGAGCAATATTTTGATCTACATGGTGTACAACTATTACAAAAGGTATGCATTGCATCTTCATATTTAGAACCAGATCAATTTTTATGGTACAAAGGGCTTTGTTCTCGTAAACAACTTGTTACGTGGTCAATTTTCACGGAGGAAATGATAGCACATTATGAGGATAGAAAGAGCAACACGTTCTTTAGAGCAACACCACAAAAATTGGAAAGAGTAAAAGGGCTTTGTGACATAGTGGAAAGCAAAATTACGGAAACCAGGAAGCGTACCCCTCACAACTATAAATATGGAAGTGTTGTTTCTCCTAGCCTTCCACAACCTACAAGGGTTACACCACAACAATTGGAATAAAAAAGAGAAAAAGGGCTTTGTTACAATTGTGATAGCAAATGCACTAAAGGTCATAAGTGTGCTGAGAAGAAATTATTTTACATAGAATATGAAGATGAGGAAGAAAAGGATCAAGAAACATCAAAAGAAGAAGATATACGCCAGGACCCCACCCCAGAGAAAGAAGAAATGAATCAGACCATATCTTGTAAAGCATTGGCAAGAATTACCACTCCTCAAACTCTAGAGATAGAAGGACATATCAAGAAGAAAAAGGTTCAAGCAGTGAAAAATCACATCGAGCATCAACAACAAGTTCTCCAACTTCTAAAGGATAATTCCACTTCGGTGAAAATTCAAACAAAACAATAGGTAGATCAACATCGTAGTGAAAAATGTTTTGACGTAGGTGATTGGGTATTTTTACTGCTACATCTCAAGCAAGCTATTTATGAGAAGGAAATGTTGGCAATACTACATGCACTTAAAATTTGGCGACCTTACCAAATGGGAAGACTCTTCAAGGATGAGGATGCGGAAGCATTGTTTTGTGCTATTTATATTATCCAAAAAGATTGGATAAACGAAGTAAGAGATGAATGGAAGAAGGACGAAGAAGTATGGCCACTTATTCAAAAGTTGCAAAAGATTCCAATTCAAACAATATTGCCAGAACTTGAAGAGGAAGGAAAAATCATATTGGAACCTGGAGCAGTCACAGAAACAAGAACCCGACAGCTATGAAATCGATCAATTTCAGAGCATCTCATCAAGTGGAAGAACTTACCCGCTGAATATTCCACATGGGAGGACAAGAATTTTATACAGAAGCATCAAGAACTACTCAAGCGTTGAGGACAACGCTTTTTTAAGGAGAGGGGCATGTTAGGCCCCTATACTACTAGTGTAACCCCTTATTGTTATTAGTATAACCCACTTATTATATTGATGTACCCATGTAGTGCCCATATTGTTACTATTGTGCCCCATAGAAGCCCACTATTGTTATTATTGTGCCCTTACATTATTATTGTTATGTCGGCTCTGATTATGTTATGACCCCTTAGACTCCTACATATAGAAAGGAGGTCTTTTCATTTATATCATCGAAGAATTGTACATTTATGTAATGTAAAGGAGGTTGCCCCCTCGAAGAGGCTAAATTCTAAGGCGTTGATCTATTTTTCTATCTTTTCTTGAGCTGGTTTCATAACATAGAGATTGTCAATGACAACAATCCTTATCCGACATTGCTAGGAATACACTGGGCCAATGATATATGAATGGAGTCATCAACCTAAAGAAGCGAAAGATGATATTCGAGAAAAATTCCCTACGCATAGTAGTCCCGCTAGACCCAGCCGAAGCAGCGCACTACACTGAACCTGTCTGCAACAATGAGTTCGATTGTATTTACAAGATAATTGAATGAGATCAAGATTGGGTGAATCCAACTCCAGATGGAAGGATCTTGTGGGAGCGTGCAAGTGCCTGCACCTCGGATTCAGATAAAGAAGATGAGCGCTGGCACAGTCGGTTGAACGAAGTGACAACACTAAATTGCAACTTGATGATTAGATCACTGCATTGCTTAACAACATAGGCCCGAGATCTGCCAACATATGATGGATTGACAATGATGGATGAATTCTTGAGAAAGTTTTAAAGTGCAGTACCAGAATAACAGTGGTTTGATGCGTTGAATTGGGTGTTTTGTACAACCCCTATGCACTGGTCGGGAACACATCAAGGAAATTTTGAGAACTGGCGTGAATGTAGAAGGACGATGCACCTACGATTTGGGAAATCGCAACTACAGATAGAAGATAAATATGATGGATGAGATGACCCACACACGCACCTCACGAAATGGACCAAGGCCTATGGGGAAGAACCACAGCCTGAATGGGTACATTTATTCTACCATACCCTAGATGTCATACCCATGAATTGGTATACTGAGATAGAACACCGACATGGTACAAGAAAATGGGATGTCTTGTGCAAGGGATTTTTGTTAACATTCGCATTTGAAGACCGATGGTCGGATACAGTTGGCGACACGCTGCAAGCAGTAAAAGCTACCATATTCAAAATACCACATGAACTAGTGCAAGTTCTTAACTAGCATGGGAATTCCAGTTTAGCAGTGCCCTAGAATGTTATAACGTGCAAGTAGAGGAGGATGATGACAACCCCCAAAATATTAATATTCCAGAAACTGAAGGCTGTCGCTAGGTTCGAGGACCATCAATTGAGGATCCTGACATCATTGTGCCACTAAAAAAAAAGAAGGTAAGCATTGGCACAGACGCGGAGCCGAAGTATGCGACACCTGGGGACTATTCCGATGATGCTACAATAGATAAGGTCACCAAGTTACTTTGCGAATATCAATATTTGTTCCTGACCAAAATCACAGACTTAAAGGGGATCATTGGCAACTTAGGGATGATGAACATCACTTTGAAACTGGACACGAAGCCAATCAAGCAACAACCTTACTGTTTAAATCCAAAGCATAAAGAAAAGGTTTGTGATGAATTAGACAAAATGCTTGCAGCCGGAATTATTGAAACAGTGGAAGAGTGAAAATGGGTGAGTCCTGTGGTAGTACAAGAGAAAAAATAGAAGGGTGAAATTAGAATATGCATGGACCTCAGGAAGCTTAACAACGCCTGTGTTCACGATCCATTCCCGACACCATTCACAGATGAAGTATTGGAGAATGTTTGCAGTCAGGAAGCTTACTCATTTGCAGATGGCTTCTTAGGATACCATCAGATCAAGATTGTGATGGAAGATAGGAGCAAGAAAACCTTCGCAACCGAATGGGGCTACTTTCAATACACCATTTTTCCCTTTGGACTAAAGAATGCGCCAACAATATTTTTGCGCATAGTGGTGGCCGCGTTCAAGGAATACATCCACAAGTTCTTGGATGTCTATCTGGATGATTAGACTGCATTTGGGTTAGTTAAACACCATATAGCGAGCTTATGTTTGATGTTGGATACTTGTCGACGACACCAGATTGTGCTGAATCTTAAGAAGTGCACCTTCCTCATCCCCTTTGGAAACTTTCTCAGCCATGTGGTATACAGACAAGGCCTGATGGTGGACCGTGTGAAGATTGATGTTATTTTCAATCTGGAAGTTCCGCGAAGTGTCAAACAACTACACGCTACTTTCGGGCACACTGGTTACTATAGAAATTTTATTAAGAGATATGCACAAATAATAGCACCAATGGAAAAATTATTGAAAAAGGACACTACATATTGTTGGAATGATGATTGTAGGAAAAGTTTGGATGTTCTCAAGGAGAAAATGGCATCTTCTCCCATCCTGGTCTTCCCAAAATGGGACATAGAATTCCATGTACATGTTGATGCATCATGTATTGCACTGGGAGTTGTACTTCCGCAGGAAGGCGTGGAAGGCATGGATCACCCAATCATATTCGTGAGTCGGTGGGTGTCCAAAGCCAAAAATAGCTACCCTACTACTGAGCGCAAAGTGTTGGCAATGGTGTATGTGCTCCAGAAATACTGACACTATTTACTTAGCGGGCACTTCAAGATGTATACCAATCTTTCTGTGTTGAAATGCCTGGTAAACAAGCTTGTGTTGGGGGGGTGCATATGCAAATGGTTTTTACTGTTTCAAGAATACGACTTTGAGGTCATCGTAAAGTCGGGACACCTAAATGTGGGACCAGATCACTTATCACGAATTGAGATATGGGAGGAGCCAACAAATTTGGAGGAGGGGCTGCCAGATGCACAACTCTTTGCAGTGCGGATCACGAATGGCCACTTCGAAGATATATTTCATTTTTTAACCATTGGGACTTCGCCGAAGGAATATTCAGTCCAGCAAAAGAAGGAATTGGTGGTGCGTGTGGCAGAATTTTCTGTCATCGTGGGGCACCTCTATAAAATGGGAAATGATGAGATATTGTGGAGATATGTACCTGAATTTGAATGAGGACATATCCTCACAGAAGCACATGGGGAAGCTATAGGAGGCCACTATGTAGGACGCGTGAGTGCATAGAAGATTCTTCCCACTGGGCTATGGTGGCCAACCCTACATCAAGATTCAAAAGCACACTGTTGGGCCTGTGACATATGTCAAAGGACTAGGAAACCATCATGAAGGGATGAGATGCGACTCAATCCATAGATGATAATGCAGCCATTCGAAAAATGGGGAATTGACTTTGTGGGACCGATCAAACCTCATGGAAAGATGGGTGCACACTACATCATCACCACAATAGAGTACTTGACTCTATGGGCGAAAGCATAGCCAGTTAAGGACTACACAGCTGCTACAGCTACAAAATTTTTGTTCGACAACGTGTTGACATGGTTTGGTTGCCCAAAAATTTTAATGAGTTACCATGGAACGCACTTCCTGAATGAATCCATTAGCACACTCACCGAGGAATTCCAGGTGTATCATTAGCAAAGTACACCATACCATCTGGAAGATAATGGGACAGTAGAATCATTTAACAAAATTCTGGATACTACACTGACCAAAATATGTAACGCACAATGAAACGACTGGGACTTGTGCATACCTATCGTATTATGGGCATATAGAACCACGTGCAATAAATTGATGGGTCAAACACCTTTCAAGTTAGTCTATGGCACGGAAGCAGTCATGCTAATGGAATACATTGTACCGAGTTTGTAGATAGCAACACTTACAAGCTTGTCGGACCGTGAAGCCTTGGAAGAGAGTCTCAGGTAATTGGAAGAACTCGAGGATGAACGGTTTCTGGCGGGATTCCATCAGCAGGTATAGAAACAACGTGAGAAATCTTGGCACGATTGCCATATCAAGTTATGCACATTCAAGGTAAATGATTTAGTGTTGTTGTATGACAGCAAATTCAAAAAATTTCCTGGAAAATTCAGAATGCATTGGTTGGGACCATATGTTGTAAAAGAGGTCACAGGCGGAGGCGAGGTCCAACTAGTCAAACCTAATGGAGAACCCTTCACATGAATATTAAATGGCAGTCGCCTGAAGCCCTAAATGGGTGGGCCAACTGTTTGCCTAATGGACCAAAGCATAGTATTTGCGACCCAAAAAGATGGACAAAGGTGCGAAACTATAAACAAAGGTACTAGAAGTCGACATCAAAGTAGAGAATCAAGTCAGATGCAGATGATTTAGAAGCAGAAATGGATCAGATCTAGCCGACAACAGAATGGTACACTGTGGACCTTTATGATGCATAGGCACAGTTGAATGGACCTCACGCCAAGATTTCCGCACTACCAGAGTGACTCAGGACAAGTCATGCTGATTGTGTTGGGGGCCTGTTGGGTAGCGGATCCCCCCATAGCATGTTTTTGAGGCTTAAAGCTCGCGTTTCGGTCAATGTAATGTTAAGACTCTACAAAGTATGGGCGAAGAGTGCAAGAGTCTAGGGTTGTCACCCTAAAATAATATGAATTAATGTATAGTATGTCGGCCTACCCATGGTTCGCGGACCATGGGATTGTATAAATAGAGCGACGCTCTAAGTGTAAAGACAGTTCTGAGTTTTTTGACAAGTAATAGGCAGATGCGAAGGCATGTTTAGAAGATAGAAGTGAATCTAAAGGTATTGGGTCGTAATGGTAGGTAAAGGCTCTACAGCTGAGTGCATAGAGGCCTAGTAGAGTCTGCAGCTGAGTGCACAAACCCCTGCAGCTGAGTGTGTAGGGCAGAGTCAGGTCTGTAACTAAACTTGAGTATTAATAAAGATAATATTGATTGATTCAGAATATTGTCCATTTGTCTATAGATCAGTATTTCTATGTTCTGGTTATCTTTATGAATTCATATTGTTTTTGAGTATGTGCACTTATTTGAAAGTTGAATAACTAATGAGAATATTGGGCCCACACAAACTAAGTTAAGCACTAATATCATAACACAATAAGGATCAGATCGGAATAATATTGTATTCACAAAGGTGCGGACGGGTTGCGAAGAATAGAAAGCTACACGGAGTTGCGTAGCGTGGGAATTAGGATTGCAAACCTCCAGAACCTTCATCAAGACATCCCTAGGGTGTGGAAACCTAGTTCCAACACCCTCCCATACTACTTCGGGTGAGACCTCAGTTGGTGCTCCACGGATTATTGTCGAAAGGGCTAGTAGTACCGGGATTTGCTTGGGTAAACTCACTGCTAAACATGGGTCAGTCCCCACGTAGCCAACACCTACTCAAATATCTCTCCAAAGATTTTTCTCAACCAAACTACTATGGAGCTAGCCATGCTAGTGAAAATGTACTCCGCCTCGGTGGTGCTCAGTGCTATGAACTCCTGCTTCCCTCTCATCCAAATATCATGGTAGATCCAAGCCTAAAACAACATCCAAATATATTCTTCCTATCAATAACACTTCTTGCCTATTTAGAAGAAACATGTCCATGAATTTGAACATCTCTAGTACAATACCTAAGACCAAGGGTGTTTGTCCAATGCAAATATCTCAAAATGCGTTTGGAGGCAACCTGATCTACATGGAAAGGCTCTGTTATGAATTTATTAATGCGTTTATAGCATAACATATGTCGGATGAGTGTTCACTAAGAAAATCAATGCCCCAATAAATTGTCTATACTTGGATAGATTTTCCAGATCAGGACCTACAACTTCTCCACATAACTTCTTGAAATTCATTTCCATTGGCATGGAAAAGGAATTTCATTCCTTCATTCCAAATATCTACAACAATTTCATGATGTATTTTCCTTGTGAAAGGAAAATCTCACCAGGCCTTTGCCACACCTGAAGGCCTAGAAAGTAGTGCATGAGTCGAAGGTCCTCATCTCGAATTTAGAGGTTCAGTCCCTCTTGCACTCATCAGGGGCTCACTACATTTCAGGAATAGATCATCAACATATAAATCCAAAACCAACAACATACCTTGGACTACCTTGAAGTAGAGGTTAGGACTGACATTACTTCTTCTGAATCCCAGCCTTACCAGATAATTGTATATGTGGGCCTACCATGCTTTGTGGGATTGCTTCAAGCCATACAATTCCTTTTTTAACTTGCAAACATGTGTCCTTTGATCCTGTGCTTCAAATCCATATGGCTTCTCAATGTACACTACTTCCTGTAAAATGCTATGAAGGAAATGTAGTCTTCACGTCCATCTGATGAATGGTCCATTATTGACTTAACAAGAGAAACTATTGAACGAATGGTTTTATATAAAACCATAAGTGGAAATATATTGTGGTAATATTCTCCATCTTTCTGGGAGAATCCATGGGCCATGAACCTTGCCTTATATTTATCAATACTTCCGTCGACTCCATGTTTAATCTTCAACAATGATATTGAACTTACCACATATTTTCCCTTTGGCCTTGGAAAAACATCCAATATTTCATTCTTCCTAATTGATTCATATTCTTCGCCCATAATATCCATCCAAACTTGTTCTTTCACGACTTCTTCAAAGGTGGTAGGTCCGCCTTGAACATAGTTCTCATGGATGCAACATATCCCTAGTACCTACATGGATTTTTTATTTCTCTAAATGATCTTCAAATGGGAACACATACCTCATCATCTTGTATTGTGTCATGAATAAATTGTGGCCTCCTCCTGGTAGGAGTATCACATCGAGGAGGATCTAATGGATCAATAGACTCCATAGGGTCGTCAAAAATGTTTGTGTCAGATTCAAGCATCGAAGGAGCATCTAAAACATCCATATCTTCATTCTTCTTCTCAAGAGGAGGAGGCAGATGAAGGTCACTTTCTTTCCCAAGGGAGACATCTTCATCAAACGTTACATCCCTACTAATTGCAACCTTCTTTTGACGAGGAATATATATTCAAAATTCTTTATAATTTTCACAATATCCAACAAACATACCATTTATTCCTATGGCTTCAAGGTTGGTTCTTTTTCACTTTGACACATGAAAATATGGAGTGCACCCAAAGATATGGAGATGGAAAACATCGAATTTGACACATATGAACACTTATTTGAGGGTATTGTTGTCCAATGATTGATGAGGCACCTTGTTTTGAACATATACGACAACATTTGTTGCTTCTCCCTAAAGAAACTTCGGAAACATTTCATTAAGGAGCATGGCATGAGCGACTTCTAGAATAGATCTGTTCTTTCTTTTAGCTTTTCCAATTTTTTTTGTAGTATAGGTCACAATATTCTATTTCTCCATACCTTCTTTCTTGCAATAATAAATGAACTAATTAAAAATTTACTCTCAACCATTTTTAGACCTAGATATATTTATTTTAGTCCTTGTTTGATTTTCGACCAAAGATTTAAACTCCTTGAACATTTTGAAGGCTCCATGTATTTCTTAAGAAGTCATCTAGGAAGGTGATGTAGTAGAGATGTACACTAACAATATGTATTGGCATTGGGACACATACGTCAGAAGGAATGAGATAGAAGATTTCATTTGTCTTGCTCTTGATAGAGGGGAATGGTCCCCTTGTCTTCTTTCCACTGGCACAACCTCTGCCTAATCCATCTTGTTGGGATTGAACCTTGGGGATATGTTAGGTCCCTATAATACTAGTGATGCCCCCATTAATATTGTAGTTGTATCCATTATTAATATTGTTGTGCCCCTATTGTCCCCATATTGTTATTGCTATGCCCCATAGAATCTCTCTATTGTTATTTTTGTGCCTTTATATTATTATTGTTAGGTTAGCTTCGTTATATTGTGACCCCTTAGACTCCTATTTATAGAAAGGATGTTTTTTCATGTGAATCATCAAAGAATTATTCATGCGTGTAATGTAAAGGAGGTTGCCCCCTTGAAGAGGATGAATTCTATGGTGTTCAACTATCTTTAATATCTTTTTGTGAGCTGGTTTCATAACATTTGGTATCAGAGCTTTGGATTCTAGGGTTTCGCTACTCCAAATAGGTCATCATGGCATTTTCTCTATAACTTTTTTTTTCTGTGATCTTTCAGAAGCGAAAAAAAAAACCCATTTGAGATAAAATTGCTCTGAAGTTTGGATCTAAATTTTAGAGCTTTTCGCACTATATTTGTGGAGATATGATCTGAGGAAGTTGGTCTTTTTGCATACTCCTGAATTACATTCCAAACAGGTGACCTGGGGAAATCGTCATAACTTTCTCTCTAAGCATCGGATTGAAATTTTGTAAGAAGGTATAGAAAGAGGACAGACTGTAGTTTCTTGTGCATATCTTTCAGAGCCAAAGGTTGAACCAGTGACACATGGCACTTCATACAAGTTTGCTCTTTTGGAAAGGTCTATAATCAGGTCATCTTGGGAGATTGTGAATAAATTTTCCTTGGAGAATCCAATTTGGATCAGACTAGTGGCATTGGAAATAGGATGTAAAGGGCTACTATAGATCACAATTTCAAAACTCGATGATCCGAAATTACAGAGATACATCAGATTCAATATCAAGATCCTACAAAGTGAAAAAAAGTGTGTAGTTTTTTTTAATTTTTGCATAAGCTTGGTTTGAAAAATTAGTTTGGAGGAATTCAAAGGGCATAGTAAAATATTATTATCGGTAATTGATGCCCCGAGGAAAGAAAATGCAAACACCTAGTGAGCAACCTGAAAGCTCTAGCATGACTCATGAAGAAGAGGAAGAAATGCAACATGATATATCAAAATTATGAGACCAAGTGCAACAAGTGTCACTTGCACAAAAAGGTGTAGAAGCTAAGATAGATGGTTTAACGAAAGGAATGGAAGCTAAGATGAATGGAATGGATGCTGAAATGGATGGCATGGATGATAAGATGGAAGAATTCCAGATAAAATTGAATAAGTTGCTACAAGAAATGGTCACTAATGATGAAAGTGTAGTAAAGGAAACTCATGATGAGAACAAAATAAATGTTAATCATAATTCCATAGACTCTAATGTTGGATCGAAGACCCACCATATTCCAAAAATCAATATGAGGAAGTTTGACGGCAAGGATCCCACAACATGGATATTACAGATGGAGCAATTTTTCGATCCCAATAATGTGCAAAACACACAAAAGGTACGTATTGCAACTTTATATTTGGAACCAAATCAGTTTGTATGGTATCAGTGGCTTTGCTCTCACAAACAAATTATCACTTAGGCAATTTTTACGTAAGAACTGACAACACATTATGAGGATTAAAAAAGAAACCCTTTTTTTAGCCAATTGATAAGTCTCAAACAAAAGGGTTCAATAATGGAGCACATTGAGGAGTTACAAAAATTGAACATAAGGGTAAAAAATATTCCATAGGAGCATAGGATTGATGTGTTCATAGGGACTTTAAAGGATAATATCCAACATGATGTTCGCCTTTGGGAACCTAATTCATTAGAGAAGGCATTCAGCTTAGCAAGAAAATTGGAAAGCAAAATTATGGAAACCAGGAAGCATACCACTCACAACTATAAAGATGGAAATGTTGTTTCCCCTAGCCTTCCACAACCTATAACGTTGGCACCACAACAATTGGAAGAGAAAAGAGCAAAAGGGCTATGTTAGAGTTGTGATAGCAAATACACTAAAGGTCATAAGTGTGCTGAGAAGAAATTATTCTACGTAGATTGTGAAGAGGAAGAAGAAAAGGAGCAAGAAAGGTCAAAAGAAGAGGATATACTCCAGGAACAAAGCCTAGATAAATAAGAAATGAATCTGATGATATCTTGTAATGCATTGGCTAGAATTACCACTTCTCAAACCATTAAGATAGAAGGACAAATCAAGAAGAAAAAGGTAATAGTGTTGATTGATTCAGGAAGTACCCATAATTTTATTCATTGTAAGATAGCAAAAGAATTGAATTGCTTCCTATATCCAGCACCAGAGTGTCAAGTAATGGTTGCAAATGGAGGAAAAATAAATTTCTCTAGAAAGTGCCATAATATCAAGCTATCCATGGGAGAATATGTATTGAAAAGCCCAATGCTTTCCATTCCAATGGGAGGTGCCAATGTTGTACTAGGAGTCCAATGGCTACAATAGTTGGGTACAATAGCTTTTAACTTTCAAGAACTTTTCATGAAATTTTATGCAGAAGGAAAGGAAGTTGAATTAAGGGGTATTGCAGGGAAACTGGGAAAGATAATAAGGTTTAATTTTATGACAAAGCTTCTAAAAAGGGAACAACGAGATGTAATTGGACAATTATGTTCGTGAGATGTTTCCACATCAAAGTCATCTATTTCTCCAGATCTCCAAAAAGTCTAGGACAATCATTCCAAGGTATTTGAGGCTCCCAAAGGTCCCCCACCTATTCATGATCATGATCATGCTATTCATTTGATTCCAGGAAGTGTTCCTCCAAACATCAGGCCGTACAGATATCCCTATGCCCAAAAGAGTAAAATTGAACGTATGGTTGCAGAAATGCTTGAGGTTGGTATAATTCAATCTAGCCAAAGTTCTTTCTCTGCTCCAGTAGTATTGGTGCACAAGAAGGATGGATCATGGTGCATGTGTCCGGATTATAGGGAGCTCGACAAGCTCACTATTAAAGATAACTTTTCCATTCCTGTCATTGATGAATTATTGGATGAATTGCATGGATACTTCACCAAGTTAGATCTTCATTCAAGATATCATAAAATTAGAAGGAAGACTCAAGACATTCTGAAAACAACATTTAGAACTCATGAGGGTCACTATGAGTTTTTGGTCATGCCTTTTGGCCTTACCAATGCACCTTCTACATTTCAAGGTTTGATGAATTCCATTTTCCAACCCTTCCTTAGAAAATTTGTGTTAGTATTTTTTGATGATATACTAATCTACAGCAAGTCTTGGAAGGATCTTGTTGAACACGTTGACAGGTTGCTACAACTATTGGGGGAGAAACAATTATATGCGAAAAGATCTAAATGTTTCTTTGGAGTACAAGAGGTGGAATATCTGGGTCATATTGTATCACATGAAGGAGTTAAGGTAGACCCTAACAAAATTAAAGCCATTAAGAAATGGGAAATCCCCACATCCATAAATCATTTGTGAGGATTTCTCAGGTTGATAGGGTATTATCGCAAGTTTGTTAAGAATTATGGGAAAATAGTAGCACCTCTAACAACATTGTTGAAGAAAGATGCATTTTCATGGACTCCAGAAGCAACAAAGGCCTTCAAATATCTTAAAGAGGCAATGTGTCAAGCACCAGTCTTAGCTACACCATACTTCACAAAATCCTTTATTGTGTAATGTGATGCTTCCGAAAATGGAATTAGTGTTGTTTTAATGCAAGATGAAAGACCCATTGCTTTCGAAAGTCGTCCAATCAAGGGAAAATATTTGCACAAAGCTATTTATGAGAAGGAAATGTTGGAAATACTACATGAACTTAAGAAATGGCGACCCTACCTAATGGGAAGAAACTTAAAGGTAAAAATGGATCATGATAGCCATAAATACTTTTTAGAACAAAGATTATCCTTTGAAGGACAACAAAACTGGGTCACAAAGATGTTGGGTTATGACTTTGAAATCATATACAAAAAAGGGAAGCAAGATGTTGTGGCAGATGCACTCTCAAGAAAGGATGAGGATGTGGAAGCATTGTTGTGTGCCATTTCTATTATCCAACTAGATTGGATAAATGGACCAAGGGAGGAATGGAAGAATGACGAAGAAGTGGGGTAACTTATTCAAAAGTTACAACAAGATTCCAGTACATCTGATACATTTAGCTGGAAAAATGATTTGTTAGGGTACAAAGATCGCTTATTCCTCTGTAAGAATTCCCAACTCAAACAAAAGATTCTTTTGGAATTGCACGCTTTCCCCATAGGAGGGCACTCAGGATTTTTAAAAACTTACCATAGGGTTAAGAAGGAATTCTTTTGGGATGGCCTTAAATTGGATATTCAAAATTTTGTGGCGAAATGTTTGGTATGACAACAAAATAAAGCTGAAACAATTAAGACACTAGGTATATTACAACCTTTATCCATTCCAAGCCAACGTTGGGGGGAGGTTTCAATGGATTTTATCACAGGTTTACCCAAGTCTAAGGGAAAGAGTGTCATCATGGTGGTAGTTGACAGAATTACCAAGTATGCACACTTTTGTGCATTATCACATCCATTTAAAGCCAGTATAGTTTCTACGGCATTTATGGAAACAATTCAAAAGCTACATGGAAACCCAAAGATTATTGTAAGTGACAGAGATCCCATTTTTACAAGAAATTTTTGGACATAATTATTTTCTTGTCTTGGTACTCAGTTAGCTCATAGTTCATCTTATCATCCACAATCTGATGGGCAAACGGATATAGTAAACAACTGTTTGGAAGGATATCTTCATTTCTTTGTATCTGATAAACAAACACAATGGGTCAAATGGTTGCCTCTGGCTGAATGGTGGTATAACACTTCCTTCCATACTGCAACAAAAATGACCCCATTTATGGCAATTTATGGATATCAGCCACCATCCATCACATCATAGTTAAGAGAAAATTATAAGGTTCAAGCAGTGGAACATAACTTTGAGCATCAACAAGAAGTTCTCCAACTCTTAAATGATAACCCTGTGTTGGCGCAAAATAGAATGAAACAACGTGTAGATCAACATCGCAGTGAAAGAAGTTTTTATGTAGGTGATTGGTTATTCCTATGACTACAACCATATAAACAAATGTCCCTCAAGCAGTCATAGAAACAATAACTCAACAACTATGAAATGATCCATTTCAGAGTATCTCAACAAGTGGAAGAACTTATCCACTAAAGATTCCACATGGGAGTATGAGAATTTTATACAAAAGCATCCAAAACAACTCTAGCACTGAGGACAACACTTTTTTGAAGGAGAGGGGCATGTTAGGTCCCTATAATGCCAGTGATGCTCCCATTAATATTGTAGTTGTATCCCTTATTAATATTGTTGTGCCCCTATTGTCCCCATATTTTTATTACTGTGCTGCATAGAATCTCTCTATTGTTATTTTGTTGCCTTTATATTATTATTATTAGGTCGGCTTGGTTATATTGTGACCCCTTAGACTCTTATATATAGAAAGGAGGTTTTGTCATTTGAATCATTGAAGAATTATTCATTTGTTTAATGTAAAGGAGGTTGCCCCCTTGAAGAGGCTTAATTCTAAGGCGTTCAACTATATATTCTATCTTTTTGTGAGTTGGTTTCATAACAGGATACCAAAGACCAATTTATTCAATTTCCGAAAAGCATCATAATTTATGGGCCATTCTTCGGTGAGATAGCTCACTTAGATGATTAGTGTTTGGACTAATGCTAGAAGATGTCTACTAGTGACTCTATCAAGTCCTTCAAATCTTGATCCAAATGTAGGTGCATTGTTCATAGGTGATCCAATGGGACAAGTAAGAACTATTCCCCCAATGAAGGGAACCATAATCCCCTTATCCTCCAAAGAAGATATTGATACCAAATTCTTCTTCCATCCTGGCATATAAATCACATCATGGAGAAAATCAAATTCCCTAGAATTCAAGTGAAATTTTATGGATCCAAAGCCTTCAACAGGATGAGAGGATTTGTCTCCATGTATAATTTGCAAATTTGAATCTCTCTCTACCAAATTAGAGAGAACTTAATTATACCTAGAGAAGTGACGAGTAGTCCAGCAATCAACCAACCAACTATCCCATGAATTTAGAGGAAAAGAACTAGTGAGAGCATAAATAAGAATATATTTAGATTGATTGCCAACATGAATCTCATACATCAAGTATCTTGACTTATTTTGAGGACGATGGTATTCTTCATGATGAATTGGAGCATATATTCTTCTTCTTTCATCTCTTCCATTCCAATCACTCCTTCAGTCATCTCTTCTTCTTGAATCATCAAACTTGTTATTGTTGGTTGTTGTGTTGTATAGTGGAACTTTGTTTTTCTTTGGGAAATATCGAGCATAATGACCTTCCTTATGACAACTGAAACATTTAATGTGTGATGATTCTCAATCATTCCTTCTCTTTTAGGTTCAAGGAGGAGGCTTCCTTGATTTTTATGTACATCCTTTTCCTTCTTCTTTCTGTTTTGAGTGAAAAATACAACAGACTCTCCCTCTTCATGCTTTTGATTCTTGAGTGAGATTTCCAACACTTTCATCAAATTATGGGAAGGTACTGATGTTTCTTATGTTCATAATGAAGGTTTACCAAATGGGAGGGAGACCTCTAAGAGATACAATCACCACTTCCCTATCTGGCACAAATTACCCAACACTGTGCAATTCATCTCTAAGACGAGATATACTCATAATGTAAGATTACATAAAATCTCCTTTATTCATATTCCTATCCTTGAATTGATATTTCAAGGAGGGGATTTCATTCAAATTGTTGACCTCATACATGGCATCTATCTTATCACACATGTCCTTATACTTCCTGAAATTTCCAACATATGCAAGTAAGCTATCTTCTAAACCATCAACTATAGTTTTCTTTTCTTTTAACTCACCTTTCTTGTGCTTTTTCTTAGCAGTAGCGGAAGAATTCTCTAGAGGCTCAAGTATTTTTTCTTCAATATAATCAAGAACATCATTTTTATCATCTAAGTTCTCCATCCCGATCTTCCAGGCAATAAAGTTAGGTGATAAAGCCTCTTGATGTTCCATGCAACAAAGTTAGGCAATAAACCGTGATCTTCCATGCAGAAAAGTTAGTTTATATACCTGGTCAGATACTTTGTCATAGTAATATATATCATAGATCGGTCTACTTTCCTAGTCAATTAATTAGTGCCACAAAATTCACGCATAGTCTAACAAGGCAGAGGAGTTGGCCAGAAAATTATGGAAATTCCAGTCATATTTATAGAAAGTCTGGCAAGGAATTTTGTAAATACAAGTTATAGTTGTTAAACTTTAAAATTTTAGGTGTCTTAGAGATTTTTGATGGTGCTGAATCCATTTTCACCATCAAAAACACGATTCAAACACTACCTCTACAATATTTTTTGAATTTTTTTTGCCTGGATTTCGGCCACTTTCGACCGTCCAGGAAATTCCTCCGCCTCGTTAGACGACTCCCAAAATTAATCACCCAATTATCGAAATATTTCAAAGTAACTTGTGGAATCAGTGGAAAGTCATATCTCCGTAATGGTCTTCCAGTCCTCTGGAAAACATCGCAAGAACTACAATAGTCCTTAGAGACCTTGTGCACCATGGGCCACCATAGTATTGCCCTCAAAATTTTATGTACCGTTACTTTTACTGCGTAGTTCTCTCATACGACGCCACCATGCGCTTTGACTAAAATATTGTGTCATTCATGCTCCGGAACATTTATGTGCAATATTTCACTGGGGCCCATTTTATATAGATTCCCAACAATCAGAGAAAAATCCATTGCTCTGACTACTAATTCTTTCTTATGTTGCATTGTATACTCCGCAGGGGCTATTCCGGGAGTCAAAAAGTAAATAATATCTACAAAGTGTTCATCAGCAACCCTTAAAGTGAAGAGTTGTACATCAAATAATCTTTCTTCAATGTTGGTCGGTTCTTCATCGTTCTCAATCCGAGATAGATGATCCGGCCCATCATTCAGTCATCTTGGCTTGATGATTACTTCAAAATCATATTTTTGAAACAATATAACCATTTAGAAATCTTCCCCCCCCAACACAGGCTTGTTCACCAATCATTTCAATGTGGAATGGTCCACGAACATCTTGAAGTTCACACCCAACAAGTATTGCCTCAACTATCACAGTACATACACCATAGCCAAGCCTTCTCATTCCGTGGTGGAATAATTTCTCTTTGCCTTAGATAGTTTATGACTTGCAATTGCAATGAGGTGATGAATATCCCCATACCCTAGTTGCACTACGACATCTACCAAAGCTATACGTGATGCATCCACATGAGTGTGGAACTCCTTTCCATTTGGAAACACAAGGATTGACGCAGTGACCATTTTTTCCTTTAAGAAATCTAGACTCTTCTGACACTCATCATCCTATGAGAAGGTGGCATCTTTATTTAGTAATTTCTCCATTGGTGTAGTGATTTTACCATATGCCATAATGAATTTATGATAATATCTAGTGTGTCAAAGAGTTTCACGTAGCTTCTTCACTTTATTTGGTTGATCCTAATTAATAATAACATTGATTTTTGCAGGATCTACCATCATCCCTTCCTTACAAACAACATGTCCCAATAAAATCCCATAAGGTAGACAAAAAATTCATTTCTTCAGGTTTAATGAGATTTGATACTTCCTACAGATATCCAAAATCAAGAACAGCCTCGAGACATGCTTCTTTACCATCCCAAATATTATTCAGCCATCAAAGAATACCTCCAAAAAATTGTGAATGAATTCTTTAAATGTTGTGACGACAACTTTGGAAAATATCGTTGGTGCATTCTTCAACCCAAACGAAATGACTGTATATTGAAAGGATCCACATTTGGTGGTGAAGGTCATCTTACTCCTATCTTTCAGTGCTATCTTAATATGATGGTACCTAAAAAAACCCATCTGTCAAGGAGTAAGTCTCATGTCCTCCTACATTTTCCAAAACTTCGTCTATGAGTGGTGTTGGGAGTGGGTCATGTATGCATGCATCATTTAGATTCCTTAGTTTGACACAGATCCTTATTTCATCCGTATTCTTTTTCTCTTGTACTACCATTGGACTTACCTAGTCATATTTGTTGCGATGGGGTCCCCTAGGGTCAATTTTGGAGTAAAAGCCCAAGTTTTGGGGTAAAAGCCGAAGTTTTGTTGTATAAAATGTAAAGTCTCCACAAGTTGTGGTCATGTTGTGCGTAGATAGTTAAAGTGTCATAAAGGGTTTTACCCTTATTTTATTTAAGCTAAGTTGGATTTTGAAGATATACCCATGGTCCGCCGACCATGGCAATGTATAAGTAGGTGTGTCTTAGAGAGTCTAAGGCATAAAGACTGATGGTGGAGATGAATGTAATCGGTCAATAGAAGGAAGAGTGAAGAAGTCTTAGAATAGAAGGAAGCCTCTGCAACTATGTACGCAGAGGCCTAGAGTAGAGTCCGCGGCTGAGTGCATAGACCCCTACAGCTGAGTGTGTAGGGAAGTCTTGAATCTGTAATAAGACCTAAAGTATTAATGAAGAAGATTATTCTAGAAATTCCCGTGTTTTGTCTATTTACTTTTGTTATGAATGAATGTTTTTTTATGTTGTAATGAATGATGGGTTTATGAGATAATACAGTATTGATGTGCGAGTTTACATGATTTATATTGTTATATGAATGCAATTGATATTAACTTTGTACGCGAAGAATACATTATTGCATGTTAAATTCATCGAACAATTAAGATGATCTGAGTAATTACGGGGTTAAGGGAAATATTTGATGTGTGTAAGTGGTTGATCTACCTATTCAGGGTTCATGAAAGATAGTGGTGAATGTCCACAGTGGTATAGAAGCTGATTAAGGGAATTTATATCGATAATCCATAAAATCTTATTGATCTGTGTGAAGGCAAGTTTAGGGCATAAAATGACATTACAATAATCTCTGGGTGCAGAAACTTGGTTCCAGCATCCCCCCATACTACTTCAAGTGAGACTTCAATCTGTGCTCCATGGATTGATGCCGAAAGGGCCAGTAGTGTAGGGATTTGTTTGGAAAGCTAACTCTAAACCTAGGATAGGACCCACTAAGCCAACAAAAGGTTTCGTTGTTGGGACCAAGATCTGCAAAAGGAGATGTGTGATGTCTCATCAATGGAATCCAACAAAGAAAGAGATTGAGGAGTGATTGGATAGAAAGATTCATGAATTTGTCGTGCAAGAAAAATTAAATCTGCACCTAATGAAAGAAAAGGGGTTAGATAGATATGTGTACACAGAGATACACGTAAGTTTCTTATGTTCCTTCTCGATCAAACTATACCAGTGGATCACTAAATTTGCAAACGATTGAGGAAGGTGGAGGCTTGACAGTCCAATAGTGTGGACCCCTGAGCTAGTGCAGGTATTGGAAGCCTCTAAAGATAAGATCACACACATTGTTGATCGTTGGCCTGATCAAATCATAGGAGGATTTTTGACAGAATTCGTGGTCGATACCTTTGTCAACTACAACAAATAAAAGTGATGCTTCTTCAAGGGACCAGGAGGTAAGTATTTAAGATCTCTGAATACTTGGATTAAAATGCTCTTGTGTGAAAAGTGAGTTATGCCACTACCTTGATGTTTGGAGCTACAGGAAGTGGAATGTTCTTTAGGGATAGAGGGAGAACAGGCCCTGAATATAGCCTGTTGATTGAGCCTCCTCTGAGTGACAACAAGGGCGTAGCACAGGCTTCACCATAGAGCATTGTCCAATTAATAATACAAGGGTTTCTGTGAGTACCTCATTTGCCAACACCACCTCCACCTTCACCTCCATTGCATACACCTTCGCCCACACCACCACCACCTTCGCCACTATTCAATATGTCGAATATGATGAAGTTGCCCATTTTCAAGGGCTTGGGAAATGAGTACACGAACCAGTTTTGGTTTGTCTCGAAGGTCGTGTGGATAGCATAGAATATTACAAATGATCATATGAAGAAAGCACAATTGGTTACTGCTCTACAAGATTGTGCATTGACATGGTACATTAAGTACTACATTGATAAATTTATGGATTCACTTGTACATACTCAGACTACATTAAACAAGGAATTTGGTAGGGCTAAGTATGAAACACAGTCAGTAGTGGGATTCAAGGAAATCACAATGAGAATTGGTGAAACACCATGGGAGTTGGATCATAGACTGAACTACAGAATCTACGAAGCCAATATGAATCTCACAAAGAGTCAACACCAAGATTGGTTTATAACCGTGCTCCTGCCTCACTTAAGAATTTCCTTGTCACAACAAAAGATAGGGACTCAGGCGGAAGCACTAGAAATCACAATGACGTTACATGAGACACCTATCCAAGACGCGGCATTGGGAGTTCAACAGATTCATGTGGAGTTGTAAAATCTCTGCTTGGAGTTTCAAATATTGAAAAAGGAGAAAATGGCTCCGCTAGAGCTGCATGAATAAGTTTGGTGCCTCAAGTGTAAAATCCAGGGGCATGATAAGGATCACTTCCCTATTTTCATGAATTATATGGTAGGAGGAGGGCCCATGCCTCTAAGGTAGGAAGATCAAGTAACACTAAGTAGACGGCCCACACTATGGTGCATTATTTGTCAAGTAGAAGGAAAGGATGTAACATACAATTTCCATTTGCTACAATTTTTTTTGCAGATGCCGCAACAGTTATTCTACAATTTCTGTAAATCAGTAGGCCACGATGACAGTAATTGTCATAGCTATGAATTGATGATGGAAAGAACACCTGTGTATCCAATACAAATAGAAACTTGGCCTCTGGATCAAGGCATTTGGGGAGCGCGCATAGGATATCAGTGATGTGGACGAGGCCAAGGAGGAGGACTTGCAAGAGGTCAAGGGCAAGTTATTTTCTATAATTACGGAGTGCCACGACACTACATATGAGAGTGTACAAGCCATACATTTCCATCATGTTGGTATTGTACTTAGTTTGATCACATGATAGAGGAATTCCCTATACTAATAGCTAAGATGCAGGAAAAGAAGGTGCAACCATAGCAGCCTACTCAGAACCTCCAGATGATGAGAGCAGAGCCTCGCAAAGAGGATCCCAATGTCAATATCATGCTGCAAAGTGGGATGATGACCAGTGATGATAAATGGAAATAACCTGAATAAAGTGAGCGGGTTCGTAAGGCTCTAGAAAAGGAGGTGGGATTTGATCTCGAGTGTGCGACGGAAACATTCATGGAAGAAAAAAATAAGCTTTGCTGAGGCCTCTACCTCAGGAAGTTAGGTCAAGCTGTCTAAAGAAGTTGACCCCTCCATGCTTACTACCTTCTTGGAGATCTGTATGAAGCTGCTATGCAATAGCAACGTAGTGAATGGATTACAAGATTTGATAAATAAGTGTGTAGGTAATGAAAATTCTCTTGAAGGACCTCCCGTAGTCAGAAAAATTGGTAAGGATAAGGAAATAATAGCGCGTGAAATGAGATTCACTGTGCAAATAGAAGAGTATGAAATGGATCAAGTTATTCTGGATGTTGGGTTAAATGCGAATGCTTTTCCTAAATAAACGTGGGAAATAATGGGGAGACCTATGCTATAGTGGTCTTCGATTCAATTGAGGATGGAAAATTAGTAGAAGATTATCCCTATGGGGAGATTGCAAGGAGTGACAGTCGATATTGAAGGCGTGAGCACGTTGGCCGATTTTGAAGTGATAGAGATTGTGGATGACAACAATCCATACCCCACACTCCTTGGGATTGATTGGGATATCGACATGTATGGGGTAATCAATCTGAAGAACTGGATGATGTAATTTGAAAGAAAATTACTTCGCTTGGTAGTACCTTTCCACCCTACAGAAGGACCGCAATATACTGAACCAGTCCGTGATTATGAGGAAAGCGAAGATGATTTGGACCAGATCTATAAAACAACAAAATGAGATTAGGATTGGGTTAATCCAATAGTAGATGGATGTATTGCATGGGACAATGAAGTTCTTGTACATTAGATTCAAATGAGGAATTGGAACACTGGTAGAATAGGTTGCAAGAAGTATACACGCTACACTGTAACATGATGACTAAATTGTTGCATTGTGTATCATCAGAGGTATGCAGTTTGCCTTATTATGATGGTCTAATTGACGTATATAAATTTTTGAATGAATTTGAAAGGGAATTACCAGAGAAGCATCGCTTCCAAGCCTTGGATTTGGCGTTGTGTGCTACACTCGCAAGGTTGTGGGGTATGCATAAAGAAAACTTTGATGGGTGGCATGAATAAAGAAAAATGATGAGATTACTGTTTGGTCACCCAAAAGTCTAGCTAACAAAGAAATATGATGGAAGGAATGATCTTCGTGATCAATTAGAAAAATGGACTAACGCTTATGGAATGGAGCCGCAACCTGAGTGGGTGAATTTATTCTATCACACTTTGGATGTCATACCAATGAATTGGTACCTGCAAACAGAGCTCTGCCATAGCATTGAAGAATGGGACATTTTGAGATAGGGATTCGTGATGAAATTTAGTTTTAAAGATGGATTCTAATGCATTGATGAGGCACTACAAGAATTTAAGGCATCAATCTTCAGAATACCACAGGATCCTTTGGACTTGATTCAACCAAATTGGAGCACCCAGCTACGCCATGTGTTGGAGTGCTATAATGTGACTGCTGAAGAAGAAGATGAGGATCCAAGGAACATTAATATCCCAGAGGCCGAAGTCCACCACGAAGTTGAGGGACTACAAATAGAGATTCCAGATATCATTGCACCATTAAAGACTAGACAAGTGAACATTGTCACAAAAGTAGCGCTGAATTTTGCGAAGATAGGGGACTAGTGGGATGATGCTACGGTGGACTAGGTCGGTGAGTTTCTCTGCGAATATTAGAATTTGTTTCCCAAACAAATTTCAGACTTGAATGTCATCATAGGCGATTTGGGAGTGATGAAAATGACATTGAAACCAGACGTGAAGCCTATTAAGCAAAGGCCATATCACCTTAATCCCAAATATAAGGAAAAGGTCCACCTGGATTTGGACAATATGCTTGTAGTGGGTATTATTGAACTAATGGAGGAATCTGATTATGTGAGTCCTATGGTAGTTCAGGAAAAGAAGCAAAAGGATGAAATAATGAATTGTGTATATCTCAGGAAATTCAACAATGCCTGCGTTCATAATACTTTTCTAACTCCATTCAGAAACGAAGTGTTGGATAATGTTGGCAGGATGGAGACCTATTCATTCATTGATGGGTTCTCTGGATACCATTAGATAAAGATCACACCAAAATATAGGAGTAAGACTACCTTTGCAACTAAGTGGGGATGCTTTCAATATACGGTAATTCCTTTTGGACTTAAAAATGTGTTGGCGTTCTTCTCGTGCATAGTCATCATGGCATTCAAAGACTTCATTAAAAAAAATTTAGAGGTATATTTTGACGATTGGACAATGTTTGGACTAGTAAAGCACCACTTAGCTAGTTTGTGCTTGATGTTGGATACGTGCCGGAGGTATCAGATCATGCTAAACTTGAAGAAATGCTTATTTTGCATCCCTTTTCGAATGTGGTAGTGTAATGTGGTATGCAGACAAGGATTAATGGTGGACCCTACTAAGATCATGGTTATCATTAATTTGGAGGTGCCAAGTAGTGTTAAATAGTTGCGTGCAACACTGGGCCATACAGGATACTATCGGAAGTTCATTAAAAGTTATGCCCATATTATCGCACCTATGGAAAAGCTATTGAAAAGGGACACTACATTCTAATGGGATGAAGAATGTCAGCAGAATCTAGATGTATTAAAGGAGGAGTTGGTCACCACGCTGATCCTAGTCTTCCTGAATTGGAAGAAGGAATTTCATGTGCATGTGGATGTGTCATGTATTGTGTTAGGAGCAGTGTTGACACAAGGTGGTGTAGGAGAATTGGATCACCCTATAGTGTTTGCGAGAAGGAAGTTTTCTAAGACCGAAAAGAATTACTTGATGACAGAGCGCGAAGGCTTGGAAATGGTGTATGTGCTCCAGAAGTTCTGACATTACCTACTAAGCAGACATTTTAAGATCTACACAAACCACTCTGCATTAAAATACCTAGTGAACAAGCCTATGTTGGGGGGGGGGATATACAGATGGATTTTGTTGTTTCAGGAGTATGATTTCAAAGTAATTGTGAAACCTAGAAGTCTTAATGTAGGGCTAGAGCATCTGTTGCGCATTGAAATAGGAGAGGAGCCCCCCAATTTGGAGGAAGGGTTGCCTGATGCACAACCCTTCGCAGTGCACGTAGTGGATAATCACTTTGCAAACATTATCCACTTTCTAACTAGAGGGATGGCTCCAAAGGGATACACAAGTCAATAGAAGAAAGAATTGGTAGTACGCATGATATACTTTTTAGTTATTGTAGGGAATTTGTACAAGATGGGGTCAGAAGAAATACTCTGGTGTTATGTGCCTAATTTTTAACGAAATAGTATCCCTGCTGAAGCTTATGGAGTAGCTGTGAGAGGCCATTCTTCAGGAAAAGTGACAGTTCCAAAGATTTTACACACTACGTTGTGGTGGCTGATGATGCATAAGGATTACAAAGCATATTGTCAGACAAACAATGCATGTCAGAGGACTAGCAGCCCATCAGGAAGGGATGAGTTGCCTCTGAATCACAAGTGTCATTGCAGCCATTTGAGAAGTGGGAAATTGATTTTGTAGGGCTGATTCAGCCTTTAGGCAACAAGACAGGTGCGTGGTATATCATCACCATGACCGAATATTTTACTAGATGGGTAGAGTCACAGCCTATGAAGGACTGTATAGGGGCAAGAACAGCAAAATTTTTGTTTGAATATGTGTTGACTAGATTTGGTTACCTGAAGATTTTAATGAGTGATCGTGGTATGCATTTCCTCAATGAAACGATCAACGTGCTGACATAAGAATTCCAAGTTTATCATCAGAAAAGTATGCAACATAATCCTTAGGCCAATGGGATGGTTGAAGCATTTAATAAGATATTGGAGAATGTGCTGACAAAGGTTTGCAATGCACAGAGGAATGAATGGGACGCGTGCACACCAACAGTGTTATAGGCTTACCGAAATACTTTTAAGAAGCTTACTGGTGAGATACCTTTTAGGTTGGTCTGTGGCATAGAGGTTGTAATGCCTATGGAGTACATTGTGCCATGTATATGCATAGTGGCTTTTACAAGAATGGTGGACTGTGGAGCCTTAGAAGAGAGGTTTTCCCAGCTAACAGAGGTAGGGGAAGATAGATTTTTGGATGGATTCCATCAATAGGTTCAGAAGGAATGCAAAAATGCATGGAACGATCAGCACATTAAACTGTGCACCTTCAAGGTAAATGATTTAGTTTTATTATATGACAAAACATTTGATAAGTTTCCAGGAAAATTATAGATACATTGGTTGGGGACATATGTTATCAAAGCGATTATTGATGGTGGAGAAGTTCAACTCATGAAACTAAATGGAGATCCATTTCTGGGAAGGGTAGACAGAAGCCGATTAACTCCATACACTAAGGATTCAACCCAATGACTAATTGACGGTAGCATAGTCTTACCACTCCAGGAAGCTGCAAGGAGGCGTGGGACTATAAACTACACTGCTTGGTTTGTAGAGTTGCGTGACAAGGGGTCTGCTCGAAACAGGATGGTGTGACAATACAAAAGAAGTGCAAAGCGAGCTGCACTATAAGGGGATAGAACACACAGTGCAACCAGAAAGTGATTGTTACCATCACTATTCATGATTTTACAATGAGGAGATGGTTAAGAGGAGTGGGGGGGGGTGGAATTTAAGGTACTTCAGGTTGAATTTAAGAGTGAAATGTTTGGAAATATGCCACCAATTTAGCATTTATGGATAGATTTTGGGGGGAACGGTCGAATTTGAATTCAAATTTGCCTATAAATTACACGTGGTCGTCCAACGAAAAACATTTTACACTATTAGAATTTATGTGTTGAGTTTATACTTGTATATGAATCCTCAAGTTTACGTTGATTTGATCGATAGTTCTGTTTTCAAGAGGTTACCTGAGGAGACCCAATGTTTCATTCTCAGCACGATGTTTGGACCAAGAGAGACCGCTAGCACTACAGGTACTATTTCCTTTGAGGGAGCTTCTCGAGAGGTGATGAGCATGGATGTTCTGGCTGTAGTGCCTACGACATCGAGGTCACCTAGGTCGAAGCCTACGCCAGTGAGAGAGGTCCCCAATTCAAAGAAAGATAAACAAAATAAGCCAATGTCGGTGCGTGAGTCGCAGCGGAAGCATGCTGCTACACAGGACTAGAGGAAAGAAAAGTCGAGCCCAAAACAGAAGGGGAAAGTAGTGGATCTAGAGGTTGAGGAAGGCATGAAGGATATAGACATTGAGGGGGTGGATCCCATATCTGAGTTTTCAAAGTATATTCCTCTGTGCAAGGGAAAAGTGAAGGTCCCTAAGGCCCCAGATGCAGGACAGTTCCTCCTCAAAACATCCCTATTACCAGAGAACATCAACTTTGAATGTCTGCACTTGACAAAGATCCTGCACTTGAAGCTAGAAGACTGGGATTTGGCAAACCAGGAGTAGTTCCCCCACCTGGCTACAGACACCTACATAAGGTGGGTCTTCTACAAAGAGTCCAGTGCCACTGCACTAGAGCCTCTGGAATGGATTTGCAGAGTAAAGAAGTCAGGGTTACTGAACCTATTGTGGGTTCCCCACTACCATTGCTCAAATATAAACCTGATCTCCATTAAGCAGTTGTTTTTCTTGGTGCATGACAGGTGCTTGTGGTTGAATGCACCGATCCCCATCACCGATATGCTGATCCATCAGATCACACTATTACCACACTCACGGTTAAATCTGGGCAAGGCGTTTGATGAAAATATGAGTGAGTGCAACCTCGCTGATAAGATGAATGACAAGTTTAAACTCGTGAAGAAGCTGTGCAAGTACTCAATTACTTCAATTACTGGCCCCATGGTAAAGGTTTCCATGTAGATTTTGGCTGGCAAGGTTATGACAAAGTGCCATGTGGATGAGGTGTTGGCTCCAGTGGTTTTGTTGGTAGTGCGGTGCGTGGAGGGCATACAGTTCGACTGGGTGTGCTACCTGTGTAGTGATTTCCTTGCAAACTGCAAAGAATCATAGGACGAGAGTAAAAACTTCCACTATTCATGGTTGTTTCCATCAATTGTGTTGGTCACCTAGGATTTGTCAAAGGATAGCCAGTTCCATCCAGTAGACCCCTGCAGTAGAGTGACTTGAGGGTGAGTCACAATATTTTTGTTGGGGGCCTGTTGGGATGGGGTCCCCTAGGGCCAATTTTGGAGAAAACGCCCAAGTTTTGGGGCAAAATCCAATTTTTTTTTGTATAAAATGTAAAGTCTTTGCAAGTTCTAGTCGTGGAGCATGTAGATAGTTAAATTGTCATAAAGGGTTTTAACCTTCTTTTATGTAATTTGATTTGGGTTTTGAAGATCTTCCCATGGTCCGCAGACCATGGGATTGTATAAGTAGGTGTGTCTTAGAGAGTCTAAGACATAAAGACTGGTGATGGAGATGAATGTAATGGGTTAATAGAAGGAAGAGTGAAGAAGTATTAGAATAGAAGGAAGGCTCTGCAGCTCTGTGTGCAAAGGCCTAGAGTAGAGTTCACAGATGGTTGCACGGACCCTTGCAGCTGAGTGCGTAGGGAAGTGTTGAGTCTGTAAGTAGAATTGAAGTATTAATAAAGAAGATTATTCTAGAAATTCGGTGTTTTGTCTATTTAATTGTGTTATGAATGAATGTTCTTTTATACTATAATGCATGATTGGTTTATGAGATAATACTCTATTGATGTGTGAATTTACATGATTTATATTGTTATATGAACACAATTGATATCAACTATTTACGCAAAGAATATCTTGTTGCATGTTAAATTCATCGAACACTTAAGTCTATATTAGTAATTACGGGGTTAAGAGCAATCTTTGATGTGTGCACATAGTTGATCTGTCTATTTAGGGTCCATGAAAAACAATCATGAATAGTCGTAGAGGTATATAACCTAATTAAACGAAGTTATATCGATAAGTCATAAAGGCTTATCGATCTACACGAAGTCAGGTTTAGGGCATAAAATTACATCACGCTCATCTCTGGGTGTGGAAACTTGGTTCCAGCATCCCCCCATACTGCTTTAGGTGAGACTTCAATTCCCACTTCGTGGATTGATGCCGAAAGGGCCAGTAGTGTAGGAATTTGTTTGGAAAAACTAAATATGAACCTAGGTCAAGACCGACTAAGACATCAAGACTCTTCTGACACTCATCATCCTAAGAGGAGATGGCAGCTTTCATTAGTAATTTCTCCATCAGTGTAGTGATCTTCGCATATTCCTTAATGAATTTATGATAATATCTATTGTGTCCAAGAGTTGTGCGTAGCTTCTTCACATTATTTGGTAGATCCCAATCAATAATAATAATTATTTTTGTAGGATTTACCATCATCCCTTCCTTACATACAAGATGTCCCAATAAAATCCCATATGATATACAAAAAATTCATTTCTTTAGGTTTAATGAGACTTGATACTTACTACAGATATTGAAAATCAAGCACAGGATTGAGACATGATTCTTTACCAACCCAACGATTGTCTAGTCATCAAAGTATACCTCCAAAAAATTGTGAATGAATTATTTAAATGGTTTGACGATAACTCTGGAAAATATTTTCGGTGCATTATTCAACCCAAACAAAATGACTGTATATTGAAAGGATCCCCATTCAGTGGTGAAGGTTGTCTTACTCCTATCATTCAGTGCTATCTTAATCTGATGGTACCTAGAAAACCCATCTGTCAAGGAGTAAACCTCCTGTCCTCCTACATTTTCAAAAAATTCATTGATGAATGGTGTTGGGAATGGTTCATGTATGCATGCATCATTCAGCTTCCTTAGGTCGACAAAGATCCTTATTTCACCCTTAGTCTTTTTCTCTTGTACTACCATTGGACTTACCGAGTCAAATTCTTCCACAGGTTCGATTATGCCAGTTTCTACCACCTTCTCAACTTCCTCCTTTACCTTCTCGTTGTACTTTGGGTTGAGCATATATGGTTTTTATTTTACAGGATTTGCATATGGCTTCAAAGTGATTTTCATGACAATTAGGTCTCCTACAATGCCTTTTAACTCCATAAACTTCGTTGGGAATAGGTCCTGGTACTCATGCAGTAGCTCGATGACCTTTCCTACTGTATCTTCATCCCAATAATATCCTATGTGCATGAACTTGGGCTACGCCTCTGAGCCTATGTTGACTTGCGTCACCTAAAAATGTTGTGTTACATCAAGTATTTTGACATCTAGTCCTGCCACTTCATGTTTTCCTTCTAACTCGAGAATATTAATGCATCACTGATGTTCCTCGCCTTCCTCAGCGGTCATATAATATCACTCGAGTGTGTGTTGCAACTGTGCATTCCAGTCAGCCCATTGGCTCTGTTATCTCAAAATTAGACCCTGGAAGGCTACTGATCAGGAAGACCTTAAGTAACTATTTCAAACCTACTTTAGGCTGAGGCTTAGCCTCCCTAACCTTAGAGGGATCTCTCAAAGGATTAATGATTTTTTATTATGATTAAGATGGCTAACTCTTATGAAATAAAGATAGAAAAATGAGAGTGGTTGAAACACAATTAGAAGGTATCCATTGGGATTATGAAGTCACAATCGTTTCAGTATAACAATGATATCAACCTTACATAGAAGTCAGGGCATTTACATATCTACCATTCAGAACACACCAGAAACATATAGGGCAACACAGTTTATAAATATGTGAAGGAAATTAGAGCACAGTCAGTGATTTCTAAGTAATCACACATCTATACCACTGTGAATATTAAAGATAAGATAATACACAACATTCTGAATAGTAAACTCCTTCTGATTGCTGAGAAGTAAATCCAAGTCTTGTATTTACTAAAACAGAGTCATATACATAGCACAATTATTCAAATTTCTCTGAAATTTTCCAACCTCAAGTACATTGTTGTTTCTGCTATATATGGAGTTCTTTACAAAGCCAATATTCCTCCTCCATCATGAGGGGAACTTGAATTCTTCTTGTTATGACACCTATTCAAACTTTAACTACTTATTAAATGCAACAAACTGCTAACTAGACGTTTTAGAAACCTAAAACAATTAGGAGTCTAACTCCACATCAATCTAGTAGTAACATTAATTACAATCAAATATTGTTCTCTGACAAGTGGTCTCCTTCAATTTAGTTGTGGTTGATGTTCGAAGCTCCTTACTGGTCCTTAATGTTTTATCCCTTTACTGCTGCTCAGAAGTAGGAAACTGCCCAATTTTTATGCTTTTGGTTTCCTCAAAGATATTCGGAACCAATTAACCATGTTGATCTTCTTTAATTACCCAGCCATCTATTTGAGTGCCATGTTCTTCATGTGCTGTAAGCCTTTCCCATATACGTGTGTGATGACAAAACCCCTTTTAAAGTTGATTGAAAAGTCATTTACAATACTATCATTTGTATAACAAAAAGTTTAAAATTCATATAACCTCTTTCCGCTTGTTTTATCGTGGCTGATTTCTTGCATATTGTAAATGATCTTTTCTGAGATTTAATTTCAAAAATTTCCCCTTGATCCATCGATATTGGCGGACTGAGCTTTAATTATGTAGCTACAGCAGTTTCGTAGCGCGCTACGAAACCGCTATGCATTATGCATTCTTTTTTAGCAGTTTCGTAGCACACTACGAATCTGCTGTGTAATCACAAAACACAATTTAACCCCAAAATTTGATTGACTGGAGCCTCTTTTATCTTGACATATCCCTTTCAACTGCCCTGAAGCTATCAAAACTGAGTAGAGATGTATCATTCTTCAAGAAACTGTAACAAGGTAAATCATAAAAATTTTGAATATAACCTTACTTGTTGTGTGGTTTCCTTAAGGAGATCTTTCCCACTGGCTTAACTGCAGCTTCAACTCTTCAATTTGTCTCTTCATAACCCCGTTCCTAGCTCTAACTTTCATATTAACTCTCCTGATGAACATTGCTTCCTTTATTGCAGGGACTGACCAGGTATAATATTGTGCATTACAGTCAACCACCTCGGGTATTTGGACTGTTTTGTCTTCTCACAGAGCTTACATTTTGTCAAAATGAGCTTCCCTAATTGCATGCTTCCTATAGGCTTTCTTCACTCTAGCAATTTCAAGATTTGCTAACCTCAACTTATTTTTCAATTCTTCAACACTATATTCCTCTTGCAGGATGATTTCCTTTACTCTATCTTCCTTATGTAGCTGTGATGATGATCGTAACGAAGTCACAGGTCTGTCATGAGTTTTTATGATCTCCTTTGTTTCATCTATTCCTGGCAGCATCTTCTGTATCTGTTTGAAATTCCTCGTCATGGGTCTTCTTGGCTTAAAGACAAATTGAGAAACCTGATCATTAAACTTGAGATTTTTCGAGGCTTTGGTTATTTTAGTCTTGTATTTACCTGATTCTATCAAATCTTCTTGAAGCACGGGAGATTCTTCAATATCAATGGCTTGCAGTAAGTCATTCAAGTTTCCCTTTGAAACATAGCTTTCCTCAGCAACCACGTTCTTGCCTTTTTCCTTAGCTAATTGACTCTTGGTCATTCTTCTTTGGACTACTTCTCCTGTAGATGATTCACATCTACCTTCTTCAATCTGAGTTTTCTTTTTCAGGGACTTCTAGGGTGTGTCTTGGATAACCATTGATCTGGTGGGCTCCCTTACTTGTTTCCTAGCTTTCAATTTGGTGAATCTCTTGGATCTTGTTTCTGTATGATGACCAGTTGTTGGTGGAGAATTTTTCACAGCTTGGGGGCTAAGACCAGTTTCATTTTTAAAGCGAGACATAAACATAAACATGGGGCAGTCCCTACCTGCTTTCTGGAGTTCATGCAGAATGATCAACTTAACTAAGCCATGGTGAAACAATGAGGTCTCACAGGCTTCTTTCCTTAGCTGCACCTTGTCACACATTTTGCTTAGACTATGAAATAAGTAGAAAGGTAAATCAAGAGATATCTTTCTTGTGAAATGCAGTAGAAGCTTGAAATTATATGAATACACCTTGTTATATCTCCCTTCATAGGTAACGTACCTCTGTATGCAGGTAAGCAAATTAGCATATGAGTCCTTGACATAATTTCTAGGCACAGACTTGTTTAAATCTAAGTCAATGAACTCCAGCTTCAGAAATTCTTTCCAGGGGTTGATATCAAATTTAAAATTTTTAAACCAACTTTCTTGTCCCTTTGGAATCTCAGTAACTGTGGATATTACCTCTGGCGAGATTTGTAATTCAAGCATCCCAACCTTTGAATTTAGTCCTTTTAAATTCAAGGCAAATTCCTTGGTGATTTTTGCATGACTTCCTTGGAGTTTCTTGCAAAAATTCGAACATCCAACCTGCTTGAATTCATGCTCAACTTCTTTGTTCCTCAAGATAATGTCTACCCCTTCTGGTTCGTTCCTCAAACATCTACCTGACCTGTTGTCTTTTCTTTCTGGAGATCCTTCCATGAGACTTCAGCGTAATGAAGGTTTGAAATACTGGCACTACTCAATCTTCGATCCTTTCCTTGCTTGATGGCTCCCTCGCTTGATAACTTCCTTGCTTGATGTACAATGCATTCAAATTGAACGCTTTCATATTTGTTCCTCATGCCATGAATGCAATCATAATTATGACAGTGAATGTCTGGCTTTTCTTGAAACTTGCCATCCGAGTGTACCAAGGTACCTAACGACTGTAATAATGAAGATAAGTGGTTGGACATGTTATTTGAAGTGTATAAGCTGACAGTGGATGATGCAACCATAACTGAATTTGACAGATATGACAGCTAAGAAAGATTTGCTACAGATTACACGAATCTCCGATTTCGTAGCGTTGCCAGTGTAAAATCTGGGTTATGCACTACGAAATCACCTAAACTGTGCTGCACTACGAAAACACCTAAAGCATTTCATAACACTTAAGAACCTTTACAACGATCTTGATACAGATATTCTATGTAAGTTATGGGACCAATGGTGAATGAGAACGAGCTATTGACTTTTATTTAACCATTCTACCAAGACTCTTAAGGCACTAAGACTTTGACACTAAAGTAAACATGGAAAAACTAAACTTTGGACTAACACCTAACCTTCACAAACAAACTGATGTGAAAATTTTAGAAATCGCTTCTTTAAGTGATAACAGTGGCTCCACTTGGGATAGTGTGCTCCTATAGTACACTAAGAAGTCACAGGTCTAGTGCTTTATCCATTTTATGAAAAACAAAGATTGACAAGCATCCCTTTACAGCTTCTTGGGCCTTCACCTCGGGCTTAAGCGTTCTATTTCAGCTTGTCATTATTTACAGCAAAAAGAAAAAGTGACAAAAACGGTTATATACAATGTTGTGGGAAACTAATAGTATTTCAATCAATGATAATTCTTTAGGAACCTTCCATTAACAGGTCCTTGTCACACAGAATCTGTCAAGGGTGCGGACACGACTGACCTTCCTAGAAGTCTAAGACATTCTAATGACAAACAAGACAAAATGGAGTGATCTTTCTCTAAATACACCTTTTACAACATGAAAACTACAAGTGTTTAGGCTTACCTTATTCCAAAACGCTGTTGTTGAAGTCCGTTCTTGACGATCCGGATGAGCTCCTCCTTCAAGTCAATTCCTGCAACCACAAACAATCAAACAATTACCAAGCACTTGCATTTCATATAATAAAACATATATTCAACATGCAGACCAAGGAACACATGAAATAACTCATTAACACAAGCTATTGAGAAAAATAAACCATTTTGTATTAATAACGAAACAAAGAAACTCTTACAACCTGGCCTTGGTGTTGTGCAAGTTCCTCCCAGGGTCCATCAAGGGTTTTCCTCTACTTTGACAAAGCTCACCCTCTCCCAAGTAGAATCAAGTGAAGACAATCTCTCCTCACAAAGGCTCTAATGGAAGACCTAAATCCTGCAGCATTTACCCAAAGAAAATGTATAGCTCCAACCTCTCCTCCCTCTGGCTCAATGTCTTTATTTATAGTGCTGTAAAGAGGTTATTCAGGTCCACCATCAATGGGATCATCCCCCTCTTTGGGTGGGATAGCTCCCTTATTGATGGGATAAGTTCCCTCTTAATAGAGATACATGAACCAACTGGAGGCGCATCCATTTCATCAAACCGACCTCTAGAATGTTCTAGAAGTAACGACAAGTAACTTTTTCAAGATAAAACTCGCGCATTTTGCCTTTTACAGAGGGACGCACCTGTCCCTTAACATACAGAGCGTCCAAGGACGCACCTTTTGTGAACATTGTGAGCGTCCCCGTAGGTAAGGCTAGAGAGAACCTGTGACCCCAGAGATAAACATAGTTTTTACAAGACTTTCTCTCTTCTTTGAGTTTGAGATGGATAACAGAGGCATGAGACTTGCCTAAGAGGGTAGCATGACTGTTGATTTGAGCCATACTAACTGTAAGTAGTCAAGGTGACATTTTTTAGTGTAACAGATTGCCCCCTAAAGTGCGAAGCCTGGAATAGAATAGGGTTTTGTAATTCTAGGAAGGGTGAAGCGCTTTATCATTTCAAGGATTGTCTTGTGGATGACCTGGTTGGAACCTGCAATTTTCAACACAAAATACATGTATAAGATTATATCATCACTGAGGTAGGCATTCCCATACTCAGATTCAAAACTTTAACTAAAGGACTAACTACTCTGATACAGGAATGATCTTGCAGTACATCATTTTTATAGACTTTTGTAGACACAGTATGGATGCAGCCATCTGTTTATGATTAGTCTACATAGATAATGAATACAAAACTCCTCGCAGCCTGGATGGTAGAAACTAGATCCAGGGTCTTCACTTCTACTTCCCGAATTGGTACGATTCTAGCCATGTGATTAAATGATTTGATGTCGAACATGTTAGAAACCACTTGATTACCAGTCGATGATGTAAACTGTTAACAAGCGTGAGAGAAACCACCAGTAATGTCAATGGTTCTCAAAGTACCAAGCACAACCCGTGAAATGTGAATAGATGTTTTGATGTCGAACACTTCACGGAATCCTCTGATCGAAAGTCAATGATGTAAACTGACGTCAAAGGCGAGAAACCTGCCATTGATGCATGCAGACTTCAAGGTACTGTCGATTCCTAAGTCATCTTTCTAGATAATGTGTCGATGTCGATAGAAAGCGACCCGTTGCAGGCAAGCCCGCAACACGAAATCATTGTTCAAGTTGAAGAAATGTTGCTGTAAGGACTGACTCAGGGATGGTCAAATGGATGACAAGTATTTTGCAGATGAAAGTTTTGCTTGCAGACCTCTTGAACACATAACGACACAACAGATGGCTTGGTGACGAATAACTCAAAGTTAATCCCTGAAACCCGGTTAAAGACTTTCAAAGTGATTTGGTCAACTGTGAGGTAAAAGATTTCCCAACCCAGGTGAATGAAAAGTGTCGTGTTCAAGAGTGGTAATAAAGTTTCTTCTGAGACAAAAGGTGACAAACAGGTTCATTCTTCTCTCTTTTCCCCCACCATTTCTGGCAAGTACCTCTTTATTTTTAACAAGCTTGAGGAGGATAACATATGCTTGATTATAAGCTCATCCTTCGGACGAGTCCAACCTAGTTTAAATTCGAACCCTAGGAAGGAGTGGTTCGTTCCTGTTTGTAATTGAACAGGTCCTCTACTGTAAAAGTTTTAACGAGCCCAGTATAGGAGAAACTCGGCGTTTTTCAATTTTAGAGAGTCTGAAAAAACTAAAGGAGACTCCACGTTGAACTTTTTCGTATATTTGTGTCCCTCAAGCCCGAAAAAGTATAAAATAATACCTGGGGGAACCGCTTGATCTTGCGACCAAGGAGTACTTTCATAATAGTGTCGTTGACCTGAAAAGTAAAAAGCGATCAAGGACACGTCGTTTTATTTCCTTATCGAGTTTGAAACGACAAAAACCCGACAATCTTTTCCTGATTTTGCGGTCAGAAAAGAGCTAAAAGGGGACCGTCTTTTAATTCCGTTTTAACGAGTGTAAAAGAAACACTCGGCAATCTTTTCATGTTTTAAGAGTCTGAAAAGGGCTTAAAAGAGAACTCCAAGGTTTCACTTTTTCGTAAGTTTTAACGAGTTCGAAAAAGGGATAAAAATGTACTGATGGTTTTCACTTTTTCGTAAATTTTAACGAGTTCGAAAAAGGGATAAAAATGTACTCATATGACCGACTTTCAATTTAATTTACGAGCAGGAAAAGACGGAAAGAACTCGGCATTTTCATTTGTTTTACGAGAATGAAAGATAGCAAAATAATCTCGGGATTTTCATGAGTTTAACGAGTCTTGAAAATAACCAAAATAGACTCGAGATAGGTTTCATTTTTACAAAAGCTTGAAACAGATAAAAACTATGCTTCAAAGTAGTTTCATTTTTACACAAGCTTGAAACAGAGATAAAACTGTGCTTGATGCCCCCTAAGCATAACTGCTAGAGTGCATGCCCCCCTAGCTTCATTTCATTCAACCATTTGGATGAAATGAAGGTTTAGTGACGAGATCATTTAAAAGACTTTGACCTAAAACTGTAAGAAAATTATGCAAAACACCGAAACAACTAACCTAAATATACAACTTAACATTTACGAGATCTAGTCAATCTCTCGACTCAAGTAGAGGAGGATTTGTTTCATTTTTTAACGAGCTTGACACAGGAAAAGAACTATGCTCGGATTCGGTTTCATGTTTACACAAGCTTGAAACGAAAAACTATGCTTGTTACAAGTTAACATGCCCCCGGCATAATGATGCAAATCAAGGTACATGCCCCCCAAGCTTCATTGCATTCAATGAGGTGGATGGAATGAAGCTTTACTTTCAAAATCTTGGAAAGACTCGTGGGACTTGTTTCATTTTTTAGTGAGCTTGACACAAGACGAGGAACTATGCTCATAACTACTTTCTACAATCTATCTAACAAAAAACTATACTCTAAAAAACCTTGATTCATTTTTTAACGAGCTTGACACAAGACAAGGAACTGTGCTCTAAAAATCCTTGATTCATTTTTTAATGAGCTTGACACAAGACAAGGAACTATGCTCATGATCACTATCTACAATTTACCTACTTAACCTACCCTTGTTTCATTTTTTAACGAGCTTGACACAAGACAAGGAACTATGCTCAAAAAGTTCGCATGCCCCCAGCATAATGATGCAAAGCGAGGTACATGCCCCCCAGGCTTCATTGCATTCAACCGGCTGGATGAAATGAAGGTTTACTTTCAATATTTAACTTGAAAAGGGAGTTGTTTCATTTTTAAGGAGGTTGACACAAGAAAAGAACTATCCTCATACCTGATTCATTTTTTAACGAGGTTGACTCAGTAACAGGAACTGTCCTCAAAAAATCCTACTTTCTACAATTTATCTACATATCCTAAAATATAGCTGATTCATTTTTTAATGAGGTTGACTCAGTAAAAGAACTATCCTCATGCAGCCTATTTCATTTTTTAACGAGGTTGATACAGGAAAAAACTATCCTCGTACACACTGATTCATTTTTTAACGAGGTTGACACAGTAAAAGGAACTTTCCTCACACTCTTTGTTTCATTTTTTAACGAGGTTGATACAAGAAAAAACTATCCTCGTAACTCCTTGTTTCATTTTTTAATGAGCTTGACACAAGACAAGGAACTATGCTCATAACTTCCAGTTTCATTTTTTAATGAGGTTGAGACTAGAAGAAAACTATCCTCACACTCACTGATTCATTTTTAACGAGGTCGACACAGTAAAAGGAACTTTCCTCGTCAGCCTATTTCATTTTTTAACGAGGTTGATACAGGAAAAAACTATCCTCGCAACTCCTATTTTCTAACTATCTATATGACCTAAAAACTAGCTGATTCATTTTTTAATGAGGTTGACTCAGTAAAAGAACTGTCCTCATGACAGCCTGTTTCATTTTTTAACGAGGTTGATACAAGAAAAAACTATCCTCGTAAACACTGATTCATTTTTTAACGAGGTTGACTCAGTAAAAGGAACTTTCCTCGCTAATCCTACTTTCCTATATAACCTACGATCTACCTGATTCATTTTTTAATGAGGTTGACTCAGTAACAGGAACTTTCCTCATAACATTCAATTTCATTTTTTAACGAGGTTGAGAGAGGAACAAACTATCCTCGTACCATCCAATTTCATTTTTTAACGAGGTTGAGAGAGGAACAAACTATCCTCGTCAACTGATTCATTTTTTAACGAGGTTGACACAGTAAAAGGAACTTTCCTCGGACACACTGATTCATTTTTTAACGAGGTCGACACAGTAAAAGGAACTTTCCTCGATACAGCCTATTTCATTTTTTAACGAGGTTGATACAGGAAAAAACTGTCCTCGTCAACTGATTCATTTTTTAACGAGGTTGACACAGTAAAAGGAACTTTCCTCGATACACTGATCATGTCAATGGACACACCTTGATCATGGCTTCCAAGAGATCTTCATCAGAGGGAAGAATAGTTCTTGGGAAGGAACACATGTCAAGGGACTCAAAAGGGATAGGAACATCGTGTTCAAGTAATCCCATAGAGTTTTCCATGTCAATTACCGGATCTAAATCAAAGGAAGATGAGCAAACAGTGAGAGGCTCACTTACATCGGTAACTGAAAACATGGGACCGGTTGCCACATAATTAACCCGTGGCAGGGTAGATACCACTTTAGAATTAGGAACATTTAGGGCTGTCATATTATCGGTAGTTGAAACAAGACTAGGGAATGAAAGTTGGTCTACAGTCACAATACTGCCATTGTGAGGGAAAGACATCACGCGAAAGAGTGTCGATACGACAGCTTTCATTGCATAAACATAGTCTCGCCCAAGGAGTAAATTGAAATCCAAGGGACCTCGAACTACCATAAGATCAACACAAACAGTTTTACCTTCCAAGGTAATAGAAAACTTAGGAAGGATCCCTAAAGGTTCACTAATTGTTCTGTTAAAAGCTTTCAGATTCTGCGTAATAGGCGCAAGCTGAGGGGAACCCAAAGCTTTCCAAACAGCTGAGGATAAAATACTAACAGAAGCACCCTCATCTACCTGAGTATGATGGATGTCCCTACCACCAGCCTTGACAATGATTTGGAAAGGGATGGAGGAAGGAAGACGAGGTTCTGTCAGTCTATTCCAATCAAAGGAAAAGACCTCAGTGCTTGGAGGGGGTTCTGTAGAAACAGGTGAAATGCCCCCCGGCATAGAAGAATCCGATGTAACAAGAAGAACATTAGCGGTATGAATTTTACTCTCAAAAAGGAGAGTGTGATCGACCGAATGTGAAATTGAATCGACCACTTGATCAACTAATGGATCATCAACCTGAGTGACATGAGTTTCACTCTCCAATGGAAGAGTGTGATTGACTGTACTTGAATTTAGATCAATCACTCCGTCAGTGGACGGTAGGTTGGGAGAAAGTTTACGGTAACCAGTTGGAAATGCTTGCTGTGGAACAGTAAGGTTTTCCAACAATGTTGAGGCTTCATCCATGTGAGGGCAAATGTGAGTTTGATGACTCCCTTTGCATAACTTACAAGGAAACCTAACTTTACCCTTTTTCTCAGGAACCTGACTATCACTGGTTGATGGATCAATGGAAAGTTGATGGGATTTTTCTGACCATACTTCCAGGACCTTTGGAATACCAGGACAATTGACAAGGAAGTGGTCACCCTTACAAAGTCTGCAAGGGTATTTGGGTTTACGATGCATGTCGGAATGTTCCTCAACACAACTAACACTTACAGCCATGGTTGGTTGGTTGACGTCTTTCTTATCTTGCTTCTTCTTCTTCTTCTTCTTCTTCCCTTTCTTCTTCTTCTTAGCCTCCTGGTTACTAGCATCGAGGCTTTTACCAGGCGAAGAGGGAGAAATGGAGGAAGAAAAATTAGGCGAAGAAGGTAAAGGGTCAACAAAAGGTTGGTGATGTTGAGAAGGTGAACTCTGTTGAGGTGAAGCATTCGGTTGAGATGGAACAATTGGAGTATTTTGGGCCAACGAAGTTGAAAATAACCATATCGGTAAGCCTATTGTAAATCCAGGTAATGACAAAGTAGCCATATAAGGAGGACCAACATTTCCAAAGTAAGGAAAAGTACTAGGATTCTCATTGGGAGGGGTTCCTAGGTTGATAAATTCCGGAACATTTGCCATTATATTCAACTTCAGTGAATTTTATTAACAATTTTAAACTAAAATTAACAATTCACAATTTACACCTAACAATTAAAATTCACAATTCACACCTATGGTCTCTAAAAGTAAAAACAAACAAATTAACACGCGCTATCAAATCTAGGAGTCAAACCACACACAAACAGTATTCTTCCGGACCAAAAACGCTAGTTGGTGATGAAGCCCAACCTCGCTGGATTCAGTACAGAAATGGCGGGTGGAACAGTTACGCCGACAACCTGCTTAATGAATAGACTGGACCAAGTTCCTCCACTTTAACCGTCTCGAGTGAAGTGAACCCCCCAGAAAATCCAAGTGAGTATAGCCGACGTCTGCTCCAGGTACAGTGGGACCTTCCCTCCACCGTCACCTTGGGTAGAATCCTAGAGATTATGGTCACTAAGGTTACCAATCACAACAATTACACCTGGGGGAACAGTCTAAACTCCGACAGCACGCAAGGGCAGAGTAACAAGCTCAATCCCCTTACCGGCTCCTTGACAATAATCCAAGGTTTACCGATAAGTGACCCCTGGCTCCTCGACAATGGTTAATCCGAGGTTTACCGTTTGTAATACGTATTGTCTGGCGTCGTTCCCAACGAGGGAGGAATGATCCCCTCACTGGTTCGGACACGAGCTCGTGCTTCTCCTTTAAGAGGAGCTTTCCCAGAGTGTAACTGAAATAATTGGATTTGATCTACTCAAGATAAACTATCTGTTTGGTTTTGTAGTCTTGGAGAGTTAAGTACTCACCTACTCCAAGACCCTAGCCTAAGTTATGTTGGTGTTTCAGAGCCCTAGAAAAATAAAAATTACTAGATGAATTTTAATTAAGCGTTGTGTTATTAAGGCTGTTATTACTCAAATGGGTAAATGGATATGAAACCAATGGTGTTATGACCCGACTCAACTGAATGCAATCGAATATGATAATGTAATCTTTTCAATTCGATGAATCCTAACTAAAGTAAGGAGAGAGTTTCCATTCACTTCCAACAATGCAAAAAATTGATCATTAAGAGAAAATATAACAAATTCTCTAATGCACTAATTTTATCAAGAAAAACTAATGCAAATCAATTCCAAACCATTTTTTTATTTTTATTTTTGTGTAAATTCAAATCAAAGAAAAATGATCTAAATCTACGATTGATTTTCCAGAATGTAAACTATGCAATTGTAATCTATGCACAATTCACTCGAAAAGTATGCAAATGTAATCTATGCACATTTTTCATTCATATTCCGAAAATGAGAATTCTAATTATGCAAATGTGATCTATGCAAGAGAATTCTCAGACACAAGACGATTCTAATGTGATCTAAGAACCAATCAAGTGCAAGTCGAGAAAATTGGGTGAGAGTTCCAAAGATCAAAACATAAAAACACTCAAAGGCGATTAACACTCATACACAATTTAGCCCCCCCCGGCGAATGAGGGGGAATTTTTTTTGCAAAAACACAAGCAAAAAGATGCAAAATTGTGAAAAGACTGAGAGAAACCTCCAAGTAATGATCAAAGGAAAACAAATCAAGAATTTCTCAAGAAAGAGACTCAAAACACCCAATTGATGAAAGCTAAGAGCAGGAACAAGCTTAGGTGAAGATTCTGGACAAGGGACTAATGAATCTGGGCAGAAAAAACTAAGAAAAAACAAAATCTAAAAGCAATTAAAGCAAAAATGGAGTTTTCCTAAATTTTTACAGGAAGACGCAGGCAACCCGTTAGAACAGGCGCGGGCCCGCTCTGTGCAAACGGCAACAGCGCGTCCAAAGACGCACTGTGCAGTACTCAGAGGGTGCGTCCGTCTGAAAAACTCAAGAAAAACCAAAATAAAACTAATCCTAAGCTAACCCACCCAGAAACAGAATCACAGAGCCAAAACCAGAAAAATAAACCAATTTTCTCAAAGCAAAGTTCACATAAAGGAAAAGACTTTTCTCATCAATGGAATCTATCCCCAGCGGAGTCACCAATTTGTCACACAGAATCTGTCAAGGGTGCGGACACGACTGACCTTCCTAGAAGTCTAAGACATTCTAATGACAAACAAGACAAAATGGAGTGATCTTTCTCTAAATACACCTTTTACAACATGAAAACTACAAGTGTTTAGGCTTACCTTATTCCAAAACGCTGTTGTTGAAGTCCGTTCTTGACGATCCGGATGAGCTCCTCCTTCAAGTCAATTCCTGCAACCACAAACAATCAAACAATTACCAAGCACTTGCATTTCATATAATAAAACATATATTCAACATGCAGACCAAGGAACACATGAAATAACTCATTAACACAAGCTATTGAGAAAAATAAACCAGTTTGTATTAATAACGAAACAAAGAAACTCTTACAACCTGGCCTTGGTGTTGTGCAAGTTCCTCCCAGGGTCCATCAAGGGTTTTCCTCTACTTTGACAAAGCTCACCCTCTCCCAAGTAGAATCAAGTGAAGACAATCTCTCCTCACAAAGGCTCTAATGGAAGACCTAAATCCTGCAGCATTTACCCAAAGAAAATGTATAGCTCCAACCTCTCCTCCCTCTGGCTCAATGTCTTTATTTATAGTGCTGTAAAGAGGTTATTCAGGTCCACCATCAATGGGATCATCCCCCTCTTTGGGTGGGATAGCTCCCTTATCGATGGGATAAGTTCCCTCTTAATAGAGATACATGAACCAACTGGAGGCGCATCCATTTCATCAAACCGACCTCTAGAATGTTCTAGAAGTAACCACAAGTAACTTTTTCAAGATAAAACTCGCGCATTTTGCCTTTTACAGAGGGACGCACCTGTCCCTTAACATACAGAGCGTTCAAGGACGCACCTTTTGTGAACATTGTGAGCGTCCCCGTAGGTAAGGCTAGAGAGAACCTGCGACCCCAGAGATAAACATAGTTTTTACAAGACTTTCTCTCTTCTTTGAGTTTGAGATGGATAACAGAGGCATGAGACTTGCCTAAGAGGGTAGCATGACTGTTGATTTGAGCCATACTAACTGTAAGTAGTCAAGGTGACATTTTTTAGTGTAACAGTCCTCCAGCATATGGTTCTCCATCAATTTCTTGCAAGATGTAAGTGTTGTTTCCATGAAAAGCAGCGATTTGATATGGGCCTTTCCACAAAGTTTCAAATTTACTGTGCTTACCTTTCTCTTCGATTCTAGCTTTCCATTTCAACACTTTATCATGGATCTAAAAAGTAACTTCCTTGATCTTCTTATCAAATGTTATCTTGATTCTATTCTGACTTTGTTGATGACTGTCATACACCTCATTTCTTTTCTCCTATAAGGCTATTAGCTGATTGATTCTTCTTTGTACAGCGTTTGGTTCCTCCTCTAATCCTTGAATTAGCTTCATTACAGGTACTCCAAGTGATGTTGGAAATATGGCTTCAGCATCGTATACTAACTCATATGTCGATGTTCCAATGGATCTCTTTGTACAAATCCTATTAGCCCACAAAGCATACTTCAATTTCAAGTGCCAAGCTTTCTCGTTTTCCTGTAGCAGCTTCTTAATGATCCTCACAATGCTTTTTTTTGATGATTCAGCAAGGCCATTTCCTTGCGGATAATAAGCAGTAGAATGCCCAATAGTAATGTGGTATTGGTGACAAAAATGGATCATTTTCTTGGACTTAAAAGCTTGAGCTTGTCAGTTATAATCTTCATTGGGAAACTAAATCTCGATAATATATTATTTTCTAGGAAAGAGATAATTACTTAATCGTTTGCTTGCCTTGTTGGAACTGCTTCAATCCATTTGGTAAAGTAATCAGTGGCTATGCGAATCCAGCGATGATGACCTAATGAAGGAGGATGAATTTCTCCTACAAAATCTAATCCCCATTGCTAGAAGGGCACTTCAACATATATAGGAACCAGAGGCAAAGGCACAAGCTTCCTCTTTCCTTCAAATATTTGACATTCATGACATGTAGCTACCTTTTTATAGATGTCTCTGAACAGATTTGGCCAAAAATATCGAACCGTCAGGACCTTGTTTGCAGTAGCTTTCTAATAGTGATGTCCTCCACAATCTCCCTTATGGAATTCATCAATTACTTTATCAGCTTCTTCTTCCAGGAGACAATTTAACAATATCCCTCCTGCATCTTTCCAAAACAAATTTTGGTCATACACAAAATATCTTAAAGATTTCAGCTTGACAAACCGGGCTTTGGACTTTGAAAGATTAGCAGGGGCTTTATTATGTTGCAGAACAAATGCTACGTCCTTGTACCATTTTGAAACCAAGAATCTTTCATTTATTTGGAACAACTCCTCTTCATTTTCAGAAATTTCGGAGATCTCTGTACTCAAGTTAATGTCAAGATAGTCCAAATTTGATCGTGTCAATAGCTTGGCTAAGCCTTGACCCTTTACGAATTTGGTGGGTTTAATTTCAATATCATACTCTAACAATTTTGCTATCCACTTGCCCCTTTTTCCATCTAGATCAGCCTGTGTTAGAATATCCTTTATAACAACAGTTGGAACATAAGCAACAATGTGAGAATGTAAAACATAGATTCTGAAATCCTTTATAGCTTTCACCAAGGTGTAAGCTTGCTTCTCTAGGATGTTGTACTTCAGTTCAGCATTTGCTAATGTCTTACTAAAGAAAGAAATAGGTTGTTTAGTACCTTGATTTCCTTTTTGCAGCAAAACTCCAGCAATTGTATCCTCAGAAGAAAATGTAAAAATAAGGAATTCCTTGGTAAAATCTGGGCTAATAAGTATTGGTGCTTGTGTGAGTGCCTTCTTGATCTCCGAAAAAGATTTCTTTGCTTCAGCTGTCCACTTAAAGTCTACTCCCTTTTTCAACATCTTTGTTATATTGTTGACAACTTCAGCAAAGTTAGGAATGAAGTTTCTAACAAAGTTGACTTTTCCAAGAAAGGATTGAATCTCCTTCCTACTTCTTGGCATACCTAACTTTTGAATTGCACTAACTCTATTAGGATCAATCCTAATTTCTTCTTCAGAAATGATATGACCAAGAAGTTTTCCTGATGTTAAAGCAAAAATACTTTTAGTGGGATTAAGAGAAATACCAAACCTTCTACATTTTAGCAAAACTCTTTCAAGGTGCTTCAAATGATCTTCTTCTCTCTTTGAAAAAACTCTGATGTCATCAAGATAAACCACCACTATTTGTCCTTTTCCTCAGAAAAAACAATATCCATTGCTCTTTGAAAAGTGGCCCCTGCATTAATGAGACTGAAAGGCATCTTGGCATACATGAATGTTCCCCATGGTGTTGTGAAGGTTGTCTTCTCTTGATCATCTGGATGCACAAGAATCTGGTTGTACCCTGAGAAACCATCAAGCATAGACATCCTTTGTGAACCAACAATGTTTTGTAGAATTAAATCCATCTTGGGAAGAGGATAATTATCTTTCAATGAGGCTTTATTCAAATTTCTGAAGTCTATACAAATCCTGATATCACCACTATTTTTTCTAATTGGGACCAAATTAGCAAGCCAATTTGAGAATCTGATTGGAATAATAATCTTAGCATAAAAAAAATTTTTCACTTCCTTTTCAATCAATGGCATAAGGAGAGGATTAATTCTTCTTAACTTCTGCTTGAAAGTTTTTTCATTCTCCTTAATAGGAATGGTATGCTATATAATTGAAGAATCATATTGTTTCAAATCAGCATAGCTCCATGCAAAAACATCAATAAACCTTTTCATCATCTCAACATATTTAGCCTTCATATCAGCTGAAAGGAATTTCGAAGTCTTAACCATCTTAGGTACAAATGAATCCCCTAAATTGCAGCTTTGTACTTCCTCCTCATCAGCTTGTAATTTTTGAGCCTTGAATACATCATTTTGATCAAACAATTTCTCAAGGGGAATGAGACCCTTTGGAACTAAGTTGTTTTTTAATTGTAAGACTTTAGACTTCTCCTTTGATTCCACAAACATATTTTGCTGATCCATTCGAGTTCTCTCAAATTCTTCCTTTAACTCAATGAAATTATTTACCTGTTGATCATCCTCAAAGACCTGCCAATTAGTGATGTTATCTGGTATAACTGGTCAATGATGAACCTCCACCTCATACTTTTCAGAAGAGTGCATAGGAATAATAAAAAGACTGGCAGAAACAGCAAGAGAATCTACAATAGAGTTTTGGTCTCTGGTTTTGATAGTAAAAGAATAAGCCTGAAACTTTTCCAACATATCCAACACTAAGTTTCTATATGCCCTCATCCTTACATCCTTGGTTTGATAAGCACCTTCCACTTGTTTAATTACCAATTCTGAATATCCACAAACAACAATGTTTCTAGCCTTCAACTTTAACAAAGCTTCTAAGCCCAAAATCAGAGATTTGTACTCAGCCATACTATTAGTGCAATCAAAATTTAGCTTGTAGGAGAGAAACTTACTTTCATTATCAGGACTTGAAATCCAAATCCCAACTCCTGCCCCTTTTCTTCCTGCTGATCCATCAAACTATAATGACCACCAACCTATTGTATCTTTTTCATCTCCTTGCTCATCTTCTTGACACTGATTTTCTGAAAGCCTCTCTTCTTATTCATCTCCAACTGATTCATTGAAAATAATGGTTGATCCGAGACTAGTATCAAATGAATAAATGGGAAAGTTTTGAGGTTTATCTTTGCTGCTTACCATATAATCCATTCTGGTCTCTCAATACAACCTTCTTTGCTCACCAAAAACAGGGATAGTAGCATAGGTAAGGTCCATTTGCATCGTGCCTTTGATCTTTTCTGCCCATGATCTTGAAAGAAGCATCCCAAACTTAGGTGGGATGTCGGCCACAACAATGTCCATGTTAGTTGTATTTGCTGGAATTTGTGTGAGCCCCACAACAACATCTTTAATCAAACAAATGCGTTGAACTCTTTTTGAATCAAAGGAAAATAAATCCTTATATGGTCTAGTTACCTGTAATCCCAATCTTTCCATGATCACCTTGGGCATAAGATTATGAGATGCCCTGAATCTAACATAGCATTATGTAAGGTCATATCATGAATGCTTATGCTTATGTAGAAAGGAGGAAACCCTTCATTTTGTTCATCTTCAAGTCTCGGACCCAAGTAAATAATAGGATTATCTTCTTGCACATTTAGGATATTAGCTACTCCTGGTTGTGAATTGAGCATTTCAATAATATTAATTCTGTATTTTTCTACCTTGAGAATTTCACTAAAGGGGACTGATATTTTGATTTTTTCAATCTCATTCTCAAGGTTAAAAACAGAAACAATTTTCTCAATTTCTTTAGTAAGGGATGGAGCTTGAATATCTTTTTTGTCAAGTGGAGAATCATTTTTACCTTCAGCAACCTTTCAGTTTTCTTTCTTGTCTTCAATAGCCTTTGATGCATCCTTCTTGGGCTGTGCTTTGCTTGCTGTAATAGGCACATTTCTATTCCTGAGATTGTACTGCTTTTGCATCTCAAAGATAGCATGTTGATAGCCTTTTAAATAGTCCGAAGGTTCCTCTCCTTGTTTGGTCATACTGGACTCATCATGTTCTTCCTTAGTCAGGAAAATCCCTGGCACTTCTTCATCAAGACAATGGATGGACTCTTCAGGAATTTCATATTCATCTTCTTCATCAACCAAGTTTTGCTGGAAAGGAGGTCTTACTGGAGGATCAGGCTGTTGATTCCTATTTTCCCTCAGCCCTTGGAAATTTTGATGTCTTTTGAACTGAGGATTTCTAAATTGAGGTTCCTGCTGCGCTGGAGGAGCAGAGGTATTCCCAAGAGCCAACCGATCCATCAGATTTTCCATGGTCTTCATCATTGAATCAAACTTATCTATTGGAGCCAAAGTAGAAGGTTTCTCTTCTTCTTTCAATTTAGCTTTTTCCATCTTTGATTTTCTAGCAGCAATCATGTTTACTTCCACTTTAATTGCATTGTTTTTCATGTCAGCAAGAGTAGCAGAATCCATTTCTCTGAGTAATATAGAGAAGTCAAAATCAAATGCTTCGGTGCATCTCAGTTGTGCCAAGGCCCCAGGAGTTTTCAAATGGACTGGGATGGAATTGTATATTTTATTAAACCTCTTGGAGAAGTTTTGGACAGTTTCATCAGGTGCTCTTCTAAGATTGTTGTATTCAGTAAGAGCTTGGACAGGATTAGTTCTGTTTCCCCACTTCCTTAGAAAACTATCTTCAAACTCTGCCCAAGTGTGAATGCTTCCAGCTGTAAGAGCTTTAAACCATTTTCTAACCTCTCCAATGAAGGTTTGTGCAAACGATATTAGCTTCACATCCTCATCATCGACTTCCTCTCTGTCAGAAAAATCATTGAATCTGTCTACATGTTCCTCTGCTGTGATTTCTTCATCCCCACCCCATGTTGAAATTCTAGCAGCATATTTGCTAGGAAGGTCATGTAAAACAATAGGGAGGGCTAGTGGAGCATACCTAGCAGGTACGAACATAATTAATGGAGGAACAATGATGGTAGCTACTAAAGGGACAGAGGAACCAGAACTGATATGAGGTGGACTTCCTGGTGTCTGAGAACTACTAGGACTAGCAGAGGCAGAGGATAAGGTGCTGATACGGAAAGGAATATTTGGACTTTGCAAACCACTAACAAATGTACTCTAATTTGGGAGGAGTAGACCAGTTTTATATTTGAGTAAGACTCCAAAAGGACCAAGTTCTTTGAGTTTATTTAAATCTTCCTCTTATAACAATAATTCAGAAGTAACAACCTCCCAAAATTCTTCCTTATCTTTTTGTGACACTAAAGACGAAGTATCAATTCCTTTTTTTTGTAAATCTAAAATAATTCCAATGAGTTCTTCTTCATTTTCAGACCTCAACAACACCTCACGAATCTTATCATCAACAATTTTGTCCTCAGGACATCTTGAAAATTCAGAGAGCAAAGATTTTGAAAAAGATGGAGTACCTGGTAATTCAGTAAATCTTTATCTGCTCCTTGAAATGGTGTTTGGATTGTCCAGAGGAGTAGGTGGATATGGGTCAGGATTGCTCCATGTATATCTCCCTCTTGAAGCCACCTTTTAAACATTTGAAAATATATGGAGTCAGCAAGGTATATTGCAGCCTCGAAAAGCCTTCTGAGCTCCTGCTACCTTCAGAAGTTCAGTCTCTTGTTTTCGGGAATGAATAATCTTCAAACTCCCAGCAGACGCACCAAAATGTTATCTCAAAATTAGACCCTGGAAGGCTGCTGACCAGGAAGACCTTAAGTAACTATTTCAAACCTACTTTAGGCTGAGGCTTAGCCTCCCCAACCTAAGAGGGCTCTCTCAAAGGATTAATGATTTTTTATTATGATTAAGATGGCTAACTCTTATGAAACAAAGATAGAAAAATGAGAGTGGTTGAAACACAATTAGAAGGTATCCATTGGGATTATGAAGTCACAATCGTTTCAGTATAACAACGATATCAATCTTACATAGAAGTCAGGACATTTAGATATCTACCATTCAGAACACACCAGAAACATATAGGGCAACACAGTTTATAAATATGTGAAGGAAATTAGAGCACAATAAGTGATTTCTAAGTAATCACACATCTATACCACTGCAAATATTGAAGAGAAGATAATACACAACATTCTGAACAATAAACTCCTTTTGATTCCTGAGAAGTAAAGCCAAGTCTTGTATTACTAAAGCATAGTCATATACATAGCACAATAGTTCCAATTTCTCTGAAATTTTCCAACCTCAAGTACATTGTTGTTTCTGCTATATATAGAATTCTTTACAAAGCTGAGATTCCTCCTCCATCATGAGGGGAACTCGAATTCTGCTTTTTATGACACCTATTCAAACTTTAACTACTTATTAAATGCAACAAACTGCTAACTAGACATTTTGGAAACCTAAAACAATTAGGAGTCTAACTCCACATCATGCTGGTAATAACAATAATTACAATCAAATCTTGTTCTCTGACAAGTGGTCTCCTTCAATTTAGTTGTCGTGGATGTTCAAAGCTCCTTACTTGTCCTTAATGTTTTATCCCTTTACTGCTGCTGAGAAGTAGGAAACTGCCCTGTTTTTATGCTTTTGGTTTCCTCAAAGATATTCGGGACCAATTAACCATGTTGATCTTCTTTAATTACCCAACCATCTATTTGAGTGCCATGTCCTTCATGTGCTGTAAGCCTTTCCCATATACGTGTGTGATGACAAAACCGCTTTTAAAGCTGATTGAAAAGTCATTTACAATACTATCATTTGTATAACAAAAAGTTTAAAATTCATATAACTTCTTTTCGCTTGTTTTGCCATGGCTAATTTCTTGCATATTGTAAATGATCTTTTCTGAGATTTACTTTCAAAAATTTCCCCTTGGTCCCTCAAAATTTGGCCGACTGAGCTTTAATTATGCATCTACAATAGTTTCGTAGTGCGCTACGAAACCGTTGTGCATTATGCGTTCCTTTTCAGTAGTTTCGTAGCGCGGTACGAAACTGTTGTGTAATCACAAAACACAGTTTAACCCAAAAATATGACTGACTGGAGCCTCTTTTAGGTTGAAATATCCTTTTCAACTGCCTTGAAGCTATCAAAACTGAGTAAAGATGTATCATTGTTCGAGAAACTGTAACAAGGTAAATCATCAAAATTTTGAATATAACCTTACTTGCTGTGTGGTTTCCTTAAGGAGATCTTTCCCGTTGGCTTAACTGCAGCTTCAAATCTTCAATTTGTCTCTTCATAACCCTGTTCCCAGCTCTAACTTTCATATTAACTCTCCTGATGAACATTGCTTCCTTTATTACAGGGACTGACCAGGTATAATATTGTGCATTACAGTCGACCATCTCGGGTAATTGGACTGTTTTGTCTTCCCACAGAGCTTGCATTTTGTCAAAATGAGCTTCCCTGATTGCATGCTTCCTAGAGGCTTTCTTCAATCTAGCACTTTCAAGATTTTCTAACCTCAACTTATTTTTCAATTCTTCAACACTATATTCCTCTTGTGGGATGATTTCCTTTCCTCTACCTTCTTTATACAGTTTTGATGATGATTGTAACGAAGTCACAGGTTTGTCATGAGCTTTTACGATCTCCTCTGTTTCACCTGTTTTTGGTAGCATCTCCTGTATCTGTTTGAAATTCCTCGTCATTGGTCTTCTTGGCTTAAAGAGAAATTGAGCAACCTGATCATCAAACTTGAGCTTTTTTGAGGCTTTGGTTCTTTTAGTCTTGTCTTTACTTGATTCTATCAAATCTGCTTGAACCAGGGGAGATTCTTCAATATCAATGGCTTGCAGTAAGTCATTCAAGTTTCCCTTTGAAACAGGGCTTTCCTCAGCAACCACCTTCTTGCCTTTTTCCTTAGCTAATTGACTCCTGGTCATTCTTCTCTGGACTACTTCTCCTGCAGATGATTCACGTCTACCTTCTTCAATCTGAGTTTTCTTTTTCAGGGACTGCTGGGGTGTGGCTTGGATAACCATTGATTTGGCGGGCTCCCTTACTTGTTTCCTAGCTTTCAATTTGGTGAATCTCTTGGATCTTGTTTTTGTATGATGACTAGTTGTTGGTGGAGAATTTTTCACAGCTTGGGGGCTGAGACCAGTTTCATTTTTAAAGCCAGACATAAACATAAACGTGGGGCAGTCCCTACCTACTTTCTGGAGTTCATGCAGAATGACCAACTTAACTAAGCCATGGTGAAACAATGAAGTCTCACAGGCTTCCTTCCTTAGCTACACCTTGTCACACATTTTGCTTAGACTACGAAATAAGTCAAAAGGTAAATCAAGAGATATCTTTCCTGTGAAATGCAATAAAAGCTTGAAATGATATGAATACACCTTGTTATATCTCCCTTCATAGGTAAGGTACCTCTATATGCAGGTAAGAAAATTAGCATATGAGTCGTTGACATAATTTCTAGGCACAGACTTGCTTAAATCTGAGTCAATGAACTCCGGCTTCAAAAATTCTTTGCAGGGGGTCATATCAAATTTAAAATTTTTAAACCAACTTTCTTGTCCCCTTTGAATCTCAGTAACTGTGGATATTACCTCTGGTGGGATTTTCAATTCAAGCATCCCAACCTTTGAATTTAGTCCTGTGAAATTCAAGGCAAATTCCTTGGTGATTTGTGCATGACCTCCCTGGAGTTTCTCGCAAAAATTACAACATCCAACCTACTTGAATGCATTCTCAACTTCTTTGTTCCTTAAGATAATGTCTACCACTTTAGGTTCGTTCCTCAAACATCTACCTGACCTATGCTCTTTTCTTTCTAGAGATCCTTCCATGAGACTTCAGCGTAATGAAGGTTTGAAATACTGGCACTGCTCAATCTTCGATCCCTGCCTCGCTTGATGGCTGCCTCACTTGATAACTGCCTCACTTGATGTACAATGCATTCAAATTGAATGCTTGCAGATTTGTTCCTCATGCCATGAATACAATCATAATTATGACAGTGAATGTCTGGCTTTTCTTGAAACTTGCAATCCGAGTGTACCAAGGTACCTAATGACTATAATAATGAAGATAAGCGGTTGGACATTATATGTGAAGTGTATAAGCTGACAGTGGATGATCCAACCATAACTGAATTTGACAGATATGACCGCTAAGAAAGATTTTCTACGGATTGCATGAATCTTCAAATTCGTAGCGCAGCCAATGTAAAATCTGGGTTATGCGCTACGAAATCACCTAAACTGCGCTGCGCTACGAAAACACCTAAAGCATTTCATAACACTTAAGAACCTTTACAACGAGCTTGATACAAATATTCTATGTAAGTTATGGGACCAATGGTGAATGAGAACGGACTATTGACTTTTATTTAACCATTCTACCAAGACTCTCAAGACACTAAGACTTTGACACTAAAGTAAACATGGAAAAACTGAACTTTGGACTAACACCTAACCTTCACAAACAAACTGATGTGAACATTTTAGAAATTACTTCTTTAAGTGATAACAGGCTCGTTAGGTGTCTGCAAAATTATTGTTTTAATTTCTTGAAGAGCATCATTGATACATTGACAGCTACTCTCAAAGCTAAAGGTTAAAATAAAACTTTCCTTCATATCGTTCCAATTGGAAGTACCATGGCATTGCTCTATTTCAAGATATTGATTCATTGGTCTCACATCCAAAGTGTGAACAAATGCATGTACCCATTCCGGTCAAGGTTCTTCGCCCCATGCCTTAGTCAAATGAGATAAATGATGTCGATGATCATATTTTCCATTGTACTTATCTATGATTATTGTGTTCGTAGGACCAAACTTGAGCCTCATCAATCACTGATATTCTCACCAATATCCTATATTATCCTTATGTGTACCTCACTGGTGTGCAAGTGTAGCCCTTAAAGCCACTATTCTTTTGGTACATCCCTTTTAAATTTATCCAAAAATAGGCTGACATCATGTATCCCATCATAATCTGGTAAGTTACATACCTCAGTTGATATGCAACGAAGAGATTTCATCATTCTATTACAACAGATAGTAGAAACTTCATGCAACTATTTTTTCCAATTCTCCAGCTCTTCATCTGAGTCTGAATGACATGAACTATCCTTTGTTGGGACAGGGTTCACTGGGGTCCATTTTGTGATAATTTTTGTTATCTATGTAAAGTCTTCGCATTTTGAGGAGGAGAGGGTGAAGCTCGTAGGAGTTAAAGGGACTTTAGGAAGGTCAAAGCCCCTTAGTTGGTTAAGTTAAGTTTTTTTGTGACCCACCCATGGTTCGTGAACCACGGTATTGGAAAGAAATATGCTATAAAAGGAAGTCATAGTGAGTCAATGGAGGTAATCAATCATTGAAGATCTATCTATGGGCAAGTGATCTAATACATAAGAGTGGGTTTTCTGTACTTAGGCAATGGGGAAGGCTCCCGCACCTATGTGCGTGGAGACCTTGGTAAGTTCACAGCTGAGTGCATGAGCCCCTGTAGCTGAGTGCATAGGGAAGAAGGAGTATCTAATAGAATATTTGAAGCTAATAAATACTATTTTGGAGCAATATTTGTCTATCTATGCATTATATTTACTTCTGCATTTACTATGAATTCACTCTATTTATTGCAATTATCATAAGAAACCTTTAATAAACGTGTGAAAGTGGTATATCGGTTAGCTTTCTTGATGTTATAAATGTTTAAAGAATTTGGCGCAGAGTTAGAATCTATTTTATGTAAGTTACTATAATTTCTACATTTTAAGGATTAGGGTTCGTGAAGGTCAAAATAAATCCCTAGGAATCACAGAAACCCATCACACAAACCTTTGGATATATAAACATGGATATTTAATCCCCCAATACTACCATGGGTGAGACTGTAGCTTGTGTTATGTAGGCTGCTTCCGAAAGGGCTGGCAGTAGGGTTTTGTTGGTTGGCACAACTAACTTTGAACCTGGGTCCAGACCCCCTTAATCCAACAAATGGCTCCATTGTTAAGACTAGGCTCTGTCTCAGGAATGTGTGATGTTGAATAAATTGTTCCCAACTAAGAAGTGAATTGGGAGGTGGATAGATTAGAAGTTACACGAATTTGTAGCCTAGAAAAACAAGAATATGCTTGCATGAATTTGTACGAACACAAAATTGTTTTCTACTCTTTTTCATGTGAATTACACCAGTGGTTATCTAAATTGGTTGAGAATCAAGGTACATGGAAATTGGAAAACCATATTGCGTGGAATCCATAGTTGGTAAGGCACTTGGAATCTTTAAAAAACATGATCGTGAGGGATGTCAATTACTGGGTCGATAACATTTTGGGTAGTTTCATTACTGAGTTCGCAATCGATACATATGTCAGTTATAGCGAAGAGGAATGTGAGTTTTGAAAGGAACAAGAGGTAAGTATCTGCAGTCCTTGAAAACTTGGATTAAAATTTTATTGTGCGAGAAAATAATTATGCAATTGAATTAATGTTTAGAAGATATTTGACGGGAGCTATGTGAAGTGGAAAGACATTGTGAAGAGATCTAGATTTAGGTGCTGAGTACAACCCTCTGTTGGGAGCATTTAATAGTGATAAAGAAATTAGTGTTCTAAAGACACCACTAGGTACATTGTAGATGGTAAAGTAGGGTATCGTGGGGATACCACATCCATCCACTCCACCTCCAGCATCACCTTTGTTATGAAACTAGCTCAAGAAAAGATAGAAAAGATAGATCAACGCCTTCGAATTCAACCTCTTCGAGGGGACAACCTCCTTTACCTTACATAAATGAACAATTCTTGGATGATACAAATGACAAAACCTCCGTTCTATATATATAGGAGTCTAAGGAGTCACAGTATAATCCAGCCGACCTAACAATAATAATATAAAGCCACAAAAATAACAATAGAGGGATTCTATGGGGCACAGAAATAACAACATGGGGGTAATAGGGGCACAACAATATAAATAAGGGGTGTAACTACAATAGTAATGGGGTAATCACTAGTATTATAGGGACCCAACATGCCCCTCTCCTTCAAAAAAGTGTTGTCTTCAACGCTTGAGTAGTTATGGATACTTCTGCATAAAATTCTCATCCTCCCATGTGGAATCTTCAGTGGATAAGTTCTTCCACTTGATAAGATACTCTGAAGTTGATCGATTTCGTAGCTGTCGAGTTCTTGTTTCTGTGACTGCTTCCGGTTCCAATATAATTTTTCCTTCCTCGTCTAGTTCTGGCAATACCGGTGCTTGGCACATTTCCTCTTTAAGATGTTCAAAGGCCTTTGTTGCTTCCGGAGTCCATGAAAATGGATCTTTCTTCAATAATGTTATTAGAGGTGCTGCTATTCTCCCATAATTCTTAACAAACTTGCGATAGAACCCTGTCAACCCAAGAAATCCTCGCAGATGCTTTATGGATGTGGGGATTTTCCATTCCTTAATGGCTTTAATTTTGCTAGGGTCTACCTTAACTCCTTCATGAGATACAATATGACCCAAATATTCCACCTCCTGGACTCCAAAGAAACATTTGGATCTTTTTTCATATAATTGTTTCTCCTCCAATAGTTGTAGCACCCTGTCAACATGTTCAACATGATCCTTCCAAGACTTGTTGTAGATTAGTATATCATCAAAAAATACTAACACAAATTTTCTAAGGAATAGTTTGAAAATTGAATTCATCAAACCTTGAAATGTTGAAGGTGCATTAGTAAGGCCAAAAGGCATGACCAAAAATTCATAATGACCCTCATGAGTTCTAAATGCCATTTTCGGAATGTCTTCAATCTTCATTTTGATTTGATGATATCCCGAATGAAGATCCAACTTGGTGAAGTAAATTGATCCATGAAATTCATCCAGTAATTCATCAATGACAGGAATGGGGAACTTATCTTTAATAGTGAGCTTGTTGAGCTCCCTATAATCTGGACACATGTGCCATGATCCATCCTTCTTGTGCATTAATACTACTGGAGTAGAGAAAGAACTTTGACTTGGTTGAATTATACCAGCCTCTAGCATTTCTGCAACCATACCTTCAATTTCACTTTTTTGGACATAGGGATATCTGTACGGCTTGATGTTTGGAGGAACACTTCCTGGAATCAGATGAATAGCATGATCATGATCACACATAGGTGGGAGACCTTTGGGAGTCTCAAATACCTTGGAATGATTTTCCAGGACTTTTTGGAGATCTGGAGAAATAGATGATTCCGATGTGGAAACATCTAGCAAACATAATTGTGTAACTACACCTCTTTGCTCCTTTTTTAGAAGCTTTGTCATACCATTAGAGCTGATTATCTTTCCTAGTTTCCTTGCAATACCCCTTAATTCAACTTCCTTTCCTTCCGTAGAAAATTTGATGAAAAATTCTTGAAAATTAAAAGCTATTATACCCAAGGATTGTAGCCATTGGACTCCTAGTACAACATCAGCACCTCCCATTGGAATGGAAAGCATTGGGCTAGTCAATACATATTCTCCCATGGATAGCTTGATATTATGGCACCTTCTAGAGAAATTTATTGTTCCTCCATTTGCAATCATCACTTGACACTCTGGTGCTGGATATAGGAAGAAATTCAATTCTTTTGCTACCCTACAATGAATAAAATTGTGGGTGCTTCCTGAATCAATCAACACTATTACCTTTTTCTTCTTGATTTGTCCTTCTATCTTGATGGTTTGAGGAGTGGTAATTCTCACCAATGCATTATAAGATATGGTCGGATTTATTTGTTCTTCATCTAGGCTTTGTTCCTGTAGTATATCTTCTTCTTTTGACATTTCTTGCTCCTTTTCTTCTTCCTCTTCACAATCTATGCAGAATAATTTCTTCTCAGCACACTTATGACCTTTAGTGTATTTGCTATCACAACTGTAACAAAGCCCTTTTGCTCTTTTTTCTTCCAATTGTTGTGGTGTCAACCTTATTGGTTGTGGAAGACTAGGGGCAACAACACTTCTGTCTTTATAGTTGTGAGTGGTATGCTTCCTGGTTGCCATAATTTTACTTTCCATTTTTCTTGCTAACCTGAATGCCTTCTCTAATGAATCAGGTTCCCAAAGGCGAACATCATGTTGGATATTATCCTTTAAAGACCCTATGAACACATCAATCCTATGCTCCTCTGGAATATCTTTTACCCTTATGTTCAATATTTGGAACTCCTCAATGTGCTCCATTACTGAACCCTTTTGTTTGAGACTTATCAATTGGCTAAAAAAAGTGTTTCTTTTTGTATCTTCATAATGTGCTATCAATTCTTACGTAAAAATTTCCCGAGTGATAAATTGTTTATGAGAGCAAAGCCATTGATACCATACAAACTGATTTTGTTCCAAATATACAGTTTCCATACGTACCTTTTGTGTGTTTTGCACATTATTGAGATCGAAGAACTGCTCCATCTATAATATCCATGTGGCGGGATCCTTGCCATCAAACTTCCTCATATCGATTTTTGGAATATGGTGGGTCTTCGATCCAACATTAGAGTCTATGGAATCATGATTAACATTACTTTTGTTCACATCATGAGTTTCCTTTACAACCTTTTCATCATTAGTAAATATTTCATATAGAAAATTTGTCAAATCTGTCTTCAAATCTGCCATGTCTATCTTCAAATCTGTCTTCAAATCTGCCATCTCTCTCTTCAAATCTGTCTTCGAATCATCCATCTTAGCTTCCATGCCCTTTATCTTAGATTCCACGCCATTTATCTTAGCTTCTGTTAGCTTTTGTGAGCGTGACATTTGTTGCACTTGTTCTTGTAATTTTCATATATCATGTAGCATTTCTTCCTCTTCTTCATAAGTCATGCTAGAGATTTTAGGTTCCTTACTAGGTGTTTACATTTTCTTTCCTCGGGGCATTAGTTACTGATAATAATGCTTTACTATGCCCTTTGAATTCCGTTAAACCAAGCTTACACAAAAATTTAAAAAAAAAACTACACACCTTTTTTCACTCTATAGAAGCCTGATATTGAATCTGATGTATCTCCATAATTTTGGATCATCTAGTTCTGAAGTTGAGACTTGTAGTATCCTTCTGCATCCGCTTTTCAATGCCACAAGTCTGACCCAAATTGGATTCTCCAAGGAAGATTTATGTGAAATCTCCCACAGTGACTTGCTTTTAGACTAGTTTAGTAGAGCGAACTTGTACGACATTCCATGAGTCACTGTTTCCACCTTTGGATCTAAAACACACATACAAGAAACTACAGTCCGTCCTCTTTCTGTACCTTCTTACGAAATTTCAATCCAATCCCCAGAGAGAAAGTTATGACGATTTTCCCTAGGTCACCTGTTTTGAATGTAATTCAGGAGTCTACAAAAGGACCAACTTCCTCAGATCATATCTCCGCAAATATCACGTAAAAAGCTCTGAAATTCAGATCCAAGGTTTTGTGCGATTTCTTCTCAAATGGTTTTTTTTTGCGACTTCTGAAACGTTACAGAAACAAAGTTATAGCGAAAATTCCATGATGACCTATTTGGAGCAGCGAAACCCTAGAATCCAAAGCTCTGATACCAAATGTTATGAAACCAGCTCAAGAAAAGATAGAAAAGATAGATCAATGCCTTAGAATTCAGCCTCTTTGAAGGGGCAACCTCGTTTACATTACATAAATGAACAACTCTTGGATGATACAAATGACAAAACCTCTGTTCTATATATAGGAGTCTAAGGAGTCACAATATAATCCAGTTGACCTAACAATAATAATATAAAGCCACAAAAATAACAATAGAGGGATTCTATGGGGCACAAAAATAACAACATGGGGGTAATAGGGGCACAACAATATAAATAAGGGGTATAACTGCAATAGTAATGGGGTAATCACTAGTATTATAGGGACCCAACAACCTTCACCTCCACCTCCAACCCCACTATTCAACATGGCCAATGTTATGAAGATGACCATATTCAAAGGTCTGGGGACAAAGGACCCTAAACATTTATTGTTTGTAGCATATGTTGTGTGGAAGTCACAGTAGGTAACAGATGATGACCTGGAGAAAGCACAGTTCGTCACAGTGCTAGGAGATAGAGTGCTAAGCTAGTATATTAAGTATATTACAAGGCATCCAAATGCAATGCTAAAAGAAATGAAGGAAGCACTCAATAATGAATTCAAGAATCCCAAGTCACAAGCTCAGTTAGTAACAGAGGTCAAAGAGATTCAATAGAAGCTGAATGAGTCTGTGTGGGACTTTGGTCAGAGATTGGAATGTCTACTTCAGCAAGCTAATATGCAGATCACGAATGACCAACACAAGGATTGGTATATTGTTTCATTACTACCTCATTCGATATTGCCACAATCGTAGTTGAATATTTGAATAGAGGCAGAGGCACTAGAGATTTCTATGAAATTAGAAGCCTCACCTATTCAAGATACGAATCTGGGAGTGCAACATATTAACTCACAATTGGATAACCTGCATATGGAGTTACAAAGCCTCAAGAAGGGAAAGGAAGTCTAGAGTGAGGTCTGTGCGGAAGTATGGTTTTTGAAATCTAAGGGCCATAGTCCCAACAAGGACCATTCCCTGGTGTATCAGAATTACCTTGTTAGGGGGGGTCCTATCCCCTTGAAGCCAAAAAACACCACTGGAACAAGTACATGAGTGATTCCATGGTGTGTTATTTGTTAGATTATAGGAAAACACATGATGAACAATTCTCATTTGCTGCAGAAGTTTGGGCAGACTCCAGATCAGCTATTCTATAATTTCTATAATTATGTGGGTCATGATGAGTGCAATTGCTGAAGTTATGAATTGATGATGGATATAACAACAAGATACAGTACACATGGAGGCTTGTACTGAGGATCAAGGTGCAACTGCAACACACAAAGGGTTTCAAGGACAAGGAAGAGGATGAAGAGGAGGGGATGGAAGAGATCATGGCCTTATCATTTGTGACAATTGTGGAAAACAAGGTCACTGTGCACGAGATTGTCAAAATCCAATGCACCTCTCATGTCAATATTGTCACCAGTTTGATCATGTCATAGAAGATTTCCCTATGCTCATCGCAAAGATCTAGAACATATGGATGATGAGATTTGAACTGCGCGAAGAGGGTGCTAGTGTTAATATTGTCACATGAAGTGGCATAGCTACTAGGGAGGCTAAAGGGAAATAACCGGAGGAAAATCTATGGGTTCACAAGGCAAGTGATAAGGATATTGGATTCGAACTAAGTGGCAAGTGAAGCTCCTTTTTGCTTTCATAAATGTTTCCTTTACTTTATTTACTTCGAATCCAATATCCTTCACTTGCCTAAAGACGTTGGCATTGCATAGGAGGCAGACCCCTCATTATTAGCATAACTTTTACAAACCTACATGAAGCTCCTAAGGGAAAAGAAGGCAACAGAAGGATTGCATGAATTGATAGATAAACGCACTAGAAACAATAAGGCACTATCAGAACAACGCATAGTACGTAAGGTTGTAAAAAGTAGAAAAGGACTGGTCATGAAATGAGGTTGTCTGATGCAAATGTGCTACCAATGAAAACCTAGGAAATAATGGGAAGACCAATGCTATAGTGGTCCCGGATCTAGTTGAGAATGGTCAATCAATAGAAGATTATTCCTGTGGGGTGCCTACATGGAGCGATTGCGGATATTGAAGAGGTGTGTGCCATAGGCGACTTTGAAGTGATCGAAGTAGTGGACGATAGTAACCCATACCGAGTACAACTTGGAATTGATTGGGAATTTGAAATGAATGCAGTTATGTACCTAAACAAGTGCAATAAGACATTTGAAAAGAGAGGACTAAGGGTTATTGTGATGTTTGATCTAGCCTAGGGTGTGCGATATACTAAACCCATCTACGATTATGAGGAGGATGACGATATTGAGAATATTTATATGCTGACTCCATGGGATGAACATTGGATCAGCCCTACGGTGGATGGATGGATTAAGTGGGAGAAGAACAAATCCTACAATTCAGACTCAGATGAGGAGCTCGAACACTAGCAAAACAGGTTGCATGAGGTATCATCATTGTGATGCAATAGGCTTACAAAGTTTCTCTGATGTATATCCACTAAGGTTTGTAACTTACTATATTATGATGGCTTGGAAGATGTCAATTTATTTCTAGATAAATTTGAAAGAGACATATGAGAGGAATATCAGTTCCAGTCATTAGACATTGCATTGAGAGATACACTTTCCAGATGGTGGGGTGTGGACTAGAACAACTTTGCAGACTGGAAGGAATATTGGTGGATGATAAAGATGTGATCTGGGTATGCCAATACCCGCATTATGGAGAAATATACAGGAAAGAATGATCCAAGTGAGCATCTAGCTTGATGGACGAAGGCATGGGGAGAATAGCCACATCCAGAATGGGTTCATATATTCTGCAATACTTTGGATACAATTATGTTGAACTCGTATCTGGAAATAGATCTGCAACATGGAACCGCAGAATGGGATGTTCTGAAAGAAATTTTTATGTTAACTTTTATATTTGAAGATGGATTTGAATGCATTGATGAGGCGCTACAGGACATCAAAGCTACAATATTCATAATGCTTGAGGAGCATGTTGGTTAGGTACAACAACATTGGAGAATGAAGTTGTGCCATGCACTCGAATGCTACAATGTAACCACTCAAAATGGTGAAGAAGATCTTGGGAACATCGATATTCAGGAGTCAGAAGGAAAGCGTGAAGTCACAGGGCTTGAGGTAGATGTTCTTGATATTTCACATTCCTTGAAGACCAAGCAGGTGCATATTGGTTTGGAAGTGCAGCCTAATTTTGCAAACATAGGCCTATTGGGGACTTTGAGAGGAAATTTTTCGAAGTGGGCTTTGCTATTTTGTTATCTGATTCTAGAGTAATTACAACAGTGCATCCCTGGTGGCTAAGGGCCCGGCCCTAGCGGATCACTTGCTTCTTGTATCATTATTTTCCGATTATAACTCGTGCTAGGGAGCCCAAGAATGTTTGAGTGGGACACACATATAGATCAGTATATTAAATTTTCTTGTGGAAGCTTTGTGAATAAGAATAGATATACCCTGAGTATACCTTTACTATCAGTGTCATTCTTGAGATTGGCTAGTTCTTCTAAGGAAAATATGTCATGAAATTGTTGTACAATACTGATCTATAGCCTATTCAAGGTAATATAAAGATAATACTGATTGATTCAGAATATTGTCCATCTGTCTATAGATCAATATTTCTATGTTCTGGTTATCTTTATGCATTCATATTGTTTTCGAGTATGTGCACTTATCTGAAAGTTGAATAATTAATGAGAATATTGGGCCCACACAAACTAAGTTAAGCACTAATATCATAACAAAATAAGGATCAGATCGGAATAATATTGTATTCACAAAGGTGCACACGGGTTGCGAAGAATAGAAAGCTATGCAGAGTTGCATAGCATGGGAATTAGGATTGCAAACCTCCAAAACCTTCATCAAGACATCCCTAGGGTGTGGAAACTTGGTTCCAACACCCTCCCATACTAATTCGGGTGAGACCTCAGTCAGTGCTCCACGGACTGTTCTCGCAAGGGCTAGTAGTACCGGGATTTGCTTGGGTAAACTCAATGCTAAACATGGGTCAGGCCCCACGTAGCCAACACCTACTCAAATATCTCTCCAAAGAGTTTTCTCAACCAAACTACTATGGAGCTAGCCATGCTAGTGAAAATGTACTCTGCCTCGGTGGTGCTTAGTGCTATGAACTCCCGCTTCCTTCTCATCCAAATATCATGGTAGATCCAAGCCTAAAATAACATCCAAATATACTCTTCCTATCAATAACATTTCTTGCCTATTTAGAAGCAACATATCCATAAAGTTGAACATCTCTAGTACAGTACCTAAGACCAAGGGTGTTCGTCCAATGCAAATATCTCAAAATGCGTTTGGAGGCAACCTGATCTACATGGAAAGGCTATGATATGAATTTATTAATGTGTTTACGGCATAACATATGTCAGATGAGTGTTCACTAAGAAAATCAATGCCCCAATAAATTGTCTATACTTTGATAGATTTTCCAAATCGGGACCTACAACTTCTCCACATAACTTCTTGAAATTCATTTCCATTGGCATGGAAAAGGAATTTCATTCCTTCATTCTAAATATCTACAACAATTTCATGACATATTTTCCTTAGTGGCTTCTACTAATTGCCCCTCACTCCTATTTCCAAAAGGATCAGAGACCGTCCAGTACAAATCACAAGTCATCCAGCACAAATGAAGGTGAGACTACTACTGTAGCCACAGGTGGTGATGTGTTGTTTACTGTTTCAGTAGAGGATGCATGTGTATATACATCTAGCAGTTGCTTTGATTGGATCCTTGACTCTGGGGCATTTCACCATGTAACCCCATGTAAAGATAGTTTTGTTTCATATAATCCTGGTGATTATCGTAGAGTGCATTTGGGGAATAATCATTTTTGCAGTATTGTTGGAGTGGGAAATGTCCATACCAAGATGAAATATGGACAACATATATTGTTGAAACAGGTCAGGCATGTACCAGAAATGCACATCAGTTTAATCTCTATGGGACGATTGGATGATGAAGGCTATTCGACAAGCTTTGGAAAGGGAGGCTAGAAAATTAGCAAAGGTGCATTGGTTGTGGCCAAAGGACCCAAGACAGGAACATTATACACATTAAAGACACTAATAGGAAAATTAGATTTGGTTGTTGTCACAAAAGAAGGAAATTTAGCAGATTTGTGGCATAAGCATTTGGGTCACATGAGCGAGAAGGGCTTAAAAATCCTCGTTGGTAAAAATTTATCGCCAGGTTTGAAATCCTACAATCTTGATCTTTGTGAGCATTGTATATATGGTAGACAACGAAGGGTTTCATTCCTTAGAGGTGGCCATGACAGAAAGAAAAATGTGTTAGAAATGGTACACTAAGATGTGTTTGGGCCTGTTAACATCAAATCATTCGGAGTAGCATCATATTTTGTAACATTTATAGATGATGCATCTAGGAAGTTTTGGGAATATCCTATGAAAAATAAAAGTGAAGTGTTTGGAATATTTCAAAAATTCCATGTTTCTGTTGAAAGAGAGACTAACAAATTGCTGAAGTGTTTAAGAACAAATAATGGTGGAGAATATTGCTCAAATGCATTTAAGGAATATTGTAACAGGTTTGGCATAAAGCATGAGAAGACTGTGCCTGGTACTCCTCAACAGAATGGTGTCGTAGAAAGGATGAATTGCACCATTATGGAAAAGGTGCAAAGTATGTTGTCTAATTCCAGTTTGGAGAAGAATTTTTGGGCTGAAGCAGTCAGGACTGCTTGCTACCTCATAAATAGATCTCCAACTATAGCCTTGGATGGCGGTATCTCGAAGAAGTTTGGACTGGTAAGAATTTGAATTAGTATCACTTGAAAATCTCTGTATGTGAAGCATTCGTACATATTCACAAAGAAATTAGAACTAATCTAGATAATAAATCTATGAAATGCATTTTTTTTAGATATGCGGATGAAGATTTTGGTTATCATCTATGGGATCTAGTCAAACATAAAATTATTGGAAGTAGGGATGTTATATTTAATGTGTCAGAAATGTTCAAGAGGGTTGTAGGTGAGTCAGAGGTCAAGAAGGTTATTGACAGGTTTGAAGAGCAGTAGGAAAACATACCACCAATACAAGAAAATGAACAGAATATTCAGGAGCATGAAGAATAACAAGTGGAAAATGTTGAACAACAGGAAGAAGGAATCTTGCAGGAACCTTTACAGGAGATTCAACCTGATAATGCACCACCACATTTGGTTCGTAGATCTTCTAGGCCTCATAAGCCTTCGCAAAGGTATCCTCCTTCAAACTATATTTTGTTGACTGATTAAGGTGAACCTAATTTTTTCAAGAAGCTTGTAAATTCAAACTTTGTGAAGAAGAACTGAACTCTTTGTAGGAAAATAAAACTTGGGAGTTGGTAAACCTCCCAAAAGGTAGAAAGGCTCTACAAAACAAATGGGTGTACAAGATTAAGCATGAAGGTGACAAAAAGAAGGAGAGGTATAAAGCAAGGCTGGTGGTGAAAGGTTTTTCCCAAAAAGAAGGTATTGACTTCACTGAAATTTTCTCACTTGTTGTTAAAATGTCATCCATTAGAGTCATTCTTGGTCTAGTTACTGCTTTAGACCTAGAATGTGAATAATTAGATGTAAAAACTGCATTATGTCATTGTGAATTGGAAGAAGAAATTTATATGGTGTAGCCAGAAGGCTTCATAGAAAAAGGCAAAGAAGGCCTTGTTTGTAGGTTGAAGAAGAGTATCTATGGGTTGAAACATGCACCTCAACAATGGTACAAGAAATTTGATTCATTCATGTTGGAACATGGTTTTCAGAGGTTGAAAGCTGACCATTGTGTCTATATCAAGAGGTATGATCAAGGAAAGTATATCATATTATTTTTATATGTGGATGACATGTTGATTGTTGGGCATGATAAGAATAAGATCAATAGGTTGAAGAAATATTTGGGTAGCAAATTTTCAATGAAGGATTTGGGACTAGCACAATAGATATTGGGCATGCTTATGCATGACAGGAAAAATAAAAGGTTGTGGCTGTCACAAGAAAAATATATCAAGAAGGTGCTTGACAGGTTTAATATGAAGGATGCCAAGCCAATTGGGACACCCCTTGCAGCCCACTTCAAGCTGAGTATTGAATTATGTCCGAGTGATGACAAGGAGAAAGAAGAGATGAGCAAGATTCCTTATGCTTCAACAATTGGAAGTTTGATGTATTCCATGGCATGCACACGACTAGACATTGCATAGTCAGTGGGAGTAGTGAGTAGGTTCCTTGTCAATCTAGGAAAATAACATTGGCAAGCAGTAAAATGGATTTTGAGGTATCTCAAGGGTACTAGTCATTAATGTTTATGTTTGGTCATGATGAGACTGTGCTTGAAGGATTTACAGATGCGAATATGGCTGGAGATATGGATACCAGAAAGTCCACTATAGGTTATTTGTATACATTCGCAGGTGCAGCAGTATCTTGAGTGTCAAGGCTACAAAGAATGGTAGCCCTCTCTACAACAGAAGCAGCGTACATAGTTGCAACAGAAGCTTGTAAAGAGATGTTGTGGATGCAACGATTCCTAGGAGAGATAGGAATAAAGCAGGACAAGTATGTGTTATATTGTGATAGTCAGAGTGCCATTCAGTTGGCAAAAAACCCAACATTTCATTCAAAAACCAAGCACATTGACTTAAGGTACCATTGGATCTAGCATGTGTTGGAGGAAGAACAATTATCCTTGGAAAGGATCCATACAGATAGGAACCCTACTAATATGCTCACTAATATTCTACCACGAAATAAACATCAGTTACGTAGAGGCATGGTAGGACTCGGTGTGACTTGATGATTCTTATTTGGCTTCAAGTGGGAGAATGTTAAGTGTGAAGCCAAATTCACACAGGATTCTAGATCCTTCTAGATCAGATCTTTCTAGATCTCCACACTGCCATTAGTTTTTAGATCTTTCTAGATCTTAGCACAACCATTAGTTTCTAGATCATTCTAGATCTCCATCTGAATCACATACAGGATTCTATATCCTTCTTCGGCCTCTATAAATTTGTAATTTCTCTGGCCAAAGAAAGCAAGCCAAGGCCCAAGACTGTTATGTAATGCAAAGTGATTTCTGTTCTCCAGTGATTGTTTTATCTATTCCGTTGTTTCTGACTGAGTAATCTTGTTGTTTCTCCATTTGTTTGTCTCTGTGAATTATTCTTTGATATTGTTGTCTAAGTCTCTGAGTATGAATCCGCTGTGAGTTATGTATGCTCTTATCTAACATAGGTTTCATGGCTTAGGACAGAGCGCATTGAACTGAAGAGTGCGAATGAACCTGAAGTGAGCTCTGGGAGAGTTGGAGAGTGCCAATGAACTAAAAGGAGGGAGGGGTAAATGCCCCTTAACCACCTTGAAATCGCCATAGTAAATATTAATCCAATATACTAGATAAGATTAAAAAAAAAATTTGTCTTTCTTTAAAGAAAATAAATAAAAATGTAATTGTTAACATTATAAATCCATATATAAACCCTATGTGCGAGGGAGTCTAACAATCCTATGGACAAACCCTAATGGTTTATCTCCATAAATAACCGAGAAATAATATTGTTCTAACTGTGTAAGCAATTCACAGGTTTGATATACAAAAACCCTAACAAGCTTGAAACAAAAAATCATATTCTTATGCCACAACTCCAACGTAATAGTTAGACTACTGAAATAGCCAATGAGAAACCTGAAAAGAAAAGACCGATAGGGTAAAAACCTATTGAGTTGAGGAAATTCCAAAAAAAATCGAAAGGAGAAATTCCACTTCAGGAAAGGGAGTATCATCAAATTCCAACCTCTTACTAAATAAGAACACAAACATGTTAAGTTAGTATATAATTCTAGCTTACACAAAACCCACAAAACTCAAGATGGAGGAGTAACAAGAGAAGTATTTACCTTAAAATTTCCTCGAAAACTGGTGGATGCCACAGTAAACAAAAAGATTATTGACATTAGTCACAAGGTGTGGATGAATGGGTATTTAACCAGAACAACATTCCTTAAGAACAAAAAAAAAGTTAACCTCAATATAACAAAATAGAAATAATTGTATTGAAAAAAAATAAAAAATGATCTATAGTTTTAAGAATCCATTGTATTCACATAATATTCATGTGGAATATAACCTTTTAAACTAGCCTAGATCCAACTTTGTTTGATGTTATATTTAGGTACATAATTAGATGTAGAAATGACTAAGTTGAATCCACATAGTATGTAAAGGTAAAACTTTTTTATTGATATGTTCACTGGGGGAAATATTAGGAAAAGTGTAATTGTTACATTTTATCCAATATTTTTTCCCACCTCAATCCAATTTTTAATAGGTTATATTGGCTAAAATATAACATTATAACATTACATTTTACCCAATATTTCCTCATTCACTTCTTGTTGTAACTTTTCTTTATATTTGAAGTTTGAAAGTAAACAAACTCAACTATAAAATTAGGAGGGGGGAGGGAGAAATATTGAATGAAGTAATATTTAGTCTTAGGTGTGACGGGAAATATTAGGTAAAATGTAATAGTATTACATTTTAATTAGTATTTCCCCCCACCCCTTAGACACTTTTTATATTATATTTTATCCAAGATTTTTAGTCAAGTGATTTACGTTTTATTAAATTTTTCTTTATATTTGAAGTTCTTAAGTAAACATAATTCATATATAAGAATTAATAATTATAATTATATTTATAATTTTAATTAATTATAATAAATAAATAAAGAAGACTAGATCCACCTTAACTAATCTACCAAGTGTCAAGAGGGATTAAATTTCTTGAAATGCAAACATTTTTTAAAGTGAAAAGAGGTTTAATGAGTATAGATCTAGCCTTATATTATTATATTTTACCTAATATTTCCCATGACCCTCAACTTAAATATTACATTTTACTCAATATTTCCCCTCACGCTTGCTAATTTTATACTTGAGTTTGTTTATTTTTAAACTTCAAATATAAAGAAAATTTACAATAAAAAATGGACTAGGGAAATATTGGATAAATAATAATACTATAGCATTATACTTTACCCAATATTTGTAGCAAGATAGTAAAAATTTGAGGAAGGTAGGCATAAATGTGAGATAAAATGTAATAATTCCATTTTAAGTAATATTTCTCCCATCTCCTCCACCCACCTCCTCCCCTTACCATTGCTCCATTTCTATAGCACATTGTTACACATAAACTAAGAGAATTTATTGCATATATCATATACAAAGTGATTATCAAAGAAGCTATTATAGTGAATAAGAAACTATTTCTTTGTACTTTGCTGAATCTTGTTTAACCTTAAAGTTCTTAAAAACACCTTACTAAATCACCCAATAGTGTCTCAAGAAAGCTTTAAAACTTCCACACATATATACATATAATGTATTCATCCATTCAATAATAGAAACAAGATATACAAAAAGATAAGGCCACTCAATAGTTTCATACAAATGCCAAGTGCTAACATATTCATAAAAACATTTTACCACTATAACATATATGGATTCAATTCCATCATTTTCTACAACTAATTATGTATCTAATTATAATGTCAAACTATGATGGGTCTTGGTTACTTTAATTCCCCTCTAATAAATTTATCATATTAGAACCATAGTAATTTTTTAGGATGAAGTTTTCGTGGTAATTTTTGAGGATGAAGTTGTGGATGGTTGAATAAACATTGTGATGTAATGTTAAATGAGATATTATCTAATATTGGTCACGGCGATAATAGATGGGGTTATGAGCATTGCTATGCGTTCAGAATTCTTTCGTTGAGCGAAGATTTTATTTCATATACATTATACACCTATTGTACAAAGGTTTTTAATTGACTGGTTATATCTATGGGTGACTTAATGGGCCAACTCAATTTATGACCCGTCGTGTCAAGGATTATGTGTTGGGACCAGAGGTAGATGTGGAGTTGATCTTGTCAATTGAATTATCTTGAAACCTCAATGATCATACACCTCTAGGAAGCGCAACCATTGATCCAGTAAGGCGAAATCACCTCGTTTTCTCCCTTGTTTCCCTAATCATTTGCATGGTGCAGTGTATCGGGATGTCTCTGCAACAATCCTTCACTGGATCATGTTTCCTCCAAGCCCTACCCACAGTAAGTCTGCCTATTGTGTATCATTTATTCCCTTAGTGTTTCCTACCAAAACTGATTTTTCCCTGTTGTTTTAGGGTTCCAGGATTGACAATGGACAATGTAGCTAGGGTACCCCAAGTACTGAGGTTGTCGGTTCCCACTTTGGATTCCAGGTAAAAACCCTCGCACCTCACCATTTCGTCACAGTTTCATGGCTTGCTAGAGTAAGGTAGATTTATTTGCCTAGTAACTCTTCTCAGTTTTCCCTATACAAAGTGCCATCTTCCAACTTGGCATCCATGAATAGCCAGGTAAGTTATGAACTTAGGGGATTTATTCCAATGCCTGAGTTTCTTTTCTTATGTGATTCATTCTTGGCGTGGGTCTAACTTCTTCCTTTCTGGATGCAGATGTATACACAGGTAGGATATTCAAACTGCTCCGTGTTGAGTTTATGAATCATTTATTGTGATCGAAAACTGGTCATCCCAAAATCAAGACCTTACACATGGTTTCCTTCCACAAGTGCACAAGTTTTCCTTCTTTTTCATCAAAAACTTGCTTTTGGGCCTCTTATAATTACAACGCCGATTTATTTCTGAAGATCTTGTATTTAATGGTCCTTAATTACTATCTATGTTCGGGAGGTCCCATAGGATTTTCACGTCATAGCCAACTCTAGTGAGCTCATATAGCTAAATGGTTTTCTAATTAATGGAACTTATGGATACTCTTCTTAACGTTTCACAGTTTTTGATTTAATGGGCATTTTAGATGTTTATATAAGTTTTAGAAACCATTCTGGCTGAACAGTTGAAGTATTCACATTGTGTTTTCAGTTCAAATTAACTCATGATTTTCGGGGTTTTCTCTTGTGGAATTGCACTGCCGCAGTACAAGTTTTTTCTTTCTTTTTCATTGATACCTATTTATTGGCGCAAATATTGAATTGGTAATTGCTTATTGTCTCAAATATTTGTGGAGATTTCAAGCTACAATTTCTGCAGTTAATAATCGTTCATTGTTACGAATCGTTACGACGGTTTCTGCTTGCACTTTTTCAGAGTATTATTATTATTCTTTTATGTTTAAAAGTAGTGTACAATGGTTTCATGCTACAATTCCTCATTATTTTTAAAAGTTGTGTAAAGCTAGGACTGCGCTCGGTTGGATGGTTGAGTCCGAGGTAACGAGCGTGATAACTTGGCCGTGACCACCCTTTCCAACAAAACCTAACATTGGAGCACCATTCACTCAATCACATGCCACATCCCTTCTGCTACGTTTGAATTGTATTCGTTTGTCCTTTTATGATTCCACTAACGGTATTAAGCAGCAGCCAAATATCTTTAATCTTTACTTATATCAGAGAATTCCTTCAACCTTGCGTTGTGTCGCATATACCACGAAGGGTTCTTAAATAGACCTTCTCAGAAACCCTTTTACAGTAACTTGTAAATTCCAAAGAACCGTATCCACTGATACCTCTTTCGTAGTAACTCTCTTTCAAATGTTTTTTGGAAAAGACAATCATTTCGATACTTTATGCACCATAATACTCTTTTCACAAACTACATTGTTCACATGCCTTTATTTTGTAAACAAGAACAAATATTTACAAATATGGTATCACACTCTTTTATTTTATAAATAAGAAGAATTATTCACAAAACATTATCACAATAACAGGTATTCACAGGTATTCATTGTAAGTACTTATCTCGAGTGCTAAGTTATACGGAAATTCACTTTAGCCTCCCAACCAGGAAAATGGAAATTGTCTTATTATCTACTCTAAGCTTCTCTAGTACCAAAAAAAACTACTTGTCACTAACTCAAGTGAGGAAGTTTTTAGGCAACAAAGCCCCAAGGTCCAACCAAGAACTCATAGATTCATATCAATCTTGAGACTTCCACTAGCTTTCTCTGTATCTCGAGAAACCTCGTAGGCAGTGTAATGCCTCACCCTCCGAGTGCCTATGCAGGTTTTCAATTCCTTCTCCCTTATTCCAAGATGCCTCAAGCTTTCCTCCGCTTGTGTTTCCTTTTGAGATAATATTTTATCTCAAAGGAAGGAGAAGTAAGTGACTTCCAACTATCTCGTTAAACATTTGTATCTAAGGTTATTTCAAGTGAATTTCAAGATTCACTTAGTTTTTATTTTCCTAAGATAAAACAAAAATATAAATTTAATCATCAAAGTTTTTGTTAGACTTTTCCACTCAACCTATAAGTTCTCAAGTCTTTAAGCAGTAAAAATAAATAAAAGTAACTCAAAAGATATTTACAATGACTAAGGGTGGTACATCTTCCCCCCCTTGAGCAAAACATCATCCATGGTGTTATTTTTCCTTTTAAATAGGCTACGATAAGATTCTTGCATGAAACTCTCATCCTCTGAAGTGGCATCTTCTCGGTTAAAGTGTCTTTGCTGCACTTTAACCTAGGTGATGGCTCACCTCTATAACATTATTTCTCTCGAGTCGAAAATATGGTGAGGCTCTCGAGTAATTCTCCATCTCGTTCGACCTAATACAAAATCATAAACTATAATTAGTTCATGTTAATCATCAAATTAACATTAATTATACTTAATTAAATTTCCAATTTCAATTTTACCTATATATCTTTTCAATGAATAACATGTCTAGGGTCATATACATATCCCTTCAATAATGGAACGTAGAATATGTTATGAACTCTTATATGACGAGGTAGTGCCAACTGGTATGCCCTAGTCTCATTCTTTACAATATTTGGAAAGGTCCACAGAATTGAGGGACAAGTTTTCCACAACCACCCGATATTAAAGTACTCTTATTTGGTTTAACTTGTACATATACATGATGTTGGATGTGTGTTATATTCTTTCCATGAGTAGCTTCATGCACCAAGTCAGGGCATTAGATGGAGGGCAACCAGCCCACCCTTTGTTGCATCGAGCGCAATGAGGGTGTGAGGCAGAGGGTGGAAGCCACCCCCTATTGGGGGGATTTTAAGGGGGCTGATATCCCCCCTACACGGGGTCTAGTATCCCCCTACAAAGGGTCTTGGGTGGCACCCTAAGAATTTTTTTTTGGACCCTATATTAGGTGGGTAGACCTACCCATGGTTTTTTGTATGGATTTCACACATGGTTTTGGACATGATGGTTTTCTACCCATGGTATTTTGTAAATCCATTCAAGGGAACTATTGTTATGTTCTAATCTAGGGTTAATGGATTGGGGTGTATGGGTGCGTTGGTATGTATATATATGTATTGTAACATTGAAAGGAATATAATGAAAAATGAATCTTGTAGTCCCAATTTTTCGATTTGGGGGAAAATATTTGCGTTTATCTATTTTATGCTCTTGCCATTGTATATTTCCTATTCTTAAGAATTCGTTTGGAGGTATAAAGGGTTAAAACCTACATTTAGCATCAGAGTTGTTTCAGCTTCAAAGGGATGCCTTTGCTGCTGAGGAGTTTTTCTCACGCTTGTGGTATACCCTATTTAGTGGGAGATGCGCGAGATTAATTTTTGCAGTGAAAGAAGATGGTGAGAAGTGGAAAGATAGAGATCAAGAAATTTAACGACCAGAGTTTTGAGTGGTGGAAACTCAAGGTGGAGGATATGTTGGTGGATAAAGCTTAGTGGATTGTGGTAGATCCACATACTAAACTAATGGCAATGTTCGATGAAGACTGGGAGAATTTGGATCGGAAAGTAAAGAGCACAATATGGTTTCATATCTCAGATTTAGTATTGTTGGATGTATTAGGGGAAGCTTCGGCAAATGCTTTGAGGGACAAGTTCAGGACTTTGTAGCAATCTATGTGTCTCATGAGTAAATTATTCCTATGGAAAAGCTTTTATAACCTGAGGATGAAGGATGGAGACTCGGTGACAGAGAATCTGAACGCCTCTAATAATGTTGTAAGCCAGTTCTTATCTACTGATATTAAAATTTTGAATGAAGATAAGTGCATCAATTTGTTGTGTTCTCTACTAGATTTGGGGATATTTTGGTTGTTGCAATAAGTAGCAATACAGCTACCTTGCAGTTTGATGAAATACTCTCATTCTTGATGTGAGAGGATACGAGACAAAAAAATATGGAAGGACATAATGATGATGCCTTGTGTGTACAAGAAAGGTCCCAGAATGGAAAAAAATAAGTCCTCGAGTGGGAGATCTAAATCTAGAGGGAGATCTAAATCTTCAGGAAAACCTGTAAAGGTGTGCTGGAAATGCGGAAAGGAATGGCACTTCAAAAAGGATTGTAGATCTAAAGCTCCTAAGAAAGGAAATGGATTTGACGATGCTCCTTCAACAGAGGTGCAAACCACCTCAGATGAAGGTGGCGATGTGTACTTGGCTTCTTCCTCAATTACACATGTACATCATGGGGCATGGTTTATTGACTCATGTACATCCTTTGGGGAGTGGTTTTGCGAGAATGAGAAATATGATGGTGGTGATGTCTTCTTAGGGGATGACAGGAAGGCTATAATCGTTGGACATGGAAAATTTAAGCTGAAGTTGCAAGGTGGAAGGATTATAACACTTCTAAGTGTTCTACATATTCCTGCATTGGCCAAAAATATTATTTTTGTGAACAAGATGGACAATGAAAGTGTAAAAACAGTGTTCAAGAAAGATACCTGAAATATGGTTCAAGGAGCACTCGTATTGATGCGGGGAGTTCGGATTGGAACTCTGTACAACCTTCTGAGTAGTACTGTTATTTATGGGTGAAATAGTTTTGTGGCTCCTAAAATTGGAATAGAAAACCTAGTGGTCTCTCGAGAAAATACCATTTTATGGTATCAAAGGCTTGAACATATTGGAGAGAGCGGCCTTCAGATATGTCATGGGAATGGTATTGTAGAAGGTATGTATAATTTCTCTCTAGATTTTGATTTCTATGAACATTGTGTAAATGGAGAGCGAAAGTGGGTGAGTTTCCCCTTCAGTGCTAAGAGGGCGAAAGGGATTAGAGCTTGTGCATAGTGATGCATTTGGAACTGTGTCAGTTCCATCACTAGGTAAGTCTCTATACTATGTATTATTTATAGATAACTTCTCAAGGAATACGTAGATATATTTCGTCGGGAATAAATATGAAGTCTTTGACAGGTTTAAAGACTTTAAGGCTCTGGTGGAGAAACAGACATAGAAGAAGATAAAGGTGGTAAGGAAAGATAATGGTGGAGAGTTCTACAAGGAATTTGAAGAATTCTATAAGAAGTGTGGTACAATACAACATAAGAATACTTTATACACACCTCAAAAAAAAAAATTGCAGAAAGAATGAACAGGACATTGATGGAAAATGCAAGAATCATGCTCATTGGAGTTGGGTTAGGACATGAATTCTGGGCACATGTAGTGGAGACTGCATGTTACCTGGTTAATAGCTCACCTTCATCAGCATTGGAGGATAAGTCTCAACATGAGGTATGGACTAGTAAGAAATCCTCTCTTTCACATCTCAGGGTATTTGATTGGGATGTATATGTAAATGTTCTAAGGGAGGAACAAACCAAGTTGGATAGTAAATATGAAAGGTGCATCTTTATTGGGTATAAGGATGGTTTAAAAGGTTATAAGATTTGGAACCCAGAAATAAGGAAGGTTGTGTACAACCAATATGTCGTGTTTAGAGAGGTAAAAGATGTTATTAAACATGAATTCCTACCAAAGGAACCTAAGAATATAGAGTTTGAGCTAAACGAGGAAGAATCAGACTCTACAACAGAAGAGGAATCAATAGATGAAGGGCCACAAACTCCAGATGTTAGAAGATCAGTTTGAGAAAGAGGGCAACCAAAAATGTACAGTCCATCTTCTTTCTATCCAATTTTTCCTTTATTTATTGTTGATGATGACCCCAGAACTATGAGGGGTGTAGTAGATTCAGAGGATGAAAAAAATCTAGAAATAGGCCATGGTTCATGTAATAGAATCTTTGCACAAAAATGAGGCTTTTGGTGGAGTTGTTAGCTAGAAGGAAAACCATTGGAAGAAAACGGGTGTTTAAGAAGAAGATGAACCCAGAAGGGAAGGTGGAGAAATACAAAGCTAGGTTGGTAGAAAATGGTTTTCCCCGGGTGCCAAGAATTTACTTTTGTGATATTTTTTTCTCGTGTTTCCAAGGTAGCTTCTATTAGATTACTTTTATCTGTTGTTGTTTCTATTGATTTTTAGGTAGAACAGATGGATGTGAAGACCGAATTTCTTTACGGATATCTAGAAGAAGAGATCTACATGAAGCAAACTGAAGGCTTTGTGGTAAGGGAAATAAAGAACTAGCATGGAGGTTAAAAAGGTCTCTCTATGGGTTAAAATAGTCACCAAGGTTGTGGTGTCATAATTTTGATACATTTATATGAGGACTTGGACTCACTAGAAGGAAAGAAAATCATTGTGTGCATTTTAAATTAATTGGTGACCATGTTATTTATTTGGTCATGTATGTGGATGATATGTTGCTGATTCGAAATAACAAAGAAATTGTCCAGGATTTGAAGACACAATTTTCCTCCAAATTCGACATGAAAGATCTTGGTGCTGCAAACTATATTTTGGGTAAGCAAATTAAATGATATTGGGCAAAGTGGAATCTCTAGTTAAAGTAGAGGAAGTATGTCGAGACAATACTGCATAGGTTTAATATGTAGGATAGTAAACCGGTGAAGGTTCCTACACCTATAGGTGTAAACTTATCTGTTGAACAACGTTCCAAGACACAAGAAGAGGAAGACGACATGTCTCATGTTTCATATGTAAGAGCACTCGTTACCCTGATGTATGAAATCGTCTTTACTAGACCATAGATTGCAAATGCAGTGGGAGTATTAAATAGGTTTATGCCAAAGCCAGTGAAGGAGCATTGGACAATAGTGTTGGAATATAATCCTAACATCTACATTTATTTTTTAGCCTAAGTATCCTTGACTTAGCCACATGTACTAAAATCATGTTCACACTTGGTTTTTGGTAAACTAGCTCGGTGGACCAACTTTCCCTTGTTTTTTGCCTTTAAAGGCTTAATATTATGGAAATATTGGTCCAACAACTTTCCTAAACCATTTAGACATCTAAGTGCATGTTCACACCTAACGACACCTCATCCACTTGAGTTATTTGAGGATTGGCGCCCCACATGAAGATTCCCCCTTAAATTAAGGGATTTGGGCCCCCAGACCATTTTAGCATGTTTTAAAGTTGCCTTCCTTTGGAAATGTGCCCCTCCTCATGCTTTCCTCATGGATAATAGTTGGCATAGGTTGTATGGAGTCATTTTTGCTATTTTAGGCCTCCCTTTAGCTTTTCTTAGCCTTTTCTAGTTTTTTACTAGTTTTTCCTAGTTTTCAAGATTCTGTAATTTCTATATAACCACCTCCCTTTGGGATTACAGTTTTGGTTGCTCATGTATTAATATTGTTCATTAATTTAATACATTGATTTTATGGAGCAAATTCTTTCTCTCCTCTCTTGAATATCAACAAATTACTTGTGTTTAATTTAACTAGAATTCTAGATCTATCGGAGTTGCTGCAGGAATTCTACATGGTATCAAAGCTAGTTCAAATCTAGTGGATTGTACACAATTTTATTTTCAGGTATAGGTCATCAAGAGGCATATCAGGTATCAATGTATCATCTCTCTCAGCCCACAAAACTCGTTCTAAATCCTTTCAATTACTTCGAATGGAAGATAGAGATTACTATGCTCCTCCAAAGCGAATGGCTTTATAGGGTAACAATGGGAACGGAGAGTAAACCAACTTCTACAGTGGAGAAGATAAAATATTTCAATAAATTAGATGAATCAATTGGGTTGATACGCCTATCAATTTCCAGAGAACTCCTCTTTCATGTCAGCGGAGCCACTACTCCTGATGCGGTCTGGACCACATTGGAAGGACTATTCGGCAAGCGGGATGGAATGAGAGTGCATCAACTGGAGAATGAAATCATATCCCTTAGTCCAACTCATTTAAACAACCTGGAATAATAGTTCACCAGGCTTAAATCCCTCCTTGTTGAACTTGATCCATGTGGAATCAAGAAAGAGGAAGATCAACTCATCCTTTCGATTCTCTTGAAATTACACCCTAAATATTCCTTATTCGTATCGTCTTTTAAAGCATCCAAATTGACTAAGGAAAAATGGAAAATGCCTCCATTAAATGACTTCATTGCAGAATTGACTCAAGAGCAAGCTAAGTTAGTCCAAATGGGTACCATCAAGCATTCAAAGAACCAAGCACTTGCGGCTACCGATGCTCTAGAGAGCACTGGAAGAGACAACAAAAAAGGGAAGGGTAAATTTAATAAATCAAAGAAGGAGAGACCCGTACAATCTTCATAGAGCTCTTCTTTGCCTAAGGGTAAGAAGAAGAAGGAAAGAACACTTTGCAACTACTGTTCCAAAGGTTTTCATCTTGAATCAAATTGCATGAGGAAAACAATCGATGAGATGGCTAAGAAATTGCAGCAACATAATCTCAGCATGCCTGAGAATGCAAAAAAGAAGGATGATAATAGAACGGGAGATGGGAGAGGGAGAGCACGAGATGTTCATGCCTTAATGGCTATCACATCCACTCCATCATCATGGATCCTTGATTCAGGTGCATTGAACCATATGGATACAACAAAAGATGAATTTTCCTCCATCGAATAAAGCACCAGATCCCCAATTTACTAGGGAGATGCCACACCCGCAAAGGTGTGAGAAGAAGGAATTTTAGACCTTGAAGGAGGCTGCTTCATGTTCCCTCGTTGTCTGCAAATCTTATCTCGATATATCATATCACTCATTCTCGCTCTAGAAGGAAGGTGGAGTTCACTCCAGACTCCGCAGTGATTACTGACATTTCCACGGGCTCACAGCTTGCACATGGAATTGCAGATCATGGTTCTCATTTGTATTTCTTCTCCCACTTTGTTCCTAAATCTATGAGCATTGTATTTCTGTCACAATCTAATGATATTAGCAGGTTATGCCATGAAATATTTGGCCATCTAAACTATAAGTACTTGCATCAACTGAGAAAGGAAAAACATGGTAAAAGGATTGCCCACTATTAAATTCACAAGCAGTGTATGTCAATGATGCATTCTTAGCAAGCATCTGGAGCAAAAGTTTGACAAAGGGAAGGCACAGAGAGCTTCTTCACCTCTTGGGGTGACTCACAATGACATCACGGGCCCATTCCCATAGCCTTAAATCAGTAAGGATCAATATGTACTCACCTTCATAGATGATTTCTCTCGCTTTACTTGGGTTTTCTTTTTGAAATTAAAATCGCAAGTATTTGAATTCCTTATAGAATTTAAAGCACTTGCTGAGAATGAGTCTGGGTGTAAGATAAAGATACTCCATAGTTATAATGGGGGGGAGTATGTCAGAAAAGATGTGCAGCAACTTTGTATTGATGCCGGTATACAGCGACAACACACAGTGCCATATACACCATAGCAGAATGGTGTCACGGAGAGGAAAATCTAGTCGTTAAAAGAGATTGCCAATTTTATGCTATAGTTCAAATCATTAGCTCCTAAGCTATGGGCTGAAGCTATTAATTGTGAAGCATACATTCAAAATTGCATTCCTCACAAAGCACTCAAACGAACCACTCCATTTGAATGTTGGACCGGTAAGAAACTAAAAGTGTCGCACTTACGCATTTTTGGTTCACGAGCATGGGCTCACATTCTGAAAGATAAGAGGAAGGCTTTGGAGCCTCAATGTGTTGAATGTATATTTGTTGGATATCCTGACAATGTCAAAGGATATATATTGCTAGACTCTCACACTGAAAAGTTCCTTGTAGTTCGAAGTGTGAAGTTTGAATAAGAACCATTGCATGATTTTTCAACAAACCCTGCCGAGGAACTGCTTGTTGCCACTGATGAGGAGGAGTCTGAAACTTATTTGAGAACGCCATAGCAGCCATCAGAGAATCCTATTGGTTTTAATTTAGAGGATGAAGAGCAAGTCATGGCTGATCCAACTCAACTGCCAACATGGTCAGAGAAAACTCTGCAAGATGCGGGTGAACTAGTCCGTGATCCTATGGATGCGAGAAGGACTAGATCACAATTTTTTGGGGCTCCTCAAGCCCTGGCTACCACCAAACCATTGCTTCCCATACATTGATATATGATACTTTGTTCAAATCCACAGTCACACTCTAAGGCTGCTAGAAACCCGCTTTGGGAGGATGCCATGGATGAAGAGTACTTCTCTCTCATGGAAAACAACACATGGGGCTTGGTTCCAGTTCCGAAAGGAAGAAAGCTTGTTCGATGCCGATGGATCTATCAAACAAAGATTGCTACAGATCGTGAGATTAGAAATTACAAAGCTCGACTTGTTGGAAAACGATACTCACAGGTACATGGTATAGACTACACAGAGACATTTTCACTTGTTGCAAAAATGGACTCCATTCGACTAGCTTTAGCCATTGCTACTTCTCGTAGATGTGAAGTTCATCACATGGATGTGAAGAGTGCATTTATTCATGGATATCTCAAGGAGGAGATATATATGGAGTAGCCATAGGGATACATTTAAAACTCTTCCGTTGTTTGCAGATTAAATAAATCTTTGTATGGCCTAAAACAGGCTCCCAGAGTCTGGTATGCAAAGATGGATTATTTCCTACTTTCCATTGGATTCATTCGATTGATCTGAATGTTTATTTGCTGCAACATGATGATTCCCTTGTGCTGATAGTACTTTATGTAGATGATTTACTGATGATAGGGAACCTTACCTCAGCTATTGATTAGAACAAATCAACATTGCATGATCAATTTGCCACGACAGATTTGGGACTGTTGCACTACTTTCTTGGTCTTGAAGTTTCTTAGTCTACTTCAGGGATCAAGATGGCACAGTCTAAGTATCCATTAGATCTACTTGTCAGCTTTTAGATGAAAGAATGCAAGCCAGCAACATCTCCCTTTCTTTCGGGGATTAGATTTGAGGATGCGAGTACTACACCTTTGGTGGACAGTATACTGTATCAACAGTTGGTTGGGAGTTTTTTGTATCGTAATCACACCCAACGTGATATATCTTTTGCAGTAGGAGTTTGTTCTACATATATGCAGAAGCCTCATGAGCTTCATTGGAAAGCTGCAAAGAGAATCCTTAGATATGTGAAAGGTACTTCTAGTTTTGGTATCTTTTATGCTGCAGATTTCCCACCTTCACTGATCGGGTACACAGATTCTGATTGCGCTGGAGATGGTACAAACTGCAAGTCAACCTCTAGTTATGCTTTCAGCTTTGGTTCAGGGCCTTTTTTCTGGTCTAGTAATAATAAATCCATGATTACTTTATCTATAGCCGAGGCAGAGGATAGAGGTGCAATGAATCCAACTACATAGGCTGTTTGGTTGCATGGGCTTCTCTCCGAGTTTGGTATTCAATATCCACTTTCGACTGTCATATTTTGTGACAATCAGGTATCCATTTAGATATCAATTAATCTAGTTCAGAGGTAAAGGACCAAGCACATCGAGATTCACATGCATTAGATCTGTGAGTTGATCCGTGACTGGGTCATATCATTGCAGTATTGCCCCACTGAGAAACAGGTTGTAGACATCTTCACCAAATCTTTCACTGAAAATAAATTTTCAAAACTGAGAGCTATGCTTGGAGTGGTGGAGATAGCTGAGTAGGCCCTTCTAGCCACTTAGCCCTTTTTTCCTCTTTTCTTTTGTTCGGGGGGGGGTTCCCAGAAGGTTTTCCCTCTTTCTTCATTTTATGAGGATCTTTTATTTATTGTACCTGAGTACCTAACATGGAATATTAGCTGGGACTTAGTTTAAATAAGTGAATTAGGATGAAGAGGGGGTGCTAGAATATAATCCTAACATCTACCTTTATTTTTTAGCCTAAGTATCCTTGACCTAGCCACATGCACTAAAATCATGTTCACACTTGGTTTTTGGTAAACTAGCTCAGTGGACCAACTTTCCCTTGCTTTTTGCCTTTAAAGGCTTAATATTATGGAAATATTGGTCCAACCACTTTCCTAAACCATTTAGACACCTAAGTGCATGTTCACGCCTAACCACATCTCATCCACTTAAGTTATTTGAGGATTGGCAGCCCACATGAAGATTCCCCCCTTAAATCAAGGGATTTGGTCCCCTAGACCATTTTAGCATGTTTTAAAGTTGCCTTCCTTGGTAAATGCACCCCTCTTCATGCTTTCCTTGTGGCTGATAGTTGGCATAGGTTGTCTTGACTCATTGTTTCTATTTTAGGCCTCCCTTTAGCTCTTCTTAGCCTTTTCTAGTTTTTAACTTGTTTTTTCCTAGTTTCCTAGATTCGACAATTTCTATATAACCAGCTCCATTTGGGATTGGAGGTTTAGTTGCTCATGTATTACTATTGTTCATTAATTCAATACATCTATTTTATGGGGCAAATTCTTTCTCTCCTCTTCTGAATATCAGCAAATTACTTATGTTTAATTTAACTAGAATTCTAGATCTATCGGAGTTTGTGCAGGAATTCTATTCAGGTATTTGAGTAGCACTAGTGATTATGATCAATGCTACCAAGGAAGACCATGATTGGACAAATTTTTTGACCTCTATGGCTTTTTTAGTGAATACTAGGTTGGAGATCTGGATTAGAGAAGATTTGCAAGTGGTTATGTGTTTAGCCTATTTGGAGGTATATTCAGTTGGATGAGTAAGAGACAATATGTAGAGGCACTTTCAACTACAAAAGCATAATACATGGAAGCCACTCATGCAAGAAAGGAAGAAATTTGGTTGCAAATATTGTGTTCAAGTATGGGGTTAGTAGATCGAGGTATAAGGATAGACTATGACAACCAGATGCAATTTTCTTGCAAAAGAACTAGGCTTACCATTAAAAGGAAAACCACATTGATGTTTAGTATCACTTTGTAAGGGATATGGTTGAGGACAAAAAGGTGTTGCTGGTAAATATGGACACTTTGAAGAATATTGCAGATGAATTGACAAAGTCTGTGAGAACTAAGAAGTTCTCTTGGTGTAGAGAAACTATGGGCATTGCAGGGCTCAACCAATGAATAAGCTCTCATGTGACTCCCCATGTCGAAAAGAAAACAATAAGTGGGAGAACATTGGGTGTGTGTTATATTTTTTCCATGACTAGCCTCACACGCGAAGCTAGGGGGTTAGAGGGGGATGGGCAAGCCCACTTTGTTGCGCTAGGTGAAGTGTCTGTCAGGGGGTTTGCAGTGGGGCTATAGTCCCCATGCACAGGGTTCGGGGTAGTGCCCCATGATTATTTTTTTAACCCTATATTAGGTGGGCAGACCTACCTATGTTTTACTGTATGGATTTCAGACATGGTTTTGGGCATGATGGTTTTCTACCCATGGTATTTTGTAGATATGGTAGAGGGAATATTGGTTATGTTTTAATCCATGGTTAATGGATGCTTGGGCATGTATATATATGTATTGTAACATTGAAAGGAATATTATGAAAAATCAATCTGGTAGTCCCAGTTTTGAGATCTAGGGGAAAATCTTTGTCTTTATCTATTTTATTTTTTATGCTCTCACCATTGTATATTTCCTATTTTTAAGAATTCGTTAGCAAGTAATTTATATATAGGGTTAAAAACTACAAGTGATCCTCGACTTTAAATTCTCTACAAGTTCTCTTTTTTTCTACATAACCCTTTTTCCTCTCTTGGGAACCTTTTACATTCTGTTGAACTCTGTTCCATTTTTGCTAACATGTGTGGCCCTAACATTATCCTATCTTCATGACTATTCCAATTGGTAGGACTCCTACATTTCCTTCCATATAATACCTTAAATGGGCTCATTTTCAAGGACTCATGGTAGCTATTGTTGTACTCAAATTCAACTAGGTGTAAATACTCCTCTCATTTGGTTGGTTATGACATAACATACATTCTTAGCATATGCTCAAGCACCTGATTCACCCTCACAATTTTCCAATTCATCTGTGGATGGTATGCAGTACTAAAATGTACCCAGGTTCATATTATTGTGAAGAGAGATTTCCTGAATGCAGAGGTAAATTTTGCATCTCTATCTGGAATAATTACCTTAGATATGCCATGCAATCATAACACTTGTTTCAGGAAAATATAAGCAATTTGAACAGTCTTGTGAGTATATTGTGTCGGGATGAAATGTTTTTTTACTTATTTTGTCTACCATGACCATGATTGAATCATTGTGTCTCTTTGATTTGGGTAGTCCTCTTATAGAATCTAGTGTAATAACTTCCCATTCCCATTGAAGAATGGGAAATTGGTGAAGAAGGTCAGTTGGATGTTGGTGTTTAGCTTTAACTTGCCGACATTATAAACACTTAGCCAAATACTCTCCAATATCTCTTCTCATACCTCGCCTAAAATAATCTTTTCTTATTTCTAGAAATAATTTTTGATAGCTGGGATGGGTAGCATATGGACTTCTGTGAAATTCATCTAGAATCATCTCTCTAACTGAAATCTGATTGGGAACATATATTCTTCCTCTAAAAGTTAGCAGATGATATTTGTTAATATTATATTCAGGCTATTTTCGAGGGTTTTTATTCTAATGGGTTTTCTTCCACAAAGAAGTGTATTCTAAATCCTTTTGGGTGGCTTCTTTAATAATTTCAGAAAATTAAATTATATCTGGTTCGAGTGAAGTTCATACACATAGTGCGCCCTTCTACTTAATGTATCTGCTACACAATTTTCTTTTCGTTTTAAATGCTTGATGTGAAATTTTAATTCGCTAAGAAAAGAATTCCATATCACTTAACAAGAATTCAGGTTAGGTTTCTTAAGATAAATGGTTAAGCTGTTATGATCAGTGATCAGCAAAAACTTCTTTCCCAATAAATAATGTCTCCATACTTTCAACACATGAATTATGACAACTAATTCCAAATTTTAAGCAGAGTATCTCTATTCATGTTCCTTTGGTTTCCAGTATTTGTAAGCTATCACATTCCCTTCCTGCATCAACACTTCCCTTATCCCTTCTTGGTAGGCATCACTGCGGACCACAACTTCCTTGTTTGGGTGAGTAATATGTAACATTGGGGAAGTGGATAATAATTGCTTTAGCTGTTCAAATATTTGTTGACAATCATTTGTCCACTTGAAATATCTTCCTTCATTCTACGGGAAAGTGATAGGATAAGAAATTTAGGAGAATCCCTCAATAAAACAATAATAGTACCCTACTAGGCCCATGAAAGATTGTATATTTGCAATGTTTTTAGGTACAAGCATTCCATAATTGTTTTGATATGTTTAGGGTCAATAGTTATCCCTTCGGCTGAAATGATTTGCCCCGAGTATTCGATTCAATCTTTGTATAAATTGTGTTTTGTAATTTAGGATATAAATAATGTTCCCATAAAACTTATAGCTCTACCTTTAAATGTTATTTATGTTTTTCTAGATTACTATAATGAAAGAGAATATTGTCTATAAATATGAAAATGAACTTATCAAAAAATAGGTGAAAAATACCATGCATCGAACTCATGAATGTCGCTGGTATGTTGGTAATTCCAAATGTAAAGAAAACCAACTGTAATGACCATAACGAGTCCTAAACACTATATTACAAATGTATTCTTCTCTTACTATGATTTGCTGGTAACCTAATCGTAATTTGATCTTAGAGAAGATTGTAACACCTTTCACTTGATGGAATAAATCATCGATTCGAGGCAAAATGTACTTATTCTTGATGGTCAACTTGTTTAGATGCCTATAATTAATGCAAATTCTTAAAGTGACATCCTTTTTCCTTCCAAATAGTACCAGAGCTGCCCAAGGTGACATGCTTGGGAAAAAGTACCCTTTGTCAAGAACTTCTTGTAATTTCATCTTTTGTTATATTCTCTCAAGTGTGTTTATACGGTAAGGATATTTTGACACTAGGACATCCCTAAGAACTAAATTTATTATGAATTCAGTATCTGCTTTTGGGAGAAGTCCTGGTATGTTCTTAGGGAACACATCAAGAAAGAACTGAATAAATGATATATTTTCTAAGGTAGTTCTTTTTCCCTTTGCATTAGAATACCTGACTTGTAAAGAATATATCAGACAGCTCATTCTTACACACTTTCCTAATTACTAGGTAGTAATAGGACGTAATTTTATTTGTTTTCTCACTCGGATTTCTTGCCTAGTACCATATTCAGTGAGGAAACTAATAGATTTGTCTTTACAATTCACCAAGGACCAATGTCCTTCTAACTAGTCCATCCCAATTAGCATGTCATAAAATCATAGTGGAAACACCTTTAAATTGACTCTAATTTGTTGCTCTCCTATTTAAATAGGAAAATCTCATACCTTAGTGGTCACTCTTCTCTTTCCTCCAATAGCTAATTGTACAAACCAGGGGTTTTTATATTTATGGGTCCATAAATGACACTTTTCCACCACCTAAGGATTGATATAGCTTAAACTTGCTCCTAGATCTACTAAAATAGATATAGTCTAGTTAAATAACTTACCTTCCAATTCTATCATGGTAGGTCGATAATATTCTTAATGGTCTTCCAAAGTAGCATTGATCCTTGGTATGTTCCTTGCCGCCTCACCAATTGTAGAAGCTTCTTGTATGTTACTAGCTTTGTCTCGTCTCATGCGATGGGGGAATTCTTATAATAATGGGGTTCACCACACCCCCAACATTGTAAGTTGGGTTTCTATGATTGGTTGGGTTTTGGCTTACTTGATACTTTTGCTTGCTTGGGTTCATTTCGTAATTTGGTCTTTTGTTGATTTTTCTGAGAATGTTTATTTTTCTGACCTTTATATGTACCCTTAAAGTTAGCATTCTTTATATTTTTGGTGTTTTGAATTTTTTTCCCCTTTTATTTGGCTAGTTCTTACTATCTTCACCTGTTTGCCTCATTTTATGGTAGCAAGTCCGAGCCTTTTGAATTGCCTCGCCCATTGATTGGGGGTTATCAAATTCTAACCTCTCCTTCATAAATGTAGGAAAACTAGTAATAAAGCATTGAACTTTAGCTTTTTCCTCACTTATATACTAAACGTATCTTAACAGGGATGTAAACTTTGTCATAAATACATCCATAGCAAGCTGCCCTAGCTTTAGGTCATGAAAATAGTTTTCCTTTTCATCATAAAATCATTCCATCAGATATTTATTTTTAAAATGCTTCTAGAACTTGTCCCAAGTCATCTCCTACTCTTAATTCCTCTCATTGTCTTTATTTATTGCCACTATAAGGTGGCCTTTCATTGAAACTGGTAAGTAGTCAATCTCGCCTAAAGGTTATTATCATACTCATAGATTTGAAAGTATTTTCTGATATTGATAATGTAGGCTTCAAATGCTTCCTCCACGTCTTCATCAAACATCTGGGGTTTAATCTTTTTGAAGTCCCCCTGCAATTCAATTTTCGTTTTTTTGTTTTACTTTTATTAGAGACATTGCCAAATTTCTCCTCATTATAGTCCTATCTCCTTTGAATCTTTGGGTATGGATTCTTTTTGGCATGTTATCATTTCTCTCTCTAGGTTCCTCATTTTTGGTTCCATTTTCAGGGCTAGGTATAGAATTCCTATGATTATGCCTTTCTGAGAGACTCTTCATAATTCACTATTGCTCCTACATCAGCCTTTAAATATCAGTTCTCAAATGAGCCACTTCATACTTTAGTTGTTGAATAGTTTCCAACAACATATTTGTTTGGTTTTGGTAATGGTACACCTCAATGAATGGTATAGGACTTGATTCTACAATTGACCTCATCGAGGGTCCACTTCCAACTCCCCTCCTCATTGTGTTTCACCCGTTTTGGAACATTAACACACTTTTTTATTACTCCATTTTCCAAAACTTGCCATAGTATTCAAACTATGGCTCTAATACCACCTATAACATCCATCACTAGCTTAAAAAAAAAATTACTTTACACAGTGATGACGAGAATCATGGGAAATTTTGTGTTCTTACATTCTAGATGACCTAATGAACATTGCAATCTAATGTCAAATGAGTTATTTCCTAGCAATATGTTGATGGTGTTGGACCTTCCAACATTCAGGGGATCTCCCCCGTATGAAGTCCCAACTAGAAGTCACAGCATTTGGTGTAGGAGTCTCATTCGGTATGATGGCTCAGTTGCCATTACCTTAAAGATATTCCTTAGCTCTTGCTTGTTAGAATGTGAGAGTGGTTTTCTTTGTCGTCAAATAATGAGGTTCACGTGTCTGGTGAGTGCTTAGTGCCGCTTGTGTCAAATTTCTTTCACTATAGACAGAGAGGGTGGAAGTGAGTCTCAGGTTGAAAGGGAATAGTCCCAACTACACTAGAGACACAAAACACAACAAGACATGCACAACTTCCGGAGGACTAGTCCACATAGATGCGGCAGTCACAAACACAAGGTGAATAGACAACAAACACAACACCCAGTGGAATAGTCCACACGAGTGCGACAGATGTTATAACAAGTTTACGAGAATGAATCTGTCGAGCGTTCGGCTGGATAGCCCACACATGTGAGACAACGTTATCAACTGATACAAAACATTTCCAACAACATATGTACTAAAACAACTTAAATAGTTCAACTGTCTTAATACATGTTAAAGTAACATGCACAACGGGCATCCAAAGAGTAGTCTTACAAATGAACATATATGTGTGAAAACATGTTGGCCTGTTAACAGGCTTCTGAGTTAACTGAATCTCTCAAGACACATATGTACACCATTACATCACTGACAGCGATTGTGGGGCATTGGCGCCATTTCTCACTCCTCAAAGAAAATATTACAGACTCTCAAGGCTATGTGGTAGGAGTGAAGGTGAAAATCCTTTTACATGTACAAATGAGGGTTATTTATAACCAAGGGTAAAACTGGCCCTTGTGCCTATTCGACTTCCCTCATGACTGTTTGAATTACATGACTCTTCAACTTTACATGGCTCTTCAGCTTTACATGTGGGTCTCTTGGACTTCCACATTACATTACATTGATTACAATAGTATGGCCCACAGTAGTGATGTGGCCAAGATGACTCATCACTTGACTCAACACGAGAAAGCTAGTATGTTCATGTTACTAGTGGTGTCCATGTCAAGTTGCAGTGTTGTTGAGTGATGGATGTGTTGTTGGTTTATAATAGCTTCACCTCTACATGGCAAGTTGTGTGGAGTTTTCGATGTTCTTGGTATTCACTTGATGTTGCATGTGCATGTCGCTCCTTCACTTGTAATTTAACATGCTTTGTGTGTTCGTCTATTCATGAACAAGTCTCCTTCCATGCACTGCTTATTCATCTCGTTTTTCATCGTGCCATGTCTCATCCATGTACCTGTATCTGCAATCAAGCATGACAAGACGATATCAAATCTAGAAATCTCCTAGTCTACCATGATGAATTTTCATTCACTTTTGGATGTAGGTGACTCAGAGAGAGGACAAGGCTTTGAAACTGTGCAAGGCAGATTCAACCCCAGATGTGGGCTCTCGGCACTGTCCATGAAAGCTATGCAGAGGTCACCAGGAGGCTAAGATAGGAAATCCAGATCAGTAGTGACTATCCATGGGATCTAGCTAAGATGGAGGGCATAACCACTTAATTTTTTTAAGGAGAGAGTGAAGGCAATAGAGGTAGACTAGTAGCAAAAATTGCGCCAATTTTCTAGGGGGCTAGCAACGGGATGCGGGAGGCTACTGGCAAAAATTGCACAACGCTGGGAGGTTGGCCTATTGGACATCCCTACATATTTTTTGAGCTGAGCAGGATGCTGGGAAGATGGGATATTGCTCATGAAACTGTGTAGTTTTCACGATGAGCAGCAGGTTGGCTCATAGTGTGACCGGCTGGAAAACTATGCAATTTTTTAGGGTAGTGAAGTGACACACAGTGGGTGTCTGTCTGGTAGGTCTTCATATATTCTTCAATCAATGGAAATAGTCATGCTTGGAATCATCTACACAATTTTTTGAATGAGTGATGCCTAGGGTCACTTCCTAGTCAAACTCTCCGGTTGACGACTTGGAGGCTTGATAGATCTTCTTGCGGGAAGCATAGTTCGGGATGACGTGCTGAGAAAATTTCGTGCTATTCTGGGTGATAGTCATTTAGGTGAATTCAAGGATTGCGCAATATATACTGCCTAGAAGACAACCTTAAGCTCTGCATAATTCTAGGTAGGAGTACATGATCATTGAGGGCTAAGACTGCGTAGTGCAACTCAGCGGAGGTATGGTTGTTGTAGGGTGGTCCAGTCGACATGTTTTCGACAAAATGACTTCGTACATGTGTGTCAAGTGATTTCGTACATGTATGAAGTTACGAACAAAAACTCAACATGTCTTCATGACAAGACAGATCGATCCATCAAGACAACATTCACTCAGTGTGATTAACCAACGGGTGCAAGAGACAAGCGTGACACTTGTGATAGTCGTTCAAATGCCCGCAGCAATGCTTGCGTGACAATACTAACAACATTGTGTGTGAGTGTGATAGATGTTTACATAGCGGAAAAGACTCAAACAAAACCTTCAACATCACCAGAACGAAGTTGTAAGCATGACATAGGAATCAACATGCCGAAGACGATAGTTAATCAAACAAGTGAAAAGGAGGCAAGACATATAGTAGAAACACATAAAATAACTTTTCATGTTTGCACACATGCAAGTTACTGAGGAAAGAATGATATGACAATGACAAGAGGTCCTGGAAACTCAAATAAGAGGTGTACTTTGAAAGGTGTTCCTTACTTACCATACTTACCTTTAAGATGATCATGCATCTGATGAAGTTTGCATGTGGTCCTGATCTTCTCCATCACTTGGTTCCTTAGTCCTTCTCCTCAACTCGTTGGAAGTGATTTCAGCTTGTCACCTTTTCCTATAGTTACTTAGAGGTGGATCTGCGCAATTTGAGCGGATTGTGACTACCGCCAAGATGAGGCCCTGGGAAGCTCCTCTCTCCAATTTCTGCATGCAAGATAGACACGACAACTTGGACAACATTGTGCAGTTTTGAGGCACATGAGACTGTTGGGGGATAGGTGTCCTCGGAGGACATGTCTATGCAATTTTTGAGTGTAGTGCAGGTGGAATACTTTGTGCATTTATGGAGAGTAGTTTTTGGCAACAGATAACTAGATGTTGATAACTATACAAGTCCTCTTAGATTTTCCCAGTTTGTCTGGAATGCCAAACAAGGTTTCACGAGAGGCTAACCTGTAGGTATGAGCAAGCAAAGAAAGAAAAAAGCAAAAATAAGAAGTAAGCGAGAGAAAAACAATTAAGAAAAGAAAGAAATAAAGAAAACCGAGCCAAATAAGAAAGCAAACAAACATGAAAAAAATAAATCAAAGCAAAGCAAGAAGAAAATATTACTCCTACTCCTACGCTAAATAGTGCATGGGCCTACTCATGTGAAGTGATATTTCCAATGTAGCCATCGGTGCATTGGCTTTCCCATGCTGGTGAAGGCATGGTTAGCAAGAAAGATATGCATGTAAACCAACGAACAAGAAAGATAGATCAATGAAGACAAACATGCTCGGAGTTCTAAAAAATCCAGAGAATAGAAAATAGCAAATGCACAAAACAAAGACTTTGCAGAAGTACCATGGTGTTGCGATGCACTGCATGCAGATGATAAAAATACACACTCTTTGCATTGTGACATATGAGTGAGCACAAGAAATAAAACATCTTATGCTTTGCAAGTCTGCTCATTGTGTAAGATTCCTCCAAAGCTTGAGCGATGGGATCATGTGACCTGAGCAGAGGAAATGAAATCTGGGTGTTTTTCTTATCTTCAAAACAAAGCAAAGAGTGATCAGGAGCCTTGGTTGTTTCAAAAAATTTCTGAGAGAATTGCGACTAACCTCAAGATAGCGAGGACCTGACATAACCATCAGCCCAGGCTGAAGTACCTTAGTAGCCTATGGGGTTTCCACTACATCAATAAGTAGATCATCAAAGACCAGTGGCTTAGATAGATTAACAGCGAGTGAATCAACATCATGATTAAATGAAGAAGTACAAATATCACGACAATCACGATCAGAAAATTCAGGATGTTCATCGGCATCCTCATGATTTGATTAATCATGTAGAGGGGTAGATGAGAAGCAAGGATGTTTATCCTCTGTGTTTTCAAAAATGATATATGAGAGATGGGATGAATTTTTAGAGGAAGTTATGTTTTCTTTGCAACATAATCACAAACTCACACCCGGTGTGACCTGTGAATGATCAGAAGTAGAGACATCTAGAAATGAGTTTTGACAGGGAGAATCAAAGTGGCATAATAACAAGGGATGTTAGGATAGAGCAGATGAAGCGTGGATGGAAAGGAGTCATCCTTCAATGTGGGTTCTTCTTTAGGTTCCCACACACACTCGTCATGAATGATAGCACAGGTTGGTTGCACAACAATAACTCTGTCAACAAATTAATCCTTGTTCACAACAAATGTGGATTCCGCAACAGAAGAATACAAGACAGTACAGTCTAGAGAATCAGCAAAACATGGATACAGAGGTTGAGGTAACAAGTCCACATGACAACCAGCAGGCTTGCAAGCCAAATCTACACAGATATCAAGAGCGGGTGGTGTAGGAGGATGTGATAGTCCAATATATGTGTGTGTGTGTTCTCCCACATCACTCTACGAGGGTGGAGGTGTTTGATAAGGGGAAGGCAGACAATCACTTATGACAACAACTATGTCTACTTTTGATTACGTAGGTCCATCACCGAAGTATGTTGGGAGGGGTTCAAATGATTCTAAGAGTCGTGGATTTTCAGATATGTAAAGAAGATGGTTTAATTTTCAATTGAGGAATTCCCAATCAACTCCATCTTCAAGAAATAGATATGCAAGATTACGAAAGAACATGTAAAATTGTTCAATGGATTCATCAGGTGCTTTCCATAATTTTAGAATTTCTTTGTTGAGTGCTTTATGATAAAAATGATTGAAAGCACAATCTATCTCTACGATTTGATTACGGGGAGAGTGAATAGATTTTTCGGGTAGCGTGGCATACCAATGTTGTGGTTGCCCTCGAAGCGTCTATGCAAACAACACACATGTCATGTAACCTTCAAATATTTCATGCCTTTCATAGGAGCCTACAACACCAACTACACGTCTAACCAAGGCTATTTGGCCTCCACCATCGTATGATTTACGTGAAAAGTTATTCTAGAGATCTTACGAGATTTCAAATTCATTTCCATAAGACATACACTCTGGAATAGAAATTATGTGTTTAGTCATGATAAGTATGTAGAGAATCAAAACAGATTGTGAGGACCCAAATTGTCATCTGGCCCTCCTTCTAGTGCGAGAGATGTTGATGGTAATGCACCCACCAAAATTCAGTGGATCTCTACGGTATGAAGTCCCAAGTAGACCTCATACTGTTTGGTGTAGGAGTCCCATCCAGTACGGTAGCTCGGTTGTTGTTATCTTAAATATATGACTTAGCTCTTACTTGTTAGCACGCGAAAGTGGTTTCATTTGTCTTTGAACAACAAGGTTTGCATGCCTGGTGAGTGCATAGTGCTATTTGTATCAAATTTCTTTCACTGTAGAGGGAGAGGATGGAAGTGAGTCTCAGGTTGAAAGGGAATAGTCCCAATTCTGCTAGAGATGCACAACACAATAGGACATATGCAACTTCCAATAGAGTAGTCCACACTGATGCGGAAATCACAAACAAAAAGTGAACAACTAGCATGGAAAACACCTAGTGGAATAGTCCACTCAAGTGTGATGTCAATTATAACACGTTTACAAGAATGAATCTGTCGAGTGTTCGGCAGGATAGCCCACACGGGCGAGACAATGTTAGCAACTAATACAACACATTTCCAATAGAATATGTACTAAAACAACTGAAGTAGTTCACAGGTTAAAGAAACATGCATTACAAGTGTCCAAAGAATAGTCTTACAAACAATTACAATACATGTGTGAAAATGTGTTGTCCTGTTAACAGGATTCTGAGTTATGTGAAAATCCTAAGACACAACTGTACACCATTACATCACTAACCTTGATAGCGAGGCATTGGTGCCACTGCACGCTCCTCAAAGAAAAGATTATAGACTCTTAATGCTATGTGGGAGGAGCCAAGGTAAAAAGCCTTTTACATGTACAAATGAGGGGTATTTATAGCCAAGGGTAACACTGGCCCTTATGAATGTTTGACTTCCCTAATGACTATTTGACTTACATGACTCTTCAATTTTACATGAATCTTCTTATTTACATATGGGTCTCTTGGACTTCCACGTTACATTACATTGATTACAATAGTATGGCCCACAGTAGTGATGTGGACGAGATGACTCATGACATGAATCGACATGACAGAGATGGTATGTTCATGTTGTTGGTGGTGTCCATGTTGAGCTTCAGTATTGCTGAGTGATGGGTGTGCTCTTGGTGTATCATACCTTCACCTCCACATGGCAAGGTATACGAAGTCTTCGATGGTCTTGGTGTTTTCTTGATGTTGCATGTCCACGCCTCTCCTTTGCTTGTACTTCGACATGCTTCGTGTGTTCGTTCGTTCGCAAATAAGTCTCCTTCAATGTTCTCCTTATTCATCCTGTTCATCATCATGCCATGTTACATCCATGTATCTGTATCTGCAATCACTCATGATGAGATGACATCAAATCCAAAAGTCTCCTAGTGTACCATGATGCATTATTATTCACTTTTGGATGTAGGTGACTAGGAGGGAGTACAAGGCTTTGCATCTGTGCAAGATTTCAAGCCTAGATGTAGGTTCGAGTGACTATGCATGAAAACTGTACAAAGGTCACTGGGAAGCTGAGATGGGAAATCCAGATCAGTAGTGACTGTCTATGGGATATGTCTCGGTTAGAGGGAATATCTACAGAATTTTTTCAGGGAGATAGTGCAAGTAGCAGAGGGTGACTGGTAGAAAAAATTGTGCAATTTTTCTAGGGAGCTAGCAGCAGGCTACGACAGGCTGCTGGCAAAAACTACGTAGAGATGGGGTGGTTGCCTATTGGATATACCTGCATATTTTTTGAGCTGAGTGGGATACTGGGAAGCTTGGAAACTGCGAATGAAAATTTTGCAGTTTTCAAGACAAGCAGCAGGCTGGCTGACAGGGTGACTGGCTGGAAAAGCCATGTATTTTTTTACGGCAGTGCAGTGAGAGACATCGGGCGTCTGTTTGGCATGTCTGTGCATTTTCTTCAATCAGTACAAGTGAACATGCTTAGAAGTCTCTACGTAATTTTTTGGAGTAGTGAGGCCTAGGGTAACTACCCGATCAAACTCTTTGGTTGACCAGCTAGAGGTTTAATGTATCTGCTTGCAGGCAACATAGTTTGGGATGACTCTCTAAGAAACTTCTGCGTTGTTCTGAGTAGTGAGGCCCAGGGTCACTACCTGATCAAACTCTTTGGTTGACCAGCTAGAGGCTTAATGTATCTGCTTGTAGGCAACATAGTTTGGGATGACTGTCTGAGAAACATCTGCATTGTTCTGGGTTATAGTTAGTTGGGTCTATTCTAGCATTGCATAGTGCAGACTGCCTGGGAGACATCCTCAAGATCTGCATAATTTTGGGAAGGAGTACATGATCACTGAGGGCTGAGACTGCATAGTGCAACTCAGCGGAGGTCTGACTATCGGAGGGTGGTCCGGTCGATAGGGTTTGGAAAAGATAACTAAGTGTGTAAACGAGTGACTTCTTACATGTATGACCTTGCCAACACACAGTCAACATGAATTGATGACAAGACACCTTGAACCATCAAGACAATATGTACTTAGTGTGATTAACTGAGGGGTGCAAGCGACAAGCACGACATTTGTGATAGATGTTCGGATGGCTTCGATGATGCTGCACGATAGTACTTACAACATCATGTGTGAGTGTGATAGACATTTACATAAAGAACACAACTCAAACACAACCTTCAACATTACCAGAAGTAGGTTGCAAGAATGACATAGAAATCTACACGCTGAAGACAACAATTGGTTGAACAAGTGAAAAGGAAGCAAGACATTTAGAAGAAACAAATAAAATAACTTTTCGTGATTGCACACATGCATGTTACTAAGGACAGGATGATATGACAATGACAAGCTCAGTCTCGAAAACTTGACTAAGACGTGTACTTCGAAAGGTTTTCTTTACCTACCATACCGTCAAGATGATCATCAATCTGACGGAGTTCGAATGTAGTCCTGATCTTTTCCATTACTTGGTTCCTTGGTCCTTCTCCTCAACTCCTTGGAAGAGATCTCAACATGTCACCTTTTCCTGTAGTCACTCAGAGGCATATCTACATAATTCCAGTGGACAGTGCCTGTGGTCAGGAAGAGGCCCTGCAAGTCCTGTCTCCATAGTTTCTGCATGCAATACAAACATGGTAGCTTCAATAGCATGGTAGCTTAAATAACAATAGTGTCTTCAAGGACACTACTATGGGATGGCGGTCCTCAGAGGACACATCTGCGCAATTTATCAACGCAATGTAGATGAACTACTTTATGCGTTTCTAGACAGTAGTGTTGGCTGCTTGAGTGCTCTACTCATTTTTGGAGAACACCGGTGGCTCGAGTCTCTATGGGTTGCAGGGTTTTAGTAGGCAAGGTAGGTTTCTTGATGGTTGCAGAAGGAAACTGCATAGGTCCAAGAAGCTGGATGAGGCTAGGTTGTTCGGGAAAATGACTAAGTGCAAGATCAATGAAACATATGTAAACATTGATAGGACTTTATTGTGATCGCATATAGACACTTAGTGACACAACATAGACCATCGAGAATGCATAAGACATACTTTGTTTGATGCAAAAACTTTCAAGAAAAGAGTGCGTGAAGTGAGTGTGAAACATGTTTACGTGATGAAAACCACTCATGCGCACAATCTTTCCCTTGAAGCAAAACAAATTCCCTTTACATGACAAACAACAACCCCTATGCCGAAAAATGACACATGCTACATAAAGGCGAGAATGCAGATAACTCTTAGGCTCAAGGAGGGGAGCCTGAAATCATTAGCTTACCAATAAGTGACCAAATATGATCAATCGTAGGATCAAAGGCAGGCTTCGAAATTTGCATGCAAGACAACATTTTGGAGGGTGGTTGTAGATGCTACAACACAATACTAAGGTCACTATGATAATACATGGGTTCATGACCATTATGATATTTCCCATAATTATTACTTACTCTATAGTTTTATGATTATACGCAAAGCATATGCTAAGCAAGGATTGTAATTCGTATACATTATAGACCTAATATACAAAAGTTTTCAATTCAGTGGTTATATCGATGGGTAACTTAATTGGCCATTAACTAGATTTATGACATGCTGTGCCAAGCATTATGTTGTGGGACAAGAGATAAACATGGAGTTTATGTTATTTTTTGTAGCATCAGATGTCTTCTAGTCAAAAAACTTTGTGGAGAGGCTAGAATACATGAGATCTCTGAAACCCATAAATCATTTATGGAAATTCCACCTAGAAATGAGTTAATCAGATTATTAACTAGATTTTAAATATTTCCTAAGTCTGAACTTGAGGAATATGATTAATTAATCATTATTAATTAAGTGGAGGAAAGAATCATCTAGAAACTCACACAAATCGATCCTGAGATGATCCTAGCCATCAATTATGTTTTAATCTTGGTCATTTGTGCTCTAACTGAGTATTATAAAAGGACATTGATGTGGTGATGGAGAGATCACTGGAGACACTTGAGCAGTTCGATTTCTTGGCAGATCGATTTCCATTGTAGCAACATTCATTTGTCTGAGAAAGATAAAGATCAAAGTAGTGAGTGAGGGGCAGGTACAATGATCTAGATCCAGATCCAGAGAGGTAGCAGCAAGAGGGTCGAGTTATCCTAGTGACGCAACATAGAGCACTATGCAGTAGCTTCAAAGAGTCAAGTTCGATTTGCTGGACATAAAATTTCTCTGAGTTCTAGAGATCGGGTAAAGGTTTTAGAAGGCCTACGAGACAATTTCCTCAGCAAGTGGAGGTAGAACAACTTCATCAGAGACTGGTTGGATACTTGACGTCAAGTAGACTACATAGAGCAATGTAGAGGCTGACGCATAGGATCAGAGGGTCAGGTTTCTAAATGCAAATTGTGTCAAGATTGTTAGTGGAGGAAGGGTAAATTCCCTTCAATAATTTTCCCCAAAATTTCTTGTTGTCGATCTCCAGTTTCAGGAATTTAGATTGTACTCAGATTTTCATTGCTGCATAATAATAAAAACCCTCACTATTGCATTGATTTTCCCATGTTCGGTTTTTTTAGGGACTTTTGTCTAAATAAATGTTTCGTATTTTATGTGTTAGGGCTAGAATTTATCAGCTTCCAGCATTTTATTTTTCTTCATAATTTTATTTGTGACAGTTGCAGTGTATATATTTTGACATTTTGTCGTAGCAGATAAATTTTTGATTAATTAGCAATTAAGAAAATAATATCAGCTTTTGTAATAGGATACCAGTTTGGAATTTTCACATGGTGTCAGAGGACAATTGATGAACTGGAGAGCTCAGAAATGAAAAAAGGAATCTTTTCTTCTCAGCAAGGGCAACACAGTCTTTTGCCAGGAGGTCAAGTTGCTTGAGGAGCTTCCTTTTTTCTAAGTGAATGGTAGAAAAATTCCATCCTTCCAAATCAAGTCATTCTAGAGGTAGAGGGACTAGCTCAGTTCTTTCATTGGGAAGATCTTTAGTTGGATGTAAGGGTTTTGCAACAATACACTAAAGTCGAATCAACATCAGTGTGGAAGAGAGAAGAGAACCCACACATGGAAAAAATTTCATGGAACTTCTAGTCTCAAGAAGTTTGGCTTTCTGTGCAGATTAGCAGTAGTTGTGATAAAATAGTCTCACTCGAGAAAGGAGTGGGAGTAGCTAGGCAACAACCAAAAAGAAGGAAAGAGGATGTTTTCGATAGTTAATTGACATGACCACTCTTGGGCTTCAAGATCATGACAAGTTGGATGGAGCTTCCAAATGCATCATCTGGAAGGCGAGGATGTCATTCCTTCTAGATGAATATGGCTTCAAAGCCTATATTCATGCGCTAGTGGTGATTCCAACGGATGCAAATTAGTATAAATAATACAAGAAAGAGATGGCACAAGAGAAGTTGTTAATCCTATATGGAGTTAGGGATCATGTTGTCTCATATATAGCTAGAAAAGATACTGCCAAGCAGATGTGAGATGCTCTCTCCATGTTATATGAGGGTAGTTTCAAGCAACGAAAGATTTACCTATAGGAGAAGCTGAGACTCCGAGACCAGTTGTCATCTATTGGTGTAGCACCTCAACTGACAGAGCTAATGCGATTGGCACTCGACAATGTCTCATAGGAAGGATAGGTCTTTGTCCAAAGCATATTGGGAAGAGTTAGGCTAACATACTAGGATAGAATGTGGGCTAATTTGTAGCAGGAGGAGTTGAGACAAGATCTATTAAAGAGCTCCATTAGTGGCAGCAGCGATGAATCAAAGATGGTGAAGGAGGAGGAGAATGTGGCCCTCACATTAAAGGGTCATAGTCAGGGACAATGGGAGAAGATAAAGAAGAAGATGGACTTGTCAAGGGTCAAGTGCTTCAGATGCGGTGAGCTCGGTCACTAAAATACCCAGTGTCCTCTTAGGAAGAATGGCAAGGAGGAGAAGCAAAACTAGCATATAACCTTAGGAGAGATCGATAGGATTTCGTCTAGGCTGGAGGAAGAATTCTTTATGTTTTCCAATATATGTCTAAGAGTGAGGTGGGGTACTCGGTGTTGTAGCCCGAGTGGGAATGATCCTTAAGGAGTCCACCTCATGGATCATTACCTGGCTATGGGGACCCATAGTACTCAGTAGTAGGATGATGAGTGGAAGTTGATGTAGTCTGAGATCGAGTGATAGTTGTAGAGACTAGTAGCAGCCCAATTCTGGGGAATACAATGCAGATTTTCCAGTAGTGAAATTGGTATAATGTGAAGTCAGCAACAACATAGATTCTTTAGTTTTTGTGCATGCTAGAAGCAGTCAAAGACTCAAGAAACAGATGCATCATACTAATCATAGTTGATTCAGTATTTTAGATGCTTATTAGTTGCAGCAACAACAAATAAGAGGGAGTTGCAGTGCAGATGTAGTGTTAGCAATAGTATGGAAGTGTCAGCAGTAGCATAGATGCAACGTATATTAGAGTTGCGCAGGGGTTGGTGGGTAGTAACAACTAGATATGAGCAATGTGACAGGTGATGATACAGAGACAGAGTTTTGTGGCAGGGTGTGTAGCACTAGACCACATTCCTCGCTAACATGTAGTGTTAGTTTTTGTATCATCGGATGTGTTCCAATCACGAAACTTTGTGGAGGGGCTAGAATATATGATATCTCCAAAATCCATAAATTGTTTCTCGAAATTCCACCTAGAAATGACTTAATTAGATTGTTAACCAATTTTAAAATATTTCCTATGTCTAAGCTTAGGGAATATGGTTAATTAATTTGTATTAATTAAGTCAATGCAAGAACCATCTAGAAACTCACACAGATCAATCATAATATGATCGAGCCATCTCGTGTTTCAATATTGGTCGTTGGTGCTCCAACAAAGGATTATAAGAGGAGGTCGATGTGGTGATGGAGAGATCACTTGAGACACTTGAGTTGTTTGTTTTCTTGGCATATCAATTTCTAGAGTAGTAGAGCTTAGTTGTTCGAGAGCTCTAGAAATTGAAACAATGAGTAAGGGGCATGAATAGTGATCCAAAGGAATATTTCAAGAGTGAGGCAATGTGGAGCACTCTACAGTAGATTCAGGGAGGGAAGTTCGGCTTGTTAGAGAGAAAATCGTTCTCAGTTCCAAAGGCTCAGAAGAGGTTCCGCAAAGCGTGAGAGACAATTTCCTCAACAACTCAAGGGAGAACTACTGTATCAGAGATTGGTTGGGACCTTGACATCGAGCAGACTGTGTAGAGCAGTAACGCAGAGGATGATGCAAAACACAAAGGGCTAGAGGAGGAGTTTTTGAAGGGAGGTTGTACAAAGATCGTTGGTGGAAGAAGGGTAAATTCCCTTCAATAATTTTGCCCAAAATTTCTTCTTGTGCTTTTTTAGTTTCACACATCGAGATTGTACTCATATTTTGAGTGTTGCATAACAATAAAAAACCCTCACTATTCCCAAGTTGGTTTTTTCTGAGGACATTCTCCAAAAATAATTGCGTCATATTTTATGTGTGTGTGATAGCATTTGTCATATTCTAAGGTTTTATTTTTCAGCAAATTTTTATTTGGTAAAGTTTATTTATTTTGATGTTTTTCGTAGCAGATAAAATGTTAATTAATTAATTAATTAAGAGAAATATTATCCGTTGTTGCAAATGGATTCTATGATATTTTACATCTATGATATTTTCCATAGTGATAAATTCTTAATTAATTAACAATTAAGAGAAATAATATCAATTGCTGCAATTAAATTCTAAATTCGAATTTTCACAGTTTATCTAGTCGATCGAACTATGTCGAAACCCAATCGTTGATCCGGTAATCTGATGGTCCTGCTGTTTTTCAAGTGTTTAAGGAAAAACCACCCAATTTTCTCCCTTATTTCCCGAATCATTTGCATTTTATCTTATGCATGAAGGTATCTACGGCAATCCTTTGTTGAACCATGTTTCCGCTAATAAGCCCTGCTCACACGAGAGTCACAATAATTTTTCATGTTGCATATCATTTAGTCCTTCAGGGTTTCGTAGAAAGCTGAATTTTCCCTCATTTTTTTACGGCTACTGTTTCGACAATGTAGCCGGGGTACCCCAGGTCTTGATATTATCGGTTCCCACTTCGGCTTTCAGGTAAAAACCCTCGCACCTCACAGTTTCATGGCTTGCTAGTGTAAGGTAGATTTATTTGCATAATAACTCTTCCTGGTTTCCCCTATTCAGAGTGCCATCTTCCAGCTTGTCGTCCAGGAATCACCAGGTAAAAACTGGAGGGAATTGACTCCTATGCATGAGTTTTTTTTCTGATGGGATTCATTCTTGACACGGGTTTGACTTCTTCCTCTCTGCATGCAGGTGTATACATAGGTAGGATATTCAAACCGCTTAGTGTTGAGTTGCCAAATCATTTCCTGCAATGGAAAACTGGTCATCCCAACACCATGGCCTTACACATGGTTTCCTTTCACAGGTGCACAAGTTTTCCTTTTGTTTTTAATGGTCCTTACTGCCTCTGTTCTGGAGGTCCGATAGGGTTTTCACGGCATAGCCCGCTCTAGTGAGCTCATATTGGTAAATCGTTTTGTAATTAATGGAACCTCTGGATACTATTCCTAGGGTTTGAAGTTTTGTAAGTTAACGGACATTTTGGATGTTTATATCAGCTGTAACGGCCATTCTCACCGAACACCTGAATTATTCTCATTGTGTTTTCGCTTTAAATTAAGTCATGATTTTCAAGGTTTTGTGGAATTGCACCACTCCTCCACGATTTTTTTCTTTATTTTTCATTGTTACCTATTTATTTGCACAAATGTAGAATTGGTAATTTCTTGTTGTCATAAATGTTTATGAAGATTTCAAGAAACAATTTCTTCAGATAATATTTGTTCATTGTTGCCAATGGTTACGAGAGTTTTTCCCACTACTATTATTATTATTATTATTATTTTATGTTTAAAATATAGTGTACGAGGGTTTGAGGCTACAATTTAATTTGTTATTTTTAAAAGTTGTGTCAAGTTAGGAATGAGACCAGGTGGCTAGTTAAGTCTGGCCTAGTCAGAGTTGTAACCTGGTCGTGACCACCCTTGCCCAAAAAAACTAACCCTTGACCAAAAGATGTAACATTGGAGCACAGTTCACTTACTCACAGTCCACACCCCTTATGCTACGTTCGAATTGTATGCATTTTTCCTTCTCTGATTCTCCTACCAGTATCAGGCAGCGGCCAAATCTCTCTTGTTTTTACTTACTATATCTAAGACTTCCTTCAGTCTTTTGTTGTAACGTATATACCACAAAGGGTTCTTAAAAAGAACTTCTCGTCAACCATTTCACAGTAACTCTTAAATTCCAAAGAACTGTATTCACTGATACCTCTTTTATAGTAATTTTCTTTTAAGGGTTTTTTTCGAAAAGTCAAATCATTTAGATATTTTATGCCCAGTACTACTCTTTTATTTTTAGTCGAGTAAAACAAATCACAAATACATTTTTCACATGCTTTTATTTTGTGAATAAGAATAGGTATACACAAATAAGTTATCATTAAGTTATCACATTTTTTATTTTATAAACCAGAATAATTATTCAAAATACATTATCTCTTTTTTGATCAAGTGAGAGTGGGATTTTCCATTAATTTAAACAAAATAAATATTGTACATTTTTTTAATGGAGCCGAGCACGGTAGCATTAGCTTTGTAAAGCTTCAACGGATAACTCGGATATCAGAACCCTGAACCTAATTCAACAAGACTACAAAAGAACGATGACATGACAATCTGCCCAGCAAAGAGTGCAAAGAATACAAAATGACACCCAATAATTGTCTGCCCTCAGGGTGTCACTCTGTAAAACCAACGATTTAAAACTTGCTTATCGAACTAGAAGGAGAAGTTGATAGATTGAGCTCTTGAGCCACATAAAACCAGAAGCCCATGAAGGCAGGGCCCACAGATCCAAAGGCCCATAAAATTACCACAAGTGACCCAAGCACTGTCCTTAAACTTCGATTATCTTTCAAACCTGATGACCGTGCGATTCCGCACTCGACGATCCAACGTCCATGAATTGATTTTGGGATGAAACCTTGCCCAAACTTTATTCCTACATATGGACTCGAAGAGAATCATAAGCCGTCGCACTAAACTATTTCGGGTCTGATTGAAGAATTAACCGTCGTTCATTTTCTCCACTCGAAATCCATAGGATGGAAGAGTTCTAAAGTGATTACTCCAACTTGCCCATGGTTTAGCCTATCTTACAGACCCGAAGAGTTAATAAGCCACCACACAATAAATTTTCGGGTCGGTTTAGAGAATTATCTTTCATGTTGTTTTCTGCCTGAAATCCATGGGATGAAAGAATTAATAAGAGATCTTGGCAACTTGCCCACTCCTTACAGTTCCTTATAGACTCGAAGAATAAATAAGCCCCACTCTATAATATTTCAGGTCCATTTGAAAAATGATCCTATGTGCATAATTCCACCCGAAATCCATAGAATGATGGAGTTCAGGGCAATTTGTGGTCAGCCACCTACCAACCTGCCTGCATTCTATCACTTGCTCCTTCCCTGTGCTTGGTCCACTTCCTACTGATTCCATTGGTCTTCTCTTTGCTTATTTCTCATACCTTGAAAGTGCTCCCTGTCTTTGATAGCCTGTTTGTGACAGTCCTCATGCAATTTCCCCGATGGCATCGTCATCGAGGCATATCTTTGATTGTTTCTTGAACAGAGTACTCCTTTGTTCACTAGATGATCCGCTAACCTGTTAGCTATTCTACACACATGAACAAAATTGAGGGTTCTCAGGTGGGATTGTATGCATTGATAGACCTACAATAACCTCAAGTGTTTCGACACTCTTTCTAGTGTTGTACTATTGCATATCTTCTTGACCAAATTGATTATCAATTCAGAGTCAACTTCAATGATGGTGTTATGTAAATTTGCTTCCATCAAGATTTCTAGGAATTGCTTTAAGGCCATGAGTTTTACCATTTTGTTAGTGGCTTTCCCCAAATGACTATGAAAGATGAATTTTATGTTACCCTACTCATCCCTTATGACTCTGCCATAACCAACTGCCCTAGGGTTTTCTTTAGAGGCACCATCTATATTAAATTTCAAAAAACCATGAGGAGGAGGTTGCTAGAAGTCCTTCTCCACTTTTGTATGCCTTACAATCTTGCTTATTCCCTCGGGGAAGGGAAAGTGGAGACCCAAATGCATTAGTATTTGTGCATCTTGGTCTTGAGGTGGTTCTTAGGGGCAATTTTTATAAGTGTTCCGACAATCTCTTTGAGCTATCTAATGATCTGAGCTATGATGCTCTGGGATGAGCGAATTCTGTTCTCAAAAGTTCTAGTGTTGCGCTCTTTCCAGACATTCAAGATTAAAAAACTTGGAACCAAAGTCCAAGCTTTGTTGATTATTTCATTACGTGAGAAGTTTTTCCTCCAATTCTTCAAAGTGTCAGTGATACTGAAGTTGTCCCTGTCTATTTTTCTGAAGCTTGAAGCCACCCAATTCCATAAGGAAGAGGTGAAAGGGTAGAGGTTGAGTAGGTGTTCCATAGTCTCTTCTCGTGATTCAGACAAATGGCATCTAGATGGACCCGCTACATCTCATTTCCGAAGTATTTCCCAAGTCAGGATTTTTTTATGTTGCACCAACCACATGAACAATTTGATTTTCATCTTGTGTAGGTTCTGCCATAGTTCCTTCCATACCTTATCATGGTTTGGAATGTCGAGCCCTAAAGCCACTCTCCTGGCTTCTTTGAGGTTGAAGTTGCCTTCATTGTTTCTTCCCCATCTCAGTTGGTCAGACGATGTTGATGTCAAAATCTTTCTCTGTTTCAAGATCTCAGCAAGAATATCATCTTGGGCCTTCAAACGGGTCTCTTCATTATATACCAGATCCTTCCATATTCTCCATTTGCCCTTGTTCCTCGCCTGATCTCAGAAATCACTTACCCTGAGTAGACCTTTACTATCAGTGTCATTCTTGAGATTGGCTAGTTCTTCTCTTAACAGGTTAGGTTCTTGCTGCCAATTTTCCTCCCGAAACCAAGCTAGGTTACCATCTCTAATCTCCCAGAAACTATGCTTCTGTACAATTACTCTATTCTCCCAGGTATTTTTCTATATGAGGGACCCCTTAATGGGCCCAAACATTCGAATGTGATCCCTTTCTTTCCAATTATTTGCATACTTCTGTTTCCAGATCTTGGCCCACGAGGTTACCTATTCCTTTAGCCATCTCTAACATAGTTTTACCCCTAAAACTTTGCTTAGGGTTTCAATGTCATGAAGTCCCAAACCTCCATGGGTCTTAGGTTTATAGAGCTTATCCCATGCGACCAAAGCCCATTTCTTTTTCTCTTCCCCTTTGCCCCAGAGAAAGTCCCTTTGGATATTTCGGATGAGTTGCAAAACTCCTTCAAGAGCAGGAAGAGTTGATACCATGAAGATGGGAACAGTTTGTAGGACAAATTTTGTTAGGACTAGATTTCTTGCTACATTCAAAGACCTGCTTGTCCATTTCCTAACTTTGTCTTGGAGTTTATTGATTAGTGGCTCCCAAAGTTTCTTGCTCAGAGGTTTGTCCGTTAGAGGTATTCCTAGATATTTGGAAGGTAGTTGTTCTCTTTGGAAGCCGATAATTCTGGGGAGGTTTCTCTGAATAGAAACATCAGTATTAAAAAAGAAAATCTTTGATTTGGTAAGGCTTATCTCTATACCAGCAGCCATGGTAGAGTCATTCAGGATTTGTTTGAAAGCTTTAGCTTCCTTGACCATGGGTGTACCTCACAACATAGTGTCATCCACAAATTGTTGATGAATCAAGTCATCTCCATTCAGGGTGAGTTTGAGACCCTGGATTTTGCCTTCTCCCTTGGCTGATTTGATCGCATTGCCTAAACCTTTCATCATGAGAATAAAGAGGAAGGGGGAGACCGAATCTCCTTGTTTGTGGCCTCTCGAAGGCCTAAACATTCTGGATGGTGAGACATTAAGAAAGATTGAAAAGCTAGCTGTGGTGACAAGGGCCATTACCCATCTTATCCAGTTGTGCTCAAATCCATACACTTTTAGTACTTCCCTGATATAAGCCCAACTTAGCTTATCATAAGCATTCACTAGGTCAAGTTGTATGATCATACCTGCTTGCTTATTACTCTTGAGAGAATCTACCACCTTGTGTGCTTGTGATGTTATTTAGAATTTATCTTCCTTCCAAATATCCAGTTTGCTCCTTAGACACCAGAGTTGGAAGAAGGGGCTTGAGCCTGTTTGCAATTACTTTGTATATAATTTTGTACACCACATTGCATAAAGCTATGGGTCTTAATTTTTCTGGTGTCATTGGTTTCTCCTGCTTTGGAATCAAAGTTATGAAAGAGGCATTAAGCACCCTCAAAACAGTTTTAAATTTTCTCTAGTCCTCCACCACGTCAAGGATATCTTGTTTGACTATTTCCCAACATAATTTGAAGAAGTCTACATTGAACCCATCCGGGCCTGGATCTTTCCCATTTTTCATCTCTTTAATGACTTCGTTGATCTCCTCTTTAGTCACTGGCTTGTTAAGATTGTAATTGTCTTCTCTAGTTGTAATCTTTGGAATGTACTTTGTGAAGTTGTTGATGAATTGTGATCTATCTATGAGAGGTTCCTTTGCTATGCTTTGGAAATGTTGTCCCAGAGCAGATTCTATTTCTTTGTGGGTGCTAAGCTGTTTTCCTCGAGTATGTTTGAGTTTTGAAATCCTGTTATGAGCCCTGTGTTCCATAGTTGACTTATGAAAAGATTCTATGTTTCTTTCCCCTTCCTTAATGTAATGCACTCTTGATTTCTGTCTCCAGAAGATCTCCTCTTGTTGGCATCTGTCCTACCATTCCCATTGAAGAGATTCAGCTTCTATTTTTCTTTCCTCGGTAAAGCCATCTGTGATGAGGATCTGGTTAATCCCCTGTAATTTCTGTTCTACTTCTTTTTGGGCTTTGAAAATATTGCCAAACTCATTTTTGTTCCAATCTTTGAGCCTCAGTTTGATGTGTTTCAATCTCTGATGTAGTAGGAACAAATTAGTTCCCAAAACGGGTATATATTTTCCCCACCATTTTCCAATATTTCTGATGAATTCAAGGTGAGTGAGCCAAACATTTTCAAACCTAAAAGGTCTGTTTCTTGGAGTGCCTATAAAAAAAGCTTCCAGTTGGGTAGGCCAGTGATCTGAGACTCCAAAAGAGAGAATGGAGGCAAACAAGTCAAGGCTTGTGAGAATGAGGGCCTCAGAGATTATAAATCTGTCTAGTTTAGAGGCTACTTGAGAAGCCCCTCCCCGCTTGTTATTCTAGGTGAAGGTACCATTTTTAGTCTCCATATCCACTAGCTTCATGTCATTTAGGAAGTTCTGGAAGGCAATGGAGTCTTTGCCTAGTGTTCTGGTCCCACCTTTTTTTTCTGAAAGAGATCTGATCATATTAAAGTCCCCTCCCAAAATCTAGGGCATAACAAGATGTCTTTCTCTAAGCTCCTCTAGCAAGATAAGAAGCTTGAGATTTTCTTCTAGTCTTTGAGGACCATAGACATTTGTGCTCAAATAGACTTCCCTATCACCCAAAGGTTGGATCACCATTGAAAGGTAGTTCCTGGATGCTTCAGCATGTAGGATTTTAAGTTTCTGGGGGTTCCAACGTGTGAGAATCCCTCCTGCTGTGTTGTCTGCTTTAACTTCTAGACATTCATTGTTGAGAATGCAACAAGATGATGGAGCTTAGTGGAAAGGAGTCGCCTTCACTAAGTGGGCCCGCATGCAAATTATGGCGCAAAGTCTATTTTTAGACTATGTCTATTTTTAGACATATGGATCATGGTCTATGAGTTGTAGGATGTTGTTTATGGATGATTGGTCATGTTGGGAAAAATAGATGGACTTCTATTTTTGGTTCATAGCAGAGTGATCAAAGTCTATTTTTAGACTGCTAGGCTAAAAATAGAAAAGTCAAATATTATTGTCTCATAATAATATTTAGAGTATAAACTTTATCTTATCCTCTTGGAGCACTTCAGTTTGAGCTATAGATGTGGCACATGCAGCTGTTAGAAGGAAATATGCTTTTCTTAGGAGTCAGTTCAGCTATTGCATGCAAGACATCAGTTAGAACTCATGCATGTGAGTTCTGTGGAGTTGGATGTGGAGTTTATGGAATTGTGTTCAGTTTGACTTTGTTAAACTAGTTGTACTTAGTCTAACTGCAAATAGACTAGTGATGAGTTGTGTGAATTAATTATTAACTCATAATACAACTGAAGAATACATTAGTTAACTCAGTGCATGTACAGTTCAGTGGAGACAGGTGTTAGAGGTTGAGATTGCTATCAGTTGTGACTATAGTTGTGCATGAGATCTTGCACAAGCAATGTATTGAGTATGCCCATGATAATTGCCCAGTATATGCCCAGTGAAATAACATGTGCTCACGTGATTTCCAGTGTGAGTGATTTTCACATGGTATTGTGTGCAATAGAGGCAAGCAAAGCAGCAGAGGAGATTTGAACCTGTGACTTGTTCGAATCTGAGCTAGTTTTGTGTGTAACAAGTGGAGATAGTGCTGGATACTTGTGAGGAGTATTGTACTATGTATTTTTACATGTTATCAATCATTAATCTACAGATAGTGTGCGGTTTTTCAGCTGTAAGCTTTCCCCAGGATACATACTATGTTAATGTGTGCATGCAATTGATGTTTCATTGTTTTTTATGCTGCTAAATTGATTATCAACGTAGAGGAGGTTATGTATTATGCATGTATTCCGCAATAGTGTATAATCGGGATAATCTCTGTTGAATATGTGTTTATTATTCAAAATTTCTACATGGTAGCAGAGTTGTTGATCATCAGATCTATTATTCAGAAAGTGTTTACATCTTATTTCTTCAGGCAGAGTCTGTAATCGGGCCAGGTAGCCTCTAGATTCATCCTTCCTTTGGAAGGTGAGATATCTAGTAAAAGCCCATATAGTCAATCTCTGTACGAGAAATACTTTGTTCTCACGAATCTTAGATCGGAGGCAGTTGAGTTTGGAGCTGGTGGAATTCGAATTTGCAGTAGCGTTTTCTTGGTATCAACGTGGCAATGTCTTTCAACGGATTGCGATTGGAGTATGCTGTTGAGGGCAGCTCGAACTATATTGCATGGAAGGATAGGGTGGAGGCAGTGTTGGATGATAATGGGCTGAAGGAGTTCATAGAGACGGAGGTCCCAAAGCCTACTGATGCTGCTGCAGCTGAGGTTTGGCAAAAGAAGACAACAAAGTGTCGAAGGATTCTGTTGGAGGGTGTGAAGGATCACATTATGTCCACCCTGCATGGAAAGGCTTCTCCATTCTTGAAGTGGAAAGCATTGACAGATCTATTCCAAAGTAAGAGCGATCAGAGGAAGCTGGTGCTCAAGGATAAACTCAGAAACATCAAATGTGAGAATGGAGACAGTATGCCCAAGTATCTCACGAAGTTCACTCAGTGCAGAGATGAGCTGGGAAGTGTGGGGGTGATTGTCGATGATGAGGACTTGGTGAGCTTGGCTCTCCTTGGTCTTTCAAAGAGTTGGCATTCCTATCAGGACTCTGTCAATGGTCAGGAGAAATTGCCAGGATGGGAGAGACTGTGGTCAGATCTTGTGCAGGAGGAGATCAGGCGGAATACCAGGGATGGATCTTCATCAAAGGTACCTCATGAAGAAAATTGCGCTTTGGCTGCCAAAGCAAAGAAGGGGAAGAATAAGAAAGATTCTGAGTCTGGTGCGAAAGGCAAGAAGTAGGACATGACCAAGGTGAAGTGTTTTCACTGTCACCAGCACGGACACTATGCCACTAATTGTCCGTAGAAGTAGAAGAATAAGCAAGCTCCTGGATCTGCACCAGGAGAGGCTCTAGCCTCGCAGTTTGAGCTTGATTTTTCATTAATCGCATGCTTGGTTTCAAGTGTGAAGGGATCAGTGTGGTTCTTGGACAGTGGTGTGTCTTTTCACATGACAGGAGATCGAGATTTGTTTTCTAATCTGGAGGACAAAGATCTTGGAGTGCACATCAATATGGGTGATGATGGTAGATACAGTGCGACCGATATCAGTACCATTTCCTTTCAGAGGGAGTTTGGTAAACCCTTCGTATTGAAGGAAGTGATGCATGTTCCAGGATTGAAGAAGAATCTTATCTCTGTGGCGATGTTAGAAGACAAGGGATATGATGTTGTTTTCAGTGAGGGAAAGGCTTTCCTGTGCAGTAAGACAACTGCAGAAACCCGGAAGATAGGGGTTCAAGTGAGGAACCCTTTTCAGTTGCATGTAGATGGATGTGCAACAATTGCATGCAAGGCAGAAGCATTGGTGAGCTGGGATGATGGCGAGCTGTGGCACAGGAAATTGGGTCACCTTCACCATGGAGCCTTGAAGATACTGTAGCAGATCACTACGGGGCTTCCTAAAGGCACTCTTGCGTAGTCAGATTAGTGCAAGGGGTGTACTTTGGGAAAGTTTGTGAAAGCCACCTTTCACGAGAAGGATAGTCGCGCCATGGTGATCCTTGAGAGAACTCACACAGACGTGTGTGGACCTTTCTCAGTAGCTTCGACAGCAAAACACAAGTATTATGTGATCTTTGTTGATGATTTCTCTCGTAAGTGTTGGATCTTCTTCATGCAGAAGAAGAGCGAGACATACTCAAAGTTCTGTGAGTTCAAAGCACTGGTCGAGAAGGAGTTGGGGAAGAAGGTGAAGGCTCTTAGGAGTGATAATGGTGGTGAATACATCTCTGGCGAGTTCAAGGATTTCTGCAATGCAGAAGGGATTCGAAGAGAGCTCATAGCTCCCCATAACCCACAGCAGAACGGGGTTGCTGAGCGGAAGAACAGAATGATCGTGGGTGCTGCACGAACGATGTTGCATGATCAGGGCCTACCCCTTCACTTGTGGGCAGAAGCATGCAATATAGCAGTTTATGTGCAGAACCGTTGTCCTCACAGGATACTTGGCATGAGTACACCCGAGGAGGCTTATTCTAATAAGAAGCCTGATCTTTCTCATTTGAGGATTTTTGGTGCTAACGTTTACGTGCATGTGACGAAGGATGCCAAGAAGAAGTTGGAGCCGACCATAGAGGTTGGGATATTTGTGGAGTACACTGATACATCCCACAACTATCGTGTATATTTTCCAGAGAGTGGTAAGACTGTTGTGCGACGGGATATAAAATTTCAGCAGGAGAAAGCCATGAAGTGTTCGCTTGAGAGGGAGCCACACTTGCATGCAGATGAGGAGCTATTAGTTCCTAAGGATGAGCTTCAGGATGTGGATCAACCACACGACGAGGTTCATGGAGTGGAAGAGGCAACTCATGCAGCGCCAACCATCAGAGGGCGAAAGCGATTGACAGAAGCTGAGCGACTGGCTCAAGATGCAGAGAAAGTTGTAGGACCACCTATAACCCAACGCGGGCAGAGACAGTCACCTGATCGGTACACTGGATACATGGCTCTTATGAGCAAATGTGTTGTGACTAAGCCATCCTCCTTCGACGAAGCTGTGGAGGATCCCGCATGGGTAGATGCCATGGTGGAAGAGTATGATTCGATTGTTAGAAACAGTGCATGGGAGATTGTCCCAAGACTGAAGGAGAAATCAGTGGTGGGTTCGAGATGGATCTACAAAGTGATGCAGATGGGGTGGCACATTCATCAGGTGGATGTGAAGACTGCGTTCCTTTCTGGAGGTTGGAGGAAGGAGGATGCTACTTTAGCGGAGATAGTGGATGCCACTGTTTATCGACAGTTGGTGGAGTCGCATGTTTGCAGGCTCAAGAGAGGCACATCGGGATATGGATCTTGGTACAGACAGGAGGATGCAGATTGGGCAGGGAGCCCAATGGACAGAAAGAGCACATCAGAAGGGGTCTTCAGTATGGGGTCGACAATAGTTTCTTGGTACAACAGGAAGCAAAGATCCGTGGCACTCAATTCAACAGAGGCTGAGTATATGGCAGCAAGTTTGGCTACATGCGAGGCTATATGGATGAGGAAGATCCTGGTCGATTTGTTTGGTTCTCACTTGGATCCTACTATGATTTACTGTGATAAACAGAGTTGCATTAAACTCTTGGCTAATCCTGTATTTCATGATATATCTAAGCATATTGACATCAGGTACCATCATATCAGAGATTGTGTGCAGTGGAGAATCATGTTACTTTCATACATTCCATCAAAGGATCAGGATGCTGATATCTTGACGAAGGAGCTCACCAAGAGCAAATTCGAATACTACCGAGGCAGGATAGGGGTTGCTGAGAATCCATATCTTGTTGAGAGAGAGTGTTGAGAATGCAACAAGATGATGGAGCTTAGTGGAAAGGAGTCGCCTTTACTAAGTGGCCCCACAGGCAAATTATGGCCCAAAGTCTATTTTTAGACTATGTCTATTTTTAGACATATGGATCATGGTCTATGAGTTGTAGGATGCTGTTTATGGATGATTGGTCATGTTGGGAAAAATAGATGGACTTCTATTTCTAGTTCACAGCGGAGTGATCAAAGTCTATTTTTAGACTGCCAGGCTAAAAATAGAAAAGTCAAATATTATCATCTCATAATAATATTTACACTATAAACTTTATCTTATCCTCTTGGAGCACTTCAGTTTGAGCTACAGATGTGACACATGTAGCTGTCAGAAGAAAATACGCTTTTCTTATGAGTTATTTGAGCTATTTCATGCAGGACATCAGTTAGAACTCATGCACGTGAGTTCTGTGGAGTTGGATGTGGAGTTGATGGAGTTGTGTTCAGTTTGACTTTGTTAAACTAGTTGTACTTAGTCTAACTAAAAATAGACTAGTGATGAGTTGTGTGAATTAATTATTAACTCATAATGCAACTGAAGAATACATTAGTTAACTTAGTGCATGTACAGTTGAGTGGAGACAGGTGTTAGAGGTTGAGATTTCTATCAGTTGTGACTATAGTTGTGCATGAGATCTTGCACAAGCAATGTATTGAGTATGCCCATGAGAATTGCCCAGTATATGCCCAGTGAAATAGCCTGTGCTCACTTTATTTCTAGTGTGAGTGATTTTCACATGGTATTGTGTGCAATAGAGGCAGGCAAAGCAGCGAAGGAGATTTGAACCTATGACTTGTTCGAATCTGAGCTAGTTTTGTGTGTAACAGGTGGAGATAGCGCTGGATACTTGTGAAAAGTATTGTACTATGTATTGTTACATGTTCTAATCACTAATATACAGATAGTGTGGGGTTTTCAGCGGTAAACTTTCACCGTGATACATACTGTGTTAATGTGTGCATGCTATTGATGTTTCATTGTTTTTGATACTGCTAAATTGATGATCAACGTAGAGGAGGTTATGTATTATGCATGTATTCCGCAATAGTGTATAATCGGGATAATCTCTGTTGAATATGTGTTTATTATTCAAAATTTCTACATTCATACTTGATTAGCCATTTGCGATGTATATCTCTTATTTCATCTATAGAGCATTTTGTTTCCTGGATAAACACCATATCAGGTTTTTCCTCTCTTATTCTATTGTTAAGATTTATTTGTTTCTTTTTAATTCCTAGACCCCTAATATTCCAAGTTGTGAGTTTCATTAAGAAAGATTCATAAATGAGTAACTAGTAAGATCTTTCAACTTACCAGAGTTTATCACGAGTTTCCCACACTCTGTCAGCAACTCATTCTGTCTTTTCGTTCCTCTTTTCCTGCCTGGGTTTTTGAACGAGTGTCCCTGTGTTACCTCCATTGTTTTCAACCCTATGTTTTCCTGGCTATCGTGGTTTCTTTTGACTCCAGAACCCTTTGTTTGAGATCTCCAAAGGAAGAATTGTTGCACACAACCAAACTCCTCTTCTGGTAGAGAATCAACCCATTTGGTGGTTCCCTGCTCCAGGAACATTTCTAGATCGAGAATCTCCCTATCAAGAATTTCCTGTAGATCATGGTCCTTCGTTCCAACCTCGCTTGGGGTCATTTTATGGTCCTTTTCAAGTTCCATGGTACTTGGGAGACCCTCCTTTAGTTTTTTGTTTTCAGGTATATCCTCCATGCTATTATCTTTTTCCTTCTCTGCAGGATTATCCTCCAGTACCTAGTTCGTCCCATTGTTCCCACCTTCTTCTTCTAAAATATTGAAGCTGTTGTGACTTGGTTGCTTATTGTCGTTGGTTTTCTTCTGGTACTTTTTCCCTCCTTTCCCTTTGCCTCCCAATTTGGTAAAGCCTTTAGGATCTTTTCCTATGTTGGTTTTATTACTATTCTCCAGTTTCTTTAATGGGCAATCTTTAAAGAGGTGCCCGTGCTCATGAAATTTGCGACATCTGAATGGGACATGTTCATAGTCCATCGCTTGCACCCATTCTTCATCATATACCTCTAGAATGATTTCATCCGGAAGTGCTCCTGATAGGTCCATCTCTACGCATATATGGGCAAATGATCACATATCGCAGATCACATATGATATTTTTATAAAATGACCTAATTTATTGCTTATGGCTTTTAAGGATTCTAACAGCGGATAATCTAAATGTAGGAAGTAGAGTCTTATCCATACCAGTACTTATGTGAATGTCTCTGGTTCCGTGACAAAATTCATCACCCATCGTCACATGTAGAGGCCTACAATAGCATCAAAATATAGTCCTCCTTCAAACACTCTGTCTTTGTCCTCTAGATTTGTGAACACCACTGTGAAAAAACTTTTGGATCTGAGGTGAAGGTTTATTTCCCCCTCTGGTTTCCAGTGTTTTTTAATCCAAGCATGCAGAGTCTTCTTCATTGGCTATATCCTCATAAATTTTCATATTACCACATACGCCGCCATGTGATCCTTGTGCACCTGTAGCGATGGATCACTTAAAACAACCCGGGGTGTAACAGTTGACCTACGTTTACAGAGTCCTATTACATTCTTGTGTTATGCTCAGCTCTCTAGCTGCCTCCTCCTATTGTCTTGTCTCTTTTGAACTTCTCATGATTTTCTTCATGTTCATGAGCTCCGCTGTTTTTCGGTTTTTCTGTGTTGATATTCCTAGTTTCTGCCTCCATTAATTTCTTGAAGCAGTTGAAACAACTTCCTGCTACTATTCGCAACTGCTTGACTACAGGAGGGAGTGGAACTCCCCCCTCCTCGCCTATCCATGGTTATTAGCACTGTTATGCCATTGCAAACCCTCGTTCAGGGCGCTCCCTCACTCCTCTGTTTGGGAATTGTCAACCTCCTGCAAATAGTTCAGTGTTTTTCAAATGCAAATTTTCTATTCACAATACATTCACATTAATAGGCATTTTTTTTATTTTATAAACCGGAATAATTATTCACAATAAATTAATAGGTATTCATGGGTATTTATCTGCACTGCTAAGTTATCTGGAAATTCCGAGAAGACCACATTCTCTCGGGTTTTTATCTGCATTGCGAAGTTATCTGGAAATTCCCAGACGACCACATTCTCCCAACAACGAGAATGCAAATTACCTCTATTTCTCTCTCCCGAGCTTCTCCTTTATGACCACATCCCAACCACGAAAATGCAACTTAAGTCACTTCTTTCCCCTGAGCTTCCCCTTTTTATTCCCAAATTCCTCGAGCGTTATTCCCCCGAGCTTCCCCTTTTTATTCCAAAATGCCTCGAGCGTTATTCCCCCGAGCTTCCCCTTTATTCCCAGATGCCTCTAGCGTAAATCCCCGTTTCCTTTCTTGGCTCTATTCGGTGTTTCATTCCTTGGCTCCTTTCCTTTCAATATAATCTTTTACCTGAAAGGAGAGAGAGGTAACCTTTACCTGAAAGGATGGAGAGGTAACCCACTTCCAACTATTTGGTAAAAGAACTTTATTTACGGTCGTTTTCAATGAATTCTGAAAAATGGGTCATTTTTACATTACATTAAATTGCAATGGTTTATTATATTTTATTTTAATTTTTATTAAGTTAAAATGTTTACATTAATTTTACACATTTCTAGCATTCAGGGACTTCACAACCCAATAAAAAGTGAGTAAAGTTAATTAAAAATAAAAAATATTATATTATATTTTAAAACAAAAAATATTATATTTAAATTTAGAGTCCACCAAGGTTAAATTAAACAATTCAACTTCACTTTGAATAAAAGCAATGTTGAATTTAAATTTTGTTTATACATTATTATTATTATACCCATTTCTTTTTTTAATTAGGGCTACCTTTATATTAGACCAACATAGATCCATCTTAAGTGCATATCTAATATGAGTTTAAAGGGAACAAATTTCTTCATGTACAAACTTCTTCAAAGTATAAAATACAATGTGTTATTTTAGATTTTTAAATCATATTTTTGAAATCTACATAGAGTGTATATGGGACCAAATATTAAAAACTTATTTTTTCATGATATATACATAATTTTTTTAAAATGATATATAAAATATAGAGAATTGACATTCAAATATTTTACATAACATATACATAGTGTAAATTAAAATATTTTTTTATTATTAGTATATTTTAAATATATGTCAATATTAATTCATGTTAAAATATTTTATTGATAACCCACATTGAATATTCTTTTATAAATAACAAAATATTTTATTTTAACAATTTCTTTCTATATATAGATATTATATGAAGTTGATATCTACGTAAATTAGTTAAAATAGATCTTCAAATAGTTTATTGAAATCTATTGTTGACATATTTTTGAAGTATTTTAAACAGACCCTCACGGAAAAACTTACACATCTCCTCATGCTGAGTTGTAAAATGAGCCTCTAGGCTCAATTCAATTTGCTAAATGTTTTTTTATGGTTGCCATCTACCAATATTGGATTGTAAAGAAACTCTCAACCCAATCAAATATAAAAAAAAAAAAAAAAAAACTATAATATTCTTAAAAATTTAAATAAAATTATTTAAAAAACACTATACTTTTGTACTAACACAATTGCTTAAATAAAATGATTTCTTGCAATATATTGATACAACAATAAACTAAGAAAAACAAGGATAAATATTACCTTAGATCAGGGTCAAACAAAATCTTCCCTTTACAAAATCTCTAACCAACTAGAATATAAGACGGTTAAATAAAATCTCCTCCCCACGAACCAACTAATATAACAATTTAATTATTCTTAACTTCTTATTATATTGATAACAAATTTATTAAAAAGTGACAACTTCTCTTGATAACACTTGTAGCAAGGCCTTGGTTAAATATGGTAAAACTCCTCCTTGAAAAAGTTATTGGTGAATCTTGAAAGAGACAATTTGCTTCGCCACCCTTCCAAAGAAGGACTTCTACCAAGCTTAAGTAGCTTCCCACATGTGTTATTAATAAAAGCCATTCCCTTTTAGATAAGCTCCATTTATTTTATCCATTCCATACTTTATGTTCGTGTTTTATTGATAATAATGTATTGTTCAAAATTCAGATTTGTTATAATATATATTAATAACCGATATATAATTTTATTTAATATGATCTTGACAGGTTTTGCGATTAAAAATATTACACAATAATTGCCATCAAAGCTTTAATGTAACGCTGGTTACAAAAACATAATATACCAATTTAATACTATTAATAATTTATAACTTTCATACTCATACTAAATCATTAGTCTCTTAATCTTATTTCTATCTCTTGACTGTTATATTAGGATAGGTGTGGAAAGATTAAATCAAAGTTACTCACATCACTGAAACCTAAATTCATAAATAATTAAATTTTGTCTACGTATTTTCAAATAGGTTCACCAACAACCGGTAAAGCCCTAATTTCTTTTATGCATATTCGGAAACAGGCATATTGTTGAAGATTAGCAAAGCGAGATGTAAGCCTATATCCCTAATCGGTCACAGAAAAACCCTTGTCCCCATAAAAACACTTGAACAGACAGACATCTCTAGAAACTAGACTGAAAACTATACAGAAACTGATCCCCATCGGAAAGAAAGTTCAGTTTACTCCAGCGAGGCTTCATCACAAGTGCACGGAAACCATAACTCTAATAACCGTACTGTCTCTTAAATAATTGAATAGATTCACCAACAGTAACGCATAGCCACCATTAATTTGATTTCAGAAACGGACCCAATGAACATTAGGGAGAGAGAATATACATTAGCATCCATTGTTATCATTTAGACTATGATAAACATAAGTTTACAAATATTGTATTTATATGATATGAAGACAATGATCACAATCTGGGTGACAATATTAATGGGTAAATTCCATAATAGTTTCATTTTTAGTGTTTTTCATTTTGATCACTATAGAAAGAGCACAAAAATAGATTTAGGGCACAATGGTACTGAATTTTAAATGCCATTAATAGACAGACGATGCAAATCCAGCACAAGAAATTACTGTAGCAAGGCATTCATTTGCAAAAATCATACGAAAATCCACGAATCTTATTATATATTAAAATTACGCATCCAGATTCGAATGACTATTGTGCCAATCTAGTCCATCAAACTAAGGCTGGAACCAGAAAAGGAATAATAACAATAATATAATCTGAGCTCTGCAGCAGCAGTACTTCTGAAAGAAATAATGATTTTCATCATCACATTATGTGATCCAAGAACCCACGATTGATTTTTTCCTTCAAAACGGTTTCAGATCAGAACAAATTAATGAAAATAAAAACACAAATGAAGCGTAGAGAGCATACATGATTTGCTCCTTCAGACATTAATTATTGGATGTTTCAGATCCCAACTAATTCAAAGAAACATACCATAAACGAACACACAAGACGGAGAGAATGCATGATGCATCTAACTTAAAAAAGAAAGGCGGCTCCTCCAACCAAGGCAGCGGCTCCAAATATTGGCATAATACTCTCCAATCTGACGGTCGTCGCCGCCCCTTGGGCCGGTGCCAAAGCGGGGCCGGGGCCTGCAGCCGGGCCCGAGGGTTTTTTGGGATTGCTGGGTGTTGAGAGCGAGCCTGGCGTCGGGGCCCCTTGAGAAGGGGTCGTCGCCGGTGGAGCTTGAGAAGGGGCGGAGGCCGGTGGAGCTGCTTCGGGAGATTCAGTCGGCGACTGCTTGGGTGCTGCAGCGATGGGAGCCTTCGCCATAGAGGCCGAGATCATCAATCCAAAAGCGAAAACCAAGAAGAGAAGTGCATTAAATCGGCCCATCTTGCCTGCTGTCGGTAGCTGTTGTCGAAAAAGAATAAGAGAGCAAATTCCTCTGCTCGCCGAATCTAAATGTGAATCAACGACAACAGCACGGGCAAATAAGAGGAGTTGCGGGGTAATGATATATATAGTGTTCAAGATCGGTGAGAGGCATAGAATCTAGGATGATGGAGCTGGACGCGCCAGCTCTCTTCTTGGACCGTATGCACCCCTTCGAGATTAATTATGTATTTGGGCCAGATTAGGGGCCAAATCCATCTTTCAGTCCAAACGGTAATGGCTAGGTTTTTGAGTTACAGAGAAACTCGGGGTAGTTTGTTACAAGGATGCGATTTTTAATGCCTTTTTCGGTGCTTCTTCTTGGGGATTCGTTATTTCATTAATATCTCACGTTTTTCTAGAAGGTAGTTTAGAGGTCTTATCAAAGGGTTGTTTTTCCTGTGAAACGAAATTATTATTTTTTATTTTAAATGTGATTAAAATATTTTTAAATATGAAATTGGGGAAATTGTAAATATTAATATTTTAGCAGTTTGTTGATGAGGTATTTAAGGGTGTTTAATTATTTTTTTTTTCAGTGATAAGCATTAGGTATTTGAGGGTGCCTAAATTGTTTTTTTCAATTAAATTAAAATTAAAATTGTGATTTGGGTAAAGATTGTTCAGTAAGATTTCAATTATTTTAAATTGGAAAAGGTTGGAATCATATAATTTTTAATTTTTTTCTGTGTTTGTTTAAATATTTTATTAATGAGTTTAGATTTATTTTAATTTTGGATTTATAAAGTTTAAATATTTTATTAATGAGTTCAGATTTATTTTAATTTTGGATTTATAAAGTTTTCAGGGAATAAATTCCTAGAAATGCAAACTTTTTTTTTTTGTGAAACTTAGTAAAATGTTTGCGCATCAAAATGTTTTAATTAATAATTTTACTTTTTATTTCTATTTTTTATGTAATTTGTCGAAAACAAAGTGTTAAAATCACTTAACATAATGAGTCATTATAACATCTCTTCCATGAGTGGAGAGTGTCTTGATTAAATAAAAATAAAAAATTATAGAATACTTCTATTGTGAAATGAGGGATTGCTTTTGGGCTTGTCGTATTGATGAGTCATGGTATGGCCCATGATATTATAACAAAGGCTATTGATAAGTTAATGATATCCACTATAAAGTGAGAGTAAATACCCTTGGTTAAAAATATTTTTTCTATTGTAAATATTTAGTTTTGATGTATTTATTAATTTAATTTAATTATGGTTATTAAATTATTGTTTTAATTAATATGATTAAATGGATCTTAATTTATAACTATTATTTTGTATCTTGTATCTGATATCTTTCAATGTGTTAGAGGGTCTAGATATAACTCAAAAGTAATTATCATTTATCTGTTTATATTTAATTAAAAAAATTATGAAATTAAATTCAAATAAAATAATTTTAGAAATAAAAAATTGTGATTTTGATAACACTTTCCTATTAAATTTTGATGATAATAAAATAGAAAATGTCAAAATGATAAAATATTTAACATTTTCATTAAATTCTCTCATTCTAAAAATTAAAGCTTCTTGGAATTAGCATTTTGGACAGAAGATCAACCATTATCATTTTTTATCTATTATCATTTTTTATTCACAAAATTGCAAATCTGTACAAATCTTAAATATTAACATTCTATAATTTAATTTCCATATAAGTTTTACAGATATTGAATCTGTTTTGTCATTTATCATTTTATTTTCTATCTACTTATAATAATAGTCATTTTGATTTGCTTAAATATTGCATAGTCATTTTTTCTTCATTGTAATTGAAAATAATTTACTTAAATGTTTAAAGCCCTCTTTAAATATGAAATTACAATTTTATACAGATATAGAAAGTTTGATGGTTAAACATTTCTTTTATGTAAACGTATATTATATTTTGTATAGGTTCTAGAGCAATTCGAAATTTTTATTTTTAATATAAAAACCCATACCCATTTCTTTAAAAAATGTTTAAATTCTTTTTCATAAATGCCGTACTATTCTAAACATATCTCATAAGTTATTTACTTTTCTAAATCTACTAGAAAAATAGTTCTTTTCCGGTGACCCAAAGTAAAAGGGAATCTTATATTTTTGGTGGAAATCCAAAAACTTTTTTATTGAAATAATTACATATATCAAATTTTAATATTGCATAATTTTATTATATAAGAAGTTTCTGGGAGCGTTCAATCAATTCGTGAATTAAATTTAACAATTTCTCCAACGCAGATTCGTAATTTTGGTAAAAAAAAAATTCTTAATAAAATCGAATAACAGTAAATCATAAAGTATGTAGCCTTTTGCTTGAGTTATGCGAGAGTCTAAGCATTTTGGCTCCTTTCTAACCAAGAAAATAGTGAACTCTAAAATTGACATCTTTGATATAAAATATTACAAGAATCATTTTAGATTAATAAAACTAAAATTATAGCTTTATTAATTAAATCGTAACCCAATTGTAGTAATAGTAAACTCATAAATATGGAAAAAGTAAAAAGTAAATGTTTATCATTTTCCTATTTTCATTAATCATCATTATTGAGACATAAATTAATAATATTAAAAGTACAAAACTTATTCTTCATATAATTTTATACTATGTGATGATGACTAAGATTGGTCTATCAAATTATAATTTTATACTATGTGATGATGACTAAGATTGGTCTATCAAATTATAAGAAAGGTAAGATCTTTTTTAGACTTGTTTAGTATTTTATTTTCTCCTAAAAATATTAACTACAAGTGTTCCAAGCTCATCGACATTTTTATGATTTAATAGGTAAAGAATGTTAGGGTTGTGATAGATATTTTGCTCATCGACATTTTTATGATTTAATAGATAAAGAATGTTAGGGTTGTGATAGATATTTTAAATGTGATCTTAATTCAATAGAGGAAGGTACTCTAGTAGAAAGTGATTTTTTTATAAATTGGTTTGATCAATATATGGTTTCAAAGCGGATAAAATTTTAGTGTCATTTTAATAGTAAGTCCTAGTTAAGCTATTTTGATGCATTAAATAATACATTTTAGGTTAAAAAATGCTTTTATTATGTTCATTCAATAGTTCTTTCCCACACACAAACTTTTCTAATGATCTAAGAATCATTAAAACATATTACTCATGAATATGGGGCTAGCGAGATGTAGATATTGAAGAAGATTTTAGAAGGACCAAAATCATAACTCTAATAGATGGTTGAGGGAGTCAAATCTCACCCCTAGTTGAGTATCAGACTATTTCAAGTACTAAGCTACTAGAAGGAATAGGGGTTCCATTTTATGTCATCGTATTTTGTTTGATAGCTGAGTAAAGAAATTAAGATTTAGAAGCTGTAGAGTAGAATAGAGGGGGTTAAGTTTGAGTAGTAGCCTTACAAGCCATAGGTCTCAGGTAGTCTCATAGGGAGTACCTCTTCCTTTGTATCATGATATTTCCATACCAGAGAAAAAAGAGAAGGGTGACCTCACTTTCTAGCTAGGTTTTCTCCCATAAAGGTTTCCTAGCAAAATAATTATGTCTATTGTGGATGATGTGTGTACTTATTCTTTTCTATGTCTTGAATTTCATTAAATTAATTCATTCAAGCATAAAAAAGGCAAGTAATAAATATACTAGCAATTGCTCCAAAAGGTGCAAAGAGAGGCCGATAGGATTCTTAAATTGAAAAATTTGTATTTTGGTTTCCATAATTAGCAAATAATAAGTGAACGTTGATTTGGAAGATTGAATTTTGGATGATGTAATTGTCTTTGAGCTTCACATTGAAAGTAGCAAAGCATATCTAGAGGTGTTTATAGTGCATCATAAATCACTTTACTCAAAATGATAATGCAGAATAACACATAAAAGATTCTATCCATGAGATTGATAATGAAAAATAACAGATAAAAGATTTTAGCCATGAGTTTGACAATCTTCTCGACATCTCCACAAGTTTTTCCAACCTAAATTTACTTTTCTTGTTTTTCTCTTTTGGTTGTTCTCTATGTTAAATGTAATGAGTTTTCCAAGAAAACATATGGTTTCTACTTTTTGGGCAGATGCTCCTTCATGCCCATTTTTGTGACAACTCGCAATTGACTACATCATAAAGCTCATATACATGTAATCTGTGTACATTTTCTATAATACAATGTCTTCTAACTTACTAACATAAAAAACACACTATACAATATAATATAATTGATAATATTAATTTACTTTTGCAAAAATACTCCAACAATATGCTTCTTATATACACTAAAGCAATACCAAAACTGTCCGCTAAATCCCCATATAAGAGACAAAAACATAATCAAATGTCAATATAAAAACAAAAATATAATATGAATTTAATTTTTCTTCAAATCTTAATTGATTTAAATAATGGAAATATTAAATTTGTTTACTAATTAAATATAATTTCTAATCTTTCTCATATTCTTAAACTTTAAACTAAAATTACCTATATAAATTTAATAATATAAAAAATATTTTTTTACCTTTCCTATCTTCATGGAAAATGAATATTTACTAATTTAAAAATATATAAAATAATTTTTTTTACCTTTCCTACCTTCATAGAAAATGAATATTTACTAATTTAAAAATATATAAAATAAATTTACAATCATCTGATTGTGATAGCGGGGATGGGAGGGGAAAGGGCACGGTTATTTTCCATCATCCACTTTGCCAACAACTACTTTAGGAAGCAATATTGTTTCACAAGCCCTAAACGAGACAAATCAATGAAGTTGTTCTCCACTATTTGTTGGTTAATGTTGCTCTTGTCTGACTAATAGAAAGTATTAAAAATAATGCAATGGATGGTGAAAAAATGCATCCCTCGTAAGCACAGAAATCCCACTTCTTGCTCTACCCATTGCATTTCATGAGGTAATAAACCAGCATTAACAACGATGATAAAAGGGATGCAAAAATTTAGCAAAGCCCAAAGGTTGATCAAATATGCTTAAATCCGTTTTAACTTCACATCCACAGTATTCCCCTGATATATGGAGCATGCTACAGTGTTTCCACTGGAGCAATCCGCCACTAGGAAAAGAAAAAAAATATGATTAAATCCGTTTTAACTTCACATCCACAGTATTCCCCTAATATATGGAGCATGCTACAGTGTTTCCACTGGAGCAATCCACCACTAGGAAAAGAAAAAAAAGGAATTTATGGACATCTTACTGTTGAATGCCCTTAATTATCATAGGAAAGAAGAAAAACAGTTGGGAATTGAGTATCTAAATTCTTTTACTAAAATAAAAACACCTGACCCCTAAAATTGGGAAAGGTTGTGTAACATCACATTCACTGAACACGAAATTGAATAACCACGATATTCTAGAGGATGAATCACATGGTTTTAACATCTTGCCGTAGCTCAAATTCAAAATTCCAACTGAAATGCTTACATCATTAAAATCAATTCAGGGTAAAGAAAACACAAAATTGGTCCTTTGCATGAGATTCCGTTCAGATTAACAAGGCCATTACAAAACAAATGTAGTGGGGGAAATAAAATAACTCACGTTTCTCCTCGCCGTCTTCCATGCGGCCCCATAAACCGCTCCTCCTGTCCTCTCTTCATATTCCAAAATAGTTACAATTGCAGTACCTTCAATACGCTTGATCGAAAGGCAGCTCTGAACGCCAAAAGAAAAACAATAAATCACTTATAATTTCTTTCATACAGGGAATTTAAACATCATATAATGGTGTGAAGCCGCAGCTATGCATATTGAAGAACAAGAGAGACTCTTAGAAATTTGAATTAATGCAAGAAACGTACAAAATTTTGAGGAAAACAAGCGCGGAAGCGCAACAGATTGAGGGCAACAGAGTTGCAAGCTGACGGTGCCAAGTTTCGATCACTGGTCAAAAACCTCTACTCATTACAAATTTTCCCAGTAGCAGGTGAGAACAACACCACCTCTTCTAATTATTCGACTCCAAATACAATGACAAACAAACACCTTTCCAACATACAGCCTCGATACGATCATGAATATTTCTGTAATGGAACCTGCAATATTCTCGCTCGTAGCCGTGGCAGATGTCACTAAAATGCCACTCAATACGATCATGGCGGCATCGGCGGTTGAAATTGCCACTGCATCCGGAGAATGGGGCCGTTTCACTTCAATACCGGCAATCTGAGCAACTGCCAGAAGGGAGAGAAGCTCACTGTTTTGGTTCTCCCTTCCACAAAAACGTCATCCTCCTGTTATGAAAAACCAAAGAAAAACCAAACATAAATGTAGTGAATGAATTTTCCATGGACATTATTCGTTCCAGGTGAAGTGAGATCTCTGAAGGGCATCTGAGGGAAGACTTGCTAAGACTTGCTTTCAAGATTCATGGCGGAAGCTCTGTCTGATTGGGAGCTATTTGAAACAGAATGCCATCAGAAAGGTTTGCAGAAGATGGCAATGGTGGGCGAAAAATCGGAATTATTCATTGGAGATATGATGGTTAGTTTATGAACGCTTCCGAAGAAAACGTCACGAATTTCTCAAATGCCAACTAAAAATTAAGTAGCCACAGAACCACGTTCATGAATATCCATGAACACACGACCGCTCGCTTTTAGAACTCTGCGGTTATGTCCGCGATATTCCCGACGGCACGTGTCAGCTTGACAGACAAAGGGACGACGAAAGTCCCTTTCAAAGGAAGGCCTATCGGCCTAAATATATAAAGGAAATTAACATTCATGGAAAAATTTCAGTACTCTATCAAATTTGTTGTGAAAAAGATTTTAGTTTTTTATTAGGTTTGTTTTGACAAAGTATTTTGCTTGAATATGCATGGAAATTTATAGATCATATCAATGCAAAATTAGGTTTATTTGGGTTATTTTTGGATGTTGTAGAGGATCTATGAATTAATTTAAGAAAAAGGTCTCATAACCCTAGGTATGGTCAATGAGTCCATTCAAAATAACCCTCACGATCTTGGGGAAGAGATATTTGTGAGGTTTGAAGTGTAAGTTTCTGAAATCATCCATAATATGAGCCTATTCTTGGTAGATCCAAGAAGCAATCTCAAAGGATTCAAAGAAGCTGAGAGATCGAAATTAGAGCTCATATTGGAGAGGAAATTGAGAGACCATGAAAACCAAAAAAGGAGTCATGGAAGGAACATATGAAAGAGTAGTTTAGTTAAGCTGTAATTAACCATTCACATTACCTATTCAATATGAAAGTAAAGGTGACCATAAAAACCATACCAAGGTGATAATAATGTTTTAAAACGAAATCATTCGTTGCAACATTTAAAATCTTATTTTCGTGTTCATTATATAGATAAGAAACAAAATATGTATTTTTCTTGGCTAAAATTAGAGGGAAATGGTCTAACTTGGTGGGAAATCCATATCAAAACACTTAGTATAGAGTGTAATCTATCAGTAAATAGGTGGGAGAACTTTAAAACCCTCATTAATTTCGGATTTTACACTATGAAGTATGTAGAGGACTAATTGATCTAGCAGCACCACTTTAGGTATAAAGCAAGAGAAGAGTGTCTAGCATTACACCACTGAGTTAAAAATGAAGGCCATCATGCTACATGTCTCTCCCAATATCCCATATGTACTCTTTAACTATCACACCAACACACATAGTCATCTATCAAAGAATGTAATGTTTTCACACTAATGACATTGGTCAAGGCATATGTACAGGTACAATATTTAGAAAGCCTATGCCAAAAGAAAATAAAACCAAGATGTTCAAAGGAGAGGAAGCAACAGGAAGCTTCTAAGAAGAGAAGAACAAGTGGAAATGGGGACATACTAAGATGACAACAACCATCACATATTAGGATAATCACATTAATGAAAATTGTTAGAAACTACATCCAAAGATGAACTTGAAGAATTTCAAGAAGGATGTAAAGAAAAAGAAATCGTCTAGCTCGATATTCAGTCAATCAGGTTGAAAGTAGCTCTGATCTAGATGAGAATCTTTTTTGCACACCAGTGAAAAATGATGTGAATTTGATTATCCTTCATCACTAGGAAGAGAAGGATAATACAAAACTCTTCCACTTTATGATCTAGATGAAATAAACCAAGATAAAAACTCCATTCAACTCAAGTTCATAGGATAATCCCATAACAATGGATTTGGTCAAAAAATGTGAACTCGATGTTTACAATTATCCAAATGCATATTCATTAATATGGGCAGACAAGGATGTATAAATAAAGGTAACAAAATAATGCAAGATAAAACAAATTGTAAGAGATGATTATATTGATCGAGTGAAATGATACCTAGTGCCACATGATATATGTGGAGTTGTGTTTTCTAGATCCTACATGTATGTGAGGGATGCAATCTTCATGTAGAGAGACAATTAGTACCACCTCATCCAAAATGGAAAGCCTTTCATCATCAATGTTCACACAGGAAAGTCAAATGTCTTGTCGGTAAGTGCCAACTAGTATAGGGAATTGATTTGTTCTAGAAAGAAACATGTTTTACTTTTGTTACGTTAAAATTAGTATAATGATGATTCAATAAGAACAAATCAATACTTGGGAGGTATACAAAAGAGAGAAAAAATCAACTTGAAGAGTTGATATAGGAATGTGGAGGAGTATTCTAGGAGACTAAGAGGCTCCCACCTAAGAGGGGAGTGGATCTTAAAATCCAATTATTTCTAAAATATCTATTATATATAATCGATTATGGAAGAAAACGAAATGAAGAAGTAGTTATATTAATTGCCAAAGTAGGGTGTCATTCGCCGAGTCACCTCAACTTCTGGGTCACCCATTATATTTTTAGCAATGAAAGATGCAAATTAGAAATGGAACATTGATAATAATTCATTAACATAATTACACTAAAAAACGAATACCTGTTTCCTAGGATTAATGATCTATTATATATATTGAAACAAGAAACATACTCCACCAAGATAGATTTAAAATCATGATACTACAAAGTTTGAGTCAAAGAAAAAGACAGCCAAAGGAAGCATTCAAAACCATAATTTATTTGTATGAATGATTGGTTATTCCATTTGGTTTATGTGATATGCTAGATACATTTAGTTTATAATGATACTTGCGAGGAGCACATCTCACACTTGAAGTAGGTGTTAGATACCTTGAAGAAGCAATAGTTGCTGCAAATCCTCATGAAATATGAATCTTCCCCATAGTCCTTGGTGTATATGGACTAATGTTATTGGTGGAGGAGAGCCCAATATATATCGTGCAAAGATGAAGGCCATCATGATATGGTCAACTCTTACAAATTTATATGAAGATGGAAGTTTTGTTGGGGAAATAGAGTAATGCGAAAGTTCATAGCTTCACTTTTAGTAATAGATACATCACTCCATGCCATAAGAATGAGCTTTAGGAATTTCAAGTGGAAGAAGAATCAATAGAAGGATTTTAACCATATTTAAAGAAAAATGAATGAAGCACTTGTTCTCATGTTACTAAAATTATTGAATACATTCGAGGTAGAGATGGCGCAAGTTGATATACCATGGGAGTATTATTGATGCGAGGAGGGAGGTTCACATTCCACCATTATAAAGTATTTCATGGGGAAATTTTAAACTACTTTATCTATGACAAGTGGCTCTATTCCTTAGTACAAACTATCAAAAGGTGGAACCACTATCTAATGGGAAACATTGTAGCTTCCCCTACCACATTTACCCACTTTTACAAGATATTGAGGATAAATGTGAGATTAGTGCTACTATGACATAATCGGACCTCCAATTTCCACCGATGGAAGTGGGGCCTGCAAACCGGAACCTTATTGGCATACCTTAGGGACTATAAACCCTCAGGAGCTTGACAACCACCATAGGTGATTAATCCCTTAATTGGAACTCTCTTTCACTGAATTAACTCCATAATTTCACCCATAAAACCTCATGAATGTAGTTACAAGGCTATAAACACACCCATAAGCCTAGTTTCAAGTGGTTGTGACCCAAATTCCTCAATTTTTTGCTAGCGGTTCTGAGATCTATGCCACTTTCTAGGCGACTCTCCAAACCACTACCCAAAACTTCCTGTCACTTTACAAAATCATAAATAAGGTGATGACAATGTTAACAATTCAAAACTTGAACAACATCTTGACCAGAACATGCATAGTGCAAGATAGACATTTCGTCAAACATATGATAAACATATAAGCTACAACACATGAATGCATATCTGATCTTAAACTCCTAAACTTCATCAGAGAATCAATAAGAAGGTTCAATGCCCTCTCTGTCTAGTGGAAAAAACCTTCATTAGCCCATGCATACATCAACCATTTAATGACTTATCAAATCATAAAATAGATCCATAGCTAGAGCACATCATATAACCATGTATATAACCAACATATAACCAGAATAGAAACCATGAAATCAGCCATAAAATCCCCATAATAACAAGTAAATGTGTTAATTAATTCCATTAACAGAATAAGTCTTATTAACTTATGTAAAATCCAACCAAGTGAGGGACTTCCACGTACCACCCAACCATATATTGGGTTGAAGCAAATATTTCATTCAACCATTCAGCCTTATGCCATCTTCAAATCATGAATGTGGGATCTCATGGGATAAACCAAGACATAATGAAATAGGGAATCCATAGGCTAAATGACCTCCACCCTCAAGCTACTGTGATCTCACCTCAACCGATCCTGAGATTAAAAAATCAAAACCAAGCTTCGATGCCTTAGAATTCCTTCACCACACCTTGAGGAATTTTCTTGTCTCCACCCACTTGTCAAGGGATTCCTAGAGAAAACCATCTCCACCACCAAACCTTGGGATTTTCCTAAGACTCCCTCACTTGGTTCCAAAATCTTCCTAAAATTCAAATCTCAACCAAGAATGAATCCCATCACAACATGCATATGTAAGAAATGTAAAGGCAAAGCTGAAACCATTAAAAAACTAGGGAAAACCCATGCCAATGACAATAAATTAACCAAATAAACAAATTCATGTAGCTTGCATTCACATCCCAACAAGGAAATCACACATGCAACCTGTTACCTACAAAAGCTTCACATTGAAGATGTTGATCTAGCCTTCTCCTTGCTTTCATGGTTTTCATTTGCTTTTCCTTTCCTTTCTTGCTTGATGTGTCCTCTTGGAGCTCCCTCTCTCTCTCTCTCTCACTCTAAAAACTAATCCAAAGCCAAAACTGATGAATTATGTGAACTATTTGTTTGATGTCTTCTTCTCCTTGATGTCTCTTTTTTCATTTTTCTTCATTTTCCTCTAATATCCCTTGCATGCATATTTGTGCCTCTTCACTTTCATTTTCTTCTATTTTCCTTTGTTTCTCATAATTAAATGTAATCTATTGCGTCTTTGTCTTTTCCAATTCCTTTGGCAATTTCCATAACCATTAATAAACCTTTAATTATGTCCACTATGATGTTTTCCCATCATTCAGTGGGGAATACATGTCTCATTGCCTTGGTATTATTTTATTTACATCGAAAATCAACCAAGGGTTGTTACAAACTCCTCCCCCTTGGGGGAACACCGTCCATGGTGTTCAGTGATGCTTATGACAAAAAACACATACTTCCTATGGAGGTTTATAACACAGCTCGTTGCAGTATTTAAAATATACCAAAATACTGAAACATGATAAACATACCACTTACTGGAGCTTTATGTCATAACTCAACATGGTATTTAAAATTACCAACACATATACACATTTTCTTCAAACAAAAAATAACCATATTGCCCTTGGACCTTTATAAACATAATTCGATACAATATTTTCCATGATATACACATATATAGATATGCACATTTGCTTTAACCAACAAATAAAAGGATATGATCCTTTCATAAGCAATAACAGATTCCAAAGGCTCACACCTCCACCCTCAAAAGTAGTACCGTGATTCACCGCCTTCCTAGGAAGTCCAAAATCCACTCCCAAACTCAAAACTCACATCCAATGTCGAGTGCTACAATCTTTGCACTACTTTTCTCTCACTGAGCAATTATCGGCTTATTGTTCCATGACACACCTTCAATGTTCTTTTGGTTCCATTTGGAAATGCTAATAAGAAAACAAATTATTCCTCGACCTTCCCTTCTCTTCTCCGAGTCCATGGGACAATTCCACCATCCTAATTTTTATTTCTATCTTTTGATTATGTCCACATTCCCCTTAATGACCCCTTTCATATAACTTAAAATTTCAGTTTCTTATTATTCAAGTCAAATTGGTTTAATTTTTAATAATTTATTTTTGTTTTCCAGTTCTTTTTCATTAAAATCTAATTCAATCATTGACTTAGGTTCATCCAAGGTATTGGACAAACATATATAAAAAAAAATAAAAAAATAAAAAAATTATTGTGAAATATTTATACTAAAATTAAGCTTAATATTAATATTATCAAATATTGATTTTAATATTAATGTGAATATTAATACGAAATTATTAATAAAATTAATGAAATTAACATTTTTATTATAAATAATAATAATAATAATAATATTAATATTAATATTAATATTAATATTACACTAAATTATGTTGATCGGCTTTATTTTATATATGAAACTTGATTAACATATAAATGACTGAAAATAAATTTTGAAATGTATATCAATACAAATGTCATTGCACGAGTAATATTAATAATTATAACTTTCATACTTATAGTAAAGAATTTTTTCCTTACTTTTATTTAAACAAAACAGAATAAAAAGCTATGAAAACATATAAACAAGTAAAAAGAGTGAAGAATTATAATAATGTATGTACTGGCATTGATAATAAATCATTTCAAAAAAGCGTAAACATGTATACAATAATTTTACACATCTTATTGAAACAGTATCACGTCATTGGGAACCAAAGACCTATTTTCTTCAGAGTGGCCTCGAGAGAGCGTTTTTTCTCAATCTGTTCACCAGATAATTTCATCTACCTATTTATGAGGCTGTGACATCTGTCCAATATCTCTAAATCTACACATGTGACATTTGTCCACAATCCAGTTACACCTGTTATTTCCGCTGCTCCATTTTCAGAACTTCATAAACTCTCAGAGCTAGTTTCATGGCACATGATCAACACCTTTCGTGCTGTGTCGGGTCAGAGTCTCGGCCTGTGGCAGAGTAAAGAGAATCTCAAATATGTCCGACTTGGAAAAGACGAAAGAGTTGGACCTAAGCGGGTGTTGTGAGTTGGAAGACCTTCCTAGACTTGCACATCTCAGTGCCGAGCGGTTTACAACCGACCAAGTTTGGAAGTTGCATAACACTCGTGGAGTTGAATTGACTTGCTGCAAGGATTGAAAGAGTTTAGACTTTTAGCTGAAAATGGAATTTCGTCCTTCATTTGCAAGTAATTTATTAACGATTCAACTTTTCTTTTCAGTGGCTATATTAGATAGCTGCCATGTTACTAATAATTCAATTTAATTTCTGAGAATATTGTAGAGATTACTGTTGTAGGAGATGATTTTAGGTGGGAGAGCAGCAACCATAGCAAGGATGGGAGTGACGTGGATTAATTTAACTGCATCATACTATCTTGATGGGACAACCTATGTGATAGGCGACGATAAAATTGAGGTACGGAGTTCGTTGAACACCACAAAAAGCGTGTTGATGATAACTTGTTTTCTGATCGAGTGTTATCGTGAAGATAGTTTAGTCGAATTTTTGGGGTCTTTATGGATGGTAGAGTTGGACAGAGCTGTATGGATCATAGCAAGAGAATGGATAATTGTATGTGCATTCACGACAAAAGAATCGTCATTGTAGGGAGATATCAGAAATTTGGAGAGTCTTCATATTCTGCTTGCCAAATCTCCTCATTATGAATTGAAAAAGGCGTTCATAATCATGGTGAATAAGGGAGGAGAAGACAATATCCACTGAAATCGTGAACAAAATATTTGTTTCAATGAAGAACACACTAGCAAGACCTACAAGATGGCGTGAAGGCTTGACAATGTTGTTTGATGAGAACTTCGAACCCCAAGATGCCGTGAAATATGGACAATGATGTTTAGTATTTAACTAGCAATTGCCTCAAAAGGTGCAAAGAGAGACCGATAAGATTCTTAAATTGAAAAAATGTATTATGGTTTCCATAATCAAGTAATAAATGAATTTTGATTTGGAATATTGAATTTTGAATGATGCAATTGTCTTTGAGCTTCACATTGAGCTTCACATTGAAAGTAGCAAAGCATATCTGCAAGTGTTGATAGTACATCGTAAATCACTTTACTCAAAATCATAATGCAGAATAACACATAAAAGATTATATCCAAGAGATTAGAGATTGATAATGAAGAATAACCCATAAAATATTATATCCATGAATTTGACAATCTTGTCAACATCTAAACAAATTTCTCCAACCTAAATTTACTTTTCTTGTTTTTCTCTTTTGGTCGTTCTCTATGTAATATGTGTACATCATAAAGCTCATAGGCATGTAATTTGTGTATATTTTCTATAATACAATGTCTTCTAAGTTACCAACATAAAAAATACACTATACAATATAATATAATTGATAATATTTATTTATTTTTGAAAAAATACTCTAACAATATGCTTCTTATATACACTAAAGAAATACCAAAATTTTCCACTAAATCCCCATGTAAAAGACAAAAATATAATCAAATTTCAATATAAAAAACAAAAATATAATACGAATTCAATTTTTCTTCAAATCTTAATTGATTTAAATAATGGAAATATTAAATTTGTTCCCTAATTAATTATAATTTTCAATCTTTCTCAGATTCTTAAACTTTAAGCTAAAATCACCTATATAAATTTAATAATATAGAAAAAATTATTTTTACCTTTCTTACCTTCATGGAAAATGAATATTTCCTAATTTTAAAATATATAAAATAAATTTATAATATCTATACTGTTGGAGCATGTACACAATGCAGTTGGAGAAAAAGTAGGAGATCATTGTAGCAAATTCCTACCCTTATCTATAGAAACATGTTCCAACATAACTCACAAGCACACTAGTGATCAAATACTAGAGTTATTGAAGAATCCAAGCCATAAATTCTCTTGTAGATCATGAGCTAACTTGTAAAAATCTCATGGAAAACTTTCTAAGCTGTTTCCTGGCCACGTCCTATAGGCTAACTATTTTCAACTGAGAGGGGGTGTTTCCAGTCTTCTAATGTGGGATGCACACAGACCCTACAAACTTAAAAAGCACATTGCTAATAAAAAGAAAGAATCATAAAAAGAAGTCCAAAAAGTTATGTTTTGTCTTGCATCTTTGCACCTTTCTTTCAGTTTTTAAAATTATAGGTACTACAGTCTTGATAGGTGTCACCATGAACTACTGTCACCGTAGTCCGTGTACAAGGATAAGTAGCTGCATATTATGGAAGAAATCGACCCCTAATAGTACTGGAGTTTTAATGAGGTGGGTGGCTTAGAATAAAACTTTCTCAATATTGTTGGATGCCTTTGATGTATGGTTTGGAAATTTAATAGATTTATAATAGATGAGGATTTAATATATAATATTCTTACTCTTGAAGCATCTATAGAATGCAGTGTGAGAAAAAGCAAGAGATAATTGTAGCAAATTCCTACCCTTATCTATAGGAACATTTTCCAACATAACTCACAAGCACACTAGCAAGCAAATAATGGAGTAATATGCTATATCCATGGTTGCGGTGGCTACTTATACTGATTGCAAGGTAAGGAAATTCATATCCACTCCCAGTGTCAGAACCCCTTATATATCTGTGTGTAGTTAGAAGGAGTCATTCTGCAATGTTGGAGTCATGAACGTTGTTACACTAAAACCCGCAGGTGTTAGTAAATAAACACATCACTATATTTAAGCACATGCCACGAAACACACGGTGAGCATTGACCTTCTACACTGGCATTAACGGGGAGCCAACAATCTCCCCCCCCAACGCGAGCTAGGTGTGTTTTAAACTGAAGACCTTTGGCTTTGATACCACTTGTTGGAGTCACGATTGTTGTTACACCAAAACCCACAGGTGTTAGTAAATAGACACATCGCTAGATTTAAGCACATGCCATGAAACACACGGCGAGCATTGACCTTCTACACCACCATTAGTTTCTAGAATCACATGCAGGATTCTAGATCTTCTTACACCACTAGTGGTTTCTAGATCATTCCAGATCTCCATCCGAATCACACACAGGATTTTAAATCCTTCTTCTCCCTCTATAAATTTGTAATTTCTCTAGCCAAGGAAAGAAAGCCAAGGCACAAGCCTATTATGTAATGCAAAGTGATTTTTGTTCTCCGTGATTGTTTTATCTATTCCGTTGTTTCTGATTGAGTAATCTTGTTGTTTCTCCATTTGTCTGTCTCTGTGAATTATTCTCTGCTATTGTCGTTTAAGTCTCTGAGTATAAATTTGCTGTGTGTTATGTATGCTCTCGTCTAACATGCAACTGCCTTGAGATCTTGGGAACTCTAACAGGATTGAATAACGATGGTGCTTGAGACCTCTATATTTTGCAGAAGGCTTTGCTGTTGGAAACTGAACTTAGTGTACTCCTTTGTAAGTCATAAAACAAGCTATGAATCTAGCCATTTCAGTTAAAAATGTGCTTCAAGTAATGTTAAGAATCATGGTGTTAAGAAAGTTAAATATGCATCTCTCTGGAATGATGGTCCTATGGGAAATGAAATTGCAAGTAAAGAGCTTATAAAGGTACGTGGCATATAAGCGACCTCAAAATAATTTGGTAACGATGAAGGAACACATGCAAACAATCAGAAGAGAAAAAATGATATCAATTCCAAGAATTCTACGGAATTCTCTAGTCAATATGATCATGTGATAGATCAATGCTTGTCATTGACTTAATCATGAAAAATGCCACAACTTCATATTACATGTATATTCCAAATTTTAGACAGTTGAAAAATCTGCAAACCTGTTATTCATTCTCAAGTCCTAGGAGTTGATTGATTCTTGATGTCTAACTTACCTAGAGTAATTTACAAAATGACGAAACTTCTGACTCCTATAGATATTGCTTGAGGCAAACTTCAAATTCAATTTGAGTAATACAACTCTCATATATGACCAAGCGGGCTTCTATGGTTTAGCATTCTCACTTTTCGTAAGGTTCACTAACTAGTTTATACGGTTTTCTCAATAATTATTCTTTAAAGTTAACACCAAGGGAATTAGGAGAACATAACAGAAAAAGCACATCGTTTTCATTTAAACATACCACTATTGAAAAACAATTTTAAAAAATGTAGAAACTCTTTAATGCGTGTAAAATCCCTCAAGAATCTCAGCTATACATATCTTGACGCAAAGGATGGCGGAAGCACATTAAACCTGGCAAATTTTATGTTGTATGATATATTAGAGCTACAGAAATATTAATTATGTTTTGATTTATCAAACTTTGATTACATTCCTGGTGAATGGATTTGTTTTAGGGTGGTTTCTAGTCTATTTTATTGAATTCCAACTTTCTGGAATCCTGGTGAAATGGTGAAATACTTTTTTGCAAGTAATAACAATTTAAATGTTTCTTCCTGAAGTCTTGGTTGCTCTATCACGTGCTGATAAATAAGTTTTATTTGCCATTTTGTCTTAGATGTTTGGGTTTTGGGATTTTATTCGTAAGGAGGATGTTTTCATTTGTTTTCTCTGGAAATGAAAAATTAGAAATGGAGTTTCTTGAAGAGTTTCATGATTTGATTTTCTCAATCAGTGGTGTAGGCTTTTCTAAATCTATGGATGTCATTTTTGGTGCAATCAATTTTATAGAAAGACTAGCATTTGCTTAAGAAATACTTGCCAGCCATATGAATTATACAGTTTGTCAGAGCTTCATAGTGACAATGGTATGTGCTGTCCATTGTGAAAATGCTACAGGGATTTAAGATTCCAACTAGGAAGGAGAAACTATTTCTGAAGGAAAAGGTGACCCACTTAATAGAGCCAGCCTCATGAATAGGTCTTTCAACAGTTCTGTAAGTTTAATGGAAGAAGATAAAAATCAGGGATTAAATATTTTTAGTTCAGAAATTTTAAAAGCAATTATTAATTATTATGTTTATTTAAAAAAACATTTAAGCTAAAATTGCTTTCAAAATTTCTGAACTAAAAATATTTTTGGGATGAAAATGCTTTGCACAACTGCTGAAAAATTCTCCAAAATTGAAATCAAATTAACTAAAATAATTTTGTTGAAAATCTTGCACGAAAATCCGCATTGCAATCAGAAATATAATATGACGTGGAAATATTATGATGCATGCTGAAACTATAGCGAAAATAATTTAATGTTGTCCATCCATTCTTGAATAGATTTACCAACAATCCTACAGAGCCATTATTTTCTTTGTGTGCATATTTAGAAACAGACCAGTGTTGGAACACTTACGGAGCGAGACATAATAATATAAATAGTTTGTGACAGAAAAACCCTTATAGATATACAGACATGTCCAGAAGCTAGACGAGTGAAAATGAAACGGAAACTGATACCAATCCAAAAGAAAGTTCAGACTAAGAGCGACGCTCCATCACATGTGCGTAGAAGATGTAAGTGTAATTACCCTACATGCCTCTCTCACCAACAGCAACTCTATAACGACCATTTTCAATTCCGAAACATATCCAATGAAGAGCGGGGAGAGAAATGTATTAGCATGCATTGTCATCATTTAAAATATGACTATGTGTGTGATATATTTCATATTAATCACTGTAAAATGATCACAGATGTAGACGTAGGGTAAAATAGTACTAAATTTTAAATATAATTAGTACACAAACTGTTCTATTCCAACATTCTGCTTTAAAGAACTAATATTATTGTATCAAATTATTTATTTTGGAAAATCTTATTCCAGCTTTCACTATGGTAGAGATATTTGTGATTTAATGTTTAATATTTTGATTAAATTACCCCAGTCTAGATCACTTTTAATTCTAGATTTATCAATTGTCTACAAGGATAGTGCAAACTTTTTTTTAGTGCAAAACTTGAAGAAAGGTTTGCACCTCTAGAGATTTGATACTTTTCTAAGCTTGGTGATGGAGAGTTGAGATAGATCTAGGCTGGTTTATTTTAATTTTTAATTTTTATTTTTATTTTTATTTAATTTCACTAAGTCAAATTTGTTTTAATTAATAATTTTATTTTTTATTTTCATTTTTCTTTCTATGTAATTTGACAAATTCTAAGTGTTTATATAACATAATATAATAGGACATTACTCCATCTGTTCCATAATAGAATGAGAGAGACTCTTAACCCAAAAATATAAAACTACATTTAATATATATATAGATATTTGAACTTTAAACTTTAGATGGAATGAGGTTTGTTGACCTTTTTTATTTTTAATTGAGGCTCGAGGGAATATGCTTGTAGTGTATTATAGAGTTTGTTAGGTTGCAATGACTTTTAATAAATTTAAAAAATTAGATTAGTGCCACATGGCTCAATGCCCGCCAATTTCCTAGCAAAATGGTCCATTAGTGTTAACAAATTAAAAAAATTATACTCCTACCAAGTGGCTTCTCACACACTATTTTCATAGGGATTTGAGATTATTCTAATTCTAATAAGTTCCTGCATGATAAGTTCCTCATTATTATTTATAATATTTATTTATAATAAAACAATGTATTTTCCTACTTCTTCACTATGGTGCAAACAAATTCCATCCATTCCAGTGTTCAGATCTCACTCAACATGTTCGAAGATCATATTGTGTACTCCAATATTCTTCTCACGCTTGAAAAATGTGAGCTAAAGGTTGTGAATTCTACGTCTTCTTCCCTACCAGATGTGACAAGGTAATATCCTATAATCGCAACAACAACTTACTTCCGTGTCTGCTTTACTTTACTAGTATCTAAACATACATATATTTCTACTTGGCTACATGTGTGTGACAATGGAAAATTTAACATTGACAACCTCTATGAGAGGTTTGGACATTTGATATTGGCTCATGAGGCCAACTTATGGGCCCTTGACCCTAGAGAGGAATATTTTCACCACATAAATGAGGAGTATAAGATTTGACCAGCTGATGCCTCGAACCTACACAAGCTGAATTATGTGTCCGCTATAAATATAGTAACTAAGTGTGGATTAGATCATAATGATTTGAATTAGTGCTCTATGGAAGATTTCTTTACTTTTCAAATACAAATGCATAAAATTTGTTGAACTATGAATTAGAGTTGTACTAGGTTTTCAGTGTAGGATCAGTGTAGAATTAGGTAAAGTAGCATGAATGAATTTGTGCTCTAAAATTAATTAGCAATCATTCAATAACAAATTTTCAAATTGCAAGATGATCTTATTAGATTTTTCTTTAAAGATGAATATTGATATATTTTAATCACAAATCTAAGAAGTGTTTAGAGAGATATAATTTGTTTCGTGTAATTCTTTTTAAATAAAAAAAAAATGTTTCATCTCAAAGATAAAATTAATAGAAAAATATAGCCAAAATATAAAATAATAACATTACTCTAAATCTTTAAAAATGTTCTAACCATGAAAATTTGTTTATTTTCATTGTAAATATTAGTTGACATTGAAATATTTTACTGATGAAGTATATTTTTATATTAATAAGTTCTTCCATGATTAATAAATTATGAAATTATGAAATTATGGTTCATGCTTTGAAATGTATGTTTGTTCTTAAAATTTGGAATGAATTATATTGTAAATTAATAGTAAGGAAGATATATATATATATATATATATATAATTATGAATTTTTGAAATATATCATACATTAAAAAATTGTAAATTTATAGATTTAAAATTCCACCACCAATAATGTTTCACATGTTATATTTTATAAAATTTAATATACTCAAACGAGATTATAGTAAATGAATTTATGAATTTCCAAATGTCTATTTCATTTCATTTTATTTTATATGAATTTATTTTTGAAAAAAATGTTATCTATTATTCGTTTGTTTTGAAGATTTTGCACTATATTTTGAATTTATTTGATTAAAAAACAGTATGAAATAATAATTTATAAACCATTTAAATTGAAAATGATAATTTATAAATAATTTAATTCATTCCATTGCATTATAGATTTAAAATTATATCAATAATCTTTCGTGCGTGATTTAAAAAAAACTAATATATTAAAATGAGATTATGGTAAATGAATTGATAAATTTAGAAAGGCTTCTTTCATTTCATTTTATTTTATATGAATTTATTTTAGAAAAATTCATTATCTATTATTCATTTGTTTTTAGGATCTTACACTATATTTTGAGTTACTTTTTTCATTAAAAAATACTATAAAGAATAATTTATAAAAAAATTAATTCCTTGCATTACCTAAATGTTAGCATTCATTGTGTATGTGAGATTTCTAAAAAAAACTTTGAAAGAGATTTGAGTATGACATTTTTAGTGGCATGTGGTTGTGCAAAAATCAATCCAATGCCGCATTATGACAAACATTGTTGCAACATGACAATTTATCTAATAATCATAGTCACAATGTTACATTGCATTGCAATTTATTCAATGTCATCTCTCAAAATTAATAAACCCAAGGGATTAATATTATAAACGCAAGTGTTTTAGAATTAATCCTTTGGGTATGTTAACCTAAGGATTCATATTCCTAAGGTATAATATTATTCATAGGGTTTATAATATTACTCCTAGAGTTTAATATAAATCCCTTGGCTTTACAATCATGGTGAACCATGGTCCAACGTCACATTGTGATAATTTTTTTTCTCAATATTAAAATCAACCAATGTCGCATTGTGACCATGATTGTCTCAATATGAAAATCAACCATGGTCAACCATGTTCCAACATCGCATTGTGACAAAGGTTGTCTTAACTATGTTCAACCATGGTCAATAACTAGTATCAACCATGGTACAATTGTGGCAAAGACTGTCTCTTGGTCCAACACCATATTGTCACAACCATGGTCAACCATGGCCCAACGTCACATTGTGACAAATATTTTCTCAATATGGAGATCAACCATGGTCAACAATGGTTAGCCATTGTCCAATGTCCCATTGGCATAAATGTTGTCTCAATATGAAAATCAAACATGGGCAACCATATTCACATGTTACATTGTGACAAAAAATTATATTAGGATTTATAATATTTATCTTCGGGTTTATGTTAATTGGGTTTATAATATTTATCCATCGCGTTTACTATTATTCACTTGGGTTTATAATATTTAATATTAAGGTTTATATACATTAGGTTTATAATATTAATCCCTTGGGTTCCCTTGGGTTTATATTATCAATCCGTTGGGTTTTTAATCCTATTATCTCTTAGACAAAGTCCTTTCTATGGGAAAGAGTATAAGGTAACCTCAAACCTATTTGAGATTGAAATATGGCCCTTCAACCTCAAGAGGGATCTCTCTGTAAGCTCAACTACTCAAGGTCACTATAGTAGAAGGTTTGCAGTTAAGTCCTATGACCATATTTATCTAAGAATGACTTAGATTGGTTTGAGTAAGAAAAATATACACCATTGGGCATGCAATGTGACCGAATCAAACTTATATAATAATAGCTTTTAGTGAGCAAAACAAAAAAGAAAGTTAGTGACAAATCCTTTGCCACTTTAAGGAATTTAGAAGAAAATGAAGGAAATTAGTGCAATGGCTAAGTGAACAACAATTATTAAATGTCTAAAGCTAAATAAATAGGAGCATAATCCTACAAATACCAATTTCAAATAATCAATATTTCAGACATGATGAAATATAAAACGAAGAAATATGGATACATAATCATAACACAAGAATTTATGTAAACTACTCATTAACACTGTTTTCAATAAGATCTTCTCAATAATACATGAAGGATGTTATATCTCAAATAAACTCCAACCATTCCTTCTTCTACAATATTATCTTATATATACAATGCAATAACTGAAACAGGTTTGCAACTCAAAATTAATTACAGTAATCCAACAACAGTAGCATAAATCTGTTAGGTATATGCATATGAAAATATCTTTAAACATATCAAGTTTTCAAAACACAACAACTTGCTAAAATCTATGATAAAAATCAGGCTGATAAAATGTGTCGTTGTTACACCTCCTCCATTGTAGATTGGACCTTGTCATCATTTGAAAATAGACTGCTATTTTAGCTCCTTCCTTCTCGGGCATCCCTCCTGCATGTCGTTGATCATGCAGTTTTTAATACTTTAGCTGCAAGAACTGATGATTTCACTGACAGACTGACTATGAACAATTTCTTTCAGGTTTTTCATCCAAAATGCATTGGCAATGAAAATGGAAGTGCTTCTCTACAAAATGCACTGACAATGAGAATATCAATGCTCCTTAGTTCCTTTCTGTGTTGAAATGCTAACAAGCACTTTATTAGTAGTAGAATAAAATTTCACTTTGACAATGAGGGATCAGAAGCTCAAAATATCACAACCAGTTCTTAGCTAAGGATATTGGCCACTTCCAATAAAACTTGCACCTTATCCATCCTCTTTGTCTTACTCTGTCTAGTTTTCATGGGAGTTCCCCTGTTGGAAACCTTTGTTTTCTTTCGTATTTTCAAAGAAATAGCTCTCTCCATATGTGGGAGGACCTGTAAGCTCAAATATTAATTCGTCTGTCACCTGGAAATAAATTCCTCCAATATTTACTCGTTTTCCATCAAATCCCTAGGAAAATCCTCATGCCACTTCATCATGAAAATCATTGCACTACCTAATGAATTCTTCCCTTTCGCCTATCTAAATTGTTGCTAGATGTTCAGGTAGATCTCAAGAAGATCAAGACCTTTTGGCTCACTCTTGTTCAACTTTCCACTTTTCCCACTTCTCTTTCACAGCCTAACAAACATGCAGAAACAAAGGATCAGGATTCGATCCTTGATCTCTGGCAAGTAACTCAACAAATCGAACAATTTTTAGCACAAACAATAACGATCATGAGAGATATAGATGATTTTAACTATATATGGTAATTAATTTGAAAATTTGTTAGGTCATGTATTACGATTATCTAATTAACAACAGATTAAACCCTTCTATCATGAATTTAAACTCACATATGTCTTAGTGATGGAAATGATATTTTTATCACGTGATTTTACTCTTTCATATTAAACAAACGTGTTTGAGAAATGATTATCCTTTTGGATAACATGGAGGATGTATGCATAACATAAAAAAATATTTTAATTTCTTCATTTTGGTGCTGATATTCTAGTTTCCCACGAAATCTCTTTTGTATGTGTTGGGTGCAACCCAACTTGGCCTAGATTTTGGAAAAAACTCTACATTATGTGGAGCCAACCGTGTAGTGAAGTGTGCAGTGGAACACAAAGTCGACCATGAAGTTTAACAGTTGGAATATACTCTGTGGCATATGGGGTTCATGATGGGGCAAGGACCCTCCTTTCTATAATGATGTAAAGAATGCATTTTGGGACCATAGCTGCTTGTTTTAGGGAGTCCATGATATTGTAATTATGTAATGCTTGATGTAATAGTATATATAGAAACAAACAATAAGAAGGGAATCATGAATAAAATGGATCCATATCTGTGTTATGGTTTTATTATTATGATCTGTAGTTTTGTAGCAAAGGAAATGCTCTACGACTGAGTATGTAGAGCCCTACAAATAAGTGCGCAGGTCAAGAATTGTTTGTTGTACAAAGAATCATTATATTAGCTACAATTATTGTGGAGGTATCCCCACGTTGGGGTGAACGATGGTAACTTGGTGCGTTCATGTGTATATTTTCTTATTATATGTTGTAGTGTAGAAGTTTATTGTAATTTCACTTTAATTCAGGGCAATGATGATTTATAGCTTTATACGCTATCTTTAAATGGTTAATGTAATGTGGTGAAGTAATTTATGAATTTGAAGAATAATAAAGTAACATAATACAACATTTCCATGTCCCGCAAGGCTACAAGAACCTAGCTTTGCATCCCCCCATAGTCACTTTGGGTGAGATTGCAACATACTTGCAAGTCGTTACTGAAAGGGCTAGTGATTAGGGGTTTTGTTGGTGCACAATATAGATTTGAACCTGGGTTAGCCCAAAGCGAGCCAAAAAATGGTTCCATTGCCAAGACCAGGATTTGCTTAAGGGATATGTGGATATGGCACCCGTCAAAAAAGAGATTCAAGACTAGATAGAACTAAAAGAGCAAGAATTTGTAGATGAAGAAAATAGAGACCCTCATCTGACAACAAAAGCTTGGTTAGAGAAGAATATTTTTACATATCAATACAAAATTTTCTTTGCTTAATTTCCTACCTAGTTGTATGAGTGGAAATCAAGGTTGAACGAAAGAAATAAATGTTTTAAAGGTGAAGAACCAATGATGTGGACTCCATAATTGATAAATCAACTCAAAATCATTGACAATAGGATTTCAAGGGTTGTTGACTTCTAGATTAATAACATCTTGGGAGGATTCATTACTAAATTCATAGTAGACTCTACTTTGTCCTACAACGATGTGGAACGATGATTCTTCACGGGACTACAAAGTAAGTATTTTAAATCTCTGAAACTTTGGATTAATATGCTTATGTGTGAAAAGGATGTCTTACAGATGTAGTCAGATTGCTAGTTTACTTATGTTTGGAAGAAGAGGGAATAAATCTGAGTAAGAGATTGGAACAAAGCGAAGTGGAAAGATATATAGAGTAGATACCAGAAAGATATCTCATGGACAAGATTCAAATACAATATAGAGACCGATTATATCCCTCTTTTGAGTGAATATGAAAGTGAAGAGAGTCACCATGATAAGGCTCAAGTAACTCCACAGTATTCACCCTTCCATCCTGAATGTTCACCGAAGCCAGAACCTAGTAATAGTCAGGGTATTTTTGGCTTTTCCCCTCCCCTTCCACTTCCCCTTCCTTCTACCCCTCCTAACCCCCATCCCCCTCCCCTTACTTCTCCCCCTCAAAGAAGAAGTATTGTTGAAGCTATTAAGCTACCTGTTTTCAAAGGAACTAGGCTAGAAGATCTGGAATAATTTTAGTTTTTATGTGAAGCAGTATGGACTGCAAAGCAAATCAATCGTGAAAATATAAATAAAGCACAACTAATTACGATGTTCCAAGATTGAGCATTGATATGGCATATGAAGTATTCAAAAAATTAGATCAAAACACTTGCAGATATTAAAACAACACTGATAAAAGAGTTTAAGAAGCCAAAGTCTAAGTCACAGTGCATCACCTAGTTGAAAGGGATAAAAAAGAAATCTACTGAGTCTCTTTGGGAATTTGATCAGAGATCTAAAGTGTTATTGGATCAAGTAAGATTCGACATAGCTCCTAAATAACATCAAGAATCGTTTATAGTTACATTGGTACCACATATCAGATTTCCATTAACACAACAAAAGATAGGAACTCAAGCCGAAGCTCTAGAAATTACGATGAAATTGGAACCTTCGTCTATAGTAGATACTAATGCATGCATGCAATAGATTTAGATTCAGTTGGAAAATCTAACCCTATAGTTACAAGACATCAAGAAATGAAAAGAAAATAGAGAAGAAGTATGGTGTACAAAGCGCAGATCGGAGGGCCATTCTAAAGAGAAGTGCCCTATCTTCAGAAATTATATAGTTAGTGGGGCATTGAATCCCTTGAATGAAAGATCCAAAATTTGGTGCAAAATATGTAAGACTAGAGGCAAACATCGTTCATAAGACCATTACTTATTACAAAAATAGTTATAGACTTTGAGGAACCTATACTGCAAGTTTTGTTAACTAGTAGGGCATTGAGAACAATTGTCGAGCTTATGAACTAATGATGTAGCATGGCACTGAGACTTATAGAATGAAAGCATAAGAGAATGGACAAGAGGACAATGTATAACATAGTGGTCAAGGAGGTTACCAAGGAAGAGGTTGAGGTGGTGGATTTGGTCGTGCACATGGCCATATCATTTTCTACAACTGCGGCTAGTCAGGTCATTTTGTAAGAGACTGTTAGAACCCCTACAAAAACATCACAACAAAAATAAGAGGCAAAACAGATGAGTGAATCAGGAGGAGTCACATGTGAGTGTTGGGGGCCTCTTGGGTGAAGCCTAACTTGGCCTATATTTTGGTAAAAAACTACATTTTGTGGAGTGAAATGCACAGTGGAGCATGCAGCAGAGTGCGTATTAGAGTAGTAGAAAGTGGAGTGGACTGCAGAATGGAGAAGTTGGAATATATTGCATGATATAATTGCTTCCGGATGGAATGAAGCCCCTCCTTTTAGTAATGATGTAAATAATCAATGGATTTTGGGACCATAGCTTCTTATTTTAGGGAGTCCATGGTATTGTAATGATGTAATATTATATATAGGGATAAATAATAAGAAGAGAATCGTCAATAAAATTGATCCAAATCTTGTTATGGTTGTATTAACATGATCTCTAGTTTTGTAGGAAAAGAGCGACTTTGTAAGTGCAAAGGGCCTACAACATAGTGCTTTGGTTATGAAGTATTGTTTGTACAAATAATCATTATATTAACAACAGTTCTTGTGGAAGTAGCCCCACGTTGGGTTGAACCACGGTAATTTGGTGTTTTCATGTGTATTTTTGCTTATTATCAATTGTAGCATAGCCATTTATTATAATTGCACTTTATTTTAGCACAATAATGATTTATGGATTTATATGATATGTTTAAGTTAATGCAATGTGGCGAAGTAATTTTGAATTTTAAGAATAAGAAAACATCATAATACCACATCTCCTAGTCTGTCAAGGTTGAAAAAAGCTGGTTCTACATCCTCCCATAGTCACTTTGGGTGAGAATGCGACCTACTTGCAGGGTGTTGCCGAAAGGGCCAGTGATTAAGGGATTTTTTGGTGTGCAATATAGATCAAACCAAGCCAAAAATATGAAAATCTCAGACACCTGATAATTATCACACTCGGTTGCCACCAATTTAACGATTTTTTTTACACATCGACGTTGACACTGAAACTATCAAAACTTATGCCCACGGGCCTTTGGATTGACGGTAAATGGGTGTACTATTAAGGAACTCCTTCCGATAGGTCACTGGTTCAAATCCCCCGTGGGTGCTTATGTAGTATTATATAGAAAAAGAAGAAGAAACTATCAGCACTTATAAAAACTAAAGAATTAAATTGTGATAAGAGATGGCTTCATGGGGACATTTTCGATCATACATGGTAGCAATAAACCCTATAGATTAGAGGCCCGATACATTGGTTTGATCCCAATTCAACAACTACACCCTGCAACCTTCACATATTGTGCAACCAAAAACCAAACTATAATCCAAACTAAACTATACACTACATGATAAACTGAAACTGAAAATATAGGTTGAAAATAAATTCTTAGATAGAATCTTATTGCGCACTCATCCTACACTAAACTACTAAAATAATTTCTCAATCAAACAATACAAAAAATCCAATGTAACCAATATAGTAGTTTCTCAAATACCATGGTTTTTTTACTGTACTTCAGCAAAATCAAAACCAGACATTATATTGGGAAAGGAAAGTGATGATGTAATTTGTCTCCATTGGGAAAGAATGACTAAAAATTCAAACTAAAAAAAACCCTCCATGTAGTCAATTATGGGATCATAAAAATGATGATCTATCTGATGACCCTCAAAGTATTGAATGCTTGGATAATCATAGTTGAATTTCTCAAATCCATTCATTTTTTCAAACAATGAATTCAACTGTGAATTTTCAAACTCATTCCAAAATTTAAAACACTCTTCAATATTTACAACCGATGGAAACACTACATCCTCTTCACTTGGCTAAGAAAGGCTTTCAAAAGACGGATTTCGATATTGGGAATTATGGGATAGAATTTGAATCTCTAAGGCTTCAAGATCCTTCTCAAGTTTCTCAACAAATGCTTCTAATAAATGAATTTTATCCTCAAAATTAAATTTCATTGACTTTAAATAAATAGGTAATAAACTTGAGAAGGCTTCATCAATTTGATCAACATCAAAATCGTCCAAATATTCCTTAAAACTTTCAATTAGAAAAAAAATCTTGAACATATCTCGTCATTGTTATTGATTAGAAAACTACATCTACAATTCAAGATCTGAATTATTTAGACAGTGGAGCCAACATGGATGTTTTGAACTCTAGATTGTTTGACAATGGAGTCATCAGGTGAAATATGTACAACTTCTCTATCTCTTACTAGTGTTCACCATCAACAATCAAATTAGATTCTTTGTCGTTCCACCCAGGGATGATTTGACATGAAATTTTTCCTCCCAAGAAACAATACCAAAATGTTATCTCTGAGAGAAAACCATGGTTGTAGGAAAAACTCTAAGGTAACCTCAAACCTCTTTCAGATTGAAAGCTAGCCCTTCAACCTAGAGAGGGATATCACCCTAATGTCAACTGCTTAAGGTCACTATAGTATAAGGTTTAAAATTAAGTCATATGGCTAGATTTATCTAAGAATGGTTGAGTTTGGTTGGAATATGAGAAATTCCCACCATTAGGTGTGGTGTGTGACACAATCATGCTTATATAACAAAAAATTTCAGTGAGCAAAACCAAAAATCAAGGTAGTGATAATTCCTTTGACACTTTAAGAAATTCATAAGAAAATGAAGGAAATTACTGCAATAGTTAAGTGAAAAACAATTATTAAATGTGTTAGAATAAAGAGACAAGAGCATAAACCTATGAATCCCTATTTCAAACACTCAGTATTTTAGACATGAGGAAATATAACATGAAGAAAGATGAAGAGGGAATCATAACACAAGAATTTCTGTAAACTACTCATAAATATTATTTTCATTAAGATCTGCTCAATAATATACAAAATATGTTATATCTCAAATAAACTCCAACCATTTATTCTTCTATAGTCTTCACTTATCTATATATATAGATATATATATATATATATATATATATATATATATATATATATATATATATATATATATATATATATATATATATATAACTAAAATATGTTTGTAGCTGAAAATTAATTACAGTGCTATAATAATAGCAGTATAATTCTCTTATGTACATGCATATGAAAATATCTTTAAACATATCAAGTTTTAAAATAAAAACAGGGCTGAGAAAATATATCATTGTTATGCCTGCTTCATTGTAGATGGGGCCTTGTCATCCTTCAAAAATAGAATTCTATTGTAGCTCCTTCCTCGCGGGTATCCCTCCTCTAGTTCGTTGATAATGTCGTCATCAATTCTTTCACTACCAGAACTGATGATTTCCCTTATTGACCGACTGTTGCCATTTTATTTCATAATGTTCTTCCAAAATGTGTTGACAATGAAAATTTGAACGCTACTTTGTAAAATGCACTAACAATGAGAATATAAACGCTCCTTTGTGCCTTTCTATGCTAAAAAACTAACAAGCACTTTATTAGTAGTAGACTAAAATTTCACTTTGACAATGAGGGATCAAAAACTCAAAAGATCACAACCAGTTCTCAGCTAAGGGTACTGACTACTTCCAATAAAACATCCACCTTATCCATTCTTTCTTTGTCTAGTTTCCATGGGAGTTCCCATCTTGGAAACCTTTTTTTTTCTTTGGTCTTTTCGAACCAGTAGCTCTCTCCATATGCGGGCAGACTTGAACCTCAGAGATTAATTCCTCTGTCACCAAGAAATAAATTCCTCTACCACTACTCATTTTCTATCAAAGCCCTAGGAAAACACTCATGCCACTTGATCTTTAAAATCGGTCCAGTGCCTAAATAATTCTTCCCACTCGGCCTCTCGAAACTCTTTCTCAATCTCCAGGTAGGTATTAAGAAGATGAGAGTCTTTCCACTCATTCCTCTTCAACTTTATGCTTTTCCCTATTTCTCTTTCATAGCCTAATGAACACACATAAACAGAGGATCGAGGTTCACTCCTTGATCTCTGTTGAGTAACTCAAAAAATCAAGCAACTTTTAGTAGAAACAATAATGATTGTCATAGATACAGGTGATTTTGACTATATGTGGTAATTCATTTAAAAACGTGTGAGGTCATGTATTATGATAACCTAACTAAAAACAGAGTTAACCCTTCGATCATGAATTTAAACACAAATGCCTCTCACCGACAGAAATTATCTTTTTATCACATGGTTTTACCCCTTGGAACTAACCAAGCATGCTTTAGAAATGATTACCCTTTTGGCTCACGTGGAGGACATCTGCGTAATATAAAACAAAGATTTGGTTTTTTTCATTTTGGCATTAATACCCTAGTTTCTCACAAAATATCTTTTATCTGTAAATTTCAGACACCTGATAATGCTGACACTCCCATTGTTAGCGCTTTAACATTGTTTTCTACAAATCAATGTTCACACTGAAACTATCAGCGCTTTTAAAAACTAATAACTAAAATTGTGATAACAAATCACTTGAGATTTTAGTATTAATCTTTTGGGTTTATTATTCCCTTCAACTTATAATATCAATCCCTTGGGTTTATTTGGTTCATATTCCTAAGGTATAATATTATTCATAGGCTTTATAATATTAATTGTAGTGTTTAATATAAATCCTTTTGGCTTACAATCATGGTCATCCATGGTCAATGATGGTTCAATGTCACAATGTGCCAAAGATTGTCTCAATATGAAAATCAACCATAGTCAACCATGGTCCAACATCACATTGTGACAAACATCATCTCAGTGTGAAAATTAATAATGGTAAATGATGATAACTAATGGTCAACCATGTTTATTTTAGGGTTTATAATTTTTATCTTAGGGTTTTTATACCTTGGGATTATAATATTTATCCCATGAGTTTAATATTATTTCTTTGCATTTAGTCATAGTAGATATTAGAGACAGAGAGAGGTAGGGTAAGAAATTTACAACTATATCAAGAGTGAAATCAATAGATGGTTTTCAGATTTCATCACCTTTTTCTTTTAAATGCTATGAAAAAGTTCAAGATAGCGCAAGAAGGCATTGGTTGGAAAGTGTGAATGGTCATGATCCTTATACCATTGATTTGAATTGGTGTAGATTTTTTCATCGACCCCGTTGTGTTTTGGAAGAGGCTAGCGTTTAATGATTGTGTTTTGGTAGAATGTTTAAAGTCGAATTTCATATCACCCACATTTAAATTGTTGTTTTATTTTTATTGAATGTCTATTTCATAATTACTTCATTATTATTTATTAAATGACTATTAATATAATTCATTAAATAGTTACTAATATAATTGTTGTTATTATCTTTATTTATTTACTTATTTATTAATATTATTACTATTAATAATAATATTAATAATATTATTATTGAATATAATAGTAATAATATAATATTAATTATTATTAGTATGGTTCTTATATTTATATTAATAGCGTTGATAATAAGATTAATTCTTAATAATATTGATAGTTGATATCTATGCTTGATGTGAGTCTACGGGCGTTTATCAACCACATTTACTAATGTGGTTGTGCTAGTTATAAAATATTTTGATTGCAAAATGAGAGATGGTTTTTGGTCATGTGATATTGATGAGCCATGGTATTGGCCCATAGTATGGTATGGTTAATAATACCCATGGTAAAGTAGGTTGACTATCCATGGTTAAAAATCTTGTTATGTTGTAAGTATCACTTTGATTGTGAAATAAGAGATGGTTTTTGGGCATGTGCTATTGATGGGCCATGGTATTGGCACATAGTATGGTATGGTTAATAATACCCACAGTAAAGTAGGTTGACTATACATGGTTAAAAATCTTGTTATGTTGTAAGCATTACATTGATTGTGAAATGAGAGATGGTTTTTGGGCATGTGGTATTAATGAGCCATGGTATTGGCCCATAGTATGGTATGGTTAATAATACCCATGGTAAAGCAGGTTGACTATCCATGGTTAAAAATCTTGTTATGTTGTAAGTATTACTTTTGATTGTGAAATGAGAGATGGTTTTTGGGCATGTGGTATTGATGAGCCATTGGATTGACCCATAATATGATATGTTTAATAATATCCATGGTAAAGTGGGGGTGAATGTTTGTGGTTCAAAAGCTTGTTATATTGTAATTATCAAGTTTTTACATGCAAGCTTATTAATGAAATTTAAACATGGTTACAAAATTATCATTTTAATTTATATAGTAAAATCAATCTTAATTTATAGCTACTATTTATATATTATATTTTAGTGTGATAAAGGTGTAGAATATTTCAAAAGTAATCATAATATTTTTCTCTTTTAGCATTAATAAAAAAATGTTATAAAATTAAATTCAAATAAAATATTTAAAAATATTTTGATTGTGAAACAAGAGATGGTTTTTGGGCATGTTGTATGGATGAGCCATGGTATTGTAACAAAATTTATTTACAACATTAATAATATATATGCCAACGGTTCAAATCCCCTGTTGGTGCTTAGGTAGTATTATATAGAAAAAAAATAATATATACGCCAAAGTGGATGTGAAAATACATGGTTAAACATAGTGTGATATTTTACGTTTATGGTAAGTTTGTATGTTTTTATTAATTAAATTTAAATATTGTTACAAAATCATTGCAGTGAGAGGAGCAATATAACGAAATATGGGGGTAGATCTCACGTGAACCTAAACATTTAACATGTAATGTTTAGCATTTAACATTTAATATTTTTATTCTAATGTAGGCCTGATTTAAAAATGTCATGTCTCACACTAGAGTTATAATAGTAATTTTTTTTTCAAATGATATATACTATTGTGGAACACTATTAAGTCGGACAACTTGTCGACAGTTCTCACTACTCCAGTCGATAAAGAAGTTTCTGGCAAATGGAATAATGGTTCCCGGTAATGTTAAGGGCTTGGTACTACCAGGACTGCCTATCATTAACTCCCGTCGCACCTTGGGAACCTCCCACCATTTCACAATCTGTGCATTCAACGACTTTATGTTACACTTGGCAATTTCATTTAATATATACAGGATACATTGTACTGTAGGATTAATACCTTGGATTACGGTGGTTGATTTTTGTCTTGCTCTCCCCTCTACGTGGCACGAGCAGGTCCTACCCTCCGCAGTCATTTTCCTTGAGCTTTCTGCCGCATAAATGGAGGGTGTAAAGGATGGTGATCCAACAGTTCAGCTTGTTTCAGGGTTTGATCTTTCCAGCTCTAGGTTATCCGGTTGCTTTTCATTTCCTCCACTTGGCACCGCCTCTGTTTCTTCCCTTAGTTTTTTTTTTCATAGCCCAGCTTTGTCTGTCATTCCAGGTCTTGAGCGAGTTGGCAGGCTCATGGTTGCAGAGTCATGGTGTGCTTAGCACATGGAGGAAACGGGTAAGGCTCCACAATGTAATTTTAGATTCTTTGTCGCTAAAGTTTGTTTTTGTTTAATTGTTTCCTCAAATTTTCTATTGGCAACTGTTAACATCGTGCTTGCTGCATGCAGGAATCTCCTCAACAGTCTGGGACTATTCATGGTTGCGTTGCAGTAGGCACTTCATCATTCCTCTTTGCCTATGTTTTCCGGGTAAGGGTTTTATCTCCGGATGTTAGCCTCTTGGCTGAGCTTAGGATTTTGGGTCATTAGGACTGGGCTTATTGGTTTGAGTGCCTCGGTTACCAAGTACCTTGTGGTCTTGATGGGTTAACAATGTGGCAAGTTTAACGACGAAGAGCTGTAGTAACTAAGCCCTGTACTCTATACCTATGTAGAGGGTTTGTTTTTTCTAGCACCTAGTTTTGAGTAGTGAATATGCCGATGTAATCATGTAATGTTTTTAACTACGCCATGGTTCCTCCTGTGGCTCATCGGGTTGTTTGTTGGAAAAGTGCAGGGAATATTTCTTCAAGGGATATCTTGAGTGAAGCTGTCCACCATAACTTGTTTGCTTCTGCAATGTCTTGTCTACTTATTCATTCTTTCTGCTATGTATTCGCATGAACACTTGAGTTATATAACTTATTACAGATGGTGGTTGTTTTTTTGCTATAATTCTGCTATATGTTACAATGGCAATTTCCATTTCTCACTTCTTGTTCAAATGGTTTGATTATTTGAATATGATAGCCTCTGTCGGGTTTTCCATTTGTCCTTTAATGGTTTATCAAGAATTAACAAGAAATTCAACATTGTCTATCCATAACTCATACATCTGTGCTACATGTTAATGGTTAATGTTGGTTCCATACTTTCACATTTCATTACCTGATAGCTAATTGTTGCATGTGAATTTTGAGGTTATTCGATTACAGCGGAAGTTTTCTACTTACTGTGTTCTAGAAAATCCATTGTTTTTCTTTACTATCTTTAACGTGCTCACTTGCATGATCCCAATATTCAACTGTTAAGATTCTTTGGGGTCCTCCCTCGACTGCAACCTGAAGAGGATACTTCCCGTAATTTATTCGTCACGGTTACCTGTCATTTATCAGCAATGGGTTATTTTGTAAATGGAATTTTATATAATAGGCATCATACCCCAACCGAATTCCAGATTGACACCCATAACCCAACCAGTCCCATAGACCCATAGCATTCAGGTTCCACCCTTGTCATTCTCATGTAAAACCCTGTTCAATTTTCTTTTTTCTTTAATGTCGGGTTTCCCTTTTTTTTATATATGGTGGGCTCCAGTATTGCAGCAATAATGCTGCAACTCATGGGACTCTGTTCTTTACTTTTATCAACCTGGTAGTTCGTAACAAACTTGGAAGCGACGGTGCTGTATGCACAAGTACTAGCTCTTGCCGCAGCTGTCACTTGGTCAGCTGGCACAAGTCCATTAGGAGCTTAAGCCAACTTCTATGAGCTCTTAGAAGAAGCTTTTTAATTGATGGATGAAAGCTAACTCGAAGGAAGCTAATCTATTTGTGAAAGGAGATTGAAAAACGGAAGGAAAACGCAAACCCTTGCAAACCCTAATTCTACCAGCTAGTCGTACTGATGCAGAGGAGAGAATGAAAACTACTAAAAGAGATGCCATTACTTCTATGAAGGTAAAATACATGTGTCTATACTACCTCTATCTGAAGAAAACATCTTTTTTGTATTTTTGAATAAGTTATTAGAATTATCATGCATGTGCTCTTAACTGGATTTTTACTGTGCAGGGGTGGACCAAGGAGGGGAAATGCTTGGAAAAGGTTGGAAAGGTTCAGAGAGGGCCTAAGGGGTCCCTGACATCCTTCCAGAGAGTTTCACAGAGTTTTTCTATTAAGAAACCTCATTCGTGAGCTTCTATAGGAAGTCTGCAGGGGTTCTACAGGATGTTTCAGGAATTTCTACAGGATGTTCAGAAATTTCTACAGGATGTTTAAAGAGTGGATTTTAGAGGATGGGTGAGTGAGGGAAGATGCATGAAAGGATAGGGAGGTAGGATGGGGACCTGAAATGACCCAGGGGCTGATGGATGGAGTGGTGAGAAGGTGTAGAAGGCTGCCTTGGCTTCAAGACGGCTGAGACAATGGAGGAGCAAGAAGGTAGGGTTACGTGGGAAAAAGAGCAGGTGTGAGACAAGGAACCTAAATAGGAGATGGAGAAGCTGGCTTGGATGAAGCTTGGGTGGATGAGAGAGTGGTAGAGATGCCCTGCACGGTGTACATTTAACCGAATCAACAAAGTCCTGCACACAATCAATGTCTTGGCTAATCTACTCTAACTGTCAATGAAACAAATGAACAACAAATTTATTTGTAAAGAGAACCATGTACATCACTCAAGCAAAGAAACATTTCAGAGATCTGAACTCATAACTAACTTCTACAAATGAAAACAATACACCAAGGATTGCATGGTCAAGCAAACTAGTGTTTTTGTTGGGGCAGCACTGTTTCTGCAATTCCAGCCCCTGATCCAATAAGGATGAGGTGAAACTGAGAGTGTTGTCGACCCTTTTCTTGGAGCTTTATCTGTTATTATCCTACCAATCTATTCTAAACATCTGAAGCAATTCTATTCATAACCAGTGACCTATTTAACCAACACAACTAAATCTGCTCAACAGAAACACGTTTCAAATGCATAAAAGGAGAATCACGATGCATAAAGAAAAGGTAACAGTACAAAAAAGGAAGTCCTAGGCTCTCAGGTTGGGCCCAACCCTGAGAGCTATGGCTCCTATAGAAAACTCAGAGTTGGTGTAATATCGGACTGCTTCTCATTATCAAAACATGATCATAAGTCAAGAGTTATGCCAAAAATGGCTACAAGAGAACAAAATGAAGCTAGCAGCACTGTAGTGAAAAGTATGCAAGAGTTTCCAAAAGTCCCTCACGAAGGCTGAGGCCTTAACATTTATACACCATGAGGGCCCTAGCTGGCCTCCTAAATCTATGGGAATTGGCTGCCCAAACTGTGAGTAGACAGCTTCTTCCAAAATCTGCTTGGCTACCTTCTAGATCTGGTTTTGGTGGTCTTTGGAGCTCTGAGTTGGGGGTGAAGATCCTGAGGAAGTCTATTTAATGCATAGACAACCCCCCTATGAATCCTCACCCCAAGCTTGGTTGTCTTCCAGCCCATGATTGCTCGTTTTTACTCCAACATGTGTCAAAAAAACCTGAAATGACCACATGTTTGCCACCTAGGAAGAATGACTACCCTTATTCGTACAAAATAAATAAACATACTGAAAAATAATGCATAAGCTATGAAAAATGATGGATTGAACAAGGATAATTAGGCCAAATGAGCCCAATAAGTTACCAAATTTGGGGCTCATCATCACCTCGCTGCTAAAATGGTTGCTCATCCTCTGAGCAACTAGTCCAGCTGCTCATCTTTCATTGCTTTAATCACCACTCTCACATCCCAGGCTTCTGAAGTAGTATCCTCCTCACTGTCATGGAATCCGGCCTTCCTTTCCACCTCTTCCCACTGCTTATGCTCGTCTTTTTCTGTGCTTCCTTCTAACAATCCCAAAAGCAAAGGTGGGCTTAGCTTGAGGCTGATCCAGCTGGGCTGGAGGTTCTGCATGGACTTCTTGTAGAGAGGCACCCGTGCCAGCGCCTCCCTCATTCTAGTTGGAGTGTGATATTTCCTGATTTTGAGGTTGTGGGACAATGTGTTCCACCTACAGGTGCAAGCATGAACACAATTGTCCCCTAATAATCTCTCCATATCATCAAAGTTTGCTATAGCCTAAGCTTGCTGATCCATGTATTCTAATAAAGCCTGAGAGTTGGTTGCTAGGAGTTGGTGGGCTGATATCAATGCGGTGGGGTCCCCTGGCTCTGCTCTAATCAGCAGTGGTTCATGTAGCTTTCGGTTCATGACATCTTTGACCTCTGTCGCTCTCTTTTCTTCATGGTTTAACCATGAGGTCAGTGCCATCAGCTGCATATCTCCCACGGCTATGTTGGGGTCCCATGAGGTTACATTTGGAAGGCCCAAATTATGAAGGTAGAACTCTAATAGCTTGGCCTTGTCCTCTAGTGAACTGCTGTTACATAATTCCGTGAACTGCTGGGGGTTTTGGATTTGGGAGATACCCCTCTGTGCCAATGCGTTAATTTGGAATTGCAACCACTGGTCCCGTAGGTATAGGCCATAAGATTTGGCCGGCTACCTACATTGCAGAGTGTCCATTGCCCAACTGGCCATGCAGGCGAGTTGCGCCTCCTTTTCTTGCACCTACTGTTTTAGAGCTTGTATCTCTATGCTTGCCTGCAATTCTCTTTCCTGTAGTTGCTGGTTTAGTTCCTCAAGATCAGCTTGCATTCCTTCTTTTTCTTGAGGTTCTGCTGTGGTGTCCTCTGGTGTTGTGTCCACTTCTTTCCTCTGTCCTTGTAGCTGTAGTTTGAGCTTCTCATTCTCTTCTTATAGAAATACTCGCTGGAAGTTTCCCACATGTTTTTCCATAACCAATTCTCTTCTTGCCTCCTTGAGTTGTTCCTCCAAAGGGCCTATATTTGCTACTCCTTTAGACTTGGCTATTCTCATCCATGTGTGAGTCCTCACTCTTTCATCCTCTAGTGCAACGAAAAGCGGCGCTGTGAATTTTTGTGGAATGATTTTTCCGGCCTCCAAAAAGTTATAATAAGAGCCCAAGCTGGGCTAGGGACTAAGTTCCATAATGTGCTCTACCTCTTCTTCCTTTTGTGGTGATTTGTCTGCCTCCACTTCCATTCTTTCGGTCTCCTTGAGCCTTGCCAATGTTTCCTTTAGAACAAATTCAGCATCTGTAGAGAGGTTTTTGAAGCCAATCTTTCCATTCTCTCCCTCCAGGTAGATGTCTTCGGGCTCCCCTGCTCATAAGTGACTGATGCTTTGGAGGGGGACTTCGCCTTTGGCGAGGCAGGGGTGTCTTCAATGGTAATTGGGTCTTTGGATGGAGGTTGGGGTCTGCCGGTTTTAATTCTTACACTTCTTCTTGCTTTGAAATACAGAGGAGTCTCCCTCTTTCATTTTTCCTTTGGCTTGGGAGAGGTACTTAGGGTGGCTAGCACAGCTGCTACCTCCCTAGCTAGAATTTCGACTGATTTCTCCTTCTGTTTTCCTTTTTTAGGACTTCCTGTAGAAAGCCCTCTAGTGGCTAGTTTCTGACTTCCTGTAGAAGCCGTTTTTAAACTTCCTGTAGAAGCAAACGGCACCGTTTTAGCCTGCTTGGCTAAGGGTACTTTTTATTTTAGCTTGGCTGGGGCTACCTTAGAGGTGCCCTCACTGGTTTGGACTTTTTCAGTCCTTTCCACCCTGCTCTGTAGTCTTTTCTCCCTGGGTGTTGGTGTGGTTTTATCACCCCCTGTTTTGGCAGCTTGGCTTTTTCCTTGTGTTCCCTTCAGTTCTTTCTTCAGTGTTGTGCCCGGGGTTTCCTGTATTTTATCTTCCTCCTTTGTATGAATGTGCTCCTTCTCCTCGCTGCTGGAGGAAGTGAGTTCCTAGACCAAAATTCAGATGTCATCATCCTTAGACATATTCCGAAAAGTTTCCCAGGAGAGAGGCACGGTGTAAGTGTGGAGTGCATCTTCCATGAGGAGCTTGATGAGCCCATGATGGGCTAGCTGGTCTGGCATTCTCTCTCTCAGTTTGGTGGCACACTCAGTCATGGATTGCAGGAGGAAGTAAGGAATGCTCAACTTTTGCTCTGAGGGTAGGTCCATTCGGTGCTTGAGTTCTGTGAGCAACCGGAAATGATAGCCATACACGATGCTAAATCGCCCCTTACACATAATATAATTCATAATCTAGAGGTTGACCTCACTCTAGAACAGTTGTAGGCTGGTTCTTCGAACTCCATTCTTGTCCTCTGAAAATTGTTCCTCTGGCAAGAAGAACTCCTTTTCAGTTTTCTGACCCAATTTTCTCTCCTCCTTATCCTAGGGTACCCCAATCGGTAGATCAGTTACTCTGCTAATGAGCTATGGGGTGAGTCTGAGGGTTAATCCTCTGAAGTTGACAACAACCAATGTCTTTGACTTTGGCTTCAAGGACCTTAGGAATTCTTCTGCAATTTCGTCATCATGACCTTGAAGCTTGTCACAGAATGACATCCATTGTGCACGGGAAAACAAGTCCACCACCTCAGGGGTTTCTCGTAACTTCTTGGAGTCCAAAGGCTCTTTTCTAATGAACCCTCCCGGCATGCTAAAAACTTGTTTTGTTGTTCTGAGCTTGCCTACTCGTGTACAGAAGTAGAGCTTCTAGATTTTCTAGACAGAGCACAGAGCTATGTCTCTGTTATGCACATAGTTATATAAAATTCACAACTTTCTACCAGTGAGCCTTGACAGTGTCTCAATTGTAATTCAAAACCTCGGAGAAAATCCCGCATACAGGCTACGACAACAATTCTCATGTAGTGATAAGAAAACGGCTTGTGAATTCATGAACAAACTTTTATTCACATTTTCCTACCCCTTCAACACGTCGACTTCACCACCTTTTAAATCATTTGCATGGGAGAGTTATGTTCAGGCCTACCTTATTCCAGAATTTCCACCTTCGACGTGAATAGTCCAAACTTCTCCGTAATGTCGGGCTCCCTGTAGCGCAGCTTCCTGTAGAAATCGTGCACGGCTTCTAGGGGAACGCTTCAGTGGTTCTGGACTTTCTACGCAGCAATAGGATGTTGGAACATGCTGAGAACTCAGGCTAACAACCTTCAGAGGATTGAGGACATGTACTCGGCTGCAAAACAGTTGTGAGTAAATGACTACAGTGCATCATAAGTGATTCAACCGGCCGATTTGAATTGCTGCGGAATTCATGGCGCGGGGGTGAGCTGTCCCCGTCGACCCGTTGGCCGACGTCACCGCTATCATTCCGCTGCATGTCCCTGACCGCCGAATCCTTCCCTTTGCATTTACCACCGCCATTCCTGTTAGACTGCCACCTCTCTCTGACTGGACGCTTCCCATGTGTCCATTTCCTGTCTTTTCGACATAACCAAAGCCTTTCGGATCCGACGAGGCCGTCGGACTGGTTGTGGTGGCCAGTTGAATGGCTACCCGACTTGTTCAATCCGTTCATTCTCATAGTCATGCACATTTAGAGTATAGCTTATGTAATTTGACGAAATAAGGTTAGGCACTTACCTGTGCGGCCGTGGACGTGAGTTTGCTCAAGCTTCAGGACAAGGAATGATGGATTCGCTTGCTGTTGCTTCGTGCACAAGCACTGGAGCTCCTCTTCATTGGTTGCTGCTGGTTACAAGACCTTGAGACCCGGTTTCCTGGCGGTGAATGCTGCATGCACCGGCTTCATGATCTGCGGGTGTTTCCATGGTATGTGCTCTAGCCGGATCAGCTGCTACAAGATTCCTGTAGGACATCTCGTAGCCATTTCTCCTACTGGGGTGCATGCCGAGATAATTGAGTCACGTTCATAGGTGCAGGGTCTTGAGATTGCCTTGACAGGTAAAGTATGCAAGCCTTTGCATGCGTTTATTTCCCAAAAAAAATAAAAATCCTTTATCTGAGAAAACAAAGTTCTGGTATGACTGTGCAGGTATATTTTGACCGTATGGCAGCAATGGTGGTGAAAGGAGGTGAAACAAGTGGAGGATGGAAGAAAAGAGTGGTTGCATGCCTCCTCAATGGACTTCAAGCTTCAAATTCTTCTTGATGATCGGTCCTGGGCCGCCCAAAGGCTCTATAGGATGTTTCCGGTAGAAATACAGAACTTCCTGTAGAATGTCCTGTAGCTTCCTGTAGAAGGCTAAACTATGACAAGATTGCATCCAAACCTTGGAAGAGATGAGTGTTCATGGAGGGAGTGTTTTTGAGGTTTCCTGGTAGCTTGGTAGGGACCCTTGTCCTTGAGTTGAGAGGCCTCTTTTTTACATTGAATCCCTGTAACCTGCAACAATTTCCAAAGATTAAGCCTGTTTTTTTCTGTTTCTGCCTCTTTCTCTTTCTCTTTTTCTTTTTTTCTTTTTTTTTTTTTAAGAGACAACAGAGGCGCCTCAGTGAGGTTTTCACCCCTACTATCTGCCTTGGGTGCCTCAGAGAGGTTTTGACCCAAGGATCTTTTTATTCCAATTCTTTTTTAGAGAGACAGCAGGGGCGCCTCAATGAGGTTTTCACCCCTACCATCTGCCTTGGGTGCCTCAGAAAGGTTTTCACCCAAGGATCTTTTTTATTTGCATTTTTTTTTTTTTTTTTTTTATGATGCTCAGGGTATGCCCAAAACAGAGGCAGAACCCTTTTCTATGACCAGCACTAATTTTTCCACAGTTTTGATGAACTCTTGCCTCGAAAGAGGTTTCCTGTAGATCTTTAGTCGATGCCCGTTGACGAGCATGGGGATGCCTTCTTCATCAATGGTCTGAATAAGGATAGAACCATTGTCATTACACTTCTCCACTGCATATGGTCCTAGCCATCTTGTCCTCAGCTTCCCCTTGAAATCCTTATGTCTGGAATCATACAACAAAGCCCAATCTCCCAGCTGGAATTGTTAGTCATTGAGGTGCCGGTCGTGCCATATCTTCCTCTGAAGTTGAACCACTTCTGAGTGAAGGAGGGCCTGGATTCAGTGTTCATCGAACCCATTCAGCTGCAATAACCTTTCTTGTTGAGCATGGCTGAGGTATGGGTCTAGCTGGGCTACCATCCTCAACATGTTGTACTCGAACTCGATTGACAGCAAATCTTTCTTCCCATAGACCAGCTCATAAGGTGTGAAGCAGGTTGTGGTCTTCCAGGTGGTGTTGTAAGCCCAAGTGGCCTCAACCAGGTGATCTGCCCAATCCTTTCTGCTACTGCTCAACACCTTAGTCAAAATCCCTTCTAATGCTCGATTAGTGACCTCCACCTGCCCATTTGCTTGAGGATGATATGGGGTGGAAGTCCTATACTTGATCTTGTGATGAGCGAGCAAGTCTTCAATTAAGTTGGAGGTGAACTGGCTTCCTTGATCGGTGACTAACTCTCTTGGGTAGCCAAATTTGTAGAAGATGTTTTCTCTTAAAAACTCAGCCACCTTCTCTTCTGTCGTTGCTTTGATTGCGTTGGTTTCCGCCCACTTTGTCAGATAGTCTGTGCACACAATGATGTAAGACCTTTGCCTTGAAGGAGGGTTGATAGGACCCACAAAATCCATACCCCACTTCTCAAATGGTTCAAGAGTCACTTGAGGTTGGAGAGGAATTTTGTCCCTTGGAGTCAGCTTCCCCATCCTTTGGCATCGGTCACATTGGCTGATATACCTTCTGACATCTTGATGCCACGTGGGCCAATAGTAGCCTGCCTGTAGAATTTTGAAGGTAGTCCTCTTGGCTACAAAATGTCCTCCACAAGGCCCATCATGACAAGTTAGAAGGATGTCAAAGACTTCCTCCTCCCTTACACAATGCCTTAAGATCTAATCGGGGCCAAGTTTGAACAGGTTACCCCCGATCCAAGTGAATGAGGAACTTTTCCTCACGATTCTGCTCTTCTCTTTTGAGGATAGATGCAGAGGGAACTGTGCTGAGACCAGGTAGTTTGCTATATCAGCAAACCATGGAGAAAGTACTGAGATAGCAAACAAATGTTCATCTGGCATCTGGTCATCCACTGTTCCATCTTCACCTGCAGGTAAATCCAGTCTAGACAAGAAGTCAACAACAACATTTTCTTTACCTGGTTTGTCAACGATAGTCAAATCAAACTGCTGCAACAAAAGTAACCATCTAATAATACGAGCATTCACATTAGGTTTATTGATTAAATATCTAATTGCAGCATGATCAGTATGTAGAAATGTTTGATAGCCAGTGATGTAGTGTCGGAACTTTTCAGGGTATGGACCACGGCCAAGAACTCTTTCTCAGTTACAGTATAATTCATTTCTGCCTTGGGTAAGTTTTGCTGACAAAGTATATGGCATATGGGAGTTTTTTTTCAACCTATCCTAAGGCTGCCCCTATGGCTTTGTTCGAGGCATCAGTGTGGATGTGGAAAGGTAGCTCCCAGTTTGGACCTCTCAAGATCGGGGCGGACACCAACTTATCCTTTAATTCATTCAGAGCCCTCTGATAGTCGTCCGTCCATTTGAACTCAGCATCTTTTGCTAAGAGGCCAAACAATGGCGAGGCTAGCTTACTGAAGTCTTTAATGAATCTTCTATAATATCCTGCTAAGCCTAAGAAACTCCAAACATCTCTTACCTTCTGAGGAGGTGGAACCTTTTGATGAGAGCAATTTTATTAGGATCCACCTGTAATCCTTGGTGAGAAATGGTATGTCCTAGCACGGTCCCTTCAGTCATCAGGAATTCACATTTTTCAGGACTAAGGGACAGGTTCATCTCAATGCACTTGGTTAGAACTTTTCCTAGATTGGACAATGCTTCCTGGAAGTTGGACCCATAAGGAGTGAAGTCATCCATATAGATTTCCACCGAATCATGGACCAGCTCAGAAAAGATGCTCAATACTGCTCTTTGGAAAGTGGCAGGAGCATTGCATAGCCCAAAGGGAAGGACTCGGTAAGCAAAGGTACCCCAAGGACAAGTGAAGGTGGTCTTATCTTGGTCCTCCGGGCTGATTTGGATCTGGTTATACCCACTGAACCCATCTAGGAAAGAGAAAAACTTCTTTCCCGCCAGTCCATCCAACACTTGATCTATGAAAGGCAGAGGGAAGTGGTCTTTCTTGGTGGCTTTGTTTAGTTCTCTGTAGTCCACACAGATTCTCCACTTCCCATTTTTCTTGGGTACCAACACCAGAGGGGAAACCCACTCGCTGTCCGAGATGGGGTAGATGAATCCTGCATCCAACAATTTTTGCAATTCTTCTTTGACAATGTCCTTAAGGGCTGGATTCATTCTCCTCTGAGGTTGCCTGACTAGTTTACAATCTTCTTTAATGTAGATGTGATGGGTACAGACTGAAGGATGGACTCCTTTCATCTCCTTATAGTTCCAAGCAAAAACATCTTGATGACTGGCCAGTAGGCTATACAGCGCCTTTTCCTGGGAAGGAGATAGGGAGGAGCTGATCTTTAACGTTCTTTCGGAGCCAAACTCCACATTTCTAACTCTGGGAGAGGTTGGATCAATCACACAGAGGTCCATTAAGGTGCTGGCTTGAGTATCCTCCACCAATTTCTCTAAAGACAATGCACTGGGAGGCAGATTCTGAATCGAGGTCTCAATCAAATCATCCTCGGTTTGAGGACCTCCACTGGTGGTTTCTAAGGTGCAAAAGGGTGCAGAGTATACCTCGTCCTCTTCTCCTTCTTCCAACCAAAGTGGTAAGTCATGCTCTAACAGAGGTTGGGCAGGAGGGTATAGGACTAGCTGCATTGACATAGGACCATTTTTGATGGTCATGTTTCCTGCTCAGAAGCTTATGTAAGCATCCGCAGTGGCTAACCAAGGCATTCCCAAAATAAGGGGGTATCCAGTAAGCTTTGCCTTTGGTTGAAGGACCAAGAAATCCGCAGGATACTCCCAAGAGTCAACAGAGACCAAGACATCCTCCACAATCCCTTCGGGAGTCACGGTGGAGCGATCTGCGAACTGCATGACTGTCGAGGTCTTCCTTAAGGAACCCTGAAGGTTGAGTTTGAGCATGGTGTCCCTAGTCATCACATTAATGACAGCCCCTAAGTCAATCAAGGTATGGGGTATGATGGTGCCATTGATGTGGACATCAACTACAGGACTCCCAGGATCCAAATACTTTGGACAGATTACTTGCCCCAACATAAGATCAGACAGTTGTCCTATGACATTGATAGTTGAGGCATCTCTTTTTCGCCTGCCTGGGTGCCTGAAACACTTTTCCTTAACCAATTTTTTGTATATCGATACATCTTTGATGGCTTGGAGAAGTGGTATTCTCACACACAACTGTTTGAGTTCTCCGAGAAGCTCATTCTCTTCTGGGTCAGGTTGTGTGGTTACTATTAGTCTCTCAGGAAAGGGTGGAATGGCTTTGGGTTCACTTTCCCGTTTATCTTCCTCATCCTCTGGGGGAGGAGGTTGGCGATCCGGAAGAGTCTTCCCCGATCACAGGTTGATCTCCTAGATTTCCAGAGCATAGGTAGGGCATGTTGTTTCCCCAGTATATACCTGCTGGGCCTGTCGGTTGTTGGGGTTCAGGTTCGGTTGAGAAGGCATTTGGGGTTGTCTAGGAGGAGCAGGAGGTAATGGTTGTGGTTGAGCCGGTGGTGGAGGCAAAATGGCAGGAGGAGTGTTGTACTGGGGCCTCCACCCCATTTGAGGTGCATTCCACTGAGGCTGTGGCTGGACATGTGAGTGAAACGAATGAGTAGTGGGCTGAGTATGGTATTGAGGTGGGTGAGACCATGGAGGAGGTGCAGACCAGGAAGGATGAACGGGGGGACCCCAAGAAGGCATAGGAGCAGATTGGTTGGGGCTATAATAAGCTTAGGATGTCCCTTGCATCCCCTGTTGGTAAGGTCTAGGTCCATGCGGCTTCCTTTGGTTGAGGAAGTAGAGAGGTTCGGTGGGTGCCTCAGTCCCTTGGTATATGGCCTTAAATCCAGGTAAGGTTGGGCATTGGTTTGTGGGGTGGTCCTCCTCACAAATGAAACATACCTCTACTGAGTGTAATGGACACTCGTTCTTAGGGTGCTTCCTCATACACCAGGGACAGAAGATGGCCAAGGCTCTCTCAGCTTCCTCTTTCTTCTACTGGATTCGGAAGGTATCTAGTTGCATGGCAATGGTCTATCTCACCTCACTTTTGAGGTCCTCCAGCTGATTAGCAAACTCATGCTTGGAGAAAGTAGTACCAGCTGAAAGTGGGTTTCCCCTACCTCCTTTCCGAGTTGCCCTAGAGTGGTTTTTAAACACAGTCTTTATATCCTCATAAGGTAGTTGGTAAATATCTCCTCTAGCTAGCATGTGAAGGGCATCTAGAAGATCTTCATGGACTCCTCGGAGCAGGACCAGCTTTAGAGATTCGGGGTCAAGTGTGCACTTGGCCCGTTTATAGCTAAGCTGGAACCTTTCCTCATAATCTTCTAAAGACTCATCATTTCCCATGGTCATCCAAAAGATTTCTCCCTTGGCTTCCCTAGACCTATAGTAGTCCCGGTATTTGGTATTGAAAGCTTGCTGCATCTGAGCCCAAGTGGTGATCCTATTTCCAGGTAACCCCATGAACCAGCGTAATGCTGCATCCTTGAGGGTAGAGGGAAAGAGTTTCAATTTTCGCTCATCTTCTATATAGTCATAGGTTCAACAAAGGATAACAAACTCAAACAAGAAGGTATCAGGGTCTTCAGTAGTCAATCCATGGAAGTGAGGTAAAGCGGAGGGGCTTATGTTTTTCATTTTCATGTCTCCATTGGTCTCTCGGATGGGAAAGGCACCTTCTATTCTCTCATCTTCTCTTCTACCGTTTCAGTTCTTAGCCATGGCTTCAGATGGAGTGTTCTCTAACTCTTCTTCTGTTATAGGATCTTTGTATATCTCAGGAGGCTCACCTATAGGTTCTTCTGGATCACTGTCACCAAAGAAGAGAGAAGGGTGACTCAGTGAAGTGGTGAGGGTGTTGGGTAAGAATTTACCGGTTTTATTTCTGTTCCTACGAGGCATGAAATGAAAAGACTTTTGATTTCTTTTGTTTTTCTTTTTTCTTCTAGTGCCTGCAAAACTAAAATAGATTGAACTACAACTAATCTATCTTGCTGAAATGGAAATGTGGAATTGAAATGAAAGCATGAAAGGACTGATCTATTTTGCTCAAATGAAATTGCAGGAATGAAATGCTAGTCTACTCTTGCTGAATTGAAATGTTAATCTATGCTTGCAGAATTGAAATTGCGGAATTGAAATGCTAATCTATGAAAGCAGGGAATATCTACTTTACTTTTGCGGAAATGAAATAGCAGAATGGAATAAACTATTTAGTAGAAGGCAAGAGTAGGAAAATAGAAGAAAAGCGACAATCACCAATACTCTAACGCTTCCCCGGCAATGGCGCCAAAAAGATGGTGGGCTCTAGTATTGCAACAATAATGCTGCAACTCCTGGGACTCCCGTCTTTACTTTTATCAACCTGGTAGTTCGTAACAAACTTGGAAGCAATGGTGCTGTATGCACAAGTACTAGCTCTTGCCGCAGCTGTCACTTGGTCAGCTGGCACAATTTCGCTAGGAGCTTAAGCCAAATTCTATGAGCTCTTAGAAGAATCTTTTTAATTGATGGATGAAAGCTAACTCGAAGGAAGCTAATCTATTTGCGAAAGGAGATTGAAAAACTGAAGGAAAACGCAAACCCTAGCAAACCCTAATTCTACCAGCTAGTCCTACTGATGCAGAGAAGAGAATGTAAAATACTAAAAGAGATGCCATTACTTCTATGATGGTAAAATACATGTGTATAGACTACCTCTATATGAAGAAAACATCTTTTTTGTATTTTTGAATAAAATATTAGAATTATCATTCATGTGTTCTTAACTAGCTTTTTACTGTGCAGGGGTGGACCAAGGAGGGGAAATGCTTGGAAAAGGTTAGAGAGGTTTAGAGAGGGCCTAAGGGGTCCCTAACATCCTTCTAGAGAATTTCACAGAGTTTGGATATTAAGAAACCTCATTCGTGAGCTTCTACAGGAAGTCTGCAGGGGTTCTACAAGATGTTTCAGGAATTTCTACAGGATGTTCAAATAGTGGATTTTAGAGGATGGGTGAGTGAGGGAAGATGCATGCAAGGATAGGGAGGTAGGATGGGGACCTGAAATGACCCAGGGACTGATGGATGGAGTGGTGAGAAGGTGTAGAAGGCTGCCTTGGCTTCAAGACGGCTGAGACAATGGAGGAGCAAGAAGGTAGGGTTACGTGGGCAAAAGAGCAGGTGTGAGACGAGGAACCTAACTAGGAGATGGAGCAGCTGGCTTGGATGAAGCTTAGGTGGATGAGAGAGTGGTAGAGATGCCCTGCACGGTGTACATTTAACCGAATCAACAAAGTCCTGCACACAATCAAAGTCTTAGCTAATCTACTCTAACTGTCAATGAAACAAATGAACAACAGCTTTATTTGTAAAGAGAACCATGTACATCACTCAAGAAAAGAAACATTTCAGAGATCTGAACGCATAACTAACTTCTACAAATGAAAACAGTACACCAAGGATTGCATGGTCAAGCAAACTAGTGTTTTTGTTGGGGCAGCACTGTTTCTGCAATTCCAGCCCCTGATCCAATAAGGATGAGGTGAAACTGAGAGTGTTGTTGACCCTTTTCTTGGAGCTTTATCTGTTATTATCCTACCAATCTATTCTAAACATCTGAAGCAATTCTATTCATAACCAGTGACCTATTTAACCAACACAACTAAATCTGCTCAATAGAAACACGTTTCAAATGCATAAAAGGAGAATCACGATGCATAAAGAAAAGGTAACAGTACAAAGGAGGAATCCCTAGGCTCTCAGGTTGGGCCCAACCCTGAGAGCTATGGCTCCTATAGAAAACTCAGACTTGGTATAAAATCGGACTGCTTCTCATTATCAAAACATGATCATAAGTCAAGAGTTATGCCAAAAATGGCTACAAGAGAACAAAATGAAACTAGCAGCACTGTAGTGCAAAGTATGCAAGAGTTTCCAAAAGTCCCTCACGAAGGTTGAGGCCTTAACATTTATACACCATGAGGGCCCTAGCTGGCCTCCTAAATCTATGGGACTTGGGTGCCGAAATTGTGAGTAGACAGCTTCTTCCAAAATCTGCTTGGCTGCCTTCTAGATCCGGTTTTGGTGGCCTTTGGAGCTCGGAGTTAGGGTTGAAGATACTGAGGAAGGCTATTTAATGCATAGACAACCCCCTACGAATCCTCACCCCAAGCTTGGCTGTCTTCCAACCCATGGTTGCTTGGTTTTGCTCCAAGATGTGTCAAAAAAACCTGAAATGAGCACATGTTAGCCACCTAGGAAGAGTGACTACCCTTATTCGTACAAATGACATAAACATACTGAAAAATAATGCATAAGCTATGAAAAATGAAGGATTGAACAAGGATAATTAGGCCAAATGAGCCCAACAAGTTATCAAATTTTGGGCTCATCAATATATCGCGGAAAAACTATGTTTACAATTTACATTGTACCCACCCTGCTAAGTTTGGTTAGCAGAACTGGAAACGTCCTTCCTATTTTATATACCTACCACACCCTAAGGGTCACTCTTCCCTCACGCCAGGGTTTTCGTGGTCCAAAGCCTGTATGAAACCCTACAGTTTCACTACAGTTAACATTCACTCACGTACTTTTCTAGAACATAAGAGGGTTTTGATATACTTGCCCCTTTTCCTATTTTTTTTTTCTGAAAGCCAAGTTTCAAATATCAATCTATATTTTTTTATTTAAAGAGTCAATTCTGTATAGAGTATTCAGCTACAGTTCTCTTTTTTTCCTACGAATGAAACAAAACTTAATCATGCACAACAATTAGAAATTTCAGTACTTGTATTGTTTAATGTCAATTCGCTATTCCAACAGAACTATTCACCTTGTTTTCCTGAATAGCTTTGTCTTGCAAAACACTCCAGAAGCTGAGCCTTTCCATATCTCCCGCTTTTAATTTTCCACCCAACCTTGAGATTCGTCCCTCGGGACCAGAATCTCCCCCCTTGCTCTCTTGCAGGACCACTGTCTCTTCTTTTTTCTCTACCTGTCCTCTACAGCACAGACTAACTTTTTCCTCTCCTTTTTCCTTGGAAACCTTTCCAGTTAGGAGAGGTAGTTAGGGTTGCAATCACTACAATCGTTTTCCCCAACTTCCCCCTTAGAAGTTGCGAACAGTTTCCAAGAAAACATTTCTTATCTTATTAAAGAAATAATAAAAATATTATTAAATTCCAAAACAACTAATAATGTCATATTTAGTTTTTTAACCACAGTAAAGTCAAATATTTACATTTTCCTGGGGCATTACATCTCCCCCTCCTGAAATTGGACATCGTCTTGATGTCCGCTAACCATGAACAACCCTGGGTAAGCCTTTTTCATGAGCTCTTCATCTTCCCAGGTGGCCTCAATAGGCCCAATCTGCTGCCACTGCACTTTAACTTGGGTAATAGCTCGCTTCCGCAGCAGTACTTCTCTCTGGTCAAGAATGTTCAGTGGTTCGACCAAGATTTATCCTTCCGGTTCGACCTGCAACATGCAACATTCTAATTTAGTTTCTTTAAAAGAAAACTTTTAGACTGATCTACCGGAATTAATTCTCACCTGTACATCCTGCCATCTGATCACATGTTTAGGATCATAAACATAATTTTTTAATACAAAGACATGGAAGACATTCTATACCCGGATGTGACTCGGCAGGGCGAGTTGGTAAGCCACCGACCCAATTCTTGCCAAGACCTAGAATGGTCCACAATATCGGGGTGCTAACTTGGTACACCTGCTCCACTGCAATGTACTCCTCCTTGCTTGAATTCTCACATACACATGATCACTGACTTGGTATTCTTAAGCCTTCTTTTCCAGTCAGCAAAGTTCTTTTTCCCATCCTGAGCAACTTCTAAATTAGACTGTATCTTTTTGATCATTTCCTCCATTTCCTTAAGCATCTCTGGCCCTAACCTTAATTTGTCTTCAGGTCCACCCCAGCTTGAGGTTGTGCGGCACTTCCACCCATACAAAACCTCAAAGGGGCTCATTTGTAATGAAGTATGATAGTCGTTATTGTATGCAAACTCAACCAAGTGCAAATACTCCTCCCACTTAGTTGGTTGTTGCATTACATATGCCCTTAACATGTCTTCTACCACCTAGTTTACCCGTTCTGTTTGTCTGTCGGTCTGGGGGTGATACGCTGTACTGAAGTTCAGCTGTGTCCCTAATTCTACAAATAATGTCTTCCAAAAGACCGATGTGAATTTCACGTCACGGTCTAAAATTATCATCTTTGGTAGTCCATGCAATCTAAACACATTTTGCATGAAAATATGGGCAATCTGTACAGCTCTGTAGGTGGATTGCATAGGTATAAAATGTGCTGCTTTACTCAATTTTTCCACCACCACCATAATAGAATCGTTATTCTTCTTTGTCTTAGGCAGCCCTATTATAAAATCCATAGAAATGGTTTCCCACTTCCATTCCAGAATGGGTAATGGTTGCAATAACCCCGCTGGGTGTTGATGCTCCACCTTAATTTGTTGGCACTCCAAACACCATGCCAAATACTCAGCCACATTCTTCTTCATACCTGGCCAGTAGTATTCTTTTCGAAGCGCAGTGATCATTTTCTGATATCCTGGGTGTCCAACATAGTGACTGATATGAAATTCATCCAAAATCAGATTTTTAATGCTGTTTTGATTGGGTACATATAGCCTCTTCTTGTAGTACAACATTCCAGCATCATCCACCCCATAGCCTTGCTGATTTTCCTCGCTGGTAGACTGTTGTACTTGCTGTTTTATTTGCTGGTATACAGTATCTTGTTCTGCTGCTTTTTTTATCATCCCCTCGAAGGGGCTTTTCCATTCGCTATAGGAAATTTCATATAAACATTGTAATTTCTGACTTAAAGCGTCTGCCACCCAGTTTTCTTTCCCCTTCAAATGTTTGATTTCAAAGTCAAAACCACTTAGGAAATCCACCCACCGTGCTTGCCTAGCATTTAAAGTGGGTTGGCTAAAATAATTGGTCAGACTGTGGTGGTCTGTCAGTAATAAAAATTTCCTTCCCATAAGATAATGTCACCACATCTTCAAGGCATGTATGACGGCTGCCAACTCTAAGTCATAAGCGGAATATTTCTGCTCATGCTCTTTTAGTTTCCTTGACTCGTAAGCAATTACCTTCCCTTCTTGCATCAACACGCCTCCCACACCTTCCTTGCTTGCATCAGTGCACACCACATAGTCCTTATTAGGATCATCTATTCTTAAAATGGGTGCAGTGGTGAGCAGGTGTTTAAGCTACTCAAAACTTCTTTGGCATTTCGGGGTCCATCTGAACGCTCTTCCTTTTTTCTATAAGGAAGTGATAGGATACACTACTCTTGAGAATCCTTCTACAAATTGTCTGTAGTAACCGGCTAACCCCATAAAGGATCTGATGTCTACTACATCTTTCGGTATGGGCCACTCCATTATGGTCTTTATCTTTTCGGGGTCTACCACGATCCCTTCCTTCATGATTATATGGCCTAGATACTGTATTTCCTCCTTGAAGAAGTCATACTTGCTGAAATTGGCATATAACTGGTGTTCTCGGAGGGTTTACAGCGCTAATCCGAGGTGCTCCTTGTGCTCTTCCATAGTGCGGGAATATATCAGTATATCATCAATAAATATGAGCACAAATCTATCCGAATATTGATGAAATATGTTGTTCATCAAGCACATGAAAGTTACGGGGGCGTTAGTTAACCCAAAGGGTAGCACCATAAACTCGTAATGTCCATACCTTGTTCTAAAAGTTGTTTTGGCTATGTCCTCTTCCTTAATCCTGATTTGGTGATACCCTGATCGCAAATTGATCTTGGAGAATACTGTTGCACCATTCACTTGGTCGAAAAGTTCATCAATCCGGGGTAGAGGATACTTATTTTTGATTTTTAGTTTGTTCAAGTGATGATAATCTATACACATCCAAAGGGTCCTGTCTTTTTTCTTAACAAACAATACTGGAGCTCCCCAAGGAGACACACTGGGGTGAATATAGTTTTTGTCTAACAGCTCCTGTAGCTACATTTTTAACTCTGTCAACTCAGGTGTACTCATTTTGTAGGGTGCTCGGGATACCAGGGTTGCCCCTGGTACCAATTCGATAGTAAAGTCTATATCCCTCTTAGGTGGCAGTCCGAGAATCTCTTCCTGAAACACATCAGCAAATTCTTGTATCACAGGGATGTTGTCCAATGTGGTTGTTTTATCTTTCAAGTTAGCATGGCCCACTTGGATGGCATAAATTTGACACCCCTTCTTAATGCATTTTGCTAACTGAGAGGCAGTTATTGGCCGAACCTATATTGGCCACTTAATTCCTTGCATCTCTTGCCTTGTTCCAAGCTCATCTCTATAATAAATATTCTTTGTTTTGCAGTTGACTAAGGACCAATTCTTCTCTAGCCAGTCCATACCGATTAGAACATCATATGAACCAAGGGGAAGCACATTTAAATCTACCATTACTGGCTGCCTGCTATCTTTAAAGAGAAGTTATTGACTTTTGTAAGTACTCGCCTCTTGGCCCCTGTAGCCAGCTGTACTAGCTACGAATTCTTGAATTTAATAGGTTGTATTATATAATGCTCTACAACCTTAGGACTAATATAACTTAATGTGGCTCCAGGATCAATTAAAACAGCTACAGTAAGGTCTGAAATTTTACCTTTGAATTCCACCATGGTCAGCTAGTACTCTACCTGGAGATCATCCAAAGTTGCATTAATCCTTGGTAGACTACGTCCCATATCGCCGATGGTCGATGCTTCATGGATCTGGGATACTTGTTCGGTTCCCTTTCGTTGAGGGCAGTTTTTGACGTAGTGAGGTCCACCACAACCCCAACACTACACTGGAGGCCTTGCTATCCCTTCGTTGTCTAAATTTACTGGCTGCTCGCCAACTCTGGATTCACTGGTTGGCTTGGACTTGAGCGAATTTTTTTGTACATTTCTGCTGTTTTGACCCTTACCAACACTCTTGTTACTGTTACCACGGTTTCCCTTATTGTTTCCAGCCAACTTATTACTTCTCTTATCATTCCATCTTTTACCTGGAATTTCCCCCTTCTGTTTACTCTGCTGGTAACAAATCCTGGCTTTACATATTGCTTCATCCATTGTCTTTGGATTATCAAACTCAATCCTTTCCCGCATATACAGAGGTAAACTACTAACAAACCTCTGCACTTTAGCTTTTTCTTCTCTAATATAAGGCACATAATGAAGCAATGAAGTAAAACGAGTGATAAATTCGTCCATGGTTTGCTGTCCCAACCGCAAGTCATGGAATTCTCTTGCCTTTTCATCATAAAAATGCTCGGTCAGGTATCTTTCCTTAAAGTACCTTTGAAATTTCTCCCAGGTTATGGTCTGTTCGCTTACTCCTCTTACGATCTTAACTTCTTCCCACCATAGGGTGGCTTTTCCTTGTAGTTGGAAAATGGCCAGCCATGCCTTAAGGTTGTGATCATATTCATATAGTTGGAAATATTTGTTCATATTAATCAACCATGCCTCAGTTGCCTCCTACTATTCTCCATCAAAGTGTGGTGGTTTAATCTTAAGAAATTCCCCTTACAACTCTATCCGTTGCCTTTTTGATGTCTATTGTTTAGATGCATTATCAGATCGTTCCTCCCTTTCTTATGACCCTTCAAGTTCTGTGTGGTGATGCTGCTCTTCTAACACTCTTGCTGCTCCGCACTGGGGTTTTCTGATGACTGGTTCTATTTTTCAGACAGGATTTTTATAATTCTCTCTTGTTCCATAGTTAGTCGTGCGTTATCTTCTCGTAACCGGGCCATTTCATTTTTCAATTCCTTCACTGTCTCCAAAATGGCCAGATTTGTATTGCGAGCCTCCTCTCCGAGCTGTACCTATAGCTCGGGGTTATTCTCAGAACCAAGTACGGGCCACTAACCCATCACATACTTGCATGACACACTGTCTGCTCTTCTCATACTGTCAGTCTCCTGGTTTCCTGTCTTTAACATAAGAAAAGTGACAGAAAGAAAAAAGTCAACTTACTAACTATTTTTCTTGAACTGCTCAAATAGAGATGAAAATAAATTGTATGTGTTGTTTCTATTATCAACTTTCCTTTCCCAGAGGCCTCAGTTTTGTAACTGGGCTCTGATACCAACTGTCATGTCTCCCACTAGTGTTATAATAGTAATTTTTTTTTCAAATGGTATATACTACTATGGAACACTATTAAGTCAAACAACTTGTCGACAGTTCTCACTACTTTGGTCGATAAAGAAGTTTCTAGAAAACAGTATAATGGTTCCTGGTAATGTTAAGGGCTTGGTACTACCAGGACTGCCTATCATTAACTCCCCTTGCATCTTAGGAACCTCCCACCATTTCACAATCTGTGCATTCAACGACTTTATGTTACACTTGGAAATTTCATTTAATATACACAAGATAAATTGTACTGTAGGATTAATACCTTGGATTACGGTAGTTTATTTTTTTCCTACTCTGCCCTCTGCGTGGCATGAGCAGGTCCTACCCTCCACAATCATTTTCCTGAAGCTTTCTGCTGCATCAACGGAGGGTCTACAGGATGGTGATCCGACGGTTCAACTCGCTTCAGGGTTTGATCTTTCCAACTCTCGATTATCCGGTTGCTTTTCATTTCCTCCACTTAGCATCGGCTCAATTTCTTCCCTTAGCTTTTTTTTCCGTAGCCTGACTCTATCCGTCGTTTCAGGTCCTAAGTGAGTTGGCAGGCTCATGGTTGCAAAGTCATGGTGTCCTTAACGCATGGAGGAAATGGGTAAGGCTCCACAATGTAATTTGAGATTCTTTATTCCTAAAGTTTGTTTTTGTTTAATTGTTTCCTCAAATTTTCAGTTGGAAATTGTTAACACAGTGCTTTCTACTTGCAGGAATCTCCTCAAGAGTCTGGGACTATTCATGGTTGTGTTGCAGTAGGCACTTCATCATTCCTCTTTGCCTAAGTTTTCCGGGTAAGGAATTTATCTCCAGATGTTAGCCTCTTGGCTGAGCTTGGCTTTTTGGGTTATTAGGACTGGGCTTATCGGCCTGACTACCTCAGTTACCCAGTACCTTGTGGTATTGATGGGTTAACAGTGTGGCAAGTTTAACATCGAAGAGCTGTAGTAACTAAGACCTATACTCTATACCTTTGTAGAGGGTTTGTTTTTTTTCTAGCACCTAGTTTTGAGCAGTGAATATGCCGATGTAATCACGTAATGTTTTTAACTACACCATGGTTCCTCCCATGGCTCATTGGGTTGTTTGTTGGAAAAGTGCTAGGAAGCTTTCTTCAGGGGATATCCTGAGTGAAGCTGTCCACCATAACTTGTTTGCTTCTACAACGTCTTGTCTGCTTATTCATTCTTTCTGCTATGTATTCACATGAACACTTGAGTTATATAACCTATTATAGATGGTGGTTATTTTTTTGCTATAATTCTGCTATATGTTATAATGGGAATTTCCATTTCTCACTTCCTTTTCAAATGGTTTCATTATTTGAATATGATAACCTCTGTTGGGTTTTCCATTTGTCCTTTAATGGTTTATCGAGAATTAACAAGAAATTCAATGTTGTCTGTCTATAACTCATACATCTGTGCTACACGTTAATGGTTAACGCTGGTTCCATACTTTTCCATTTCATTACCTAAATAGTCAATTCTTGCATGCAAATTTTGAGGTCATTCAATTACAACGAAAGTTTTCTACTTACCGTGTTCTAGAAAATCTGTTGTTTTTCTTTACTATCCTTAACGTGTTCACTTGAATGATCCCAGTATTTAACTGTTAAGATTCTTTGGGGTCCTCCCTCAATTGCAACCTGAAGAGGATACTTCCCGTAATTTATTTGTCATGGTTATCTGTCATTTATCAGTAGTGGGTTATTTTGTAAATGGAATTTTTTATAATAGGCATCATACCCCAACCGAATTCCAGATTGACACCCATAACCCAACCAGTCCCATAGACCCATAACGTTCGGGTTCCACCCTTGTCATTCTCATGAAAAACCCTGTTCAGTTTTCTTTTTTTTAATAACGAGTTTCCCCCTTTTTTTTTATATGGTGGAAAAACTATGTTTACAGTTTACATTGTACCCACCCTGCTAAGTTTGGTTAGCAGAACTGGAAACGTCCTTGCTTTTTTATATACCTACCACACCCTAAGGGTCACTCTTCCCTCACGCCAGGGTTTTCATGGTCCAGAGCCTGTATGAAACCCTACAGTTTCACTACAGGTAACATTCACTCACGTACTTTTCTAGAACATAAGAGGGCTTTGATATACTTGCCCCTTTTCATATATATATATATATATATATATATATATATATTTTTTTTTTTTTCTTCTGAAATCCAAGTTTCAAATATCAATCTATATTTTTTTATTTAAAAATTAAATTCTGTATAGAGTTTCTAGCTACAGTTCTCTTTTTTTTCCTACGAATGAAACAAAACTTAATCATGCACAACAATTAGAAATTTCAGTACCTGTATTGTTTGATGTCAATTTGCTATTCCAACTTAACTATTCACCTTGGTTTCCTGAACGGATTTGTCTTGTGAAACACTCCAGAAGCTGAGCCTTTCCCTATCTCCTGCTTCTAATTTGCCACCCAACCTTGAGATTCGTCCTTCAGGACTAGAATCTCCCCCCTTGTTCTCTTGCAGGACCACTGTCCTCAGCAAGATACTTGCACCATGTGCTTGGCTATCTGGTCATCACCAGACTTAGCCATCCATTTCTTCTTTTTTCTCTGCCTGTCCTCTACAGCATAGACTAACTTTTTCCTCTCCTTTTTCCTCTGGAAACCTTTCCAGTCAGGAGAGGTAGTTAGGGTTGCAATCATTGCAACCGTTTTTCCCAAATTCCCCCTTAGAAGTTGCCAGCATTTTCCAAGAAAACATTTCTTATCTTATTAAAGAAATAATAAAAATATTATTAAATTCCAAAACAGCTAATAGTGTCATATTCAATTTTTTAACCACAGTAAAGTCAAATATTTACATTTTCTTGGGGCATTACAAAAAATCAATCTAATTATTATTATGTATAAGGAGAATATAAATTTAAAATGTAAAGAGGTTTAAGAACACTTGAAAACAGGTATGGTAAATAAATAAAAATATAAATAAACTACAGGTATGGTAAATATATAAAACCTAAGTATGGGGGTAGATCTCACGTGAACGTAAACATTTAACACATAATTTTTAACATTTAACATTTAATATTTTTATTCTAATGTAGGCCCGATTGAAAAATCAATCTAATTATTATTATGTATAAACACAATATAAATTTAAAATGTAAAGAGGTTTAAGAACACTTAAAAAGAGGTATGGTAAATAAATAATATATAAATAAACTAAAAGTATGGAAAATAAAGAAAACCATTTCTTATATTTACTCCATATTATTAAATCTAATATTCATATTGATATACTATTATATTAATATTATTAAATTTAATAACTTTGGATTAATACATTATTAAATTTGTTATATTCTAATATATAATAGTATATCAAGATATATATTGATGCTAGACATATATATCGGAGGGAAGAACAAAGACATAGATTGATAAAGGTGGAGAGATACGGAGGGCGACATGGTAGAGATGGAGATAAACTGAAGGAGAGATGATGAGCCTCTAAATTAGACATAAATTAACACCCATGTGACCATCCTTCAACACATTAAACCTCTCTCTTTGCATTAGATAATGTATTTTTAACTTTAATATGTTTATTAGGAAGATCTATGGATAATTTCATATTTGTGCCTAATATTATTTATTTTTGCGGAATGTTGTGAGAATATTGGGCATATTATGAAGATTTAGAGGGGGAAATAATTTAGGGACTTTCTCCGTACCAGAAGAGGATCGATATTGAAAAATAAACCAACAAGATATTATGGAATTTTGACACAGATTCTGGAGGTCCAATGATTGAGAAAATCTAGGAAGGTGTTCCTTGTCATTTAATGCATATTCCTAGTAAATGGTCGATTCCTAGTATTTGGAACCAGATTCAATATTCAAGGGATTTTGGAGGGGAAATATGCCTCATTTCATGAGGAATTATTTCTAATAATTTTTTATAAGTATCAAGTATAATTTTCCTCTAGGGGTTGATTTTTATTAGTAATGTGGTGGAGAGAACTCATATTTTTGCAGCTCCACCATCATTTCTTGCAGGGATTTAATTGTATTGATGGAAATAATGAACATTGGTGCCATGTTCAACATTTAAATCTTGGTCTCCTTCACAAGACTCTAAGTTTCCTTGGGATTTACCATCCCAGGATCCTGAGATCTCTTTTGTATCATTTACTTTTCTTTTTTTCACTTCTTATTCACATGCATCATGCATCTATTGTTCTAGCTTTTTTTCTATTTCTACATTTAGTATTAATGATTTCTTATTGTAGGATTTGGTTAAATGGTTGAAGTAAGTTATTTTTTAGGATCACAAGAATCATTTTGTCATTGTAACAAATTTGGAGGGTCATAGTAACGTTTGAGTTACTTGGATTAGCTTTCTCATTCCCAAATCTGGATTTCTGGAAGTCCCTTGTGCCAAATAACAATAAATTTCTGCCATTTTTAGAGAATTCTAATGAGATTCAATAGATTTTATTCCACTCAAATTAGATAAAAAAAAATTCTTTTTGATAACAAAAATTACCCCATTTCATCTTCACTTTATTAGGTTAGGAATTTGATAGATTTTCTAGCTCACTAGTTCTCGAATTTCTAGATTTTAGGCTAGTAATTTCATGCTAATTTTTTGCATGAATTAACAGAGGTATTTTTGAGTGATTCTTCTTGTAATGGATACCTAAGACATCCTAGTTAATAAAAAAAATTCCCATCCAATTTGGATTTGATTTTCATGGTCATTTGGTGAATTATAGTTTCTTGTAGTAAATATGTCGTGTCCTCTAGCACTCTTCCAGCATGTATATACTTGCCCAGATTTGCTCAAAAATATTGGTTTTGGTCCCTTAGGGTTGAATCATGACATGTAGGCTCTAAATAAATGATTAGGGAAGACTAAAGACTACTTATTACTTGGCTCTTTACCCATGCAAAATATTTCAGTGATTTGGACAACGAATAGATTTAGGAAATTGATAATACAATGATGATTACCACATCCAATGAGCTCTATTAATGGACCTAAACTCTCTGAAATGTAGTGGTTGAATGATCTGGATTTAAAAAGGAACACAAAAAATTACAGAGATAACCATATACACAAAGATGCAGTGGAAATAATACTTCATTTCATTAATGGAAAATACTGAAATATGCCTACAAACAGTAATGGAAATAAACCACCTAGGACGATGGTAGCTTATCTCTGAGAAGAGATGTGGTGGCTACATGCTTCCGAACTGTGTTACAATGAGGCACGAAGGCCTATTTATTGTTAAGAAACAATGGAAAACCTTTCACATCCCGAAACCTAACCCTAGAAGATGAAACGCCAAATTGTGGGCCCCGTTTGGATAAATTGGTACATCAATTTCCCGGGGTCATAACTTTGGCATACGATCTTCGTTTGACACATACAATAGCTCATTAGGAATATCTATCCGAGCACTCCCACTTTGGGAGGCAACATCGGTCCATGGGCCCATGTTGCCCCAGATTTCCCAAACAAACATCGTTTAGGGCCTCAAAACGGCTCCGGAAGTTCAGGACCCGAAAAACTGCTAAAAATAGTAAATTGTGCTACAATTAAGGAAACTGAAAATGCTAAGAAAAACAATGGTGGGGGTCTAGGTGGACTTGGCAGGTGGCCACCAAGATCCACCCGGATCATTGAAATTTGGTTCATGATATTTAATTTATGCAATTAGAATATGTTTCTTTCCTTGTATTTTCTTTTCTTGCAATAGGTTAAGGTTTCCATTTCTAGCATTTCATTTTCTACAATTAGTTTAGGGTTTGCTTTCATTACATGCACTCCATTTCATCATGATAGTGAAGGAAGGACACATTGTATGTTACATATAGAGTGTTGATTCCTCTTAAGTTTGTACAAATGTCTAGTTGATAATTAAAGTTGGTAGCCTTGGGAGTTGTAGCATTCTTGTTGGCATCGTTGGTGGGGAGGTGTCAAGGTATGCATTGTTTTCTTCACTAGTTGATTCATTTCCTTTTACTTCTTGCAAAAAAAAAATAGAAATATTTTCATTAGGCATATTTCATTCCAAAAACAGAAAGTGCACTACATTAATGTTTTCATTCAATCATAAAAGCAAAAAGAATTTCCAACATCAACCCACCCCCCCATTTGATCACGTGTTATAGTAAGAGCCACACTAGAATTCACTTTTGTAGATAGAAGAAGAAGAGATGGAAAATAATGCAGAATAATGGATGGAGATGATGACAATGAGGAAGATCCTCTCCGATTTCCCATTCAAGATACTGATGGTAGTGTGCACATGAAGAAAATCCTTCCATCATTTCTTCCAAAATTTCATGGTCTAAGGTCAGAGGATCCAGAAACCTTTCTCTTTGAACTTGAAATCCTTTGTAGATATGATGGTTGCCAATTAAACACTCAAAAATTGAGATTTTTTCTAGTAACATTGAAGGATAGAGCTCTTAAATGGTTCATGAGTTTAGGGACTAAATCAATAAGATCATGGAATGATATGCAAAATATATTTCTAGAAAAATATAAATATCACGATCTTAAAGAAGAAATATTTAGAATGAAACAAAAAGAAGATGAGAGCCTTGAGGATATAATAGAGAGGTTCATGTACAATGTTAACAGGGAAAAAATACATCATTTAGGGTCCCCCACACTAAAAATCCTCTTAATTAGAAGAATTACAGATGAGTGGATTGATATTCTTGATCTCATGAGTAGAGGTGATGTATACCAATTATCATTCGAATAAATTTGTAAAACATGCAGACAAATATCAAGAGGAAGGGCAAGAGTAAGTCAATTAACATCAAGATTGGTAAGTCAAGATAAACTTGGAAATTTTCTTGATAACTTTAAAACAAAAATTCTTAGTAGTTTGAGTGAACAAGTAGAAATGTTAAGAATAAAAAAATGAGCGAATCAAAGATGTTGATATTTTTGTTTCCATGGAGAATCACACGATGTTAAATATTGCCAATGATTACCATGTTTGGAGGAATTTTCCCAAGAGGACAATGGATCAAGTCAATCATTGATGCAACTATGTTATGTAGCTCAAAGAGGACCATGGAAAACTATTCAACCTGATATGAGGCAAGAGCCTAATTTTAAAATTCAGGCTTATGCACATCCATCTAAAAGTAATTGGAACACAACCATTTCTGGGCAACCTTGGCCATTTCAACCCCAAAACCAATCTTGGAAAAAAGGTTGGCAAGGAACTTATGAGATCCATCCACAATATCCTCGATATTTTCCTCAATATCCTCGATACCAAACTCCATGTTATACCTACCATCCACCTCCACCACAAGCACAACACCAACCACATCCATCTCAAATATCCACTCCAAGTCAACTACCTATACCACTATTTCTAAACCCACACAATGAAGTAGCTCAACCCACTTACAATTTTGAGGTACAACACTTCCAAATATCTTCTCTTAATCTCAATGATATCAATCTGAGCTCAGGAAGAATATTACAAAAAAAAGAATTCTCCTGATTCCATTGAAGGAAAACATGCAGAAAAAGAAGATTCGAAAGAGAAGACCAAATAATCATGGGCTACACTTGATGAAGATCAGACATCAAAATCAGAGATTTAGAAAGCTCCATCATGGTTAGCATCAAATACTCCATGTGTCAAGAGAACAATCAACAAAAATAGGAGTATTTGAAGGTCATGGAAGAAGAAGACATCCAAGATGATCCAATTGAGCAAGTGGAACGGGGGCATTACAACTATATTGAAATATGGTTACAAATGGTCATTAAGTTGCAACAACACTCTCTTCTTCAATTGTGCTTGATATCATCAAATAAAAAGTATTTGATCTCTCAAATTCATGTACATGTCAAAGCATACATTTCAAGGCTACACATATGTTTGTATGTCATGTTGATGTTCACATGGATCCATTGGAAGTATTCTTATATTTGGATGTCATTTTGTCTTTCAAGTAGAGTAGGGTAGAAAAAATTAAAAAAAGAATGAAAAATAAGAGAAAAATACAAATCTCAGGTGAAAACCTCCTTTGAGGTGCCTGAGATTGTCTCATTGATTGAAAACCTCCATGGGGCGGTCAATGGGTTGGAAAAAGAAAAAAAAAAGACAAAAAGAAAAGATCCTAGGTGAAAACCTCCTTTAAGGTAGCTGGGTAGACCTACTAGTTGGAAACCTTATTGAGGCGGCGAGTAGTCCTAGAGGAAAATAAAGAAAAAAATAAAAAATATTTGCTCCATGTATCTCTCTAATGAATGTAGGTGTTGTCCAACATATACAAGCAACAAAAACAAGTTGGAACCCAAAAAAGAAAAATTGGTCAAAATTCTAGTCAAAGGAAGTCAAACTTGGACTTTCTCCTTCTTTGCTTAGATAATCCAAAGGGCCAAGTCCATGCCAATCCATCACCCTCATCTATTTCCACCATCCACCCATCATTCCAAAGCTTTTCCCATTCATTTTCCTTGCTATCCTAAAATACTACAAGAATGATCTATCTTACTACAGGAAACCGAAATATATAGAGCAAAAAATTATTTTTTTCATATCCTTAAAACCATGCATCCATTTGCCTAGCTATTTTAGACAGAGATTTATATGGATGATGGTAACATGCTCAAGTGATTTTAGAATATTCTAGTGCACATTTTTTGATAAATAGATATCCATCACTTACAACCATTTTGAATTTTTGCAATATTTGTGCATCCATCAAAAATTTGTTTCATGGGGAGATGCATATGGATGATGGTAACATGCCAAAGAAATTTCAGCAAAATCCATCGCACTGTTTCCAAGAAATCGACCTCTATCAACTTTAGCCATTTTTTTCTCGAGATTCATGCATCAATTGGCCATAATTTTGTTGTGGGGAGGTGCATAAGGATGATGGAAAGATGCTCATAAAATTTCAAGTCAATCCACTCTACCATTTGGGAGATATGGACAAAATAAGAAATATATGTTGTTTCTTGTAGTACTATAAGAGTCCTAGTTTACTTCAAGAAACAGGCTGAAAGCTATAAGAAGGTACGTAAGGTGAAATAAAGTCTGGGAAATGTTTCTAATGGTGGAATACAGTATAGGGAAGGTGAACATCACCCATGACCAAGGCCAACACCCCAAGAAGAGTGGATTTGACTAAGATAGCTTGCTCATGGTAACTAGAAGATAGAGGTTTAGAATCACCAAGCTATGAATACCTGTGCAAAAGAAAACACAGGAAATTATCACCTCTATAGGAGCATGGATTGATCATCAACGCAGCAACAACATGCATGTCTCTCTAGTACCAATCAAGTAGATACAAGTATGCAATATTTTTGACCTCTTCTCCTGAGCATACTATAGTTAGAATTTTGTTGTCAATGCATGAGAGATGAGTTTTTTTAAGCTAGGGATGGGTCAATAGTCTCAGCCACTTTCAACTAGTTAATTGCAACTCACTCCTTCACTGATGCAATGTGGAAAATCCAAATTAGGAAGGGTGATTATTTTGAAGAATGGGGACAACAATTAAAATAAGAAATTTATGCAAAGGCTAAGTCACCATAGCACTCCAATCCCTCATTCATCCATCCCATTTCATAAGAAAAAAAATATTTTTCAAGAACAAACTCTACACTCTGTCTCACCCTAAAAACTTCTTGAAAATACACACCCATCACATCCTCTCCATTTTCACAAACCTACACTACTCTTTCTAAGCCCTAGCATCATCCTCGAAACCATATACATCATTTCTCACCACTCACTTTTAGTTAGAAGACCCTAAAAGAGAAGGAATGACTACTACAAGAAGGAGAAATGTTTCTACAAGAAGTAAGAAAGGAACAAATTGTTCTAAAACCCAAAATGGCAGTGCTTACAAGAGTCTTAATCAAAACAGATAACTCCATGGCCATTAGGAAATCATATAGGACACAAAAGAAAAGAAGAAGGAAACAAAAGGAAATAAGAGATTCACTATCAAAATAAAACTCAAAATACGGTGATGAAAAGAGGCTTTCCAAGAGGTCTCTACTCTCTTTCTAGCTGTTTTCCAAGGCCTAAAACATGTTATAGAAATGGGAGAAAGGCATGGAAGTCAAGTTGAGGGCCTACCCTAGGCTCAGACAATCATTTTTTCTCAAAACAGGTTTAAACAGGGTTTCCTGTAGTACTACAGGAACTTCTAAATGGTTTCCTATAGTACTATAGGAATCACTATAGGGTTTCTTATAGGTTACAACAACAAACACATATTTATTGCAGAATGTCCTAGTTCTCATCTAAATGTGTTTTGAAGGTTTCAGAGGTGTCAAAATGGTGGAAAAAGGTAGCAGAAGGTTGTAAAAGGATGTGGAAGACCTTGCCAAACTGAAAAATATTCAAGAACCCATCTTGAATAAGGGAAAAAGGTAGGCTAATGATCTTAAGAAACACTATTATTTTTCTATGCACAAACAATTTTGGAAAAATGAGTGAAAATGGAATGAAGGTTTCAAGGAAAAGATATGAATGAAATGGATCTACAAGCCAACAATGTTCACTTGCGAAGTGGAAAGTTATGTTTTTTTTTTGCTTGAAAGATTGTTAAGTAATCATGAAAAAGAAAAACTACTTTTTTGTTCTTTTCCTTGTAGAACTTATAGCCAATATTCTTAAGAGAAATGATTGAGGAATCATAGAGACATGAATGAGGCACAATGAGGTCACTATGTTTCTCATGGGATGAGCGACACTTTCAGTGTGGAGTTTGATGGGCCTCTAAATTTGACATAAATTAAGGCTCCTATGACCATTCTTCAACAGATTAAACATCTATTTTTGCATTAGATAATGTATTTTTATCTTTAATATGTTCATTAGGTAGATTTATGGATAATTAATATTTTTGTATAATATTATTTATTTTTGTGGAATATTGTGAGAATATTGGGCAGATTATGAAGATTTAGAAGAGGATATAATTTAGGGACTTTCTCCATACTACAACAAGATCAATATTAAATAATAAATCAACAATATATTCTAAAATTATGGCACATATTTTGGAGCTCCAATGATTGAGAAAATCTATGAATGTGCTCCCTGCCATTTAATGCAGATTCCTAATGTTGGGAAGCACATCCACTAATGAAGGTATTTTGGTGGGGAAAGCTTCCTCCTTTGATGGGAAATGATTCCTAATCATTTTTTATTAGTACCAAGTTGAATTTTCCTCTAGGTGTTCATTTTCCTTTGTCTTCTGGTGGAGAGAACTCATATTTTTACAGTTCCACTGTCATTTCTTGCAGGGATGTAATTGTATTGATGGAAATAATGAAGATTGGTGCTATGTTCAGCTTCTAAATATTGGTATCCTTCATAGGAATATTAATTTCCTTGGTCTTTTCCATCCGAAGAGTGTTAGAGCCCTTTTGTATCATTTACTTTTTTCTTTTCACTTCTTATTCACATGCATATCTTGTTCTTGTCGTTTTTCTATTTCTCCATTTAGTATCAATGATTTTTTGTTGTAGGATTGGGTTAAATGGTTGAACTAAGTTAATTTGTATGATCCAAAAAATAATTTCATCATTGTAACAACTTTGGAAGGTCATATTAATCATTGGGCTACTTGGATTAGCTTTCTTATTCCCAAATCTAGATTTTTAGAAGTCCCTTGTGGCAAATAACAATAAATTGTTGCTATTTTTTAGAGCATGATAACGAGCTTCAACCAAGTTTATTCCACTTGGATTAGATCAAAAAATTTACCTCACTTCATTTTCACTTGATTAGTTTAGGCTTTTGATAGATTTTCTAGCTCTTTAGTTCTCTAATTTATAGATTTTAGAGAAGTAACTTTCTGCTATTTTTTATCATGCATTAACAGAGGGCATTTTGAGTGATTCCACTTTGAATGGAGACCCAAGACAACCTAGTTAATAAAAAAATTTTCCCATCCAATTTGGATTTGATTTTCTTGGTAATTTGGTGAGTTATAGTTTCCCGTAGTAAATTTGTTATTTCCTCTAGTAGTCTTCCACCATGTGTAAACTTTCCCATATTTTCTCAAAAATATTTGTTTTGGTCCCTTTAGGGTTGAATCATGACCTGTAGGCTCTAAATCAATCATTAGGGATCACTAAGTACCACTTAGGACTTTCCTCTTTACCCATTCATAACATTTCAGTGATTTGGGCTAATGGACAGATTTATGAAATGGATAATACAATGATGATTGCCAAATCCAATGAACTGTGTTAATGGACATAAACTCTTTGAAACTTAATTATTTACATTTAGTTCATGATATTTACTTTATGCAATTAGAATATGTTTCTTTCTTTGTATTTTATTTCTTGCAATAGGTTAAGGTTTCCATTTCAAGGATTTCATTTTTTACAATTAGTTTATGATTTGATCTCATTACATGCACTCCATTACATCATGACAGTGAAGGAAGGACACATTGTATGTTGCACACATTGTTCCTATATCTCTTAGGTTTGTACAAACCCATGGTTGATAGTTAAATTCGGTAGCCTTGGGAGTTGCAACATTCTTGTTGCACTATCGAGGATCATGAAGATGGTAGAGGAGGAATGAAGAGAGAGAGAGGGAGAGGAGTGAGAGATGTATATAAGGGTAAGAGAGGGAGACAATTACACAAATATGGAGGGGGGAGAGAAATAAGCAAATAGGGAGGAAGATAGTGAGAGGATTGTAGGAGAGAGAGAGGGAGGGAGAGAGAGAGAGAGATCGGGGAAAAGAGAGTGAGGTAGCAGAGAAAGGGAGAGAGAGGAATTGAGAGAGGGTATGAGAGAGGGAGGGATAGAGAGATGGAATTGGAAGGGGAAAGAGGGAGGGAAGAACAAAGAAATAGAGAGTGAGAAATGGAGAGATAAAGGGAGTCACAAGGGAGAGATGGAGAGAGAGTGTGTATGTTTATGGGTAATATAAAGAGACAAATAAGGATGGATGGAGAGAAGGGGGGAGAGGAGGATAGAGAATAATATAGTAAGGGATATAGTAACATAGAGAGAGAGAGAGAATATTGGAGGGAAAATATAGAGGGAGAGAGAGAGAGAGAGCGATGGGGGAAGAGAGTGGGAGGTAGGAGAGAAAGGGAGAGAGAGGAAGGATGAGAGAGAGGACTTGAGAGAGCGGAGGAGAGTGATGGGGGAGGAGAGAGGATTGGACAATAAAGAGGGAGAGAGAGGGGGGAGAGAGAAAGTGATGGGGGAAGAGATATAAAGGGATAAGAGAAAGGGAGAGAGAGGAAATATGAGAGAGAGGAGGAGAGAGAGAGGGAGAGAGGAGCAGAGAGGGAGACATAGAGAGATGGACTTTCAGAGGGAGAGATAGAGGGAAGAAGAAAGACATAGAGACTGAGAAGTGGAGAGAGAGAGGTAGTTACATGGGAGAGATGGAGAGAGAGTGTGAAAGTTTGGGGTGAGATAAAGAGACAAATAAGGATAGATGGAGAGAATGGGGGAGAGAAGGAGAGAGAGAGGGATATAGTAATAAAGTTGGAGGGTTTAGAGAGAGAGAGAGGTGGGAGAGAAAGGGAGAGAGAGGAAGGAAGAGAGAGGATGTGAGAGAGTGGAGAGAGGGAGGGAAACAAGGATGAATTTGTAGGGGGAGAGAGAGGGAGGTAAGAGGAAATGCATAGAGAGATAAAGGTGGATAGAGAGAGAGGGAGTGATAGGGAAGATGGATAGAAAGGGAGAGAGGAAAACAAGAGGAAAGATAGATAGAAGTGAGGGAGAGGGAGAGAAGGGTAGGGGAGAGAGAGATAGGGAGAAGAGGATGGAGGGATAGATAGATATATTGGAGAAATAGAGTGTATATTTTGGGGCTGATTTAGAAATACAAAAGGAGATACAAATATCGATGGAAGGTGAATAGAGGGAAGAAGAGAGAGATAGAGAGAGGAAGGGAGGGAGGGACAAAGAGATTGATAGATATGGAGTGTGAGAGCATGTGAGTTTGGGGGGTGAGATAGAGAAATAAGGAGAGATGGATTGAGGTATAGATATAGATGGAGGGGGGATAGAGGTAAGAATATTTCTTGCACTAGATGCATTAACTTCAATGTATATGGTGATTTCTAATCGTATTTGGTTGTTTTCACTAGATGCATTGATTTTAGTGTAGATGTTGATTTGTGATGATATATGATTGCTTGAAATAGATGCATTGATTTCATTGTAGATTATTTCTAATCCTATTTTATTTCTTGCACTAAATGCATTTAGTTTAGATGGTGATTTCTAATCCTATTTGATTTCTCACACTAGATGCACTGATTTCAATGTAGATGTTGATTTCTAATTATATTTGAATGCTTGCACTAGATGCATCGATTTCAATGTACACTATTTATAATCCTATCGGATTGCTTCCATTAAATGCATTGATTTCATCGTAGATGGTCATTTATAATACTATTTGATTACTTTCACTAGATGCATTTATTTTAGTGTAGATTTTAGATTCCAATCATATTTGCTTACTTTCACTAGATGCATTGATTTGAGTGTAGATGTTGATTGCTTCCATTAGATGTATTGATTTAAGTTTATAAGTTGTTTTCTAATCTTATTTGATTGCTTGCATTAGTTGCATTGATTTCAATGTACATGTTGATTTATGATTTGTGTAATTGGATGCATGATGGTAGATTAATTTTAAAGTGATTGGATTAACAATGTGCATTGATTTTAGTCTAAGCACAAAACATTATTGGCACTGTCCATTGATTTTTTTGTTATAGTAATTCAACATATTAGCATTGTAGAGAAAGAGACACAAGGTATGATGTTTACTACAACAACTCGAGATAAATATTTAAATGGTTTACAATTTCAATTGTCCTTTTCGTATAGTTGATATGAAAAGATGACAAACTAGCAAGGGTGACAATAGAATACTAGAAAAGAATAGTTTGAGATTCATCACTGTGAAGAGTATTTGTAATTGACTACATTATTATTATTCATGTTTTCTATCATTCAACACTATTACATTGTCACTTTGAATTCAAAATTTTTATTTCATCATTTTTCATCATTAAACTTATTAACGATATTTATCATCTCAACAAACTGAGGTAACTAAGAAAATTTAAAATGATGACCAAATTAATCTTAGACATATTTAACATATTTAAAATGATAATATTAATATTATATGTATTGAAATATTATTGATAAATTAGTCATATCTTTGATAGATTTTCCTTGGCAGCAGACGAATGAAACTAACTTAGATCCACCATAACTTTGGTTCTATCAAGTGCCGAGAGGGATCAAATATATCGAGGTCCAAACCTTTCCTCAACTTTTGCACTAAAAGAAGAGGTTTGCACCTCGAGAGATTTGATCCCTTTTAATGCTTGATAGATCTGAAGTTAAGATAGATCTAGAGTGGTTATTAGGTAAAACACGTAATATGGAATTCCTCATTTGGAGTGAACGTTTAAGGTGAATCTTCTCGGCTGAATTTTTTGGAGCCAATTTTGAAAGTAAGTTTTTTGGGCTAAATTTTTTGGAGGATATTTTTTGGACTTAATTTATAAACTAAATCTTTCGGGCTAAATTTTTTAAGTAAGCTTTTTTTAGCTTAATTTTTAAAGTAAGTCTTTTGGGTTGAATTTTTTAAGTTAGATTTTTTTAGCTTAATTTTTAAAGTAAGTGTTTTGGGCTGAATTTTTAATTTGAGATTTTCTAGCTTAATTTTTAAAATAAATTTTTTGGTCTCAATTTTTAAAGTAAGTCTTTTTGGTTGAATTTTTAAAGTGAGTTTTTTTTAATGTAAGCTTTTTTGGCTGAATTTTTAAAGTGAGTTTGTTTAAAAGTAACTCTTTTGTGCTGAATTTTTAAAGTGAGATTTTTGGTCTAAATTTTGAAAGTGTGTTTTTCTCCAGAATTTTTTGAAATTTTCTTTTTAGGGTTGGATTTTAGATATACATTGGATTATCATGGGAAATAAAATAATTTTCAAGAGGAAATATGATCGAACAAGAGAAATTGATGCTCATAGAGAATATAGGAGAAACAATTACAAAATAAAGAAGGAAGAGCATGCAAATATTGAAAGAGAAAATCAATCCCAACTAGAAGTTGAAGTAGGTATGTAAATGTAAATATTTTAAATGATATTTAAAATTTAACTAGTGAATTGTGAAATTTAATTTTTATTTGATGAAAAAATTTGAAAAATATTTACAATGTAAATAGAGAGAAATATTCCTCATAACAATGATGATGAGATTCAAAGTGTTGAAAGACAAAGTGAAAAAGACAATGAACCAATGATTGATGATGTTTTTGAAGATGTTGAAAGAGATTTCAATGAAGAAATTGAATCACCATCATTTATGTATATATAAATGTCATGTGTATTATTGAAATTATACATATTTATTAATTTAAATTTCATTCAAACACTATTTTTTATTTTCATTATTTAATGAATATTTATACCCATTTATATTTAATTTTCATATATGTACAAATGAAATCAATATCAATAATGAGATGTTAGAAAATGTTGACACTGACATAATGGAGAAAAAATATCTTATCATATTATACAATATTGTGTTAAGGTCATTATTGAGAATCTCTTCAAAGATGAAAGTGTGACATTTCAAACTCAAATTTTGAGAGGTCTCTTAACATCAAATAAACTAAAACACATTACAACTCTATTGGGTATTCTAAAATCAATGAAAGATAAAAAGGTGAAGGAAAATGTGATTCATAATATAAATATCGTTGTAAAAAAATTGGAAGATCTAGAAAGAAAAACGATTTAGCTACACATAGAGAAATACAAATGGTCATGGTTTCATCAAGTATTAAAGGAAATGTTATGAAACCAACTCACAAAAAGATAGAAAAGATAGATCAATGACTTAAAAATTGGCCTCTTCAAGGGGAAAACCTCCTTTACATTACACAAATGAACAATTATTCGATGATACAAATGAAAAGGCCTCCTTTCTATATATAGGAGTCTAAGGGGTCATAATATAATTAGTGTCGACATAAAAATAAAAATGTAAGGGAACAAAAATAACAATAGTGGGATTCTATGGGGCACAATAATAATAATATGGGGACTACATGGGCCCAAAAATATAATAAGGTGTTACACTAGTAGTATAGGGACCTAACATGCCCCTCTCCTTCAAAACGTTTTTTCCTCAACAGTTGAGTAGCTCTGGAAGCTTTCGTATAAAATTCTCGTTGTTCCATGTGGAATCTTTAGTGGGGAAGTTCTTCCACTTGATGAGATACTATAAAATTGATTGATTCCCTAGATGTTGATTTCTTGTTTTTGTCACTGCTTCCGGTTCCAATATGATTTCTCCTTCCTCGTTAGGTTCTAGGAATATTGTTTGAACTCAGAACTTGTCACCTACAACCTTCTTTAAGCATGAAACATGGAAAACTAGGGGGCACTTGGGAAGATGCAAGAAGCTCCAATTTGTATACCATAGTACCAATATTTTGCGATACCTTATAAAGACCATAGAACTTTGGTGATAATTTATTGTCCTTCTTAGCTTGCTTGAGGGATATTTGTTTGTATGGTTGTATTCGTAAAAGTATATAGTTGCCTATAACAAAAATTATTTCGGTCTGATGTCGATCTGCATGTTGTTTCACTCGATTCTACATGAAAGTGAGGCTATCATTTTTCTTCTTGACATGTCCTTCTACTTTGAGAGTTTGAGGAGTAGTAATTCCTACCAATTCATTAAAGATATGGTCACATTCATTTCCTCTTACGCTCGGGTTGGTTCTTGGTGTATATCCTCTTATTTTGATGTTTCTTTATCCTTTTCTTCGTTCTCTTCACAATCAATCTAAAATAATTTCTTCTCAACACACTTATGACCTTTAGTGTATTTTCTATGACAACTGTAACAAAGGTCATTTTCTCCTTTTTCTTCCAATTGTTATGGTGTCAAACTTCTAGGTTGTGGAAGGCTAGGAGCAACAAAACCTTCATGTTTATAATTATGAGTGGTAGGATTTCTTGTTGCCATAATTTTTCTTTCAATTTTTATTTCCAGCACGAATTCCTTCTACAATGAATTAGGTTCCCAAAGATGGACGTCATATTGAATGTTATCCTTTAAACTCCCTATGAAGACATCAATCCTCTACTTCTATGGAATATCATTTACCCTTGTTATTAAAGAATATAACCTTTATATCAATGATGATCTTACACATGATACATGTTTTGTATAACGTTGTTTTGATAAGATTTATGACTCATTGAAAGGTCATGGAATAAAATTCATTGAACATTGGATATAGTGAGATGGATGTTTAGGTCAATTCCAATCTTCATGATCATTCTTTTGGTTATGTCATCTTCATAAGGAAACTCACATTAAACATCATTGGAATTTATTTGAGATTGGTCATGGAAAAGGAGAACATGATGGTGTAAGGGCATGTATAAAATGAGCACTTCAAAATGTACCACTCTGAAGATACACTTCTCTCAGCTCAACAAGTTGTTCAATGATCCAATGTTTCACTAAACTATTAGACTAACCCATCAAGGAGGTAAGAAGGTATGTATATATATATATATATATATATATATATATATATATATATATATATATATATAGTATATATATATATATATATATATATATATATATATATATATATTATATATATATATATATATATATATATATATATATGTGTGTGTACAAATTAACTTGTATATAGTTTTAATATATGATATTTTTTATTAATTTTCTAACTTTAATCATTTATAAATTATATAGTTTAAACAATATGACAATGATAATATCCAGCATATATAAATTGTATTTTAAATAGCATATTTAAATTCTTGTTTGAATTTACTATAGTTTTTTTTGGAATATTGGAGTCAAAGATGTAGATAGATTGATTACATCTAAAGCTAAAAACAATAAAAGGGTCTCGAAAAATGCATTCAATTAACACAAAGGATTACCGAAATGCATTTACATTTGATAAAAGAAAATATTCTTGTTTCTGTCATGTTTGCATAGAGGACACACATTCCAATGATGTGTGTGAAAACAATATGTATGTAAAACCTTTGCAACATACACAACTAAATACAAAGGTGAAAATGTCAATTGCAAGTTTCAAAGAGATGGAATCAGATGGGACTATAGTATCATCTGAAGATGATCAAGTTTATGATATTATTAGAGAAGGTAACATTTAAGTTGATTTCATCATATATATATATTATGTTTTTAAAATCAATGTGTATAAGTATCTAGATAATAGCTAAAATATAAAGCTCTAGAAATAGATAATAAAATCAAGTTCATATTGATAAAGTTAATTTCATGTAAATTATGATCTGAATAAACACTTGTTTTATTGTGCAGGAGATGCTTTTGTTGTAGTTGCACCCACTAACAACATAGAAAATGTGAAGTATTATTTGATGTGGTGCGTTGAACGAAAGAAGTTATTGGAAGGTTATGATGATAACCGTTTTATATATTTAAGAGGGTCTATTATACTGAAAGGTTATTTTTCCAAGAATCTCACCAAATCAAGAGTAATGTTTACATTCAATACTATCAACCGAATGTCATAAGTTGTCGATATAGTCACTTGGTGTGTGCACCGTGCATAAAGTTGGTAGAAGTTTAATAAAAAAACAATTGAAAGGTAAAAAATGGAGAATGTCAAAAGTTTACCATGAACGGATTATTGAAGATGGCATTCCATTATAACTTTTTTAATTCAACTCCCTGACAATTTCTTCTAATTGGATTCATCTTTGAGAACTTAGAGTTCAAGTACATTGTCGACATTTCTTTTTGTGCACTCTTAAGTTGTACATTCTTAAAAATGTGATGATCTGAAATTGATACTCATTGGATCTTGTATTGAGTTGCAAAGTTATATGTATACTACTTGTTATGTAGACCTGTATTGGGGATTTACTGCTTTGTTAATTTTTTATGTATACTGTGTTGTTTCTACTCTATTAATTTTTTATTGTGGTTGGTTGAGCCAAGCGTTGTTACATCTCTATTAATTTGTGATTGTGGCTAGTTAAGTCATTTAATAGGAATAATTTACTAACATTACAAGAATGATTGAATGCAAAATGTACCAACTAAATGCAAATTTAATTTAATTTCTACATATTTATGAACCTATATTATATGTAAAATATTTAAACTAATCAAACCATTTACAGGCATCATGAAGATTGTTACCGTTGTTTTAAACATCTACATCAAATTATATTTGATTCATTCAAATGAAGAATGCAAACCACATTTTGTAGTTTTCAATTTTAACAGATTCATTTTAAATAACTCAAGACAAAACAACTTTAAATAAAACCTAAGAATCGTCTACTAACATTATAGGAATGCTTGAATGTAGAAGGTACCAACTAAACGAAAATATGTAAAACACTTAAAATCGTCAAACAATGCATGCAACATGAAAATTGTGGGCCATGATTTATAATGAAAATTTATCTAACTTATGTAAATGTGCATTCAAACAAATTTATATTAAAATTTAACTATCAACCGACATCGATAGTAGCCTCTCTATACATGAATGTAAAATGTACATGTGCCACATTTTATAATGCAATTTTATGTTATCACTATTTTAGACATCTACATCGAATTATACTTGATTCATTAGAATGAAAAATGTAGACCACATTTTGTAATTTGAAATTTTAATAGATTCATCTTAAATAAGTCAAGACAAAAAAACTTTAAAGAAACCTAAGAACCATATACTAACATTACAAGAATGATTAAATGAAAAATGTACCAACTAAATACAAATAGGAAAAACATTTAAAAGTATCAAGCCATGCATGCATCATGCAAATTGTCGGCCATGTTTTCTAATGCAATTTTATCTAACTTATGTAAGTGTGCATTCAAACAACTTTATATTAAAAGTTAACTATCAACTGATATCCATAGTAGTTTTTCTATACACGATTGCAAATGTAACGTGTACCATATTTTATAATGCAATTTAAGTTGTCATTGTTTTAGACACCTACATCGAATTATACTTGATTCATTCAAATGAAAAATGCAGAGCTCATTTTGTAATTTGAGATTTTAATAGATTCATTTTAAAGAAGTCAAGACAAAACAACTTTAAACAAAACCTAAGAATCCTCTACTAACATTATATGAATGATTAAATGCAAAATGCACCTGTTGGCATTATGACACAGGTTTGGCAATAGAGATATATGCAGGTTCCCCTTAAAAAAGTCCCATATACACGTGGGATCGCTGATCAAAAGACGCGTATGCATATACATTCACTTTCATGCAAGGAAAAGCATGTTCATGTGGAAAAACTTGTTTTTAGTCCATGGTATTTAGTCCTTGGTATTTGGACCTATGGTTTTGGACCATGGTATCTAGTCCGAAATGTTAAACCCAGATATTGGGTCCCAAGTATTGCTTCTAAGTGGTTTTGGATCATGGTATTGAGTAAGGCCTAAGACTATAAAAGGGGAAGGAGATCATTAGGGAAAGGCACTCAAGGATTGAGTATCTTATGAAGAGAAAGATTTGGAATACTGGTCATTGGGTTATGGTGCATAGCTGGATCTGAATCAAGGAGGAACCTGAATGCTCGAAGAAGGATAAGATCTATTGATGGGTCAAGATCTTAATGCTTGAATAGAAGTATCTTTGTGTGCTTTGATCTATTATATTTGGCACATGACTTGATCTATAAATCTGATAATATGGGTATAACTGATGTCTGACTAATTGAAAAGGGTAAATTATATTTTATAGATTTGTACACAGGTTCAGTATAGAAAAGGTGCGTATACATGCTGGTTCGGTAATTCAAAATACCGTACACATGCAGGTTTTCCTTAATACAACAGCGTACACATGCAGGTTCTACAAATTGAAGTAGCATATGTCTCATAAAATATGTTTTAGTTGCTTCAGTATATTACTGCAGTGTTCTGGATCAGGATTGGTTTATGGTTACTATTACTGTATTCTAGTTACAACATTCAAAGAAGTGATTGACTGATTTAGTTTTGCTTGGTGCAAAGGAGATTGGTTGATCTAGATACATTTGATATTTGATTGATGTCATTGATGGATCCAGTCTGAAAATTTATGAAATGTGGTCCCTAGAAGAAAAGAAAAGGTTGTATCCTTCTGTAGGTCACAACCTATGTACTACTACATCAGCTAGTACAAGAGCTAAGGGGGTAGTAGCTCCCTTCTAGGAGAAGCTGGAGAATGAGAGAAGGTAGTAGCCTTTTGCAGGTAGAAGCCTACGTACTTGTATAAGACTGCACTAGTACAAAAATATTATAAAAAGAAGTTTCTTATTAAAAGAAGATAGAGACCAATTGCAATAGGTGGTTTTCACCCACATTAGGTTTCCACCTTATATCTTGTGTTCATGTGTGTGATTGCCTGTATTGTTTACTACACTTGATTACTGTTTTATGATTCTGATACAGATATTAAGATCAGCTAACTAAATTAGAAGTCAAGATATACGCGATTTTCTCTAAATACAGTTGCATATATACGCAAGTTTAATTAACAAAAGTAGCGTATATCAATTGCTTTATGAAAATGAAAAATTGTTAAATACTGATTCAACCCCCCTCTCAGTATTATTTCCAACAATTGGAATCAGTGCAGGTCCTTTAGAAAAAGCTTGATCACTTGAAGGAAGATCTATCATCTTGAGCAACTACGAAAGGGAGGCATCCATCAGGCCACCAATCTTTGATGGGAGCAACTTCGTCTATTGGAAGGTAAGAGCCACAATCTATCTTCAATTTCTTGGTGCAGAAGTTTGGGATTTCATGGAATGAGGATACACATTCACATCAGCGACTCCTATAGATACAGCTGGTAAAAAGAAGTATGAAACAAATGCAAAGGCTATCAATACTCTATTGGGGAGTCTATCTCAATTAGAATTCATTAAGGTTATGTAGCTCAAAACCGCCAAAGAAATATGGGACAAGATCATTCTAAGCTATAAAGGAGACGATCAGGTAAAATGTGTAAAACTACAATCTCTCAAATTCAATATGAAAATCTCAGAATGCACAATGATGAAAGTGTGGCTAATTATTTCTTACGTATAGATGAGATTGTTAATCGCATGAAAAACTTGGGTGAAGAGATAAAATAAGTTACTTTAGTTGAAAAGGTTTTAAGATCTTTGTCTTCTAAGTTTGAATCAAAAGTTTCTGCCATAGAAGAAAAGCAGAATCTTCAGAGTATTACCATGTCACAGCTACATAGAATTTGAACTACTTTCGAAATGAGAAAATGGGGTCCATCAGACATTAGAGAAGCCACATTCAAAACTTCAAAAGGAGAATACGATGAGTCAGGACATACGTCAGAAGGAGAGGAAGAATCAAACTTTGTCAAGAACCTTCAATGGGGCTCTGGAAGATTCAGAGGTAAGCTACCTTTCAAATGTTTTGCTTGTGGGAGAGTCGGTCACTATGCAGCCAAATGTCCTCATTAAGATAAGATTGATAAAGGTAAGGAACTAGTTAAATGGAACAAAAAATAGAGCATTAGTAAGAAGAGCTATTATACACATGAAGACGCGATGGACTTTCAAATAGTGATGAACATGAACATGGTAATGATTATAGACTTTTGATGGCTTTTGAAGATGATGATTTCCTGGATGCTATAGATGAAGATGATCTCTATGAAGAAATTTCTAAACTTAAAATTTGTTTAGAAGAAAAGAGTATGATCATAGATACTCTAACATTCCAACTTGGTGAGAGGGAAAAACACAATGAAAAGTTAAAATCTAAAATTGTGGGACTTAGAAAAGATATTGAGAAAACAAAAGCTCTTAATATTATATTTGCTAAAGGATCTAAAACTTTAGATGATATTATCAAAGTGCAGCGTTCTCCTCTAATCAAGACAGGTCTTGGATATACTAAAGAAGCATCTCAAGCATAGAAGCCATCCACCTCCAAAATTATCTTGATGCAGCAAAGAGAAGTGAATGAGTCGACAATCGTCAGCAAAGGCTTAAAGCAGATCACCAGGGTCAATCTATTTCAAGGATGAACAAAAGCTACAACCAACTGCAGGTAAATCATTCTCAATTTTCCTCAAGAATGAATGTCAATGGAAACTACAATCACCTGGTCGGTAGATTTGATAATCACAGGAATGTCTTCAATGGCCAATGTTTCTCTTGTCATAACTTTGGACATAAAACTACTCAATGTGTTGCCTACAAGACTATCATGACTAGAGAAGCTCGAAATCAAAGGAGTGAGAGTGGGATCATGAAGAGGACCTACAATAACATTTTTTCTCTTGAAAATGAAATAGAATGCTCTATTTGTAATAACTTCGGTCATGAAGATTCTGAATGCAAGAGTCAATTTCAGCAAACATCTCAGATAGAGCAAGCTTCATTAGGTACCAAAACATGGAGAAAGAAAGAACCACAACTAGAAAGATGTGGTATCTAGCCTTATATGTGGAAGGACAAGAAACTCAGTGGTACATCGACAGTGGATGCTTGAAACATATGACAGGTGATAAAGAAAAACTTCAGCCATATAGTGCCTTAGAAAAGGAAAGGAAAGTCTCATTTGGAAATGACACCCCTGCAGTCATAAAAGGTAAAGGCTCTATTCTTTTAAAAGAAAAGGTCAAAGCTAGTAATGTTATGTATGTTGATGGGTTAAAGCATAGTCTATTGAGTGTTAGTCAAATGTGTGATCAAGGAAATGAGGTAATATTTCAATCAAATGGACGTATTGTTCGTGAGCTTGATACAGGAGAAATAGTGATCAAAGGCATAAGAACTCCAAATAATTTATACATACTCAAGGGAGGACAAAAGCAATGCTATCTAAGCAAAAATGATGAACATTGGCTATGTCACAGAAGATTGGGACATCTAAGCTTCCCTCAGATAAGGAAAGCATGCAAATATCAAGCTGTTCGTGATTTTCCTGACATCAGAATTCCAAACAATACAATATGCAAATCATGTCAGTTTGGTAAGAAAACCAGAACTCATTTCCCTGAGAAGGAAGGATCAGTTAGTAAGCCAATTGAACTTGTCCATACTAATTTATGTGGTCCATCAAGGAAAAATTCACCTCGAGGAGAAGAGTACTTTATATTGTTCATTGACGACTTTTCTAGGATGTGTTGGATAGGACTTCTGAAGCATAAAGACAAAGCTTTCAAAAAGTTCAAAGCATTCAAAGCCTTGGTTGAAAATGAATCAGATTGCAAAATCAAATTCCTCAGGTCTGATCGAGGAGGGGAATTTACTTCTGATGAATTTTTTGAATTTTGTGAAGAACATGGAATAAGAAGGGAATTCTCTATTGCAAGGACTCCTAAACAAAATGGAGTAGTGGAAAGGATGAACATAATGGTTCAACAAATGGATCATGCTATGCTTGATGAGTCTAGAACTTGTGCAACCTTCTGGGGTGAAGCTGCATTTCCTACCATTACTATTCTCAATAAAACAAACGTCTGGGTAAACAACACTCAAACTCCTCATGAACTTTGGTATGGTAAGACTCCTACTATTAAATACTTCAAATTTTTTGGAAGCAAATGTTACATCAAAAGGATTGATGAAAATCTTGGCATGTTTGGACCTAGAGTAGATGAAGGCATTCTCCTTGGTTACTCTTCCCGAAGTGAAGGATATAAGTGTTACAATAAAAGACTTGGAAAAATTGTTGAAAGTATTGATGTGGTGGTTGATGAAGCAGGCGACAATCCAAAATAGATAAAAATTGAGGATTTTGAAGATGAAGAGGACTATACTTCAACATCAAATCAGAATAATGCTAAAGAAGAAACTTATGAGGCACCAGAAGAAAAGATAAGAGTAGAAGAAAGGACTCCATCCAGGCATGTTCAGAAGAACCATCCAGAGACTCAAATTTTGGGGCAGAAAGAGGCAGGTGTACAAGTAAGAAGAACTATTACAGAAGCTTCAAGCTATCTAGCATTGGTCTCCTCCGTTGAACCACAAAATATAAGTGCACCATGCAAGGATGAATACTGGGTCAAGGCCATGAATGAAGAACTTGAGAAAATTGAAAATAATAACACTTAGGAATTGGTTCCTGGACCTAATGATAAGAATGTCATAGGGACCAAATGGATATTCAAAAAAAAGCTGAATGAAAATGGATATGTTATTAGAAACAAGGCTAGACATGTTTGTAAAGGGTATGCTCAATAAGAAGGTATAAACTTTGAAGAAACTTTTGCATCGGTTGCTAGACTTGAAGCCATAAGAATGTTCCTTACTCTTTCTAGCTTTTAGAAGTTCAAAGTATATCAAATGGATGTGAAATCTTCCTTTCTGAATGGAGACCTAGAAGAAGAAGTGTATATTGATCAACCAGATGGATTCATCCTTGGAAATGATCCAAAACTTGTATGCAGACTTAGGAAGGCACTCTATGGTCTTAAACAAGTTCCAAGGGCTTAGTATTATCATCTGGACAAATACCTCCATCAACAAGGTTTTTCAAAAGTATCAGTAGATAGCAATCTATATATAAAAATTGATAATGATAAATTGCTAATACTTGTTGTGTATGTTGATGATATCATCTTTGGTAGCAATGAAGTAGCGATGAGTAAAAACATTGCTTTGGTGATGTACAAAGAATTTGAAATTTCCTTGCTTGTTAAGCTCACATATTTTCTTGGTTTACAAATCCAACAAAACAAAGATGGTATCTTTCTATCACAAACCAAGTACCTCAAGTAGATCTTGAAGAAATATGGCATGGAATATTCGAAACCAGTATGTAGCCCTATGGTAACAGAATGTAGCCTCAGTGTAAATGATGAATCAGCAAGAGTACATCAACCAACCTATAGATCCATGATTGGTAGTCTGCTCTATCTAACAGGTACCTGTCCAGACATCATGCATGCAGTGGGAATAGTTGGAAGATTTCAAGCAAATCCAAAGGAAGCACACCTTCAGACAGTTAAAAGGATTTTCAAATATCTTCAAGGAACACAAAACTATGGCTTATGGTATCCTAGAGACATATATCTCACACTTCATGCATATACAGATGCAGATTGGGTAGGTAGCATGGATGACATAAGAAACACTAGTGGTGGTGCATTCTTTATGGGTTCTAGATTAGTATCTTGGTTCAGCAAGAAACAAAGTTCAATTACATTATCTACATCTGAAGCAGAATATGTGGCTGCTGCATCTTGTTACACAAAACTCCTTTGGATGATGCAAACATTATAAGACATTGAAATCACTTGTACTCCACCTATCTCCATTTTATGTGATAATACAAGTGCAATCAGCATTTCAAAGAATCCTGTCATGCATTCCAAGACCAAGAACATACCTATCAAATATCATTTTCTCTGGGAACAAGTGCTTGAATAAAAATTCAAATTGGAGTATGTTATATATTCACCAAACCACTACCCAGGTAGACATTTGAATACCTTAGACAGAAGCTAGGAGTAGTTGATGCATCATCTTGCTGTTGAAACTTATTTGTTTCAAAGAAAAGTGGTTGTACACAAGTTTCATGAGGAGCATCCATGTACATACGCCTGTTTCTATGGATACAGTCACGTATATGTTGATTTGAAGAAAAACAGTGGGCAAGACTTAGGATGAAAAGAGTTTGATATGGGTCTAACAGAGACCTTCTTGCACAGGTTTAGGGGGAGCATTTACTTCTATTAATGCATCGTTGGCATTATCTCTTGTTACTTCGTCATAATTTGTTTTTGATTCAGGTGGAACAGGTGCAGAGGGAGATCATAGTTGCTGGTCTAGATGATGATTGACAGATGTTGCGGATAATAGTTGCTGATGACTATCATAGTCTTGTCTTAGATATTTTAGTCTATATGTCATGTATTTCTTTTATTATCAAGGTCATGTAACAACATATTTTGGTTTCTCCACTATGCCTGGGATGGATGATATAATGTTCTTGTCTTATCATCTATAAACCTTTGGTATATCCCCACTTGGTTGGGTGGACGAGTCAATCTTGGTACATCCCAACTTGGTTGGGAAATGGATGTATGTATAAGTCTTTGATGATAGGAAGGTCATTTATGATGTATAGAGTCATCTTCTTTCCTGTAGAACATCTTTTTGTAGACCTTTCCTACAGTCAGGGGAGCATGGATAGCCCAACAGAGCAGAGATTTCAAGATGTACTGAGGGGGAGCATAACCCTTTGCCCTTGATGAAAAAGGGGTAGAATGACTTTGAGTGACTTGGGGTTGCCATCAAGTCCAAAGGGGGAGATTGTTGGCATTATGACACCGTTTTGGCACTATGACACAAGTGTTGTCCTTGACGACAACTCACTCATATGAAAAATCATAGTTCAAGCTCTCAGAATGAAGGAAAAAGAGATATATGCATGTTCCCCTTAACAATGTCATGTATACATGTGGGATCGCCGATCAAAAGACGCGTATGCGTATACACGCACTTTCATGCAAAGAAAAACACGTTCATGTGGAAAAACTTGTTTTTAGTCCATGGTATTTCGTCCTTGGTATTTGGACCTATGGTTTTGGACAATGATATCTAGTCCAAAGTATTAAACCTAGGTATTGGGTCCCAAGTATTGGTTCTAAGTGGTTTTGGATCATAGTATTGAGTAAGGCCTAAGACTATAAAGGGGAAGGAGATCATTAGGCAAAGGCACTCAAGGATTGAGTATCTTATGAAGAGAAAGATCTAGAATACTGGTCATTGGGTTATGGTGCATAGACGGATTTGAATGAAGGATGAACTTGAATGCTAGAAGAAGAATAAGTTCTATTGATGGGTCAAGATCTTAAGGCTTGAATAGAGGTATCTTTGTGTGATTCTGATCTGTTATATTTGGTGCATGACTTGATCTATAAATCTGATAATCTGGGTATAACTGATGTCTGACTAATTGAAAAGGGTAAATTATCTTTTATAGATCTGTATGCAGGTTTAGCATAGCAAAGGCGCGTATAGACACTGGTTCGGTAATTCAAAATAGCATATACACATGTTTGCCTTAATACAATAGTGTATGCATGTAGGTTCTACAAATTGAAGTAGTGTACGTCTCATAAAATATGTTTTAGCTACTTCTGTTTATTGCTGCAGTGTTCTGGGTTCAGGATTGGTTTTTGGTTACTGTTACTATATTCTGGTTACAACATTCAGAGAAGTGATTAATTGATTCAGTTTTGTTTGGTGCAAAGGAGATTGGTTGATGCAAATACATTTGATGTTTGATTGATGTTATTGATGGATCCAGTCTAAAAATTTATGAAACGTGGTCCCTGGAAAAAAAGAGAAGGTTGTATCCTTCTGTAGGTTAGCACCTATGTACTAGTACATCATCCAGTACAACAGCTAAGGGGATAGTATCTCCCTTCCAAAAGAAGATGGAGAACAAGAGAAGGTGGTAGCCTTCTATAGGTAGAAGCCTACGTACTAGTATAAGACTGCACCAGTACAAAAATATTGTAAAAAGAAGTTTCTTATTAAAAGAAGATAGAGACGAATTGCAACAGGTGGTTTTCACCCACATTGGGTTTCCACGTTATATCTTGTGTTCATATGCGTGATTGCCTGTACTGTTTACTGCACTTGATTACTATTTTATGATTCTGATACAGAGATTAAGATCAGCTTACTAAATTAGAAGTCTACAAGATATATGCGGTTTTCTCTAAATATAGTTGCGTATATACACATGTTTAATTAACAAATGTAGCGTATATCAATTGGTTTATGAAAATGAAAACTTGTTAAATATTGATTCACCCCTCCTCTCAGTGTTATTTTCAATAGTACCGACTAAATACAAATATGCAAAACATTTAAAACCATTAAGCCATGCATGCATCATGCATATTGTGGGCCATGTTTTATAATGAAATTTTATCTAACTTATGTAACTGTTCATTCAAAGAACTTTATATTAAAATTTAACTATCAACTACATCCATAGTAGCCTTTCTATACATGAATGCAAAATGTACATGTACCATATTTTATAATGCAATTTTAACTTATCGTTGTTTTAGACATCTACATTGAATTATACTTGTAACCTGATTCATTGAAATATAGAATGTAGACCACATTTTCCAATTTGCAATTTTAATAAATTCATTTTAAATAATTGAAGACAAAATAGTTTTAAACAAAGCCTAAGAATGATATACTAACATTATAGTTATAGGAATGTTTGAATGCAAAATGTAGAAGCTAAATGCAAATTTAATTTCATTGCACTACATATTCATGAACTTAAATATGTAAAACCAAGTTTTAAGTATCAAACCATACATCATTCAAATTGTACCATGCAAAATGTAGATAAAATAAAAAATCAGTATGTATTAAATAATTATAAAGAGTTCAACAATTAGAATATGTCCAAAATTTTAAAATATATAATAAAGATTTGTCAAATAATAAGGTGCATCAATTGATAATAAAGAGTTTTAATTTAAATATCTCCATAATTTATATCATGATAAAAGTAAATATAACATTAAAAAACTGTCAAATAAAAACTTGCATCAATTTAGACAATCTCACTCAAATATACAATCTCTCAAGCTCCTCGCACTCTCCTCTAAATCATGGGTTCCTTGTCCAAGATGTGTAATTACATATATACATAATATTATGTACTTTAAAATTAAATTTTAATTTTTTTAAAATTAAATTAGAATGTAAGATAATCAAAAGAAAACTATAAAAGAATTCAAAATCCATGAAATACCTCATGGTGTTAGCCCTCCATTGTGCCCTTTTGGTGTTCATATTACATTGCACCCTCTTGGATGCTATGTACAACACATGTACATGCATATATTATAAATTTTAAATTGCGTGTATGAAAATGCATAAACTCACAATGTTCAAAAAATCATTACACAAATTTTTCAAATTGTTTAGATGATCCTATCCCCACTGCCAAATCCATTGCTAAAGTCCCCAAACAATGGAAATCATCTCCCCAAACCTAAAATTCTAGAATTTTAAAACTATAAGATAAATATATAAATCATTTTTAATGAAACTTTCACTTCAATTTATAACATAACATATGTGAAATATTCAATACTTGTGGCACACCTGCTGATAGGGAGGAAGAAGGTGGCGCTATGTCCTAATCATCGGTCTGAATCAGAATTTGTTAAAATTTAGTTATATATACATAATTATTTAGTTTTAAAATATGTGAGGTCACAATATATCATTAAAATAAAAGTATAATAATAGTTGTATCAACATGAACTCTTCAAAAAAGCTAACATCCTTGAAAATATTCTCATTGGAACCTGAACCTATGACCGTGACATTATTGAAATTTTTCCTTCAACAAACGAGTTAACTACAAACGGTGAACATATGATACATTTCTATTATATTATATCTGCAAAAAATAACAAAATGTATGTGACTCGCTAGTAACATGTATACATTACAAACTACATTAAAATATGTACCCTGGCAATTGACACATATCGATCCCACACCCTCTCCTTCATGAGCAATTAGGCCTTTCCAACCATTATGACAAACCTTTACATATTCTTTAAGATCCTTAGTATTTGTATTATCTATCTCCTCATCTATTTTATAGACAAAATTAGCACATACATTAGCTTGTGCTCTTTCCCAATTTAGGCTGATATCAATTCTAGTCAATGCACTTTGTATGTTGTCTATAATGGCATCACTTCCTTCTCGACTAATTTGATATGTGGCATCCATCTCTGACCACAAAGTTACTAGACAGGAGTTTGGCATACCAAAGGTGGTTGAGGTGGAGAAAAATCAATATCATGTAATGTACCCTTAGGATCACATAACTGAAATTTCTCAATACCATAATATTCGGATGGAAGGTCATTGTAATCAGGTTTCATACTCAAAAAAAATTCTACATAAAATAATTTTGAAAAATAAATAGGAACCTCATCATTCCATGTTAGCTTTCCATACACTGAAAGGAACCTATCATACAAATATCAAGCTATATCACACTGCTTGAAATATTGTACTTCAGAATATTTATGTTCGGACCTTCTTTCAAATTCAAAATAGATTTTGCATCTTCTTTTTTAACCCTTTTATTAACCTCGACCCATTTATCGAGACCCATCATTGCTTCCCTTCTATTCCTTATCATATTTATAAATGTATTTGTGGTTTGTCCAAGATTCTCGTAAACATCAAGAAATGAGCTTAGAGAGTGTGTAACTATTTCTAATATTTCGTGACTCTCTGCAGGGAGCTCCAAACTCCCAAGATCTTTCCTCAATTTAGAATAACAAGCTTTGCACTTTTGTAATGTGTATTGTTGGATATTTTTCTCCCCAGGAGGATCATTCGGAATATCAGATGGATAAAAATTAGTTGGGTTTTGACCTTCTTCTTGAACCATCCAGCTTCACTTACATCTACTTGGACCAATACTTTCACCCTCTAGATCAATGTATAAAATTACATAAATATAAAAACCTATGAATAGATGTATTCATACATGTATGTAATATAGACATGTGTAATTTACCTAAATTATGTTGACAAGCCGAAGAATATCAACCACCCTAAGATTGATGACCATCTAGATATTTATGACCACCTTGGGAAGTTTGACCACTGTGACGTGATGACTAAGTGAGAAAAGCATCTAAAAAAGTAGAAAATCAATTTTAAATATTTATGTCTACATACATATGATTCTACTTATTTATAATTTAAGTAGATATATATATATATATATATATATATATATATATATATATATATATATCTATATATATATATATATAGATATATATATATATGTATATATATATATATATATATATATATATATATATATATATATATATATATATATATATATATATATATATGTATATGTATGTATATAGATAGATATATATAGATATATCCATTTTTAAGGTCACAACCAAGCTAGACACCAAATTGGTGTATGAGACCCCCTTGTTTGTGGGACAAGGGACCTACCTCTGTGCAGCGATTTGACTGCTAAGTCTATGAAGGCATACATACTCTAACCCCCTCTAGTTTTGAACTTGTGACCTCTTAGGAGGAAACACATGCTCTTAACCATTAGGCCCACTATATATATATATATATATATATATATATATATATATATACATTCAAGATATTTAAAAGGTTACCTCATGGGTTTACAATTATTTAAAAAAAAATTATTTAAAGGGATAAAGAATTCAGAAAATTTTTGCAACCCTTGAAGTTACCTCATGCATTTAATTGATTGAACCCTTGAAATTACATCATGCATTTTAAGATCTTAAAATTGCTATTTAAAAGCATTGAAAAAATTCAGAAAATTAATGTAACAATCCCAAGCTCTTCATTTAAAATATACTCAGGACTAAATGCAAAAATGTTTAAGCATGCACATTTTGAAAATTAAATACAATTTTTTCTAAATCATGTCATGCTCATCAAGTTGTTCTTACATAGTGGGGGCACAATTGGTATAGAATTGAAAAAAACACATGGACATTAAAATTGACACATTTATAACTGAAAAACACACACATATCAAAGATATCTTACAATGTCTATCAATAAAAATTGATGGATAAATTCTTCACAGTAAATCATCTTTTTCCCACAAACCTTGAATTGGCATTGCCCCATACAATATATCACTAGACATCCTATTAACATTTGCACAATGTATTATGTTAAATGATTGAAATTGACCAACAATATTTTTTTCTTATCCATGAAGTTTCTTTAACCTCTCCATTTTAACTTGGTACACATCTTTCTTCCAGTTGCACACAAGTTCAGGATTGGTGAAGACTACAATTCCATTGGATCCATACTCCCTAGATTTTCCTAAGCCTTCTATAATTGCAATATAATATGCCTCATTGTCTGTTTTTCTTCCAGGTATATTCATTTTGATTTGGAGGAATTTTCTTGTCCCAATATTAAATAGCATGTAAGTAATCACTTCTTTCCCTGGATTGGGATAAGTGTCCATTTTTCAACAATTTTTAATGGGTTTTCTGATCCCTATAAAAAACCAAATTCAATAATATGAATTTAATATATTTATACACATATTGTTAGGTTGTGCAAAATGTTATTGTTTAGAAAAATCTCTCGAAAGGCTAGATAGCAAGAATGGTTGATTCTACTTGGTCGGATGGATGGAGAATTGCAAGAAGAACCAACTACATATCGCTAATTCAACTCAACTACAAATCTCTAATTCATTCAACTTAGCTTCAACACAATTGAATGTTTAAAGTATTTAATAATTTATTTTTATGTTTATTCCATAGATACAAATCCTTTAAATCAAATTACCTTCAAATCATCCAAATTTGAAAGTATTTCGTAATTTCCTTTTATTTTCATTTTTAGAAATTAAACACTTATTCGTGCTTGGTTTTAAACTATTTCTTAATTGCAAGAAGAAAACAACTAGAGATCTCTAATTCAACTCAACTAAAAAGCTCTAATTCATTCAAATTAGCTTCAACTGAACTGAATGTTTCAAGTATTTACTAATTTATTTTTATGTTCATCCCATAGGTACAAATCTTTCTAATTGAACATAGCTTCAAATCATGCAAATATGAAAGTATTTCTTAATTTATTTTTATTCTCATTCTTGGAAATTTAACACTTATTCATGCCTTGTTATAAAATTTATTTATTAAAGCTATAATACATGTTTATCTATATGCCATGCATGGGTCTATTTATATGCTTCCTTAAACACTATGGTTAAAGAACAAAGAAAATGAAAAATGATAGACCGGTTCTATTCTAGTAAATTTAGCACTTATATTATCTTGTTATAAAAATTTCTTACTAAAACTATAATACATGCTTATTTATATGGCCTAAATGGACCTATTTATATATGCTTCTTTCAAAATATAGGTAAGGAAGAGGAAAAAAAATAAAATGAAAAATGAAAGACCCAATTTTATTCTAGTAAATTTAATATCTATGTTTCCTTGTTAAAATTAAAAGACTAACATTAAATTAAAACACCAAAAATAGATGAAAAATAAATTCCAACACTCTAATTAGCTTCAATCTCATGCACCCAACAAAATAGAAATGAAAAAGATGTACATCTCAAAAAGAAACTACTACTTGAAAAGAGCAAGTACAAGAACCTTCAATTGAGTGTATTCTACCTCATCTTAGGAAGCTAATAGACCCTTGTTTGAAGAAAATATGGAAGAAAAGTAAATTACACATAACGAAAAAGGAAACATAAATGAACATATAACAATAGAAACAAGGAAAGAATGTTACCAATAAGCATCAAGATTGTTCTATGAGATAAATCAAGGTAGAACAAGTGAACACAATAACATTAAAATTAAGACACCAAAAACAAAAGACAAAATAATTCCAACACTCTAATAAGCTTCAATCTCATGCCCCCAACAAAATAGAAATGAAAAATATGCATCTCTAAAATAAACTACTACTTCAAAAGAGAAAATATAAGAACCTTCAATTAAGTGTATTCTACCTCACCTTACAATGATCATAAGACCCATGTTCCAAGAAAGTAGGGAATATTGAAGTCAAATACACATAACGAAAAATAAAAAATAACTGAGCATTTAACAACAAAAGGAAGGAAAGTATGTTACCAAGAAGCATCAACATTTTTGTACAAGATAAATCAAGGTAGAACAAATCAGCCCAATTAACATTAAAATTAAAACAACTAAGATAGATGACAAAGGAATACCAACAATCTTACTAACAACCCAATAACATTAATATTAGAAAACAAAAAATTGATGACAAAGGAATGCCAACACTCTAATTACCTTCAATCCAATGCATTCAACAAAATAGAAATAAAAAAGATATAACTAAAAAAGAAACTGCTACTTGAAGAGAGAAAGTACAAGAACATTCAATGAAGTGTATTATGTCTCAAAGTGAATTACACATAATGAAAAAGGAAACATAAATGAAAATATAGCAACAGAAGCAAGAAAAGTATGTTGCCAAGAAGTATTAGGGTTGTTCTAAAAGACAAATCGAGGTAGAACAAGTTAATCCAATTAACATTAAAATTAAAACACCAAAAATGGATGAAAAAGAAATGTGAACAATATAACTAGAAACCAAATAACATTAAAATTAAGACACAAAGAATAGATGACAAAGCAATGCCAAAACTCTAATTAGCTTCAACCTCTGCACCCAACAAAATAGAAATGAAAAAGATGTATCTAAAAAAGAAACTACTACTTGAAAAGGGAAAGCATAAGAACATTAAATTAAGAGTATTTAGCCTCATATTAGGAGGCTAATAAGATCTGTGTTTGAAGAAAATAAGGAATCAAAGTGAATTAAACATAATGAAAAAGGAAACATAAATAAACATATAACAACCTAGGCAGGGAAAGTATGTTACCAAGAAGAATCAAGGTTGAACTCTACAACATAAATCAAGGTATAAAAAGTCAAGCCAATAACATTAAAATTAAAACACCAAAAATATATGGCAAAGAAATGAAAACACTGTAATTAGCAACCCAATAACATTAGCCAACCCAAATTATATTAAAATTAGAACACCAAAGATAGATGACAAAGAAATTCCAACACTGTAATTAGAAACCCAATAACATTAAAATTTAAACACCACAAATAAACGACAAAGCAATGCCAACACTCTAATTAGCTTGAATCTCATGCACCCAACAAAAGAGAAATGAAAAAAATGTATATCAAAAAGAAATTACTACTTGGAAAGAGCAAGTACAAGAACCTTTAAATAAGTCTTAAGAAGATGATAAGACCCATGTTCCATGAAAATACAGAAGAAAAGTGAAATACACATAATGTGAAAGAAAACATAAATGAACATATAACAACAGAATCAAGGAAAACATGTTACCAAGAAGCATCAAGGTTCTTTTACAAGATAAATCAAGGTAAAACAAGTCAACCCAATTAACATTAAAATTAAAACACCAAAAATGGATGACAAAGAAATGCCAATGCTCTAGTTAACAACCCAATAACATTAAAATTAAAACACAAAAAATATATGACAAATAAATATCAACACTCTAATTAGCTTCAATCTCATGCACCCAACAAAATAGAAATGAGAAAGATGTATCTCAAAACGAAAATACTATTTGAAAAGAGAAAGTACGAGAACATTCAATTAAATGTATTAAGCCTCATCTTAGGAGGCTAATAAAACCCATGTTCCAAGCAAATAGGGAATTAAACATAATGAATAAGGAAACATAAATGAACATATAACAACAAAGAAAAGGAATGTATGTTACCAAGAAGCATCAAGGTTGAACTCTACGATGTAAATCAAGGTAGAACAAGTCAACCCAATAACATTAGTCAACCCAATAATATTAAAATTAAAGAAATGAAAATAGATAAGAAAGAAATTTCAACACTCTAATTAGAAACACAATAACATTAAAATTAAAACACCAAACCAAATGACATACAAATTCCAACACTCTAATTAGCATCAATCTCATGCATCCAACAAAACAGAAATGAAAAAATGCTTCTCAAAAATAAAATACTACTTCAAAAGAGAAAGTACAAGAACCTTAAATTAAGTGTATTCGACCACATCTTAGGAAGCTAATAAGACCTATTTTCCAAGAAAATAGGGAAGAAAATTGTGATACACATAAGAGAAAGGAAACATAAATGAACATATAACAATAGAAGCAAGGAAAGCATGTTAGAAAGAAGCACCAAGATTGTTGTACGAGATAAATGAAGGAATAACAAGTCAGCCCAATAACATTAAAATTAAAACATGAAAAATGGATGAAAAAGCAATGTGAGCACTGTAATTATCAACCTAATAATATTAAAATTAAAACACACAAAATAGATGACAAAGCAATGCCAACACTCTACTTAGCTTCAATTGCATGCACCTAATAAAATACAAATTCAAAAGATGTATCTCAAAAAGAAACTACTACTTGAAAATAGCAATTACAAGAAAGTTCAATTAAGTGTATTATGTATCATCTTAGGAAGATAATAAGACAATTTTTTCAAGAAAATAGGGAACCAATGTGAATTACACAGAATGAAAAAGGAAACATAAATGAACATATAACAATAAAAGCATGGAAAATATGTTACCAAGAAGCATCAAGGTTGTTCAATGGCCATGATATCATCTTCTTTTTCATTGGCATCCTTTGATCAAATTTTTCATTTTTTCGATTAAAATGTTATGTGCTGAGAATATGGGGATATGATACTAGCATTAATGATAGGTGCATCATTTCTAGTTGTTCAACACTGCATCAGATGCCCATATTCTTAGCATAGAACTTTTTGGTCGAGTAGGGGTTCTTAATAATCGTAGGACTTCTCTTCGGAGTGTTTTGGAGCCTCTAGATTGGACCATAGTTATATGAGATAAATCAAGGTAGAACAAGTCAACCCAATAAAATTAAAATTAAAACACCAAAAATAGATGACAAAGCAATGCCAACACTCTAATTAACAACCCAATAAAATTAAAATTAAAAAAAAATAAATAAATGACAAATAAATGCCAACACTCTAATTAGATTCAATATGAGGCACTCAAAAAAATATAAATGAAAAATATGTATCTCAAAAAGAAACTACTACTTGGAAAGAGAAAGTACAAGAACCTTCAATTAGGTGTATTCTACCGCATCTTAGAAAGCTAATAAAATCCATGTACCAAGAAAATAGGGAATCTTGAGGTGAATTACACATAATGAAAAAGGAAACATAAATGAACATATAACAACAAAAGCGAGGAAGTATGTTACCAAGAAGTATCAAGATTGTTCTATGAGATAAATCAATGTAGAACAACTCAATCGAATAACATTAAATTAAAAAAACAAAAATATATCACAGAGGAATGCCAACACTTGAATTATAAATCCATTAAAATTAAAATTAAAATGCCAAAAATAGATGACTAAGAAATGGCAACACTCTAATTAGCTTCAATCTCATGCACCCAACAAAGTAGAAATGAAAGATGTGTCTCAAAAAGAAACTACTACTTCAAAAGAGAAAGTACAAGAAACTTAAATTAAGTGTATTCTGCCTCATCTTAGAAAGATAATAAGGTCCATGTTCCAAGAAAATAGGTAAACTTGAAGTGAACTACACATAATGAAAAAAGAAACATAAATGAACATATAACAACAAAATCAAGGAAATTATGTTACCAAGAAGGATCAAGGTTGTTCTACAAGATAAATTAATGTAGAACAAGTCAGCCCAATAACATTAAAATTAAAATGCCAAAAATAAATGACAAAGCAATGTCAACACTTTAATTAGCTTCAATATCATGCAGCCAACAATAGGTGTAGCAATTTTTTAATCACAATTTGGTAAAACATTAATTTAAACAGGGTTTAAATACATGATTTAGATATGCAAGAAATTTATCAGTTTCAATTTCATTTATTAATTTATTAGTTTTAATTTCATTTTTCAATTTAAATTCCGTTTCAATTTCATTTAGTGAGATCAATTACGAGTTTGATTCTTGAGACAAATAACTAACTACCAGTTTTGGCTAGGTTCTCTTTTCCTCTGACTCAAAATGGCACTTTACGATGATCTATGCAAGTATTTACTGGGTTTACCTTCTACGGTTACCAACCCAAATTTGGGTGGTGCCTGAAGTTAGGGGGTTTTAATGTTTTTCAAATTAAGTGGAAATTTATTACTAAGACTCTTAATACACAACAACACAATTACTGAAGTCTATCCATTATAAGTTTTGGAAAAATTTTCAACATATTTTTCTCTCAAATCAGATTTCTTGAAATGACTTCACAGTCCTAGCTTTTTAGGTATCTGAATTCATAAATAAATAAAATAAAAAGTAGAAATAAAAATCCATTTTTAAATTAAAAATAAAAAAATCGTTGAATTGGCAAGGGAAAACAAATAACCAAAACACTAAAATTCTATTAATATCCATTTCGTAAAATATTTTATATAAACATAACTAGAAAAAAAAAAAAATCATGGCAGAGACGTCATTTGGGTTAGAGACACTATGCCAAGAACAATGAAAAAACTCACTAGAATTCCCTTAAAACCTATAATCTCATGATTCTCATGGAGATACAAATTGGAGAGAAATATTAGAACAAATTAAATTTAAATGCTGAAACAAAGAAATTGTCGGGGAAAAGTATCAGATTGTGAAAAAATAAGAAAACAATAGTAATTTGCTTGGATTTGTGTTGGTTATGATGTTGGCTATGCACTACTTATATTTACTCCATGGTGCCAAAGGGCTAGGGTAGTCCCTTATCCAAATTGTCTTTTCATGTACTAGATGGAAAAAATAGTTTTCTTGTTGATTTGAATAAATGACTCAGCATCACCGAATCATCCATGGTCATGTCTGTTATCGAGAAAACTAGTGTCTATTCAGAACTGCTAGTCCCACTAAGATGAGTACCTATCTTAGAAACAAACAAACTAAAGTCACTTGTGTTTTCCTTTACAAGAGATAGATGAGAAAGAAGCAGAGAGTACCAACCTCAGTCTTTTGCTTGGCTCCTTGCTTGTTTCCTTTCCCCTTTGACAGAATCTTGCCACTCCTTCCTTACTTGTCCCGCTTCAAAGAGCACCTATAGAGTCACAAAAGCATAATACCATCAAAGCATAGAGATCTATCATTGTAAATAATATAGGATCAGATATATATTGACCATACTAATTCATATATCAACACAATATTCAGAGATACACAAGAATATGGAGGAAAACTCAAATAGCTTTATTGATAGAAGTAGTAGAAGAGAGGATTACAACCACTTGGTCTGACCCAGTGCCATCCTCCCAGCTTGAAAGCCCTCTTCACCTCATATAAAGCAAGATCACCCAACAATTTCTTCAAAGAGAAACCAACAACACTTCCTTGCAAATTACAAAATTCGAACCTTTGGAACTCTGGGATGAGGGATCCATATATAGATGTTTATAGGGGGGTGACTCAGCTTCTGGGATTTTGATTAGTGTCATCTCTCTGATAGTTCTTGGTTCCACTTGGAGATTTCATGATCTCTTACTCATCCTTGGACGAATTCAGAGAGGCAAGTGTCAAATGAGCAGCTTCTAGAAGATTCTCAGAGTCTCCACCTAGCAACCTACTTGTGCCATTTGTCTGCTCTCACTCATCGCACCCTACAAAAGGGCTTTCCAGTATGAATCACACTTTTCACATGTGGCAGGTGAGATGCATCGCACCATTAGCACTAGGAAGTCTGTATGGTCCTGCTTTGACCAGTTCTGAGTAGTTTTTCATGGAGAACTTCCGGGAGATGATGTAATCAGTTGACCTTTCTCCTTTAGGGTATGAAGAAACACTTTAAGGGACTTAAAAACCCTTGGTTTATGGACATATGTGATTAGGGTTGCAGTGCCGAAATATGTCTATAACAGTTGCCCCCTAAAGCATGAGGTCGTAAATCTTTTTGATGTTGGGTGAAATGCTTTATAATGAGGATCCGAGGTTTTTCGAACTAGAAGGTGACCTGTAATAAGATACAATACAATACATTATCTTCATAATATTTTCATGATCTAGCTGAGGCGGGCATTCCCATGCTCAGCTTGATAAATTCATTTTAATGTACATAGGACAGACAACTGTCTGTGTGCAGACTGATGATTCTGGTAGAGCCATCATCCCTTAGTTTGGATGATTATCTATGCAGCAACGATATACATTTGATGTCTTTATTTTCCTGAATATATCGCAACCCGGATGGATGAAACTAGATCTGGGGTCTTCAAAACTCATTCAATATTCACCCGAAAGTACAAGTTAGTCCATGTGAAAAGATGTTCTGATGTCGAACACGGAAAGACATCGCCTGATTACTAGCCAATGATGTAAGTTGTTAACAGGCGCGAGAGGAATCACTGATGATGATGATGACCATCAGGGTACTGCAGTATAATTCAAGTGGTGTGAATACATGAGTCGATGTCGAACACCATGCAAAATCTTTCGCTCAAAGGCCATTAATGTAAACTTGTAGCCGGAAGTGAGAAAATTGCCATTAAGGCATGCAAACTTCAAAGTACTGAAAGGGTTGTTCCTAGGTCGACTTCTTGGATAATGAGCTTATGTCGAAAAGAAGTGACTCGTCGTAGGAGGGCAATAATGAATCCCATACCTACGACACAGAACGGAGAAAATGATTTTGTGGAGGTGAAAACGATCTGACGATACAAGGTTCAGGGTGGCGGTCATGAAAGAATGAAGTGTGAAGGTATTGTAGCGGATGAGACACAAGCTGGGTAGGTGAATTCTCTGAACGACTTCTCTTGAAAATATCGGTGACACTAAAATGTATTGGTAGCATTAACCCTAGAAGTGGATGGTACAGTGGACCAATGGTGATATGACTGGTGAACGGAATAACCCAACTCGACTCAATCATGGTGATGGAGTGAAAGTGTCATGTTCAGGAGCAACTTGCTACCAATAAAGTTTCTTCAAGTTTTCTTCCCAATTTTCCCCAGTCATTTCTGACCAGTACCTCTTTATTTTTTTCAAGCTTGAGGAGGATAAAATATGATTGTCCTATAATTTTCCCTTCGGGAAAACCCGTCGCTATGTTTTAACGAGCCTAGCGACAGTAAAACCCGCTCTTATCAGAATGGACAAGTTTGTCACTTTTGTTTTAACGAGTTTAACAACAATGATAACTTGGCCCTTTTCAATTTTAGAGAGTCTAAAAATAGATGGAAAGGAAACTCCAATATTCCTTTCTTGTAATATAATCCCTTAAGTCTGAAAAAGTATAAAAAAATGCAAAAGGGATGACTTTTCGATAGTTTTAACGAGCTGAACAAGACAAACGCTCGATATTTTTGTGTAATAATCCCTCAAGTCCAAAAATATTAAAATCTATAGGAGCGATGGCACTTCCAATCACTTTAACGAGCTGGAGAGGCCAATTATTCGGCAATCTTTTCATATTTTATGAGTCAAATGAAGAGAGCTTAAAGGAGACTCGTTTTTTGAGGAACGAGTGATGTTTTCGGATAGCAGCTGGTTCCAGGTAATGTTTGGAACTTTTCACTCACGGCAGTGTAAAGAAGGTGGCTAATAGGATCACTTGTCACAATTGTTCCTCAAAAGGGGTAAACAATCAAATGGAGGCGTATGATCGGCAAAAAAAAGAGTGGAGGTGATGGTAAGAACACCACCAAGGCTCAAAAGCTGATAATACTGCGATCGTAATGGTTATTTACTAGAGGTGGGTTCATTTTTTAACGAGCTTAAACTCTAGTGGAACATATGCTCATTGCCAGGTTTATTTTTTAACGAGCTTGAACTTCGTTCAAAACTACTCCTGATAATGGTCATTGATATTCGATTCACCGTTAACACTATGTTCTTTTGACGGTCGTACTACCTGCTCAATTGCTCCATCAAACTGATTAGAAATGAGGATATATGCTTGACAAATGAGTTAAAAAAGTAACACCCTACTTAAATTACGTGAAAGGTAACTTAAAAATTGTTTTTTACCCCTCATTTTACCATTTCATTTGGAGTTGTGATTATCTGAGCTCTGGAGGTGTTTTCCCCCTAGATTTTGATCAGCTGATTCCAAGAGATTCTATGGACGATTTTCGGCAATGTCTAGACCAGGTAGAAGCTAAACCTGGGCTCTTCAATTGCATTCTTTCCTTTTTGAATTCTGAGCATGTTTTCCTGCTTTTCTGGACCCCTGGGGTTTGAACATTTCATTCTGCCCCCATTGCAGCTAGTATACATCAAAAGGTGCAATGCATCCTAGGCTGGCCACTGGCCAGTTAGGATGCATTTCACCTAGTACACAACTAGGGTGCGATGGGTGTGCTATCGGGAAATCTAGTGTCTATGCAGAGCTGCTAGTCCCACTAAGACTGGTAGCTATCTTAGAAACAAACAAACTAAAACTAATTTCGTTTTCCTTTATGAGAAGTAGATAAGAGGGGAACAAAGGAGACCAACCTCTGTCTTGCACTTGGTTCCTTGCTTGATTCCTCTCCCTTTTGATAGATCTTTGCCACTCACTTCCTCATCTACCCAGCTTCAAAGAGCACCTGTGGAAGCAAAGAAACATAACACTATCCAAGAACAGAGATCTACTATCATAAACAATATAGGACCAGATATATATTGACCACACAAATCCATATATCATCAATCATACAAGAATGTGGAGGAAAACTTGAATAGTTTTATTAATATCAAGAATAGCAAAGAGGATTACAACAAATTGTTCTGACCCAGCATCATCCTCTTAGCAAGAAAGCCCTTCTTCACCTCATGAAAATCTTATATCACCCAACACTATGATATTACACCAAGAAACCAGCAGCACTTCCTTACAAGATACAAAATTCCAGCCTTCGGATCTCTGGGATGAGGGATCCATATATAGATGATTACAGGGAGGTGAGTCAGCTTCTGAGATTTGATTAGTGTCCTCTCTCTGATAGTTCTTGATTCCACTTGGAGATTGATGATCTCTTACTCATCCCTGGGCGAATGTAGAAAGGCAAGTGTCACAGGATAAGTTTCTGGAACATTCCATGATCCTCCACCTCGCAAATTGACTCTGCCATTTCTCCACTCTCACCCATCACACCCCATAGAAGGGATTTTCAGTATGCATCACACCTCCCGTGTGCATTTAGATGGGATGCAGCACACTTTAACCATGGAGCAGGTGAGATGGTCCAGTTTTGACCAGTTCTGAGTAGTTTTTCATGGAGAACTTCTGGGAGATGATGTAATCAGTTAACCTTGTTCTCTTAGGGGTTGGAACAACAATTTTAGGGACTTAGGAGCCCTTGGTTTATGGACATATATGATTGGGGTTGCAGTGCCCAAAAATGTCGATAACAGTTGCCCCCTAAAGCATGAGGTCGTTAATCTTTTGATGTCGGGTGAAATGCTTTATCATGAGGATCCGAAGTTTTTTCGAGCTTGAAGGAGACCTGTAATAAGATACAATACAATACATTATCTTCATAATATTTTCATGATCTAGCTGAGGTGGGCATTCCCATGCTCAGCTTTATAAGTTCATTTTCATGTACATAAGACAGACAATCGTCTGTGTGCAGACTGATGATTCTGGTAGAGGCATCATCCCTTAGATTGGATGATTATCTTGTGCAGCAATGATGTAAATTTGATGTCTTTATTTTTATGAATATATATCATAGCCCAGATGGACGAAACTAGATCCGGGGTCTTCAATCTCGTTCGATCTTCACTCAAAGTACAAGTCGATCCATGTGAGAGATGTTCTGGAGTCGAACATGGAAAGGCATTGCCTGATTACCAGCCAATGATGTAAGCTATTAACAGGTGCGAGAGGAGTCATTGATAATGATGATGACCCTCAAGATACTACAGTACAATTCACGTGGTGTGAATAAGGGACTTGGCATCGAACACCACGCAAAATCTTTCGTTCGAAGGCCATTGATGTAAACCTGTCGCCGAAGGTGAGAAACTTGCCATTGAGGCATGCAAGCTTCGAAGTACTAAAAGGGGTGTCCCTAAGTCGACTTCTTGCATAATGATCTGATGTCGACAAGAAGCGGCCCACTGTAGGAGGGCCTTAATGAATCCCACATCTACGGCACGAAACGAAGTAAATGATTTTTAATGGAGGTGAAAATGATCTGATGATATAAGGTTCAGGGTGGCGGTCATGAAAGAATGTAGCGTGAATGTATTGCAGTGGATGAGACACAGGTGAATTCTCTGAGCGACTTCTCTTGAACATATTGGCAACACTGACATGATGGATTGGTAGCGTTAACCCCAAATGTGGATGGTGTGATGGAGCAATGGTGATATGACTGGTGAACGAAACAACCCAACCCAACTTGGATGCAGAGTGAAAGTGTCATGTTCAAGAGCGACTTGCTACCAATAAAATTTCTTCCCAATTTTTCCCCGGTCATTGCTGACCAATACCTCTTTATTTTTGTCAAGCCTGAGGAGGATAACATATGCTTGTTCTATAATTTTCCCTTCGGGCAAACCCATCACTATGTTTTAACGAGCCTAGCAATAGTGAAACTCGTTCTTGTCTGTATGGACAAGTTTGTCGCTATTCGGTTTTAACGAGTTTAACAACAAAGATTACTCGGTCCTTTTCAATTTTAGAGAGTTTGAAAGGGACATAAAGAAAACTCCAACAATCCTCTTTCGTCATATAATCCCTTAAGTCCGAAAAAGTATAAAATAATACAAAAGGGATGAATTTTCGGTAATTTTAACGTGCCAAACAAAACAAGCGCTCGATCTTTTTGTGTAATAACCCCTCAGGTCCAAAAAGATTAAAATCTAAAGGAGGGATAATTGTTCCAGTCACTTTAATGATCGGGAGAGGCCAATTACTCGGTAATCTTTTCATATTTTACGAGTCAGATGAAAACAACTTAAAGGAGACTCGTTTTTCAAGGAACGAGTGATAAATTTGGGTAGCAGCTAATTCTAGGTAAGGTTTGGAATTTTCAAATCACGGAAGTGTCACAAGGATGGCTAACAGGATCACTCTTCATAGCTGTTCCTCAAAAAGGGTAAACAATCAAATGGAGGTGAATGATCGGCCAAAATAGAGTGGAGGTGATGATGAGAACACGACCAGGCTTCAAAGGCTGATGATAATGCATTCACGATGGTTATTTACTAGAAATTGGTTCATTTTTTAATGAGTGAGCTTAAAATCTGGGGGAAACATTTGCTCCCTGCTTATGTTTATTTTTAACGAGCTTTAACTCCACATAAAAACTACTCATGGCGGGTTTATTTTTTAACGAGCTTGAACCCTGCGGTAACACTACTCATGATAAGTTTGCATGCCCCCCATAATAACACAAATTGAGTGCATGCCCCCCAAGCTTCATTGCATTCAACTCAGTGGTTGGAATGAAGGTTTACCTTTGATATCTTTGAAGGACTCGACTTGGATTTTACGAGCTCGTAATCAAAGACTTGATTTGGAAAGGGAGTTCTTTCATTTTTTAATGAGGTTGAATTAGTAAATGAACTATCCTCGTAATCCACTGTATTTACAGTATTTGATAGAAAATCAAAAATTGAAGGATGATTAAGGTCACTGGAATAATCTTCGTGGTAATCCGGAAGATGGGAATGATGGTGGTAATATTCCCATGGTGCCTCTCCTAACATCATTGACTGAATGATTGCTTTGTCTGTAGACTGTACATGCAACCAAGGATCTGAAGAGGTACCATATTCATTAGACCTATCTATCCAAACACTCGATGAGCATTGATTTGGGATTGCCCCCCAGGCCAGGAAAATTGGTTGCTACAATATTTCTATTAGGGCGATGATCCATGCTGACAAAATGTTCAGGAATCTTCTGAATCTAGAAGATATCATATTGCAGGTTCCTACCATTGCCACTTCTACCAGATTGTTTGGAGGCGGTAGGGAAAAAGTCCCTATCAATGTAGGGTCTTTTAGTAGGCCTACTCCAATATTTCGAAGCGCCTGAGAGCTTCCATGGATCATCAGAATCATTCCTGTAACTTGTGAACTGTTGGGGAGAAATGTTTGTTGGTCGACGATTGTAATTCCTCCTTGGAAGGGAAATGAAATCTTCCTGAAGTAGGTCGACACAATGGCAGCCATAGCATATATCCAGGGCCTTCCCAGTAGGATGTTGTAATCGAGGTTTCCATCGATAACTTCAACATCAATTTCTACTGTTTTTCCCCCTACTTCAACTTGCAAGTTACCTAAAATCCCATATGGCGTGTATGTTCATCCATCAAATGCTTTTAATGCTGTTGAAGATCGCGACAAGGGTGGAGATCCTAAATTTTTCCAGCAACTCATCGACATAATACATGTAGACGCCCCCTCATCAATAACTGTTCGATGAACAGTTTTGTTGAGGGCTTTCACTTGAATAAGGAAAGCTAGTTGAGCTGGTAATTGAGGATCAGATCCCTTGTGATTAAAGGATACAAGATTGGAATCCGTTTGGTCAATCCCACCTATTACTGATAATAGAGCCTGATTTTGGGAGGGGCAATTTTGTGGTACCTCAAGTGTCGACATAGCAGACGGCAACTAGGCCAGGTCGTCTACTATATTATAATTCTGTGCTACTTTTGCACGAGGATTAAATGTCAATTTGTGTACTACTCCCTTTGGCGACTTTATCATTAGCTCAGTAATGATGGGTGGCACAACTTCGGTTGAAGTTTTTGTCGAACTACTCAGTTGATCAGTAGCCTTGTTGTTCGATAGCTGTGGATTCTCGTAATCTTTATTCCTTGTCGATATCAAAGCATCATTTTGCTGTTTTGAAATGGAAAACATAAGCACTTGGGATCGGGAAGCATTTTAATTAGCAACCAGTTTGGTTCCCGAGTTTGGAAACGGATCAGCCAATACCGCTGAGGTCTTTGAACTCTTAAAGAGTTTCTTAACTTCAGCTTTATGTGGACAATCTCTCGTCCAATGATCCTCATCACATATTTGACACCCCACAGGGGGTTTCCTTTACCTAGAAGGGTTTGCAGAAGGGTTTTGAGGAGATGACTCATCCTACTTCTTTTTCCTCCCTTTCTTTTTCTTCTTGCCCCCTGGTTGCTTCAGTTGTTTGCCCTTGTCGATCGACATGAAATTTACCTCTGAGGCGAGAAGTTCTTCATTTGCATTTTGATCAGAAATCTTACGGGATTTTTTAGATGTAGCCTTCATTGATTTCGTGTCTGTCGTACCAATCACACAAACACCGGCATGAGAGTCATTGTTCGATTTAGGAGGAGGAGGAACAAAAAATTCTTGTCTGTGAGCGTCAGGGATTTTATCGTGGAGCGTGCCAGACTGAGTATAAATCAAGTCTAAATGTTGCACACGAGAAATAAATTGCTCTTCAGTGACGACTCCTCCCTTTGCCACATCTTTTGTAATGGAAGGTAATAATGACTTCATAAACCGTTCAGCTAAAAGTTGATCAGGGACGTACATTTTTACCATTCTACAACGACGTCGCCACTCATGAATATGATCGGATATGTGAGTGGCCGTCGTTTGCTTGAAATTGGTAAGAAGTGCTGTTCCCATTTCGTACCTTATGGGTAATTGAAAATGGGTTAAAAAGGTTGTGGCTAGGGTACTAAAGTTATCAAACGAAGCTCTAGGTAATTTGATATACCGTTTTGTTGCCGGACCAATTAACATTCTCTGAAAAAGGCGAAGCCTTATTGAATCATCGTTTAGGGTGTTTGATGAACACCACAGATGAAAGGTCATCACATGATTCGACGGGTCTTCATCTGGATTTCCATTAAATTTAGGAATATCTGACAGAAGTTTATGCGGAATCGCTAGCCACCAAGGGGCATAAGCAATTGGATCATTTGTCAACCGGTTTAGATCTGGTAATTCTAGAGTTGCTTCAAAGGGCAACTGTTGATTCAGGTTAGGCAAAGCATACCCAGGATAAGATGAATCGCCTGAGCAGTGGGTCTTTGCATACTAGCATAATGTATTTTATGCTAGTAACTTTGATAAGGTTGATGGGCATAACCATTATAGTATGGTTGTTGATAACCTCTTTGGAAATGTGGTTGCCCATTACTTACAAAGACATGTTGCTCAGGTCCTTGATATGTTTGCTGGAATTGCGGTTGTTGAGATTGAACCAACCATGGTTGTTGGACCATTTGCTGTTGTCAAATACTGGATGATTGAGCAAGATTAGGAGTCATAGTACTTGTTTGAGCCTGAGTCGCTCCAGATAAGGAGGCACTAACCTGCAGTTGTGATTGAATTGCTGAGACAACAGGCTATTGTATTGTAACCTGAGAAACTTGGGGTTGAAATACAATAGGTAGTTCTTGTACTTGTGATGCAGTCACCATAGTAGGTATAGCGGGAATATTCGACACAGGATGGACTGGTTGCATTGAATATGCAACCCTTGGTTGCTGAGGCAGTATTGGTACCCAACCGCTGGATGTCATTCCAGTTTGAATTGAACTTTGTTGTAAACTCCCATATGGTTGTTCTCTAAGAGGGAATAATGAAAGGGCATACTGTCCCCCATATGGTGGCAATCCAGTACTTACAGGGTAGATTGGCCTTTGAAGACACATTGGATCAATCTGTTGAGTTTCAACATACGAAATACCAAATGAGAATTCGGATGAAGAAATAGGAACTAACCATGTCGTCGAAACAGTCCCTAATTGGATTCTGACTTGTTGTTGATAACTTTCTGGGACAGATGGTATACCTGTGAACATCGTTGGAGTAGCACTAGGAGGCTCTGCCGCTGCTACGTTGAATGACACAGTCCTAGATGTCGATGGTTGTTTAGACATATCTAGTCTATCCAAAAGATTTCCTAGCGATTCTACAGGAGCTTCCGATAACGGTAGATTAATTTCTGATGTAGAAGGATATAGGGTGATCCCGACTCCAAATTGCGATGGAGTACTAGATGGAGGATCCTCCACAATCTCTTCTATAGCAATCAGATGAGGTGGAAGAGGTAGACCGTCAAGTTCATAAAATATTTCCAGTGTCGAAGAAGGTATAGATTCTGCAGCGACAGACGTTTGGGGAATAACCCCTTCCGAATCAGCTGTAGATGGAGCTGGTTCAGTAATACAAGTGTTTACCTTCACACTAGGATCAGCTCTACTGTCCTTTGGTAGCTGTGGAAATTCTTCTATAGAGGTAGGGATACCTGAAATGTTTGGAGTAACCGGAGTCTCCGATGGTGTTGGAACACTTGTTCCAAATTTATCAGGGTATTTCGAACCGGTTAAACAAGTTCACTTCATCTGTAACAGGTTTGATTCTGGAGACAAAGACAGTTGACTTGTAAGCCTCCACGAACGATGGGGTTTCAATTGACTTTCTTCCATGATTGCGGATTAATCGATCAACTAAAAATCAAGGGGAAATATGTTTCTGAATTAAATGAATTTTAGACGCTTTTACACAACGTGTTTTTTCAATTTTTAAGAGTCGAGAGAAAACAAAAGATGACTCTAGTCACCTTCGATTTTTAGTGAGCTTGAAGTGACAAGTGCTCAGATGTACCTTTTCCTTTAAGGAGTCTGAAAAGGAATGAAAGAGACTACTTTGGAAATCTAGATAGAGGGATTACCAAACCAATTGCAAAACTGCAGAATACTTTTTACGGTATGACAGTCAATCTTCCCAAATGATGTGTTCAGTGCATTGCGATCGATAGGGCGGCAGACATGGCTTCCTACGGATAAAGGATGTAGCCTATTGTAGTCTCCCAATATATACTCGACGGTATGTGGGAGCACAAGTCCGTACTGGCACTTGTCATCTCAAAGTGGAGGAATCACCCAACCAGCAATGAAAACAACAGTTACCAGGCTTTACGACGCCGGAATACGTCTCTAGCCTAGACTTCTAAATGTTGTGCGTTAGGTTCCAAAGCGTTTTTAGATTCATTAAATTTATTTTACAGTTGATCTTATTTAAGAAATTTACCTTTCAAGTTCACCGCGTGATGTAGATATACAATTCCTAAAATGCAATCTAAGATGATAAACAATCGTTTAATCTTCTTTTTGCAATGAAAATCCTAGCTACTGAAGAAAGATAGATGATATTCTTTCAACATAGAGCAGAGAGCACACACTATATGCACTGTCCTAAATCAAACCAACAAACAGTCTAAATGCAAATGCACATGCATGTATTTATTTTCAGCCTTCTTAATGTGTGAATGATAAAAGGAAAGTTAAGCGCAAATCTGAATTATTTTCAAAGCGACATTACTAACAAGCTTCTTTTCAAGACAAAATGAAGACAATGACGACACTTTGCGATTTGGTATGGGAAACTTGCTTTCAACACTTGAAAAACTACTAATTCAAATCAAATACAAGAGTAACAGTGTAATCGACTATCAAGAACATTCAGATTTTCTTCTATGACTAAAAACGACACTTGCGACACTTCCAAATCAAGAAACAAAAGTTCAATTATGCTACTTCTTTGTAAAAGAGAACTGAAAATGGCTCACAATACATAAAAACATTCACAGTTCTTTGCACAATGGAGGCAGAATAATGGCAAGGAGGGGGTTTCCAACAGAGGTATACTGACTACAGACAGCAAAACTCCTGAATAGAGCTGAAAAGAGTGAAGAAAAACCAAAGTCTGGAGGCAAAATTAGCCTTCTCTGATTAGCACACTTGTTACACAAGGATTCCAGTATGCATCCCACCTACAACACATGGGAAGTGCGATGCATACTGATATCCTTGAAGAGAGGGTGCGATGGTACAGTGTGAGACTTTTGATCCAGTTCTTGATCACAGTTTGCAGCACAGTTCAGGGATTTAGGCCGAACAAGTGATAATTAGTAAATAAATCACAGGGGTAGATCTAAGGATGTTACTAGAGCCACCACAAGGGCAATTAGAGAGTTTCTAAATCGATTGTTCAGTTCATAAACAAAGCCCGGAGATAGACTGAAGCAACATTGATCTACTTCGCACTTGCATAGCAAATGCAGTTTGAAGGGTATCTGGCTTGACTTCAGGCTCCATCTATAAGTTTATAAAGCAAAAAAATATAGACAAACAAACAATCTGTTCGTTCCCCAGTGGAGTCGCCATTTTGTTATCAGGAAATCTAGTGTCTATGCAGCGCTTCTAGTCCGACTAAGACTGGTAGCTATCTTAGAAACAAACTAACTAAAACTACTTTCGTTTTCCTTTATGAGAAGTAAATAAGAGGGGAACAAAGGAGACCAACCTCTGTCTTGTGCTTGGTTCCATGCTTGATTCCTCTCCCTTCTGATAGATATCTGCCACTCGCTTCCTCATTTAGCCAGCTTCAAAGAGCACCTATGGAATCAAAGCAGCATAACACTATGCAAGAACAGAGATCTACTATCATAGACAATATAGGACCAGATATATATTGACCACACAAATGCATATATCATCAATCATACAAGAATGTGGAGGAAAACTTGAATAGCTTTATTAATATCAAGAATAGCAAAGAGGATTACAACCAATTTTTCTGACCCAGCATCATCCTCTCAGCAAGAAAGCCCTTCTTCACCTCATGAAAAGCTTAGATCACCCAACACTATGATATTACACCAAGAAACCAGCAGCACTTCCTTACAAGATACAAAATTCCGGCCTCCAGATATATGGGATGAGGGATCCATATATATATGATTACAAGGAGGTGAGTCAGCTTCTGAGATTTTATTAGTGTCCTCTCTCTGATAGTTCTTGATTCCACTTGGAGATTGATGATCTCTTTCTCATCCCTGGGCGAATGCAGAGAGGCAAGTGTCACAGGAGACGTTTCTGGAAGATTCCATGATCCTCCACCTCACAAATTGACTCTACCATTTGTCCACTCTCACCCATTGTACCCCATAGAAGGGATTTTCAGTATGCATCGCACCTCTTGTGTGCATTTAGGTGGGATGCAGCGCACTTTGACCATGGAGCAGGTGAGATGGTCCAGCTTTGACCGGTCCTGAGTAGTTTTTCATGGAGAACTTCTGGGAGACGATGTAATCAATTGACCTTGTTCTTTTAAGGGTTGGAACAACACTTTTAGGGACTTAGGAGCCCTTGTTTTATGGACATATATGATTGGGGTTGCAGTGCCCAAAAATATCTATTACATGGTGAAAGGAGGAAAACTTTTGCACTGATGTTTCATGGAAATTTTGCCTGTTTTTTGCCAAATCAGTATCCTAATTCTTCCCTTGTTTGTTTTTCAGAGATTCATTGGAGCAAAAATGGTTGTTACATGGCATGAACGTGAGCATGAAGAAGAGGACATGGTTTCCCTACATGATCCGAGTACGGTAATTGCATTGTAGAACTGTGGCTTGCTCAAGTTCTTCCACATATCTAGCATGAGGCAACAAATCAACTTGTTGCAATATTTCCTCGATGCATGGGATCCTGCCAACCAAGTGTTCCAGATAAGGGGAAAATCCATCCCAATGACTGTTGAGGACATCTACTTTTTGACCGGTTTATCGAGGCGTGGTGCCCCTCTCTCATTATCAGGTTCTGCCTATGGCGGTGAATCCATGAGGGATTATATTCACCGATACTGTAGAGAAGGATCTCAGCCGAGTAGGGTCGGAAAGATCATTATCTGAGATGTCACACACCGGTCCTTGAGGACTATTTTGTTAACCTTCACTAGATTGGTTTGTAGTGCGGCCCTTCACTTAGCCAATAGGTCTTATATGCAGTATGCCTTGGAATGCCTCGAACCCAAGGTATTCAACTGGTGTGATGCAGTACTTCCAGTGATCAAAGAACAACTTACCAAGGTGGAAAATGGAAGATCTAAGAACTTTGGCTATGGTTCTATTCTGACTACTTTTGCCTTAGAGAGGATCCCACTGATGCAGCCATAGTACATCTCACTTGGCCTACCACCACCGACTAAGCCAGGATGCAGAGATGGATTGAACTTATGGCTAGACATGCTGGTCAATTGCAGGTTTCATTCTCTGATGCTTTCTTCGAGTGGTTCAACCATCAGCAGATGGTTTATGCCGACTATCCATATGGTGGGATGGATTTCTGGGGTGACCCAGATTTGGTGCTGCTGGCTAGCGAGCAGTGGGGTGTCATAGGTAAAAATCTCTGACCATATCTCTATTTATTTTTTTTATAATGTTCTTGTGTTTTTCAAATGTTTATCAAGACTAATCAAAACTCATGTGCTTATGCAAATATCGGGCCAGTGCGACCAGTAGTGCACTCGCGAGTAGTAGTTGTCGTTCCAGCACGAGAGGTTGTAGGGAGGGCCATTCTTCATGACCTGGATGTATCTGAGACCCTTGCAGTGTTGCAAGAGTAGATTGAAGGCCTCACCCTTGGTATTCCGGGCGTGAGGACTGATGAGCTACCTCTGAGATTATAGTGCCATACCACTGGCGTGTTGAGCCGATCGACTAGGCTCTTGCACATGATTGCACAGGCAGTGACTAGTTATCACCAGCACCATTAGATTAGGGTGCCCCCTTGCATTTTGAGTTTTTTCGTCATATGACTGATTTTGTCTTGGACACAGAACACTACGTAGAAACTATAAATAGTTATATATATATTTTTGATTTTCAGAGCTTTATTTTGGTTAGGTTATATGATCCTGATGTAGTTATTGATAAAATGCTTTTCTTTTACAAATGTTGCAAATGTCTATCTAACACATAATTTGCTAATGAATTGGTTAATGTGTTTAAGTTTTTGGAAATATGTTGATATTGAATAGAATCAAACTGCCTTTCTAAAATCTTGACCCTTAGGAACATACAACAGATAGCTAGATTCCGAACGGAATAGATGCCAGTAAGCTATAGAATGACGAGCTTTGACGACAAGTCAGCGTATGCCATACGCGATGGCATCATAGAGGAGCTCTATCAATGTGCTATATTCATCGATGTTTTTTGTTGATTGACCAATACACACCCCTTTGAAACTCACTAACTCACCACTTGGATCAAAGATGGCCCAAGTTGTAGAAGATAGGTTCCACGTACTACGAATCACCCCATCGACATATCCAACAAATGATTCCAATGGGTTCGACATCTCCAAAAAAATGAAAAAGTGGATTACCTAACCAAAATGATCACTCTTAACGAAAACAAAAATGTAACAAAAGAATATGAAAAGGTTACCATGCCGAGTCAAGCATAGTAACGCTTAAGGTACAACCCATTTCAGGGTTGCAAGAGTGGAATCTTGTCATAGTATACTAGCTTGTAGGCTCCTTTTATTAATGCATGCTTAACAATGTGGGGACCCATCCACAAAGATTGGAACTTACCTGCTCCAAATTTATCAGATTCCTGATCGTAAAGCAAGACCAGGTCACCTTCTGAGAAAATGCGGGGTTTGACATTCTTGTCAAATTATGCTTTGAATCATTTATTATGTGCTTCGTTAGCCAATGTGGCATCACGACGAGTTTCATCTAGTTGGATTAACTCTAAGAAACGAGCCTCTTCCTCTGAAGTTCCAGGGAGGAGGTCAACTATGAGCTTGAGAGACGAAATTTCACATTGAACTGGTAAGATCGCTTCCAGGCCATACACCAGCTGAAAGGGTGTAAACCCAGTCGCATTTCTTACCAATGTTCGGTATGCCCACAAGGCTGAGTACAGGATTAGGTGCCAACTCTATTTATGGACTCCAATCATCCTTTGCTGCATGTGTTTTAGGACTTTGTTGATTGCGTCAACTTGCCCGTTAGCTTGCCGATAATACGGAGTAGAGCTATCGTGGGACATTCTTAATTTGGCGGCAAATTCAACCATCATGTGATTACGGAAATGTGATCCATGATATGTGAATATAGCTTGTGGAACGCTGAACCTGGAGACTACATGATTGAAAAAGAAAAGAGCGGTTGTTTCGCCACTTTTGTTTAATGTAGGCATCGCCTTGGCCCATTTTGTAAAATAGTCAACAGTAACTATGATATACCCATGCCCCCCAGCCGAGGTGGGGTTAAATTGTATGAAATCTATGCCCGATTTGGCGAATGGCCCAATAGCAACTACTGGCTACAGAGGTGTGGGTGGTATTCTAGTTTTGCGGTCGAAGATTTGACAAGCATGGTAACTTCTAACTGTGGTTATGTAATCATTGAACATTGTTGGCTAGAAGTATCCTGCTCGTAAAATCCTTTGTGCCGTAGCATAACCAGATTGATGCCCACCACATGCACCTGAATGACAATTATTCAGGACTTTTTCAGCCTCCTCATGGGTGAGGCACCTTTGCAGAACTATATCGACGCCATGATGGTAATGTGTATCACCGACGATAATGTAGTCTTTTGCTTGGTATTGAGTACGTCGTTGTTGTGAGTGAGAGGTATTAGACCTATACGTTTGTGTTTGGAGATAAATGATTATATCTCCATACCATGGATCGCTTGAAGATATCAGAAACAAAGATTCATCCACGATTGTTGCTTTGGATGTTGTATCAGTGGACGACGATGGGAAATCACATAGTAACTTTGCAAAAACCAGAGCTTTCTTTGATTTGGATTTTACGAATTCTAGATCAAACCCTTGCAAAATTGCTATCCACTTTGAATATTTGCCCCCAAGCAACTATCGCGACAAGATGTAAGTTGTGAGGTTGTAATCTAACAAAATGGTAGTTTTTTGAAAGAGAACATAGTGTTGAAATCTCTGTATTGCTTGAACAACTATGAGAGCCAACTTTTCAACATAGGAGTACTTGCTTTCTGTATCATTTAAGTTTCGACTTAAATAATAAACAGGATGTTCAATTCCATTGTCTTCTTGAACTAAAACCATTGTGATGGTAATATCTGCTGCAGCCAGATACATGTTAAAGTCTCTTTGATAATCAAGAGCATACAATAATGATGCTTTTATTATTGATTCCTTTAGAGCATCCAAGGAAGCTTGCGGAACCTGATCCCAGTTGAAGGGTACTTCTTTTTCAACAGACTCGTATAACCTTTAGCAAGCTCGGCGTAATTTGGAATGAACCTCCTCAGAAAGTTTGCTTTCCCTTGGAGTTTCTGAATCTGAAGCAAATTTGAAGGTGGAGGAAAATTGATGATTGCCTGAACCTTGCATGGGTTGAGATGAATTATGTCCTTTGAAACTAAAAAACCAAGTAAATGACCAGAACCGACGCAAAACACACACTTGTGTGGATTGAATCTTATTTTGTAATGTCAGCAACATAGAAATATTGCTCTAAAATGCTGCGGATGATCGGTTCGCTTTCGCTAGTGAGCTGGGAGATCGTCGAGGTATGGTTGAACAATGTTCTTGATGTCATGGAAGGCATAATTCATTGCCCTCTGAAAAGTTTCCCATGCATTCTTTAAACCAAAAGGTAGCTTACGGTACACGAATGTGCCCCATGGACAAATAAATGTAGTCTTTGATTGGTCCTGCGGGTGGATATTTTTTTGATTATACCCGAAAAATCCATCCATAAACAAAAAGATTTCGCATTGGGCGCATTCATCAATTATCTAGTCAATGAAGGGTGTAGGGTAGTTGTCCTTTGGACAACCTTGATTTACATCCCTGTAATCGACGCACACTCTAATCGTTCCTTGCTTTTTCATCAGAGGAGCAATGTTCGATACCCAATCAGTTAGAGGAACCAGGTAAATGAAACCAGCATGGAGAAGTTTTTCAACTTCTGCCTTGATGGCAGTGGCTTTCTTTGCATGCACCTGCCAAATCCATTATCTTACTAGTCTGACATCTGGATACATCTTAATTTCATGTTCAACTATGCTCGAGTCAATGCCTAGCATTTATTCATATGACAATGCAAAGACAACTCTGAACTTGCATAAGAGAGCGTAATATACTTCTAGTTCTGAGGAAGAACAAGATTTGCCGACATGAATACTATCTACAACATCTGGTTTGGTCGAGATATTTATGGCAATAGTTTCTTCAATATTGGACATATTTCACTCAGAATCGACTGTATTTACAGTATTTGATAGAAAATCAAATACTGATGGATGATTAAGGTCGTTGGAGCAATCTTCGTTGTAATACAGAAGATAGGAACTATGGTGGTAATCTTCCCATGGTGCCCCCTCTATGATCATTGACTGAACAACTCCCTTGTCTGTAGAATGTAGATGCGACCAAGGATTTGAAGAGGTACCATATTCCTTAGAACTATCTACCCAAAAACTTGATGAGAATTCATTGGGGTTTGCCTCCCATGCCGAGAACATTGATTGCTACAATATTTCTATTGGGCTTGGAGGAAACACCTGGTGACGATCCATGCTAATATTGTGTTCGGAAATATTCTAAATGGAAGATACCATATTGCAGGTTCCCACTGTGTCCACTTCCGCCAGGTTCTTTGGAGACGGTAGGGAAAAAGTACCCATCAATGTAGGGTCTTTTAGCAGGCCTACTCTGATATTTTGAAGCAACTGAGAGCTTCCGTGGATCATCAGGATGCTTCCCGTAACTTGTGAACTATTGGGGAGAAAGGTTTGCTGGTCAACGATTATAATTCCTCCTTGAAAAGAAAATGTGATCTTTCTGAAGTATGTTGACACAACACCGGCCATAGCTTAAATCCAAGGCCTTCCCAGTAGGATGTTATAATTGAGATTTGCATCGATAACTTCAACATCAATTTCTACTGATTTTCCCCCTAGTTCAACTTGTAAGTTAGTCAAAATCCCGTATGGAGTGTATGTTCATCCATCGAATTCTTCTAACGTCGTTGATGATCGTGACAAGGGTGGTGATCCTAAAGTTTTCCAGCAACTCATTGACATAATACATGTAGATGCTCCCTCATCAATAATTGTTCGATGAACAGTTTTGTTGAGGGCTTTCACTTGAATGAGGAAAGAAAGTTGAGCTGGTAACTGAGGTTCATATCCTTTATGATTACAGGCCACAAGATTGGAATCAAGGGTCAATCCCACCTATTGCTGATAATAGAACCTGCTTTTGGGAGGGGCAATTTTGTAGTACTTCAAGTGTCAACATAGCAGACGACGATTGGGACAGGTCCTCTACTATATTATAATTCTATGCCACTCTAGCACGAGGATTAAATGTTGATTTTTGTACTACTCCCTTTGGCAGCTTTATCCTTTTCTCAGGAATGACGGTTGGCACAACTTCAGTCAAAGTTGTTGTCGAACTACTAGGTTGATCAATAGCCTTGTTGTTCAATAGTTGTGGATTCCCGTAATCTTTATTCCTTGTCGATATCAAAGCATTGTTTTGCTATTTTGAAATGGACAGCATAAGCACTTGGGTTGGGGAAGCATTATCACTGGAAACTAGATTGGTTCCTGGGTTTGGAAATGGGTCAGTCAATACTGCTGAAGTTCTTGAATTCTTAAATATTTTCTTAACCTCATATTTATATGGAAAATCTCTCGTCCAATGATCCTCATCGCATATGAGGCATGGCTGACTAGGTTTCTTTTTCCCAAAAGGGTTTGCAAAAGATTTTTCAGGAGACGAATCGTCCTACTTCTTCTTTTTGCCCTTCGCTTTCTTCTTGTCCACTGGTTGCTTCGGTTCTTTGCCTTTGTCAGTCGACATGGCATTAACCTCCTAGGCTAGAAGTTCTTCATTTTCATTTTGACTAGAAACCTTATGGGATTTCTTAGATGTAGCCTTCGTTGATTTCGTGCTTGTCGTACCTATCACGCCATCACCGGCATGAGAGTCCTTGTTTGATTTAGGAGGAGGAGGAATGGAAAATTCTAGTCTGGGAGCATCAAGGATTTTGTCATAGAGTGTGCCAGACTAAGTATAGATCAAGTCTAGATATTGCGCATGAGCAATGACCTGCTCTTCAGTGACGACTCCTCCCTTTGCCACATCTTCTGTAATAGAAGGTAACAAGGACTTAATAAACCATTCAGCTAGTAGTTGATCAGGGACATATGTTTTTACCATTCTACGACAATGTCGCCACTCATGAATATGATCAGATATGTGAGTGGCCATCGTCTGTTTGAAATTGGTAAGAAGCTTTGCTCCTATTTCGTACATTACTGGTAACTGAAAATGGGTTAAAAAGGTGGTGGCAAGGGCGTCGAAGTTATCAAATGAAGCTCTAGGGAATTCGATGTACCATTTTGCTACCGGACCAATGAACGTTCGCTGAAAAAGGTGAAGCCTAATCGAATCATCATTTAGAGTGTTGGAGGAACACCATAGATGAAAGGTCATCACATGATTCAACAGATCTTCACCCGGATTTCCATTTAATTTAGGAATATCTGACAGAATTTTATGAGGAATCGGCGGCTACGAAGGGGCATAAGCGATTGGATCGTTCATTAGCTGATTTAGATCTGGTAACTCTAAAGTCACCACAAAGGGCAACTGTTGATTCAGGTTCGGTGAAGCATACCCAGGATAAGATGGGATCGCCTGAGCAGTGGGTCTTTGTATACTAGCATAATGCATTTGATGCTGATAACTTTGATAAGCTTTCTGGGCATAACCAATTTTGGATGATTGATGATAACCATTTTGAATACACGACTGCCCATCACCTGCAAAGCTTTGTTGCTCAGGTCCTTGGTAATCTTGTTGGAATTGCGGATGTTGATGTTGCAATAGCCATGGTTGTGAAACCATTTGCTATTGCCCAATACTTGGTGTTTGACCAAGATGAGGAGTAATAGTACCCATTTGAGCCTAGGTCGCTCTAGTCAAGGAGCCACTAACCAACGATTGTGGTTGCGTCATGGAGACAAGAGGATGTTGTATTACGACCTGAGAAACTTGAGGCTAGCATACAACAAGCAACACTTTTACTTGCGACACTGTCACGATAGCTGGTGTAGTGGGGATATTAGACACAGGCAGAGTCGGTTGCATTGAGTATACATTTCTTGGTTGTTGAGGCAGTATTGGCACCCAACCACTGGATGTGATTCCACTTTGACCCGAATTTTGTTGAGAACTCTCATATGGTTGTTCTCCTAGAGGGAACATTGAAAGGGCATACTGCCCCCCAATACGGTAGCAATCCACTACTGACAGGAAAGATTGGCCTTTGGAGACCGAACTACCTAAATTGATACTATTGTGAAGGATCAATTTGCTGACAATCAACATAAGAAATTCCAGATATTATTTCGGACGAACAAATGGGAACAGACCATACTGTCGAAACAGTCCCTGGCTGGACTCCCTTTAGCGATTGACAACTAGTTGGGACAGATGGTATGTTAGCAAATATTGTCGGAGTGGTGGTGGGAGGTTCTACTACCACTGTATCAGACGACACAGTCCTAGATGTCGATGGTTGTCCAGACATATCAAGTCTATTCAAAAGACTTCCTAGTGATTCTACATGAACTTGCGATGAAGGGGTATTAACTTCTGAAGTAGAAGGATATAGGTGGATCCCAGTTTCGAAAGGTGATGGAGTACTGGATGGAAGATCCTCCGTAATCTCTTCTATAGAAATCAATCCAAGTGGAAAAGGTAGACTGTTAGGTCCGTAAAATATTTCTGGTGCCGAAGAAGGTATAGATTCCGCAGCGACAGATGCTAGAGGGGTAACACCTTCCGAATCAACTCTAGATGGAACCGATTCGGGAATAGAAGTGTTTACTATTACACTAGGATCAGTTCTAATGTCCTCTTGTAACTGTGGAATTTCTTCTATAGAGGCAGGGATACCAGAAATGGTTGGAGTAACTAGAGTCTCAGAGGATGTTGAAACACAAGTTTCAAACAAACCAGGAGGTTTTGACCCAGTTAAACGAGTTTGCTTGGCCCAGAATGGTTTCGTTTCCAAGGTCAAAGATGGTTGACTCGACAGTCTCCGCGAACGACAGGGTTTTGATTGACTTTCTTCCACAATTGTGGATTATTTGATCAACTCAAAATAAGAGGGGAAAATGTTATTCCGAATTAAATGAATTTTAGACGCTTCGACATAGCTTGCTTTTTCAATTTTTAAGAGTCGAGAAAAAGCTAAAGAGTCGCCTTCAACTTTTAATGAGCCTGAAGTGACAAGTGCTCAGATGGACCTTTTCCTTTAAGGAGTCTGAAAAGGAATGAAAGAGACTACTCTGGAAATCTAGACAGAGGGATTACCAAACCAATCGCAAAACTGCAGAATACTTTTTACGATACGGCAGTCAATCTTCCTGAATGCTGTGTTCAATGCATTGCGATCGATAGGGCGGTAGACACGACATCCTAAGGATAAAGGATATACCCTATTATGGTCTTCCAATATATACTCGATGGTACGCAGGATCACAAGTCCGTACTGGCACTTATCATCTCAAAGAGGAGGAATCGCCCAACCTACGATGAAAGCAATAGTTACCAGGATTTACGACACCAAAATGCATCTCTAGCCTAGACTTCTAGATGTTGTGCGTTAGGTTCCAAAGCGTTTTGATGTTCATTGAATTTATTTTATAGTTGATCTTTCTTAATAAGTTTGCCTTTAAGGTTCACCACGTGATGTAGATATACAACTCCTAAATATGCAATCTAATATGCTAAATAGTCGTTTACTCTTCTTTTTGCAATGAAAATCCTAGCTACTAAGGAAGGAGAAGTGAAATCCTTTCAACATAGGGCAAAGAGCACACACTAGATGCACTGTCCTAAATCAAAATCAACAAGCAGTCTAAATGCAAATGCACATGCATGTATTTGTTTTCCGCTTTCTTAATGTGTGAATGACAAAAAGAATGCTAAATACAAATTTGAATTATCTCTTCTTTCAAAGCGACAGTACTAACAATTTTCTTTTCAAAAAACGAAAGGAAGACAAAACGACACTTTGCGATTTTGAATTGAAAATTGTTTTCGACACTTGAAATATTATTAATTTAGATCAAATACAAGAGTAGCAGTGTAATCGACTATCATAAAGAGGAGGATTCTTTTCTTTGACTGAAAACGACACTTGCAACACTTTCAAATCAAAAGATGACAATTCGATTAAGCTACTATTTTGTAAAGGAGAACTGTAAATGGTGAAAAATACATAAAAACATTGACAATTCTTTGTACAATGGAGGCTGAATGATGTAAAGGAAGGCAGTTTCAATAGCGGTCTATTGATCACAGACAACAAAACTCCCGAATAATGTTGAAGACAATGAAGAAAAAACCAAAATCTGGAGGCATAAATAGTCTTACCTGATCATCGCACCTGTAACAGAGGGAAACAGGGATGCATCCCACCTACTGCACATGGGAGGTACGATGCATCCAGTCTGCCAAAAGGAGACAGTGCGATGGTCCAGGAATGAGACTTTGACTTGGTTTTTGGTCGCAATTTGCAGCTTAGTTCAGGGATTTAGGTTGAGCTAATGATAGTCAGTAACTATAAAGTATAGGGGTTGAACTAATAAGGTTATTTGAGCTACCTCTAGGGCACTTAGGATGTTTGCAATTCAATTGTTCAGTTCATAAACAAACCTTGAGATTGACTAAAGAAGAATTGATCTACTTTGCACTTGCATAGCAAATACAGTTCGAAGGCTAGTTTGCTTAACTTTAGGCTCCTTCTGTGGTTTATGAATCAAACAAATAGAGACAAGCAATCAAACTATTCGCTCCCTAGTGGAGTCACCATTTTGTTATCGGGAAAACTAGTGTCTATTCAGAACTGCTAGTCCCACTAAGATGGGTAGCTATATTAGAAAAAAGCAAACTAAAGTCACTTGTGTTTTCCTTTACGAGAGATAGATGAGAAAGAAGTAGAGATTACTAATCTCAGTCTTTCGCTTGGCTCCTTGCTTGTTTCCTTTCCCCTTTAACAAAATCTCGCCACTCCTTCCTTACTTTCCCTGCTTCAAAGAGCACCTGTAGAGTTACAACAACATAATACCATCAAAGCATAGAGATCTATCACAGTAAACAATATAGGATTAGATATATATTGACCATACTAATGCATATATCAACACAATATTCAAAGATACACAAGAATATGGAGGAAAACTCAAATAGATTTATTGATAGAAGTAGTAGAAGAGAGGATTACAGCCACTTGGTCTGACCCAGCACCATGCTACCAGCTTGAAATCCCTCTTCACCTCATACAAAGCAATATCACCCAACAATGTCTTCAAAGAGAAACCAACAGCACTTCCATGCAAATTACAAAATTCTAGCCTTTAGATCTCTGGGATGAGGGATCCATATATAGATGTTTGTACAGGGTGAGTCAGCTTCTGGGATTTTGATTAGTGTCATCTCTCTGATAGTTCTTGGTTCCACTTGGAGATTTCATGACCTCTTACTCATCCTTGGGCGAATTCAGAGAGGCAAGTGTCAAATGAGCAGCTTCGAGAAGATTCTCAGGGTCTCCAGCTAGCAAACTGCTTGTGCCATTTGTCTGCTCTCACTCATCGCATGCTACAGAAGGGCTTTCCAGTATGCATCACACTTTTTTCATGTGGCATGTGAGATGAATCGCACCCTTAGCACCGGGCAGTCTGTATGGTCCTGCTTTGACCAGTTTTGAGTAGTTTTTCATGGAGAACTTTTGGAAGATGATGTAATCAGTTTACCTTGCTCCTTTAGGGTATGAAACAACACTTTAGGGACTTAGAAGCCCTTGGTTTATAGACATAACAATGTCCAAGTGATTTCAAAATTTTAACAAGGATACCATATGTGTTGTCTAGCAAATAGATGTAAAAATATATTTTCTCCTTTTTGAAAATTCTATTACTATCCATATAGTAAAATAAACAATATAAAGATAACCATAAATAATAAGAATTGTGGTAGAGACGTCATTTGGGCTAGAGACACTGGGGCAAGAATAGTAAAAAAAACTCGTTGGAATTACCTAGGAGAGTTTAATGTTTTTCAAAATATAGACAACAGTATAAATTGGTTACATGTTATTTAGATGAGACACTTACCTAGTATGGATGAGGAGGATGGATGACCAGGTTCAGAAAGATGCCAGCGAGAAGTGAAACCAACAAATTCCTCTGGTAATAAGATGCAAAAAAACTAAAAAGTTCATTAAAAACTTCTTTAAAACCTGTAAATAAAAAAAATTAATTACAGTTACTGACCATAAAACAACAATTTATCATTCCTTTAGTTATTATAAATTGGACATATTAATATAAATTAAACATATCAAGCCGACATTTAAAAGTGTTGAAAATCGCTCTTCCATTACACCTACACATCACCTGTATACTGCATTGTAAAGTGTCTTTCAGCCAATTAATATAATGAAAATATTACTCATATCAGACATTTTAACTATGAGAGTGGGTCACATGGTGATCATAATAAGTTGTAATAAAGCTTTTTTTTATATCTGATGTCGGTTTTTACACCTTACAAATTTATAAGATTTTATTTTCATATATATATATATATATATATATATATATATTAACTTCAAATTTTAAATGAGATTATTTTTTTATTATTTTTATATTTAATCCATTTTAATCGTATTAAATTCAAAAAGACATTTTCATATTAAGAGATTTGATCCCTCTCGGCGCTTGGTAGATCCAAAATTAAGATTGATTTAGAACGATTTAATTTATCACTTTAAATAGGCTACATTCCACATGAATACCATGGGTCAATACCGCGAGTCATTTTTTTTTTCATTTTTATAGGATTTTATTTATTTATTTTTACTTTTAGTTTGACCGAGTTAAAATGTTTACATTACATTACACTAGCACAACCACATCAATAAATGTGGTTGATAAATGGTAATAGACCGATATCAAGCACATATATCAATTAACAATAATATTAAGAATTAGTGTTATTAATGTTATTTTGAATAACATTGAATAATAATAATTAAAAATAATGATAAATAAATAAAGATAATAACAAGAATTATATTAATAATCATTTAATAAACAATAATGAAGTAATTATGAAATAACTATTTAATAAAAATAAAACAACAATTTACCCCATATTCTCAGAGAAAGAGGAGCCTTCCTATAAAATTTGGGCGACCTAACAGACTTGAATATGATCACAACCCCATAGGAAAAAAGGGAGGAATGAGACGAAAAAATGCGGATATGGAAGCCTTTAGTGATACCATTACAAACCTACGCCTAGTGGATATACCCACAATCAATGAGAGTAGTACCTAGAATAACAGACGAGGACGGGTTCACCAAATAGCTTGCCACCTAGATAGATTTCTAATCTTAGAACACTTGATGAGCAGAGACATCTTCATAGAAGCATCGATACTCCCATGTATGGGGTTGGACTGCTAGCCGGTCCCCTTGGTTGTGGATCTAAAAGATAGACCCAAGAATAAACCCTTTAGGTTAGAATCTTTCTGGCTTGGAGACCCTGTTCTACTAAAAAAAAAAAATGGAATGATGGTGGACACAAAGTGTTCAACAGTGCAGGAATAGGATGCACACCTTCCAATTGAAGCTAACAGAATTAAAAAAGAAGCTCAAGAAGTGTAATAAGGAGGAGTTTGGACATATTATCAAGGATCAAATTGAACTCAACAAGCATATGGTAGCCATCCAAAAAAAAATGGTGCAAGAGGTAAGGTCAGAAGATCTAGTGTGGGAAGCAGGATTATTGATCAACAAGATTGAGGAAAAAAGACAACAAGAGGAAATCATCTTTAATAAAAAATCATGGATTCAGTGGTTGAGGGAAGGAGAGTGAAACACAAGATTCTTCCATAAAGTGATGATGCATCACTAATAGCATAATCGAATCTACTCTCTTGAAGATGCAGAAGAACAATGCAAAATACAACATGAATAAATGGAAGCCATCCAAAGAATCACTTAGCACATCCCCAAGTTGATAGCGAATGACTAGAATATGGCCCTGATGCGAGCTGTATCCAAAGAAGAAGTACAAGAGACAGTAAAAGGACTACAGAAGAATAAAGCTCGTGGTCGAGGAAATTTCACTGCTGAGTTCTACCAAGCCACATGGCCATTCATTGAGGAGGACATCCTGGAGGTTGTGGAGGAATCAAGATGTAATCAAAAGGTATGCACAAGTCTTAAGTCTGCGTTTATTGCTTTGATTCCTAAATCTGCTAATTCTGATGATCCTCAAGGGTTTAGGCCGATTTCCATGCGTAATATCATCTACAAGATTATTGCCACTCTAGTTGTCAAATGCCTAAAACCCATTCTTCCCAGCCTTATTTCTCCTGAAAAAATAGGCTTTGTACAAGGTCGTCAAATCCTTGATGGATTTTTCTCATTCGAAGAGGTATTCCACTCCCATAAGTCCCAGAAAATATCAGGCATGATGATAAATTTGGACCTATCCAAAACATATGACAGACTTAGTTGGGGATACCTGTCAAGCATTCTCAAAGCTTATGGTTTTTCCCGAAGATGGATCAACTAGATCTTAGCGATGATATCCTCTCTGGTCTTCTCCATCTTGCTGAATGGAAGCCCCACTACGATCTTCAACCCATTCGAAGGGTTGAGATAGGGGGACGCGATCTCACCGTTCTTATTCATCCTAGCAATGGATAGTATCAACCGGTATATAAAACAGAAGGTCCGCACCTCCCATATCCAAGGGCTAAGATTATGGGGAAATGACATGCCTATCACCCACCAGCAATTAGTGGATGACATTATGCTCTTCTTTCAAGCCACCTTGAAGGAAGCCCGGAGCATAAGGGATATCCTTAACACCTTTATGGAAGCCTCGGGAACCAATATTAATAATGAAAAATCTTGCATTCTATTTTTCAACACCCAAGGAAATGTTAAGAAGTACTTAGCCAGAATCCTTGAGTTCGACACTAGTAGCCTACCATCCAAATACCTAGGTATGCTGCTCTCTGATAACCCTCTAAGAAATAACTGTTGGCAAAACATACTCCAAAAGTTACAATGAAAACTCAATTGTTGGACCTTCAGATCTCTAAATATTATGGGAAGAACAGTCCTCCTCAAAGCGGTACTCCAGTCGATCCCTATATACCAACTATCTGGAATGCAGGCCCCAAAAGGAGCATGTTCCAAGATGGTTGACATTTCTTAAAAAATCCTATGGGGAGGAGACCAACATATTAGGAAATGGGCACTAGTGTCATGGCATAGACTAATTAAGAGGAAAGGGGAATGCAGACTTGGTCTTAGAGACCCATACCTCCTGGCCCAAACCATTAGAGAAAAACTATGGTAGCAATGGATGGGTGGGGGAGTAGATCTATGGAAACAAATATGGAGTCATAAGTATAATATGCCTGTGAGAACTGAGGATATCCTCAGGACTCTCCCAAGGTTTATACGATATGAAATTTGGCATCCTACAACAAACACCTTATCCAATAGCATGCCTTCTCGGAGGTTTGCAAGGGAAAAACAACTCGATTTTGGATGCAATCATGGAAACAAAGAGGGAAACTAGCGGAAAGACAGGAACTCATAGAAATGCACTACGAAACAAAGGACAACAAAATTCATGTGATGAAATAGTACTAGAAGGAAGAATAGGGTGCGGAAAGCTAGAGAAGATGGAATATAAGAGAGGACTGGGAATTGGCAGTAGAAATAGATCAATGGGCCAACCTTGATAAAGAACTAAGGACAAGGTAGATAACGATCTGCCAAGACCTAAACATTTTGAGATGGGGCTACACTACTAAAGGAACCTTCACCATAAGTGAAGCCTATGATATCCAAGCCCGAAAAGAATAGGAAGGGCAAGAAATCTTATGGAAAAATGTTTGGAAAGGCAGTGGTGTCCAAAGGTAACCCACATCCTATGGATGGTTAGCAAAAGACACATATTGACCTGGGAATAGTTGCAGAAATGAGGCTTCCAAGGGCCCTCCTTTTGTTGGCTATGCCACCAACATGGGGAAGACATGGAAAATATCCTCAGCAACTTCCCATTTGTGGAACAGAAATGGAGACAAATTCAAGGAGTTTTTGAAAGGATGGAAAGATACCAAAACAATATCAAAGAAACAATCCTACTATGGTGAAACCATATCTTTACCAGCCCTGTAATAAATTGGGCATGGAACCTAGGCCTAGGATTCACCCTATGGGCCATATGGAAGGAGAGAAACCATAGAATCTTCAAGAACAAAGCAACTTCATAAGAAAAAGTATGGGAAGGTATTGTTTAGAACATAAGGGAAACAATCTTGGCAGAACCATGGCACAAAAAGGACTGCCAAGTGCCACCCTAGAAACCCGAATCTTACAAAATGTAAACCTAGCATCATGGATGATTGACACCGAGGCATGGAAGAGAGAGAATGTATGTATGAACTATCAGTCCCATTTCACTCCCTCGAAAGAAGGGTTCATAAAACTCAACTTTGATGGGGCCTCCAAAGGAAACTTGGGAGAAGGAGGCCTTGGGGGCCTCTTTAGAGACTCTTAGGCTCATACCTGCCTTATCTATGTAGAAATTTATGGGATTGCCAGTAACAACGATGTGGAATTTGCTACAGTATTATAGGGCCTCCTAATAGCTGTCAAAATGGGTTACAAAAACTTGGAAGTGGAAGGGGACTCAAGCTTGGTAGTCAATATAGTGGGAAAATTAAAGAATGACACTAAGTGGGGAAAACTTAGCCAAAGTTGGAGGACTGCAAGACTGATCCAAGAGATAGGAGAAATCATCCCCAAATTTGACTACATACAGGTCAAACATGTACGGAGAGATGGAAACAAGGGGGGCAACTTCCTAGCTAACTAGGGGTGCAACCATTAGTGGGATCAGATGGAAAAGAAATGGTGGGTTTGAGGGACACAAATTTTAAAACCCAAGAGGTAATCCTGGCCCAAGATCTCACGCAGAGTTAGGAAAGTCGAAGTTAGGAAATCCAAGCTCCCGATTGGGATGAGGGAGGGTGTCATAGGTGACAAGCTAGAAGTGACATCATCTATACAAGGACCATAACTACTACCATCCACCACATGGTCAAGGAAGGGGGTGTCGTGTTCGGTGAAATGAATGCATGGACAGTGGGCTCACAAGGTAGCAGAGGGAGGAATAAGGAAGGATGGCATTATACACCATCCAAAAACAAAATTTCTTTACTCTTTCTAGCCAAGCTAGACAAGTCTCAATCTCATATCCAAATACTAGATAACTGTAATAACTAGCATATGTAACTAGAAACATAAATCGAAGGGAATATTAAACTAAAGGGAATAATAAACCCAAGGGATTAACTAAAAACTGAAGGGATTAAAAACCCAATGGATTGATAATAAAAACCTGACGGAATAATATTATATCTAAGGAATTAATATTACAAAACCAAGGTATATAAACCCTAAGATTAAATATTATAAACCCAACTGAATAATATTAAGCCTGAGGGATAAATATTATAAACCCAAGAAATATAAACCATGAGATAAATATAATAAACCTCAAGATAAATATTCGTCACAATGTGACATTGGAATATAGTTGACCACGATTGGTTTTCATATTGAGACAACCTTTGTCACAATGCAACAATGGAAATGGTTGACCATCATTGACCATGGTTGATCTCCATATTGAGACATTCTTTGTCACAATGTGGCATTGGACCATGGTTAACCATGGATGACCGTGCTTGTGACAATGTGACGTTGGAAAAAAAGACATTCTTTGTCACAATGTGACCATCGTTGACCATGGTTTAGACAAACTTTGTCATAATGCGACATTGGTTTATTTTCATATTAAGAAAATCTTTATCGCAATGTGACATTGGACCACAAATCACCATGATTATAAACCCAATGGATTTATATTAAACCCAACGATTAATTTTATAAAACCTGTGAATAATATTATACCCTAGGAATATGAAGCCTTAGATTAATAAACCAAAGAGATTGATGTACAAACCTAAGGGAATAATAAACCTAAGGCATTAATACTAAAAACCCAAGGGAATAATCTTAAGCCCAAGGGCTAAATATTGTAAACCCGAGGTATAAAAACCCCAAGATAAATAATATAAGACCTAAAATAAGCATGTTATACCATGGTTTACCATCATTGTTTTTAATACTAAGACGATGTTTGTTAGAATGTGATGTTCAACCATGGTTGACCATGGTGGATTTTCATATTCGGAAAATATTTGGTACATTATGACATTAGACGACTGTTGACCATGGATGATCATGATTGTAAACCAATGGGATTTATATTAAACCATAGCAATAATATTATAAATCCTATGAATAATATTATAAGCTATAAATATGAACCCTTAGGCTAATAAACCCAGGGGATTAATTCTAAAACCCTTTCATTTATTTTTTTGATAAGTAAGAGAAGAACCTTCTATTGATCTGAATAAATTACATAATTTACATAGAGCCCCAGATAGTAGGTGCGATACAGCCAACAAAAACGACTAACAATTGTTAGACAAGTCAAGACCATAAACTGACCCTCCTGCAACAAAATTTGATCCTAAACAAAATGGAGATGAAGTCCTTAGATAATCGGCAAGAACCACATAGCATCAATTAGTACAAGCCTCGACCTATTTGCCAATAAGCAATAAGATCGATAAATCCAAGCCATTGAAATCAACGTCTCGATCTGACGACCATCCTAGATATATCGTGGACAAGAAGAAAGCGGGTTAACCATGGGATGAAAGTGGTTTTCCACCACCTCTCCATGCCAAATGTTGCCTTCTAAATGGAAACGCATGCAATTGCTCCAAAACTTGATACCACCTGTGTCCCGCGTGATAAACCACTTGTGTTTTTTGAGTTTTGTGGAACCCACCTTGGTGCCGCTCAGAAACCCACTAGGCATGTACAATCTATGAACATGGTATTATGGGGTGTTGAGCCTCCAGATGTTCCCACCAAGGGCCATGTGGTTCCTGGTGGACCTACCCAAAATCGTATCAAGATGGGGTCCACCTGAATAAGTCGGGTCCTAAACCTTTAAGTGAATAGCACAATTGATCTCAGCTATTGAAAGAAACGCCCCTATCCCATGCCCCACAGAGATATTGCATGGCCAAGATGACTGGAGGTTAACCATGCAATAAGAGCAGTTTTCTCTCTTATCTCTACACCATGTGTCATCTCTTGAATGTAATTGCGCAGTTCTTCCACTAAGCCGAAAACCAGTTGAAGCCCACGCGATATACCATTTGTGGTTTTGCATCCATGGAATTGCTGGGTGGAGATCGTCCATCTGAGCCTGCCAATCTATCTGCCTCCTTCTTTTCCGAGCTATCCCTCGGGAGTTGCCAACAAAAGCCTGTTGAGACAAGAGAGTCTCAGCCATCCAATCTATGTTATCGCTCACATTGAAACCTTCCTCTGTCATTCTAATGCCCAGGGAAAAGAGACGAGAGTTTATGAATAGCGACCGAGGACAAATTGGGCATTGTCCTTCCCATCTTTGTTTCCAGTATTAGCCCTTCTCAAACATGAATCCTAGTCTACATTTGCTAGAATGGCGAAATCCTCCCATAGCTACCTAGCAGAAAGAAACTCCCAAGGATGTCGAGAATCCCTGTCCTTGTTGACCACCCCTTCATTGGTCAGCATGTCTACAAGCACATTTTCCTTTTTTCTAACGTGCACGAATCTTATTGTTTTAAGGATTTGTAAGTGTGATTGGATATGGTGGAACACCTACAACATCCTCCAATGTTTTGAAACTTTGTCTGGCGAGGTTCCATTTTGAATATTCTTGGCAGCGTTAACAACCAATTACAAACCAGCTTCGATTATGACTTTCTGTAAGTTTCCCTTCCCTAGGATCTCCATACATTGATCTAATGCTAGAAGTTCCACCATGTTGTTGGTGCCCTTTTCTAGGTGTCCATGGAAGATGTATTTTATATGTCCCTCAGCATCCCTGATGGCTCCACCAAAGCCAGCTTCCGTGGGGTTTCCCTTGGAGGCTCCATCAATATTGACTTTGAAAAAGCCCTGAGGAGGGCACTGCAAACCCCTCTCCCCTATGTTTACGGTTCTCATCCTTCTTCACACCCTGAGGGCTGATGGCATGAATATTTAGATTAATAATAATTTGAATCTCCTAAGGCAGAGGAGGATTCATCAGTTTCATTCTTAGAATGCTTCTAACTATTTCCTTGAGCTGTTTCAAAATATGATCGATGATAATTTGGGGTTCTTTGGCTTTGTTTTTGAAAATTATTCTATTTCTTTCTTTCCAAATATTCCAGATGACAAAGCCTAGAATTAGCATCCAGGCTTTGTTAACGATTTAATTTTATGAGAATTTTTTCCTTGATTTTGATAATGTATTGGATATGCTGAGCCTGTCCCTGTCAGTTTGTCTGAAGCTTGAGGCCACCCAATTCCAAATTTTGGCAGAAAAGGAGCACAGATTAAGTATATGTTCAAGCATTTCCTCCTGCAAGCCGTACATGTGACATTTAGAGGGGCCAATGAAACCTTTCTTCATAAGGTTTTCCCAAGTTAGGATTTTATTTTCTTGAACAAGGCAGATAAATAATTTTATTTTCATCCATTGAGAGGTCTACCATAGTTCCTGCCAGACTTTCTCACCTTTTACCAAGCTAAATCTAGTGATTGCCTATTTCGCCTCTTTGAGATTGTAGTTACCTTCATTTTTCTTGCCCCATCTTAATTGGTTAGTAGAAGAGGAGACCATAATCCTTCTTTGCTCTACATCCTTGGTAAGAGTCTCTGCCATGCCCGTCAAAGGGCTTTCTTCATTGTAACTTAGATTCTTCCATTTCCTCCATTTATCCTTGTTCCTCCCTTGATCCGAGAAGTCTTTTACTAATAAGATACCTTTGCTATCTGTGTCCCTTTTAAGGTTTTCTAGTTCATTCCTATTCAAGATGGGTTCCTGTTGCCAGATGTCCTCCCAAAAGTGAGCTCCGTCCCCAGCTCTAATTTCCCAAAAACAATGCTTCTCGACAATGCTTTTGTTCTCCCATGCAAGGTTCCAGATTCATGAGCCCCAGATTTGTCCTCTCATTCTAATGCGATCTTGTTCCTGCCAGTGCTTGGCATACTTTTGAGTCCAAATCTTGGCCCATGGTGCTCTCGACTCCTTGATCCAACGCCACCATATCTTGGCTCCCGAAGCCTGACTCAGAGTCTCCGGATCTTGTAGACCCAAACCACCATGGCTTTTGGGTTTGCAGAACTTGTCCCAGGCAACTAGAGCCCACTTATTTTTCCTTTCCCCTCTGCTCCACAGAAAATTCCTTTGAATGTTTCTTATTTGTTGTTTTATGCCCTGAGGAGCCAAAATAGCTGCAAACATAAAAGTGGGAATGGCCTGCAATATCGCCTTGGTGAGCACCACACACCCTACAAAGTTTAAAGATCTGTATGTCCAATTGCTGATTTTGTCCTGAAGCTTGTTTCAAATTGGTTCCCATATATGCTTACATAGGGGTTTGTCAGTAAGGGGAATGCCTACATATTTGGAAGGTAATTGTTCCCTTTTAAAACCCAGAATCCTGGTGATATTTCTCTGTATTACAATATTAGTGTTAAAGTAAAAAACCTTGGACTTGCTTTGGCTTACCTCTGTGCCAGTTGCCATAGTGAATTCGCTTAAGATATCTTTGATATCTTTTGCCTTCCTAACTATGTGTACATACTGCAACATCGTTTCATCCACAAATTGTTGATGAGTGTTAGCCTCTCCATTTGGGGTGAGCTTGATTCCCTGAATTCTACCTTTAGCATTTTCCATTTGATTTCTCTACCAAGCCCTTCCATCATGAGCACAAAGAGGAAGGGATAGATCGAATCACCTTGTCTGAGTCCCTTGGAAGGTGTAAAAGTATTGGAGGGAGCTCCATTAAGCAGAATGGAGAAATTGGTCAAGGTGACTAAAGCCAGAACCCATCTTATCCAGTCTTGGTTAAAACCATAGGCTTTATGAATGGCTCTCATGTAAGACTAGCCGAGTTTTTCATAGGCCTTTGCAAGGTCTAATTGGATGATAATGCCTGCTTTATTGCTATGTTTGAGAGAGTGTACCACCTCATGGGCTTGGATAATGTTGTTAAGAACTTCCGTCCACATAGCCTATTTTCTCCTCAGATATGAGAAAATGTAGCAGTGGCTTGAGTCTGTTGGCTATCACTTTAGAGATGATTTTGTAAACCACATTACATAAGGCTATGGGTCTAAACCCATCCGGTGTGATAATGTTTTCATTTTTGGGTATTAGAGCTATAAAGGTTGTGTTTAGTTCTTTTAGAACCTTTTTGTGTTACCTTGAGTCTTCCACTACCTCAAGTATGCCCTATTTGATTGTATCCCAATAGGCTTTGAAGAAATTGACATTGAAGCCATCTGGTCCTGGTGCTTTTCCATTTTGCATTTCCTTGATCACCTCACTAACCTCTTCTTCCAAGACTAGCCTGTTGAGATTGTGGCTGTCCTCATTGGTGAAAAACCCGGGAATGTACTGAGTGATCTTCATAGTGAACCTGGATCTATCTTCCATTGGCTCCTTTGCAATGTCCGAGAAGTATTGTACTAGGGTCGACTCCATGTCCTTGTGAGTTACAAGTTCAAAACCTTGAGAGCCCTTTAGCTTGTTGATTCTATTATGTGCACTGTGAGCTATAGTATATTTGTGAAAGAACTTAGTATTGCTTTCTCCCTCTTTGATCCATTGGATCTGGGATTTCTGTCTCCAAAAAGCTTCCTCTTGTAGACAATGTTTCTCCCATTCTTCCTGCAGAGAATCAGTCAGTTTCTATCTTTCCTCATTGAAGCCCTCTGTGATATTGATCATATTGACATCCTATAGTTTCTGTTCAGTACTCATTCTGGTTTTGAAGATATCACCAAATTCCTTTTTGTTCCAATCCTTGAGTTTGGATTTAATGTGTTTTAGTCTCTGCTGGAGCATGTACATCTTAGTACCCTAGATGTTCAAGTCCTCCTTCCACCATTTGGCAATGTTTTAGGTGAAGTTGGGGTTAGAGAGCCAAGCATTTTCAAATCTAAAAGGGTCGTTCCTTGGTGTGCCCATAAAGGAAGCTTCTAGCTGTACAGCCCAATGATCTGAGCTACCAAAGGGAAAAATGGACACTGATATGGCTACTCCTGTGAGGATGAGATCCTCAGAGACGATAAACCTATCCAATTATGATGCCACTTGGGAAACTCCACGTCTTTTTTTTATTCCAAGTGAATGTCCATTTGTTTTTTCAGTGTCCACTAGTCCCATGTTTATGAGGAAATCTTGGAAGGCTTCAGAGTCTTTTCCCAGCTCTCTAGAACCTTCATTTTTTTAGAGAGAGACTTATCATGTTGAAATCACCTGCTATTATCCACGGTATGTTGGGATAATGTGCTCTGAGACCTTCCAAGGAGTTAAGAAGTTTAAGTTACTCTGCATGCTGCTGAGGGCCATACACATTAGTTATCATGTAGGTCTCCTTGTCCCGTATAGGCTGGCTCACCAGAGAAAGGTAGTTCTTGGATGCTTCAGCATCCAGTATTCCTAGCTTCCATGGATCCCATAGTGTGAGAATCCCTCCCGTAGAGTTAATGGCTCTCACTTCTAAATAATCATACTTAATTAACCATTTATTATGGATTTCTCTTATTTTTTCCATTGAGTATTTTGTTTCTTGAATAAAGACCATGTCTGGTTTTTCCTCTTTTAATCTATTGCTAAGATTTCTCTATCTTCTTCTACTCCCTAACCCTCTAATATTCCAGGTTGTGAGCTTCATTAAGAAAGGTTAGAAAAATATTAGCTGGTAAGATCTTTCATCTTACCTAAATTAATAATCAATTTCCCACATTCTGTTAGTAGCTCATTCTGTCTTTTCCTTCCTCTTTTCCTTCGTAAGTCTTTTGGAGATGATGACTGTGGGTTCTCCATCACTTTGATCCCACTCTATTCTTGGCTTTCATGGTTTCTTTTGACTCCATTTCCCTTTGATTGCGCCCTCCATAGATAGAGTTGTTGGACTCGATCATAATCTTCTTTCGGCAGTGAGTCCACACCTTTGTTCTTCCCCTGTTCTAGAAATTTCCCTAGATCTAGATTTTCATTGTCTAGTATCTCCTGTAGTTCATGATCCTCCATACCAGCCTCACTTGGGGTCATTTCCTGGTCCTTCCTGATATCCATACAACTTTGTAGTTCCTCTATATTCCAATTGTTTACTGGGATATCCTCCATTTCAGCTTCCATATCTTGCTCCTTAGGGATGTTATCCTTGACTAGGTCTATTTACACATTCTTCTCCACTTCCTTGAGGATTTTGAAGCGATTGTGTCTTACCTGTTTGTCTTCGCTTGTTTTCTTCTGTGATCTTTTTCCCACTTTCCCTTTGCCTCCCACCTTGGTAAAAAGCTCATGATCTTTGTCCATAGGGTTCTTTCCACTATTTTCAATATAGTTTGTGGGGCAATCTCTGAATAGATGACCATGTTCATGAAATTTTTGGCATATGAAAGGTATGTGCTCATTGTCTACCATTTGCATCCATTCCTCATCATATACCTCTAAGATTATTGCATCCAGGAGGGCTCTAGGTAGATTCATTTCCACACATATTCTAGTGAAGGAGCTATATTTACCTTTGAGAGTTGCTTTTGATATTTTTACAAAATAACCCAACATTTTGCCTATTGTTTTTAGTGACTCTGGTTGCCAGTAGTCTAGAGGTAGTGAGTATAGTTTGATCCAAACTAGTACAGATGTGAATGTTTCTCATTTCGGGACAAAATTCATCGTCCATGGCCACATGTAAAGTCCTGCTGCAGTATAAAAGTACGGTCCCACTTCAAACACTCTATCCTTTTCCACTAGGCTAACAAACACTACCGTGAAGAAGCCATTTAAACCCAGATGTACATGTATCTCTCCTTTGGGCTTCCAGTGGATCTTGATCCAGATGTGTAAGGCTCTCTTTGTTGGCCATATTCCCTTAAACTTGCAGATGATTGCATGTTCTCTCATATGGTCCCTATGCACTTGAATCGCTGGATCACTTAATATGACCCTGGGATGATGCTTGATTTGGGCTTGCATGCTCCTGTAGTTTTCATTTGAGGCCTTTTCTTGCTGCTACTTTCCTTCTCCCTTTCTAGACTTGAGTCTTGATGCTCTTATTCCTGGTTCAGGATCTCATTGCGTCCCATTATTTCCTTTCCTCTTGTTTTTGCAGTCTTTCCCATTGGTATTTTGAACTATTTCCCTCCTGCCTCCCTACCTCCCTCCATGACAGCTTGACTGTAGGATGGAGCAGTGCTCCCTCCTACGCGATCTACCATGAAACCCTAAAACCAAAACCAGTGCCAACTTCAGGTTTTTCTCAAGTTGTATAGCGTTTTCACCTCAGTTCAATCTATCGGATTTATTAATTTTGGGAAGCGACATTGAATACATTTCAATGTAATGTGACATTGCGACAATGAGTATTAGATAATTTGTCATGTTGCAGCAATGTTTGTCATAATGTGACCTTAGATTGATTTTGGCACAACCACATGCCACTAAAAATGTCATACTCAAATCCCTTTCAAATTATTTTGTTAGAAATATCACATACATCATCAATGCTCACATTTAGGCAATGCAAGGAATTCATTTGTTTATAAATTACTATTTTATAATATTTTTTAATGAAAAAATTCAAAATATATTGTAAAATCTTAAAACAAATCAATAATAGATAGTGAATTTTTAAAAAATAAATTCATATAAAATCAAATGAAATGAAATAAACATTTATAAACTCATAAATTCATTTACTATAATCTCATTTGAATATATTAAATCTTTAAAAAATATAACATGTGAAACATTATTGATGGAATTTTAAATCTATAATGCAATGGAAGGAATTAAATTGTTTGTAAATTATTATTTTAAAATTAATTTGTTTATAAATGATTATTTTATAGCTTCTTTTAATGAATAAATTTCCAAATAAAGTGCAATATCTTAAAAACAAATGAATAATAGATAATGAGTTCAAAAAATAATTTGGTATAAAATAAAATGAAATGAAATAAGAATTTGTAAATTGATAAATTCATTTACTATATCCTCATTTGAATATTTTTTTTTTTAATATAACATGTGAAACATTATTGGTCGAATTTTAAATCTATAAATTTACAATTTTTTAATACATGATATATTTCAAAAATAGATAATCAAATTAAATAAAAAACCACAAATTTATATTTTTACTTCTTCTATTTTACTTATAATAACATTACAATATAATGCATTTCAAATTTTAAAAATAAAAATACATTTCAAAACATCAAACATAATTTCTAAATTTCTAAATTTATCAATAATGGAGGAACTTATCATGGAACTTATTAATATAAACAATGTACTTCATAAGTAAAATATTTCAATTGAATATTTAGTAAAATATTTTAATGTCAACTAAAATGTAAAATGAAAAGAAATAAATTTTCATGGTTAAAACATTTTTAAGCATTTGAAGTAATGTTCTTATTTTATATTTGGGCTATACTTTTCTATCAATTTTATCTTTGAGATGCGAACATTTTTTTTTTTAATTTGGCATTTAAAAGAAATCACACAAGAAGAAATTATATCAATCTAAAAGATTCTTAGATTTGTGATGAAAATAGATCAATATTGATTATTAAAGAAAAAAATAATAAGATCATCTTGCGATTTCAAAATTTGTTATTGAATGAATGCTAATTAATTTTAGAACGGAAATTCATTCATGATACTTTACCTATTTCTACAAATATCCTACACTCAAAACTTAGGAAAACGCAAATTAATAGTTGAGCAGCATTTATACATCTGCATTTGAAAACTAAAGAAATTATCCATAGAGCACTCGAAATCATTAACATCTAAACCACACTTAGTTACTAAATTTTAGGCAGACACATAATTCAACTCTTGGAGATTTGTTTTATAAGTTGGGAAAACCTTGTACTCCTCTTTTGTGCAGTGACACGTATTCCTCTCGAGAGTCAAGGGACCGTAAGTCGGCTTTATGATCCAATGCCAAATTCCCAAACTTCTCATATAGGTTGCCCACGTTAAGTTTTCCACTATCAGACACCTCTAGCAACATACAAATATGTTCAGATACTCATAAAGTAGACAACAAAGTAAGTTATTTTCATGATTATAGGAAAACATCTTGCTATATATGGTAGGGAAAATTTTAATATTAATTGAATAAATGTAGCATTCACAGCATGTAGCCCACATTATTATGGCGTGAGCAGAAGATTCGAGTACACAATCTCATCTTCGAACAGATTGAGAGAGATCTTAACAATAGAATGGATGGAATTTATTTGCACCATAGTGAAGACGTAGGAAAATACCTTGTTATATATTTGTTTATATATAATTGAATGTTATAAATAATAATCAGGAACTTATCATGGAGAAATTTATTAGAATTGAAATAATCTCAAAGCCCTGGGAAATTTGTGGGTGGGGAGCTAGGTGGCACGAATCTAATTTTTTTAATTTATTAAAAGTAATCGACCATATTTCTAAATAAAATTTACTTTTATATATATTAATATTATAAATAATAATAAGGAACTTATCATTGACGAACTTATTAGAATTGGAATAATCTCAAATCCCTAGGGAATTGGTGGGAAAGAAGCCACGTGTCACGAATCTAATTTTTTAAATTTATTCAAACTAAATGCAACATAACAAACTCTGTGATACACTCTAGCCATTGATAACCATTAAGGCTAGGAATCTGCTGAGCATATTCCCTTGAGAATGAATCTAGGCCATCAATTAAAAACAAATTCAATAAATATCTCTCCATATAAGGTTCACATATACATTCCTATCGATGAATTAATCATTTTATTTAATTTTGTATTTTTAGATTCTGTTTTATTTTTAATTTTACGTAACTGTACTTAGTGAAAATGTTAAACATGAAGACTTATCTGACATAGGGCGGAGCGAAAAAACTAGGGTTTGACATAGGAAGTAACATAAGTAAGCTGGTAGCCATGGAAGGACAAGGAGGAGGGAGCTCCACTCCCTCCTATAGTAATGTTGTTTCAAACAGAGGTAGAGCAGTGAATATAAATGAGTCTCAAAACTCCATGGAGAATAAGACAAAAATTTCTGACACCCAGAAGGCGGAAGGCAACAAACCTCATGAAAAGGAAGGGACCCATGAGGAAGTTCGACAGGAGGAGAAAGCAGAAGACAACGGTCAGGGATCTGATAAAAAAGATAATATGGGGTCTTGTAAACCAAAGACTAACATTAAACCGTGGGTAATCCTAAATGATCTAGCTCTGTAAGAGCACAAAGATCATATGACAATGTATGCGATCATATGCAAGTTTATAGGCATCTAGCCAACGGAAAAGATCTATACGCTTGGATAAAAAACACCTGGAAACCAAAAGGAGAGTTAAATATACATCTTGGATCCAAAGGTTTTTTTACTGTGGTATTCACGAACCTGGAGGACAAGGACAAAATTTTTGAAGGAGGACCATATTTCTATGCAGCTGCTGGTCTCTATATGCAACCATGGATGATGAACTTTCTTCCGGAGCGAGAAATGTTCACATCAATCTTGGTATGGATTAGACTATACTCCTTACCTTTAGATTATTGGATGCCAGAATCTTTAAAAGCTATAGGTAATAAATTACGTCATTTCATAAAGCTTTCAGATGCGACTCTGCGAGGAAAATATACCTCCTTTGCTCGCATATGTGTTGAAATGGACTTATCAGGAGCACTTCCAGATGAAGTCATCCTAGAAGTTTATGACGAGGAATGGGTTCAGGTAGTTGACTATGAACACATACCATTCAGATGCCGCAAATGTCATGAACATGGACACCTATTTAGAGACTGCCCACTTAATAAAATGGGCGGAACAAAAGAAAACCAACAAAGGGAAAGACCCTACAGGTTTTACTAAAGTGGGAGGAAAAGGGAAAGGAGAGGGAAAAAGACCCAAAAAAAACGTAGTGAAAGAAAAGTACTAAGTCACAACAGTTCTGAAATTTTAGAAGAAGAAGTAGAAGAGGAAGGAATAAAAAAGAAACTAGAGGACCAGCAAAGCAGGAAAGGAAAGGAAACTAGCATGGAGATCACTCAGGAACAAAATGAACACAAAATAGACCCACTGAGTACCATGGATCTAGAAAGGGACCATGATATGACCCGGAGTGAAAGTGGCACAGAGGACCAAGACTTACAAGAGATCCTTGAGAGGGAGAACCTTAAACTAGAAAAGTTTCTAGAACAAGGAAGCAACAGAGGAATTAACTCTCTACCACAGGAAGAAGTTGATAGGGTGCAACAACTATTCCTCAACATGTCACATCGAAAAGTGCTAGGAGTCAAAAGATGCCACGACAATCAGGAAAACAGAGGGGTTACATCAATTGGATTAATAAAAGGAAAAGCCACCAAAAACTTAGGTAAGAGAAGAGGAAGGAAGAGATAGAAAGAATTGATGTTAGAATGTGGAAAACTCATGATTGACTAGGCAAGATGAAATATCTCTCCAGTTACTCCTTCACAAACCCCCCTCAATGAAGCTCACAACCTGGAACATTACAGGGCTAGGGAGTAGAAGAAAACAAAGAAATCTAAGAAATAGAATCAAATAGGAAAAACCAGACATATTGTTCATACAGGAAACCAAATGCTCAGTAGAGAAGATCAGAGAAAAACATAGCAAATGGTTAAGTAAGTATGTTATCTTGAAGTCAAAGCAACAAAATCAGCTGGAGGAATTCTCAATTTATTGAATCCTCAACAATTTGGTATTCTTGATGTGGAGGCATCCAGACACCACCTTTCTTTGATCATTCAACCTATGGGGGACAGGGAATTTTACGTGATCACTAACGTCTATGGCCCTCAACAACTGGAAGATAAATTCTCGTTCCTCACCTCTCTGGAGGAAATGAAAAAAATACACCTAGCAATACCCTGGATTTTGGGGGAGACTTCAATATGGTTAAATCTCTCACAGAAAAAAAGGGGGAACCAGATCACTTGCTAGAGATTCAATTGCCTTCAGAACTTCCTCACCAATATGAGACTGGTGGATATGGACACAAGAAATGTCATTTTCACCTGGAATAACAAAAGAGCGGGCACTACCCAAGTAGCCTCAAGATTAGACAGATTCATAATCTCATAAGAGCTTCTGCGCACTGGAGGAATCCTGACAACATTCATCCTCCCTTTTGGAGGCTCAAACCACTGGCCCATCCAACTGGAATCTTCCTTAATTGGTAAACCAAGAAACATACCCTTCAGGTTTGAGAATGTCTGGCCCACTCACTCTGAATTCCTCACAAACATTGAGAAGTGGTGGAAAGAAGAATTACACTTTCAAGGCATGCAAATCTTCCTTCTACATCTTAGAATCAAACACATCAAGAGTAAACTCAAAGAATGGAATAAAAATGAGTTTGGAAATATCCTCAAAGCCAGAGGTGAAGTGGGAAAGAAATTACAGGAAATTAACAAAATTCTCATCACAGAAGGCCTCATAGAGGAAATAAAAGAGCTAGCAAACTCACTTCAACGAGAATGGGACAACAGATGTCTACAAGGGGAAAAGTTCTGGAGACAGAAATCTAAAGTACAATGGATTAAGGAAGGGGAGAGAAACACCAAATTCTTTCACAAATACACTATAGCACACAGAACTAACATCAGAATTTCGAAAGTCACATATCCTCAAGGAATAGAGAAAAATACTCATGAGGAAATGGAAGAAGTACTACTCCATCATTTTCAAAGCATTGCTGAGGAAACCATGGCAGACAGATCCGAATTCACGAAGAGATTTACTCAGCACATTCGTAAGCTAGTTTCTAGGGAAGACAATAATAATTTGAACAGACCAGTAATGGAGGAAGAGGTCATTGAAGTTATCAAAGAAATGCATAATGGGAAAGATCTAGGCCCAGATGGTTTCAATGTGGACTTCTTCAAAATATGCTGGAAGATTGATCAACAAGACATTCTGGGGGTAGTGGAGGACTAAAGAAACTCTAAATCAATTTTGAGGGTGCTGAATGAATCCTTCATTGCCTTAATCCCCAAACAGGAAAAAGCCACCTCTCTCGACATATTTAGACCCATAGCATTATGCAATGTGGTGTACAAAATCATTTCCAAAGTCATTGCCAACAGACTAAAACCACTCCTCCCAGCTCTGGTGTTAGAGGAGCAAACATGTCATGTGGAAGTGAGACAAATTCTCAATAACATCATTCAAGCTCATGAAGTGGTACATTATGTCAAAACCAACAAGCAAGCGGGAATGATAATACAACTAGACATATCGAAAGCTTATGATAAACTAAGCTGGGCTTACATAAGGGATGTTCTAAAAGCATATGGCTTTGACCATAATTAGATAAGGTGGGTGATGGCTCTTGTTACCATTGCCAATTGTTCAATTCTTCTCAATTGTTGTCCATCCAGAACCTTTAAACCTACAAGAGGTCTCAAACAAGGAGATCCTCTTTCGCCATTTCTCTTCATTCTCATGATGGAAGGGTTGGGAAGAGCGAGCAATGCTGCCAAGGAGGAAGGAATAATATCGGCACTGAGGCTCACTTGGAACGGAGACACTGTGACACATCAATAATTTGTGGATGATATTATGCTACAGGGCATACCTAGAGTCAAGGAAGCCAAAGCTTTCAAGAAAATTCTAAATGAGTTTGCAATGGTAGCTGGTACTGAGGTAAGCCTCTCAAAATCAAAGATCTTATTTTTCAATATTGATATTTCTATTCAATGAAATCTCTCCAGAATTCTAGGCTTTCAAAGAGACTCACTGCCCTCAAAGTATCTGTGGGTTCCCCTCATTGACAAACCACTGAACAAGGACATCTGGGAGTCCGTAAGAAATAAATTGAAAGATAAGGTTAGCAAGTGGACAAATAGATCCCTTAACCTAGCAGGGAGGCTGGTCCTCACTAAGGCGATACTCCAAACTATCCCAATCTACATGCTATCAACCCTTCCGGTGTCAACAAGAGTCCTTTAGCAAATCAAAAATATTCAAAGAGACTTTCTCTGGGAAAGGGGAAGAGAAAAAGAAATGGGCTCTGTTAGCTTGGGATAAGATCTGCAAACCCAAATCCAATGGTGATTTGGGTCTATATGACCCAAAACTTCTAAATAGTTTTCTAGGAGAAAAACTATGGTGGAGATGGCTAAAGGAAATACGAAATCCCTAGGCGAAACTATTGAAACAAAAATATGCAATGAACTGGCAAGAAACGAACCTCATAAGAATGACAAGACACATAAAAGGTTCCCAAATATGGAATAAAGCCTAGGAGAATAGAGCTTTCGTTTAAAATCATAGTTTCTAGGAGATCAGAAATGGAAATCTTGCCTGTTTCTGGGATGACAACTGGTAGCAGGAAGGTAACCTCAGCAGAGAGGAATTAGCAAGCATCCAAACTGATACCATTAACAAAGGATTAAAGAAGGTAATTGGCTATTGGGATCATTCAAACGATAATGGAAAATGGATAATTTGGAAACTACCAGACTACAGTGACCTGAGCCCGTTGATAACTCAAGCTAAAGCCCTGGAAGTTATTTTGGAAAACAGAAAAATTTCAACCTCAACTTCAGATGACCAATTAAGATGGGACAAAAATAATGAGGGTGTTCTCAACCTCAAAGAAGCCAAAAGAATAGTCACAGGTCTTAATTTTCAAAACACTAACAAGACATGGAAATACCTATGGAAAATCCCACATTGGATGAAGATCAAATTGTTCAGGTGGCTCGTTCAACCAGACAAGATTCTAACATTGGAGAATCTCAGAAAGAGAGGTTTTGCTAGCCCCTCAGATGTCACCTATGTGGCCAGCAGGAAGAAACCACAAATCATATTCTAAATCTCTGTTCCTTCACCTCAAACCTATGGAACTGGGTAGCAGATGTCTTCAAGTAGACAGAAAGGAATGAAAATAATATCACTGGTACATTGAAAAATTGGAGAAAAGGTTTCTCAGACAATGAAATAGTAAACATATCCTGGGCTCTGATTCTAGGTTTCTTGATCTGGAATGTATGGAAAGAGTGCAACAACAGGATCTTCAAAGACAAAAATGGCTTATTTAGTAGCATCTTAGCGCTAATCCTTAAACAACTCAATCAGACAGTCAACACCCTTAGGGGATTTTCTACAAAAAAGCACATGGGACACAGAGAGGCACGCATTCTAGAAAGGTTGGAACTTCATACACATATCCCCCAAAGTCTAAATAATACCCCAAAGCATACTTCAGAGGGAAAGGCTTTTTGGCAACCCCCTTCACAGGGTTTTTTAAAATTCAACATAGATGGAGCTTCAAAAGGTAACCCTGGAGACGCTGGTTATGGAGAAGTCATAAGAGATGAGGAAGGAAACATAAAAGTAATATTTCACAGTAATATGGGAAAGGCCACCAACAATATTGTTGAACTCATGGCTATGGAGCAATGCTTGGAGATACTAATAGATCACAACAATCCTAATGTTATCATCGAGGCTGACTCAGAATTAGTCATCAAATCGGTCAAGCGGATAGGGATAGGATCAGCACTAGATAAAATCTCAACCCACTGGAGGCCTCTATAAGTCTATCACAGAATTCAATCACACCTAAGAATTCTAAGAAATCTCAGTTTTGTGCATGTTCGCAGGGAAGCCAACAAAGTAGTGGACTGGCTAGCCAATGAAGGGGTAAGGTGCACACGAGACAACGTGTGTTGCAGGTGGGAGCAGGTACCAAACAACCAAATGCATGAAGGTTTTTCATCTTGGGTTCTCATAGACATGGAGCAATACCAGAACAGTCAAGGTAACTAAATATCACCTTTAGTCAATGAAGACTAGGAGTATTTTAGGAAGATACACAAAGTTTTGGAACTTGAGGGTCTTGCAGGCGATCACCATAGTTTTCCTTTGCATTGGTGCTATTGGAATCTTGGCCAGAGAAAGTCCTCGAGCTTCTACTCCATCAAATATGTTTGATCATGAGGGAGCAGATCGACAGCTATAGGCTATCGAGCAGGTTAGTGAGTTCGGGAGAAAGTCAGTGAGAGTCAAATTAGCTTCTGGTATACCACCTTTATCTGATGCCCTCAAATCCAAAAGTGGTTTATACAAATTGCATGCGATGCCACTCAAATGTCTACACATGGCTTGAGAAGGAGAGAGAATATCGCTTGCATCGGGCAAGTTTTCCTCGGGCTACTACGTTGCACGATATGAACATTGGTCGTTTGATCATAAGGGAGAAGATCAACGGCTATAGGCTGTTGAGTAGGTTTGTGGGTTTGGAATAAAGGTAGTGGGAGTCAAAACAGCTTCTCGTATGCCACCCTTATCAGGCGCCCTCAAATCCAAAAGTGGTATATATGAATTGCAAGCAATGCCACTCAACTGTCTACATGTGGCTTTGGGAAGAGAGAGAACACCGCCCTCATCGGGATGGTATTTCTCGGGCTTCTACTCCACGCGATATGGATATTGACCATTTGATCATGAGGGAGCAGATCGACAGCTACATGCTATCAAGCAGGTTAGTGGGTCCGGGAGAGGGTCAGCTTAGGTTGTTAATATAGTGGGTGGGTATCCCATCTACTACTTGTCCACCCGATATGGTTCTTAGTCATTCGATTAGGAAGCATTAGATCTAGAGTTCAAGTTCAACGAGCATGTCAGTGGGTCTGAATTAACCTCAACAGACCAGAAATTTTTTGATTATAATATCTTTTCCCATCTTTTAGTCTGCCAAATGTTTGTTTGGGGCTAAAATTTTTGTACGGGCACTAAGTGTTGATTTAATTCTTCCCTTTATTGGAGGAATTGTGTCCTCTTAACGCCTGTTGTAACTTATGTAACATATTTTCAGTCACAAGTTAATAGAAGTTCGTCTCTTACTTTAGCGAAAAAAGAAAATGCTAAACATTAAGTTATTATATTACAAAAATGCTACCATATTCGGTGCAATACATCAATATTTTTATTCATTGTGCCTAAGGTAGATGTGTAGCATATGTAAATATCTTTTAAATTCATTTTTTTATTGTAATTTTGTTTTAATTAATAAAATTGAAAAAATATTGTTTAGATAAAATAAAATCATAATATACATACGTACATACATACATACATACATATATATATATATATATATATATATATATATATATATATATATATATATATATATATATATATATAGATATATCTATATATATATATATATATATATATATATATATATATCTATATATATATATATATATATATATATATATATATATATATATATATATCTATATATATATATCTATATATCTATATATATATATATATATATATATATACACACACACACACACACATTACATGAAACATATTGTTATATTGTAAATTTATTTTAAGTATTAAAGTTTTGATGTGCTTATTAATTAAATTTAACTATGGTTCCAGAATCATTATTCTATATTATAAGGTAAACTAGATCTTAAATTATTGTTGATACTTATATATTTTAATTTAGTGTATATATATATTTATATATATATATATATATATTTGTGTGTGTGCATTACAATTTTCTTTTATATAAAAAAGTATTCATAATTTTATTAACAAAAACAAAATTACAATGTAACAAATTCAATTTTATTGTTTTTGTTACTTTTAATGTTTTACCGGCACTACAACATCTCCCCCATACTGGGCTCTATATTACTTTTAACTAACATGCAAATGTTTACCAATCCATTGTGTATTATAAATTGGACATATTAATATAAATATAACATATTAAACAAACATGTGAAAATATTTACAAACTTTATTCCATGACACCAACACATCACTCATATACTAGGCTATATAGTGCCTCTAGGCGCAATGAGATAAAAATCAAAATAAAACCAACCTATATCCATCATAACTATATATCTACTAAACTTCGAGAGGGATCAAATCTATTGAAGTGGAAGCCTCTTTAGAGTGAAAAAATATTTGATCCCTCTCAACACTTGGTAGATATAGAACTAAGATGTTTCTAGGTACTATCATTTTAGTAATTTATTTCTATCTCTTTTGAACTAAAAATATTTTATTTTACCACTGGTCTGATTTCCTAGTAATAAACCAGAGTTGTTAAAACTATAGATGTAACATTTTTTTATTAATCGAATTCTTAGTATCTTACAATAGATATATATATATATATATATATATATAGATATATATATTCTACATTTAATACAATTATTAAACGTTTAGTAAAACCCATATTTAATTTAATTTCATACCAAAATACATCTATATTAAATATTAGCATTCAACTTCATTTTTATAATAATATTAAGATGTCAACCCTCTCCAATGATTGTAAGAGGTAGAACAGTCGAAATTGGATGATTTTTCAAAGAGGTAAACCAAAAAACTCAATGGTATTGAAATGATTAATCTCTACTTGCACACATAATTTATGAATGTTTATTTTAATAACCAAACTACATCCCTCTTAACTCCGGATCTATCAAGCATTGAGAGGGATTATATCTCTTTAGGTGCAAAGCTCTTTTATAAGTGGAAAACTTAAAGAAAGATTTATACCTTACGATATTTGATCCCTAATTTGACAATGTTTGTTTTAGTAAGCAACCTAAATCCATATTAACTCCGGATCTAGGAAGCATTGAGAGGGATCATATATCTTTAGTTGAAAACCTATTTTGTGAGTGGAAAACTTGAAGAAAGGTTTGCACCTTGCAATATTTGATCCCTCTATGAGCTTGATAGATCCAACATTAATGATGGATCTAGGTTGATTTATTTTAATTATTAATTTTAAGTTTTAATTTTAATTTTAATTTTTATCTAATTTCACTAAGTCAAGGTGTTTGAATTAATAATTTTTTTTTTGTTTTCATTTTTCTTATTATGTAATTTGACCAAGTCCAAATGTTTAGATAACATAATATAACATGAAACTACAACATCTCTTCCATACTTGGATTTTGAGTTTCTCTAAGCCTAGTTACCCACCATTTTGTGGGTGATATCGCTAGGATGGTTTTTTCTCTCCAGGATGGTCGTTAGCCAGTAGCCCCTTCTAGCCACCAACTAGCGCATTGCACCATTTCTTTACCACTTGAGTTAAGAATGGAGTCCTTCTCCCATATACCATGATCGTATGTTTGAAGGTGATCCTCCCAAACCTAAAGGTATGCCTTGTCATTTGGTAATTGAGTATTGTAGTTTTCTTATCATGGACACTTTTGGGAATGTATTAGTGCGTCTATTTGGTGGAAATAATTGTGTAGGTTTGTGCTCCTGTCCCCTATATGCCTTTTGATTATTAAGCTTGGATTCTAGTCCAGTGGGATCTCTTTTAATCCCCATTTGGATTTAGGGATGGTTTTCCATGGGAAACCTTGATTTTTGTTGTGTGGTCCTACTCCCTTATCCTTTTATATTACCCCTTTTCCAATCATTATCACCCTATTCATAATTTCTCCCACCTAGGTCCACATTCCATTCACTCCACTTAGGGTTAGATCATCCCTTCCCCTTTCCCCCATCCTGGGTCAGGCTTGTAATGATGCCCTGGAAGTTGATGAAGCAAAAAGGAAAGATAAAAGCATATTTGGCCTCATTTAATAGGAATATGTACCACAAAATGAAAAATATGAATGGGAAAAATACATTTAGCATGTGGGAAGAATAGAATAAATGAGCTCTATCCCATCACCATGGTCATCCCCCTGCTTCCTATAGTTTCTATGAGCCTCCTTCAACATATAGGAGCCCTTGATTGTCCAACCCCTTGGTGGGTAATGAACTGCCTTACCATAAAAGGGGGTATTCACTATTATATCTTATGCATCATGTTCTTACCCCTTGAACCCAGAGAAGTTAATAAAATAAAATCATAAAAGGGAAAAATGTAGATAAGGAAATGTGGAAAATCAAAGCTCGAGCACCTCATGCACCATGATTTCTCCCTTATATACATTATAAACTTGAGAGTGGACATCCCCTTTATTAACTACCGTTGTACCCCATCATGTGGCCTAAGGTTTCCCATTCTCATCCCCTACTTTATTAACCTATCTTTCATATGGTACCACCTTTTGAAGGTTGTACACTGAAGACATTCTCCCCTTTAGAAGTAAAAACCACCCAATAGGATACTTGGTTAACCCCATTGAGAGTTTAGGAGACATTGGCACATCCTGAATCCCATTATGCAAGGGTAGGCCATTATGAAGTTTGCACTTGTGTTTCATGGTTGGTAAGCTCATTTACTTTATTTATCTAATGACTTGTTATACTAGAAGGCTAGGAGATGCATTGGATCTTATGCAAGATTGCAGACGATGTTCATGTTGGGTTTGGAAACCCTTTACAGGGTCCCAATCCTCCATAGGGCTACACTGGCACATGAAGGGTGTGTGTAGTGAGACATTTGCATCCACAATAGTAGAAAAAATTCCATGGATCCTCGAGGCTCGTTAGAGATGCTCTAGATACTCCTGTTGGATGAGGAAGATGCACCTAATTCACCATTGTCCAGTTGACCCCACAGATGTACCATGCACTTGGAAGCTGAACCAAGATTTTAAGATGATGCGGCAGCCACTGCGCCATCATCAGAGCCCTTGAAGATGATCTACAAGAATCTTTGACCCATTTGGATACCCATGAGGTTATTATTGTGTTCCGACACCCTATGGGATCACCACGGGTCTATTGTTTAGAGAACAAGGGGCTAACCCTTGTCCATCACTTTTGAGAGTCCCAATCTTCATTATGGCACCCATTGACCTTATCAGGCATCTTTGAAGGCCCTACGACACATATTATTCATCATTTGACCCCTCAAGAGGTTTATTCTTTCATTTGTGAGCTCGTTTGATGGTCTTGTCACCAAAAGTTAGATTATTAAGAATCTATTTTATTTTTGGGGCTTATGTAGTCCAAGGAGACTAATTATAAGTCCTGATTAGTTTATAAATACAATTGATATGCGTTCATTTTTCTCATCGCCATGTTTGACGAGATCTCTTCTCTTTCTTGAGAATTTCGTACTTTTTCTTGGAGGATGAATGGGAAATCTATGGATGAATTTTGATGTGTGGATTTGGTTTATCTTATCTTAGAGATTCTCTATTGCCAAATTTTGGATGTTTGGATATATTTTATTACATGTAAGTACATGATTTAAGTTTTATTCTTGTTTTAATTCCTCATATACATTGGATTGAGATTTTTGTTATTTTTAGGGCTAATTACTCCATGCATTTATTGTTTAAATTTTTGAATTTTGTCTCTATATAATGTCTCTTAATGTATGGGCTGTGTAATTTGAATAAAGCCTCTTAGGGTTAATTATATCAATTAATTCATATTGACAAGCCATCATCGTATGCACATCGAAGTATAAAAGCTACAAGATTGCTTCCCTTTGATCTAGAAAGCTACCGAAATAGTGTTGAGGCCTCCTTGACTAAGAATGAAATGTACTCATTCATATTTATCATAGACTCCATACTCCCAAGACCAAGGCAGTGATCTACCAAGAGTTGGTCACCTAAAATCAATTACTTTTCACCCATTTTTAGGTCTAGCCATGTTGGGTCACCTAGGGCATCAATTTTCTGACAAGATAGACCTCCAACAATTATGATCTCATAGCCTCTCTTGTAATGCTGTCTTCTCAAGGCCTTCTCCAATTTTGAAGCCATTCCGGCGGTGGAGTTATGAGAAAATCTAAGCCCTAGCTTTGAGATCAAACTTCTCCATTGTATCACCAAGGCTAGTGCCTCAAACGATCAAGTCTACACGTTTGAGTCAAAATTATTTATTTGATCATTTCACCCTCCTCTTCTTGGTTAACAACATCATTGGTTAACAAAATTCTCATCACAGAAGGCATCATAGAGGAAATAAAAGAGCTAGCAAACTCACTTCAACGAGAATGGGACAACAGATGTCTACAAGGGGAAAAGTTCTGGAGACAGAAATCTAAAGTACAATGGATTAAGGAAGGGGAGAGAAACACCAAATTCTTTCACAAATACACTATAGCACACAGAACTAACAACAGAATTTCGAAACTCACATATCCTCAAGGAATAGAGAAAAATACTCATGAGGAAATGGAAGAAGTACTACTCCAGCATTTTCAAAGCATTGCTGAGGAAACCATGGTAGACAGATCCGAATTCACGAAGAGATTTACTCAGCACATTCCTAAGCTAGTTTCTAGGGAAGACAATAATAATTTGAACAGACCAGTAATGGAGGAAGAGGTCAAGGAAGTTATCAAAGAAATGCATAATGGGAAAGCTCCAGGCCTAGATGGTTTCAATGTGGAATTCTTCAAAATATGCTGGAAGATTGATCAACAAGACATTTTGGGGGTAGTGCAGGACTAATGAAACTCTAAATCAATTTTGAGGGTGCTCAATGAATCCTTCATTGCCTTAATCCCAAAACAGGAAAAATCCACCTCTCCCGACATATTTAGACCCATAGCATTATGCAATGTGGTGTACAAAATCATTTCCAAAGTCATTGCCAACAGACTAAAACCACTCCTCCCAGCTCTGGTGTTAGAGGAGAAAACATGTTATGTGGAAGGGAGACAAATTCTCAATAACATCATTCAAGCTCATGAAGTGGTACATTATGTCAAAACCAACAAGCAAGCGGGAATGATAATACAACTAGACATATCGAAAGCTTATGATAAACTAAGCTGGGCTTACATAAGGGATGTTCTAAAAGCATATGGCTTTGACCATAATTAGATAAGGTGGGTGATGGCTCTTGTTACCATTGCCAATTGTTCAATTCTTCTCAATTGTTGTCCATCCAGAACCTTTAAACCTACAAGAGGTCTCAAACAAGGAGATCCTCTTTCGCCATTTCTCTTCATTCTCATGATGGAAGGGCTGGGAAGAGCGATCATTGCTGCCAAGGAGGAAGGAAGAATATCGGCACTGAGACTCACTTAGAACAGAGACACTGTGACACATCAATAATTTGTGGATGATATTATGCTACAGGGCATACCTAGAGTCAAGGAAGCCAAAGCTTTCAAGAAAATTCTGAATGAGTTTGCAATGGTAGCTGGGACTGAGGTAAGCCTCTCAAAATCAAAGATCTTATTTTTCAATATTGATATTTCTATTCAATGAAATCTCTCCAGAATTGTAGGCTTTTAAAGAGACTCACTGCCCTCAAAGTATCTATGGGTTCCCCTCATTGACAAACCATTGAACAAGGACATCTGGGAGTCTGTAAGAAATAAATTGAAAGATAAGGTTAGCAAGTGGACAAATAGAGCCCTTAACCTAGTAGGGAGGCTGGTCCTCACTAAGGCGATACTCCAAACTATCCCAATCTACATGCTATCAACCCTTCCGGTGTCAACAAGAGTCCTTTAGCAAATCAAAAATATTCAAAGAGACTTTCTCTGGGAAAGGGGAAGAGAAAAAGAAATGGGCTCTGTTAGCTTGGGATAAGATCTGCAAACCCAAATCCAATGGTGATTTGGGTCTATATGACCCAAAAATTCTAAATAGTTTTCTGGGAGAAAAACTATGGTGGAGATGGCTAAAGGAAATACGAAATCCCTAGGCAAAACTATTGAAACAAAAATATACAAAGAACTGGCAAGAAACAAACCTCATAAGAATGACAGGACACATAAAAGGTTCCCAAATATGGAATAAAGCCTAGGAGAATAGAGATTTTGTTTAAAATCATAGTTTCTAGGAGATCAGAAATGGAAATCTTGCCTGTTTCTGGGATGACAACTGGTAGTAGGAAGGTAACCTCAGCAGAGAGGAATTAGCAAGCATCCAAAATGATACCATTAACAAAGGATTAAAGAAGGTAAGTTGCTATTGGGATCATTCAAACGATAATGGAAAATGGATAATTTGGAAACTACCAGACTACAGTGACCTGAGCCCGTTGATAACTCAAGCTGAAGCCCTGGAAGCTATTCTAGAAAATAGAAAAATTTCAACCTCAACTTCAGATGACCAATTAAGATGGGACAAAAATAATGAGGGTGTTCTCGACCTCAAAGAAGCAAAAAGAATAGTCACAGGTCTTAATTTTCAAAACACTAACAAGACATGGAAATACCTATGGAAAATCCCACATTGGATGAAGATCAAATTGTTCAGGTGGCTCGTTCAACCAGACAAGATTCTAGCATTGGAGAATCTCAGAAAGAGAGGTTTTGCTGGCCCCTCAAGATGTCACCTATGTGGCCAGCTGGAAGAAACCACAAATCATCTTCTCAATCTCTGTTCCTTCACCTCAAACCTATGGAACTGGGTAGCAGATGTCTTCAAGTAGACAGAAAGGAATGAAAATAATATCACTGATACGTTGAAAAATTGGAGAAAAGGTTTCTCAGACAATGAAATAGTAAACATATCCTGGGCTCTGATTCCAGGGTTCTTGATCTGGAATGTATGGAAAGAGCACAACAACAGGATCTTCAAAGACAAAAATGGCCTAGTTAGTACCATCTTAGCGCTAATCCTCAAACAACTCAATCAGACAGTCAACACCCTTCGGGGACTTTCTACAGAAAAGCAGATGGGACACAGAGAGGCACGAATTCTAGAAAGGTTGGAACTTCATAAACATATCCCCCATAGTCTAAATAATACCCCAAAGCATACTTCAGAGGGAAAGGCTTTTTGGCAACCCCCTTCATAGGGTTTTTTAAAATTCAACATAGATGGAGCCTCAAAAGGTAACCCTGGAGACGCTGGTTATGGAGAAGTCATAAGAGATGAGGAAGGAAACATAAAAGTAATATTTCACAGTAATCTGGGAAAGGCCACCAACAATATTGTTGAACTCATGGCTATGGAGCAATGCTTGGAGATACTAATAGATCACAAGACTCCTAATGTTATCATCGAGGCTGACTCAGAATTAGTCATCAAATCGGTCAAGCGGATAGGGATAGGATCAGCACCAGATAAAATCTCAACCCACTGGAGGCTTCTACAAGTCTATCACAAAATTCAATCACACCTAAGAATTCTAAGAAATCTCAGTTTTGTGCATGTTCACAGGGAAGCCAACAAAGTAGTGGACTGGCTAGCCAATGAAGGGGTAAGGTGCACACGAGACAACATGTGTTGCAGGTGGGAGGAGGTAACAAACAACCAAATGCATGAAGGTTTTTCATCTCGGGTTCTCATAGACATGGAGCAATACCAAAACAGTCAAGGTAACTAAATATCACCTTTAGTCAATGAAGACTAGGAGTATTTTAGGAAGATACACAAAGTTTGGGAACTTGAGGGTCTTGCAGGCGATCACCATAGTTTTCCTTTGCATTGGTGCTATTGGAATCTTGGCCAGAGAAAGTCCTCGAGCTTCTACTCCATCAAATATGTTTGATCATGAGGGAGCAGATCGACAGCTATAGGCTATCGAGCAGGTTAGTGGGTTCGGGAGAAAGTCAGCGAGAGTCAAATTAGCTTCTGGTATACCACCCTTATCTGATGCCCTCAAATCCAAAAGTGGTTTATAAAAATTGCATGCGATGCCACTCAAATGTCTACACGTGGCTTGAGAAGGAGAGAGAATATCGCTTGCATCGGGCAAGTTTTCCTCGGGCTACTGTGTTGCACGATATGAACATTGGTCGTTTGATCATAACGGAGAAGATCAACGGCTATAGACTGTTGAGCAGGTTTGTGGGTTTGGAATAAAGGTAGTGGGAGTCAAAACAGCTTCTCGTATACCACCCTTATCAGGCGCCTTCAAATCCAAAAGTGGTATATATGAATTGCAAGCAATGCCACTCAACTGTCTACATGTGGCTTTGGGAGGAGAGAGAACACCGCCCTCATCGGGATGGAATTTCTCGGGCTTCTGTTCCATGTGATATGGATATTGACCGTTTGATCATGAGGGCGAAGATCGACAGCTACATGCTATCAAGCAGGTTAGTGGGTCCGGGAGAGGGTCAACTTAGGTTGTTAATATAGCGGGTGGGTATCCCGTCTACTACTTGTACACCCGATATGGTTCTCAGTCGTTCGATCAGGAAGCATTAGATCTAGAGTTCAAGTTCAACAAGCATGTCAGTGGGTCTGAATTATCCTCAACAGACCAGAAATTTTTGATTATAATATCTTTTCCCATCTTTAGTCTGCCAAATGTTTGTTTGGGGCTAAAATTTTTGTACGGGCACTAAGTGTTGATTTAATTCTTCCCTTTATTGGAGGAATTGTGTCCTCTTAACGCCTGTTGTAACTTATGTAACATATTTTCAGTCACAAGTTAATAGAAGTTCGTCTCTTACTTTAGCGAAAAAAGAAAATGCTAAACATTAAGTTATTATATTACAAAAATGCTACCATATTCGGTGCAATACATCAATATTTTTATTCATTGTGCCTAAGGTAGATGTGTAGCATATGTAAATATCTTTTAAATTCATTT